>JAWNLI010000025.1:1242500-2485000 GCA_035042405.1 Drosophila demipolita
TGCAAGTACGAGTGTAAAACACAGTTGATATTCAAATAATACTCAATATATGCTCAGAATGTGGAAATAAAGTGGAAGCTGTGTAGGTAATAAAATCAGGTGAATTGAACATTGCTAATATTTTATAAAAATTGTTGAAAGAAGGCCTACACACTCCCAACTACTACAATCAAATATATATATTATAATAATCAAGAAATATCATTAAATGTGTTTCATTTATAATTATTCATTCATTCAACTTAATATATGCTTATTTTCATTTATCTGTTAATTATTTCAGCAACACTTTAAGAGTCATTCTTATTTAAGTAAACTTGTATTATATTTACTGATTATATTTAATGAGTATCTTTCAGTTGTTTACTCCCCACAATAAAGTTGTTCTCCTCATCAGCGCTGTTTCTCGCTTCAGTTATTGTATTTATGGCATTTGTTGGATTGTTGTTGTTTGGTTTAGCGGCATCAAATTGATTAAATTCGTTTAAATTAGAAAAGCGGAAGCTGCCACATAACTATGAAAAAATCTAGTTGGAGTCGACAGAGAGCAGAATTTCGCGCATTATTTTATTTTTCATTTATATTTTGTTGTTCTACGCGTGCCACACGTGCCAGGAAATCATGCTCAAAGATAGACAGAAAATACGTTAGAGCAACTAATTTTCAGGCTCGACAAGGCACACAATAAAAGGACAACTGACAGGATACCCCTCTTTTGCACTCCCTCCCTATCTTCATGCTCGTGGAGTTGCCTGGCAAGGAAACGAGGTCCCTCATTGAGCCAGACTAGGGGGTTGCATTTGTAGACAGAGTCCTGAGTCCTGAGTCCTGAGTCCTGAGTCCTGTCTTCGCAGCAGTCGTTAGGGCCACTCGTCCTGTGTTGTGTAATTATTATCAGTGATCCTGAAATGAACGTTACTTTGAGCCCGGTGTTTTTAGCCTGGCACGCGTCAAATTCATTTTCTTGGTTTCGTTTCGTTTTCTTTTTATTAGAGTCGCAGCTGCAGCCCAAATCAATATGACAATTGCTATTTGAAAGAGAATATTACATATTGGGGCTGATAGCTAAAATCTATATTGAACTATGAACACGAAAATGGTTGACACTGAGTCTTGACATGTTTGGAATATATCTTGAAAAAAATTGAGTTGTATATATATTTGATAATGGCTTCGTCTATACTGAAACTAAATTAATGTGATCAAGTAAGAATTTTCTAATTGAGAGAAAACATATAGACAGATATAGCTAGAGCAACCCGGATGCTAGTACTGATCAAGCATATATATACTTCAATTGGTTAAAGTTGCTTCCGTCTGCCAGTTAAATTCTTGAGTATAAAAATTTCTTTTTCCCAAGTATTTATTTATTTAATCTACATTTAAATTTTTTAATATATTTTATATATTTTGCAAATATGCATTTAAGACTTGATTGCACTGAAAACTGTGGATGTGGCTAGACTGTTGAGTTATTGATTTTACAGTCAACTTGTGCATGACGGTCAAACTGTGCATAATTTGTTTGGCAGAAATAGGCGTGAAATGTCTCAACTGCATTTTGGCCAGACATTTCGCCGGAAACCAGCTAGCTCTCTAACCATTTTCATGGTTGCCGTCAAATTATCTATTCCGGGGTTTTCGGGCTTTGGTCGAGCGCACAGCGTGCGCTGGTCGCGATTGCAAACCGACAAGCGGCGACCACAGCAAGTGTCTAACAAGCTAGAGAAGAACAGACTGAGAGATATACATAAATAAAGAGAGGGAGAGAGAGATAGAATGGGAGTTGAGAACATGGCAAGCACTTTGAGCCACACTCATAAACACATTATGCATGCCACCTTGGGGGTACAGAATGCATATACAAAAATGCACATAAGTCTTAAGATTTTTTGAAAACCTTAACGAAATTCGTATTTTGTGAATGCCAAAAGACTATAAAACCATAACGCGTTTTCCAGGAATCAGCTCACAGGTAAATGTCCTCTGAGTCAGTTTTGTTGTGACAACAAAACAATGTTTTTGCATCTTTTTAGGGGTATTTTGTAGGTGGCTCATAAAGCGATTATGATTAAAATTAAAACGCGCCTTTTGTCAACGAGTGCCTTGAGATATTTTTAAAACTGTTCGAATCGCTCTAATTACACTTATGCATGTGTGTGCATGCATATGTGTGTGTGTGTGTGTGTGTGTGTAGTTTATGATTTGCTATAAATGTGTTCAAGGCAAACCAAGTTAAGTTTAAGTCAACTGAAGTCGGGTGAGTCTCTTCGGTCTCTTCGATTCGTAGTTGAGCGCTCTGCATAAATAAACCATTAATTTAACATATCGCTGAGGCGCAACGAAAGCAAAGGAATACAGACAATGCCTGTGGAGTTGAGCAAACTCCGGTCAGGGTCCTGGGATCGCATGGCATGGTTCGTGGCCAGGTGTGCGCCAAGACTCGAGACTCGTGCAACTTCGAATCGCACACGCACGCAACATGGAACGCGATCAAAAATTCAAATACTTTTCACTTCCCTTCCACTCCCGTCTCAGCCACAATCTCAAGCTGCGCTGATGCGCAAAAAGAACGATCAGAAGTTTCGGGTACAGCCCCTGGCTTTGCTAGGCTCTTTCTCTTTAGCCACCCCATTTGCTCCTTGTTGGCTTGATTCAGCAAAAGATTTGTGAAATCTTATGCAAAATGTACAACTCAACTCAGTCAGGGTGGGTTTCGGGTTGTGCTCCTGAGGTTCAGTTAAGCGCAACGACCTTTGTCTTTGGCCAGAAGGGGAGGCGCTTTCCCTCTCCCCCGTTCCTTGCCCACTCTCACTCAGTCAGGGCTGGTTTACGGCTTTACTCTCTGTGCAGCTGTTGTTTTTGCTGCGCCAGAGGTTTTCAGTTCTTTGAAGGCTGTGCCAAAGACACCCCAAAATAATTATAAATCGTCTTTTGCTTTGCCTTGCTGCCTTGCAACGCGTGTGAAAGTTTTCTACATGCGACAAACTTGGCCACACTTCAGCCATTTTGTTTTGTCTGCGTCATCTGGCATTAGAATGGATTTGGGAACAGTCTCTGATACTACCCTATTGCCGGCCTAGTGTAGGGAATGCGTCTGAAGCGTGTTTGCACACGAGCAGGGAGCCTACAATTCCAACGATCCCTTGCAAAATATTGCGATAGAACCGTAGAAACTTATATCAATATTATTTAAGCAATAGTTTTATTTTATTCCGAAATGTGAAGGTATGTTGAAAATTGATTACTATTTCTGAGATTAAAGTCTTCGTTGATCTGGCAAAATGTCTGATGGCAGCAATTTATAAGTCCTGTCGAAAATATTGTGTCAAAATAATCTATAGTTGAATTTAATTAGTAAACAGTTATAAAGATTATTATCTCATTTGATTAAGCGCAAAGTTAGGATTGGTTTTTGGTACAGTTTGGTTTGCCTTTGCCAAGTGATCAGTAATTTATTTTTTGGTTTTTTTTTAGTTAAAATTTTCATGCTACAAATAATGCTATTTATAACTATTTCTTAGATTGTGTTCAACATAGTAACGATTGTCTTTGAAAAGTATTCCTGTTCTCTGAAGATCTATAAGACTTCGACCTTCTATTCTACTCTGTAAAAATGCACGTAAATAAATCTATTTTGTTTTTGGGGGCATGTGCTAAGTTTCATGTGAGATAAAAGAGAGTAGTGCTATGATATAAAATTGTAGACGATCCAGTTTCAGTTTAGAAGGACCTTGAGCATTGAAAATAATAGTTTCTTCAGTTCTCGCATACTTATTAATGAGTGTGTGAGTGGTAACAGTTGAAATGCTGACCAAGTCAAATGCAAACAAATCTGCGTTGATGTCCTTGATGGCAGCGCTAATGTTTTTATAGCAAATGTACCAATGCTGGCACAAGGATGCATCATAACGAGGAACGCACAAGGTTACACGGTTTTACGATAGTCACGGCAAGAATTTCCCGAGTTCCTCTTAAATGCCAACGCATTCGCAGTGACAGGACATTGTCCGGCAAACAGTTGACTGAGGGACAGTAGAGTTGGGCTGGGCGAAAGGCTGCGCTGAAAGGATGCGCAAAGTTAACAGCGAGGTACCCGATGCAAGAAAGGATAACTTTATGAGCCGGCTCGTAAACGCATTTGCATTGATCAATATATATATATATGTGAGCAATGGGTGATTATTTGTTTTGGTCACAATAAAAGCGGCGGGTGGCCAGGATAATGCAAGACGACAAGATAGCCTTGCCAGCATTTTGACCATTAGCGCAACGATTAACGGGCTGCTTGTGCAGGGGTTGCCTGCTTGCTCAAAGAAGGGCTGCACAAACCCACTAGGGTTAGCCATGCAATCTTCCTGGAAGACACGCCAGCAACTATTTTTGCAAATTACTTATTTTTTCGTATTTTTTAATTTTCTTGTTTTTTTTTATGAGTTATTTGCTGCTTTATTGCGTAAAAAATGTTTGTCAATTGCTCAACAGATTAAAGAAGTCAATTTGATTCCAGGAATGTGATTGCAAATTGCATAAAACTCCTTGCGTCGCATTTACGAGTTGGGTTTTCGCAGGGAATAGGCTTTGTCTGCTTATTTTGCTGGACTTGGGTAATGTTATGTAACCAAGAGAGAAGGAACTTCAGTTCGTACTAACTAAGGATGCAGAAGGATTTTTTTTGAAAACCCTAAGAATAATACAATTTCCACGAAAAACTCCTAATTGACAGCCAATCAACTATTTGAAGCTATAGCGCAGATTATCGCACTCAAAATACACACAGAAATTAGCAAAAAATAAATGGTTAAGAAATAAAATATTTCCCACAATGAACACCAATTGATACTCTGACAGAAAACACGATCGAAGACAATAAGAAATATATAAGAAAAGGAAAAATGCGCTAAACTAATTTTCCCAGCCCACAAACTGAGTAACAAGTGCGTGTGAACTCGATCAAAAAAAACATAAATGCATACAAAGAAAATAAGCAGACACTGAGAAAATATTCTCTCAGCAGCGCAAAAATGTTGCCCAGGGATCAGCAAGGATCTCGGCGAGCAGACTAATCGTTTATTATGATCAACGAGCTGAATCAATAAAACGAACTGCAAACTGGAAACTGAAAACGAAGCGCCTACTTCAGACGTGACGATGTCGTCCGCATTATCGTAGGAACCTGTTCCCCGTGTGCCCGGTTGAGGGAGGGTTGGATGTCCTTTTGTGTGTGCGTTGGAGTGTTACCGTTTGGCCGTGAGAACGGGCAGCGCGGCTAGAGGGTAACAGGTACTGGCTACAGGTATGCCACATATGACACTCTGTATGCAAAAGTCAAACTTTGTATGGGAATTTATTTATTTTTTATATTTTTTTTGAGTTGTCTTGGGAAAAGTGTTCAGCGTGAGAGCAAGAATAATATGTGGGTGTTGTTAACAAAGAGAAGTGAAATAAGCTAACCAATGTATTCAATAATATTTTAAAATGATCAGTTATATAATCAGCTAAATAGCTATAAAAAAATATCCTAGTGCCCAATTACAATTTTAGTCTGCTCAAGTTTATTTTCGCTTTCATTCCCTTTTTTTTTAATGCTCTACGAGAAACTCTTCAGTTCATATAACTTTGTAAATTTTAAATTAAAATGATTTATCAAATTAATCATAATATATATTAATTTTATTTATAGTCTGGCTTTAACTTAACCAGGTTATCCTGCAACCTAACTGATTGCATTCATATAGCTTGCTATAACTTAACCAAATTATACAAATTGCGCTCAAATAAATATTAAATTTATTTACTAAATACTACAAAGACTTATTATTTATTACTGGCTGCGTTCGGTGTTATGTGACCTAATATGAAAACTCCCTGGTGAAATATATTATCAAGGGTGTAATACATTAAATGTTCGTTCTGAGCCCGTAGATAGGTACTATCTCTGACCCCCATAAGGCATTTCTAATTATATATTTCCCATAAGAACAGTGAGTGTCGTTGCTGCTCTTTGTTGGGGCCACTTCATTGGTGCCACAAACAGCACACAAGAAACTCTTCCAAATGAGATCGAGAAAGGACGCAGTTATAACAATAAAATTTGTGAACTTCCTTCCGGTGAGCGGAACTGCACCAGTCACAGCCACAGGCAAAAAGGATATTGCTTGGCACACAATGTGTAGAAATCTAAATTGCAAAATTTGAAACACACAGTTCACACACACACACAAACACACAGACATGAATATATATATTCTATATTTTGTGGCTGTGGGAACCCAGGACGAGGCTGTTCCCAATTTGATGTGGGCCCACCCTCGCATCGATAGCATCGCTTGGTTATCGTTTGCTGCTGAGAAAATCTTGTTTGCTGTGGCAAAGATTTCAAAATTCTCCTTCTTAAATTGGTTTTTGTTTTCTTTTCGGTGCTCTCATTGTGCGAGCTGCAACAATATTTGTATACAGAAACAGGTTAACCGGCATTTAGACTTAGGATCAGTCAGGATTAGAGACAGCACATCAGCTCATGCTCAAGTGGGTGGTCGTTACAGATGCATACAAAATGTAGCTCCATAAAATTGGAGTAGTACACGAAAACCCCATTTTGCTCTCGCATAACTCTGTTGAAGTGATTTACATTTCAGCATAGGCAATTACACAAAAAGGACGCAGGATGAAACAAGGGCGTGTTGGCTCAACGGCGATGGTAATTTGATGCGTGCACACTTCTGGAGCGGGACTAAGTGCTCGACGACAGGTAGTCCTGGGGCAGTCCAGACTCTACATTAGTGGCTCAGTTATCCTGTGAGCTCCTTTGCTCCTTTGATCGGCGCAACAAATCGCAATGCGCAAACAATCTTCTGATGATCGATCGATGTGTTCTTGTGTCCTTTTAGAGGGGCATCCTGTGGCGTCGGCGGCATTGCTTCTAAGGAGCGTTAATTGGATTTACGGCTACATTTGAGCGGTGCGATTCAAAGAATTGGTCAACAGTCTCTCGATTTGAGTAAAATCACACGCATAATCACACACACACTGAGATATCTCTGAGGATACACCTGTGTGAAAGGACCGCACACAGTATGCAGTAAGGACATGCAAGAGGGCATCTCCAGGCGTTCCACTCACTGACCTTTCCCATTCCCATTCCCATTGCCAGTCCTATTCCGCATTGTTATTCGCATTTCCTTTTAATATTAATTTGAAGTGCCCCGCACTTCATGCAACTGTTGCGCATCGCTGCGGTCCTGCGCCCTCCTTCCTTCCTGCCCACAAGGCTGTTGTCCTGCACTTTTGCACTTCCTGTGGGTCAGCCAAAACATTCTATTGTTGATGATAATTGTTCCGACTATTTACTTGTTCCGGCTGATGGACAGCAGCGGAAGTGGATTTGAAGCGACTGATTGTTTTACTTTTTAAAAGGTGTATCAAAAAACGGAGCTTTTCATGCACCCACTTTTCGTGGTTTCAACTAATGGAAGGGTAACCGAAGCTACAAATAAACTTGGAGTGTCTGAGAGTGTCGGTTCAGATCACAGTGTGATAGAGCTTTCTTATAACTTATCGGTCAAATGTGGGTTCTAGCTTAAGCTGGTTTTTGTTTCCCAACATATAAAATCTTACTAAGAACGAAATTTATTAAAAAAGCAATTTTAACATCAAATTACTTTATAAAATATAGCTTTAATATTAACAATCCAACTTTTATTAACCCTTTCCTGTGATTTTATATTTTTAAATTGTACAACAAAATCTTAGTAGAGTTTCGCACCTATTAACTGTTTTGTATTTAAAAAGTAAGCAGTTCATCGTGAAAGGAAGAAGTTCGTATACTGCTTATGTGCACACTGCTTAGTAATGTGCAAAGCAGTAGAGTATTTAGTATGAACTGCTTCTTAGCGGAGTTTCACACAACATTACCTTTTTTTGTAATATTAATTAGCAAGTAGCGCATTCAATAGTTCACAATGCAGTACACAAAACTCGGTGAAATCCTTACAGATTTCGAAGGATGCGCTGGAATTACTTAGACCTAAGACCCATTTGTAAAAGGTGTCTTCGTTGTGCGAGCGGAAACTTGTCAAAAAATTGGATTATCAGGTACCCATCAACCAATAGGTGTTCACAAGAGTCCTCTGCCCAGAACAGGAGGTGAAGCTAGATATTTTTTTTTTTGAGAATAGCAGAATTCACAATAATATTATTCTCATAAATGATTCTTCTGAATTATCTAACTAAGCTAGATGCTAATGTAATATTTAGAACTATGAAAGCTAAATATTACTGCAGCTGTATGAAATTTGACTTTTAATTGAAAAATTTATTTTATATAGATGATTCTTTGCTCGTCACTTCCTTGACAACCTGTGTGTCAGCATCAACAGTCGCTTGGAAGCCCCAAAAACTGTCGCTTTATGTGTGTGTGTGGGGGGGGGGGGGGTGGGGAGGCACCCAAGCCCATTTAATATTTTACATTTGCAGTTGCTGCTGGACTCTGAATTCGTTTTAATTCGTTTTTATTTCTTTTTAATTTTTATTACATTTTCGTATATTAGCTTTGACTTTGCTTTAGTTGTATCCACTTTGAATTATTTGCTGTTTGTTTTCCGTGCTCGCGCATACAGCCAGAAAAAACGTATGCAAAAAAATACAAATAAAACAGCAGCAGCCAAGTTGCCTTCTTTTTTTGTTACGTTATTGTTCTTTTGGCCCGGCTTATGTACGGGTCTGGTGTTCTGACTGTGACTCGGAGGACGTTTTGTAGTTATTGTCCAACGTTGACTGTTTACGCCAAATGTGCGCTGCGGAGTAGGAAATTAAAAATGGCGAAATAAAGTTAAATTTTTTATGGCTTGCGCAAATAAGTCACACGACCGGCCCAGAACAGTGCCTGCCTGAACAGCATGTAGGATCCACATGCCACATGGCCATATACCCCCCCCCCCCCTCTCCCAGACATTCCTTGTTAAGCAAGAAAATAATATTAGCATTAAGCGTTTGTCTGCGCGCCTCGCGACTGCCACGGCGCCATCCGTCGTCCTTTGGCTTTTTATTTATTTTACAAAATGGGCGACAAACTCTACTTTTTTATTTTTAGCCAAATTCACCTCCTTAATCACCCAAACTGTCATTTTGTAGTTTTTTTTTTTTTTTAATGGCACATGTGTGGCGCCGCCAGCAGCAGTAACAGGAGCAGCAGCAGCAGCAGCAGCAGTTGCTGGGAGAGTGTGGAGCACATCCAATTAAGCAGCGCTTGAAAATGCTCTAAAAAATGAAGAGTTCTGGGAGAGTTTGGGCATGTAGCTTGCTTATGAGCATGGCGGAGAAAGGAGTGATGCTAAGAGGATCCTCTTAAAGCTGGTAGATATGTTCACTTGGGTGTCAAAATGCAACACACACAAAATGTGTGTGATTTGTATATTTGCGAGTGTTTGTTGGGGCTATCAAATTTTGTTCCCTAAATTTTTGTATAGATTGGAATTTGCTGTGGCATTCCTCTGTGCCTTTCAAGTCTTCAACTTTATAAAGTGGACAGCATAACTTGATTTTCGCTTTACTTTAAGCTAATTAAGTAAATCTAATGATTCCAAAACTTTAGGCTTACCTCAAAAAACTTCTCACAAATAATTAAATACTTAAAGCTCATAATTCGCATTCTTAAACAAGACTTTTAACTCCACTCAATTTAATTCTTCTGTCAAGGGGGTTTTTTCCTCTACATATTTAGTTGCTAAATTACTGTGTGAATATTTATTAAAGAATCATTTTTTTTTGTAATTTTAATTGTAATTTTTATTAAAGAATCTTTTTTTTTGTAATTTTAATTGTAATATTATTGTTCTCTCCATCGTTTACAGTGTACAGTGTAAATAACAAACAACGTTTATCAGGGGAAATGCAATTAACCCATTATTATCTATCTATTTGAGGTGGCACATGCTACCTTGATGCCACACGTGCCACACCTTGTGCCCTGCTGCTGCTCTGTTTGCCGCTTATTTGAAATTGACCCTTACCTACCCCAAGCTGGTGTCAGTCTTAGTGGCACTACCTGTTCGTGTCTGTGCCACATTTCCGAAACTGGTTTGCGCCCAAAAACACAACAAAAGACAAAATACAAAAAAAAAAACTGTTACAAAAAGCGAAAAACATGTTAAAAACTTGCACTTTCTTTCAATTAGCTGCCAAGTTTGTTTCTTTCAACACGGGTTTTAGTTTTGGCTTTGGTTTTCTAGTTGCTTTCGTTCGCTGCTGGCTTTTAATACCCTAATTACTCGCTATTTATGGCCAAATCGCTGGTTGGGGGCGTGGGTGCTAGATTTGAGATTTGAGACTTGAGAAGCTTCCCATTATGGAGCGGCTCGCTCGCGTGACTCTCTCAGCTCTCGGCGCTCGGCTCTTGGCTGTCAGCTGTCAGCGGTCAGCGTTGAAAGGCGCCGTTATGTTGGTGGATTGACTGACTGTATTAAGATATTTGGTAACAGGTATGCCATGCCGACTCTTGAATTCTTAAGACGCTGTCTGTGCCGCCTCGCGTTCAGTTTCTCACCGATCGTCGGCCAGATCATGTCGTGCAATACATTTCAACTGTTTCCACTGCTGCTGCTGCTGCTGCGGCAGCTCGTTGCTATTGTGGCACTCTATGATCAGTGCAACCATCAGTTGGAACTGAAGGCGGGGCAGAAAACCTACATCAATTCACCCTACTTTCCTGGCCTGTATCCAGCGGGCAGCTCCTGTCGCTACGCACTCCAAGCGCCCAAGGATCACACGCTGAGATTCAGGTGTGATTTGCAGCTGCTAACGGTGAGTTTGTGAACATTTTTGTGAAGAAGATATATATTATGGATATAGGATTAAGTATATAGTGTCAAAGATTGGAAAAAACTAATGAATAACACAATAAATTAACTGCTTAGTCAAATTTCAACAGCAGTCAATTTCGATGCCGGGAAATTAATCAGAAATAAAAACACCAAGTGCAAACCAGGGTATTATTTTCTTTATCAACAATTGTTTTAATATTGTTTTTTCTATTCATTGCCCACACACACACACACATAGCTGGTGAAGGATGCCAGTTGCCGCACGGAGGTGTTTCACTTCAATGCCGAAGGCGACGAGCTGTTGACAAGCTCGGAATACTTTTGTGGCGCTGGCAAATTCGAGCGCCAAAGTTTCCTTAATCGTGCCGTGATTTCCTACATATCGCAGCGGAAGGAGGCGGCAGCAGCCACTGGTGCAGCAGTTCCAGCAGCGCTGGTCCTAAAGTTGAGGGATAAGCTGCCAGTGCGGATCACAAACAGCAGCAGCACAAAAACCACATCGTCTACAAAGGCACCTCCAGTTAAGGCGCACCAAGACGATGAGAAGGAAGTGGACCAGCAGAGTGTGGATGAGGACGATGATGATGATAACTTTTCAAACGAGGTGCTGCACGTGCTGCAGGATGTGGGCGTTAGCGATGCTTTGGCTTATGTCGCCTCGCTGCTCTACGATGTTGACTCAAACAATAGTCGTCGAATTGGCAACACGCCCGCACCAGCCACTTACCAGTTGGACAAGTTGGCACAGCTCCCAAGGCGCAGCACTGCAAAGACTTCCGCAAAACGTGGCCAACGCATTGTGTCCGCTTATCCACTGGGCGTGCCGGGAGGTGGTCGCTTCTCCTGCCTCGTCGAAGCCTTCGCACCCAATTGCAACTGCGGCTGGAGCCTCAACCAGCGCATTGTGAGTCCAACAAACGATGAGGCAGCGATGCATGAGTTTCCCCCCATGGCTGGTGTGCTGACCAAGAAGCAGGGCAAAGTGTTCTGCGGTGCTGCGATCAGTAAGTGATTCAAAAGGCAGGAGAGGCTTCATTTTATGTCTTATAATCGATTTGGTTTTCCTCTCCCGCAGTTCATCATCATTATTTGCTCTCCGCCGCACACTGTTTCGTCAGTCCGGAGACAAATCGCGCCTCGCTTCTCAGGATTGTGGTCGGGGAGCATGATCTGTCCAGTGCCTTCGAAACGTTGTTCACCCGTCGCTACGATCTGGATGCCTTGATACTCCACGAGCAGTTCAGCCAGTCGAATGGACAGTTGCGCAATGATATCGCCCTGCTGCGTACCCATTCTCCCATTTTGTTCAATAGGAAGGTCGGCCCCGCCTGTCTGCCCCTGCAGCCAACGGCTAGTGGCAAGCCGCTGCCACTGGTGGGTCAACAGCTGCTGGCTGCCGGCTGGGGCACCATCTCCTATGGTGGTCCGCAAACACATCGCCTATTAAAGACATCGCTGGATGTGATCAGCTTGGAGCAGTGTCGCAACACGCTCACCCAAGGATCCGTGCCCGCCAACAGCTTCTGCACGTACACACCCGGCCGGGACACGTGCCAATATGACTCCGGCGGTGCGCTGTATGATCGTAGTAATGGTCACCTCATGGCCGTTGGCATTGTGAGCTATGGTTACGCCTGTGCCACCCAACAGCCATCGGTGAACACCCGAGTTGCCGCGTTCAGCAAATGGATTAGATCAAAGACGCCGGAGGTGGCATATTGTCTAAAGAAAATATGAAATAAAGAATAAAGAGTAACGAGAATGATTCATGGACTGGAGAAGATTAACTTGTCTAATACTACAATTACAGCCAACTTCAATATATAATAAATTGGTAGTTATGGCCTTCCCCCAATTTACACAAATGTCGCATGCCTCTGGGCATCCTTAAAGTATCTGTATGTGTGCATAAAATGAAATCCATGCCACTTGATGTAAAGTGGGTGTCAAGTTTGTCGCTTTGCTTGAACGCTTCATCAATAGCTACATCAGCCATCATTCATCAGTCATCAATCATGCATGGCAATCTTAACGCCTCGCTGGCCTTCTATAACCCCCGACGCGGATTGCAATTAAGCGCAAATGTCAACTAATTAACCCCAATGGCTGCAGGCTGCACACAACCACCGACCTGCCACAACTGCCCCACTTGCCACACCGGCCTGCCACCAATTACCACACCCCCTTGAAGCTACTGCATTTCTGCAATGGTTTTCTCTCTTTAGCGCTGATTTGTTAGCCTTCTTTTTTTCTTCTTCTTTTTTTTAGCCGGATGCTGTCTGTTGTCGTCTTCTTTTCAAATAAATAATTAAACGTTTGCCATAACATATGAAGCACGCTTTTAGGCTTAAAGGCAATACAAATCCAAGTCTGACAGTCGCTCTCCATGCGGTTTGCTGCTATATTTGTATAAGCCCCCCGTCTAGAAATTCTCATTTTTTCCTTTTCTTTTTTAAGTATGCTCTTGCAGTGGGTATAATTCATTAATACGATATGTGTATGGAAATAATAGTGGCATATTAGCAATGTGGCATCAAATTTAAATAATTGAATTAAATTCTTAAATTAGCTAAATGTTGTCTGATATTATTTTAATATATATGTAAATTATTAATTGGAGCAATTCAATTCAATAATGGAGGCATATTAGCAATGTGGCATTAAATGCTGGAACTTAAATAATTGAATTCATTTTGTAATTTACTAAATGTTGTCTGAGATTGTTTTAATATAAATGAAGATTATTTTTTGGATCGTTTCAATTGGCATTTTTCGAGGGTATTTTGCATGCGGCTTCTTTCATAGATGCTGTACATTTTTCCTAGTTATATATATTTTTTTGCTTTTCGCATATGCATACGTATTTGTCTAACTGCAATGCACTTTTTCAATACCCAGTTGCCCCGTCTGTCTCTATCTCCGTCTGTCTGACTGTCCGTCCGTCCGTCTGTCCGTCCGCCTGTCTGTCCGTCCGTCCGTCTGTCTGTCTAACTAAGCGGGCTGTATTTGTTGCCTTTGCCTGCATTTGGGCGCTGCTGCAGTGCCAGTGTATTGGTTGCTCTTCTTTTTCTTCTTCTTGCTCGCCTGCTCTTGGATATTGTATATATGATTGTGTTATTCGGGGTCTGGGGTAGATGGTTGAGCCATCTCCTCTGGCTTTTGAGGCTCTTCTATTTGGCACTCTGTTGTTCAATTTACGTAAAACGCGGCAACAACGTCAACTGCAGTCGGCGGCATCAAGTGTTGCGTGGTGCCTGCCACTAGTGGGCGGTGGGCGTGGCACACTAGGCATAGAAATCTCTGGCATGGACTGGGGCACTAATTGAAAAGCAGCAGCCACTAACAGTAAAAAACAGCAGCAGCAGCAGCAGCAGCTCGTGTCTGTGTCTGCTCTGGGGAAATGCAGTTTTTTTTTAACTAAAGTTAAGCTACAGTAAACATTGGTTTTAATGGTCAAATAGTTTATCAAAAATACGGAATGTATTCTCTCAGATGCTTTAGCTTTGGTAGAATATAGCAAAAAGTAGTCGTAGAAGAATATATATACTGTTATTATCGACCTTTTTTGATTCTTGATTCTTGCAAATAAAGAATTTTCCGGGTTGAGCGTTTATTTATTTCCTTCGATTTTAAGGTATATTTTCTGAAAATAGTGCGTTGAGTTTTGGCCAAGTCCACTCAATCCACTAAGATGTACTTGGAGAATTCCTACTCTTTGACTTAATATCTGCAAAATCTATTACCGATTATAGATAGCTTAGATAGTTAACCTCTTAGGCTATAGAGTCCTATGTAGGAATTTTGTTGTCTTCGCATTTTATTTTGAAAAAATAATTTTCAAAGATTGTCATTTAAATTTTATTAAGCTGCACGAAGAACGATGACCATTTCTTGGGACAATACTTTCTGAGCTCAGTTTTCTTTAATTAAGAGTTTTCCAAAAAACTATTTACTAAGCTATAAAACTGCAAATTGATTGTTTCGCATCGATTTTCTTCGCTAGGCTTTGTTCACTGTATGAAGAAAACGCATTCAGTTGATTTTTTTGTTGATGTTTTCACATTTGCTCCGCATACTTTTGTGCTGCATTTGATTACAAAAATGGTGTCGAGGAGGTGGGTGTGTCTGTGCCACTGCTGCACTGCTGCACGGTTGCTGTCGTAATATGCGCCTAAACATTGGCATTTAGTTTTCGTTTTTGGTGCAACGCAGCCGCCTCGCCAAAAAGTATGCAATGCGAAACGCAACTGAAAACTGTGGTCGAGCGGCATGTGGCAAGCGGCAACCGCCTCGACTTTGACTATTCATTAGCGTGTGCGCCAAACTCTAACAAGCTCAAAAAGCAATTTGCAAGCGGCAGCTGAAAATTGCTAAAAATATCGACATGACGGCTCATGGAATTGACGTTTCGGCCAGGGCTTAGTGGGTGTAGCCCAATGCGTCCCATTACATAAAACCACGCGTCGCACAAAGCTGCCAAATCGCTGTTGCACAAAACACAACGAACTACAAAATGGCTGCCACATAAACATATAAGTGCACAGCGTAATTCTTCCACAAATCTTTTTGACCTCAATAACACCAATGTCCATTTGGAAATGTTGCTAAAATGGCATATATATATATACCAAAATATATGTGGCAACAATAACTTGCCGACTTTCTTTTTTGGTGAATGTGATCAGATTTTGGTACTTGGAAGAGCCCATTTTATTTGGATTGTGCAATATTTGGGTTTTTCGTTTTTATCGGTAACATTGTGTGGTAAGAAATTAGTGTCGCTTTTTTTGTTGTCCATGTGAAAGGCCAATTAGATCCGGGCACATCAATGAAAACATGAACAAAAATGCGTGATTGACATTTTATATTTACGTTGAAGCGTGACTGATGGCAAATTAGAGTTCTGCTCTTAACAAGAAAATAGATTCGGACGTGCTTGTTTTGATCAGGATGAATTTTAGTCCACAATACACTTTGGTAATATTAAAGTGCATTTTGAACTAAAACTTATTATCGATTAATATTCAAAACTGCCATAGA
Source organism: Drosophila demipolita (assembly GCA_035042405.1). Taxonomy (NCBI): domain Eukaryota; kingdom Metazoa; phylum Arthropoda; class Insecta; order Diptera; family Drosophilidae; genus Drosophila; species Drosophila demipolita. Next base: position 1,258,361 of record JAWNLI010000025.1, read on the forward strand.
TCATTTTGCGTCTGAACAGGGACCATCGATTTTTTGCATCTATCGATTTGTACTCATCATTCAATGAATGCCTGATGTATCTGTGTGAAATGCTATCAATATTTTATACTTCTTCTGATTTTCTTCTTGGATTGATTGAGGTGGTATTTAGAATATGCCTTAGGGGAAACAACCTGTACCGACAACATGTCCAATATGATGTTGCAGCACTTAGAACAGTTGAGTTGCACTTATGTCGCATTGGAAATGACATTACTTGTTTCAGGATTTTATTGATAATGTCTAATTGTAGATCTTTACAAGCGAAATTTTATAATTTTTTTTTTTATTTTTCCGATATAATTTATTTTATTTTTGTTTATTTAATCTGACATGGTTTTCAAGGCATGCTACAGTTGCAACATGTTAAATTTTGCTTGCTTTATTTTGACTTTTATTTAATAATAATTTAAGTAATATTAAAAGAATAGAATACTTGAGTTCTCGACTTGAATTCTTTATTGATTTCTTTATCTACGCTAGGCCCAACAATATGTATGATTCTAACTGAGCCATCGATAATATTGTTAAGCGAATTTCAGAAGCAACTTGAAAGTATTTATATAGTAAATATATGTGTTAATTTCTAAGATATTATATATGATATATTTTCGTTTAGATGAAGTGACTCTTTGATAATTAACTCAATTTCTTATTGTCGTCTATTTTCTTTGGCTTTATTATTAACATCTGTGTAGGGCTCTTACCCCGTTTTTTGTGCTACTTAACACGCAAGTTTGCTCTTGAGAAACTAGCGACATACTTTGTGAGATTTTCACGTCCTTTTTGCGCATAATGGAGATATGGCAAAAGTGGCTAAAGAAAGGGCCGAATACAAATAAGAGTGCACTCAAGTAATACGCTTCATAATTTTTATTGTCAAGTCTTTTGGGGGTTTGGGCTCTTGGCGTCGTCGTCGTTGGCCCACTCGACAACAAAAGCTGCAAAGCAACAAAAAAAAAAAAAAAAAAAACACACCCAACACAATAAAGCAACAAACAAAAAGCGGAATGGAAAAGGCATAAAATGAAGTGCAGGCTGACTGGCTGGGAGTAGCAGAGAGTGCAACAAAACAGGGCAGCATTTTTTACAAAAGCAGCATAAATTTTATAATATACAAAAAATCAATGGGGGCAAAAAAAAAAAAAAACGACGTCAGAGTAAAAGGATTACGTGGAGAGGATCGAGGGTCGAGGGTCCTGTGCTAGGACAGACCACTTCTTATGCAAAGCACTGGCCCACTAGCACAGCATGTACTGCCTGATGTCCCGCTTGCCCCTTGCCCCTTGCCCCACTGCTACCCCTTTCCCACATTGCCAAGGCACGCAATTAACTTGCCCAGCAAATTCTGATTTCATTTCTTTTTGAGCTCATTGTTGTTGTCGTTGTTAAGTTGTTGCCATTTCTAGTGTTTTGCGAGAGTTCATTTTATTACATATTTTTTATATATATATTTAACTTGAAACTCATTGCATTTGGCACTTGTTGGCGTAATTAGCGCTTTGACTATGTCTTTGATGTGTCCAGCGTTAAATTGGGCTAAGTGCTTGAAACTGGGGGAGTATTTTTTAACAAAGGGTTCATTTAAATGCTTAAATTTAATTTGAGCAGTTGCATCATTTCTGTTTGACAATTTACAATTCTGTAGAATTACCAAATGGTAAATTTTTATATATCTAATAATGAATATAGATCACACCTATTACAATTGCAGTTCGCTCGAGTCAAGCTAATAACCGAAGTCTCCATAAATCATGCGATGACGAAACTGTCCCCATCTATTGCGATGAGTTCGATATGTGGAGTACGGAGCAATCACCTTCCTTGAGAGTACTGTCTCCCGTTGAGCAACGGGTCGACGGACAACAATGCGAGCAAGTAACTCGGCATCCGCTTGAAGTTGTTTTTGATACTCATCTTCGTTGTCATCTTGCTTGCCAAAGACAACATCTCGCAATGCATGCACCTCCCGATCCGTATCACTGACCTTCGGCTTAGAGTCCTCCTGCTCCAAGGAGGTGGTGAACACTTCGCCTGAATCTTGCTTGGCTTGCCGTCTCCTTGCTGATTTATCCACAAATTTGCGCTTGAGGCACGCACTTCTGTGGGACAGTATCTTGTTGCGACGAATGGGGTATCCAGCCATGGCTTGTCTGCGATAGTTATTCCAGTTGTGGCTCTGACGCATTAATTGGACAGCCGCAAAGCTCTCCTCTCGTCGAGGCCACGCATGCAAGTTGACTGCATTATAAGCTTGGCTTATGAATTTTCTCTCACTGTAATTACGCAATGTTTGTGTAAGGCGCTGCACGGCTGAGAAACTCTTTGATGTCATTTTCTTGTTTGTTTTCAAATTTAATAAAATATACCGAAAATTTAGAATACTACAATAGAAAATCTAAAAAATTTTATTTTCGAAAAAAAATAATTTTGACCTAATTTCAAAGACTTTATATAGTGAAATGAAATTTGTATAATATATTTCAATATTTGGATAATCAATGGGAATGACAATGTAAAAAATGACTGCTATATACACACAGTAAATACACACAAATAAAGCACACAACTGAGAATGTCGGAAATGCAAACAATTTTGTGTTATTATTTATTTATCTGGTTATTTGTGTATTTATTGCTGGCAACATTCAATTAAGAATCTACTTGAGGTACAATGCGACGCAAATTAAGAGAGTTTACACAGGGGCGTCTGCCAAGGGGGGTTCGACATTTATTACCCTCTCCATTTGTACATCTATCTATTAAAATCGGCCTCCTTCATAACGAAATTCGGCTGTATCCCTTTCGACAAAAAAGATGACTACGTCCATGTGTGTCTACAAAGCAAAAGTATAGCCAAAAAACAATTTTCATCGTCACATGAACATTTATTAATTTTGCATCAGTCGACTGCACAGGTTGGTCAAAGGGGTTGGTGGTGTGTGGGGGGGGGATTTGTCTTGCTGCTTTGAAGGCCTATGCAAAATTTAACGCAATTTGAAGATAACAAAAAGCCGACAACAACGCCGTCGCCAAGGAATTGAGTTAGCTCTCAATTACAACAACAATTATGAATTGCATTTCACAATAAATTCAAATACAAAATCAAAAACTAAGAAATCAGCGAATCTCGAATATCCTTTTATTTTTATACATAAATTTATGATTTTGTGTCTGCAAGTTTTAAGCACTTTGTAAATATTTATTGTTGTTAAAGTGTTTTTTTTTTTTTTGTATATATAACATAATTTTTTTTTTTTATGTTATGTGGGCCGTATTTCCCCAAGAATAAGATACGGCAATCTTATAATATATATCATTGTTATTATTGTTTAAACAAAAACAGAAACACTTGTTTAACCAAAATACTTATCTAGGGTAAGAGTAAATTGTATTGTACGAACTGTGATGTAAGCTGGCTGCATGGCCAGAAGGGTTTTCTGGGTGAGGGGGAGGGTGCAAGCGTATGCATTGTTTTAAATGTAGGCAAAACATGTCACAGCATTTTAATTTAAATGCAAATTAAGGCTATTGTCAACACTCGAAGACTGTCAAACTGAGAAGAACAAGAAGACCAAGAATCAACAGCAACAACAACAACAACAACAACAACAACAACATCAGTTGGAAACGATGCTGGATGGGTTAATACGATGAGCGTTGTCTAGCAATTGTTGAGCAAGTGGCATGTGGAGCAGGCCAACAATCAGTGAACTTACCTCCATCCCCCCCCTTAGCGCACACAAGCCGTGCGGCCCAAGTTGCGCTGCAGCCAGCTAAGATGTGACGAGACACGAGTGTTGACCCCAATCCCAAAACGTTGTCCACAGGCGCGTCCAAAGCTGATCACGCCCAGCAGAAACATGCGTGAGCGCTGTGTCTGGATGACTGGTCCGCCCGAATCGTATTGGCAGGAGTCCTGGCCCCGACCCGTATAATCGTATGTGCACACCTGACTTGCGGATATGCTGCCATTGTAGAGCGCATTGCATCTGGCATTCGCAAGGGTCATCATTTTGGCCTTTTGCAGAGTATTCGATTTGGCCGATCCGAAGCCCAAAGTGCCCCAGCCAGCAATATCAACAACTTCAAAGTTTCCGCCGCTAAATTTAATTAAAAAAAAAAAACAAATTAAGGAAATCTTAGATACGACTTGGCATTTTAAACTCAAGTTCTCTATTCTAACAATATATAAAAAATAAATGTAACTATTACTTTTAAAGATATCGTTTAAGAATATTAAATTTCTGTCTGCAAATTGCTGAATAATATTTTTGTTTGATTTTATAATTGCCCTTTTAGAAGCCCAAAGTTCTAACACAGCCATAAAATAGTTTCTTAGAATTAAGAGTTAGGAATACGATAAGAAAATTATGTTCAGGAAAGGTTCGCAGAATAGATTACGAAGAGATTAAGAACACGTGTGTAATCACTTCTTAACGGAAAGATTAGGAACTGAACGGCAGGTATTAAATTTGATTAAAAACAAATCAAAAATGGGTTAATTGCCAGACAAAAGATTTATTGTGTTTTCGATCTCAATATTGGAGCTAGATTAAGTTTTGGGCACTCTGACAAAGTTGGCTAGACTTACACTTGTGTTTGTCCAAAAGGCAGGCAAATGGGCGCCACACCCCTGGAGAACTCCATGGATGCCACAGTTCGCAACAGGGAAATATCATTCGCATATATTTGGGGGTTATAAGCTGGATGATTGATAATGCTTTGTATGGCATATTGGCGAGCATATATCGATTCTCTGGCTGAGTAATGGAACAAGTGGACAACAATATTGATAAGCTAAGGAGAGATATGTGGCACTCACCACTGCTAAGATCATGATCCCCCACCAGGGCAAGGAGGCGGCTGGCTGTCCGCTGGATTGTGCAATGAGCTGCGGTCAGAATGTAGCGATGAGTGACAATGCTGGCACCGCAGAATATGCGCAGATTGGAACCAATATCGCGTATACCCACCATGGAAGGAAACTCATGTTTAGCTGCCTCTACTCCGTTAGCGATGCGCATCGGTTGCGACCAGCCGCAGTCGCAGGCAACGGGACGTGCCACCGCCTGGCAACTGAATCTTGCCCGCTGCTGCGTTGTGGCAGTGGTCGACTGGTAGCCCACGGAGATCGACTGAAAGTTGGAGGTGTGCGTTAGTTGACCCATGCGACAGAAGCGCTCAGCACCACGGAACTCCATATCACCATCGCGTGAGATGAAAAAAAAGTTGCTTTGACACACATTGGGAAACTGAAAGTGGATCATATTTAGAGAGTGTAAAATCAGATTTCGAGGAGATGCATTACCACTTCGAAGCGACAAGTCAGTTGAATCCTATGATTAACAGGTGCCCTCAGCTGGTAACTACATTTGCCGCCTGCTGGCAAAGCTCTCGGAAAATTGGGGCTGGTTATGTTGAACTGCCGATTCGACTGCAGATTGTATTGCCGGCTGCACAGCTGAGCCTGGGCCAGACTATGTAGCAGTGGTAAGAGCAACACTAGTGGCAACATTGTCATCCTCAATTACAACACAACCCACAACTGGCAACCACAACTCAAGCATTGCCAGTTCTTATAGGAATTTTGAGAACGGCTTTAAATAAATAAATTTCTTATTATATATATATATATATATATATATATATATATATATAATATGACTGAGTTGTTTACCAAGTCAACGAGGTAATCTACTATTGATTCAGTCAGCTGGAGGAATTGTGGCTGGTGCACTCAAGTCAAAAGCCAGTCATGCAAAAAAATAAATATTTAAATTACAGCGCTTTCTATAAATGAATCAAAAATATATTTTACTTAACATCAATAAAATTTCGCGAGAGTAAAAGATGAATAATAAGAATCAATGTGATCGAAGCTGGAAAAAAGACTTTCAAGAAATGAAAACACAGCAAGAAAAGTTCATTAAAATATGAATAATTAATTTATTTCTGATTAAATTATTCAATTCAACAAACTATAGTTTTTACATGGCTACTACACAATTAGTATTGCCGATCTTCTTTAGTATCCAGTTGAGATGGGATGTGACGCGCGTGTTGACCCCCATCGAATAAGGTTGGGAGGCACAAGTGTTCCCAAAACTGATGACAGCCAAAAGGGTCTGCCTGGCGCCACGCTTGATGACCGGACCACCTGAATCGTATTGGCAGGAATCTTGTCTTTTGCCACCATAATCGTAGGTGCACAAGTGGCTCGGAGTGATTGTTGCTTGTCCCTGATATTGCGTCTGGCAATCCTGATTGGTCGCCACCATCAATGAAACCTTCTGCAGCGCAGTGATGGAGGCGGGACCAGCAAAATAAATTGTGCCCCAGCCAATTACATCGGCCGAATCATACGCAAAGCTATTTGTCCTGGACAGAGTAAAGATCAAATATGAGGAGCTTCCCAAGCATATGGCTTAATTCTAAACTTACGTCCCGACAGGAGGCAGACAAATGGGACCAACTCCACGTGACCATTTGATTTTGATTGCTGTGACGAGGATTGCTATATCATTCACCAAGTTGGGATCCGTCTGATATTGCTCGTGGATCACAACCTGCTGGATGGCATATTGTGCGTAATAAATGGAACTGCTGGCTGTAAATATTTATATATATATGACTGTTATGTATAACTGTTAACAATTCGTTAATGAATTACTTACGATTTCTGAGGTTGTTAGTGCCTGCAATAGCCACAATGTTGGTGGGTTGTTTAACCACTTTCGCGCAATGAGCAGCTGTCACAATATAGCGGGGAGCGACTAAAGTGAAATGAGTTAACAAATTAATATTTGAACAAAAAAATAATAAAAATATACGGAATTGGGTATGTAGGAAAGGGAACGTGGATGGTATTATATACAATTGCAAATACCAATATAGAATCTACATTAGACTAAAATCAACCAATGAAAATTTAAGGATTGTCGATTTCTGACAACTCATTAATTATTTTAGTTGGAGTACATACCGATAACACCACCGCAGAAGCTGTACACATTGCTGGTGGTATCCTTTAGAGCCACCATGGAGGGATACTCATTGATCGCGGCCTGCTGGCCATTGGAAATTCGCGCTGTGGCAGACCAGCCACAGTTGCAGGGCTGCGGTTTGACATTCAGCGTGCACCGGAATCGCCCCGAGTTGGAACCCGTTGAGATGTAGGCGAAAGTCAAGTCGGTAAAGAGAGATTCCCTCGTGAAGGAGCCGGAGCCACAGAAATTCTCAGCGGAGCGCATTAAAATATCACCTTCAGCATCCACCCAAAAATTGTCAGTGGTGCACTGACCATTGTTCTGTGTGGGATGAGGAGTGGCGAATAGGTGTTTCCAATTGAAATGCTAATGAAAATGGAAAACACTTACCGATGGCAAAGCAATGGTGCACTGAATTTCGATATTGTGATCAGGGGGTGCTGTAACTTGATACCGGCACGAGGAACCCGGTGGGTAGTTGTTGGGGTAGTAGGGTGACTCAAAAATTGAGACGCCCGCCTTTAGCTGATACGCGTTATCGCAGCTCTCAAAGTAGGCTCGGGCAGCAGGCAGAGCCAGCAAACAGCTGACGACGATAAGACAACGGGGAAACATTGTGAGAAGACCTTTCGGGCTCGATGCCAACACTTAACTGGGTGAAAATTGCTTACCGCCTTCAACTAATACTCAGCATGAGTTAAAGCCAAAATTATTCAACAGTTTGCTTTACTGTGCTGCTTTCAAATGTGACAGCAGTTGATAAAACAAAATTTATGGACAAATTGCGTATACGCCACGGTTGTTGCTGTATTGAATATATATTTTTTTAATGTTTGTTGGTTTGCACCTGTGCAAATCAAACGGAAACATTGCTGCGTCTCACTTCGACCTTTAAGTGCTGTTAACTTGGCTCTTGAACTTGGCTTTTTAACAATCACTGAAGGCTTCGAATTTTACGACTGACGTTTTGTTATTATTGCTCCCGGCTAAAATGAGTGACAATTGATAAGAGTTTTCAACTTTACAATTACCAAACAATAGCGAGGGTTGTTTGAATATAACATTAGATTTTGTTACAAGTTGGTAATGAATTTAAGTATTAAATTTAAAAATTCAAAAAGTCATCGAACTTATGACATATAAATATTTGTTTTATACATATAAAAAATAATCATAGTTAAAATGTTTGAACAAGTGTTTTGAAAAAGGTTGCAAAAATTGTTTTGAATAAAATTGTTTTAAATACATACTTATATAGTGTATAGTTTGATCATTTTTGTAGCTAATTTAAACAATAAGGAATATTAATAAAATATTATAAATCACTTGGGTGACCCTCAACTATTTGCATAGTGGCTGATGAGTTTTAGTCGTTGGCTTAGATTAAATGTTTTATATAATTGTTATGAAAACAAATAAATACTTTAAATATTTAGTTCTAATTAACAAAATAAACAAATAGTACAAAAAAAAAGATAGAGACAGTAATATTGGGAGACGGCAACGAAGAGGCACTTTGTTTGAACAGATTTAAATGAATACAATGGCCTTCCTTAATTAATTTTTATTTGTATCAACAAGAAATACGAGAAAGTTAAGTAACATTCTTGTTTGATAACACAAATATTTAAGTTATAGCTATATAAAAAACAACATGAAAAGAAAAGTGTCTGCGAAAGCAGGTTGGAACAGACTGCAAAGAAAATCGTTGCTTGGCAAAAGGCAATTTTGTCAAATGTTAATAAATTTGTTTACAAAGTTCGATTTAAAAATGCTAGAATCAGAAAACAGAAATAATACGTCAATTTTCTATACAGATATGAGTTTTATCATTTGCTTGATTTGTACGACAATTAACTTCAAATTCAATTAACATTTTTTCTCTTAAGCTACTTCTTTGTTTATGTTTAATTACTTTTACTAAGTTGATGGAAAAAACTATGAAAACATAATAAAATATGTTAAAAACACAATAAATACATAAAGCGTCAGCTGTCAGCCGAGTGAGAGCCGAGAAAAATTTCCCAAAAGCTGCCACAGAAAATTCGAGAAAAATGAAATTGGGAGAAAAAAGTGCAACGCATAATAGCAAATATGTGTGGCATGAAAAGAGATAAAAAGACGTAGAAGTGCACAAAAAAGTGCATGACAAAAAATACCAGAAACAAATAGAAAAAAACTAACGCCTAAAATCAGGCTACATTTTTGCATTGCTTGCATTGCATTGTGTAATTATAATATCATTTTTTGTGCCAACACTTTTGAAAATGCCTTGTTGCCATTTTTTTCGGCCTTATTTTTTCTCTATACTAGCAATTTCTAATAAAAAAAAACCTAAGTATTACTGTTAAAGATATTGTTATATTTTGTTAAAACATAAAATTTCTTAGTTGTTGAAATTGCTGAATTATATTTTTCGTTGATTTTAAAATTAGCATTTTAGAAGTTTAAAGTTCTAACGTAACCATTTAATCTTTTTAAAAAATTAAGATTTCAGAATACGATAAGAAAATAAAGTTCAGAAAGGTTCACACAATAGATTACTCAGTAGATAAGAACCCGTGTGTAATCATTTCTTAACGGAAAGATTAAGAACTTAACGGCAGGTATTAAATATGATTAAAAACAAATCAAAAATGGGTTAATTGCCAGGCAAAAGATTTATTGTGTTTTCGATCTCAATATTGAAACTAGATTAAGTTTTAGGCTCAGTTGGCGAGCATATATCGATTATCTGGCCGAGTAAAGGAAAAAGTGGACAGCATTAATAATAAGTTAATAAAAGAAATTAAAAAATATAGGACTCACAACTGCAAAGATCATGATGAGAATAAAGTAAATAATCAAATGACAGCTCAATTAGTCAATCAAAAATACTTTTCCTTAACATCAATTAAAATCCATGAGAATTAAAAATATATAAAGTAAAAGATAAAATATAAGAATTAATCAGATCGAAGCTGAAGAATAGTATTTAAAGAGATGAAAATACAGCAAGTAAAGTACGTTAAAATATAAATAATTAATTTATTTTTGATTATATTATATAATTTAGAGCCTTACAACCATTAAGATTCAACAAAATATAGTTTTTACATGGCTACTACACAATTAGTATTGCCGATCTTCTTTAGTATCCAGTCGAGATGTGATGTGACGCGCGTATTGACCCCCATCGAATAAGGTTGGGAGGCACAAGTGTTCCCAAAACTGATGATAGCCAAAAGGGTCTGCCTGGCGCCACACTTGAAGACCGGACCACCTGAATCGTATTGGCAGGAATCTTGTCTTTTGCCAGCATAATCGTAGGTGCACAAGTGGCTCGGAGTGATTGTTGCTTGTCCCTGATATTGCGTCTGGCAATCCTGATTGGTCGCCACCATCAATGAAACCTTCTGCAGCGCAGTGATGGAGGCGGGACCAGCAAAATAAATTGTGCCCCAGCCAATTACATCGGCCGAATCATACGCAAAGCTATTTGTCCTGGACAGAGTAAAGATCAAATATGAGGAGCTTCCCAAGCATATGGCTTGATTCAAAACTTACGTCCCGACAGGAGGCAGACAACTGGGACCAACTCCACGTGACCATTTGATTTTGATTGCTGTGACGAGGATTGCTATATCATTCACCAAGTTGGGATCAGTCTGATATTGCTCGTGGATCACAACCTGCTGTATGGCATACTCTGCGTAATAAATGGAACTGCTGGCTGTAAATATATATATACATAACTGTTATGTATAACTGTTAACAGTTCGTTAGTGTATTACTTACGATTTTGCAAGTTGTTAGTGCCTGCAATAGCCACAATGTTGGTGGGTTGTTGAACCACTTTCGCGCAATGAGCAGCTGTCACAATATAGCGGGGAGCGACTAAAGTAAAATGGAATAAATTAAAAATTAATATTTGAACGAAAAATAAATAAATAAGGTAAGTAAGAAAGAGGGAATGTGGGGAAGTATTATATAAATTACAAATACCTATGTGGAATCTACATTATACTAAAATCAACCCATTACAATTTAAGGATTGTCAACGCATTTTAGATAAGAAGTTCACAACTATTTTTGCTGCCAATCATAAATAGATTGCTGAACACTCATTAATTATTTTAGTTGGAGTACATACCGATATCACCACCGCAGAAGCTATCCACATTGCTGGTGGTATCCTTTAGGGCCACCATGGAGGGATACTCATTGATCGCGGTCTGCTGGCCATTGGAAATGCGCGCTGTGGCAGACCAGCCACAGTTGCAGGGCTGCGGTTTGACATTCAGCGTGCACCTGAATCGACCCGAGTTGGAACCCGTTGAGATGTAGGCGAAAGTCAAATCGGTAAAGAGAGATTCCCTCGTGAAGGAGCCGGAGCCACAGAAATTCTCAGCAGAGCGCATTAAAGGATCACCCTCATCATCCACCCAAAAATTGTCAGTGGTGCACTGACCATTGTTCTATGTGGGGTAAGGAATGGCGAATAGGTGTTACCAATTAAACGGGATAATAAAAACAGCTTACCGATGGCAATGAAATGTTGCACTGAATTTCGATATTGTGATCAGGGGGTGCCGTGATTTGATACCGGCACGAGGAACCCGGTGGGTAGTTGTTGGGGTAGTAAGGTGACTCAAAAATTGAGACGCCCTCCTGTAGCGGGTACGCGTTATCACAGTCCTCAAAGTAGGCTCGCACAGCAGGCAGAGCCAGCAAACAGCTGACGACGATAAGAAAACGGGGAAACATTGTGAGAAGACCTTTCGGGCTCGATGCCAACATTTAACTGGGTGAACTTACTTTACGACTACTCAGAATTTGTTAATGCCAAAAAATATCCAACATTTTGCTTTATTGTGCTGCTTTTAAATGCAACAGCAGTTGATAAAACACAGTTTGTGGACAGATAAATATATATATATATATATACATATATAAATATATTTTTTTTCAATGTTTGTGGGTTTCCACCAGTGCAAATATAACGGAAACATTCGTATGTCTCACCTCAGCTTTTAAGTGCTGTTAACTTAGCTCTTGAACTTGAATTTTTAACAGTCGCTGCAGGCTTAAATTTTAAGACTGTTATTTGTTGTGCTTTTATTGCTCCCGATTTAAATGTGTGTCAATTGATAAGAGTTTTTTAACTTTAGAATTGCCAAACAACAGCGAGGGTTGTTTGAGTAGAACATTAGATTTAATTCCAATTTGGTAATGAACTTTAATAATAAATTTAAAAATTAAATATGCAAATTTTTATCAAGTCATCGAACTTCTTATTAGAGGTGAATATTTGTATTATGCGAATAAAAAATAATCATAGTTAAATGTTTGAACAAGTGTTTGTTTTTAATACATTCGTTATATGATAAAAAAAATTAAATGCGTGCATAGTTTGATCATAATTGTATTTAACTTGAACAATAAGGAATCTTAATAAAATATTACTTATCACTTGGATAATCCTCATCTACATGCAATGTAATAAGCTTCGTGCTGGAAACAAATAATACAATAAACAACATGAAAAGAAAAGTGTCTATGAAAACATTTTGGAACAGATTGCAAATAAAATCGTTGCTTGGCAAAAGGCAATTTTGTCAAATGTTAATAAATTTGTTTACAAAGTTCGATTTAAAAATGCTAGAATCAGAAAACAGAAATAATACGTAATTTTTCTATACAGATATGAGTTTTATCATTTGCTTGATTTGTACGACAATTAACTTCAAATTCAATTAACATTTTTTCTCTTAAGCTACTTCTTTGTTTATGTTTAATTACTTTTAGTAAGTTGATGGAAAAAACTATGAAAACATAATAAAATATGTTAAAAACACAATAAATACATAAAGCGTCAGCTGTCAGCCGAGTGAGAGCCGACAAAAATTTCCCAAAAGCTGCCACAGAAAATTCGAGAAAAATGAAATTGGGAGAAAAAAGTGCAACGCATAATAGCAAATATGTGTGGCATGAAAAGAGATAAAATGACGTAGAAGTGCACACTAAATTGACTTTATGCAAAGCGCGGATGAAAAAAAATACCACAAAAAAATACAAAAACAAAACTAACGCCTAAAATCAGGCTACAATTTTGGCCAAGCCCAAAACCCGTTTCCAACACAACTGCATTGTGTAATTATAATATAATTTTTTGTGCCAACACTTTTGGAAAATGCCTTGTTGCAGTTTTTCTCTGACTTTTTTTTTGTATTGTGTGCTCTTCATTATCGCTATCTCACTCTAACTGTGTCGCTTGTGCTCTGTCTATCACTGTTGCAGTGCGGTATATAAGGCAGCCAGTATGTCTATATTTTCTAGTGCCATTTTTTGTGCAATTCTCTTTGGGTTTTTTATTCGCATTTGCATTTTCCACTAATTTGACTTTTGTATTGTTGTGGTCAACATCCCGCCCAGCAGCCAGCTGCCATCTCTCCCATGGAACAGTTAAATTCACCACTTTCTCTACCCTCCCTTCCCTTCCCTTCTCCACGTCATGTGCAGCCGTGGTTATGTGTTAGAGTTTTTTTCTCGTCCTTTTGCTCTTCACCAATCAGCACAACGCATTCTCCGTTTCCTGCCCATCTCTCTCTCGGTGTCTCTGTGTGTGTGTATTTGTGAGTGTGTGTCTCTGTTTGTATTTGTGTGGGTAGTTGGGCGTTTGGGCTACGCACTTTTTGACTTTAGTGTGTGGCATGACTGGAGTGGGGCGAGTGTGGCTGGGGCAATGCGTTTTCCATGCATTGGTTGGCTGTCGAATGCGGCCAGCAGGGGTTGGGTTTCAGCCGTGTGTATGTGTGTGTGTGTGTGTGTGTTTGTGTGTAGGTGTTTTGGGTGCAATTCGAATGCCTGTCATTTGATGTGGCTGTGACTTTGTGGCCATATCATTAATTGCCGCTAGCAGCAGGACATAAAAAGTAGCACACAAATTAGTGTACAACACTCTGCCATGAAGGATGAAGGATGTGTAAAAAGTGAAAGATTATAAAACAGATTGCCAAAGCGACATTAAAGTCTCTGATAGCTGTTGCATGATCACAAGTAATAAATTACTGAGCTAAGATAGATACTGTTCCTATTTTGATTATTACGTAAGTATGTTTAATAAAACCCATTCAAAAAAATCTATGCAATTAAAATAATTAGAGAAACAAATTTTATGCCTTGCAAGAAATGATAAAGATTAGGTTACTAAGCATTCTCCATACCATATTTTAAATATCTAATATTTATCTAATTATATTCAATTAAGTCACTTTAGTTCATGATCAGGTTTATTATCACCATGCAAAACATTTACATATTATTAAAAAAAATTAGTTGTGTAACGATCAGGAATAGTGTCGATTATTTTAAATTTAATCAAGCCAAACATTGATAAAAATATTTTTGAGTGATTGCGTCGTAAATCCGCTGCATATTCATTTATGCAACATGGAGAACAGTAATTGCAACAAGCGTTTTGTGGCTCTTCGCTATCGGTATAAAGTCGCTTTAACGAACAAAATGCTATTCGTTTAACTTTGCGCCTGTCCATTTCACTTACACTTGCAACTCGTTTATCACTTTTCACACACACACACACACACACACACACACAGACACATGCACACACTCACAAAGAGCACACATTCAATTTGCTTGCGTTTCAATCACAATAAATCCATACAAATTTCCGTTATATATGCTGAGAACCCAAAGAGGAACGACAGTAATAAAAACTTTCAAATGCAAACTAAGCAAATTTTAATTATTGAAAAATTGCAATTAAAAAAAATAAAAAAAAACTTCACGTTTGCTATCTCGCTCCAACGTAGCCACCGTCGCTGCTATAGTACAATTTTTCATTACGTAGTGACGCAGAAACTAAAACGAAAAAAGGCGAAAAAGGAGGCAAAAAAGCAGAAAAAATGCAATCAAAATGCTGCCTAGTAAATGCATAAAAAAAAACGCACAAATACAAACACACCAAAAAGAAAAACAATATAGAGATGTATGTACATGCGCATACATAAGTGTGCGATGCGTGTGTGTGTGTGTGTGTGTTAGGCGGGTGGGGCTGCTAACAAAATAGGCGTCATCTAAGCAAGCAGTGCAGCTGCTGCTGCTACGACTTTAACTGAGGCTGCGACTGCGACTGCAACTGCTGCTGCTGCTGATGCCGGTGAAGATGCTGGCGGCGCAGCATTGCCCGATTAACATAAACACGCAAAAACATTAACACCGCCGCAGCCGCAGTTGGCAGCCGCAGCCAACCAACAGCCAACGGCGCCAGCGACGACGACGGCGACGACGACAACAACGCAGTTAGAAAACAAGAACAACAACAACAACATACATAGATAACGCGGCGTATGTGTAATGTGAGAGCGGGACAGCATGCGGCTGTAGTTGGTACTCGCTCTGCCACGCTCATTACACTCATTTCGCATAGTAGTTGTCTGTGTATATGTGTGGTTGTGGTTGTAGTAGGGTGCGCATAGGCAATTTTCCACATTTTCACACACAGACACCAGCCAGCCAGCCAGCAAATGCGAAAAAAGTCGACACGCAGACGCTGGCTGCGCTGCTCACTGCGCCAGTTGGCGGCCGCACCCCCAAACCCAATCACAAAAACGCGTTAATAAGAAAACGTGGCGCAAAAAACTACACTCACACAAACACACACTCATACATATACTCTCCACAGCTCTGCCCTGCAAAACACCAACAACGGTTGTCAGCCAATCACAGAATTTGTTTACGAATCGCCGGGCAAAAGCAACACAAAGAAAATTTTAACGGCAACGCGTTGGCAAAAAAAAAATAAAGAGCGTCGCTCATTTTGTGCAATTTTTCCCACCGCGTCAAATGGCCGTCGCATGCACTCGCTCTCGCACTCGCTCTTACACTCTTACATACTCTCGCTCACTGTAGCTCTCTTGCTTGCGTCGTTGACGACGCTGGCAGCGCTGCTTGGCACATTTTTTTCTCGTTGGCTTACATTTTCCACTGTTGCTCATTTGCGCTGTGTAAAAGGTACAAGAAAAACAGACACGTGCGCTGCCAGCTGCGGCGTTAGCGTTCGTTGCCAATGTGCGCACTAGAAGAGCACAAATTGTCGCTCTCTTAACGCTATGGCGCTCTTCGCTTTTCGCAAGCTGGCGCTTCGTTGAGTTTTCGCCTTAGGGCTCTGCGACGACTACGACGACGTCGCTGGTAGCGCTATTATTGTTGTTGCTGCTTAATTTTGTATTGTTGGAGTCGTTTGGTTGGTTGGACAATGGAGAAAAGTGATGGGTTTTCTAGCTCAGTTTTTTATAATTACATTTCTTGTTTTAGTTAATATGGGTTTTTAGTTTGGGCATATAAGTTTTTAGTTAATTAATTGGGTTGCTATCATATTTTAGTATGAGACGATTTCCCTTATTATGTAAATGTTTTTCCAATATTTTTACTTACTTTGGCTGCCGTAAAGATAATGTTTAAAGAAATCTAAGTTCAGTTTGGAGATTTATAAAATATATATTTTAGTAACATGCTCTAATATAATATAAGTCCAGTTTGGACATTTTAAAATATGTATTTTAGTAACATGCTTTAATATCTAAAATTTTGTCCATATATATATAAACATAATTATCAGCGAATAATAATTTTTTTGTGATAAAAAAAAATGCCGAATATAGAAAAATACTCAGCAGATGGACTTAGAAGGATCAGTTATTTTATAATTATGGGTTCAACAAATTTGTTGTGCTATTTAGGTTAACATTATGATTAAACATTAAAGACAAACCCTGCTAACCCAATCAACTTAGATATTAGTTAGACTTACTTGGGCGTTGGAAGAAATATTTTTGGGAGCAGCCAACGGGTTAAGAGTTTTCAAGAAAATGCCACTATAATAACCATAACTCCCGAAATTAATAGCCACGAATATTTAACACAAACGTAATTCTATTAACTAACAATCGATTATAATGCTTATGACTTGCGTGCTTGGCTGACACTTTGGGCGGTCAGTGTTTGGGAGAGGGGCGTGTGGCGGGGGGGTATTCACAATGGAAACAGGTAAACAAAACGTAAATATAACGCATTAAATGTTAATGTTGCCTAATTGTGTAATTTGGTGTCGCATTTGATGTCATTTACATAGACAACAAATGGCAACAACAACAACAACAACAATAAAAACAACACGCAATTGTTACCATAATGGAGCAAAGGAAGTGAGCCTAATGAACGGTTGGAATAGGTTGAAAAGTGAACGCTAATGAAGTAATTACAACAATTAATTTAATTATAAATTAAGCTATTGTTGCTCTGCTGCCGCACGACATTTATGATAAGCAAGTGGTCGGGAGTTGGGTGAGGGGGTGAGGCACTTGCGTTTGTTTTGTCAACATGTTTACAAAGGACAACGAAGGACAACAGCGCTTGGTTTACCCTTCAGCTGCCCCTTCTCCCGTTGTGACCTTAAATTTGCCACAAAAAAACAAAAAAAATATGTCAGCAAATTGTTGCGATAATTGAAAGTGGCTCAACTCAAACCAAGAACTTAAACTGTTTACCAACTTCATTAATATTGCATTGGGCATTCGGGGAAAAGAGGAGCCATTTGCACTTTTATCAGTAATGCAATAATTTACAAATTATCAACAGTCGCCATATGCGTTGCATGCAGCTGCTGCAAATTCAGAATTATTATATTTTCAATAATGTTGCAATAAATGCTGCTGCTGCTCTCGCCCAGCTATCTGCTGTCTGCCATCAGTGGCGGGCGGTAGGCGTGGCATAATGCAGTCATTATTTTAATTTTAATTGGCTTATTTAATATTTCAATTAAGTGGCTGCGTTGGCAACCAGCAAAACCAAAAACCAGAAACCAGAAACCAGAATACCAAAACCCAAAAGCTTAACAGGTGTGAAAATATGTGGCATAAATATTTGTGTTGTACGTTTGAGAGTGAGAGTGGAGTATGTGTAAATAATACAGCTAATGAGTGCCACAGGCGAAACACACGCACAAGCAAAGTTCAGTTGCAGTTTGGTGGTTGCACGCTGCGTATGCGTTATTTGAACAATCACTTTATATATAAATATATATATATATATATATATGTATACAAGTGCGTATGCTGTTGTTGTTTGCACTGCCTGTGGCT
Source organism: Drosophila demipolita (assembly GCA_035042405.1). NCBI lineage: Eukaryota > Metazoa > Arthropoda > Insecta > Diptera > Drosophilidae > Drosophila > Drosophila demipolita. The sequence goes on from JAWNLI010000025.1 coordinate 1,276,533, forward strand.
GGTATTAAATGTGTGTGAATTGCATATCATCATCATAGGCAAATTAAATATATTAAGTGCACAATTCGTTCTACGAAATAGCTCTCAAATTATGCTGCGAAAATGTTAATAGCCAGCAATATACTTTGATTGAATAATTTTGTTTAAAATTAGTATATTATTTAAATTAAATGCGATTAAAGCTAAAGGAAAAAATCTTCAAGCCAACTCACTAATTCACTTAGCAATCATCCTAGCAAGAATAGCAGCAATTTGTCAACTTGTTCGCTTTAAGAGATCCTTAAGCTTAAACAGACGACCACAATCAAGTTGCCATATTTTGTAGCTTTCGCTTTCAGCTCGTCAAATTTCAAGCAACTCATTCCAAGAAATAAACACACACACACACACACACACAGTGGAGTCTATCGCCTAATTGAGTATTGCGAATGGCGTCTCATTTGCCCAGAGGCTGACCCAACAACACACCAACAACACACAACCTAAACATGCCACACGGAAAATTACAATGGAAAATCCAAAAATTCAATATTTGAGCACTTGCCACACATGGCAGGTAAGTTAGCGAGGAACGTGGCTGCGACTTGTGCTTCTTCTTCTTCTTCTTCTACTACTTCTACGTCTTTTGGCAGTTAACGCCCCGAAAAGTTTTTGGGGGCAACTTAAGGTACTACAGGACACAAGGACTGCCTCTGGGTGGCGGCTCTTTGCGGTTTTTGCTGCATTTTGTCTTGCAATTATTTAATGAAGTTATATAAAATTTCCCTCTTCGCTGATCAGCTGCGAATATGTATCCTGACAAGGATGCGGATGTGCCAGCACTAAGGTAACTAGTTGTTATACATATATATATGTATTTATATATATATACACATATGTATATATATATATGTAAATGTGTTTGTGTGCATTGTGTAAAATTTTATTCGCTTGCTGACTTTTGTTGTAATTTGATTTTTGGTTTGCTGGCTTTTGTTTGAGTTCGCGGAGAACTTGTGCAACGGAATTCAATTAAGAAATGTCAAAATTTTATTGAACACAATGCAGATGCAGGTGCTGGCTCCGATGCTTCTGGGCATTAGGCGGGGGGGAATATGGGTGAATTGGGCGTGGCACAACATCCGCACATTAATTTAGACACGCCAATAACCTTTGCGCACTTTTGCAGCATCAATTTTCATTAAAACGCGCCACAAAAAAGCACAGCCGCAAAAAGTGAGTTTTTCGGTTTTTTTTTTTTTTTCCGCGAGTGAAAAGTTAGAAACCGTAAGCGGAAATGAATCCCATGTGCATAAATACGTATAAATCCAAAAATAAATTGAATTAAAAAAGGCAAAACCAGAAAAAGCTAAAAATTACAAATAAAAAAACCGAATATTAACGCGCGCAAAGACAAAAACCCGAGCCGCACCGGCATTTGGAGTGAGCATAATAAATTCGAGCATCAGACTTTGTTTGGCTTAGTCAATGGTGCAAAAAAAAAAAAACATGCAAAACACAGAGCAGAAGAGCGCAAACAGCCAACAAAAAAATAACCAAAAAAAAAAGAAGAAAATAATAAAAAAAAAAATGAAAAAGAAATTCTATACTAAACCGAACCGAAATCGCGAATTTATTGTAAATGAGCGCGCAAAAGGAGCTGCTGGGGGAAGGCGGACAAGAATGCGGAGAAGAACTGCGAGCAGCTCAATGATTTTTAAATAACTTTGTCTAGCTTTAAAATTTATAGTAAGCGCCATTTTATGGCCAACACTTGCCACACCTCTCCACACTCCTCCACACTCCTCCACACTCATCTGTTCACCCTGGGAAAAGAGCTGGGAAGAAAGGAGAAAAACTTATATTAAGCACTTTGTATACGCTTTTATATTGAGAGCTAATCTCAAATTTTCACGACTATATAAAAATTATCAAAAATCATATTTTATATTTAACTTAAAGAGCTGCGGAAAAGGAGAAATATTTATATAAAGCACTTTGTATACGCTTTTTGAGGTTGATAGCTTATCTCAAATTCTCACGACTATATAAAAATTATCAAAAATCATATTTTATATTCAACTTTTAGTTGATGAGAAATCTTGAACATTCGATCATTTCCAGTTTCGAAAAAACTAGTTTATTATTTATAAATCTGTTGGTCAAAAAATCAATTGTAATTAATTTTCATATTTTCTCTGGCGACATTAATTATGCGAAATAAATTATTATTTTTATTATATTAGAAAAGCAAACTTCTTTGAAAAGTTCTGGGAAAACTCTTAATTTCTGCAGTGCACTGCAGAACAACTCATTTATCTTATTTTGTCAAAAAATTGTCAACGCAAGAGGAACAGAGTTGGAGGGAAAAAGGTCGCATTTAGCTCTCCTGCTAAGCAGTCGTCCAGTCTGCCGTCCAGTCTGTCGTCCTGGCTGGCACATGGGGCTGGAGGAGCTTGAAGCTTGGAGCTGTGGCTCGACCATTTTTGATGGGGTTTGTGTCTGCGCTTTGTTGACAGCAATTGTCACAATTACAAGTTGATATGTACCAGCCAACTGTGGGTCCATGTCCGTCTCCCTTCTCCCGTCTCCCGTCTCCGGGCTTCCGTCTTCCGTCATGCCTTTCACAACTTGCAGTTCGCGTCGCTAAGTCAACTGATTTAAGTGATATTTATGCCAGACGCGGCGAGCGTTCAATGGACCAAGTGATAAGCGTCGCCTGAGTGACAAGTGTGTGGCATGGACGCTGCGCTGATTAATGGCTAAAGTGCGCTGTGGGATAAGGCATGTCCGGCACACGGAACCGGACTGGAGACAGACACATGCATATCACATAAATTTCGTAATGTTAACACGACACAAGACACAAGTTGCAGGCGTCACTCCGAACCATTGTTCAACTTTGTTGCCAACACTTCTAACCTTTTTTCTTTTTTTGCTATTCTTTCTGCAAATTGTTTAATTTCAGAGCCGCACATGAAAATGTTGATTACAACCTGCTGCAGCCTGGTTTCTACTTGCCACAGTGCCGCAAATTGTGACCCATAAATATGTAAGTATGTGCGAGACGGGTAAGTAAAGTTGGGCTTATCTTAATTAAGTAGAAATTACGATAATTAAAATATATAAAAAATATAAAATTTTTAATGTACTTAAAAAGTAAGAAAAAACGCTTATGTAAATTTGCTTGCAATTTAAAAATTAATATTAAAATTTTGGTAAATTTGTTTGTATACTAAAAGCCACCCTCGAAATTGAGGCATTTTTTTTGACTACTCATTTAGCTGACCGCAAAAGTTATGTTGTCTCATTAACTTTTAACTTGGCCGGTTGGTTGGCCAGCAGAAATGTTTTGCGTTGGTTATTTGAGCTTGTTTTTTTGCGCACACTTCAACTGTTGCGAAACTGGAGGACGGCAACGGACCAGGAGGACATTGTTAAGGTAACGAGCGATGTAGAAATATTATTTTTATTAAAAAAGACAAATATTGTGTGCGGGTGCGGGTGGAGCATGGCCAACAAGGTGGTCCAATTGCAGCCAGCAGTAGAGTTTTGGTTCCAAGCGTGTTTTTTTTTTCTTCTTGTGTTCACCTTTCTCTCTCTCTCTCTCTCTGAGTTTTATGGTTTTTTTTTTTTGTAGTTAGTGCTAAGCTTTTGACTTGACAAGTGAGAGGAAAAAATGTATAAAAATATACGAAAATTAATTTTAATGCAACAGTCAGGAGATGTGTGGGTGTGTGTGTGTGTGTGTGTGTGTGTGGCGCCGAGCAAAAGAGGGATTGTAAAAAAGCTGAAATTACATATGATGTTTTAATTAGTGACGTACGGGTCGTATGTGTAATATTTTTATAAAAAAAATGGAACAGCAGACCCCAACTAATTGGCTTGGTTATGCTTTTTTTGCAATTGATTTATGCTCTAATCAAATATGTTTAATTGCATTCCGCAAATGGAAAATGGAAAACTTAAATTTTTTGTAACTGCACTAGTAATTTTGATAGACAAATATTTATATATATATAATTGCTATATCAACAAACTTATACTTCAATTTTTGAGCTGTATTTCAAAACAAACTAAACATCAACTGCATCCTTTTGGGCAGCAACTCATTGGAAATTGCTGCACTTCTCGCACTGGTTTGCGCTGGTTTGGCCCACTCCTTGCACTCCTCCTTCGCACTCCTGTGTGGCTGTTAGTTCCTGTTCGTCCTGGCAGTCCTCGCTGCTCCTTGTGTGCTCTGTAGTAGTATTCACATGAGCGCGTTTCATTAATGTGCGCGAAAGCGTTCACATTTTTTGCACCTTTCGCTCTACAGTTTTTTTTGTTTTTATTTTCATATTTTTTTAGGTTTGCTTTTTGCATTGCCATTTGCCAGTTTTGTGATTTTTGCGCGGAAATTAAAAATTTTGCTCGCTTTGGTTGCCTTTGCAGGCGGCTGCAGCAAGTCCGAGCACAACCACCCAAGGCCCACCCACTTAATGCAATCTAAGCGCAGCTGCTGCATCATTACAGCTGTGTGTGTGTGTGTGTGTACTCGTGTGTGTGTGTGTGTGTGTGAGTTCCGCTCAGATTTAATTCGCAAAGTAAAAGAGAACGCGGCGAATTCTGCTAACTATGCGCCGCCTGTTTGAACTTTTTTAGTTTATTGCTTTTATATACAACTCTTATTTTTTGGTATGTTTTTTTTTTGCCTGTTTTATTTTATTTATTTTTTTTTCTTTGTGAGCTGTTTCGTTACTGACTGTAATTTAATTTCGTTTGCATTTTTCATTTGCGGCACTTTTGGCGTTTCGTCCTCTTCATGTGCGTGTGTGTGTGAGTTTGTGTGTGTGTGAGTGTACTCATGTGTGTTGGCCAGGTGTTTTGAGTTATGTGCGCTGAGCATTGGGTTGAAAATTAGAAACAAAAAAAAAATGTTTGTTTGGTCAAAATATGTGTGTGGAAAATCTCACGAGAGTTCAGCTGTGGCTTCAAAAATATATGTGCAATTTTTGAATTTATATTCAAGGGAATTTCACTGCAAGTTTTATAGAATTTGAAGCCAATTAAAGTTTGGAATATTAACCAGTTAGATCGGTGCCCGTCGAGCGTAACACAATTTTAATATTGTAATCGAAAAAGTGCTTTGGACATGGGTCAAAATTTTCAGTAGTCCAAATTGATATGATTTTTATCAGAGCATTTCGAACTCTAGAACATTTCTACAGTTCAAGTTAAGAAGGCGATTCTGGCTCAAAGTCGATGTTAAAATTATTGCCATTAAACTTTTCAATTCATGATTAAACTTTAACTTCATCAAAAGTAATCTAAAACTGAAAATCAAACACTTTTCAAATTGTTTTGAACTTGAGATTATTGCTGCAAGTTGGAAACGCGATTTCAGTTCGAATTTCGTATTCAAATAATATGCTCTAAAAATGCTTAAGGATTTGTTATTATATTAATATTACGTGTAACTGATAAGTTATTCTGCACACAGGTCAACTTCAATTGGCTTTTTGCTGAGCGTATAACAACCGCAATTAAAATATATATACAATGGAAAAACAGATGCATCCTGGTTTTGGGCCAAAAGAAAAACATAAAAATGTTTTAACAAATTATTAAAATGCCAAACAGAGTTTTCTACTGCTCAATTCCAATCATGCGTGTGTTTATATTTTAAATAGAAAACTTGTGAAATATAAGAGATTGTCTTGCAAGGTGCGGTGCGGTGGGGTGGGGGAAGGGAAGGGGGGGGGGCAAGTAAAATAAGTGGCAAGGAGGCAGCCAACATCTTGCCAGGAAGTAATACAACTTCGACTGCTGCCATGTACACGTGATTAGAAAGTTTTCTGAATCGATGTTGTGTTGCATACGTGTGTGTGTGTGTGTGTGTCTGTGTGTGTGTGTGTGTGTGTGCATGCTTGTGTTAGTGTATGTTTTTCTACTTTGTATGCACTTAATAACTTTCGCATACTTTTGCACATTTTATGGAAAATTTTCTTTTAAATTTTCTTGCTAATATTCTGCACGACTTGCGTCAGTGGACCCGAACACTGTGTGTGTGTATATGTGTGTGTGTGTGTGTGTGTGCTTGTGTGGTCATGTTTTCACTCATTATTGTTGTTCCAAGTAAATCAATTTACAGCAAGTTACAAGTTTTTTGTAAGGCTTGCCCCACGTTGCCAAAGTGCAGCTTGAGCAGTTCTAGCCAAAGTATGCAAGTTTTTGCAGCAGCAAGAAATGACTTTTGACCAGCGGCAAAATGAGTTTTGGCCCTCCTCAGGTGATTTTATTATGCATTCCTCAAGAATATTTATATTGCTTTGTTATGTTTCGAAAAATGAGAATAAAATACAAAATGCCATAAATTATTTCTCAACAACATTTTAAAGCATAGCAGAAGTAGTTATTTTATTGTTACTGATAAATGTTTAAGATTTTTGTAAATATAAGTAATTTTTTTTTAATTCTTAAGAGTTTATACGATTGTATATTTTTTTTAAAGGAATGTTTTCAATTTGGTTTTTTTTATTAAATAATTAAAATAATTATGTATGTCGTGAATTTAAATTCCACGACTCACATCACCCAAAAAGGACTTTAAAAATACAAGTTTTTGTGCGAAAATGTTCAGATTTTAGCTATTAATTAAGTTTTTAAGCTCAAAGCAATTTTCCACAATTTTTTTTGCTGATACTAAATTGCATTATTTTAAATAAACTTATATTAAATGGAAATTTTTGCGATGGAAACAATGTAAACAAAAGTTTGTAAAGCACTTTGGTAAATGCATTTGCAGCAATAAGCTGAAAGTGCAGTATCACTAAGCCAACAACAACAACAACAAAAACAACAGCAAAAATTCATCACTAATTAAATTTTGTGGCATGACAAAATAATTCGATTGAAGTGTCTGTTTATATGTTGGCATGATTTGGTTTGCTCGATATTGCTGGCACCATCGGAACGCTCTTGGCCAAGTTTTGTACACTTGCATAAAACACAAAAAAGAGCAAACCAAAAAATTCCAATAAAACTCTGATACTCCAAACTAATAACTACTAATTTGGCAACAGTAGATGCCCCTTTTGGCTTGTTCGTTTTTTTGGGGCCGTCTTTGACTGTTTCTTCAAGTTTTGTTCGAGCCATGGCAACCGCAACCTTTCAGGCAAAAGTCCAAGTTGCAAAAACAGAGAGTGTTTATAGTTTATTGTTGATTGAACACTAATTAAGTTGTGCCGGCAGTGCGAAAAGGCAGTGCGAAAAACTTTGGCCAGCTTTTTGGCCATGATGATGAAGATGCGTCAACATGGATGGACAGTGGCCGATGATTGGTTGCTTCGTCCGTTCGCCGTTCCAAGATGTATGCCTTATAATGAAGGCAGAAATGCAGTTCTCGATAGAAACCCCCCCCTCCCCAGGGCCACCCACCCATTTTATGGGTTTTTGCAAAAGTTGTTTGCACAAACTTTAAGAACTTTTTGCCTGTGCATTTAATAGCAATAATAATTTCAAGTTTGTATATTGCACAATGTATTGCCAAAGGGCTTGTATTGCAACCCACAAACAACCCCCCGCAACCCCCCCGCAACACCAGCAATTGGTAAAAACTTTATCATTTTCATATATGCCAGCAGCTTTGGCCGCTTTGTGAAGAAAAAGCAAAAAACTTCTATCATCTCGTATTAAATAAATGCTCTGTGTGTGTGTGTGTGTGTGTGTGAGTGTGTATGTTTCCTTTAAGTTCTTTTTCTTCTTCTTCTACTTCGATCAATTTTCAAATTTGCTTTTGCATACTTTGTGGCCTGCAGAATTTACAAGTAGATATGCACAAAAATTCGCAAAAATATGTTTACTACAAAATATTTGCAATGCATTTTTGGAATTATTAAAAAAAAATTGCAATTTAATTGCTGAGTTTGAGCTACCCCATGAACTGTGATGAAAGTGGTTAGTTTAACTATGCAATTTGCAACTTAATGGAATCGTCAATTGGCAACTTGAGTGAACTCATTCTAAATGTTATCCCAAATGCATCGGATCAAATCTGTTTTGATTTATGCCAGTTTCCTTGCCAGATTTCTGAGCGAATGCTCTCAGCTCCAACTTAAAGGTGATTTATGGCAAATGCAATTAAATTTGCTACATATATAAAAACATATATAGATATATAAATAAGAGAATAACCCACTTGAAACAGCATTTGTGTGACAGTTTCTAATTTGATAGAAGGCTTTTAGAAAAATGCAACAAATATATAAAAAAAATGGTAAAAAGATTTCAAGCATTAGTTCAATTAACTTGGCCAAAAGAAACACTGTATATATATGTATATATATTTTTTCAACGAAAAATCTCACTTTAAAGATTGTAACTCAAATTGAATGATTTAATAAATTTCTGTTTAGAATTTGCGCGCGGTACGCAAATAAATTTGTTGGCAAATGATTATTTGGTTTATGCCACAGATCGCTGGAGTTGTTGGCTTATTGTGAATTATGTTTGGTAGCCCAACCCAGAAGCATTTTACTGGTCTACGGTTTTAGCTGCCGCTGCCCACCCATTTGGCCACTTCAGAGTCGCACATAAAACGCATTTGTATAGCCGCACATATAAAAATGCCGCGTTTTCGACTTACACTCTTGCCATGGTCAGAAGGCTGCCTAAAAGGCCCCAACTGCCCGCAGATACAAAAAAAAAAAACAAAAAAAAAACGATAAAGTAGCAGGCACATGGACGCAGCTTTTGTACCTCCGCTGCCCCCCCCCCCCCCCCCGCCCACAATCTCACAACCAATTCTCCAATTCCAAACTGGCCAACTCAAATGTGTTTATGCCTCTGGCACTTGAAAAAAATTGTTCTAAAAATTGTTGGCTTGTTGCTTTTGTTCGCCATTTTATGTGTGTGTGTGTGTGTGTGTGTTTGTGTGTGTGTGTGGCGCATTTTTTCGGCCACGTTTGCCGATTTTTATTTTGCGTTTTTGTGTTGTTGTGCAGATCTTTTTTCTGGTTTTTTGTTTTGGCCCAACGCCTTTTGGTAAATTAATGCGAAAATTTTTCGTGAAATGCGAAATTTCGCGTTATTTTTCAAAGCAAACACACACACACACACATGAATGTATGTATGTGTGTGTTTGTGTGTGTGTTGGTTTTTTGTGTGTCTGCAAGTTGGCGACTGGTCCACGTTGTTTGTTTGACGCTGCTTGTCCACGAAGCTGCTTGTCCACCTGTCTATGCCGCTTGATTGATGGTTATTATGCGCACTTGTACACCGACCCCTCCCCTACCCGCCACTGCCAAACTCCCTCTGACTTTGCCCCCCACCCCCCTTCCTCCCATTGAGCTAGACTATGCCCAGTGCCTTGCCTCTAATTTTGCGCAGACGATGAACGAGTCCATGGGCCCATCAATGCCAACACGTTCTCTCCTCCCCAACCCCCGCTGTTGCCGAACATATCAAATCATAGGAAAAAAGTGCATATATAAAAAATGTATTAGGCGCTTGTCATTTCCCGGGGGTTGGTTGCATATAATTTTTTTTTATTTTTTTTTTGTAGCTGGGCTTGATTAAAATACCTGCCGGTTATTTGCATTAATTTTGTTGGGTTTTATGCGTGTCTTCATTTTGACATTTAATGCGTGACCCAAGCAACTTCATTAGCCATCTCCGACGCAGTTGATCAATAGATTCAACTGCTGGATGTCTCTGCAATTTGAAATTGCATAATTTTGGCGATATATTCCGATTTTCTTCTCATCAAATTGAAGTGTTTTATTATTTATTTGGGATTTATTAGTATTAACAGTTTGAAGTTAACAGTTTTAAATTTAAAAAGAAGTTGAAACAACTCAACTGTGATTCACATTTCTGTTGCAAGCTTATCAAAGTTATCCACTGTTTCTTCTCTATTGATTTCATGTGGCATCTATGTGTTTATCTATGCCTACGTGCTGCCTGCTTGCAACCTTACTGCGCATTCTGTCTGCGTGCATATATGTATAGGTATATACATACATATATATACTGTGTGCGTATGTGCATGTATTTCTTTCGTCAGTTGGTGGAAATAGGAAAAAAAAAAATAAGTGCAAAAGACAACATACAAACAGTCAAAACAGGCACACCCCCCCAACCTGCCTGCCACCCAACCACCATGCGCCGTTATCTGCCAACTTTTATGTAGACAGTAAAAATTTTTCATTTCCAGGCCAAAAAAGTGCAAGAAAGAAAATTCAGCAAACATTTTCGCGTATTTCTAAAAACAATTTCTCTGCCGCCCAACCAACATTTTCTATGCCAGCAACTCCCAACTCCAAAAACTAAAATGTTGAAAAAACTTGGGCCGTAAATGATGAAATGCGTGCAAACTACACAAATACATGCACAGTCAGCTGCACCCACACACACACACACACACATGCAGACATAAGCCCTGCACTAAAAAAGTATGCTAGAAAAAAATGCGCGACTCTTTACATATATATATATATATATATATACGTATGCATATATGTATGGATGTATATGGGAGACTGGCTGCTCTCGGCTAGGCTCCGCCCTGCGAGGCCTGCGTATACAAAAACTACTCCAACTACAATAACTACTCGCAGCTGTGCAGCTGGGGCCCGCTGGCTTTTTGGGATTGGTTTCGGTATCGGTGCATAGGGGGTTGCAAAAACCGTTCCTCGCAGTCGCCGTCACCGTCGCAGTTGCTGTCGCAGTCGCTGTCAGCCTGCAGCAGTGCATGCCAAAACACCCCACACAACCTACCCCCTTCCCACCACCCCTTTGATTTGCCGTTGTTGTTTATCACTCGGTGAAGCCTACATTTTGGCGTCTCCTATGTGCGTTTGTTAGCTACTGCTGCTGCTGCTGCTGCTGTTGCTGCCGTCACTGCTTTCGCTGCTGCCGTCGCTGCTGCTGCTGCTGCCGCTGCGCTGCCAACCGCACGCTTAGTTTGCAATTAAAACGAAAGATGCTCGGCATTTGTTGCCGTTGTTGTTGCTCAGCCAGCGTTGAAAAATGTTTTTGGCTTTTGTATTTCCGTTTCAATTTTTTTGTGTGTGTGTGTTGTTTTTTTTTGGTTTTGGTTTTGTACTACTGCTGTTAACTGTCTTTGTGTAGTTGTTGTTTATTTATGTACTGAAGTTGCTTTAGCGCATGTTGTTGCCATGCAGCAGCAGCAGCAGCAACAGCAGCTGAAACGAGAAATCGGCAGCACAAATTTGAGCCCAGTTTTCCTTTTAATGAAAGCGCTTGGTTGCGTTGATGGCGTCTGTGGTTACAGTGCTGCAAGGCAAATGACATTTCCACATGCGGTTTCATGTGGTTCCCACTTCTATTTCTCTTCTTTTTTTTCTCCCACTTTTGTCTTGCAAAGGTTTTTGCGATTTGTTTCGCAACTGTTTCAAGTTGTTAAAGTCCACCTTAAGCTACAGTTTACGAAAATTATATAACACGCAGCGGGCTAAGCTGATTGTAAATGTTGAGATATGTCTTAATATGACAAGGCACGCAGACTTTTTTAATATGTTATAATTTTTGTAATTTTAATTTAAGTATCTGTTTTTTTTTACTGCAATTGTATTTGCAAGAAATAATGAGCAAAAATAATTATTTATATTTTTTTTTTTTCATACTTTTGAGTGCCACAGCTAAAAGATTGAGATTATTACTTCAGGCAACTTCAGGCTACTTCAGACATTTATAGCTGAAGTGGCAAAAAACCAAATTGCTAACAACTTCAGTTCTAGAATAATCCGGAAGATGAGCCAAATTATATTAAAATCTAATAATCAATCTAAAAATAGTAAGAAGTAGAATGTGAAATGTGATTTTTTTTTATCTTAGCTGCAATTTCTCATCATTCAATTCTCGATCTTTGATAAAAAAAACTGGCAAATGATCTGTGATGTTTTGCGATGATTGGCTGCATTTCTGTTGCATTGTCAGCGGAAGTTTAGTGTCTGAATTGCAGCTTGCAACATGCAGCATCGCATAAAATATGCTCTTTGTGTGTGTTTTTGTGTGTTAGTAGGGAATGCACTCGTTGCAGTTGCAACTGCATTCGAGTTTCATTCACAATTTTCAAACCCTGCGCGCTGGCCTGGTCCCCCCCATACCCCCTGCCGAGGGTGCCGTTTTCGTAGTCGACTTTGCATGCAGTTTGTTGGCGCTGCATTGTGTGTGTTTGTGTGTGTGTGTGTGTTTTGTGCAGCGCTTGCAACATGTGGCACGCACTGCAGGCCGGCTTTGTGACCATATGCTGCGTCCTGTGATGGCCCCCGGAGCCAGGCTCATTCACGTTTTTGTTTGACTGTGCGTTGGGTGTTGCCTTCTACTATATCAAATATATATGGCATATATAAGTTATATATATATATATATATGTATTTATTTAACACATTTTTATATGCCTGCTAGTTGATGTTTTTTTATGCTTTATGTGTGCGTGTGTTTGTGTGTGTGTTTGGAGTAGTTGTTGTTGTTTTTTCTTTGCAGCTTTTTCATGTTTTTTGTTTTGCTTTCTTTTCGTCTTTGTTTGACCGCTTGCCACACGGGGTTCAAGGTCGTTGCACAAACAACCGCTAACAAAAAAAAATAAAAAACCCCCCAGTCGAGTCGAGGGTTTGTCTATGTGATTGTGTGTGTGTTGCAAATATATATGGATCAATGTCTGATTTATTGCAACTCGTGCCATTGCACTTGATTGTGTCCCAAATGCAACAAAAAAAAAAAAAAAGAGGCCAGCAATAAAAAACAATAACGAATAAAGAGCGTGTAGACTCCAAACAAAAAACAAAAACAAAAACAAACAAAAATAACAACTGTGCAAAAAATTCACAAAATGCATTCCATTCAGTTGAAGTATTTGGCTCATGACCCTGATCGTGGCCAAGCGGTCAGACAACAGCTCAATCGAAAGCACTTTTTATTTTCAATTTCATTTTTAACACATAAAATGTATTTCACATTCGAGAATAAACAAAACTTTTAAAGTTGCAATAGGCTTGCAATGCCACATTTATTTTATTTGCTGCACCTATTGCAACTGCAGCTGCGAAAACGGTGCGTATGCTTAATAAATTTATTTAAATCAATTATATTTGGTAAGTCAACTAATTTGGTCATGTGGGTGGGTTGTAAATGGCATTGTTTAATTGTTATATTAAAAATAATCGTTGTAAATTATAGTTCAATTAGAACAAGCAATGCTTAAATAGAATTCTCTTTGGTCCCAAGAGCAATATTATTATTATTAGATACCTGAAGACTTTAGCTCAATTTTGGCTCTGTCTATTTTCTTTTCTCATGCTGTGTCTTTTTGTGCCTGCGACTTTCTATGCCACAAAATGGGTCTAGCTCTGATTGGTGCCTTTTCGTCCTCATTTTGCCTGCTCGATGCGGAAACCATCTTTGTTGTTCTATCTTGGTCCATGCATAAAAACTACTTAAGATATACCTCCAAGAACATAATTATAATCTGTCAGATTATTGAATTTCTTTACTAGAAAAATAATGCAAATTTTAAAATTTAAAATATGTGTAGAGTTAAATAAAAATTGCGCCACTTTCTGGCTTATACATGAATTATAAGGATTGTGGATAACTTACGATTTTTGTATGCTTGAACAGCGATAGAAACCACAACGTGTGCTCGGTGCACGTTGGTCAGCTACCAGACGGTAGCCTCTGTGGCGGGAGGAGTTGTCCAGGCAGTTCTGCATCAGTGAAACTCCCCTATTTGCCATCAGAACCACAAAACTTGCCTCCAGCTTCCGTGCCTGCGATTGTTCAATTGTTTTGCTAACTTGGCGTTGTTGTTTGTGTTGTTATTGTTGTTGTTATTGCTGCCCTCCGAATGCTTTCCATTTGACTTTATTTTTTGGCGCAGACACGCGGTTTTTTTTATTTTCCCTATTTTTGAAACGGTTAGCTGTGGGTGGCAGCAATAGCAAAGGCGCAGCAATTGTAGAATTTTTTGTGCTTTACATATTTGTGTTATATTTGCGTTGGTTTTATTTTGCCGCGATGTGTCTCTGATATCAAGCGGCAATCGCCTTTTTTGGCCAACATTTTTTTTACTATTTTTACTGTCTACATTCGAAAGAATGGGGCGTGGCTGAAAGGGGGGAACTGCTGCGGAACCATTTGAAATGGTCATCGACGCGCATTTTAAATGATCTATGCCTGTGTGCGTCTCTGTCTGCCTCTGTGTGTGTGTGTGTTTTTAATGGGCGCTGGGTGGTGGGGGATTCGCTGGGGGGGAAGGTGAAGAATTTGATTCGTACGACAGAGCAAAATTTTTTCCATTATTATCTGTAGAATTTTGTAGTGGAAAAAACTGCGACAGAGGCGTCCGGATAATTAATTGTTGCTCATACGCCTAGTCGGCCAACTCAAACACACACGCATCGGACCCTCCTCCTTCGTCGCCCTGCCCCCGAGCGAACCACCTTCGTCATCGGCATAATCAGGCTTCGTGTGTGTGCTAAAGCTCGTTCGTGCAAAGTGTTCGTTTCTCGTTGTTGTTTTGTCGTCGTGCGCCGACGTCGTCGTCGTCGTCGTCATCGTCGCAGTCGTCGTCGTCGCTGTCGTCATCGTTGCTGAAAGGTTTGCGCTCCGATTGGCTTAGAAAATTGCGTTGCGGCTGCGAGTAGGCTTGGCTACGGCTCTGCTTCTGCTTCCGGTAATAACCAAAAATAATCATGAAAACTAGTAAAAAAAATAATACTCATTCCATCGCTGCAGTTCTTGGTATTTTTTATAACTGTTTTGGCCTCAAGCAAATGCTCTGAATTTTCTCTTAAGCTTAGCACCGCTGCATTATTAAGAGTAGCAGCGAAGAGAACTGCGCTAATTTTGCGTATACTTAATTGGCACTTGCTGACGAAATCAGCAAATTGCTTGGGATTTTAACAGCTGGCTGACAAAATGACGATGTCATCATATTTAATTACTTATTGCCAATAATTGACCAATTGACTTGAGCCTTGAAAATATAGTAATTTGCCTTAAAATATTGTCAATAAGAATAAAAAATCTTAAGAAATTAAATCATAGCATGAATATTGCTAAAATGTGATATTTCAATTCTTGTATGCTCAGATAGATAATCCTTTTTAATTAAAGATAATTTTATAAGATTCTTAAATCAATTTCGTAAACTGAAGCTTAACATTTTCCCCCCCTAATTTGCAATAAGTCTAAATTCCAGCGATTTATGTCAAATATTTACAGCATCAATTGAATAATCTAATAATTTATCAGTATATTTTGCTCGTTTACTTGTTGATCCAAAAAGCAAATGTTATTTAAAAAATCATCAGTCATTTCATCTACTACAAGTTATTGATTGAAAATGACAGTAAGCCCATAAATCTTGGTTATTGATGCGTTAAATCAAATACAAATATCGATTAAGAATAAATCTAATAAACTATGCTTGATTTCAGTTCAGATTTATATATATAAAGCTTAAGGCTTCTCAATTTTGCTATAAGTTGCATTTTTGCATACCTAAAAACATAAAACTGTTCTGTATTCCCCCTCTGCCTCCTTTGCCCACACACATTGCTTTCTGTAGTTTGGGTTTGAGCGCTCAGTTTGTCATCACTTATCAATTGCATTGTCAGCCAACCTTGAAACCGTTGCTTCAGCAAAACTCACTCAAAGTAATCGCATTTCTTACTCCGCAAGTAAACTCAACACTTTGATGACTCCCTCTCTTTCTCACGCTTTGGGTCTCTCTTTGGAAAGGCACTCAAAGACTTTCCCCTGCAAATGCGATGCACCTCGGCAAAGTTAAGGAAAAAACCTACCCCAAAATAAAATGACGACGACGTTTTCGTTATGTTCTCCTACGCTGCTGACGCTGGCCGCGACGTCGCTTCGCTGCTTTCTCCAGCTGCGACGCATTTTAGTTAGCAGCGGCCTCAAGCAGCGCTCGTCATTGTCAGATGTTTTTGTTATTGTTGTAGTTGTTGCAGCTACTTATTTTTTGTGCGCTATTTTATTTTTGCGCGCTTTTCCACGAAATTTTGTGATTGGTCGCGGTAGCTGCGCTGGCGTCGCACGACGAGGACCAGCAGGAAAACAACGACGTGGATGCTGAGGACGACGACGATGAGGCTGCCACACATGTACTATGTACATGTGTGTGTGTGTGTTTTTTTTTTGTTATTTGCTCGCGAGTCACATTTTCGCTGTCTCTGTTTGGCAACGGTCGCTGGCGCTGGCGCATTTCTTATTATGATTAAGGATATGCGGCAGGAGCTGCAGTGGAAGCAGCAGCAGCCACAGCCACAGCCAGAGCCTGCAGAGCCAGAGTAACAGCATCCTTCTACCGACGCCGCGGCTTTGGTTGGCCAGTTGACTCTGCAATTTATTTGCTTCATGTTCACAATTTTTCCTAGCCTCTATTGTTTTTTTTTTACTTTTTTTTGTATTATTTTCTATGTGTTTGTATTAGTTTTTTTTTCTGGTTGCTGCCAACTGCCTGCTAGTTTTTTGCGCTGTTTTTAATGAGCAACAGCAGCATTTTTTTTTCCGTTGCTTTCTTTTGGCTTTAGTGTCCTGCCAAGCAACTCAAGATTAATTGGATTTTTAGTTTGGTTGCCATTCCTTATGTATGTGTGTGTGCTTGTGTGTGTGTGTGTGTGTGACATTTGTTTGTGTTTGTATTAGAAATTAGTTTTTAGCTAGCGTTTTTAATTGAATATGTTGATTTTAAATATTTGCACGGTACATGGCTTTAAGGACAAGCGGCTTAAACTTAAACTTGACCCAAAGTTGCAAACGTTGAAGACACATTTAGGTGTATCCTGTGCAAAGCACTTCAATCGTGTCTAGCAATTTGCCTGTGCGTCCTTGAAAATCAACATGCTGCCCAGACCAGGACAAGACAGAGAGAGAGAGAGGAGGAATAGCAAACGGGACAAGGCAGACAAATAGACAGTTAGACAGACATTGTCCCGACCGTATATTTTTATTGTGCTTTCAAATGTTCGTTGTGACACTTTGGCAATTGACTGAGGACTGACTCTGACTGGGCAGCTTGATCCTGGAGGGGTTGCTTGTCTGCCTCAGATTTTCTTCTCTCCTGTTGTTTCTGCTGCATCGACACATGTCCTGGAGTGGGTTAGAGTGGGCGGTTGGGCGGTGGGCTGCTGGCTGTTGCTAATCCTTTTGCTCTAGTTCTCAATTCTCTGTCTGCTAGCCACGACCGGAAGCGTTTTCTTTGCGCTCAAAGTTATGCTACAGTTTCGAGCACTTTCAGTTGGTCCTTTTGTTTGTCGCTGCTTCTTCTACACAGGCACCCCCCCCCTCCCCACCCCCCCAAAATCCATGTGTTACTTTTATTTTGTATCTTTTATTTTATTGTTGCGTTGTTGAGTGTAAGCGACGCTCCTCAAGTGGAAATGAAGAGTTTGCTTTTGTATTAGCCGAGCATTGTTTGTTTAAATTATTTTCCTACAGCTGCCAGCGTGTTCAAAGGCCCATTCTTAAGGGTGACCCTATTTGGAAGAGTTCTTTGCAAATGTTAAAAACGCTTAATAAAAACTGACATTAAAATTTTAATTTTTATAATAAAAGGTAATTAAATAAATATACATTATAAGTATATTATTTTTATTTGTCTAAATTTTGAACTTGCTTATATTTTTCTTATTACCCAACTCTTTAAATCCAGCATAAAAAATAATGATAAATGTCAGTTTTTCAGGATTTTGATGTTGCGAGAAAATTAAATTAATCCTTGAAAAGGTCAATTAACGATAAATTAATAATGCAAGTTTTTTTTCAGCTGTCAGATAAACATTTTACATTTAATTTAGTATGAAAAAATGAGGTATGATAAAAAAGAGAATTTGATTAGCAGTTGCCGACGAGCTCAGAAAATGCCAGCTGGACTATCGGATAAGTTGAGGGCTGCAGATTGGAGTAAGTTGCACCGTTGACAGCAGCGATGCCATGACACCGGAAACGGAAGTGCCGCTGTCACCATATTGACATGGCGACAAATGCGCTCCGCTCAAGTTGAGATTGTAGCAAATGGCTTTCAATTTACCTGCCGCATGCCGCATGCCGCTTGCCGCTTGCCGCCTGCCGCCTGGCGAATGCAATTAAACTATTTCCGTGTCGTTGTCGTTGTCGTTGCCACTGCAGTGCATAAAAAATAAAAGTCCATTTAAATAGCAACATAAATAAATAACTTTGCTTTATGAGCATAAAACATAACACAACCCAAATGGCGACTTCCAGGCGTCGCCAAACGCTCTTTTTTCTTCTGTTTTTTGTTGTCTCTCAATTTCATTTTGTGGCGTCAGGTTTTGGCTGGTTATTAGCCAATTGGACGCCAGAAACTATGAGTCCATCGGAGTCCAGGCACTTATTAAAAATTCAGCAATTTAAATAATAAAAAAAAAACAATAGCTAGTTTTATTAATATTATGAAATAGGACATTCAGGTATATAAATTTATAATAAATAATAAATTAAAATACAATAATGTAATAAATATAATAAAATTAAAAGTGAGTAATTACAGCTGACAAATATGAACAGATATTTTAATACACACTAAATATAAATATAAAATTGAAATATAAACAGATATTTTAAAACTTGATGTGGAAGAAAATGAATTGATGAAGCACTTCTTGGGAGGAGATTATTTCAATTTCTGGGGTTTTTTTTCCATTCTCACAGATATATAGCCTAAAAGCAGATATATATTTTATGAAAATAGCCATGTTCCAGCATGGCCAAGGGGATCGTTGGGGGTTTTCTGCTCCCATTCTGACTACTGCAATAAATTAACCCAACTTGAGTTTTAATCAGGCTGCTGATTTCGGCAAAAGATTAATTTAAGCAAAGATCGATGAAGTTCATATTCCGTATTCATTTAAGACGACTTTAATCTGTTGAGTTAAGAATGGTCTGAAGTCGTTTTACTACCATCATTCACATGCAATAATTGCTCGCCAGAAAGCCAACAATAATGATTAAAATATAGTTTAAGATCAAAACAATAGAACCCACAAGAGTCAGTTAGAGAAAGGACAACATGCAACACTTCAAACATAACCAAAAATGACAACAAACACAGCGAACATTGAACAATATTTGTGAGCAGCAGCAGCAGACCTGGTGGTCCTCTGTCCACTGTCCACTGTCCACTATCGATATCAATTCAATAGAGGGGGCTGTGCGGGGCGTGGAGGCTGTGGAGCGGCTGGTGTTGGAACCCGTTGGCAGCCTAGTCAAGATTTACACTTCCTAGTGCATTGTTAACATTTACGCCATTAACCTGTGTTGGCTCTGGCAAGATATGCAACAACAGAGGCCACACACACACACACACACACTCACACCTCCTCCTCTCTCTCTCTCTCTCTCTCTCTCTCTCTCTTTCACTCACGCATTCACAAATTTTGTGCAATTAAAATTTTCGTTCAGCTTTTCTTTGGGCTTTTCGACTGCGGGTTGGGGTTATGGGTCTTTGTAATAATTTCTACTTGAAACTCGGACTCCAACTTCAACTGCAACTGCAACTCCTACTCCGACTCCGACTCCGACTCCGACTCCTACTCCTACTCCAACACTGGCTGGGCACTCGCCTAAGTCACTTGCGCTGTCCTATGCAAATGCAATTGCCGTTGAGGCCGCCGTCGCAGCCTTCCTTCGTATATAAATTAAATTATGCTTGCAAATTATGCATGCATAGCAGCGTCAATAGCCAAAGAGATGCGGCCAAAGACTCTCTGCAGCTGAGGCTGAGTCTCCAGCCTCCAAATGGAAATGGAAGGTGGACGTAGACCAACCGCCGACAACAAAAGCAGCTAACGCCGATGATGCCCAGGTGTGTATGCTGAGTGAGTGTGTGCGTGTGTGTGTGTGTGTGTGTGTGTGTATTTGTGTGTGTGTGTGTGTATTTGTGTGTGGCAATCGTAGTGCACTAATTCACATTTGATGTTCGTCGAATGCGCTTGGTCAATGAGGTTAAGTTACATGCGATGGCAGCAGGCAGGCAGCAGGCAGGCAGCATGCAGCATGCAGCAGCCGCAGACGCGGCAGGAGTTCGTTGCATCTGCTTGCTGCTGCATCTATTGATGATGTTGATGACGCTGGGCAGCAGCAGCAGCAGCAGCAAGTCGAGTCGAGTCCAGCCACATCTAAGAATGTCTCTCTGGCCAGCCTTTTCTGCGCTGGCATGTTAAGTGATGCTGTTCGCAAATGTCTTTGCTGACTGCCTTTGCCATCCACTTATTTGTGGCATTGAACTGAAATGTTTTTGTTTCCCCCCCCGCACCCCGGCACCACTCCACTGATAATTATGATTAAGTACCTATAATTTATCTTGCTGCTCGTAATTCGTGCTTGCACCCTTAGCAAAAGCTGGCAACGCCCTTCTGCCCAGAAAATAATTGTAACAGCTTATAAAAAAAAAACATACTACCATTTTTGCTGAGTATAATTAATCAATTTTTATTTAAATTTGATTTTAATAAGTATTTTAAATTTATTGTTGTGTTTATTTTAAATATAGTAAGGCATTTTTTTAATAGTTTTCATTTCTGCAGTTGGAAATGAATTAGTGCGAATATCACACTCAGATTTTATGGTTGTATTTATTGTTGTCACTATAAATTTAAGGCAATTAATCTTCTAGGCGACACTTATCTACGGCACTTGGCAGTTTAATCACACCAACTCTAGAAAATCGTTAAAATGAAATCATTTTATAACCAGTCCAAAGCAGGTTCAGCAACAAAAAAAAACTACAACATTTTAAGTATTTGAGAGTGTGTGCAATTTAAAAGATTTTTGTATATATATACAAATACGTTAACTCATTTAGTAATCCAAACTTTTGACACGTTTCACAAACATCTTCTTCCAATGCTGCCTCCCGCCGCAGTTTACCCAGTTTTATTCACGCTCCAATTGCTTAGCAGTGACTCAAAAATTCCGCCACCCAGCAATTAGTAAACCTACACGACCTAACCCACTAAGCACTCAAGCAGCAGCAGCAGCAGCAACAACCACAGCAACAACAAAAAGAGTCTAGTCAAATTGACAGCATGCCATATTGAGAGGCTGGCGCAGAGAGTCGGAGTTGGTGTTCGAGTCTCACTTGAAGTTCAAACCGGTTGCATCGCCTCGTTTTGATACTCGCTAAAATTTCACCAACTTCAAACGCCCTGCTTATCAGTGGGAGCCCAAAAAGCAGGCACTAAGCCAGCCTACAGCCTGCTGCCTGCGCCCCCCTCTTCATACTGCTGCACAACTTTCCAAGTTTGCTTTGCTTTCTTGCTTCCTTCCTTGAGCAGCATCAGCATAGCGCTCAATTGATAGGCTCTCTCTCTATCTACTTCCTTCTCGCTCTCACTCTCGCTGTCTGTCTCTCTCCCTGGCTTGTTTGTCGGGGTAGTCGTTGTTTTTTGCGTGCGTTGTCTCTTAACATTTTCGTTCAGTTTTGTTTTTCCCCAACATTTCTCCTACGCTGCCTCTTTGTGCATGTGTGCATGTGCATGTGCATGTGTGTGCGTGCTCACTTTAATGACGTCACAACGCTGCTCCAGTTCTCGGCATACCAAATCTTCGAGCTGTTGTTGGTGTTTTTGCTGTTTTCTGTTTGGCTTTTCCTTTTGTGCGCTGCCAGCAATTCTTGCACGTTTTATCAGTTTGCCTTCGAATGGCGCTGAGGCAAGTACGCAGCACTTTTGACTGTGTGTTTTAATATGCGAGTTTTTGGCCAGAGGGATTTCATTTATTCGCACAGATTACGTGAAACAACTCTTGACAACTGTTGGCTAGATTAAGATATAATGGATACATTGAATAAATGTTTTTAGAATTAGGGTCTGTCAATACTCCAGATTTTACTAGATATAATGCTGAATATAATAAAATATTAGCATGGCATTAATAAGTTTAAATATTATTTTGATACGTTCTGAATCAAAATACTTTTAAAAATATGTATGATTTCCCATAATGATTACTAACAGTTGCTTTGCTTTCATTTTATTTATATACATATATTTAAGATAGACATTTTAATTCCTAATGTGAATTACAATTTATTAATTATGATAATGAATAATTAAAATCACAATCTCAAGTTTATATTTAAGCTCAGTCTTCTGTAATTCAATCATAATTTAATATAATTTGAAAAATTATTGCAATTGATTTTACTTTTCCATGTGTACTTTGAGTATGCAATTATCCAGATAAATGTACCCAAATAGCAATCGTATTTGGGGGAGTTGTGCAATCGGGTCGTAATCAACTTATATGATAATAAATAACTTTTAATATTTTATTAATTAACTTCCGTTGCGTGTTGGGTCGTCACATCGCACAAACGCATTAAAATCGCATGTAAAATTAAGTGCTGAAAACTCAGATACGCCCTTTTTGCCCACATATATATATATATATATTTTGGCAAGTGCTTCATTAAAATGTCATTCGGTACAGGAAATTAAAACATTTAACGCCCAAAACGGAATTTTCCACATTATATACACAATAATTGATGACAGCAAAAAAAAAAAAAAAGTGCGTGTGGGTAAATGTAAAATATGAATTTGCATTTTTAGTTGGAATCGTCTCTATATATATATATATATATATATATTTGAAGCTGGGGTTGTTGTTCTACGTTTGATTGTTAGTTGAACTATTTATTGGATCGTTGCTGGGTTCTTTCCATAGAGCAGATACGAAACCCGTATTGGGGCATCACATTTGGTTTGCAGATCTTTCAGCCAGCAGCCAATCATTCAAAATGTACTCTAATTTTGTATTACATAAACGAGACTCTGATTTGAGTCTTGCCGAGTGGAGCAGAGAGAGAGAGAGAGAGAGGGGATCGGGTGGAAGGGATGGTTGGAGAACCGGGGTTGTGATATCCGCGCTTCAGTATAATTTGTGCGCTTTAATTTGTAATTCTATTACCCAAGCAGCCAGTCGACAACCCGGTAGGTAGGTAGATAGGAGTGGGACAGGGCAACTGCGGCAACAGCGGCAACAGCGGCAACAGCGGCAACAGCGGCAACTGTGGCAACTGCGGCAACTGGTTCTCAGTGCTCTGCTCTCTTGCCGCGTTCAATTATGTTAATTTGTTGCCTTTGTCGATACAGTTAGAGTCGAAGACAGCGCAGCCGGTCGGTCGGTCGGTCCAGAGCCGAGATTCAAACGTTCATCGATATATCCACTCATACATATAATATAAGAAAATTTAGCATTTCCGTTGTGCGCCTTGTGAAATATATTTCATTAACATTTGTCCAACGACGCTTTTGGTAATTTGTGTGCATAATTCTGCGGCTAATTGACCATTTTGCATCACTTAAGATCGGCTCCAGATATAAACGCCGAGTGTCGAAATTACAGTCGTTTCTTAGAAATCGTTTGGTAAATGCAATTGTAAATTAAGCATTCTACACAGCTCTTTCGATATATCTTTCTTATTGTCAAATAGAAAAAAATTTATCAATTGATCAGCACAAACAAAGCGGGTAAATTTTCTCTTTTTTTTTATTTTAATATGACTTTTTGATTATTTTTAAATAATTAGTTAAGAGTCTTCAGAGAGTCTTAGAGACTTCAAATTGGAATCATGAGAAAAATAAGTAATTCTATTGTAAAAATGATAAATATTTATAGTAATATTATTTTATAGGAAAGGCTTGCTTAAACAGACCTTTTTTTTGTCTAAGTTTGAGCCAACAATAATTTATTGAAATTTTGTAGTTGTACGATTAAGTTAAAAATGCTGTTTAAATTGGAGTCATGATAAAAAATAAGTAATTCTTTTTTAAAAATTATAAATATTTATAGTAATATTATTTTTATAGGAAAGGCTTGCTTCAACAATTTTTTTTTCTAAGTTTGAGCCAACTATATTTTATTGAAATTTTGTAGTTGTACGATTAAGTTAAAAATGCTGTTTAAATTGGAGTCATGATAAAAAATAAGTAATTCTTTTTTAAAAATTATAAATATTTATAGTAATATTATTTTATAGGAAAAGCTTGCTTAAACAATTTTTTTTTCTAAGTTTGAGCCAACTATATTTTATTGAAATTTTGTAGTTGTACGATTAAGTTAAAAATGCTGTTTAAATTGGAGTCATGATAAAAAATAAGTAATTCTATTGCAAAAAATTATAAATATTTATAGTAATATTATTTTATAGGAAAGGCTTGCTTAAACAGACCTTTTTTTTCTAAGTTTGAGCCAACTATATTTTATTGAAATTTTGCAGTTGTTGCGAATAAGTTAAAAATGCTGCTTAAATTGGAGTCATGATAAAAAATAAGTAATTCTATTGCAAAAAATTATAAATATTTATAGTAATATTATTTTATAGGAAAGGCTTGCTTAAACAATTTTTTTTGTCTAAGTTTGAGCCAACTATATTTTATTGAAATTTTGTAGTTGTTACGAATAAGTTAAAAATGCTGCTTAAATTGGAGTCATGATAAAAAATAAGTAATTCTTTTGTAAAAATTATAAATATTTATAGTAATATTATTTTATAGGAAAGGCTTGCTTAAACAATTTTTTTTGTCTAAGTTTGAGCCAACTATATTTTATTGAAATTTTGTAGTTGTTGCGAATAAGTTAGAAATTCTGCTTAATTGGAGTCATGATAAAAAATAAGTAATTCTATTGTAAAAATTATAAATATTTATAGTAATATTATTTTATAGGAAAGGCTTGTTTAAACAGACCTTTTTTTTGTCTAAGTTTGCGCCAACTATATTTTATTGAAATTTTGTAGTTGTTACGAATAAGTTAGAAATGCTGCTTAAATTGGAGTCATGATAAAAAATAAGTAATTCTATTGTAAAAATTATAAATATTTATAGTAATATTATTTTTATAGGAAAGGCTTGCTTAAAGAATTTTTTTTTTCTAAGTTTGAGCCAACTATATTTTATTGAAATTTTGTAGTTGTTACGAATAAGTTAGAAATGCTGCTTAAATTGGAGTCATGATAAAAAATAAGTAATTCTATTGTAAAAATTATAAATATTTATAGTAATATTATTTTATAGGAAAGGCTTGCTTAAACAATTTTTTTTTCTAAGTTTGAGCCAACTATATTTTATTGAAATTTTGTAGTTGTTACGAATAAGTTAAAAATGCTGTTTAAATTGGAGTCATGATGAAAAATAAGTAATTCTATTGCAAAAAATTATAAATATTTATAGTAATATTATTTTATAGGAAAGGCTTGCTTAAACAATTTTTTTTTCTAAGTTTGAGCCAACTATATTTTATTGAAATTTTGTAGTTGTTACGAATAAGTTAAAAATGCTGCTTAAATTGGAGTCATGATAAAAAATAAATAATTCTATTGTAAAAATTATAAATATTCATAGTAATATTATTTTATAGGAAAGGCTTGCTTAAAGAATTTTTTTTTCTTAGTTTGAGCCAACTATATTTTATTGAAATTTTGTAGTTGTTACGAATAAGTTAAAAATGCTGCTTAAATTGGAGTCATGATAAAAAATAAGTAATTCTTTTGTAAAAATTATAAATATTTATAGTAATATTATTTTATAGGAAAGGCTTGCTTAAACAATTATTTTTGTCTAAGTTTGAGCCAACTATATTTTATTGAAATTTTGCAGTTCGTACGAATAAGTTAAAAATGCTGCTTAAATTGGAGTCATGATAAAAAATAAATAATTCTATTGTAAAAATTATAAATATTCATAGTAATATTATTTTATAGGAAAGGCTTGCTTAAAGAATTTTTTTTTCTTAGTTTGAGCCAACTATATTTTATTGAAATTTTGTAGTTGTTACGAATAAGTTAAAAATGCTGTTTAAATTGGAGTCATGATAAAAAATAAGTAATTCTTTTGTAAAAATTATAAATATTTATAGTAATATTATTTTATAGGAAAGGCTTGCTTAAACAATTTTTTTTTCTAAGTTTGAGCCAACTATATTTTATTGAAATTTTGTAGTTGTTACGAATAAGTTAAAAATGCTGCTTAAATTAGAGTCATGATAAAAAATAAGTAATTCTTTTGTAAAAATTATAAATATTTATAGTAATATTATTTTATAGGAAAGGCTTGCTTAAACAATTTTTTTTTCTAAGTTTGAGCCAACTATATTTTATTGAAATTTTGTAGTTGTTACGAATAAGTTAAAAATGCTGCTTAAATTGGAGTCATGATAAAAAAAATAAGTAATTCTTTTGTAAAAATTATAAATATTTATAGTAATATTATTTTATAGGAAAGGCTTGCTTAAACAATTTTTTTTTCTAAGTTTGAGCCAACTATATTTTATTGAAATTTTGTAGTTGTTACGAATAAGTTAAAAATGCTGCTTAAATTGGAGTCATGATAAAAAATAAGTAATTCTATTGTAAAAATTAAAAATATTTATAGTAATATTATTTTAAAGGAAAGGCTTGCTTAAACAATTTTTTTTTTCTAAGTTTGAGCCAACTATATTTTATTGAAATTTTGTAGTTGTTACGATTAAGTTAGAAATGCTGTTTAGT
This sequence comes from Drosophila demipolita, assembly GCA_035042405.1. Lineage (NCBI taxonomy): Eukaryota > Metazoa > Arthropoda > Insecta > Diptera > Drosophilidae > Drosophila > Drosophila demipolita. The sequence goes on from JAWNLI010000025.1 coordinate 1,303,051, forward strand.
TGGCAGAACTCTTAACTATTTTTGATTTGCCCAGAAGTATCTCAGAGTTCACATTCCAAGCTAGCCAGGCGGTCTCTTTGAGACTTGCGTGTTTGGTAAATGTTAACATTAAGAAAATGTGCTAATTATAGAAGAAAAAGAAGAGGTTGAATTTAGCCAAATAATTGCTGGTAATTGCAGTGTAGCCAAGAGCTGATGCCAACAATTTCATATGCTAAAATTATGCGAATTTGTTAATTATGCGACTCATTTTACAGTCTCTACACTCACACACACACACACACACAATCGACACTCTTTGTTTAGTTGGCATTTCGTGTGCTAATTTTGTTGCGTGTGGCAAGTTTGTTTGCTTGCCCCCTGCCACTGCTGAGGCGCGAGCTGCCTCAACTTTTATGGCTTCAATTAATAGTTGAAGCTGCCCGAACTGTCGAGTAGTGGTTGCCGTTGATTCTTGTTGTTGCTGTTGTTGTTGTTGCTGTTGTTGCACGTTTCGCATTCAATTAGTTTGCAGCTTGACGTCATGCGCTAATTTTCCAATAAATTAAATTCACAAGAAAATCTAAACAAAAGCATTCAACGCTAAAATGCAAATTTTTGGGTCTGACAGCGTGCAAGGACTTGTCTACAGCTCCAGCTGCAACCCCATCTCCAGCTCCAGTTCCAGTTCCAGCATCAGCATCAGCTTCTGCCCCAGCTCCCGCCATGTTGGCCAGGCTTTGTGTCTAAATTAATTTCGTAGTTCGCGTCATCCTGGGCCAGGACCGCCGCCGCTGCCAGCCTGCATTTGCATCTGCCTCGCGCCCACATGACGCTGCCAGGACACAGCAGAAGGCAGAAGGCAGACGGGAGGGGGCAGGCAGCAGGCAGCAGGCAGCAGGCATCAGGCACATAATTGCATTTATTATTGAGCAAAATGAGTAAGTTATTGTGGCTGTGACAAAAGGCAGCCGCATATATGTCGATGTCAGCGTCGACAGCGACGTCAGCAGCGACGTCATAGCAAATGTCTTCCAACGTCATCAAAACCCAAAGACGCACTTTGTTTGGCTTTGCTGGGCTGGCACAGCTTTGCCGCTTCTATTCATATTTATAATCAATATAATTCCAGCAACTTTGACGTTTGACATTGTGTGTTGTCAGTGTCATTGAAAGATTTCATTTAGCCAAGCAATCAAATCAACCTTTTCGCAGCCTTTTCGCTTACCCGAAGACTCAGGAATGCGTTTACTTAAAAGTTTCGACAGTCAAAATTAATTAATTACACTTCTATCGATTGTTTGAAGTATATTTCGATTACTATATGTAATCATTGAGTTATCTATATATATCTATATATATCTATGTTATCTATATATATCTATCTATATCTATATTATCTATATATATCTATCTATATCTATGTTATCTATTTTTATATATATCATAGGAAAATTGAAAAGGGGTAAGAAATTTAGAATGCTTTTGTGCAGTAACCGAAAAAAATTACACATCTTCGACTCCATTAAGCATATGTATTCTTCATCAAGATCCAGAGACTAATTGATCTAGCCATCTCCACCTGTTTGTTTTTTTCTGTTAACACATGAATCTCAGAGACTATAAGAGCTAAGCACTACAGATTTGGCATATAAATTCTTATATATCTCGTGCATATAAGGTTATATCGATATATAACTATATCGACTACGTCTTCCGTTTCACGATTATCGTTACAAATATATTTTCTACAACAATCAAAGCCAGAATTTTGAGCACAGACCCTGCCAATTATTATATTATATATTTTTTTACCCACATTATGGATAAACAGTATTTATTTTTAATCAATATTTTTTTTTTTTGAAATTTTGAAGGATTTTGTGCAGTAACTGAAAGCACCCCATTAGGTATATTACGTATTCTTGATCAAGATCAGGAGACCTATTGATTTAGCTAACATCGCCTGTTTGTTTTTAGTAACACACGAATCTCAGAGACTATTAGAGATATAGGATACAGATTTGGAATATAAATTCTTATATATCTCGCGTTAATTAACTTCTTCCGTTTCGCAAATATCGATAAGAAAAAAACATATTTCCTACAACAAACAAAGCCAGAATTTTGAGCACTTTGCAAGGTCTCAAAATTTATATACTTTTGTACTTTATATTATATACTTTTTCCCCTATCATTATCAGAATGTATTTCCACTTGATCAAATCTGCAAATCTGCTAATATTTAAGTGTATCTAGGTGCAGGTCATTGCTTGTTTTTCTATAAATTTTAGCATGAAATCCATAACCAGAATCATTGTACCGACTTACAACTTTCTCGTTTTTTTTTTTGGGGACTGTCAGTGGCAACTCTCTCGCTCGGAGAGCTGAGAGCTGAGAGTCGATTCCATTGTTCCAAGTAGAACATTTCTACAATGATGGTATTCTAATTGAAATACGTAAAATGAAATTATGAATATGCAAAGTAAGCAAATGGATGACAATGCTTAGCAACTTGGACGGGAGTGGAACCAAGCCAAACCACTGCATAGCGGTAAATGTTATGCGGTTGATAAAGTCCAGCCAACCCCCCCCCCAAAACTACCCCTCTACCCACACTTTAGCATGGCTATAATGAAAACTAGAAATCAGAAAAGCTTGGGCAAAAGTGCGTGGGCCGAGGCAAAAATAAAGTTATCCCGAGTGCAGGGTGGGGGGGGGGGTGGGGTAGGGTAGACGAAAAAACATCAAAACTTTTGCATAATTCGCTTATGCTTAAAAATGTTCAAGTTGTTGTTTTCCACTTGTTGTAAATTATGTGTATGCGAAAACTGGACAAGCAAAAATTTTAATTAAATTTATTATAATTTAAGTTTTTGCGAACAGAAACAACATAAGCAAAATACACACAATATTTTTGGCAGAGTGTTGCAGTTTTAGCTATAGAGATTTATACATAATAAGAGTGTATATATATATATATATATATATATATATATAGATTGGTATTCATTAGGCTGAGTCCTGGCGTTGCAACAACAAATTTACAGCAGCTGCATTGAGACTTGCATACTTGCAGGCGCCTTAAAAATTGTCTGCAAAATAACCAATTTGGGCGTGAGTTGCTGTGCGGTGTGTGTGTGTGTGTGTGTGCGTATCAGTTCTAATTAGAAACTCAAAAATGCACACATACACACACACACACACAATGTGCTAAGGATATGCAGCAGACAACAACTGCCATGAGCAGGACAACGACACTGAATCCCTCCACACACCCACCCCTCCACCACATCCACCTCCACCCTTCACACCCTTCAGCCCCCTTGCAGTTTTGCTTATTTAATGCATATTTCGTATAACTTTGATGTGCTGCAAATTTACTTGATGTTGTCGTTGAGTCTCTCAGTGTGTGTGCGTGTGTGTGTGTGTGTGCGTGTGTGTGTGTGTGTTGGTCTTTTATGTATTTACGTTGCATATGAAATGATATTTATAGTAAACAGATTATTTTATATGCAGGTATACAAGCAACTCCTTCTCAATGGATCCCCATGCAGTCCCACGTCCAAAAATGTCTATGCAAGTCCAGCATATATGTGCATAAGTGTGCGTGTGTGCGTGTGTGTGTGTGTGTGTGTGTGTGTGTCTTTAGACGTCGCAGACAGGCTGTTTGTATTCTTGCTGCTTCTGCCTCTTCGACTGTGTGTTGTCTCTTTAGGCATATAAAATGATTAGAACTAATGGTCAATATGCAGATGAGTGTTGAGTGCAGCTTGGTGTTTATTTTCACAGTGGCACAAAGTACATTAACAGTGTGCCAATTGCCATTATAGCGAATGAGTAACACACTTAAAGACACTTGGATTTTTTGAAAAAAAAAAAATATACATATATATAAAATTCGTTATACAAAAATTATAAGTACAAAAGCTAGGAAAATGTATTGCTTTTTGCAGCAGTTGATATACATAGATTTATTATAAGAAAAATAATATAAAAAAAGCATAATAAAATATAACTAATATTTTAAAAAGCTAGTAAACTATTTGCTGCAAGTAATTTCTTGACATGACTTTTCAAAAATTACTCCAAGTGGCAATAATAATTTACGCAGCTTGCAATTCCCGTAAACCTTAGAAATAGTTGTTGTTTCTCTTAATTTTCATAATCTATTTTTATATAGAATAATTAACTATTGCATTACTATTTTATTAGTGCTTAATTTGCAACAAGTTGCACCACTGTGCCACTGGACACTCTGTATCCTTTTTGCTTGGATGCGTTTACTCATTATATACATTATATGTATATTGAGGGAGAGAGTGCTATGTGCATATATATTGGGGAGCACTAAACAAATCAACTTTTACTCAACAATATTATTAACATTTATGCATTCAGAAGTCACACACACAAGCACACACACAAATACACATATATTGGTATAGACAAACTAAGCACTAAGCCAAAACTGTGGAATTGCCTTGCTGCCCCTAAGAAATTTATCGAAATGTTGAAACAGATTTTATGCAGCAAAATCGTCGTCAGTCGCTGACGTCAAGCCGACGACGACGACGATGAGGCAGTGCAACATGAGACCGGTTGCGGGATTGGGAGTGGCACTCTGTGTGACAGGCTACCACACGGACACTGTGGGGCAAACTCAGCTACTACTTCTGCTGCTGCTGCTGCTGCTGCTGCTGCTGCTGCTGCTGCTGCTTCTTCGAGGTTCCTAATTTAAATGCAAATGAGATTCATTTGACGACGACACCAACATACTTTGTCCATGTCCATGTCTTGCGCTTGCATAGCCTGTCTCCATGTTTCTATCACAGTGTGTGTGTGTGTGTGAGAGTGTGTGGAATGCGTGTGTGTGTGTGTGTGTGTGTTTACAATTAGACATCGGTCTGCCGTCTGTGCATGTATTTAGTTGCATGTACATAACTAAATTTTCGCATATAATACATAAGTGGGCTTTGGGCTTTGGGCTTTGGGCTGTCGCCTTCTGCCTTTTCCACACTTTCCATTTGCTTTTGCCATATATAAATGAACTATTGCAGTGTAAATGAATTAGTCGAAGACAGTGGCGTGGTTGTATTTCTATGCAGAAGGGGTTCTTAATCGGACTACTAATTGAACAATTTCAACTTATTTGTAGCACATAAACTTTTACTAAGGAATATTTATAATTCAACTAATGGATAGGTTTTTCTTTTTTGGAGATCAGAGTTAATTTATTAAATTTTAAAAGAGCTGCATTTCCATATTTTACGTGGAATAAATTATTAATTTAACAGTTGGCATATTTTTTGTGATCGTTTAATTACTTGAAAGCTAAGCATTTGAATTTTAATAAAAATATCAAATTTTGTCATAAGTTAAACACTTTAGCTCTCTTCATAACTAATATATAATAGTTTTTATAATTATTATTTTTCCTTAGATTTCTTTCATTTTATTGTTTATTTAATTTCTACTTAAATTAAAGAAAACCTTACGCAATCTACTAATAAATCTAAATAACTGTTAAACACTTTAGCTCTCTTCATAACTAATATATAATAGTTTTTATAATTATTATTTTTTCTTAGACTTCTTTCATTTTATTGTTTACTTAATTTCTACTTTGATTACAGAAAACCTTACGCAATCTACTAATAAATCTAAATAACTGTTAAACACTTTAGGTCTCTTCATAACTAATATATAATAGTTTTTATAATTATTATTTTTTCTTAGATTTCATTCATTTTATTGTTTATTTAATTTCTACTTTGATTACAGAAAACCTTACGCAATGTACTAATAAATCGAAATATCTATAATACTAATTCTTCTTTATTAATTGTGTATAATCTCGAATTGTGTCTAATTATCTAATTTATTATGCTCTTTGTGCAGAGCATCTCGAAACCCTTCTCTGCTCATCCAGTTTTCTTTGGTCGACGACGCTGCCTTAATTAAGCACTTGTCTGCATACATTAAAAGCAGCCACTGTCGCTGCTGCTGCGTTGCTCTCTCTGCCACTCTTGCTGTCGACGTTGACGTCGACGTCGACGTTGGTTTTGCTGTCGTTCTGTTAGTGCAATTCGTAGCTGCTTCTTCTTCGTTTTCCTTATTTTGCCCAAATACAAAAGCCTATTCCGCACCGATAACTGCAAACACAACAAAAGCAATAACAAAAACAATAACAACAACAGCAACAACAGTAAAAACAGCAGCTACAACAACAACACTTTCAGTGCGTTTTGTGCTGGACAGGCAGAGCAGGAAGCATCAGGACATGCAGCCAGCTACTTGCACTCATGCAGATGACTTGCTGCTGCTGTTGCTGTCCCTCTACATTTATATATGCATATATATATATATATACACATACCAAACAACAACAACAATGCACAATTATAAATCTGTCCACACACACACCCACACTTATATACACTCAATGCCTTACCCCTTTTTGGACATCGACGACGACGACGACGACGACGACGCTACGGCTGCTTAAGTTTTTGGCATTAACAAAGCTACCAGCCACACCCGTCCCCCCGCCCTAACAAACTAACAGTCAGAGAGTCAGAGCCAGAACGGAAACCAACACACACACACACACACAGAGCTGCCTGACAACACCAATACCAAAGCAGCGTCCTTGCCAACGCTGCCAAACCGCCTTGGAAAATTAGCATCAAACGCATAAAATGACCAAGTCTAAGTCTGCCGCAGTGCGGGGGAGTGTGGGGTTTGGGGTGTTATTGTATTCCTTGGGCTTGGGCGTTTTAGCTAGCTGCCTTGCATTCTCATTTGGAATTACGAAAATTCAAAATTTACAAACGAAAATGTTATGAGAACGTAACTTGGGCCAGGATTTTGGCTCGTCGTCGAGTGACGCACAATAGTTGGTTAGTGTAGCGGTCCCAACAGGACCAGGGAGTGGAGGGGGGGGGGGCAGGCTGTGTGTGTGTGCATGGTGTGGGCAATTGTGGGGTTGTGCGGAGGTGTTTGCTGGCTTCTGTTGGCCATGCCGTACAAGTTAATTCAGTTAAAGGACCCAAAAACTGTGCTCTGCATTTTCGTTGGGGGGCTTTCTATGCATGTATTAGTATGCGTAGTTAAGTTCTGACGCTCATTGTGTGTGTGTGTGTGGGGGGGGGGGTGTGTGCTAAAGCAACTTTAAGTAAATGAACAGAAATGACAGGCAGACATTTGCATTATTATTAGTACAAGTTGCAGTCGTGTTGCTCAAAGGGGTTTGGGGGCACTATTTTCGCTGCTGCTTGGGATACGTTTTGGGCTTGGGTTTTGACTTGGTCTGGTTTGGGTCTGGACTGGTTTGGGTCTGGTTTGGGTCTGGTTTGGTTTGGTTTGGCTTGCCTCGGTTCGGTTCGGTTCAGTTCAGTTCAGTATTTGTTGGGTGGCCCGCCTTGAAATGCATTTTGCATTGCATACATTTCGGAGGATTTTTCATTACGTCGCAAATGCTTTGCCAGCCGTCTCTTTCTAGCACTCGATGCGTCTCTCTCTAACACTCAGTGGTGCATATTGCAAGTTTTTGGTTACGTGTCCGTGTCGAGCGCATTCAAAAGTCATTTTAAGTTATTGAATGGAATAAAATGTAATTTAAGTAAATTAGAATTTTGCCAGCCACATAACACAAAAAGCCTGGGGCAGCCGTACAGTTTCTTAACAACGCCTACTATATACATATATATATATATATATATATATATATGTATGATGTATATATGTTTGCTTATGTAAGACACATAGTTGCCACTGTTATTGTTGTTGCGGCGTTGCAAGGTGCATTTTTAGCAGGTTTGGCAAATCGATTATTGATTTTTGGTGCTAACAAATTTTGAAGGTTGCTGCTAAACGCTGCTGGGCTGAAAGTTTAAGCAAAGGACTAACTGCGCCTGGTTAGGCCAGACTGTAACTTTAGTCCAAAACACACACACACACACACACACACACACACACACACACACTAAATATTTGTTCTCCATTTACGCATACTTTTCTCGCTTGCAAATTTTCAGGGCTTTTATTTTGCAGCTTGTTATTTGATATACCAATAGATGCAGATGTGTGTGTGTGTGTGTGTGTGTGTGTGTTGCATGAGTGAAACAGCATATTTGTCTAATATTTAAATGCCTTTTCATTTGATTTTGTATATATTTACTAAATTGGGGAGTCGATTTACAATAAGAAATAAACCATTCTCAATTTATATTGCATTGCAAAGCCTTTTATAGGACTTTGCCTCAAATTATCCTTTAGTATTTTTATATTTGATATTCGACTGCAAAATGCTAGTTGCTAAATATGCATTAAGTTATTATCTAAATATGCGGATTAAGGATTATTTTAAGAAGCTGCACTTGCATTTTTGGCAATACGATTAGACAAAATTAATTTCAAGGAAGGGTTTTGTCAATATGATTAGTCTAAATTAAGTAAGAGTTTTAGCTGAGTTGAAGAGTGCTTAACAAAATGTTGTATTTGCTGTAATTGCTGTTGTCAATTGTCGCTTTTAACGCTTTGCTATGGCTACTATCATAACTGTACCTGTGCCTCAAACGCGGCACAAACCGACATCAATTGCATTGTTCGCTAAGCCAAATGCCACAAAAAAGCAACAAGAACAACAGATATAACAATGAAAGCCTACAGTTAGACACACACACACACACCCTTACACACACACACACTCAGTAATACACCATTAGAATTCAGCTCACACTCATTTTTTTTGGCCCGATCGAAGTCGAAACTTGGCTTGCAATTGACCAGCGCACCAAGTCCAATTGTACCAACTGCCAACAGTACACCTTCCCCCCCCTCCCCGCACCGCCTGCCACAACCAACAAGGTAAGAGTCTGCCTCAAAAAAGAATCGTGGAAAAAAGTAAAAGAAACGTATAAAATAAACGCAAACCATTCGATTGTCGTCTGGCTGCCACCTCGGACAGAAGTGCTCGTCGCACCGCAGGACTTTGCCTGCCTTCCAGTCAAACATTTTGGCATTGCCATTTTTAGCGCTTGCCACACACACACACACACGCATACACACATACACACATACTCGCACACATACACAATTCTCTTTATTTCGCGTAAATTCGTCTTGTTCATGGTTTATTTTTGCAATTTGTTGGCAGTTGGTGGGTGGGGGGGGGGGTGAATTATTTGGGGGCAGGGGATTGTTGAGCGCTTGACCAAATGGTCGCCACCCGACAGCCCCTGAGACAACTTCAACAATGCCCGTCCAATGTACCCCAAAAAGCTCAGCTCGTACTGATTATGACTACGCGCGAGTTGAACAATTTCTCCACTGCCCCCCCACTTGCTCCCACTCCCCCCTGTCAATCCTTTGGGTAAACCAACATACACCCCAAGCACAACAAGGAGTAGGGAGGGGGGTGGGGCGGACTGTACTGCGTTTTACGTGCGCCCAAAAGTTTGTTTTGTGTTTTGTTAATTTTTTCTTGGCCGCGAATTTGTTTTCATTTACGTTTTTGCATTTTGCAGCCAACACAGACTCCGACAACAGCTCAAGCCCCAAAAAATTGCACCCCCACCCCCCTCCACCCACTTTCCGATCCCCTCTACCACATCAATGCCGTTGGCATATATATTTTTTATTTTACTTTGTTGATGGCAGAAAACAACGCGTGGGTTTCGGTTCAGTAGAGATTCGGCCAAAAAGAGAGCAAAACGCTGGCAACAACAACAACAACAGCAGCAACAGCAGTGGCAGTGGCAGTGGCAGTGGCAGTGGCAGCAGTGGCAGTGGCAGCATCAGCAGTGGCAGCATCAGCAGTGTCAGCAATGGCAAAGACGACGCAGAACGCGTTTGGCATTCGCGCCACCTTAAGCCGCACACCCAAGCACACACACACACACACACACACACACACACACACACACACACACATGCCCATGCACACACACCACTCTCTGCCATTTTTTGTGGGGTGTCTCCCCCAGTTGCTGCTGCTTGCCTCTGCTGCTTGCCTCTGCTGCTTGCCTCTGCTGCTGCTGCTGCTGCTCAGCTGTTGATTTTTATTATTTTGGCCATTATCGCATGTGGTTCGCTGCTTTGGTCAGCAGCGGGGCTTGTCGAGTCCTGCTGATTAAACATTAATTAAGGAAAACAATGCTGACCATTGCTGTTGCTGTTGCTGCTGTTGTTGCTGCTGTTGCTGCTGCTGCTGCTGCTGTTGCTGCTGCTGCCGTTGCTGCTGTTGCTGTTGCTGTTGCTGCTGTTGCTGCTCCCATTTGGTATGTGGAAAAATGAGTATTCGCCTCTGTTTCGCTTTTCGTGGCAATTTTTTGTTGTGTCTTTTCTTGCCATTTCCCCCCCCCCCCCCAAAAAAAAATAACCCAAAAAATAAGAACAAAATCGCGGAATTTGTATAAAAATGCAAAATTACGAATTCGCGATTTCAGCTCTTATTGTGTGTATCCAAACACACACATACCAACACAAGTGCTCACATATGCACGGTGTGTGTGTGTGTGTGGGTGCTCAATTTTTTGTTGTGTTTTGTTGTTTGGGGGGGGGGGTTAGGGGTGAGCGCTTAAATCGCCATAAAAAGTAGTAGAAAAATCATCGACAGACGTAATAAATTAAAAATGTCCAACAGTTTGGGGCACAGGTTGGATTGTTAAGCAGCAGCCAAATGCAAAAGGCGTTGCTTGCCACCAACAGACCAAACTTTTGTTTGTGCCACAAAAATCGAGTTGGAGAGCATAGAAAGAGAGGGAGAGTGAGAGAGAGAGAGAGTTGGAGAAAGAGAAATGATTCACAAATATTACTGCATTTGGATACCAAAACAACTAAAATATTAATGCAACAAATTTTGACTTTTGTTCGAACTGAAATGCAGTCAACATAAATCGAAAATATATATTTTTTGGCTACTTTATTTAACTAAAATAAAATATGTCAATTAAATATTCAAGTTTTTTTTTTTTTTGCTATTGTTAACAATTAGTTTACATAACTAAGTTTTTCAGAAAGTAGCTTTTTTTAGCATTTCTTTTTGTGCTAATTAAGAATTTAATTTTCAATTCTTGGCTTGATTGTCTGACATAGTTTCTTTAAGTGTACTACCCTATTTTGCAAATATTAGTATTCAAATCACGTATTTGCCTTACTTGACATATACAGCAGCACACACACACACCCACACACACACACACACACTGACAATTATATCGTAGATAGTTGCCTCAAAGCCTTTCAGGCGCATGATTATGCATTTTGTGTATGCAATTAAAATGTGTTGCAACATAAAATTGGGGGCAAACTAGCGCACAAAAACCTTGAAGTTAATTACTGAGGAAAGTTACTCAATTATATGGCTAATTAAAGGTTACTTAATGTAATTAGCAAGTCATGAAATGAAATCATAATTCAACATGTCATAAATAAATTTTCAATCAAAATATTTTAGTTGCTTGCTGATTTTTGAGATGCTTGCAACAAGCGCAGTTAATATGAAACTCAAAGGATGCTGCACAGCCACATGAAGGGCATGCTTGTGCCCCCCCCCCCCACTATTCACCTGCACTTTCGCACTGATATTGCTGTTAATTTGCACAAAATGAAATTCGCGCAATTAAGTAGAAGCTGCTGTAGAAACTCATTCGCCCTGCCATAATCATAGTGCTGCTCCTGATGATGATGATGTTGATGATGAGCATGTCGAGAGTTTGGTTGCACGTCTTGCTGACCTCACCGCACGCGCAGCGGCAGCAGCGGCAGCTGTATGTGGCAAGTAACAGTATTTTACGCGCTGTGGCGGGCGTGTCCTTTGGCATTTGCTTATGCAACACGTCAGGCAGCTAGCTAGCTAGCTGGTGTAGCTGCTGCCTCTTGTGGCAAGCTGCTGGCATCTTGCGGCGCTTCATTTGCATCCGCGGCAGCGCATCCTTCATTATGGCTGCTCTGTGCTGGGCTGCCTGTTGGCAACCCAAAATAGGTTAGGGGTTAATTTTAGTGCAAAGTTATGCGCCCCAAAGTATGCAATTAGATTGTGTCACAGCCAACGGGGCAGCCTTCGTCCTGCAGCTTCCTAGTCCTAGTCCTAGGCCAGGTCCATTCCAGGCCAGGCCACTTCAAGGTGTGCCAATTTGTTTCCCAAATGCAATTTTCTTATTAGCCAAATTGGCAGCCTCAGCTCAGGAAATGCAGCTCGTTTTAAATGTGCTCCAAAGTGTTGATAATTCAACTTATTATAAAAATAAAATTATTATTAATAAACTTGCTAAATAATCCACTAATTGAAGCAGTTTGTAAATATTTTTTTTAATAAGAAATGCGTTGCATATTATTAAAATGTAGAGTAAACAATTGGTTTGGCAAAAATATGCTAAATTGCTATAAAGCGTTCATTAATTTATATGGCTCGATATGTCAACATCAAAAAACCCTAAAATGCGGCCAAAAACCAGCGCCCAAAAACCGGATATTTGCAATTCAAATTTGGCCATTAAAAAGCCAGCTGATGATGATGATGGAATGGCATGGCATGGCATGGCATGGCTTGGCATGGCCTGGCGAGGTCTACAAAAGTCAAATATTGCCCAATTTTGAGATTAATTGTCTACGCACCTTACCGAACCACCCGATTTGCCCCCCCCTCGCCACCCCACAGATCTTAAAGGGTTGCACAATTAATGCAAAACTCAATAAACTTTTGTCGAATGAAATTTTATGCTAATCAGAAGTCGATTTTTTGGTACCATTGCGTATCCAAAATGATAATGCCAACCGCACTGGACTCTCTCCTGCTGCCTACTTGAGACACTCCCCCAACCCCAGACACCAACCCCCCCCCATCCGTCTGAGCAGGCTGTTGTTGGTTGCTGTGGCTACCCCGGAATATATGTGGCCATCAATTGATTTGCATTTGTAAATGCGGCGCCAGCATTTGTCGTAATTTGGCCAGAAATGTTGTCGCATTTTCGGCATAATTATGCATTTTAATTATGTGTCGGCCAGACAAACGACAACGACGACGATGACGACGACAGACGACGACGACGACAGACGCTGACAGCCTTATCCCAAAAGGGTTAATTTTGTTGTTAGTGGAGGATGAGGAGGGAGGGATTGGAAGTTGAGTGTATTAGATAGATGTTGTCTTGGGTTTGGTCTAAACGTATGCTAATTTGTCTTTGTGCTCTGCTTAAAATTAGAAAATGTTTTGAGTTGATAGAGGGGGGTGGGGGATGGAAGGGTGGTTGTGCTCAGGATGTGCACAAATGAAATATTTTAATTTCCTTAAAGATTCTTCTCGGAGTATCGAGCAAGACAAATCGATTTCGCATTATATAGTTAATAATTTTGAAAACCTTGACAAGACATGACAATCCACAAATGTATTAATTATAAATTTTAATTTGCATAGTTTGAAATTTTTTTAAAATTATAAATACTAAGTTTTGTTTACGTATTCCATTTTCGTTTTTTTTTTCATAGGCTTGCAATTTAAATAAATATTATTTAATATTTATAAATTCAAATGTTTGAAGAGTAAAAAATAAATTGATTTTGTGTGGATACATTCCATAACTGCTAACGTCGACCAATTCAATTAAATATATACAAATACCTAATTTAAATATACGAATTAATTATAAACTTCCTGCGCACAAATTCTTTGCTGTTGCTTTGCTAGTTTAATTTATGATTTTCCCTTCATTTGGCTTAAGACAGATACTAAACAAGTTAAATATGCTTAGCATATATCGAAGAGTGAAGCCACTGAGAGTTCAGTGTTGGTGACAGCCAAGTTTTACTCTCTGTGATGGTCATGCCAACCCCTCTGGCTGGCTGGCTACCTCCCACGACCTTCCATGAAATCAAGCTAAACAAAGCAAACAATTTATGTCATTGCAGCGCCGCTTTACATAACTCACAACTGCTCCTTGGACTGTGCCATGGACTAAGCGCTGGCAATGCGCATGCCAGACAACAACAACAACAACAACAACAACAAATACAACATCAACTGCTAACCCATCAGGCAGACAGACGGACGAACAGAAGGGCGGACGGATGGACGGCTTTCAGCTGGCCAAACAAGCAGCTAGCTGGTCGGGCGTCTGTTGGCTCAAATGAGGAGCAGGAGAGTGGACAACTCATATATGTATGTATATGATTCCGACGAATGCTCGTTATCGATTTGAAACTTATAAGGAAAAAACTAATGAAAATCAGGCAACATCATCATGTAGGAGACAGGGAGACCAGGAGACCAGCCGGCAAAGGCATAATGAAGGAAAACCAAAGCAGAGAACACACAAAAAAAAAACAAAAACAAAAAACCAAAAACAAAATAAAAACAACAAAATTAAGTGAAAGAAGCGCAAAGCCAAAAGCGAATTAAATTAAATTAAATGAAAACTAAATTCAAATGAGTTTTCGGGGGGGGGGGGGGGGCATTAAAAAGCAAAGAGTAAGAGCAAGCGCAAAGGAAGAGCAACGAAGAACGAAGAAGAGAGAGAGAGAGAGAAAAAAAGATTGGCAGCGCTGCCAGCGCAGTGCTATTGAGCCCCACGTTGATTGTTGTTATTATTTCTTGTGCTGAACGGGTTTGTGTAATGAATTAATCCGCACAGCGCTTGGCAATTTGACTTGGCTGGTGGCTTTGCCTTCGTTTGGATGCAAATCAGCTGGCCAAACTGGCACACTGGTCCATTCGACTGAGCAAAGCGAATATTTTTAATGAGTATCGCCAATTTACTAAGCCCGATTATTGAGTGTGTGTGTGTGTTTGTGAAGTGAAAGCAAAATTGACGAGTTGCATGTGTGCATTGCCAATTCAAAATAAATTAATCCAGCTTTTGATTGGTTCACCTCCTTTTACAAAAGATCTTTTTTTTTTGTGAATAGAGCAAAACACTTTTTCTAACGTTAGCAAAAGACATATTACAATTTTTTAAAATGGTTTTTGAAAGTTTTAACTAAACTCTAATGAGTCAAATAAATAAGGCTATCATATTATAATTATTATTTTGCACATTCGCAGACCACTGTAAGCGGATACCGTTTGCCTGTACTTGGCGTTTCAAAAACAAAACAGAGCCACCAAAAGAGACAAATGCAAATTGCATGATTTCTTTTGTAAATAAGAAACTGATGAGCAGCAACAGCTGCCGTCATTGTCATTGTCGTCGTCGACGTCTGCGTCGGCGTCGGCGTCGCAGCGAAATTAAATCGATGGCTCAGGCGATTGACATGTGCAGGCAAAGGACAGTCGAGGACAAGTTACTGTTGTTGTTACTGTTGTCGTTACTGTTGTTGTTGTTGCTGCTTGCTGCCTGCTGCCTGCTGCTTGCCGAATGCAAAACAAGATGTCTTTGCGCAACAGCGAGAAATTAGTTTAATTGTATAATGCATTGAATTCGGTACAGCGGATGTGGCGCCAGCTGCAATATATATTTTATAAATGTATTTCAAATAAGTAAATGCTTGGCGTTAAATCGGCCAATCGGGCTACGGGCTACGGGCTGCTGCATTAACATTTAACTCAGTTTACATGGCAAGGGCGGAGGGCGGAGGGCGGAGCAGCAGGCGTTGTGGGTTGGGTTGTGTCATGCAAATTGTGCATTTTATCAAATATTTATTTAAACTTTTTTGCGGCGCCAGCTGGGCAGATGGGCATGGCAAAAAAGTGCATTGCATACTTTTTGGCGTAACCGCATAAAACAATTTTCATTTCCTTTCAACTACCAGAGCAATAAAATATACATATATCGCAATACATATGCATCCTTGCGTAGCTACCCTATATATATATATATATATATATATATAAATATATGTATATACACCTTTTGTTTCCCGGCTGTTGCCAGGTGAGAGCGCCACAATTTTTAACCATTGCCAATGACCATGGCGGCCGCATCACGAACTCCGCATTTTTAAACTGTTGTCCAAGCTGGCTTACGGGAGAGTGGCTCTGGTCTGATGGATGAGGGGAGGATCTACAAGTGAACACTGGATAGCTCATAACTGATGTCTCCGCTATTTGGTTTGATAATGGTCTTGCGTTTCCGGCCTATGAAGTCCAGCAGAGAGAATTCTTAAAGAGATTCTTATTTTTTTTTTTAATAATTTATATATATATATATTTATATAGTTGAGGCCGCAATTGTGGCAGAAAGAGGTGAAAGAGGTGCATTGAATTTTTATAAGCATAAATAAGAATAATTTAAATATAGAATTCAAGTGTAGAGTGAATTAAATACATATTTGGATTGCCATTTGAGATTGCTTGTGAGACTTATCCCAGCAAGAACGAAGAGGATGAGCCACAAAACAAGGTCTATCAGAAAAATCTCTGTTTGACCATTTCACATGATAAAAATAAGTTGTAGAAACTATCTCTCAAAAGCAGAGAAGGCAAAAGGCTAATGGGGATGAGGACACTTTGTTAACTTATTATTATTATTATTACTATCATAATAATCGTGTAACAATTGAATGCCATAATAAGCAACCACATTTATTATGCTGCACTTAAGTTTGGTTTTAATTGAATTGACATATCCTAGATGCCATTGTGCCACTTGTAGCCTAACCAACTAAGCAAGTAACTGTTAACGATGAGCAACAACAATGATGAGAACAGGATGTAGTCGAGAGCAGATCAGAGGCAGTAGCAGCAGCAGCAGTAGCTGTTCATGCAACAACGCGGCACGTTGTAATTAGTGGCAATGGCAAAAACATATTGCATACTTGCAGGCACTCGACCAAGCTAACTGTGTAGACGTGTGTGTGTGTGTGTGTGTGTTTATTTTTATGCCTATTCAGGGGACGTTGCTGTGTGTGCATTTAAGTATGTTAACAAGGCTTTGGGGGGTTGCGGGGTGAATGCAATTGCTGCAACAATTGTGCATCTAAAAAAAGCAAAAAGCACCGCAGCTAATTTGCACAATGATCGACTGATAAATACCCTTTAATAATGCAAGCAGACTACTATTATTGCTGCACTGCATCTATGCATGACTCAGCTGGACCAACTCGGATAAAAATATGGGTGATATTTCTATTTAAAGTAGTCAGAATTAGTAGGAGCATTTCCTGTTTTTATTTCTGCCAAATAATATTAATTTTAAAACTTAAAATCTTTAAAGTTTAATAATGAATATAATATAAAAATATAATATAATATAAAAAATATATAAATAAATATATACAAAAAATTCTGGCGTATTATAAAATTGCTTTCAATTTTTTTTAGATAACTTTAAAGTACAATTTCATAAAAAACTAAAATTAAATTATTCTTCGCAAAACTGCCAAATAGAAGCCTAGTTTCCGAGTGATAAATTATTGTTTTTTTTTTTTTTAAATAAATATTAGTAGTTAACATATGACAATTACTGGGTATGTACAACAAAAGGGGGCATAGAATATTTTGCAGCACTGGTTGCCAGTTAAGTGGCGCCGACGCTACTCAAAAATCTCTTCTTGCAGTTTAATTATGACATAAAAATGCCCGCAAGTAATTTGACATCATTAGCCGAGGAGGCACCATGTGACAGTTGCCACAGTCGACCGTCAACGGTGGACTCTCAAAGGTGCAACGCCTGCCGCTGCCTGCGCCTGCCTCCGCTGCTGTTGCAGCGTTGGTGGCCTCTTTAGTGGCACAATTGTCGGCGGAAGTGCGCACACACTTGTCGATCCCTTGTTGTGTTTTGTTGTTGCATGTTGCATGTTCTTGTTGTGTGTTTGTGTTTGTTTCTGTTTCTGTTTCTGTTTCCTACTAATTAAGCGTACTAAATAAGTTCTCATCTTTTGCCTGCCTGTGTCTATTTCCACATGCAGTTTGTGACTGCAACAATAGTTTGGCTGCAGCCAAGAGGGTTGCAGCTTTCTTTTGTTGTTGTTGTTGTTGTTGTGTCTGTGCACTCGGCACACACACACACACACACACACACACAGACAAATGTCATTTAACTAATTTGCATATAAACTATGTAAATATATATATACATTTATATGCTTGAAATACTTTTCTATATATGTATAATTTCGTATGCACAATTCATCTGTTCGCTCGTTGGCCCAAAAATATGTAATGGAAAAACATGCGAAAGCATTTCCAGCATTTTTGACATGTGAAAGCAGCAGTTATGCAAAGCAGCAGCCAATCTACTCTCTCTCTCTCTCTCTCTCTCTGTCTCTCATTGAGTGTTGCCATCTCTGTCGTCGGTGCTGGCATGTGACATAATCCATCGCCTGGGCCAAAAATACCTGAACCAAAAATCTTGCGTAGAATGTTGAAAATCATGTTGAAGTTTTCTCAATGCTTCAGGGCAGGTGTTGTGTTGTTGTCTATGTGTGTGTGTGTGTGTGTGTGTGTGTGTGTTGTGGATGCAAGGTGAGGTAGACTGATGGCTTATGATTTTTGAGCTAAACACACACACACACACGCCTGCATTGTTGCACATAATGTGTGCAGCACACCAAAATAATTCTTCTTAATTTTCTTAGTTCATCTGTGAGCAAGTGTGTGTGTGAGAGGTGCTGTGTGTGTGTGTGTGTATGTGTGTGTGTGTGTGTGTGTGGCTGTGTGTGTTTTAAAGTGCAAACATTCTTCGAGGCCAGGGCATGCAGTCTCTCAGGTCCCAGAGTTACCCTAAAAGTTGAGAGATATACACACACAGACACACACACACACACACACACACACACACACACACACACACACACATTGTTATAGTTAGATAGAGATGCATGCATACATTTATACGAAATAGGCATTTTTGAAAGCACATAATTTGAAATTTATGAGCCTACCTAAAAATGCTTTCAAATTGCAGCGAGAGTATTTCGATTTGGGTTAGGTGAAGGGTGGGTGGTGTGGTGGGGGGAGGGGAGGGTTGAGGCGAACGCCCAGTTCGTGTCTTTTGTGGCAAATGAATTGAAAATGCTGCATTGAAAGCGAATTGATGTTTGAGGTGAGCAAAATGTTTTGCGGTAACTTGCTACACGCCTCCCCTACCCCCCTCCCACCCACACACACACACACACTCAAGGGTGAGCTAACTAGCAAACATTGTTGTGCTGCAAATGTTTAATGCAACATATAAAATAAAACTAAAGTGATTCAACAATGACAACAACTTTTGCAAATTGTCTCTGTGGCAAAGTGGAAAGTCGATTGCCAAACTTAAAAGATTTTTCGTATTTATCAATCGAATATATATCGAATATAATCGAATGTTATATCCTTATTAAGAGTGTCTGTCAGATTATATATATAAAATACTTGTTTTGAATAGCATTACAAATTATCGCATAGAAATCAAGACTAATTTGACGAATATATATAATTTTACAGCTAGATAAAATATGCTTTTGATTGTGAGAAGTTGGTTTTATTCAATATATATTTATATATATATTTGTTTATTTTTGTTTTATGACAACTTAATGTAAGAAATAATATTAAATTTTTTTTTTTGCTTGTGTGTAATTTGCTTTATAAAATATATTTATATATATGTAAATATTTTTTTTATTTATTTTTGTTTTATTATAACTTAATAAAATAAAAAATATATTTTTTTTTGTATTTGCTTGTGAGTAAGTTGTTTTATAATATATATTTATAGATATATGTAAATATTTTTTGTATTTTTTTTGTTTTATGAAATCATAATGAAATAAATAAAATTATATTTTTTTGCTTGTGAGAAGTTTGTTTTACAAAATATATTTATATATATATATATGTACATATTTTTTATTTGTTTTTATTTTATGAGAACTTAATGAAATAAATAATATTATTTATTTTTTGATGGTGAGTAATTTGCTTTATAAAATATATATTAATATATTTATATGTTAATATTTTTTTTTTATTTATTTTTGTTTTATGAGAACTTAATAAAATATTAAATAATATTAATAATATTATTTTTTTTGTTTGTGAGTAGTTTATTTTATAAAATATATATTTATTAATATATATGTAAATATTTTTTTTATAAAAGCTTTTTGGAAAATAAAAAATAAAAATATTTTTTTTCGGTGGTTTTTTTATTTTTTATTTATTTTTATTTTATGAGAACTTAATGAAATAAATTATATTATTTATTTTTTCGATTGTGAGTAATTTGCTTTATAAAATATATATTAATATATTTAGATGTTAATATTTTTTTATTTATTTTTGTTTTATGAGAACTTAATAAAATATTAAATAATATTAATAATATTATTTTTTTTGTTTGTGAGTAGTTTATTTTATAAAATATATATTTATTAATATATATGTAAATATTTTTTTTATAAAAGCTTTTTGGAAAATAAAAAATAAAAATATTTTTTTTCGGTGGTTTTTTTATTTTTTATTTGTTTTTATTTTATGAGAACTTAATGAAATAAATTATATTATTTATTTTTTCGATTGTGAGTAATTTGCTTTATAAAATATATATTAATATATTTATATGTTAATATTTTTTGTTTTATGAGAACCTAATAAAATATTAAATAATGTTAATAATATTATTTTTTTTTGCTTGTGAGTAATTTATTTTATAAAATATATATTTATTAATGTTTATGTAAATATTTTTTTTATAAAAGCTTTTTGGAAAATAAAAAATAAAAATATTTTTTTTTCGGTGGTTTTTAACACAAATTTAACAAAAACTGATATGTTAGCTTCAGTCAAGACTGTAAAACCACCAAGTGCAATTTAAGGATCAACAACAGACCAACAATTTGCTCAATATTGTTAGCAATTTGAGGTACTTAAGCCAGTTTATAGACCTGATTGTTTGCAATCCAAAGGAATTAAAAGAAGTTGTCGAACAATAAGGAAATTAAGTAAAAATCACCGTTGAGTCAAAGTAATATTTAATTTTATTGGTTTCATTTAATACAGCACCTCCACACCCCCCCCTCAGCCAGCATACTCCTGTGCTTTCAGCTGCTTCCTTTGCTTGCTTGCCACATGCCGATGAGGCAGTTACAGTTGACCCGACGCCAATTATCAGCCAGTTGCAATTGTGCAGCGCATTGCAATTGTTGTTGTTGTTGTTGCTGTTGTTGTTGCTGTTGATGCAGCTGACTGAACGTGCCACACCTACGTTGCTGCACGTGCTGTCGCCACGCCACGATGACAGCAACAAACTGTTTTTGCGGCCAGCGGCAACCGCATTATCGAAATCATTGCGCCGACGGGCGGTCAAAATGCCCCCGAAATGCAATTTTACATTTTCAATTAATAAACATTTGCGACAAGCTGCTGCTGCTGGGCCAGAGTGCTGGGCGTGAGGGGAGTGAGTGGGGAGTAGGTCTGCTGCCAGTGTGGCCAGTCGTATATTTTACATTTTGCGGCTACATAATTTGGTAAATGATTAACCGTAAAGCAGAAAGCCGTGAAGTGCCGCCAACCGCAGGACATTCCTCATTTAAAACATTGCATTTTGACTTCTGCTACAGCCGCATATGTATTTATAATTATTGAATATACGTATGTGTGTGCGTGTGTGTGCGTGTGTGTGTGTGTGTGTGTGTGCGTCTGTGTGCATTGTTCATTTGAGATATATCAGGTGAAGTGTTTGTTTTTTGCTGGCATCTATATATATATGTTTTTCATACTTGGCTCTCTTTGGCGATTCGCCCAATCCAGCTCCAACTGCCTGCCTACACACGCCCCCATGGCTAAAAAAACAAATGTGAGCAAAAAACTACGCAATGGCCGCAGAGCAACAACAACAACAGCAACAACAGCAACAGTAACAGTAACAGCAAGCGGCAGCAGCGACAATAAAAAAATACTCACACATGACTCCGCCTACTGCAGCAGAGCAGCAGCAGAGCAGCAGCAGCAGCGCTGCCGACGTCGACGTCATCGGCGACAACGAAAAAAAAATTTTTATAGTTGATTTTTGACAATTTTTTGTTGTGCGACATATTTTTTGTTGTTTTGCATTATTTTTCTTCATTGAATGCGACGCTGACTTTTTGGAATTTTATTTTCACAGTGCATGTTTATATGCATGTGCGTGTGTGTGTGTGTGTGTGTAAGTGTGTGTACACAGATATGTACTTTTTTCTGACTTTTTTGGTTAGGATATTCTTTTATTTTTGGTTGCTGCCTTGTGCAGTTTGAGGCATGGCTGCCAATTTATTGATAAACATGGGCGGCTCCAACTGGACGGCTGTCAGGGGTTAAACAAACCTCGAGTTCAAAACACAAACTGCAAAAGCGGTCAGAGCAATACTGAATATTGGCTACACTTCTTTATAGATCATATACTATGGCGGATATATAATTTTTCTTGATAAATCTTGGTAATTTAGTTGCTATCATTTAATTCATAAGAAATGCGTATTTAAGGTGATAATTAATATAAATATATAAGAAAATGTAAAGGAGGAGATTAAAAAAATATGATGCCTAATATAAATACAAATAAAAAATATTAGTTAACAATATTATATATATTAAAACAAAAAAAATAAATTAGGCAACAATTAAAAGGGTTCAAAATAAGTCATAATTTCATCTTAGAAATCTTAGCTATTATATAGAATTTCTGTACTTAAAGTTTATATTAAAATTAAAAAAAAATTTTAACAAATAAAACAAAGATTTTTTAAATCATAAGCAATAGATTTTTTTATATGATTACCTGTTAATTTATCAGATTTATGCAGCAAAGAATTTGCACAAATGCCACAACTCGACGATGTTGCCCATTGTAAGAGTAAAAATAGCAATAAGAAGTTGATATTCACTGAATGTTACTGAAACTGACTGCAATTGACAAACACACGAGTATTTTTTCAAGTGAAAAGTGCGATTCGGCTTTTGCCTAAATCGAGTAAACCGGACATTGACTACCCCAAATAGTCAGCATGGCCAAAAAGCGGCGAATTTGCACAAAACGCAATCGCTTTAAAATTTGTGCAATGCACAGCGTATGCTTAATGCGTGCTGCAGATGCACACACACACTCACACACACACACCCGCACACACCCACACACACACGCGTACACACCCCAAATTAGCATTCCAATTGAGCGATTTTCAACAGGGACACTCAACAGGCTTTTGGGGTGCGTGGCAGGCCGCATGAATCATCATAACGACAAGTGACCATCCGCAAACAAGCCGCACGAATGGAAATGTGAGGCGAGTGGGTCGGAGGGGGAGGGGTGCCGCAATTAGTGTCCAACTGTGCCACATGCGAATCTATAGTTAGGTTAGAGCGCAAATCACTACAATGCGTTTTGCTAGGCGCCAAAAAATATATGCCACAAGCACACACACACAAACACACACACACACACACACCACACACAGTAAATGTGTTATTTGTTGTGTTTACAAAACGCGCTTGCTGGCATTCAGCCAGAAGCAGCAGTTTGGAGCATTTTGGCCAGCATTGCGTACGCTGCATTTCCGGTTTTCATGTTTATATTTTTGTTTTTTTTCGGTTTTCTGTTTTGCTATTTTTCAGGGGTTGTGGGGTGGGGAGGGGGGGGGGTGCTGCTGCCAGCAACAGTTGGGCAACAATTTTTAAAGCGCTGCTGCGTTTAAAGTGTGAAAAATATAAAGACCTTGACCCATTTCGAGGGGGGTGGGGGCCGGGGCGGTGTGTCCTGCAAGTTGAGTGAGTTGCCTCTCCGAAAAACCCCTAAAAACGGAGTTGACCCTCAGCTGGTTGAAATTGAAAACGTAGACGATGCCAGACAGTGGCACGAGCCAGCGTCTAGACCCAAAAATATATTGCATACTTCGTGGCTGAAGTTTCCGCACACACACACTCGCACACACACACACTCGCACACACACTCGCACACACAGAGAAAGGGACAAGCTGGTGAGACTGCAAGCGTAGCCATCTAAAAAAAAAAAGCAAAAAGCGGCAAAAGCATTTGGCCAAAGAACAAGTGGCAAGTGGCAAGTGGCAAGCCAGCAATGCCAGAGACAGCAAACGTGGAAAAACCCATGCGACTCGCTCGAAAAAGTATGCTACGTTTTATGCTTTTCAGCATTTTGTTTTCTTTTTCTGCCCCCCCCCCCACCCCCTTACACTCTTTCTCTCTCTTGCTGTGTGTGTGTGTGTGTGGGTGAGAGTCCTTGAAAACAATGTCTAAGCTCAGACAGTCTGTAGAGCTGGGTGTGTGTGTGTGTGTGTGTGTGTGTGTGAGCAAGGATTGCCGTAAAGTTGAACGAACGTCCGTTTTTGCAACTGCTGCTGCTTCTTGCCATTTTCCTATCTTCACACTATGTGTGTGTGCGTGTGTGTGTGTGTGTGTGTTTTCGCCTTGCCAGTTGTCTGCTCACTTTTGGCGGCTTTTTCGGTATCAGCTGCGTTTCTTTTTCGACCTTGACTGACTCAGTTTGTGGCACTTTCACACTTGCCACACTGTCCACAAAGTGTCCAGCATATTGCACTGTGCTTTGGCATCCTCTGTTATTGATGTGTTGCGTGCCTTAATCCTTGCTGCTGCCTGCGTCTAACTGCAGTTGCTTGCAACGTGCATTTACTGCATTTTTTTTTGCATTGCCTCACGCAACGAGTTGTGCAGCCAAACGACCCCTGAACATAATCCTAGACACCATTGTCCAACGTCTGTCACTGCAAATGTGTGTGTGTGTTTGTGTGTGTGTGTGTGTGTGTGTATTTGAATGGCTGCCCATTTCACAGTCGGATTGCATCTCCATTTGCTGGGTCTAACCATTTTGGGTGTCTGCTCACTTTCATTCACTGTTGCCATCCATTCAGAAATGGAGCTCATAAATGATGTATACTTGCCCCGTTTGTGCTTTGCCTCCATTGCTGCGTATATCATGGATTTCAACGACTTGCATTGACCTAGAATCGATTAAAGGTTCGCTTGAAATCTTTCGAAGATTTCAGAGATATCAATTCCAGAATGTGCCAGTTGTTAATGAAGTGTTTGATTAGCAAACTGACAACTGAAAACAAGTTTAACTCCTGGAAAAGGTGCTTAGGTGAATTTTACCAGAAAAAAGTTCCTTACAAAACTTTTACCAAGAAAAAATTAAATAAATTCTATTTAATTTATGTCCAAGCTTAAACTTGCGCTATTTTTAATGATTATATTAATTTATCAAGTAGAGTCAAAATTGTCAGTCTTATAAATAATGTTGCTAGAAAGCATATAAATTCACTCGAAGATTGCCCAGCTTAAGAACTATCAAAATGCGCTCAGTGTAATTCACTCTAATCGGCTCCTGGCCAGGCCTGATAAAAGCAACGACGAATCCCACTCAACCCCTGCAACCCCCTGAAGTGCTGTGCTGAACTTAGCGCCTAAAAAGGCTACCCACCAATCGCAGGCGGCATCGGCGTCAGGCGGCGACCCAATCGCAGACGCCAACTGGAGCCATTGGCGCGGCAAAAAACGCGCGCGCGTTTTTCGCTAATGAGAAAAAACTCGCGCAGAACTCAGAGCTGCTAATCAGTTGGGAGGCAGGCAAAAGCAGCAGCAGGCAAAAGCAGCAGCAGAAGCAGAAGAAGAAGCAGCAGCAGCAACTGGGGGATGAAATGGGAATAGCAAATGGGGAAAATAGGGCAAAAACGGGAAAAGTTATTGCATCTATAGCTGATTGTTGTTGTTGTTGTTGTTGTTCTTGTTTTTGTTGTTGCGCTTTGTAGTTGCTGCTGTGATTATTTTCGTTCTCGTCGTTTTTTGCACGTAAGAGTTTCGTTGAGTTTTAGCATTATAACGGATTGGGGCAATGTTGCTAGAATGATGATAGGTGGCAATGATTTGTTTGCGTAGCTGCTCAAAGAGAGAGTGAGAGACAGAGAGAGAGGGGAGAGAGAGAGAGAGGGCGGGAGGGTGTGCCGGCAATGATTTAAATGACATAACAAATAGGTAAGTAAACAAAAACCAAATGCGATTATTCGCAACCAACTGTAAATGGGAATTGCATTTTACCATATTTGCCAAAGCCCTTGTGGCATGTATAAACAACAAAAATTGCTGCACAAAAAGTAAAATAATATTTGCGTTTTGCTGAATCAGTTGTGTTATTTTTAAATGAATTATATATTAATTATTTGATATTTAATTCAATATTTAATTTAAGTGTTTTATTAAATATTTATTTAAGTCATATTTATGACTACAAAATTAAGTTTATTTATTTACGATTTCATAAAATATTTATTTAAGTCATATTTATGACTACCAAATTAAGTTTATCTATTTACGATTTTATAAAATATTTATTTAAGTCACTTGACAACAAATTTAAGTTTATTTCTTTTTGATTTTACTAAATATTTATTTAAGTCATATTTATGACTACAAAATTAAGTTTATTTATTTATGATTTCATAAAATATTTATTTAAGTCATATTTATGACTACAAAATTAAGTTTATTTATTTATGATTTTATAAAATATTTATTTAAGTCATATTTATGACTACAAAATTAAGTTTATTTATTTATGATTTCATAAAATATTTATTTAAGTCATATTTATGACTACAAAATTAAGTTTATTTATTTATGATTTCATAAATTATTTACTTAAGTCACTTGACAACAAATTTAAGTTTATTTCTTTATGATTTTACTAAATATTTATTTAAGTCATATTTATGACTACAAAATTAAGTTTATTTATTTATGATTTCATAAAATATTTATTTAAGTCATATTTATGACTACAAAATTAAGTTTATTTATTTATGATTTTATAAAATATTTATTTAAGTCATATTTATGACTACAAAATTAAGTTTATTTATTTATGATTTCATAAAATATTTATTTAAGTCATATTTATGACTACAAAATTAAGTTTATTTATTTATGATTTCATAAATTATTTACTTAAGTCACTTGACAACAAATTTAAGTTTATTTCTTTTTGATTTTACTAAATATTTATTTAAGTCATATTTATGACTACAAAATTAAGTTTATTTATTTATGATATCATAAAATATTTATTTAAGTCATATTTATGAGAACAAATTTAAGTTTATTTCTTTTTGATTTTACTAAATATTTATTAAAGTCATATTTACGGCAACAAATTTAAGTCATAATTAATTAATTAATTAAGTCAAAATTAAGTAATTTTTAAGTCATATTTAGGACAACAAATTTAAGTTTATTTATTTATGTGCTATGTTAAATATTTATAATTATATATCTAAGTTAATTTTAAGTCAACCTTCAAAGTTATCTTAAAGCCACATAAAACTGGTAAGATGCTGCGCAAATTAAAAAGTTTCATCTATATTTCTATATAGTTTACATTTAAGTTAACTTTGTGTGTTAGCCAAACAGTAATAGAACCATAACTAAAGCAGTTTAAAGCGAGTAAAATTGTCGCTGGCTTAATGAAAATTTATCACTTAAAGATCAAAACATAAACACGCTCTTGGTAAATGCCATGCTGACAGATTAACCAAATCAGTACGTGAATGGGTCCAAACAGCAACAACAACAACAACAAGTTGCACATGAGCAAGAGCAACAACAACAACAACAACGACAAACAACAGAGACGACAAACTCGACAACCTTTTGAACTGCAAGCAAATCCATTTCACACAATTTATGTACAAGTTTATTTCGCGCTTCCAATTTTCCAATGTCGATTTGCTTTTTGGGTGGCTTCTCTTGCGGCTTTCCACAGAAACGTTAACAAGCATGGATATGTATATGCCACTCTTGTTGCTGCACACACACACACACACACACACACACATGCACACACATGCCCCGTTGTTAACAAAGTGAAAATTACAACAGTGTGTGCGTCCTCCAAGACGTGGCCGGCGACGACGACGAGCTCTTGGCAGTTAGCCAAGGAGTCAAAGCCAGCCAGCCAGCCAGCCAGCCAGCCAAGTTGGCCAATGACAGTTGGGTTCGCAGTCGTCGCCAGTTGCTAGAGACCGTGCATTCCTAATCTTGTTCGCTGAATTCGTAATCTCATTAAATTTACATATTAATCAAGGGATTTTAATTACTCTTACACCGCAATGGCAATGGCAATGGCATCGGCATCGGCATTGGCAATGGCAAATGGCCAAAAGCTTCTGCTGAAAATGAGCCAACGCCAAACTCAAGTGAGGCATAAGCAGTTGGAAATCGCAAATCGCCAGCAACAACAGCAACGCTTGCCCCGCAACTGGTTCCAGTTCGAGACTTGCCACTGACCCCTCCTCCACTGCAACCGTCCTGGCCTGCTGCGATGCGTCGTCTTGGCGTGTGGACCCTCATAATTTAATTGGACTTTGTGTGGCGCATGGTCGGTGGGTTCTGCCGGTCGCATTGCCATCGCCAGGATTACACGAATTTGCGTGTCAGGCGTCAATGTAAAATCGCAATAAATGAAACTAAATTACAAACTAAAATGCAAAATGAGCAAACTCCAAGTCTCTCCGGTCTCCGATCTCCTGTCTCCGCATCTCTCTCCCAACACTCCACTCACAGTGCGGGTGTCTGATTATGTCTTAGTATTCCACCTGGTGGAGACTTCTTTAAATGGACAACTTTGCGTATATGTTTTATGCATAATGTTTCTGGCATTCTATCTAAGATGAGCGCTTTCTGGGAATTGAGCACTGAGATTCCCTACGGTAAATAGGGTAATTGAATTTTCAAGTAACAAATACAGTTGGGAAAATATATGATTTTTGTGAAAAGTAAGAAAAACTGTTGAAATAAATTACATTCAATTTGTAACAGGCAAAATAAATCATCTCCAATTCCACAAGGAACAAACAGTAAATTATAAAAAATAAATAAATACAAAAAAAAAAAAAAACAAAAATACAAAAAAAGGTTTTCGTTGTCTGACTCATATTTATTTATAAATTAATTATAAATTATAAATTAATGTAAGGAAACAAGATAAACACCAAATAGATTGAGTATTTTTGAGAGTAGATAAATATTTGAAGCATTGCTTAAAAAGTGTCAAAAATAATATTTATATTAAACTATTAACTCAAAACATTTTAATATGAAAAACGGTTCACTTTTATTATCCTTTTTCAGGTGAGACTAACAAATACAAAAGCAAAGCAAAAAAACTTATTAAATATTTTTGAAAATCATCCCACGACTTAAAGTAGTAAATATTAGTTTTTTTTCGATTTTAATTTTGACAAATTGAGACTTTGCCATTTTCTGCACCTTTCCCTGAGATGCCCCTGCACTCATTAAAGCCAACTGTTGCTTGTTGGCTGGTTTGTTGGGGGCTCGAGGCGATCCAAATTTATGGGTTTTATAATGACTACTTTGTTGCCGTGTATTGGGGCAAGCAAATGGCAATGGCAACACAAGCAACACACATTTTAAGGCTTCATAAATTATAAAAAATAATTATAATGAGATCAATTTTTAATCGCTGCGACGTTGCACGAAGCCAAACACGGGGCAAGCCACAGCCAACCAGCAACGAACAAGCAAACAGGCGACTTCCTGGCCAGGTGAAGCAGCGCAGCAGCAAGTGGAGGCATGTGGAGGCAACAAACGGCGAAGGTGTAATTATTATCATATCCTGCATCGCATAAACAACAAGCAAAAGTAGTGGACGACAACAGAGCCACTGCTACAGCAGAGGCAGAGGCTGAGGCAGAGGCCGAGGCAGTGGCAGAGGCCGAGGCAGTGGCAGTGGCAGAGGCAGCAGCCGCAGCACAACATGAAATACAACACTCGGCCTAAACACGCAGCAAGTCAGGGAGGATGCCTCAATGTGTGCAAGTGTGCATGTGTGCATGTGTGTTTGTGTGTGTGTGTGCGCAGCCGTTGCTGGCTTAGAAATTGGTCCATAGCCGCAAAGACGAGTCTTCTGCAAACAACTAGCGAGCACTTTGGTGCAAACATTTAGAGTAGCAACTCGTAAAACTTCAATTTAAGACACGTAATTTGCAATTCACTTGAGTGCAGATTAGAAGCGGCATGTTTTCGAACGGACGAAGGGGGGGGGGGGGAGAGGTGGCTGGCTGCAGGCAGGCAGGCAGGCGGTGTGGTGGCAGCAACGTTGGGGAGTGGCACAACCGCCACGCAGCCGCTGATGATGATGATGATGAC
This sequence comes from Drosophila demipolita, assembly GCA_035042405.1. Taxonomy (NCBI): domain Eukaryota; kingdom Metazoa; phylum Arthropoda; class Insecta; order Diptera; family Drosophilidae; genus Drosophila; species Drosophila demipolita. Next base: position 1,333,122 of record JAWNLI010000025.1, read on the forward strand.
GCTGCAGTTGCAGTTGCAGTTGCATTTGCCGCTTTCAAACTCATTTCAATAGAAGATTCAAACTCCAGTTAACAGCCGCAGAACATTTAACTAGGCATCATCCACATTGCCAACATATCCCAACTATTTGAAGAAAAAAAAAAGATATACTTAAAAAGAAATAGGATTTTAATTCCTGGCCATAATTATCTCGTTAGTACTTTAATAAGCCAATTAAACAAATTTCGGGTAATAAAAGATATGGACAATTATACATAAATTACACATACATAAATTATATATATATATATATATATATATATAGTTGTATAATGGCAAAATGATGAATATATGAAAAGTATGTAATTAAATGAATTTATTTTCTTGTAAAATCTAGATGAGAAATACACTCAAGGAAATTATTTTTTCATAAAAATTAAATAAATTAATGCTTGGTTTTCTTTTTTTTTATGGGATACAATGTATAGCCATTTATGTACGCCCTAATCCTTGAACTCAGAAGCCAGCCAGAGATTTCTTTGGTAAAGTCGACAGAAGCAACTGGAATAAAAAAAAACACAAAAACAATAACAACAACAACAATAAGAATAAGAATAAGGAGAGCAACAACAGAAGGCTGCAAAACAGGCTGCGATTTTAATCGACTTTAATCAAAGAAATTTCATATGTGACCACGCCCACATGCAATTATGTTTAAGAATGCAAAACGATTTTTGCTCAGCTCCTTTTGCCAACTTCGACTTGGAACGAGAAGCGAGAAAATTAAAACTGGCAAAAATAAATAAAAAGCAAACACAGCGATGAAGCGACTACTACAACAACAACAACAACAACAACTATGAGGAAAAAAAATCATAAATTTTAGCAGCTAAAGAAATATTATTATGAATGCATTAAGTGAGCAGCGAACAACAACAACAACAACAACAGCAACAACGAGAAGATCAACTGTGCCTAATTATAAAGTCGTGAGTTGGTCGGAACAGGTTAGGGCTGGACCTGAATGAATGAATGCGATCCGAGGCGATGAATGGGCAGCCCGAAGGGTACCGGCAGGCATCAAGCATAAGCATAGGCAATAAGATATAGCAGAGGCTGGACCCGAGGCACTAAAGCCAAGTTTAAGCCAAGAGTCAGCCAAAAAAAAAAAAAAAAAAAGAATGTTATGCAAAACTTAAAGCTGGACTAATCATAAAATAAAAAACTTAGGCTTAGCCTTCATATTGTTTCCATTCATTTGGGGCTCTTCCTTCAGCACACACCCCCCCCCCCTCCACCCTCATTTTGGCGCAGACTCATAAATCTTTTATTGATTTATGTTCTTGGCCAGGGCAGAGAAATGCATTTTAATTGGCTTTGCTCCAGCGATAGTCATAATTAGAGCTAATTTTAATGCTCCACTCCTGACGCATAAATCATACATGGAAAACCAAAATAAAAATTATTTAGTGAGAAAAAAAAGCAATACTAAACTAATTCTCAACTAGTTGACAAAACAGCAATCATCGCCACATCGTAAAGCTCGCCCGGATTCGCAAACCCAAATCCAAAACTCGATTTCGCATCCAGTTCCGTAATGCGACGAGGCCGACGCCTGACAAAGGAGGTGCGTTCAATTAAAAAATACTTTACGATATTACAAAATTACCACGTAGATACGTGTGCTAGTCCAAGGCGGCTCAACGCACCTCCAGCCACACAAACACACACACACACACACATTACAACGCACAGGTCTATGCTCCTTGGGCAGCAGTCCGCGTCCACGTCCAGCTACAGCTACATCTTTAGGTCCACATCCAAGCCCATGTTCCAAGGCAGTCGTTGCACACGCGCCGCTCGGTTGCCGCACTTGGAATGAGGGCAGAATGAGGGCTTCGGGTTTTTAAGCACGCCTACTTACAGTGGAGCAAATCTATACAAAAGCAAAACTTAAGTTTTTATAAAACAAGCTAAGAATTTCCGTTTCCAATTTTCATAAACTTTTAATTTTTTAATTTAAATTTAACAACTTTTGTTTTGAATGAAAATCAAGTCAAAATTTTGTTAATTCCCAAATTTTTTCAAAATTATTTCAATTTTATAAAAATTTGTTTCTAAATAAAATGAAATTTCTGAAAAATTGAATAAAGCTTCTTAAATACAAAAAACATTGTTTTTTATATACATATTTAAATAATAATTTTTTCTTTATATTTATTTTCTTATTCTTAGAGCGACTTTATTATTTTTTCAAGATTTTCTACATTTTAGCGAGATTTGTTCTTTCAGTGTACATTTAAATTTGAAATTTTGATAGTTGCTTGCTAAATGAAGATTTTGTAGCATTTAATTTTAACCACTGTAAATATTATAGTTGTAATCGTTTATGTTGTTGTCGCCGTTTGTTCTTCGTGTTGCTGTTGTTGTTGTTGCTGTTGTTCTTTTTTGCTGTTATTCTCTTTGCTGTTGTTCCTTTTGCTGTTGTTCTTTTTGCTGTTATACTTGTGGCTGTTGTTGTTATTTGCAGTAAAAGCGCATGCAGCAAAAAAGAAAAGCAATAATAAAAATTCAATAATCACAAATTTTTATGCGTGCGAGATTTTTGCGTGCCAAGCATTGTTTTTTTTTTATATTTTCATTATGGCATTTTTTTTTTTTGACATATTTGGGTTGGGTTCAGAAGAGGCTGCACTTTGGGGGGGGGGGAGTCGCCTTTGGCGATGATTGGCATTGGCATTGGTATTGGTATTGGCAAATGCCTTTAAGTACAATAACAATTAGCATTCATTGGGCTGACAGTGGGACTAGTTGGTATATTTGTGGCCACATTTACTGCTGCTGTTCCGCGCTCCTCGGATGCTATGTCAGCTTTGGCGCATTGTTGAGCTGTTTGCAAGTTGTGCGCTGTGATTAAACTCCAACTAATTTGGTGCTCCACAAAACCGGTCAGCTCGAGTCGCCGTTTCAGCCACGTCCAAATGTTCCCTTTGGAGCACACCCTCCTCACACCACCACTTGTTGGCATACACGCCCCCTTACTCCGCTGTCGCCTTGGCTTAGCGAATGAATTATGTTATTTGAAATTAGTTTGTGGCTCGCAACGCCGACTTGAAGTCCTACTCCAACTGAGCCTGCAACAACAACAACAACTGCTGCAACTTCAACAACAGCAACAGCAACACTAACAACAACAGAAACTTGCAGCTCGGATTCCAAAGTTGGCAGCGCCTGCGGAGTAATCAGGTTAATTTTAATATGTTTTCTGTGGTGCGGCAGCGTCGACAACAACTTCGTCAGTTAATGGAAAAATATCTCAAATGATGTTCCAGGATGCTTTTGTAATTAGCAGCCTCGCCCACGGTTAATTATCATGACTCCAACTCTCTATCTCTATCTCTATCCCTCTCTCTCTCTCTCTCATCTATTTCCAACAATTTTATGTATATCGGTCAACATCAGAACTTGCCACACTCCAATTGACTATTTATGGCTAATTTTTTTTATAGAGGAAAGCGTGAAAGAGCTCATCAATGGCCATTAAGCATATCTTTTGATGGGTGTTTTTCTAATCCACAATCTGGTCATGCATCAGTTGGCCAAAGTATCCTTAACATTTTAGAGAATGTTCGTCTTTCAAGTTTCTAGTTAATTTCACATTAAAACTTTCTTCATTTTATATAGTGTAACCAAATTGTTTCCACTGACTGACAAAAAAACTCTTTAAATATCTGTTTACATGTTTAAAATGTGTAAATTTTGTGTTTTATCTAATTATTAATAATAATATAATTAACAAAATAGTTAATGAAAGAACTCTGAATATAATAATAATATAGTAAACTGAATAAATACAAACAAAGTTGAATTTTAATTTAAATTTGAGCCTTATTTTTTACCGCAGTGTTTACTATTAAAATCTGTCAAATCTTAGCCGATTTTCACAAGAAATTTTTTATATTATTTTATTAAACAAATTGTTTAAAATTCTGTTTATATGTTTAAAATGTTTAAATTAATGTTTTATCTAATTATTTATAAAAATAACCGTAACATAAAAGTTAATGAATAACTCTGAATATAGTAATAATATAGTAACCTAAATATATATAAACTAAGTTGAATTTTAATTTAAATTTGAGCCGTTTTTTAACGCAGTTTTTACTATTAAAATCTGTCAAATCTTAGCCAATTTTCACAAGACATTTGTTTAAGTTTAGCTTTTATTAAGATCTATAAATTTGCTAAACTTCAGTCAGTAATTATTTATTTTTATTTATGGTCTGTTAATAATTTTCAGTTATGCGATTTGATTGCGTTTTGACAAGTTTCTCATGCGTTGTTTAAAATGTGGCCAAAATGAGCCCGCTAGCAATTTGGCCGTGTATATATATATATATATATAGTTAGGCATGAACGCAACGAAGATTTGCATTTAATTAGTGTGCGGGGCACCATTTGGGGAATGGAAATGGGAATGGGAATGGGAATGGATGCAGTCCGAAACTGCACTTCGATGTGACTTGGTGCTGCGTGTGTGTTCCATGCCAAATGGAATGGCAATGATAATTACAGAAAGCATGTAAGCACTTAGACTGAGGGACGGGTGTAGAGAGGGAGAGGAGGAGGTAGAGGAAGAGGGAGGCGAGAGAGCGACAGGCCATGACAAGCAGCAGCAACGAATACAAATTGCCAGCGTAAGCGGGTGTGAGTTAGACAAAGATAGCAGCTAAAGAAAGAGGGAGTGAGGCAGAGAAAGAGAGTGAGTAAGTGGGAGAGGTGGAGGTGGAGGGTGTGCGAAAGGTAGTGTGGGAAAGGGGGCAGAGGAAGAGCGGGAGAGAGCATGTGCTAGAAAACATTAATTTCAAATTTATGTAGAGCGTCGAGTTTCTCTCCTCAGCTCAGCTCAGCTCAGCTCAGCTCCTCAGTTAGCTGATGAGGCTTCGAGCTGGCCTTACAGCCTGAGCGAATGAGAGCCGCAGTTATTGTTTTCCTTCTCCCACCAACACCAACACCAGCCAGCTGTCTTGGCAGAGAGTCGAGCCGAGTCGAGACTGCAGCAGCGACAGCGACAGCAGCACCGGCAGCGGCAGCATGAAGAAGAAGAAGAAGTTTCTAAGATGCCTGCAGGGCGCGTGCTGAATTTAATCAGTTTGTTGGCCATGGCCCGAACGATGCAAACGTAACGAATGACAATCAAGCCAAGATGGAAAGTGGGCAGCCTGCTGCCCCACGCTCCCCCCTCCCCCCCCTCCACCACTCCACCCATCTGACCCACCACTTGCTGCCGGCTAACGTAAATTAGACGATGGCTCGCCGGTGCTGCATTTAACGGTAATACAATTTTATAGCTGCCGGTAAAACGCTGCACAAAAATTAGACATAAAGACAACTGCAATGTGTGTGTAACAGGCAGGGTACAAAAGGGGTGAACGGAGGGAGGGAGTTGCATAGAGAGGGGGGGGAGCAAAAGTGGCAGAGACAACGTGAAAATTTCGAAAATTAAGTTGATGAGCCGACCAGGTGAGAAGGAGAAGGGGCAGGAGAAGGAGCTGGAGAAGGAACAGCAGCCGGAGCAGGAGGGGTGCAAGTGTGGAGCTGGTCCGTGCAGCAGGCCAAGTCAGATTGACGACAACAACGAACCGAGTAGAACAGAAAGCAGCCAACTGAAGTGGCAACAGCACTTAAATATTTGACCAAAATTGGCTATAACGGATAGTCAACAACAACAATGACTTGCCACTAATTGGATGCTCTATTTGTAAGACTTGCTTAAACAAATTATATATTATATATATTTTTATATATATTATAAATCAGTCTCTCCTCTATTGTAAGGGTTTTATAAAATAAGTCTAAATCAAAACAAATTGTGAGCAATTCAATCGATTTGCCTTTTCAAATAAATCTGTTAGTAAAGATTTTGATTTTTGAAAAGTTGAAAGGATAAAGTAAAGTGAATGTGGCCTAAATGAAACTTTAGGTAAACTGTCTTAAATGTTAGCTGTAATAAATAAAAAAAATAAATATTGCTTGAGTAAAGTTAAATTAATGTTAATACAAACATAAAATACAGAAAACATTTTCAGAAAAATAATAATTCACTTGAGAAATGTAGATATAAAATTGATATTTCAATGAATTAAAATTTGGTATTTCATTGATAGAAAAATTATAGTATTATTAGTATTAACAAGTTGTAAACGCTTCAACAAAACAAATAGAATAAAACAGCAATAAGAAAAATGAAAAGTAAATTGGGGAAAATTGAGAATTATAAATAAATAAAAAAAAGCTTTTTAAATAAAACTGGCTGTATTTGGTTATAGACAAACTTCAATTGGTGTGTTAAAAATGTTGTATTTCTAGTAAAAAACACTTTAGATATATATTTTATTATATAGGTTATATTACAGTAATAGATACTTGAGATATATATTTTATTATATAGGTTATATTACAGTAATAGATACGACTTGTTGTAAAATGTGTTGTATTTAGTAAAAGATGCAATTTGTGTGCAGGTTTTGCATATATATGCAAATATGCTGACAAAGTCCAGATGCTTACCTTTCGGCTAAGTATTACGAACAATAATAAACAACAACTGCAGACAGAAGAGTTTGCGGTGGGCAGACAAGAGACAACAGGCAACAGACAAGAGACAAGAGACAAGAGACGAGGAGACGAGGAGACAAGAGAGACAACAGACGATGGACGATGGACGATGGACGATGGACGACGACGTCATCGACACCTCCGATAGCTGAGCGATAGTTGAAGCTGAAATGAGCTGGGTGGGTGGCTGTGGCAATGACTGCGACAACAGACTCTCAGCTCACAGCTCACAGCTCCCTGCTTCCCGCTTCCAGCTGCCAGCTACAACTCGAGCTCTGGTTGTGGCCATGGCTTAGACGGAGAGGTGGCCGAGTGGCCGATAGACCGACCGGTTGCATAGACCGCACGAGTTGGCGTTGTTGCATCTTCTTTTGCCTGCCCTGCGAACTGACCAACTGGCCACTGGCAACTGGTCAAAGTCAAGGTGGGTCGCCAAAGGGGGTGGGGAGGCTGGTTGGGGGGGGGGGGGGTGGTTGGCTACTGGAGCTCCGTTGCTATTTCAGTTTTGGCTTGTCTAGTGACTTGACTGTAACCTCATTGACCAGAAAAATGCAAGCAGCAACAGCAGCAACAGCAACAACAGCAACAACCACAACAACAACAACAACAACATCGCAACAGACAACAAAACATCAAATGTGAATTAGTGCACAAGCTGGGAAAAGGAGAGTAGTCGGAGCAGAAGGCGGAAGGGATTGGGCAGCTGGGATGGGGATGGGGCAGCTAGAATGTTGCAAATGCTCCATATTTATTGGCACATTTCAGCCTGTGTCCCGGCAATGAAAAGGAGCAACTGTGAAACAGGAAGAGCAATTCCAGATAGTTGACAAACTGAGTTGAGTCCGAGTTGAAATCTGTTTGGGAATCGGTGCAGTCGATTTAAATATATATATATACTTATATTATATACATGGAGTGAGAGAGATTGGCATTTTAATTATTAATTTCTTGGGCAAAAAGGAATTGTTCGCAATGCGGCGACAACTGACAAATGTCGACTTCTAAAGCAATCGAATTTTTAGCAGATTAATCGAATAACTATGAAATGTCTTAAAAAAAAGGTTTTGCAAAATAATATTTTTATTTAGCAATAATTTACTTTAGAAATTAGGAACTATTAAAAAAAAACTTTTATTATAGTTAAGGGTTTTATAATAAAAGTATAAAGAACTTATCAAATGTGGCAGATAAACAATTATTATCTGAAATTATCAATACTAATATTAAAACTATATTTTTTCCAATAAGGAACTTTTTAAAATATATTTTTCTATCAGTTCTAATTATAACTAATTCGTGTAAATTAAAAATATATAAGTGTAACTGCAAAAACTATTCCTCTAATCCAAACATGGGAATAAGGCTTACAAACTACAATTTAATCAGTAATTAAATAAATCTATGTTTTCACATGCATTAAAAATGCTTAAATTCATTTTATAAACACAGTTTTTTACATTCAAACTATTCGAAATATGTTTTGTATAATTAAACAAGTCGAATTGCAACTAGGAATCAAATGTGGTTGCTTATCTTAAAGATGCAAATTAGTTTTTTGTATCATTCACAATGCAAACCTCAAAACAATTTGCAACTCGAAAAATTAAAATATGTAAATACAAATTAGAAGTCGCCAAATCGCCCACGTGCCCCTCCTCTGCCCTGCCTGTGTTACTAGAAGCACTGGTCATCAGTGAAACCCCCACTTCCTCTGCCAGCCGACAGATGTTTGCCCCTCTACCGATGCCGGCAACAAGAATTGAGAAAAAACAACAATTGCTCAAAATTTGCACTCACATTGCACGCGTGTTCGCTCTCTACGGTCCCACACATACACATACTCTCTCACTCTTTCACTCTCTCTCTCTCTGTCTCTGTGTGTGAAGCTGAGTTTGGTTCGTTCAGTGTGGGGGGCCGGAGCTTCGTCAAGTGTTCACTTCTCCTGCACCAACAACAGTTATAAATGCTGCCCACGTCGCAGTCGCAGTCGCTGCTGCAGTCTTCGGCAGCAGCAGCAGTGCTCATTTGTGCGCTTAATGACGTCATTATTTTTATTTTAACAACACTCGGCAGCGGGCGGAGCAGCGACGGAATAAAATACGACAACGAGTGCGATTATTTCAATGGTGCATGTTGTGTGTGTGTACGCTGCGCTGCGCTCCTGCGCAGTCAACGCCGCTGTCGACGCTGCTCGCGTTTTGTTTCACATATTAGCTGAGACAAGACCACAGGCAGCAACAGCCACCCCTCTCTCCCACCCACTCAACCAACCACTCAATCGCTGCTTGCGTCGACGTCAGTTTGACTCTGTCTGGTTTGCGCTCTCGCTCTCTGTCTCGCACTCTCTCTCTATCTATCCCACTCCCACTCTTAGGCGCGCGCTCGCTCTCTGTTGTGTCTCGCTCGCTTGCTCCTCCTGAGGTTTGGGCCCATTTGCTTCGGCTTCGGCCGAGGCTTCGGCAACCTTTTTGTTTGCTCGTGTTTGTCGTAAGTCGTCGTTGTCGTTGTCGTTGTCGTTGTCGTTGTCGTCGTCGTCGTCGTCGTAGTTGTCGTCGACTGTTGTTGTTGCTGTTGTTGTTGTGGCCGCGCTTTGCTACTTATGTTGATGATTGTTGGGGGTCCAAGCGCCGTTTGTGCGCCACACGTTCATTCAGTCTGTGGACGACTTTGCGCCTGTACGTACCACACACGCACCGTTACGCTGCTGAGCGCGCATACATACACACACATTCACACTCAGTCGAACGCACACACACACACACAGGGTGCAACGCGTGTGCATTTTTGCATTCCATTGCCGGCGTGTGCCAGGCAGGCTACATTTAACAGCTGCATCTGCACAACAACTACAACTGCAACTGCAACAGCCACATTGCAGCAGCCTGTGCAACCTGAGCAAAAGTATTTAAAAGATTTCGCGCGCGCTTATCTCTTAAAAAAATCGTCGCGTGTGGCTCAGTAAACAAACAAAAAACAAAATAAAATCCAACAAACAAAAAAAAAAAACAACAACAACTGCAACAGCAACAATTTACTGCAACTGCAGCATTTGTCGGTGTTTGTGTGTTTTTATTACAAAGTGCATAAAAATGTTCCGTTAATTACTCTCAATATCAGTTCGATCGCTTGAAAGTGCTTTCAGTGTTTAAAAACCAACTTCAAATTTATAAAATTAACACTCTTTGGTGATCCATAAAAAATTGAACTTTTACTCAAACTCATAAAGTGTTTAAAAAGTTTTATAAAATTTCTAAATTTATCGTTAGAAAAGTGCCTACAAATAAAGCTGCCGGCTTAAGAAATACTTCAAGAAACCAAATCGCTATACAAAATTGTAAATTGCTGCTTTAATTCTACAAAAAGAAGGTAAATCTTTTAAAAATATTTCTAGTTATTATTTTATAATACAAATAAAACGAGAAAATCTTTTAAAAATTAATTTTTCATGAATTTTCATATATAATTTTTATAAAATTAAATTCAAGAAATTTTTGCTTATTAATTTCTGATCATAAAATTTTAAATAACTTGAGAATGTTCAACTTAGATAAATTTTATTTTTTATTAGCTTTAAACAAGTTCACAATTTTCTGTGATTGTTTAATTACTTTAGTTAATGATTCAAGTCTTTTGTATATTATTGTAAGTTGTTTACTTATTATTAGTTGTAATTAATTGATTTCATTTAAATATAGAATTTTAATTGGTTTTACACGTTTTTATTCTGTATTCAATTAAAGGCATATTAAAATTTATCCCTGTGATGCACTTCAATATTTTCTTAATGCCATTTTTTTTTTGCTATCAACATCGTTAAAATTTTCAAATCCTAATAAATATATTACTTATATTCAGCTAAGTATTAGCTAAAAACTCATTAAATAGTTGAAGTTGAAGCATTTGGCAACACTCTTAAAATCATTAGTCTAATCTTTTATAGATATATGATTATTTTTAGCAACAAAAATGAAGTTCATTCAATATATTAATTATATATTATATGTACTTAATGTGTAAAATCTAAGCTACTCAAATGTTAATGAAAGGATTAGCTGAAGTCTCATTAGTTAAATGCATTTTAATTATTAGTCAAGACTTTTAATGTCATTAGCTCCACACCAAGTGGAGTGAAGATCTAAAATAAATTTGCCTCTCACGCATTTTGCGGCAAATGCAAGTTTTATGCAAATCTTTGCCTTGACATCGTATTACCGTCTAATACAATAAATGATGTGATTTTTATGCGATATGATCAAATCGATAATGCTTTAATTAACCGTACAAATTGCAATGCAGAACGGCAACAGAATTATACAAGATAATTGTAGACATCCAGGTGATATATTTATTTATATTTATATAATTTTTTTCTTTTGGGTTTTTGTTGTGAGCACAAAAATAGAAGCGGCCATCTAATAATATAAGTAAATATAATAAATAATAATAAAGCAGTCGGGCAAACTAAACTAATCATATGTTTAGCGACGGTCGCAGCTCTGGCAATTTGCAACAATGAGCCGCTTAAATTTGTATCTGAGAGATACTAAAATAAAAAAAATACAAAAAAAAAGAATAACAACACATAAATAGTTTAATGTGTGCCTAAGCCTTGCAAATGATGCCACCCCAACAACAACAACAACAACAACAAAAATTATTAAATATATATCTAAATATTACAATTGCCATTTGAATGAGTCGCGGACGGTTTTGCAAAATAAGCGCGCGCCGCTTGCTTGTAAAATCTATCTGGTAGATACAATAAGCAGCAGCAATTCACACCAGGCAACAACAACAACAACAACAACAACAATAGCATTAGCAATAATCAGTTTGATTTGGCAGTGGCCGCAACCTGCGCGTTACAATTTTTCCCAGTGTGTCCAAGTTCCACAAATTATCATTTGTATTTCTGTATCTGTATCTGTATCTTTATATCTGTGTATGTTTGTATCTGTGTAAATGTAACTGGCCGCTAGTTGTATCTATAGGGTATGTGTGGATTCGACACGAGCTCGCCAACATTTGCAGTTTTGCATTGTTTGGCGCTGCCGCTGCCGCTTGGCTCGTTCATTTAATTAAATATAATTAGTTGCATTAATTGCAAATTAATACAGAGTTTAGCTTTGCATTGTTGCCAAGTGGGGGCGCAGGTTCGCTGGGGCTAGGGGCAAGTTGCTTGCAACTTGTTTTCCACGGCTAGTTATAGCGTAATTATTTTGTTGGCCAACTACTTTAAGATTCGTAGCACACATAAATTTATGCGGCCAACGTTTCAGAACTCTATTTCCAAAGCATCCAAATTCCCCCCTTCAATGACATTCCGACGTATCTAAATTTATTTCGCTGAATTTTCGTTTTGTATTTGCATTTAATGAGTTAATCAGTTTTTTTTTTTTTTCGTTTTTTTGTTTCTGATTTTTGCACGCTAATTAAGCGCCAAGATTTCTACGAAAATCATGCTATTTTCTTAGAATTTTCAACTTGACCTGCCGCAGATCGAGGCTAAAATGCCGTCGCTATTATGCTTTCTGAAGTGTTTGCTATTGAATTTTGACATCTTATTACTATTGAAATAATAAATAGATTTATCCAAATAAAGCAATTTGGTAATATTTTGAGCTGTGTTTTAAGTTTGCGATTAATTTAAAGTCGAACTTCAAAAAGCAATTGGAATTTTCAAAATGAAATGAAAAATCGCTGAAATTTATCTCGATTAATTTTAATTAACGTTGTTATTTTTTAACATTTGGCTTTTGTGAGTTTTGTTTGAGGCATGTATCGATCGATCATAAATCGATTTCTATTAAATAATAATTATTTTGTAATTTATATATATAAATATACATATATAGTAAATTTTATTATAGTTTTAATGGATTTAAAATATAAATTGCATGCCAGAAATGTGTTTTTTCCTGAAATATATAAAATTCAAAAGTATAAATGAAACAAGATGCAATTGCAAAAATATTATTAATTAAAATAATTATAAAATATATAAAATTAAAAATTCAAATAAAAATAAAAAACATTAGTTATTTGTTATGGAAATATATTTAGCATAAATAAACATTATTAATTAAAATAATTATTTAATGAAGAGTAAAACTTAGAGGAATATATAAAATTAAAAATTCAAATAAAAATAATAATAATAAAGTAAGTTATATAAACACATTAGATTTTTCTTAAGTAAATATATTTAGCATAAATAAACAATTAAAATTGCATACCACAAACAAGTGACAAGCAATGCAAAATGCCACCACACATACATATAGCCTGATTAAATACTTTTTCAAAAGATTTTTTTTTTTTTTAATGATCTTGTGCACCATCAGAGAAATCCATTAAAGAGGCATGTTTTGCGAAATGCAGTTCGCCAAGTTTGAATGCATAAATAGCTGCACGAAAAATTACAAAGCGAGCCAAATCAACAGCAATTATTAGATATTAAATTAAAATTAAAAATCGCTGTTGCTGTCGGGCTGCTTGACTAGGATGTTGTTGTTGTTGTTGCTGTTGTGTTTGTTGTTGCATTTTTATGACAAACGGATGACAAACGCATAAAATGCAGCAAATGCGGTACAAGAAACGGCTACGAAATTCAGCAAAACTGCCAAGCAAAACATTAAAAATAACCAAAAGCCAGCGGCAAATTACAATCACCACCCCCCTCCCCCCAGACACCTCCTGTTGCAGTGCATCCGCCCCAAACCCCTCATCCGGCGTCACGTTGTCACTTTAAGTAGGCAAATCGTAAAAGCGGCAAACACCAAAAATAATAATGAGAGAGAAAGAGAGAGAGAGAGAGAGAGAGAGAGAGAGAGAGAGAGAGACGGAGAGAGTGCGTAATTATGTTTGGAGATTTTTAGCTTGCATTTGCACAAAACCGCCCACCAGCTAATGAGGTGTGCTGCCTGCTGCACCCGCTTGCCCCTCGCTTTTGTTGCAGCCACTTTGGTGCGTCGTAAATTGTCGAAACAAGTAACTCAAGCTGGCCAAGTGCACTTCTCTGCTTTGGGATTAAACAAAATTAAAATAATAATTACGGCTCGTAAATGCATTGAAGCGCAAGCAAATGCCACCACTTGGGGCAGGAATAGCAGCAGCAGCAGCAGCAACAACCACACCAGGAGCAGACGCATCTTGAAAGGATTTTCGAATTCGTTGTTTTTTTTTTTCGAAAAACAGCTTTTGATGTGCTGCCAAATTGTATGTGGAATTGCTTCTTTTTTATGCTTGCATTTTTATTGCGGCAATGTTGGCGGCAAACAAGAAATGCATTTCAATTGTGAAAGGCCCCAGTCAAATCGGTCTAAAGACAAACTCATTAAAATACATGAACTCAGTTAAATTGTAATTTTATAATTACCTCGGCACTAACAAAGTGTGTAATTAGCGAAAATAGCTAATTTCCAGCTGAGCCTGTTGAAGGCTAAGGTATAAAATTACCTTAATTTGTTAAAGTATGTCAATTAAAAATAATTGCTTTTAATTTTGAGCCCTAAATAAGAAGGTAAAGTTACGAAATACTATTTAATATATTATTATATATTTCTTGCTAAATTTCGTTGTATTAATTAACTTAATAACTGGGTGAAAGTTTTGCAATCTTGATGAAATTTGTACAGTTGATCAATAATATATTGGGTATATACAGATTTATCAATTGCCTGGCTCAGCTTAAAAACAAATTGTTTATTTTCTTGTTAATAATAATAAAATCGATAAAATTACATAGACTTGAATTGTTAGTAGTAAATTAAATCGTATAGTCCAAATTTTAACGCTCTAAAAGTTGACTTTTTTGACTCTGCTGCTGATGCTAAAAAGAAATATAAATTCTTTTTTTTTTTGGGTTGCCTTTACCTCTGCACAAATCCATTATTTATTTTTAAGAAGTTTACGCATTTTTCTATTAGAAGGATACATTTTATTGCATACCTTTTCGCTCGCCGTCGAATGCCCATTTGGAGACATGCGGCACTCAAGTTTTTGTGTGATGCCAGTTGTTGATCACAGCAGCAGCAGCAGCAGCAGCGTGCATGCCACAACTTTAGAGTAGTGCCTTTTCGATGTCGCATGCCTCAACGCCCACACGAAAAATACCGAAAACATTTTGCCACAATCTAAAGTGCTAAATGCACAGAAAGTCAGTTCTACACACGCTCATTTAATAATGAACAATAATGAACAGTAATAATAATCAACACAAAACGTGCAAAGAGAGAGAGCGAGAGAAAGACAAAAACACACACACACACACACACACACATACAGACGCACATTCGTACAAACACACACGCAGTTGGCAAACGAATTTTTATCAACGAACGCGCATCATTTCAATTAAGAAAATGTCACAAGTGTCCAAATGGAAACGGCACACGGGCCAAGCGTCCTCGCTCTCTCTCTCTATGCCCCTCTCGCTGTCTACTCATCTCTCAGTCTTTTCTAGCGCTCTTTCTAGCTGGCCATGCGATTAGAAGAAGACACGCAAAGAGCAGCAGGAAGACACGCAAGAGAGAGAGAGTGACATCGAGAGAGAGAGGTAGACTTGGAGAGCTGCTGTGCCTCCTTTCATTTCTATCAGAGCCCTTCCCCCGTCCTCCTCTTCTTCCACTAAGTACACCCTGATCGTCAGATCCCCCCCTCCCACACCCTAGTCATAGTATTTTTAATGCCTTCGCTTTTGGAGCCATTTCGAATTGACGCACGCTAGAAATGAGCAGAACGGCATCTGTCTTCGATTCGTCTGCTCTCTCTTTTAATTCATTACACTTTGTCTTGTGTTATTGTTGTTATTATTGTTGCTGCTCATTCTTAATTAGTAATTAAATAATTTATGCTTTGCGTTTTTCACTGCGACACATTCCAACAGTGCGCGCAAGACCTTAAAAACCAAACATGAAACCATAATTAATTTTATTTTTCTGTTCATTTCTGTTTTTGGTCGTAGCCAAAAAAAAAACAAAAAAAAAAAAAACACTAAAGTATTTTGCTCAATTAGCAATTAAAGTTCCTCATAGACCATTGCGTGTGTCAAAGTGTTCAACTTAACTAGTCGAACTGCACTTTATATATATATATATAAATTGAGAGAGGGGACATTATTTTGGGGGTTAATATTGGTACAGAGCTCTGCATGTTTTATGATAGATGACTGACAGATAAAATGACATTGATAATGTAAATGTGTCGTGTTTGCTAATAGCAACAACGAGATATGTGAATCGAAAAATTAATTAAGAACAATATTTAAACATATGCTTGAACTCAAGTTCTCAAAATTTATGCAGCTATTTATGCTATTTACAAATTAGTGAAAAACTTATTTTTCTACTCCAAAGATCAAAAATATAAACACAAACTTTCGTCCCAATTGTTTTTCATCTAAAAACTCTGCTGCAAACATTATACAAGCCGAAGATAACAAGGTTAAATAGCAAATAAAAACGAAATAAATATAATAAAGAGCTCACTTATAGCACCCACAAGAAACACCCAACTCCCCACTCCCAACTCTCCACTCTCCACTCCCCTTTTAAGGACCTCTCTTTTAGCCGGCGGCACAAGCTGTTTAGCCACTTTAGTCATAAAAATTTAACACCTGCTTATCTGCAATGCCTCCTCTGCTCCAGCAAGTGGCATACAGTCGACAGACGTCGAGAGACGACCAACACCAAGGCAACACAATGCTCAGGACCTTGCTAAGACCCCATCACACACACACACACACGCACAGCAAGGCTAGCTAAACCGCAAGCAACCCAAAGCAACCAAAAACATTTCTCAAACGGTTAGAATAAAAAAAAAGGAGAAGTATACCAAGAAGGGCAGTGAAGGGGGGGCCGGGTGTTGTAAAACCTGACCTAACCCCAGCTGGAGCTGGCGCAAATACCGTAAAAACACTTTACGGAATTTCTCAACGCCTGGTAAGCCATAGCACGGGCGTAAAATCAACCCCAAAAAACTTAACCAAAAGTAACTCCAAAAACCAAAGTCGTTAAAGTCGCCGACGGCAAAAGTATTGAAAGGAAAGAGGCATATAGAGAGAGAGAGAGAGAGAGAGAGAGAGTGGGAGTGAGACGAAGCAGCCTAAAAAATCTTTTAAAAACATTTAACGGATTTGGCGACCGTTTTTTTTTTATTTGGGGGGGGCGGGGCGTTGGAAATGTTTTCATTTTACATGCATTATCCTGGCCAGCAAAGTGTTGACATTCAAATAATAATTTTAATTGCTTAAAATAACACAAAGTCCACTTTTTTTTTATTGCTCTACTCAACGACTTTGACCCTTGGCCAAATCTAATTTTTTTTTTTTGGCATGTGCAAAAAGTATAATGTGGGTGTGTGTGCGGAGTGTGTGCGGAGTGTGTGCGGAGACTGTGTGTGTGTGGGTCTATTTAAACACAAAGGGTAATTAACATTTTTCTTGTGCTGGCGCCGGCAAAAGGATAAGCAGCTTGTCCAGCAGCCCAAAGTCAAAATGAGCTGCGGACTCCAGGAACCGGGATCCGGGATCCGGGTTCTATATGCATCTATTATAGCAAAAAAAAAAAAAGGACCACACATTACCAGTTTGGTTGTGTGTTGGTGTGTTTTTTTTTTTGCGGTTTTCGCATTTGGTTTAACTTGGCTGGTTGCTAATGCCTTTGGGGTCTTATTCGTATTGCTGGGTGTGTATTAGATGTGTGTGTGTGGGTGTGTGTGTGTGTTGTGTGTGCACCGCTGCAGCGACCGCCTTTCAGCACCTTCAGCAAAGCGTGAATTAAGTGCTCGAGATTTTGCAACACTTAATACAAACAAATTTGCAGCGTGTGCCCCGTGGCCCGTGCCCCTTGCCACTTGCCACACCCCCAATGCATGCATGCAACATGTGGCCTTCTGTGGGTCACTCTTTTCTCTTGTGTTCGTTCTGTTCTCTCTCTCTCTCCCTCTCTCTCTTTCCACATTCTCCGCATCTTGCAGTTAATTGCGCAATTAGCTCGTCAGTTGTCATGTGGCATGTGACGACTGCGACATGTCTCATTAACGAGGCAGATGGCACTTCTGCGGCTACCCTGTTATATTGTTGCAACAGTAGCAAACACTCAACGTAGTAGTGTGGCAAACAACATTTTTAATTGCGTTTAATTAACGAAAACTAAACGAAAAACACTAAAAAAAACATGGCATGAAATGAAGATATAGAAAAAATGGGTTAACTGTCTTTAAAAGGTTTGAAAAGCATTAAGAATATTGGAAAAAAAAACATAGAAAAAACATAGAAGCAAGTAAATTTTCAATCAATTAGTTTCTTGCTATTTATATTTAAAGAATGTTAAGTTTAATGGCTAACAAAACTTAAGCAATTAAAATATATTGTTTAGGAAAGTTAATGAAATAAGCAAGTTTTTCAAAGTTTTTGCATCGCTTATAGTTAATATATTTTGTACCGATATGGGATATAATGATTATGTGAAGGAAGTGTAAATATATAGTTGAAAATGTGAATGCATCCCTTATTATATTATTCACTATTTCATTACATTTATTATTGACTAAATGCTGAATTTTAATTTATATATACCTAAAATCAATCAATCTTTTCTTCAATTCAATCTTTCTTTATTTTATCTTGTTATATTTATTTTTTGCGAAATATTTAATTTTAATTTATATATACCTAAAATCAATCAATCTTTTCTTCAATTCAATCTTTCTTTATTTTATCTTGTTATATTTATTTTTTGCGAAATATTTAATTTTAATTTATATATACCTAAAATCAATCAATCTTTTCTTCAATTCAATCTTTCTTTATTTTATCTTGTTATATTTATTTTTTGCGAAATATTTAATTTTAATTTATATATACCTAAAATCAATCAATCTTTTCTTCAATTCAATCTTTCTTCATTTTATCTTGTTATATTTATTTTTTGCGAAATATTTAATTTTAATTTATATATACCTAAAATCAATCAATCCTTTCTGCAATTCAATCTTTCTTTATTTTATCTTGTTATATTTATTTTTTGCGAAATACTTAATTTTAATTTATATATACCTAAAATCAATCAATCCTTTCTGCAATTCAATCTTTCTTTATTTTATCTTGTTATATTTATTTTTTGCGAAATATTTAATTTTAATTTATATATACCTAAAATCAATCAATCCTTTCTGCAATTCAATCTTTCTTTATTTTATCTTGTTATATTTATTTTTTGCGAAATACTTAATTTTAATTTATATATACCTAAAATCAATCAATCCTTTCTGCAATTCAATCTTTCTTTATTTTATCTTGTTATATTTATTTTTTGCGAAATATTGAATTTTAATTTATATATACCTAAAATCAATCAATCCTTTCTGCAATTCAATCTTTCTTTATTTTATCTTGTTATATTTATTTTTTGCGAAATATTTAATTTTAATTTATATATACCTAAAATCAATCAATCCTTTCTGCAATTCAATTTTTCTTTTCTTTTTTTTTTAACTTTAAAAATCTAACGCTTTTCTCCGCATACTCATTTTATGATTGCTTTTATGTCAAGTAAACATATATTTTATTTATATTTTCCGCTTTATTTGCTGTGTATCAAAAACATTTGTACCTCTCAATCCGTCAACTCTGACCACATTCGTGGTTAACAAAAACCAGCTGTTTCTGATCCGCAGCCTTTTGGCACTGCCAAAAACTGAACTGAGCTGAGCTGAAAACTCGGTTTATTGTTGGCCTTGTCTCGATTAACTACATAAACAGCAGCAAACAGTAGCCTTAATTGTTTTGCACTTAATCAAAATGAGCAGCGCTAGACAATGGCAGGGAGGGGGGGGGGGGTTGTTATAAGAGAAGCGAGCCGGGTCTATCTCGCAGTTGTGGCCATCAAAGGCAGTCCGGGCTGAGAATGTTTAACCCAAAGTTGCACAAAAGCATTTCGTAGATGAAGGGGAGTTGTAGTTGTTGTTGTTGTTGTTGTTGTTGTTGCTGTTGCTGTTGTTAAAAAGCAAAAAATTGAAAACTAAAGAGCAACTTGGGGCTGCACGCCAGTCGCCAGTTGCCAGTCAGCAAAAGGGACACACAGCCGCACACAGATAGAGGCAGGCAGACAGACGGGCAGACAGACGGGCAGACAGACGGGCAGACAGGGGACAGACAAACGACGACATCAACACCCGGGCAATGTGAAAAGAAAAACGTTTTATGAGCTCATTCACAAAAAGGGACACACACACACATACACACACACACACACACACACACACACACACAGAAGGAGCTACTATTCTGAAGTAGAAAACAACCTGTTGCATATTTCAGCACAAATTTGCCAAACTGTGGCAGCACTTTTCTTCTCTGTTTTTTTTTTTTTTTTTTCTTTTCTACTTGCCAAAATTATATGTTAAAACATCAACACGAAGTGGGAGTTTTTTTTTTTTTTTTTTTTTTGTGACCCTGCCCACCTCTTTGTTTTTTATTTGGGTCTTTTGTGTATAAGATTTGTTAACCGGGTGGGTGGGGAGGGGGGGCCAAAACGGAGTTGGCTTGAAAATCTTTTGCCACTGCACGCTTTTGGTGTCCTGCTCTTTGAGCTGACTGCCAAGTGTCTGTAATTTTTCTTTTAGTGGGTGTTTTAATAGAGTTTTCCTATTTGACTTTGTGTGTTTGACTATGTGTGTGTGTGTGCGTGGGGGTGTGTGTGTGTAGGTGTGTGGGAATGCCTTGGTGAGTGGGCGTTTTAAGTGCGCCTAATGGGCCACTTGAATGCTGCCTGTGGCAAAACTGAGAAATCAGTTGGCATGCCTTCAAGCTGTAGATATAAGTATATAGACATACATACAGATATATATATATAAACATATATATATATATATACTGAAACTGAAGGTCAAGAACTGTAGCTGCGATGTGAGCCATTAACTTGTTTGATACAGTTGATGGCTTAAATGGGATATCAAAGAGAGGCTTTGAGCGATATTGCACATTTTTGGTGCTTCAGTAAACTATGTTTTAGGAGTTCTAACGTGATGCGTTAATAAATGTAGCAATTTAAGCTGATTCTATATTTGCCAATAGATATAATTTAATTTATAAAAAATACAGAGAGCTAATAAAAAATGTTAATATAAATATCGAAATTGCACTTGCACAAATATGGGTCATAAATTTAATGTGGTATTTTATTACATAAATTTGACTAGTATTTATTACTGCAGATTATAAATTATTATTATTTATAATAATTATAATATTTATAATAAATACTGCAGATTGTAGTTTCACTTTGGAATAATGCAGATTCAAATGCAGTTTCTGATTATGGTTTATATTTATTTTGGGCGTGTTAGTCAGAAAAAGAGAAAAACACAGACCGGAAATTAGTCATTAATTAATGTTGCGATAATTAAGTATTAACGATGCTCTTAAATTTTTTTTTTTTAGTTACTTATTAAGTTTGTAACATATTTATTAACTATTTATTATTTTATTTTTTTTTAGTTACTTATTAAGTTAGTAACATATTAAATAACTATTTATTATTTTATTTTTTTTTAGTTATTTATTAAGTTTGTAACATATTAAATAACTATTTATTATTTTATTTTTTTTTAGTTATTTATTAAGTTAGTAACATATTTAATAACTATTTATTATTTTATTTTGCCTGCCACACTATAATTATTATTTTTTTTTTATGCCTGCTCCACAAGAAATCACATCTCTTTTGGCGGCTTTTGCGCGTCTTTGTCTTTGGCACAGGGCTTTCCACAGCCAACTCAGTTGCTTGTCAGACCAACACAAGAAGAAGAACAACAACAACAATAGTTACAACAACAACAACAATAGTTACAACAACAACAACAACTGTCGACAACACTTGCGTCTGTCACATTAAGAGACGACAGCAGCGACGTTGACGTTGACTGTGCAGTCGGCGTCGCGGTATGTTTTGAATGCTGTGCGCCTGCTGCTTTTAGCCAAGTAACCCAAGTAACCCAACGAAGGTGCCGCCTGTTGCGCCAACATTGGTAGTGGTTGTTGGCCAAGTTAAGTTAAGAGAGAGAGAGAGACACGGCACTGCCATGACCATGGCCAAGACATCTAAGCTGATGGGGCTTTTACAACTTCATAAGTTGTTGTTGTTGTTGTTGTTGTTGTTTTTCCTTGTAACTTCTGCTGTTATTGCTGCGGCCACTTTTTGTGCGCATCTTCGTCAGGCGTGTGACGTCACGCGGCTGCTGCTGCGGTTGTCGATTTTTCGCACGCTTTTTTTCTGGGCGTGTGTTTGTGTGTGTTGTGTGTGTGTGTTTTGTGTGTGTTGTTTGTCTGCTTGTTGCTGTTGCCAGTTGCTGCGCTGCTGTTATTGCGGCGACGTCAACTTGGCGTGTGTGTGTCTGTCTGCCCCAATGTTGTGTTTAGTTGTACATAGTTCTGTGTGTGTATGTGTGTGTGTTTGTGTGTGAGTATGTTTTTCATACAAACTTAGTCGCAATCTCTGTGTAATCTCCTCAAGCGTCACCGCCTGCCATTCATGAACTTTGCTTGCTTCATTCATAAGCCACACAATAGAAAAAAAAAAGAAAAAAAATAATATAAAAAATGAAAAGAAAAGAAAAACAACAACAAAAGCAAAAAAAAAAAAAACAACATCAAACAAAACACAAAAAACAACAGCAAACGCTTAGCTCCATTTTTGGCGCCGCATTCGTGTGTTTTATTTATGGTTTGTTATGGCCGTCGCTCGATTGATGTGCCCGATTAGCAGGTCGACCCAGCAATCAGCAAGCAGCAACCAGTTACAGTTGCAATTCAGTTGCAGCTCAGTTGCAGCTCAGTTCCAGCTCAGTTGCAACTCACTCGCAAAGGTAAAAACTTATCTAAATGAGCTATGGTCGTTTATTACATGCAATTACTGGCGCACATTGCGTATAAGTTATGCGAATTATCTGAAATTGCCGTGCAAAAAACACACACAAATCGACCGACATTTCATTGCTGCCACACAACGATTAGCATTATAATTTAGCATAATTTTTTGAATAGTATCCCTCTATGAATATAGTTAAAATGAAGAAAAAAAAACACTCTAACTGAAAGTATATTTTCTGATAAATTTATAGGCATAACTGAATAATTGAAAATATTAGATAGATTTAAATACTAAAGAACATAGCTCACTATGAAAATCTAATCAGAATTAATGTAATATTCAGCCCTCTAAGTAAAGTCCAAAAATCTAAACCTAATGAGAAAATCTTTAAATTTATCTAAATATGCGTTTTAGTAAATAAATTATTATATTTGTTCGATAAGAAATAAAAAAAAACCAATTACCTTTTCTTTTTTTGCTATAATTGTTTTTTCGACTAATATTTAATATTTTTGTTTATCAAAATTATTTGTAAACCACAACGAATAAATATTTAAAGTCAAGGGTATAAAATTTCTTGTACATAAATATTTTTTCTAATGATTTCAGTTTGAGGTCCGGCTTTAAATTGCATTTTCCACATTTGAATAGTTATATTGTTACAGAGAGGGAGACATGTATGTCTCAGTGAAAGATATTGTATATAGTAGTCCGAACCGGTTATCTAAGATCTATTTAATGCTCAGAGAGATTTAAATACGTTGCAAGTCTGAGGGTAAAATTATAATACCCTCTACAAGGGTAAAAACAGAATGCGAAGGAAAAAACGGGCATTTATTTTGATTCGGATTTGCTATGCATATGGTATGCAAAATGAGTGTGTGTGAGTGTGTGTGTGTGTGTTGTGTGATGTGTGTTAGATTGTCATAGCAAACAATTCTTATTGCTAGGCCTACAACACAGCCCAGTGCCCATTTCAGCTTGAGTCTTGACTGCAATTTATGAGCCTCAAATAAACGCAAATTTCAGAGCATTTTGTTGGCAATGTGCCTCTCCATTTGCATGTGTGTGTGTGTAAAACTGAGTGTGAGTGCTTACACACACACACACACAGACAAACATTCAGTGCTCAATTGACTATAATTTCAGAATTTTTTACAGCCAAGTCGATAAGTATTGTGTATTTTTAAATGATTCAAACAAGGTGTTTGCAGTTTATAACAAGTTTTAAATATTTTAATTGATATTATTTAGTAAACGTTTTTTTTTCTTTAATAAATATGTATTTTAGCGCTATTTTTTTTCTTATTAGAATATTAACAAAAATCAATAAAAATATAACTAGAAAAACAACAGACTTGAAGTAAGCGATAAACATATTTCAAATGAATAAATAAAATGTAGATTTCTACATATTTATTGAAGGATTTTTATACGTTTATCCCATACGAAATTGCATGCCAATTTCCTAATCGAAATGACCTTGATACAATAACGATAAGTGTTATGTGAATTTATCAAATTCGAATAAATTTTATGCCATTTTGGCACACAATTTTCTCAGCATTTTGAAAGCAGGTTTTGCCTATTTGGCAGGAAAGGAGAGCGATAAGCTGGCAATAAATTTGTAAATGGCACTAAAAATAATATTGTTGTAACCTATAATTTACTTATGTACCGCTTCTACCCCGTCTCCCTTCACTTCTAGCTTTGTTCCGAGGGTCGCTGCCCAAAAATGTTCACATAATTATTGCATTTATTTACAATAACTAAATCTGTTAGGCATCAAAATGTATTTCAATTTCAATTGCCGCTTGGCGGGTAGAATATTTGAAAAAAATACTTTGGAAAAAAAAAAATTCAATTAAAGCAAAAACACGTTGTGTTGTCGATGAGGGGGGAGAAGGGGGGGGCGAATGGGGGCTCGCTGGGCGCGTTGTGATTTGTGATTGGTCGACAACTGAGAGTCGATTGGCAGTTGTTGTTGCAACTGGAATGCCGACGCCGTTAATTGGGCAAATTATTTTACTTATTATTAATAAATATGTATTGTGTTATTGTTGTTTATTAATTGGCATTATTGCCAGTAGCTGTCAACGTCGCCACATCAGCGACAAACGCCTCAAATTGCGTCATTTGTGACGCGTGAGGCAATTCCACTCAACACACAAGAAATCTGAGAAAATGAAGAAAATGAAGAAATAATGAGCTCAAGTTTAAGTGCATTGGCAAAAAGCACTTTAACTTAAATGAGAAATATGTTTATAAACCATTTGTATAAAACAAATTTAAAAAATAATCGCACTGAATTTAAAAAAAAATCGGCTTTCGTTGCCGCGTCTCTTAATTCAGCTTATTATTCAGCAAGTAGATTTGTAAATCAGAAGACAGAAGTCTGCATAAATTCCACAAATATTGTTTTTAAAATTTTAGTGTACATTTTTCAAAAACTATTTCGTTTTCAGAGTGCTTTTCATTTATTGAGATTCTTCGGGTGATTTTCAATAAATAATCAGTACCAGTTCCCCTGGGTAAGAAATTATTCCATAAAATTGATGCATTGCCTCAGCTAGCATTGGGTATTCCAAGAAATCACCACCACATCATCAACGTAATCATCTTCATCATCATCTTCATCATCA
Organism: Drosophila demipolita; assembly: GCA_035042405.1. NCBI lineage: Eukaryota > Metazoa > Arthropoda > Insecta > Diptera > Drosophilidae > Drosophila > Drosophila demipolita. The sequence continues at coordinate 1,358,233 of JAWNLI010000025.1, forward strand.
TCAACATCAACATCATCATTATCATCATCAGCGTTAAATACAGAGGAAGACACATGGCACATTGAGTGTGTACAAAAATTAACACATTTAAATGACTTTCATTAAAAGTTTATTAATATGGCCCTGATTGGTTATGCGCTTTGGTTTTTTCTGTTTCAGTTTGTTTGCGGTTTGGGTTCGGGTTCGGGTTCGGTTTGCTTTCTTTGGTGGCTCATTGGCGTCATTTGCAGGCCTCCTGCCTCAATTATTGTCGCATAAATTGAGCATTTAGTGTTTTTCACTGATTTCGATTTTTATTAATTTACGTATTGAACGGGCAACCGGGTTTTTTAATTTATTTTTGTTTGCTTTGTTGATTTTCAATCAGAGAACTAGCCACATAGAGACACACACACACACACACACACATATACACAAAAGATTGCCTCGTCTCAATATTTTTCAATGAGCCGTAATTTAGACTCATTTAAATAAATATATTTCGTTGATTGGCTTTTGCATTATTATTATGACGATGATGTCGATGATGATGATGACGCTCAAATTGCGATAACGAGTTCAATGTAAAGTTATTTAACCTTTTAATAAGCCACCGACACTGATCAACTATCGTTAGAAATTGTTAGAAAAAGTTAAGTTTGCATTTAATGCAATTAATTTAAGGTGCTAAAATGAAATAGATTTTTAATAAATAAATAAAATAACTATAAAGATTTGACGGTCAAAAGAATCTTAAGTATTGAGCACTTTTCTTTAGCATTATTATTATTATTATTATTATTCCAACATAAAAGACTGTTAAATACTAATAAATATTAATTCTTCATTAATATATTAAATTAATATAAATTCTTCATTAATATATTAAATGAAGAATTGATATTAATTCTGAGCCACAATTTAAAATAATTTGACTTTTTTTTTTTTTGGCAAGTTTTGAAATTGTAAAAATAATTTTAATATACTAATGAAGAATTTATATTTATTCTGAGCCGCAATTTAAAATCATTTGACTAGTTTTGGCAAGTTTTGATAATGTTAAAATAATTTTTTTAAATTTTTAAAAATTGATGTAGAAAATATAAATTAAACCGAAAGCAGAGTTACTTTTATTTTAATTATTTTTTTTATTTTATATTCTTCATTAAATCAGTTCCTTCTCTAGCGTCAATTAACTTCGCACCTTTAAATATTTAAGCTTAACTTGAACATTAAATTGCCTACAAATGCTTAAAAAATTATTATCTGTATGGGTTATTATTGGATTTTGAAAAAGGCAACCATTAGAAAGTCATTGCGCTTTTGGTACAGTTGACTCTGTGGTTTTGTTGTTGCCATTTGCTGCAAGTGGGGCTCATGCATTTATGCATAAGCTGGGGCCGTCACGCACTTAATGAGCCTCCGCGGAGACCAGAGACGGGAGATCGGAGACCGGAGACGGGAGACCGTAGACTGGAGACCGTAGACCGGAGACTGTACCTGCGCTGACTGCGGCAACAAATTGTCGCATTTAATAATCATTCACACAGTGTTTTGTAGCCACTAATTTTTTGAACGCGCGCACTTTCAAAATTGCCCTCAGCAATGGTGCAAGCGAGACAGTTAGACGCACGCATGCGTGCCCCACGGCGTTGCCAGATCTCGCGCGGCAGTGCTGGGCGTCGCTTGCTGCTTGGTGTCGCTGTTGGTGTTGGTGTCGTGTTGTTATTGCCGTTGCTGTTGTTATTGCTGTTGCTGTTGTCGTTGCCGTTGCCATTGCTGTCGTCGACGTCGCGTAATTTACATTAATTGGCACACGGCGTCATACATATAAATTTTTTGCGCGCTTAAACTTTAATTTCATGCGTGCCATTTGATTTTAGCTGTTTTGCTGTTGTTGCAGCTGTTGCAGCAGTTGCTGTTGCAGTTGTTGTTGCCACTATCTGCGCAAATTATAGGAGAGTGTGACGGCGACGTTAACCGTCTCAAATGTACGATGTCTGCATACTTTTGGTGCGCAGTGTCTGTGTTGCAAATATTGGGGCGTTTTGTGGGCTAATTTTGTTGGTGTTTATATTTGGGTATGGGGCGCCGCAAGGAATTGTGCAGCGCATATTCAGGCATCTAGTTATAGGTCTTTATATAACAGCAAAACGACATTCAATTAGCCTGTCTGAGACATTCTCTCATGCCACATTTAGTATGCCACTCAAATATGTGGCAGAGTGCGCCTTAAGTGGTTTACAAGATTAAACAAAAATTATCTCATGGCAGCCATTTTATTTATTAAATCTTTGAAGTGATCTTGTTTTACTTGTTGAACGATCAGAATATATTTTAAAGTAGCATAATTTTGCTATCTTAGAAGAATGTACTGCTCGCTGCAGGCATTTTACAACACTTAAAATTGGTTGTCTTCTTCTTAATTTGAATTTTTTGCAACATTTCAAATTGCCTGCTTTCAAATCGAGTTTGTTTTACTCTTCAGCTATCTGCCACTTTGGGCACTTTGCAACACTTAACATGCACAATTGATTCCCTCCCAGTAACCCTGCATACCCCCCCCCCCCCCCCCCGTTTGGATAGTTCATTTCAGACTGCTCCTTGTTCAATTAATTAACACACTTTCACAGCGCATTTCTTTCTGGCGACATTTTTCGTTGACGTCAATTTTATTCTGTCATTGTTGTTGTTTTTGATTGTTGCTGTTGTTGTGCTCATTTTACTATATCATCAGGTCAAATCTCAATTAACAAATATAACGATTTTGCTGTTGCTTTCTCGCTTTCTCGCTTTCTTCTTAGAACATTTCGCCAATTTGTGACTTCTGTTGCAATTTTTTTCGCTTAACAAACAATTAAAAATATTAATAGAAATTTATTTCAATTGCAATCAAAAATTTCACAACATTAGCAAGCTGCGCCAGTTGAGAAATATATATATATATAATGAATTTGCATGTGGGTTCAAAATGTGAAACGTATTTATTGCTCGCCATTTTCTTGCCAAGTAATTTTCATAATTTCCCTTAGCACAGATGGCACTTCAATTTTCCAAGCTCTCACTTGCCCAGTGGCTGCTGAAAGCTTAATTAAATGCCACAGCGGAATCGACTTTTAATCTGCTTACATGCCACTCAATTTACGGTTAGTGATTATGTCCGGCTTACCACATAAACAAATGACAACGCTCTGAGTCATGCCTCATGTGCCACATGGACTAGTCTAACAGATACTTCAAATTTAGCTTAAGCTTATCGATAGAATTATATGAAAAATTCGAATGTTACTTAAAATCAACATCAAGTTTAGATAGATTTTTTTGTAATTAGTATCTCTTCATTAAAACTGCTTATATATGTTTACAGGGTATTTGCAATTTTACTACTTAATGTAGTGAAAAGTGCAACCTGTTATAAATCATGACGTACTTGAGCAAAGGGGTTAGTGGTATGTGCCGCAAGCGCCATAAGTTTCTGTTGTGGGGGCAGTCTTGGGGGCGGCCCTAATGGCATTTATGTATATACATATATATATATATATATATATATCTGCATACATATATATGCAGATGTATGTCATTGAAGTCATTGTTCTGTGGCGGGCAGGCCATGCATTAAGTTGATTTTAATTAGCGCTGCGAGCATTAAGCGAAAAAAAAACGTAAATAAATACTTATAATAAATAAATAACAAATAATTGTTGCCTGCTAGCGCAACAACAACAACAACAACAAAAATTGCAAACAAGCAAGAATGAACTAGTCGAGAGAGCTCGACTAGGTGATACCACGGAAGCCACTGAAATACAGCTTCAAATCCCGATCTTTCCAATAGAATTTATCGTCTCTGAATTGGATACATTTGCTGATTCTGCTCAAGTAAATTAATAAATTTTATTTTCTATTTTTATAGATTTATTTAATGGGGTTTAGGGTATAATGAATGCCGTCAGTTAGTTGCAGTTGGTAACTGCATTTGTTGCGGTCTCCCTTGCACCTGTGCAAGAGGAAGTTAATTATAATTACAGCACTTGACAATACGATATGAGCAGCGTTGCCAAGTGCTGCCACTATTCAGTTGAGATGTGTGCCCCCCCCGCCCTTTTCAACGTCCCACTTAATGCCCTACTTAATCGTGGCTTATTAAGCGATTTAAAGACGCCATTTCAAATGCTACTTTTGCTCTGTGAATGTATTAAAAACGTCGCTTGTCTCTGCACATAAATCTTATGTGTGTGTGACAGTGTGTGTGCCAGTGTGTGTGACAGTGTGTGTGACAGTGTGTGTGCCAGTGTGTGTGCCAGTGTGTGTGCGGCTCATTAAAGGTGCACAAAACATATGCAATTGCTCACACATACAGTTAGTATGTAAATTATAATTGTAATTTTAATATATAATTATCGTTAATCGATCACAGTTCATTTTTTTAATTGAACCTTGGATTTTTTTTTTTTTTGTTTTGTATTTGCTAATGACTCAAATCTAGTTAGAATTGTGGCTCTAGGCTGAAGTCAACTTGTCTTTTCAGATTTTTGCTCAACTTCAACTGCTGCTGCACATCTGCCTCAAAAAGCGCTGGCCAGTTAATCGGTTTGCAATTCGATTACCCGAACACTTTCAAGCCAGCGGTCCTCGCAATCAACCCGAAAATCACTTTACAACCCCCTTGCGAAAGTGAGGGAGCGAGACAAGAGAGAGCAACCCTTGAATATTTGCACCATGCCACGGTCTATTTATGCCCCGCGGCTAAATTCTAATTATAATCGCGTATCGTCTGTGCCAAAGCTCCAATAAAACCTTTGTGCAGCACCCCCCCTCGCCCAGCTCCGACTACCAACGACTTCTACAATTCCCCGTCCCCGTTCCCATGTCTGTCATTAACGGCCCACACTGCCCAAATATGGAGTGCTGCGATCCGAGCATGTCAGTCGGCATTTGCATTAATTTTGCAACGCCAGAGCAACAACAATAAAAAACAAAAAAAAAATAGAAAGAAATTTCCATAATGAGCACGTACACAATCACTTACCCCGGACTTGGCCTCAGACCCTCACGAGATCTGGCCACATGCAATTCGCAAAAGGGTTTTGGCATAATTTGAAAAGGGGTTGCAAACATTTTTTATAATTAGTTGGCCGTTGCCCGTTGCCCGTTGCCCGGCACCAAATGCAGCAGTAGCAACAGCAGCAGGTTCCACAAGTACCCACTTTTTTTTTTTTCCACTTTTTCGCTTTTTTTTTTTTTTTGTCAAATATTTAGACGTTGATTATGGCGCCCTAAGCCGGTGCTGAAAACGCAGCTCTGGGCAAACGATTTTGGTGCGTGCTCAATTGGGGAGTTTTCTCTGGCCGGGACCCTTCTCATAACAAAAAAAAAAAAAATATATATATATATATGTAGAACCCCGCCCACAAGCCCACATGCCATTTCTTTTGTTTTTCGCTAATTTAGCAAAATTATGTTTTGTGTTTCTCTCTTTCTCTCTGATGTCGTGTGCGATTCGTGTTGCAGTCAGTAGTCGTTCAGTTACACCTTCCTACCCCTCCCCCCACCCACCTCCATCCAGCCCTTCAATACTTATTATTATACAACTGCAACACGAATGGGACATGCAATTTTCTACCCATGCCTTCCCAAGTGTATTTGGCGTAAAAATGTTCAACTCCGGCGACTGACAGTAAATTGAAAAATTTAGATTTATTGAGGCACAGAATTATGATTTTAACAATTACAGAATTTTTTTTAGTGTTAGATTTATTGAACTGAGATTTTACTGATGCTTCGAGAAATCATATTTATTTCTGATATATATATATATATATATAATTATTTAAATTTGAAACATTATTTGTTAGTTTTGAAAATAAATTTCTGCTTAAATTGTGCCTAAGTCAATGCTGACTTTTAGCCAACTTCATTTTTTCACAGGGTATATCAAAAGTCCACATGTCATTTGTAAAGCTTGCATTCTTTTATATTTTTCTTTTTTTTTTCTCATTATTTCGTTTCTAAATGAATTAAAATTGCCAAATGTGGGCGGGTTTGGTAAGGGAGAGGCTTGCTTTTTAATGCAAATACAAAATGCGAATAACTCATTACGAGGCGCATTAAGGACAACGGGTGTGTGTGTTTGTGTGTATGTTGTGTGTGGTGTGTGTATGTTGTGTGTAGGACTCACGCTATAAGAGGGCTGCTTTTTAGCCTCATCCTGCTGCCTGGTCTGGTCTGGTCTGGCTGACTTGAGCCCCGCCTCCGCTGCTCGGCCTGCCATGACTTTGACTTCCTTTTCTCCCCTGTCTCTCTCTCTAACCCCCTCTCTGGGGGCGTTTGACTGTTCAGCTTGCACATGTTTATTGTTTTCAATGCTGTTGTTATTGTTGTTGTTGTTGTTATTGTTTTATTGAGTACGCCTCTGGTATTGTTATTGGCATCACCTAGTGCGTGCTCGGTTTGAATCACGCAAATTTTATTATTATTATTTTTAATGATTTGAGTGGAAGAGTCGACAAAAGAAAAAAAAAAAAACAAAAAACACACACACACACAACAACAGCAGAAAAAAAAATAGTATACATAAAATCAAGTAAATACAACAACAAAAAATTACCTAGCTAAAAAGTCCACTGACCGGATTGCAATTGCATTTTGTTAACATTAACTGAGGGTCGATTTGCATTTGGCCCACCGGATCACGTATGTAATATACATGTAATGACTCGTGATATGTATTTAATAATGGCCTGGGGTTATTTAGTCTGTCTGATCTAGCAGTCGATAGGAGCAAACGAGTTTCTACACAGCATTTTTAAAAGATTCTCCAAATGCATTTGCCGTTTAATACACTTGATTTAATTCTATTAATTAGCATTTAAACTTTCAACTTTATTCACATATGCAACTTTAATAATCTAATTAAAATATGGGCATACATAAAATAGATTAGTTTAATACAAAACATTACATTAATTCACATTTTGTGTAGAATTTCTTTTTTCTTACTGCTAGTTTTAAGTAGTTTTCCACTGAGTAATCCGATTATTAATGCACCCTCGAAGCTTTAATGACTTGGCTTAATTTGAAAAACTATGTGTGCCTTGCTGCCGCTGTTCCTTCATTACCAACGCCTGTTTGTGCAACTCCCTCCCCTCCCCCCACCCAAAGCACACAGTTGGTTCTATCTGGCTTACATAATGTTCCACCTTCACGGTTGTATTTCATGTGTAATCGTGTGTAATTTTTAAGAAAATTGCACGTTTACACACACACACACACTCACACACACACTCACATACACACTCGTATGAGTGCATGAACATCCCCGACAACAACAACCCCAAAACAATGCAATAGCCAACAACAAACTCAGCCAGAAAACTTTTTAGCTCATGTTTGTGTTTTAGTGTGTGTGTGTGGGTGTGTGCGTAAGTAAATGTTGCATAAATAATTTTAACTGAATGACTTAATGTTGTGCTGGCCGCCCCCCTGTGGCATGAGGCGCATTATTGATTATTTCTGCAGGCTGGCACTCGAAAAGTTAAGCTGCCAAAAAAGTTGCAACACTTTGCGGATTCCCATGCCCCTTTTTTCTTGCCACTTCAACTGACCCCCCTCGATGGCAAAATTCACTTCCTTAAAGCAGTCGCCTATTTTGCATTTAATATGCATTCTGTGCTAATTACAAATCCGACAGCAATTAAATTCTGCCTCTTGCATAAATTGCAGCCGGACGCGAGGTTTTCTAATCAAAAATTGCTTTGTGCCACATTTGAGGCAGATACCTCTCCGAATGCCAGGCAGAATGTGCTACAATTAAGTTTGACTATTAATTACAACAACAAGTTGTTGGTTGCGGCAGCAACCAACATGTTCAGCAGCATGCGGCAGCTATGCAAAAATTATTGATGATTTTATTAATTTGAATATTGGCTACGAATTGCCAAGCCAGCTACGTCGTGTGGCATGAGGCATGACAAAACGTTGACCAAGACATTGCCCGGTTAAGTGTCTCAAATGATAAATTTTCAGCAATAGAAAGTTGAATGGAGATTGCAATTTATAGCTAGATTTTTACTGCAGCAGCGGCAGCGGCAGCAACATGTTGCAAGCTTGCGTTGCGGCAGCAGCAAAATGAGTATAATTAGACCGGTTTCTGTAATGCGTTATATGCGATAGGCCAGCGCATGTTGCAGATGTTGCATGTTGCTACATTAAAAAAAAAAGAAGAAAAAATCGACTCAAGCGCTTGATTTGAATTATAGCTGGCTGGCCATAGCGATAATTAATCGTGCTATTTAGTGTGCTACACGAAATTCTACCAGTTTGTCGGTTATTGATTAGATTTGCAACAGAGGCGAGGCAGAGGAGTTTCAGTTGCTGCAACTTGCTGCTGCCAGGAAGCTCGGTTGCATGCGGCTGCATGTTTGCTGCTCGCCTGTGCAATTTAGACAGACTTTTAATATGCACAAATTGTACTTAATTTGGCTGGCACATTTTGTCGCTGCAATTTGCCAATGTTTACGACGAACTTTCACAACATGTTGCCAAGGTGCAGGCAGGCAGCAGGCAGGCAACAATTGTTTGCCAGCTCGCTTGCACTCAACTGAATAGATCACATCTCAATGTGGTACACACGCACACACACACACGCACACACACACACACGCACACACACACACACGCACGCACACACACACACACGCACACCCATACACGCACACACACACACATACGCTTACACACAAACTTAAAGCAGCATTTCTTTTGGCATTTTCTTCATAGACCATGCGAATCCTGGTTAGTTCTTGGAGTAGCTGCACCTTTCTCCCCCCATCCACTGCTTTTGATATTATTATTTTGTTGCTGTGTTGCATTCGTGCATTCTTGCTTTGTTTGCTGCTTATGCATATGCCACATGCCCCCAGACAGCACAGCACCAACCAACCTACCACTTGGTTACGGCCATCGCCCAGACATTTGCATGCAATGTACAAAATTAATTATTACTCCTACTCTGCTCCGCTGCTCCGCTGCTCCGCTGCTCCGCTGCTCCTGCTCCTGCTACTACTCCTGCTCCTGCTACTGCTACTGCTCCTACTGCTGCTGCAGCTGCTCCTGCTCCTGCTCCTGCTCGGGTTGCTGTCCACTTCCTGTCCAAAATCTACAACACAACAACGTCTGCTGCCCTGACTCAGGCATTACATGTCCTGCACACAACTTGCAAGGCATCGTTCTCGTGCACCTTCTCGTTCTCGTCCTCGCCCAATCCACCACCACCAGCACCACCCAACTCCCTCTGATTGTGGCTCATTATGACCAACGATGTCGGCGACGTGGCCGGAAAAGTGCGTTCGTTGACTGCTGCCGGCTGCCGACTCCGATTCCGACTCAGACTACCCATTCTGACACCAACTACGACTACGACTACGACTCCAACAACCCCTCCCCTTTCTGAGTTTGGGGGCAGCTGCTTCGAATGCCTGCTGTTGTTGTTGTTGTTGCTGTTGCTGTTTGCTGTTGCATTGGTCATGGTGGCTTTGCATTATTACAACTGCAGACATTCGTAGGCGAGTTGCCTGCATAGTTGTGCAACAGCAACAACAACAGCAACAACAGCCACAACATCGACTCACACACAAACACACATTTCACTTGCATTATGCATTAAAATCAACGCCCATTTTGTGTACTTGGCCAAATGTCGAAGTCGAAGACAGAAACAACACTCGTCCAGAATCGAGGCCCTTCTTCGCATTTAGTGTTCAATTTTCGACCAGGCGCCTCTCTGTGTACAAAACACATTGTACAATTGCTTCTCTCTCTGTGTGTGTGTGTGTGTGTGACTGTGTGTTTTTGTGAGAATTGTCAAGGTATATAAGCAAATGATTTGGCTAACATTTTGTTGCATGCCTATATTTAGGCGTCTTTACGGGGCTCAGACTATTTGCGGCTTATGAAAAGAAAATGAGTTTGAATAGTTTGGAAAATCTAAAAAAAAAGAAATGTTTATTTTGTAGGCATTTCTATTCAGCATCTCTGTAAATCTATCTCAGAATGAGTCTGATGTAAATTGATATGGCATTTATAAGCTGAACCCAATCAATTTATCGATAACTATTGAGAATAGATATTCGATAGAACAAAATGCAGTAATTAGAAAAATAGAGAATTCTTATTGAAATATAATACCTTTACATATTTTTGATTAACTTTACAAATGTCATCTATATCAAGCAACAAACCTCTTCTCAGATTTAACTCATTTTTAGCAAATGCAATCATTTTCTGTATTCATATTTCTGACTCCAACTCTCTCGTCTATAACATATTATTGTAGTATTGTTTAATTTAATGTTTCCCTTGGCCACGTTCAAGTATTCTCAATTCACCCATTAAGTCAGGAGTCGCTCATAAGTTGCCCACATCTTTTATCCTTAAAATCTTAGACACATCTCTGCATAATTTATGAACAAAATTTCATATGTACTTTGATCTCAGCCACACACAAAAGACTCTGGCATTTGTACATATACATATATATATATATATGTATATGTATATGGCATATATATGTATGTGGCATAACGCAAACTTTCTTGCCAGACGTGACTCACTCTCAAAAGGAGACTTTTGGCCAGGCCACCCGCCAGGCATATAAATTATAATGCGGAGTAGGTGTAAAATTTTCGATTACGACAGTCCGAAACGAACACTCCTCCTCGTCCTAACCACCCCTCCCCCTATAAGCTGTGGCTACTTTGCGAAGCACCTCCCCTCCCCCCTCCCCCCACCGTTCCGCCGTCTACCGCGCTCTGCACTGCACAGAGTCATTGTCCAGCGCAGGACGTCGTCGTGGCTTGCAAGGACATGCACAGGACTCGAACTCACAGTCGGAGGCGAAGCAACGTTTTGCATTTGCAAAATTATGCGGCATGTGTGCGACGCTTCCTGCTTGCACTCCTCCCCCCCCCCCTTCACTACACCCCTTCCACATGCCACCCCTGCATTCTTCCCGTTTGCCTTTTGTTATTTGTTTGTTGCTATTCTGGTTGCTGTTGTTGTTGCTGTTGTTGTTGCTCTTGTTGCCGTGGTCAACCGGATGGCAACAGGGATAATTAATGAAATTAATGCGACTGGGCATGAGTTTTAAGTGCACGAAATATATTCGATAAATGTAAATTCTAAATTATGAGCCAAAAGCAGGCAAAAGACAGAGCCAGAGAGGTACAGTCACCATTTGGCCAAAAATGTTCCAAATATCCAAAACATACCCCGAAAAAGGGTTGTTTGCAAGAACCGGCTGCATTTTAATGGCAATTAACTGCTGAAATTGCTGCATTTCTTAAACACATATTTCGCATTTCTACTCAAAAAAGTAACAAAATTATAAATAGTTAATTTTGTCGAGTTGTCAACGTGATAATTAGTATATTTTTAAGATGTTGTTGATGCTTAAAACTGTAGTATTTATAGCACATCAGATTAATTCTGACTTTTAAAAAGGGACAACTATATTCAGATATAGACTGTAAAGATAGTTGTATATAATCAGAATTACTGTAAATTAATTAGAATAAACTACAGTATAAAGTCTCTTAATTATTACCTAAATTTAACTATTTCTTAACCATTTTTTCTAAGCAATTTCTGACTTAATTTTTGCCATTTTTTGTGTCTTTTTGCAGGCAGCGCACACAATGCGAGCGGATCAGTGACATGGCCGAGGGCTGCGAGGATTCTGCCGGTGCCGCTGAATCCACCACGTCACAGTATAAGCTAGACAAGATGCTGGGCACTGTGCTGCCCTGCGAGGCGGCTATTGTGGCAACGCCCGGCAGCAGCAGCAGCAGCAACAACAGCAGCAGCAACACTGCCAGCAACATTGTGAAGCGAGAGTTTTGCGATGGCAGCAACATTATGCCAGGTGCTAGTGTCAACAACAACAACAGCACCACCAGCAACAACAACAATAACAACAGCAACAACAATAATATCAATACCAAAATGCAAGCATTGATCTGCACCGGCAGCAACAGTAACAACAGCAACAACAGCAACAACAACAACAACAATAATTCCAGCAACAACAACAACAGCAGCAGCAATAAGGCCAACAGCAGCAGCAGCTCATCATCCTCATCCTCGTCATGCTCATCCAGCTCGTCCAGTTCGTCGACGAGCACTTTAACCAGCTGCACCACAGCGGCCATAGTGCCCTCAAATAGCTCCACAAATGCCAACAAGTCACCCGATTCGCCCTACTCCCAAAGCGGCACCATTGGCATCGGTGTCGCCAGCCTCGCCAGTCCGTTGCGCGAGGCCAGCCCCTTGTTGTCCAGCCGCTGCTCACCGGCGGCCGCTGCGGCGCAGTCACCATGTGGCGGTGCCACGCCCGCATCGCCCCCATCTGTCTCCTCCAACAGTTCGTCGCATGTGCTGGCGCTCAACATCAAAACCGAGTCGGTGAGTCGCTAAAAGCAAATTCAATTCATTTCCAAATACTAATCTGAGCAACTGCGTCGAAAAAAACTAAGTGATAATTTACCAAAAAAAAAAAAACTGCACAAAAAATAATAAAATAAAAAAAAATAAATATATCAAAAAATATATCATATAAATATGTATACATTTTATATTTGAAATCGTACTTCAAAATTATTACAAATAAATTTACAACCATTTCGCATTTGTTTAATTGATAATTTCCAAAAAAAAGTGCACATAAAAAATCCTTAAAAAAAATAAATATATCAAAAAATATATCATATAAATATGTATAAATTTTATATTTGAAATCGTACTTCGAATTTATAACAAATAAATTTATATCCATTTTGCATTTGCATTAAGGGATAATTGACCGATAAAAGCAGAGAATTTTTCACGTGTAAATTGATTAATGAATTCGATATATTTTCGATGATTTTCAAATTGTCTCACTTTGTTTTTTACGTGATTGGCGTGACAAATAATTTGATCACGCGCCCATCTCTAGTTGGATACTTAAATTGGTTTGCATTTAATTAGCATGCAAGCGTTGCGGCGATCATTAATTAGTTGCGGCACCGTCTGAATGGCTAATCATGAAATCGCCAAGCTTGCCGCAAAATGTTGCCGCTGCCGCCAACAACGAACGACCACTGTGACAATTCCTGCAACTGTGGCACAACACAAGCGTCAAGGGCAAACTTGGCGTCAAACATTTTGCGCTACAAAATGTTATAGAACCGCCGCAGGCTCGAGTCATGTCGTGCACAAAAAAAAAAAAAAATAAATAACAAAAAAACCCAAACAAAACACAAAATAAAATCTGAAATACAAATACAACAACAACAACAACAACAACAACAACAACAACAATAGCAGCAGCAATAGCCACAGCGCTCAACACTCGGTCAAATATTTGTCCCAATTTTAATGACCATAAAAACTGAGCGCTGCAAAAACAACAACAACAACAACAAAAAAACACAAAAACAACAAAAAATAAAAAATGAGATCAGAAAAAAAAGTTTGTGCAATTGTCAGCAATAAATAAAAATTTCGCATGTCCTCGTTGGCTCAGTTCGCGACGGCTTTGCTTGGGCTCGATTTGTGCCTGCTGGCGCATAGTTGCTCAGCGAATCAGCAGAACCACTACAACAACAACAACAACAACAACTTTAAGACAAGACGCCGATCCGTTGATAGCTGAATCGCTTTGGATCAGTGTTTTGGGTTCTTTGGTTTTCAAGTTTATTTTTGCTTAATTTGTCGTCTAAGGCGATTGTTGTTTTTGCTCTGCTCGTAAAACTCAACAAATTATGGGCCAAGCACAAAAAGGGCTTATTCTCTGTTGAATGGATAATCTGAATTTTAAAAACTTAAAACGCTTCAAACTTCTAAAGTGTGACAGCGTTTTGAATGCAAGTCATGAGAGTTTTTACTTAGGCAGAATGTTTGGAATGTAAGAGTGCCCAAGTCGATTGCGCTCCACTTGAAGCACCTCTTTACCCAACCATAAAATCAATAATCATGTCAGACATCCTCCTCCAATTCTTATCTCTATGATCGGCACCTAAAAATTTTAATAAAAAAGAAAGCAAAAAAATAAACCATAAATATTAAAACAAAATAAATGTGTGCAAATTAAAGAAAGTAATATTTGTGCTGCTTACAGGGTATCTTATTGTCAGCAATCCGTTGTGCCAAGCGAATACCAATAATTTAAGCTATAAATTGTATGTTCAAAGAAAAATCAAATTATAAAATTATAGTCAATTAGAGCACTTTTCGATGGCCATGTCATGCTCGATAATGGGAATAAAAACGCATTTGAAATGATATCAATGACCGCATTTTGGCTTTGGTCGCTTTGTCTCTGTCCGCATTCAGTCACACACAACACGCACACACAGCCAGTGACACCCTCTCATGCGATCCACATGCCCCCCGTGCCCCGTGCCTTTGTGTCCAAATCTTGCAACTAAAAAGCGAACTGTAATGCTCAAAACGCCAAACAAAATGTTGTTAAAAGCAATTAATAAAAATAAAGCAATCAAAAAAGTGCATAAAATTTATGTCCATGCAGTCAAATGAGTAATCGACTGGGCCAACATACACACACACACACACACACGCACAACAAAGACAACAGCAGTGGCAACAAAAACAACAACATACATTGAAAATTAAACTACAACAAAAAAGAAACGACAGCAACAACAACAACAACAACAACTGCAAATAATAAGCGCAAAATAATCAGCACAACACACACTTAAGAAAAAAAAAAAAGAAATAAATTTATATTGGCGACTGGAAACAAGAAAATCCAGGTGCTATAAAGATCGAATTAAAGGCCACAGTAAAAAAATGAGCTGAAAATTGAACAAGCCACAAGAAAACGAAAAATGACTACACTTTCAAGGACATTTTTGAGTTATTTATAATAATAATAAATTAAATTTTTAATCAAAAGAAATAATTAATTATATGCAAACTTGAATATTAAATAAAATGCTTGATTTATTTTCGCACTCTTAAGCTTCAAATCATATTTGATAAATTTTCAGTTAGGGTATCTGTGGCAGTCAGCAACTGGGGAAGCTGTGCTGGGTGCAGTTCATAATATATTACAGCTAATTATGAGCGGGGCAGCCAAGCAGCCCAATGGCTACGCAATTTGACGGCTTTGGCAACAGTGCGGCTGGTTTTTTGAGGCCAAGGCGGCAAATAGCCCGTTGCATGAGTCACAGACAGACAGGCAACTGCAGCCGTCTAATGGCCTGGCCTGCTGGCTTGACGTGGCTTGGCCTGGCCCGATCGGGCTCTGGTGAAAGCACAAATGTACTCTAATTTACAGTCTAAACTCGCTAATTACAACAAGCTAAAGTACTCGAACTGGTACTCCGTATTCGCATTCACATTCGCACTCACACTCACACTCGCACTCACACTCACACATTTAGTGTTGCACTGTGGTTATTTGCGGGGCACATGCTGCGCATGTGCAATGAGGATGCCTCTTTGCTGATCGGTGGCTTCCACGTTTGACATGCAGCGTGGTTACGTGCGTGCCAAGCGGATTTGATGTGCTTGTTGCCTCTCTTCTTCTTCTTCTTCTTCTTCTGCTCTGCCCTGCTGGGTGGGTGTGCGAGTGTGTGTGTGTGTGTGTTAGCCTGTACTCGCATTCATATCTGCAACGTCATCATCACGATGATCGGCACAAGAGCACAATGCAACAATGCAACAACTGGCAGCTAAACTGCCAACCGGTTTCTGCATTTACTTTAAATGTTGCAAATATTTAAAGCGGGATTATCCACAAGTGAACCGGAGGCCTGGCCTGGTTCTGGGCCCAGTTCTCTGTATCTATATACCCCCCCGCTCTCCCACTGCCCAAGTGCCATAGTTGCTTGGCATGTAAATCGTTTGTAATTAGTTAAAATGCTCAACGCGTCAACGTTTTTAAAAGGAGCAGACAATAATTGCTTATTAAAAAGAATGTTCTCTGCTACATTTTTTATGACCGTGAAGTAAAGCGAAAATTGACTGCAAATGAGGTGAGTGAGCAGCACGATAAGTACTGCATTTAAATTTAAATTTAAACACAGTATTTTTGTTCATAATTTATTACAAGAAGAAATTTCCTCCGCAAACTGCTCAAAAAGCAGAAAACTTATTAAAACTCTGCTGATTCTCACAAGCAATCGTTAAAAATCCCTAGTCTAAAACTCAGCTTAAATTTGTGCTCAATATAAATATTTTAATATTTAAATTTGCATATTAAATAATATCTTTTGTCTTTGCTATCTATTTTTAACAAATTTTCCTTTAAATTATTTATCATCTGCAAATCGCAGATTAAATTGTATTTAGGATCGATTGATTGACTAATCAATCAATAAATCTAGTTGCGTGAACAACTTTTATCAATCAATTTGGTTATCTTGCAAAAAGTTAATTAATCTTGCCAACTTACATTTGGTAGCCGTTTCAAGCCGTTTTCCTGCCATTTGCAGCAGGTTCCCACAGCTAAAATCCCACATTCGACACGCCTTCACCATCGCTTTCACATGGCTGACATTTGACAGGCTCTTCGACTGCCCCCTCCCAACACCACTTCACTCAAAAAAAAAAAAAAATTCAGCATTTATGTGGATATGTTGCCAGTCTCAAGTGTAAGTGCAACTGAAGACAAGACCCAAATTCCATGCGGACAATTTGTGGTTTTTCTTTAGTATTATTTTTTCTTTTATTAATTCAAAATTAATTGCAAATAAATTACAAAGCAATTTGTGTGTCGGACGACTGTTGTTGTTGTTGTTGTTGCAGTTGCAGTTGTTGCAGTTGCTGCTGCTGCTGGCTTAAGTTTTTGTTGCGGTCGACCCGTCAGCTGCATGCAACTTGGAATTGGCAGCGTATTTAATTATAAATTAATTATAATGCAAGTTGTACTTATGCATGTCCACGAACTGCCAATAATCATCAAGCACTGCACTGAGGGGCAATATTATGTGGCAAGATGAATTTTTTTTGTTTTTTTCATTCACAGCGCCCCTTTTTGCAGCTTGCTGTGTGTTTTTTGAGTTGCCTTAATTTCATTTCATTTACGCAAAAAAAACAACAACAACAAATGGCAAATTGCCTTCATCTTAATTATGCTGGGTATTAAAAAATTATTTACAATGTTGCTGATGTTGTCGACATATTTTCATCATTGTTGTTGTTGTGGCTTTTTTGAAGTTGCGTG
The DNA here is from genome assembly GCA_035042405.1 of Drosophila demipolita. Classification (NCBI taxonomy): domain Eukaryota; kingdom Metazoa; phylum Arthropoda; class Insecta; order Diptera; family Drosophilidae; genus Drosophila; species Drosophila demipolita. The sequence goes on from JAWNLI010000025.1 coordinate 1,375,442, forward strand.
ATGTGGTTCTCGTTGTTGTTGTTGTTGTTGTTGTGCTTTAAATTGTGTTAGGCGATGCTGGAGTTAACTTGTTGCAGCTCGGGTGTTGCAAGCTAACGCCACCTGGCGATTAATACCGGAAATGAGCTTTATTCTTATATCGAAAAGCAAGTTTTTTTGGTGTCTAAACTCGGAATCTGACAAGCTCCGATTTAGTAGATAAGTTTAGATAACTAATTAATTGCTTCTTTTGAGAGACTTTAACTGCAATTTCAGTTGAAATCTTTTTGTTGATTTTGGTTTTGTATTACTGACATATAGATGATCTTTTTAATGATTTTTACACAAAACTGTTGACAATGGTTTTCGTTGTTGGCATGTAATAAATTCAGTTGTCTCGATTTTTGGGTCGTTTACCAGTTGAACTCTTAGTTTGCCCATATATCAATTTGGTTGCTCTTTGCCAGCTCAGTATTTCTACATTTAAACTCAACATAATTAACCTTTGCATAGTCGCATATTGCCATCTGCTACCTGAAACGCAGCTTTGTTACTTCTGGCATCCCCTGTTTCTTCACACACACATAACGGTATCTGTAGCTATATCAGTATCTGTATCGGTATCGGTATCTAAGTGTAAAGTTATGCACACATCTGTGCATTGAGCTGACCTGAAGCCTCAGCAGCAACTTGCTAACTGCACTCAGAAAAAAAAATCAAAATATATTTTGAAAATGGAAAATTATTTCTAAAATTCAGAATTTAATTTATCTTAATTTATAAGACTTTTCTAAAATTTGTGAATATCATAAAAATCAAATTTCCACTCAGAAAAAAAAATCAAAATATATTTTGAAAATGGAAAAGTTTTTCTAAAATTCAGAATTTAATTTATCTTAATTTATAAGACTTTTCTAAAATTTGTGAATATCATAAAAATCAAATATCCACTCAGAAAAAAAATCAAAATATATTTTTAAAATGGAAAAGTATTTCTAAAATTCAGAATTTAATTTATCTTAGTTTAGAAGACTTTCCTAAAATTTGTAAATATCATAAAATTCAAAATTCTTATTAAATAAATACGTAGAACTCAAAAAATTGCTCTTTTGTTAATGAAATATATCATATATTGATTGAATGGTTTGGTTTTTTGGGCTTTCAAAATTTCACATATACAAAAATTGTTAGATAAATATTACAGAAATAAGTTCAACTTTATTAGCAAGTAGGCAAACTGGGCTAAGTTAGAATAGTTGGCCTTTTGGGCCGTGTAAATAGTTGTGCTTAATAATGCATTACGCGCGGACTTAAAATCATAAAAGTCTCCGTGACAAGCTGAGTCGGTGAAAATCAAGGCAGGAACAACAATACTTATGCCCACTGGCCATGGGAGATGTTGGGCGGGGAATGGGGGGATGCAGTGGGACAGACTAGGGAAGCGTGCGCATTAAAATAAATTTAATATTTGTGGAGTGGAGCCGGTTGCAAGCAGCCAGTTGCAACTTGCCAGTTGCTCGTTGCACGTTGGTCGTCGCGCATGCGCCTCGTTTTGAGCCTGAACTTGGCGGGATGCTCATAATTTGCAACCGAGCGGCAGAGTGGCAGAGAACCAACGATGTTGGTTCAACTTTGCTACACTCAATTAAATGCCCCTCGATGTGTCTCTCTCTGTGTGTGTGTGTGTGTGTGTTTGTGTGTTTGTGTGTGCCAGCAATAGTTAAGGCCAAAAATAGCATATAAACTCATTAATTTAACGCGTGATTATGACCATGTTTGAACGAGTACGAGTTCGACTATGAGTATGACTATGGCTATGGAATACCCGTTGCAAGTTGTTGTTGCATGTTGTTGTTGTTGTTGTTGTTGTCTTTTGCTGCTGCTGTTGGCGCATGAAAAACGTTGCCAAAAGGCACAACATTTGTTGCTTTTATTGTTTGGTACTGCTGCGTGTTTTTGTTTTTGTTTTTGTTGTTGCTGTTGGTTGTTGGTTGTTTGTTGTTGTTTTTTAGCATTTAGTTTGCGCTTCTTTCAGCCTCGGTCGTTGGAGTCGTACGTGGCACCACTTTGACCATTGCGTTCATTGATGTTTTATGCATCAGCGGGACAATTTGGTCAAAACGAAACCAACACTGCAACATTATTTCTATCGAAGATGGCTTGTTAAGATGACTTTAAAATTGAATTTTTATAAGTAGCAAATCTTTTTACAAATGCATTTCGTAACTAAATTCCTTTTTTTAAGATTTTAATAAACCAAGTTTTAAATTAAATTTAAAAAAATACATAAAATAAAAAAAAAAAAATATATAATATATTTTATAACTTAAAATTGGCATTAATTACGTTTAATAATGTATAAATTGTTTTCGTAACGATTGCAATTATCACTCAAACATTTTTTTAAGTGTACCACGTCTGCGTCACAAATTAAATGCACACTCGTTTTGGCATAAGGTAAAACCCACAAAACAGCAACAACAATAAGCCAAAACCCATACTAAACTAAGCATAAAAAAAGATGCCACAATTGCGATAATTTTTCTATTTGTTAGTGCTGCATTTGTGGCCCCAAAAGAAATTGGCCATGAGCGAAATGTAGCTGGTCTTAAGCCAGCATTAATATTTTATGTGATTATTCGTGGCCCAAACGTGGCAAGGGGCAAGGAAGGGAACTAAGCTCAGTTGTTTATTCAAGCCAGCCATGCAACGAACAGTCCCAGCGGAGAACCCAGTCACAAAAAAAAAAAAAAAATAAAAGAAAGAAAGAGCCAAAGTCGAGGTTGCAGTTGGAACTCAAACTGAAACTCGAACTCGATAATTGCAATAAAGGCGCATTCTTTGGCCATTTAGCCGAAGGCGCTAATTCGTTTATTATGAGCCGGCCAACTGGCTGGAGTTGCCGTTTTCATAGATGCACTCCGCAGATGGCTAACTAAATTCACAAAAGGAAAATGCATAATTTTTTCCTCTGTTTGTCTTGGGTGTGGCCCCTGGTCACTGGTCACTGGTCAGGAGAAGCACACTAACAATGGCAATGCGAATGGGGCAACAAACATGCTGCTTTTGTTTGCCTAATGACTCAAGTTGGGCGGCAGGCAGGAAATCAGGAAATGAGCAAATGCAGCACAGAGAAAAGCAAATAAATATATATATATATATATATATATAAATAAATAATTTATTTTTATCTTATGTACATAAATCTTCCAGTATGGACATTAAAGCAAAATAGAGAAAATTATCATAAAACGTATTTTAACAAAGTTTTACTTTATAATTGATTCAAGAAGTGATTAATGCGGCACTTATTTTTTTCCTTACTTTATTTATTTTTTTGTTATAGAAAACTAAAGTTTATTGTGCTTGCAATGAAAGCACTTGAAGGAAATCGCATTAAGTTTATTTTTGCTTTTTTATATTTTGTGTGCTTAGTTACAAGTTTATTTAATAAAAAGAAACATGTGCACATAATAAAAATATTTATTTAAATATTAGTTATATATAGCTTGGAAATATATCTATAAGTAAGAATATTAACATGATTTTTTAGTTAGTTAACTCTAAAATATATTTTAATACCTCTTTGAGTTAACTTTTCCTATACTAAATGCTTTATGTGCTCATGTTAATAAAATTATAGACTATTTGTTGGCCAACATCTGTTGGCAGCTGTCTTTGTTGCAGCGGCTGCTGCTGCTGCTGCTGCTGTTGCGCGCCAACTAATTAAAACATACAATACCCAAATTAATTACTAAAACAGGTTAACTTGTGCGCAATAATAGTCATCCATCCACTCAGTTTGGCTGGGTCAACAGCGGCCACAGCCTGGCGACGACATTGCTGCCACACGCCACTCCCGACTCCGCGCCGGCTGCAGTTTGCCACCTCTCTTTTGGATGGCGCCAAGCGAAATTTGTTTGAATAATTATTGCAGTCAACTGTTGTGGGTTGTCCCGTGCTTCATTCGGTTGCGACCTCTTTCTATAGTGGTTGTGGCAGCACATCAATTGTTTTATTAGTTCGTACAATGCCGTTGGGTGGTTGTGCAAGTTCTGAGGTGGCGGTGGCACAGTGGTTGGGGGTGGGAGTGGGTGTTGGGGTTTCAGGCAACGTGGCGTTTGTGCAACGCTTCAGCGTCATGTGTCTTCTATTCAAATATTTTGCCTCGACATATATGCAATGTGTATATTCACTAATAACTATTTTACCTTAGCGACATGTGTCGTTCCCCAAAAGCCAACGCCACGTTTTTTTTTTTTTTCAGTTTATCCTTGGGCATGAGAAGTTTGCTGTGCTGTGTTTTTGGCTTGTCGACTCTGACACTGCGCATATGTCAGCTGTGGCACTCATAATTTATTGAAGCACATAAATTTCACTTAATTGGCATTGACAATAATAAATAAAAAACAGAGCACAACAACAATAGTTAGTAACGATATCTATTGAAAATGCTTCGCTTTGAAATGCACATTAGTTGCAATTAACCAAAAGTCTAATTACATGTTGCCCTCCATATTTAATGCAGGGTGGCACAAAACTTACTATTGTCAATTAGTGATAAACAATTGCGTTCTAGTTAATAATTATTTTTTTTTATTATTATTTGCCTGTAACGGACAGCAATTAAATAAAGTAATAAAGTTATTTGGATGAATCGGATGGGCATTAAATTAATATGTTCAGCAGGGATTTTATTAAGGCCTCACAGCAAGAAAAGTTACTTTTAAATTTTATTTAAAAAAAATCTGCTTACAGCTAAAGTAATGAAGGGATAAATACGCTTGAAGCTTGCCAATTGGCAACTATTTTTCTCAATTGCATTTTTTATGTTAGCTCTTTTAAAGTTGGCGTCCACATAAAATCCCTTGGTAAATTGCAGAACTCAAATAATTGGCACTTAATAAGATTTAATGAAACTAGCTTTCCTAAAGTATGAGCTCCACTGTACTGGTAAATTTATTAACTAGCTGACAGGTCCTTTGGCTTCACGGCGTCGTCGCCCCGACGAGTATCTAATCGCATTTAAAAAGTCGGCTAAATACATTTTTAATTATGATTTCACGTTAATAATTATGACCTAAGCAATAACAAAACGAGTTGCAAGTTGCACAGGCAATGGCAGTTGTTACTGCTGCGTGCCTACAACGGCCTGTGGCAACAACAACGACCACAACTAATTGTGGCCATATCCTACGTGGATACCCAGCGGAGTCTCGAATGCTTTAAATTAATAATTGCGGAGAAAAAGGCGCAGGCGACTTTCAGGCGCGTCGCTCTCTTTGCATGTGGCTACCAAAATGCGAGCGAAAAAAAAAAATAAAAATATAATTAATGCACTTAATATGTAATTATTTCAATTAATGCTGTCGCAGGACCCCTCAGCGAGTCCTTGTTACGTATCGCTCGCATTCGTTGAATTGCCTGCCCAACTATTAGTCATGGAGAGGGGTGCGCGGGCTTGTCTGGATATTAGGGATGACCTAATTGGGGATTGGAGTGAACGGAGTTTATGTATCGACGCTAGATCAACGATAGACCAATGGGCATTTACGGAGTAGCAGCAGCAGCAGCAGTCACATCACATCCATCAGCCAGATCAGCCAAATGGCCAAATGGCTGGCCTGAACAACCGGTCTTTTGGCTGACCAACAATTTGACTTAATTATAAAATGTCGTGCGACTGTCATTACAATAAATTTTATTTGGTCAAAGTTTTGCAAATTGCCAGCCGACGAACAAACTCTTTGGCGACTGCCCCTAATCACAACATATAAATTAATGTGGACGCGGGCAATCGCCAATAATATGTTGCCGAGCACTTAGCTTGGGCAACATGTTGCCGAGGTGTGAACGCCAATGAGCGTGTGGGAAAATTATAACCTTGATTCAATACGTAATTTTGATAAAGTTTTCTTTATGCATTTTTCAGTTGTTTATCAATTATTGAGCATATTTCTTGTTTGTTAATCATATTTGAAATAATTATCAATCTGCTGATTTATGGCTTGAACGAGCACAAGATCACGCAGTCAGCTGTTGTGGGGCTTGGCAACATGCTTACCATTGTTGTTTGGCAACATGCTGCAGCGGCAACATTTAATTATTGCTTGCCATTGCAGCTGCAGCAGCGGCAGCAACTTATTCTCCTTTTTTGCCTGCAATTATTGTGCGATTAGAAAGTTTGCCGCTGCCACATATTGATATACAAATGCCGCCTAATATTTCCACATATTTTTGCATGTAGAAATGACTTTGCGTCCGCTTTCCAAGTGGGTTAATGGCATATTTATTTATTACGGCCATTAGCAGCGACTTTCCTTCCATGAGCGTTGCAAGTAGTTCTGGCCATTTCGTGCATTCTTATTGCTGTTCGCTCTCCTACGCTCGCTCTCTTTCTCTCTCTCTCTCTATCTCTCTCTCGTCGTTGCTCTGCGTGGTAGCAGGCGCTCAGCAAAGGGCACTCGGTGGATATTGGAAACCCTCACACACAGGAAATACTTATACTGAGGAGCAGGCATAAATACTTCTATTTGGACACATCTTAGCAGCCAAGAAAATTGTTTATGTGTGTGCGTGTGTGCGGGATAGTGTGTGCTGCGGGGTGGTGTGGTGTTGTCTGTGTGTTGGTGGTAGCATGTGGGAGAGTGTGAAAGATGCATAGGCTTAAGAACTGATTGAAGCTGCTTAGACAGAGTAAATTGCATTTGGACTTGAACACTTGAAATATTTTCATTTCATCTTAATTGTAGCACGAGATATATATATATATAAGCTTAAGCTGTAAGAATCAGAAATATCACTAAACTTTGCCTAGAATACATTTCAATAATTTTAAACAAAATGTGAAACTTTAAATTGATAACTTAACAAACTTAGAGAAATTATTATTATATATTTACTCACTCTTAATAAAAAACAAAAAATATATTTAATATTTATATTTTGGTTTATGCACTGTCTTAAACTTTAATTGATAACTTAACAAACTTAGAGAAATTATTATTATACATGTTCGCATTCTTAATAAAAAGTGAAAAATTTATTTTATAATAACAAACTTAGAGAAATTATTATTATACATATTCGCATTCTTAATAAAAAGTGAAAAATGTATTTTATAATAACAAACTTAGAGAAATTATTATTATACATATTCGCATTCTTAATAAAAAGTGAAAAATTTATTTTATAATATTTTGTTTAAGCACTGCTAACTATTAATGAAGAAAATGCGACTGAAACTCTTTAAAATTCCACAAAAACAGTTCATAGAAATATGCAAAACTTGTGCTTTAGACAACTGGCCACATTCACAATTTGATTACGTTATGTCCGGCAGCTATTTTAGATTTGATTTTCACACATACTAACACATGCACATGTACAAATTTATATATATATATATATTGTGGCTGCAGCTCCTTGTCGCTTCTAGTATTTTTCATATTTTAATTTAAATTAGTGAGAGACGAAGAGAGCGAGAAACATGGATGAGGATGATGCTGGCACTCACTGGCTGACAGGGCGAGCTGTTATAACTCATTCAGACTCGTGCTCATCTGCACTCACACTTAAACTAACATTCACACACACACTCTCTCTCACTCACACTCAGTCTGCGCTTAACGCGCTGATGTATGCTAATGAGCCGCATTGTGTCGAGTCTCTCTAACTAGGGGCCCGTCCATAAATATGCATAATGCAATTAACAACCAAATGTAATTGCAAACAAAAAAAAACAAAAAAGAAGAAAATAGAGAAAAGAAAAAAAGAAAAACAGATAGCAACAAGACGAGAAAGAAAGTGTGTGCGAGAGAGATGGAGCAGAGTCACAAGCAGTGACAAACCACCCGCTTCACAGTGGCAGTGACTGCGACGGCGACTGCAACTGCGACTGCGACTGCGACTCGTCAGCTGTCACACGCTGTGACTGGCCAAATCAATGTTGGCAGCTGGCGCTTTTGCATGTGCTTTCCAGGCGCTTAACCTGTTCCTTGCGCACATTTTAATTAGGCTATTAAACAATTGCAGAACGCATGTTAGCTGACTTTCGAGTGGTCCCCCCGCTGCTGCTGCCGCACGCTGCAAAAACCAGTTTGTCGGCGTATCATTTGGCCATTTGGGCACTTGGCTCGCAGTTCCGTCTCAAATGCCTGCGAATCTGTGCCAAATATTCGAATAGTGGTAAAGAAAAAAAAAAACTGCAACAATTCACAGCCGAAAAGCCAAAATAATCCGTTGCGTGCCTTAGCCAGGCCAAAAGACTTGAGATTGGAGCTCTCTGTCAGCAGCAGCGCTGTCTGAATCCCTGTCTCTCTGTCGGTGTCCCTGTCTCCGGTTGTCTGTTGGCCTTTTTGGTGAGTTTTGGCTGATTGGGCGCGCGTTTTGTTTCGTTTTGCATTTCTTTGCAAGACTTTGTCTCCGGACTGCGTAATAAAATGTATTTTAATTTGGCTAAATGTTCAATTAAATCTAAACATGTGCAGCTTGTTGTTAACCGTTTGCTGTTCACTGTCATTGCTTGGACTTAAAGCCAGTAAATTGATTAAAATAAAACGGTAAAGTGGCCAATATCCAGAAAACTTTCATATTCAATAGGCTTTTAATTTAGCACATAATATTGAAAATAATTTTTAGAAAAACTAATACATCATTTTTGTATATGTTTTTGTATAAGCCGCATCGATTTTAAATTCACTCACAAATCACAATTACAATTCGGTTGAAGGATTTTTTTTTGAAAATTAGTAAAAATTCTCCAAAATCCATTTTCAATAAATCCATAACAAGCATCAGCGGAATCATCAGTTTATAGTAATGGCCGGCACCTCGATTGTGGCAACCATCTGTGCGGAGCGCCTGACCAAGTTCCTGACACGCCACTCCAAAGCCCAAACGTGCAACTTGCGTTGCAACATGCCAGTGGCATCGATTAAGCCAAACATTTCATCGCCCACAGTTCAAATGGCCGCCGCCGCGAATCGCAAGCAATTTCTATGGCAGTCGTTGGCAAAAAATCAATTTCAATTGCCGCTTCTGGAGAAGACCAAGTCCCTGGACAACAAATATGATTTCACTTTGCAACGGCGAAACATCGGACAGCAATCAACAACGAAGCTGTTGAATGCCACTCGCATGTGCCACGTCGACAACAGTCAATTCCAGATGAATTCTATTGAGAAATTGGCTGCAGATAAGGCGCGTGTCCAGGTCCTTGGTCAATATGCCAGTGCTCTATTGCTAAGATTGAACAATCCAACTATGTGTCCAAAATGTTAATAGGCTGCTTATTGCATTTTTCTTGAATTCTTGCAGCAGCTTTCTTCTGCAACCATCGAGTGTAATTTCATCACATTGCCACATTTAGCTTTGTGCTGCAACTGCAGTCGATTGTGGCAGAAGATCAGCGTTGCTGCCCCATAAAATTATTAAAGAAAACCAAATTTATTGCAATTGTCTTAGATTTTATATTTCCAACAAACTAGAAATTAGTTAGCCTGGCTAAAGGGATCAATCGACTTTTCTTAGTCATTTCAATCGATTTTTTTTATATACATTTTTTGGGCATAACTTTGGAATTACATAAAAAATTCAAAATTATTCGATGAGCTCAATGCTAAGAAATCTGGTCAAGAGGCTCAACACCTGTTTGAGTGCAAAATTTCATTTAGCCAACGTAAGATGCTTTGGCAGCAGAAAGTCGCCCTCGCACCATGATGAGTGCCCGGAAACGGAGGACGAAATGTGCCAACCGCGCTCCAAGCGACCGTGCAACCGAACAGATCCACCAGAGAGGCACATCAAGCTAAAGTCCAAAGGGTTTGTCTTCATGTGGCCAAAGCTAAAGAAAGACAAGCCCGTTGAGCACACAATGTGGAACTATCCGCCAGAGTGCTGCTCCAAGTGCCCAGATGTGCCCTTCGACGCAATGTACTATCGTCCCTCGGACAAGAGACGGCGGTTCCAGCGCACCTGGTCGGAATGCTGTCCACGAATGGTGCCAAAGCGTATTTGCTGCCGTTGCGATGCCATTCCGCCCGAAATACCACGACGCTGCCTGCCCCGCTTTTCATCCACCGGCTGCTCGCCGGCACATGAGAAGAAGGGCAAGGAATGTGGCAGCAAAATGTCGACGGATTGCCAACGCATCACGATGCCCAACTGTCGAGCAGCCCGCGTTCCGGGCAGATGTCCTCTTGATCGGCAGCACACCATTTGTAAGAAGGTCAAGTGTCCCTTTCCCAGCTATTCAGAATGCGATCGCAGGGAGCCAGCTGTTCTCATGGAACGTCCGCGCGAATGCCGTTGTTCCCAGGCGATGAGCATCTGCGATGTTAATCGGCATCGTTTTGGTCCTTATTGGTGCCCCTCAATTAATGCCGTTAATTCCGTTTAAACTATATTGCTTAGAAAAGTTTAAGCTATTTATGCAATATAGTTTTAAACGTTTTAAACCTATTACTAAGGCGGCAAACAAAATTTGAAATCAACTTTTTTGTATGTTGTTTTAATTTACTTTATCACAAAAATGAATCAATAATTTTACATTAATTCCAGTTCAAAAGGAATGGTTAATTAATATAGCTAAATACTTTTTTAAATTTAGATATACATAAATTTCCAAATATAAGGAGCAGCATTGATTGCTCCGGAGCAGAAGCTGTACTCATGATGCCTCTGCTCCGGAGCAATCAATAATGCTCTAGACCAAAGCAATTTGAACTTTTTTAAATATTTCTTTTGCGCAATTCACAAGAGCTGAAAACCTTGCGGCATTCATTTTAATGCCGCACCCGGTGGCGCGGACTTCTATTCGAAAAGCATGGATATGGTGCACGTAACCGTTTGCAAGTGCTGAGCTTTCTGCTTCTTTTACAGTTAGTTTCGCAGCGCACCGGCTTGCAACAGGGCCAAAACAACTTTCTTAATTTGTAATTGGCCTTGTGCGCACTGAGTTTTCGCAGGCGGGCGTAGTCGAAGGAGCAGGCGACCTGGGGACACCGTTTCTTGATGCGTTTCTGCACCTCAGGGGTTTTTTTTTTCCAAAAATGATTAAAGTGGGCAAGCACTCTGCGAAGCTTCCCATTCAACCAGATCTCTTGAATGATATTCCCTAGCACAAGGGACGTGATCGATTCTTAAATGAACAGTAACCGACTAATGCCTCGGTGCACCTCTTAACCAAACCAGAGTTGCGATGGCAAATTGACCACATTTCACATAGGTGGAGTGCGATCCCCTGCAGCCGCATTCCGTGGCACAGCTGCTCCGTGTACCAGCTTCACCACTCTTGGAATAGCTGGGAAATGGTGCAACTTCCTTCTTGCAATTTCTATGTCTAGGAACATTGAGGCATCTGGGTTTTACTTTCGCTCCAAGCTTACAACTCGTGCATAACAATGCCATTTGGAAGGCATGCTTCTGGGTGACAGTTAGGGGTGGAGCTGGAGGCGATCTCGAGCGACGTCTGCTGGGCACATAATATTTCCTGTCAAAGCAATAGGTTTTCAAATGCGCTGATATCGCCGACTCTTATCTGAGGGCTCATAATGCTTAATTAGCTGGCAATCATTTTCTTTGGGTCTCAAGATTCGCATCAATTAGTCTGAATAATCATTCCACAAGTTTGCATCAGTACGGTTTGATGATTCCTTGGGATTGCTATGGATATACTTCGTCAGGCCTTTAGTCGTTTGCTTGCCGCTCATCTGGACACATTTACCAGGTGTGCCCTCATAGTTGCTCCTGTGATAGCCTTGTTTGGAGGAGTAAACCAACATGTTTGGGAACGCCACGGTGCGCAAGAGCTGAAATGGTAAACGTTGTATTAGAAGCATTTTATATTTTTAATTTTATACAAATTTCAAAAAATTTCTATGCCAAAATGAGAACTAAAATCCAATTATTTTAGTAAGCTATGAAAAAAATCGATATCGATATCGAACGTGTGCGGATATCGATAGTTTTTTTTGTGCAGTATCTATAACTTATTGTAGTCTCATTAAGAGAATACCAGAAGTGCTCAATAGAATCGATAGAACCCTCGTTTTAAAATTAATGCTCACTTCTGAATAATTAGCTACTGAGGTTCACTCATTAATAGACATCCCAAAATGCCATGTTAAATCTAAGATAGGAGCATACATTCCCGATAAGAACATACATTTTTAAACATTTAAATAATATGCCAATTGGTAACAGAAAGTAGGCAATGTGCAGCAAGACTGGATTTTAATATTTTTAATTGGTGAACAGTGGATAATATTAATAATTGAATGCAGCTTTGTCGTTATTATTTATTATTAATAATAATTCGCCTAAGATTTCTTGTTCCGATAGTATTCCCAAACACTGCACATTGATGGTCTGAGAAGGCACTTGCACTCGACAGGTGGCGCCGACGGCAAAGGATCTACAAGGCACTCGGAGAATGCCGGGTACTTGGTTAGACGCTTCCGACACTTGATACGTGGTCGGTTAGGTGTCCTGCATGAGGGCGGGACAACACTTGGCTTACAGAAGGGCATTGTTAGACGTGGACAATCCGACTTTCTCATTGGCCTGCATGTGCGAAGTTTTAGTTTTGGAGCACATGGGTCCCGTTCATTCCGTTCACAGGCGGATTTCTTAACCACGAAAAGTTTATGCTTGCGACGCTTAAATGTTATCGGTTTGTGGTAACACTTCATTTTAATTGCTCGCCGCTTCATGACGCACTTGCACCAGGTGCGCCTATATCTGCGCTTCAGCTTGTCGGTTGGCTTGTAATACAGCAGATCAGCGCGGGGCACATCAGTTGCACAGGGATCCTGAAGGCATTTCTTTTTCCAATCGATAAAGGCATCTAGCATAAGATTTGGATCGGTGCGGCATTTGAACTCCGTGCGGCGTAGAGATTGCCAACATGGGAACTTGTTTTTGAATGGGTTAGGCTTCTTCATTCTCTTAAGGCCTTTGCGGGCCGGCGGAATATAATAGGATTGTACACAATCCTCACAGGACTCTGCACCGTACAACGTGTCCAAACAACGCTTCGATGTGATCAAGCTTGTTGAGCTGATTCCTGTCAGAATCTGTCCACTGCCGTGTTGACAAGAAGACATATTGAGGATGTGCTGTAGTTGAGTCAAGCTCCTTTTCAAAAACTGCATCTTGAATTTAGACAAAAAATTTTAAAAGAGAAAAAAACTTAATGTGTTTTGCCGACACAAAATGAATTTAGAAAGTTTATGGAAACTGAAAAAGCTTCAGCTTTTTTTTTTATTCTGGTGAAAACCCAGAAAGTCTGCTGTAAAATGAATGTTATTTTCAGGGCCTCGTTGATTATGCCAAGTAAAAGTCTAGGCTAAAGTGATGCAAGATTTCGAAAGCATTGTTTCCTCTATATATATATATATATATGTACATAGAACTCTAGTAAGAAGAAATTTAATCATGTTCCATTTATGTTTTTGCCAAAGGCATCAGCAAACACATCAGATTATTTTGTTAAGAAGCTGACAAAGCTGCGAAATATTTTTCCAACCCAAAACTGATGCAGCGATTTATTTACACATAACTGGATTTATTTTATTTAAATAACTGGTTTACATCAATAGGTATTACTAAGTAAAGAGAATGCACTTGGAGAGCATTGATGGTTGTGATCTTGGGTGACATAACCGGGTTTCGTACTGTTTAATTTTTGGATCTTGGTTTTTTGAAGCATCGCATTTGAGCATCTTCAGAGGCACAACTTGCTTATTGAAGCTACTCCTGCGATTGGGATGGGCCAGGGTAGTCTTGGAAATATATTCATATGATTTGAGGTCGTTCCATCGCTTTCGAACTGCCCCTTGGTGGGGTACCAACTTGGTGCCATGATTCGTCTTGTCTGCCACGCCCAGGCCGGTCACCTTAATGTGATTCGTTAAGCATAGTCGATAGATCAGCTGATTGGCACTGCGTCGAGCCGTCGCTTGTTTGCGCAGCTCCCAGCAGCTATTCTCTAGGATATTGGAATTGGCAGCCAAGTGGAGGCCACGTTTAGGGTTAATTAAAATTTTACATAAAGGATTTGAGCTTTTCATGATTCGATTTTAGAATTTGGTTACTCTGTGCAATTTTCTCAAAAAGTTCAAAAATAGAAGAAAAAAATGTAGACTTCTGGAAAACTATATTTAGAGAGCAACTGCTTAAAATAACGAGGGCTACTTTGTTTTCAATGTGAATCGAAAAATTCCTTGAATGCAAAGCAAAATTTAAATTACTGTTTCATGTAGCGAAGGAATGGTCAAAGTCCTGATTTATCATATATATGCTATATATCCATTTTGTATTTTTACTCACAAACCATTGCGATTGACTATATCTAAGATATATGTATATATTAAATTAATTGAATAATATTATTCAGCAATCTTACTAAAACAGCAATTTTATGCGAATAAACGATTGATTCTAGAGCATTGGAAATAATATTAGCAGACAACAATTATAAAATCTTTTATTAAAGTTAACTCATTTTCAAAAGATTCAATGCCTATCAATTTTATTTTTTAATTTGTAGTTTTGATTTGCTCTGCTGGATTGTTGGCCAAAATTCGTTAATTTTAGTAATACCAATTCGCTCCCATTTTGAGTTGAGTATTAATCGATTATATCGATTGTAGCCTATGCTTCGCCGCACTTTTTAGCTGGTTTTTGCCCCCTGGACACACGTCGCCGTAAGACTGCCCAGGCATCACAAAGGGAAGGAAGGTCCAAGCAGCGGCACTCGACCGGCGGCAACGGTACCACGGGATCCCTTCTGCACTCGGAAAAACTGGGATAGGGCGTCTCGCGTTTCTCACAATTGCCAAGACTGGGGAATGCACTCTTGCACTTTGGTGGACGGCGTCCAACTTTGCAGCAAGGCGCTTTAATATAAACACATTTTCCCAATTTGGCAGCCTTTTTGTTAGATGCTGCCGCGACGGCTCCCCGCTTGCGACGCTTGATCTTTGGTCGTTTCATTTTTTCGTAGACGCAGACTTTTTTCGGCTTGATTAGGAGACGGGGGCATTCGTTCCATGTTACCTGATATTTTCGTTTTCTCTTATCCGATATTTTATAATATTTCATGTCATAGCGGAGGTCCAAAACACAAAGATCAGGCTCACAGTCCTTTATTTTCCACATTGAGACCAGTTTTGGCTTTTTGGTCGGCGGCTTGGCAACATGGAATACCGGCGGACGCGTTGTTCCACATTTGTCGTTTATTATAGCTCCACACTTCGACGCGGATGCTTTTCCACACTTGGTTCCATAATTTCGCAGTCCGGAAATAACCCGGTTAACGCAGGCAAGCGAATTTAAGTTTAATGATCGAAATGGCGCCGAAAGCATTTCGCAAATGTTCAGCGAACAAAATTTTTTTTAAATTTGTATCTTAAAATTTAAAAATTTTGAAAAAATCTGAAAAAAAAAATGTTGAAATTTCGAAAGGTCTTTATCGACATCCAAAAATACTATGATTCTCGGGTGTGTAAAATATATGTTAACTGAAATTTTTGAAAAACTGCCTCCTAAGATCAAAAACCCTGTTTACGTTTGGGGCAGTCAAAAAGAATTGGTCTTTCTTTGTAAAACACTTCTGCTCACTTTACTTTATTCAGAACCACTCCGATCTTCTCATACACACCAACGATATAAATTGATATTATATAATATTAAAGACCAGTAAAAATATGAATTTTTAACAGATGCAATTGACCGTAATGAATGAGGAATACTCTGAGACCAGTCTATTAACATTTGCAAACTAGTTGTAAAGTATTTGCTGAGGTTGGATTGAAATGAACATTTTCAATTTGGCAAACTAACTCTTGACATTTGGGATCAATCAATCAATCAATATTCTCGAATGAGCCCTTCAATACCCCAAAACATACCAAATGAAAGAACTGAACAATATTATTTAATAATTTATTAATTTATGCATTAAATGAAAATATCCATTCGAATTTTACAATTTAGTTTTTTAAGCTGCAAGCTGCTTTTGAGGGCACCTCGTCATTAAAAGCAATGGGCTTCTCTGGCTTTTGGTTGGTACTGAAGACTCCTACAAAAGATCCTTGCGGATGTTCTTGCATTTGCTTTCTGCAGAAGATCCTCTCAAGCAGTACTATGGGTTTTTCTTCCTTGTGCTTATGGGAAGAGATCAATCCATTCACAAAGGAGGGCATCACTTCCTTCTGCTTGCTACAGGAAATCTGCCCATTGAAATTAGCGGGTTTTTCTTCCTTGTGCTTATGGGAAGAGATCAATCCATTCACAAAGGAGGGCATTACTTCCTTCTGCTTGCTACAGGAAATCTGTCCATTGAAATTATCGGGTTTTTCTTCCTTGTGCTTATGGGAAGAGATCAATCCATTCACAAAGGAGGGCATCACTTCCTTCTGCTTGCTACAGGAAATCTGCCCATTGAAATTAGCGGGTTTTTCTTCCTTGTGCTTATGGGAAGAGATCAATCCATCCACAATGGAGGGCATTACTTCCTTCTGCTTGCTACAGGAAATCTGCCCATTGAAATTATCGGGTTTTTCTTCCTTGTGCTTATGGGAAGAGATCAATCCATTCACAAAGGAGGGCATCACTTCCTTCTGCTTGCTACAGGAAATCTGCCCATTGAAATTATCGGGTTTTTCTTCCTTGTGCTTATGGGAAGAGATCAATCCATTCACAAAGGAGGGCATCACTTCCTTCTGCTTGCTACAGGAAATCTGCCCATTGAAATTATCGGGTTTTTCTTCCTTGTGCTTATGGGAAGAGATCAATCCATTCACAAAGGAGGGCATTACTTCCTTCTGCTTGCTACAGGAAATCTGTCCATTGAAATTATCGGGTTTTTCTTCCTTGTGCTTATGGGAAGAGATCAATCCATTCACAAAGGAGGGCATCACTTCCTTCTGCTTGCTACAGGAAATCTGCCCATTGAAATTATCGGGTTTTTCCTCCTTGTGCTTATGGGAAGAGATCAATCCATTTACAAAAGAGGGCATTACTTCCTTCTGCTTGCTACAGGAAATCTTCCCATTGAAATTAGCGGGTTTTTCTTCCTTGTGCTTATGGGAAGAGATCAATCCATCCACAATGGAGGGCATTACTTCCTTCTGCTTGCTACAGGAAATCTGCCCATTGAAATTAACGGGTTTTTCTTCCTTGTGCTTATGGGAAGAGATCAATCCATCCACAATGGAGGGCATTACTTCCTTCTGCTTGCTACAGGAAATCTGCCCATTGAAATTATCGGGTTTTTCTTCCTTGTGCTTATGGGAAGAGATCAATCCATTCACAAAGGAGGGCATCACTTCCTTCTGCTTGCTACAGGAAATCTGCCCATTGAAATTATCGGGTTTTTCTTCCTTGTGCTTATGGGAAGAGATCAATCCATTCACAAAGGAGGGCATCACTTCCTTCTGCTTGCTACAGGAAATCTGCCCATTGAAATTATCGGGTTTTTCTTCCTTGTGCTTATGGGAAGAGATCAATCCATTCACAAAGGAGGGCATTACTTCCTTCTGCTTGCTACAGGAAATCTGTCCATTGAAATTATTGGGTTTTTCTTCCTTGTGCTTATGGGAAGAGATCAATCCATTCACAAAGGAGGGCATTACTTCCTTCTGCTTGCTACAGGAAATCTGCCCATTGAAATTAGCGGGTTTTTCTTCCTTGTGCTTATGGGAAGAGATCAATCCATTCACAAAGGAGGGCATTACTTCCTTCTGCTTGCTACAGGAAATCTGTCCATTGAAATTATCGGGTTTTTCTTCCTTGTGCTTATGGGAAGAGATCAATCCATTCACAAAGGAGGGCATTACTTCCTTCTGCTTGCTACAGGAAATCTGCCTATTGAAATTATCGGGTTTTTCTTCCTTGTGCTTATGGGAAGAGATCAATCCATCCACAAAGGAGGGCATTACTTCCTTCTGCTTGCTACAGGAAATCTGCCCATTGAAATTAGCGGGTTTTTCTTCCTTGTGCTTATGGGAAGAGATCAATCCATTCACAAAGGAGGGCATTACTTCCTTCTGCTTGCTACAGGAAATCTGCCCATTGAAATTATTGGGTTTTTCTTCCTTGTGCTTATGGGAAGAGATCAATCCATTCACAAAGGTGGGCATTACTTCCTTCTGCTTGCTACAGGAAATCTGCCCATTGCAATTAGCGGGTTTTTCTTCCTTGTGCTTATGGGAAGAGATCAATCCATTCACAAAGGAGGGCATTACTTCCTTCTGCTTGCTACAGGAAATCTGCCCATTGAAATTATCGGGTTTTTCTTCCTTGTGTTTATGGGAAGAGATCAATCCATTCACAAAGGCGGGCATTACTTCCTTCTGCTTGCTACAGGAAATCTGCCCATTGAAATTAGCGGGTTTTTCTTCCTTGTGTTTATGGGAAGAGGGCATTACTTCCTTCTGCTTGCTACAGGAAATCTGCCCATTGAAATTAGCGTGTTTTTCTTCCTTGTGCTTATGGGAAGAGATCAATCCATTCACAAAAGAGGGCATTACTTCCTTCTGCTTGCTACAGGAAATCTGCCCATTGAAATTAGCGGGTTTTTCTTCCTTGTGCTTATGGGAAACGATCAATCCATTCACATTGGATGGCTTCTCTCCCTTTTGTTTTCGGCAAAAGAATACTCCATTAGCATAAGATCTCTCTTCCATCCGTTTGCGCCTAAGCACTTCTCCAACACGGAATCTCACATGCATTAATCTTGAATTTGATCCAGTGCTCAAATAACGGCATATTGGAGTTACGGCGCGAATGCCATTGAGTTTGCCAATAGAAAGTATTCCGGACATTTTCTGAATTGAATTTTAAAATAAATTTTGGAATGCCAAATAGAAAAAAATTTATTGAAATTTGGATTTTTGTTTTATGCCGAAAATTTTTATTTTTCTATTGTTGTTTCTACCAAAGCTGTTTAAAGACTAACATTCCCAGAAATCAAACTTTAGTATCTGCCTGAAAAATCGAAATATGTTCACACAAGCCTACTAAGATTGAAGAAAAACAGTTTTAATGTAGATAGTAGTACAAATTTGCGACAACACTTTGAGAAGAGAATATAATAAATTGCAATCAGTGTCCTAACTTTCAGATTCTATTTAAATACTACTTAGATTTTTTTATTTTACGATTATTGGTCAAAATTCGCTGGTCGCTCGTTCAAACTGATTGAAAAGACTGATTGATTAACTGCAATAAATATATAACTTTCGATGATCCACATGAATTAATTCCTTATGTTTTGTACTAACAATACCAACCAAGGCAGGTAAAAGAAATATGCTTGGCAAAGTAACGCTTAGAATCTAAAAGGACACCCAAATATCAACACATTGAAAGAATTTCACCAGCTTGATATTAAGAATATTGTTACTTAATTAAAGCATTGCATATAAAAATACATAAATTTACATTCATCAAAACTAAGATTTACTTAAAACAGGGCTTCAAAACTGCGAATCTAGTTAGAGATTTAATAATGGACAGGGAAAGGTTACTTATAAATATAAATTAAATCTAAATAACAAGGGGCCAAAGTAACTTCCTCTAAAATGCACTTTCTGTATTTTGAGAATCAATTTATTAGGTTATTTGGAATAAGTATGGGAATGGTTTACAGATTCCAGTGTTGAATACCCTTATTAACAAAAGAAGTGATTTCCAATGAGTAGATATATATATCATGACCCCATGCTGACTGAAATATACGTATTATGATTTGTAAGCACAATCGTGTCTTAGTTTATTAAAGAAACATATCAATTGAATCACATATATATATATGATATATATATGATCAATTTGGAAATGACAATTTAACTCCATGTTGATTATATTTGTTATCCTGGAAGCTTTCAGCAAAACCGTTTATTATTTAGGCCTATAGCATGGATTCATGTTTGTAGTGCCACTGTTGAGACGCCTGTTCACCACCCTGTACAGATCGCACATGGGTATCTCATCCCAGCATTGGCACTCGGTTCTCTTCTTCCTGCGCGGCTTCGGGCGAGCACATTCAGAGAAGGCAGGATATGGTGCCTTGATCTTGGCACAGTCACTGGGACCACGAATCATATGGCATTTGACGCTGGCAGCGACCGGCCTACAGCCCTTCATTTTGAGCCTTGGACATTCGAGCTGTGGGTCCGGGCACTGGAACGTCTTGCAGGCAGTGGGTGGCCTGAATTTTGGTGCTCGACGTGTAAACGGAGGACGCCGTGTGGTGGTATGGCAACAGAGCTTCTTGGGCTTGATTGCCATCGGAGGACAGTCCACCCATGTGACTT
Organism: Drosophila demipolita; assembly: GCA_035042405.1. Classification (NCBI taxonomy): domain Eukaryota; kingdom Metazoa; phylum Arthropoda; class Insecta; order Diptera; family Drosophilidae; genus Drosophila; species Drosophila demipolita. The sequence goes on from JAWNLI010000025.1 coordinate 1,395,745, forward strand.
GGTATTTGCGCTTGTTCTTGTCCGACTCTTTGTAAAAGCACTCATCAAAGCTGGGAAAGTCCTTTTCCGGGCAATCCGTGGGGCAGCATTCCTTCTTGAATTTGATCAGGTCATAGAATGGAAATGTTTTCCTTATATTCTTCATGCCACGTGGCTTGGGGTGGTCATCTTTGCAGGAATCTTGCTGCTTTGGTTTCGCACACATGGGAGAGGGTTTGTGTTTCTTTGCATAGCATCGTAAAGATTCCGCCAGAAATCGTGGTTTTGCCAGCAGGGAACCGGTGCTGCAAATTGTTGACTTACAAAACAACATTTTTTTGAGCTTTTACAAATTTAGATACATTAAATTTTACATAAAAAATTTATTTTTTTTTTTCCAAAACTCTGAAATGGATAAAAGTTATTTCTGAAGTGAGCACTTTGCTCGTATCCCGGCCAATGACTAAACTTCTCCAAGTATAAAAGTATATTCAGCTTTTTAATGACAGACATATCGGAGACTACTTTATTTTACGTACTTGTTCAATTGAAAATTGTTGGGCTAATGCGTAAAATTCTTACCTCATTCTTATCATCCAAAACCGATCTCTAAGGAACTTTCAAAAACCTGTGTTGCTATTTGTCTGTTCAGCTTCTTGATTCTTGGACTATTTATTAATGTAAATGCAAACCGAATTCTCTCATCTCATATGTAAAACATATTTTAGGTTTCTGCAGCGCAAATGCAAAAAAAAAAAATAAAATAAAAAAAATAAGTAATATAAACCAAATCTGAAAATAAAATTACAATAAAAACACAGATGTGAAGGAATGAAAATCAAGGGGGAACTGTGTGCCATATTAAAGTCGCTTTATAACAAATTACCAATGCAGATATATACACACAAATCAGTTAAGCTCAGCATCTATCAGCATATGCGCCTTTTGCAGATACACATACATGCAGATGCAGATACATACATGTATGCATGCCGGTCGCATTTATTTTGAGTTCGACTTCCAGTTCCAGTTTGGAGTTTGATGTACGAGCGCGTCGACCAAATGCATGTGCATAATCAAGCCTTCAACCCGCTGGAAACACAATTGAAATGAGTGGAATCACATTTAAGCAGCTGCCAAAAGGCAAAGCTCGACTTCAACATAATTGATGGATGGATGGATGGATGGATGGTTTGCCCTGGCTTGACTTGGCTTGATTTGGTTTGGTTTGGTTTCGTTTTTGAAAAGGTTGCCTTAGTTACCTGGTAGTACTATCTTTGGTTTGCCTTTCCTCTGGTCGCATCCGTAGCTATATCTTTCGCCTACCCGCCTAAATAATGATGTCGCATTATTTATGCCGCGCTTTATTTGCATAGGCATAGTGAGACGGATCTGGAGCTGTTGCTGTTCCTGATGCTGATGCTGCAAAGGCTTTGCTCTCTTTAATAAATGTTTAATTTATAATTGATTTTCCCTCAACACATTCGCATGCTACAAACAACACACATACGTGGGGCACACAGAACAACCCAGCCTTAGTCTCCGCCTCAGCTTTAGCCTTAGCCTTCTCCTTGGCCTTCTCCTTAGCCTTCTCCTTAGCCTTCTCCTTAGCTAAACCTTACAACTTTTACTCAGCACACGAGGCAACTGAACCGCAAAAGGATTTTGCCCGCGCACGAAAACACTTAATTAATTCGCACAGACAAACAGGCTGTGTGGCAGGGACAGACGAGGACAGAGCCCACCCAACTGGTCAGACAGCTACAACTACACACATACACACGCACACGAGCACACACACACACACACACACACACACACACACACACATATATATATGTATTATATAAATAATTAGAAATTAGAATGGAAAATGTATGCAAACCAAGTTGACGATAACAACGCCCTGAAACTACGACGCCCACATTCCATTTCCATTCAGAGCCCATCGAAGCATATTTAAAGTGTAGCCAGGGCAACGTAGACTCCGACTGTGACTCCGACAGAGACAGCACTATATGATTTAAAATATATATGTATATATGTGTATATAGGTACATACTTGATTCCTTTTAGCTATCAATCCAAGAACAGGCACAGAGTTGCGACTCAATGGGAAGTTGTTGCCTGCTTTATAATTAGAGTTGACTTGAAGATGAAATCGTTTATTCAGATAACTAATCGAAATGATAAAACTAAATAAGATTTTAATATTTAAATTGAGAGAAAGATTAATTATAAAAATATTATTTTAATTAATCAATAAAATACATAACAAATTAGAAATAGAAGCCACTCTTAATAGGAATATTATTTGAATAGAAAAGTATTTTAATTAATATTAATAAATAAGCATTTGACGAGACTCTCCTTTAAAGCTTGTGTGTTGCTCTAGAAGAAATATTATTTTAATTAATCACTAAAATACATATCAAATTAGAAATAAAAGCCACTCTTAATAGGAATATTATTTCAATATAAATTTATTATAATTATTATTAATAAACTTCTCACTTCTCATTTAAATTTAAAGCTTTTGTGTTGCACTAAATTAAATAGTGTAGTTTGCATTTTAACATTTCTTTGAATATTCATTTAAATTTCTTGTAACTATCACTTTTAGCTGGCTTGCTGAATTACCAACTCTAATTGCTCAATTAATTAAAATACTCGCTAATCAACCCTACTCAAACAAAATCAGCGCATATTCGATAACAAAAGGCGCTTCCATTGCCCATTAGCTGAGGGCAGATTTATCGGCAGGACAGCGTCAAGGACCACAAATGACGTGGGGATAGATTTGCTGCTAATATCCGTTAACGTCTTTAGTTGAAGGCAAATTACAATATTCCGTGTGAGATAGTTTTGGCTGACACACCCACAATGTAACTGTACAAGCATATAGCTTGTATATTCAGATTTATATATAGATACTTTTCTATCTAATTTAAATTGCACAATTTTGTGCTGTAAGAAAAACGCCATGCGAAAAATGAGCTGGGGCCTCAGCTTGAGCTAATTTTCTCTAGCTGCGTGGCGTGGCGTGCCGGGCTGGGATTGGGATTGGGTTTGGGTTGGGGTTTGGGGTATACGGGCATGGTTCGGGTTCTGTGCCGGATTAAAGCCTGGCAAGTGGACACAGACAAGGGCCTTGTAAGGTGGGTCTGAGGGGGTTGAAGGTTTGAGGTTTCGGTTTTTGGGCTTTCGCCTTGCTTTTGCATTTGCTGCTTAACCAAATTATATTATGACTTGTTTAAAATTCAAATTTGAAAACACTAAAATCATGTTTTCGATGTCTGGCCGGCGTTGTCCTTCTCCACACCAAGAGAGAGAGAGAGATAGAGAGAGAGAGAGTTGGGTGTAATTGGGTATGGTGGGGGGGGGGAGGATAGTTTTGGGCAAGGGTTTAAGTAGCGCACGCGGCAGGCACTTGGCACTGGAGGTGGAGGGGATTGTAAAGGGGGTAGTTTTGGTATCTTTGCCTTTAAATGCGCCACTCGCAACTTTGACTGTGTCTGTGTTTTTCTCGACCGGCTCAAGGCAATGTCCTTTCCTTGTATATCCTGACTGCGAGTGTGCGTGTATGTGTGTGTGAGCTTATTATATGTAGCCAAAACATAGTTTCAACTAGCCACATAAATTTTGCATGCCACTGTTACTGTGTGTGTGTGTGTGTGTGTGTGTGTGTTTGCCTGCCGCTTTCCATTCGTAAAGTTGCCTGTAAGCAATTTTAATGATTTCATTAGTTGAAACCCTACAATTTAGTAAGCACAATTTCTAGCAATAAAATTGATTTTATAATCAAAAATTGCAGTGGCCTTAAATTGAGCTATTAACTGCAAAAAAGATACTTTTTTTTTAATATTGTCTGCAGATATTAAATGAAAGAAATAGATAAACAGATAAAAAATTAGTCTTTATTTATATTCCTAAACATGAGCCTAAAACTTTTTGATATATATAGAGATATATTAGATATTATTAGAAATCGTATAAATTTGGAATCACACTTAACAGCCAGCTGGCTTATCTTAACCACTTTCGTAGCCAAGTCAATTAGGCTCATTTACAGGTAGACGTGAAAGTTTCGCTGACAAAACTATTGCACCTGCATGGTAAACTGAACAATCGACTTGCATATATATCCCTTTATATCCTAGCCTTACAATCTAATTAACTGTCATTGTGTTAAAAAGACGCCAAACTGGCAACCAAAACTTGCAACGCACTCCCCCCGCTGCCGCTGCCGCTGCCTGCGGCCTGGCACGTGAACAATGACAGGCTCGTAGTCCTGTAGTCCTGCAGTCCTGCAGTCCGTAGTCCTTTCTGTTTGCGTGTCAGTTGGCAGCTGAGCCAAATTGTAAGTTACACCTTACACCCCCCCCCCCCTCTAAGCCCTCGTAGGGGTAAGTCACGTCATTTGAGGCGCTAATACTAATGCGTTGGCAATAACTAGGTCTGCACAATTTTACATGCTCGCCCGCCTGCCACTCTCCGGTTGTTTCTTTCGAAACTAATCAATAGCGCAAAATTTTACGTTTAATTAAAAATGTCTGCGTGTGTAAACCAGGCAGGTGGCAGTGCCTCAAGACACTGCCACATTGTTGGGCGTGTGTCGGGCGCCCACTTCTACTACGGCTCTGTCTAAGGCAAGGGCTTAGTGGGTGGCATGTCTGAGTCGCAGCTAGTTAGCCATATAGTTGCGGCATTAACCGAACTGTCAGACTGATAATTGCATTGCATAATGCATAATCAGAAACCCAGAGCGGAGGCTAAACAAAAACCACAAGCAAAAGCTGAGTATAACATTTAATAGCCTGGCTCAAAGCACATTCAGTTAATTTACTTTATAGCATACAAATAAATCAATAATTCCACTTTTATATTTAATATTGCAAATTTGTATCTGTAGTCAGAAAAATGCTTTCTGTGCGAATTCTTCAAACATTTTCTAGAACCTTTTCTTGGAACTGTTAAATATTTACCATAAATAAGCACAAGTTAAATTCAAACAGTGTAAATAAAATATGTATAAATAGTGCTTTAAGTTGTATAATTAAATTATTTGTAATAATTTATAGAAATAGATAAAGATTTATTCAATTGCATATCAAATGAATAAACCTTGAATATGCTGTTCTGTTTTGCGAATGCTGCCTGGGGCAACAAAGACAAGTCCGAATGATGCCGAATGTAATTACAAATCCTAGGCAAACACACACACACACACACACACACACACATACACACACATACATGCAATAAACTGATAATGTGTGTGTGGCTGCATTTGGTTTGATGTGCAAAATGAAGACATTTCGTTGCGGTTTGAGTTTGAGCCCCCTTTGGCTATAGATTTTCTTAGGCAAGCCCACACACACATGCATACATTTGGGTACTCCCTGGTATATAATGCATATATATATATATATATATATATAAAGCACATATGTACATATGTACTCATTTACCTGCTCCAGCCCCATCCTTATGCCCAATGCAGAACTCTGATTCGCCGCCCGCTGGCCATGCGGGGCATCAATATAAACTGCCTTCAACATTTAATTAGTGTGTTTTCGCATACATAGAAACAGGTTGCTCATGTACACAACGTGGTCGTATGCAAATGTCGACGCGCACAACTGTACATGCTTAAACACACACACACAAACACACACACACACACATATACACTCATATGCTGGTCGCATGCAGAAGACATTGACGTTCCGTTGGTTATGCAAATTCCATGCCAACACCTTTTCGGCCAAAGCCCAAGACAAACTTAAGTGGGTGTGCGGCATGTTATACACGCACACACACACACACACACACACACACACAACTACATACACACAAGCCCAGACACACACAATTGCCTTTTATAATTAATTTTACAGTTAAGTGTATTTCAAGAAAGTTAAATTTACGTAAATTCGAAAATTTTGAAAGGCCATTGCCTTGGCCAAATCCTACAGCTCACATGCCCAAAGTGGGGTGCTGGCTACATTATGTGTGTGCGTGTGTGTGTGTGTTGGACAAGGCAGGACGAGACATCGCTGTGGTTTGTGTCTGAGACATTTGACTGCTTTTTGGGCTTTAGTTCACCCTCAGACTAACACCGAATTTTATTGAAATTGCCTCGGGTTAGGGTTAAGAGCTAAGACCGAGCATCTGTCGTTGGATGTCGCTGGCTAGTTGTAGTCACTGGCCGCCTAGGCAACACTTATGTAATGCAATCTAATTATGTTTGTCAGCACACACACACACACACACACACACGCACACACACACCCATAAGTGTGTGTGCTAACTATCCTGTCTGACATTGCCGACCAAAATGGCGACAGAGTTCTTAACTCGCTTATGCTTAAGTAATTTCCAGTTGTGGAACTGGTAACTTCAAGTTTTGCAAAATAAGTAATTGCAATTTCTAACAAATTCTGATATTTACTAGAGAAATGATATTGCTCTTTCTTAAAGAAAAATGAACTCAAAATTAAAAGTTTATATAAATAATATACTGGATCGATATTGCTAGTTATAGCTGGAAGTGCATCAAATTAAATGTGGAATCGACTAACAAAATGCAATTTTGTAATATGCACTGCAAGTTGCCTGCTGGCAAGCAGCGCCTTAGCTAAAATATTGATCAATAAATTGACACAACAAAGCATTATTCAAGCTCCAATACAGGCAAACTATCAGCGTGGTCTGGCTTGGGTGTGGTGTGGTGTGTGCCTACCCAGAAATTGCAGCTAGATGGACACTCAGACACGCATCTAGTGGAATACCTTGTCATTTGGGGCTGGGACAAGTGAAGAGGAGGCGATCCATTTATCCAACCGAAAATATTTCAAATTCATTACAAATGCATAAGATTTCAACAATGGAACTAGATGTGGTGTCGAGGGCTGCACGTGGCACGTAGCATGTAGCAAGTTGTATGTGTGTGTGTGTAACCCTAAACAGTTAAGTGCAATAAATACATGACTAACACTCACACACACAAGTGCATACTGCACACATTGCAATAAACACAATCACAATCAAATAAATTACAAAGCATTTAATAATTCATTCAAAAAATGGCCACAAGCAGACGGCCAGCAAATGGCAGAGCCAGAAAAAACTCAAACTCCTCAAAGCCTTGCAAGCCTGATAATTTCAAAAATCAACAAGATATACACGAATAGACAAATATACACAAATATATATTCATATATATGTATTTATATATGTATTTATATATGTATATATATATATATATATATATATTTGTATGTGTATATTCATAACTGCAAATGCATTTTAGCCACAAAGGAAGGGTTTGGTTTTTAGGTTTTGTTGCATACTTCACAGCTGCTGCCTTGAATTTTGTCTTTATCCACTTGTCTAGCTCGCTCACACACACACACACATAGTCTCTCTCTCGCACTCATTCTTTCTCTCTCTCTCACTCTCTCTCTCTCTCTCTCTCTCGGGTTTTTGTGTCTGTCGCTCATGCCGTTGCACTCAATTAGAAGACTTTGTCATTGTGTCGAGCAACAAATTTCGATGGCTCCATCTCTTTCGCACGCACACACACACACACACACACACACTTGTTTTGTATTTTAATGTTGTGTGTTATATTTCGCAGCCATTTTTGTTATTTTGCACTTTTAGTTTAAATATTTGATGGCTTGCATATTGATTGGTGCTCTGTGCAACGTGGCGCATGAGTAATAAATTTATCCTTATACTCACAGACATTTGTTCAAGTACATATGCACAAATATCTATGTACATCGATACATAATACACCCAGATGAGTATATAAGCAAGGGCTATTATTTTTTATGTGATGCGCAACGTATTTATAACTGGACACAGAAGTTGCAACTTAAGTTTAACTCTGAATAAATAGCGAATAAATATCGATTTCAATTTATTTGCAGCAATGAAACTTTAATTAATCAGTTAATTTGTGAATAATTTACGTAAATTTCGAATGCAAACCACATTTCATTCATTGTGAAACAATAATTCAAATGATTTCTAAGAGTCGTTAATGCTCTCTGCCAATGGACTCAATTTCAGGCACAATCAACTGCCAGAGGCAGCTAGTTGGCTAAAACAGCGAAAGGTAGAGGGAAGATGAGGGTGTGAGTGAGTGCGAAAGATTCGTAGATGCCCCAAAAGCAACGCCGCCTGGCAGCAGCAGCACTAATCAAGAAATCCAAAAAGCATAGCATATTTTCAGGCTGATTATATTTGCAGCCAGTCTGCGGGGGGGGTTGCAGGCAGACACCTGAACAGGGCACAGGCACAAGGAGAGATGGAGACAGAGAGAGAGAGAGAGCGGTGGCAGGCCTGATGATTGCCACAGCGTCGAGTTCGCAGGCTATGTGTCTGACTGTGTCTGCCCCATTCAAATTGTTGGGCTTAAGTTGCGCCTAAGCGTTGCCACCAGTCGGTTAGTCGGCCCTAATGTATGCAACAAATCTCGCCGAAGCAACGCATTCTGCAGCCATTTAAGCTACTTGCATAAATGTTCCTACAGGGGGCAGGGGGGCAGGGGGGCAGCGGGGCAGCGTGCAGCACACCCCATCAAAAGAAAAGCTCCAAGCTCCAAGGTAGGCGACTCCTAACCTCCTCCTTGGCTGGTGTTGGGTGTAATGGGTAATGCTCCTGTGCGACTTTGACCGAGCGCTGGGTTATGGGCCTGTCCAATGTTGCAGCACTCCCTCTCTCTCTCTCTCACTCATTCTTCTTCTGCCTCTCTCTCTTTCTTTCTCTGGCAAATGAATCTCATTTGCATTTAAATTAGGAATGAAGCTCGATTTGTTGTTGTTGTTGTTGTTGTTGTTGTAGTTGCAACTTCTAACGTTACATGGGTCTAGGTCTGGTTCTGGGTCGTGTGTGTTTGTGGGTTTGGTGGCGCTTTTTAATGAAGACAGCGCAGCTACTTAGGCGCCCATGCATGCATGCATGTCGCCACCTATTCCTCTCCTTGTCTAACACACACTCTCTCTCTCTCTCTCTCTGTGTTTGCATTGGAAATCTGGTTATAGAACTTTTGCTACTTAGTTGAGCTGCGTTGGGCAGCTCATGGTTTTCGGACAAGTTGCTCGATTGCATGCCAACTAATGGCCAACAGCTTGGGACAAATGTGCTTGTAAATAACACAGACGAAGGACCACAGAAATAGTAGTAGTGGTAGTAGGTAGCAGCAGGGGAGCGGGGGAGACGCAGCCAAATGGGCCACGTTATGGCAAATATGTTAATACCCTTTTTTCGGGGGGCTGGCGTACAAAATTTTAATTAGAAATGTTACATGAGGCGCACGTTCAGCACTCTCTCTCCATATGCTGCTCTGGCCCCGGATTGAACTGGATGGAGTGTGGCCGTGGGCTTGGGCTAGATGGCCATCACTTGCTCATTTGCAGCTCAACAACGAATCAGTAATTAAACTCTAATGGTACACAAAATAAAAGAAAAAAGCTCGAATTACACAATTAGTTAGAGAGTTGGCCACATGTAAAATATGTGTCTGATAAAAAAAAAAATGATTGCTAATTGTTAAAGGTATTTCTCAATTTAATTGTAAAATAAATAAAAAATGATTTGTTGATAAATTATTATTATTATGATGAGTAAACCCACTCAGATGAAGATTTGAATAATGACTTATGGCTTTCACTTATTAGTATTCAGTTTTATCATTAAATCACCTTTTTGCTTACACTTATGCCATATTAATTCTTAGCCTGGCCAACAGTCAGCTACTTGGCTTTAATCAACTAATCGCTAATGTCAAATTACAATAAAACTGAGAACTGTTCGTGGCGCTTGGTGGGTTTGTTGCAGGTTTTAATCTTGTTTATTTTACTCCTTTTTTTTAACACAATGGGCCAACGCTGCCAAATGCAATGAATGCAGCTATTCATTTATGTCAACGGTAATGACATTTTACATTGGGTGTGTGCCGTCCACATCCACATCCACCACGATGATGATGGCGACGACGACGTCGTCCGACTAGCAACAATTGCAACTCACGCGGCTGTCTCTTGGTAGGCTCTATGCCATGTGTGCTGGATAGGGGGGAATGGGGGGGTGTGTGTGTGAATGGTGTGGCCTGGGCCCGGCTGCCATAGACAAGTGTCAGTTGTAATTGAAAAATAGGAATATTAATTTTAAAGTGCTGCAGCGTTGTGTGGCAGCTGTAGCAAGGCAAGGGCGCGAAAAGTGTAACATGTTCAAGTAGCATGAGGCACGTTGCAAGTATGCAGCGCAAAGTAATTACATTTTGTTAGCCACCAATTGTTGAGGCAGCAAAGACACTTAAGGATTGTCTAGCGCAACATTAAATGCAAGAATTATGCGTGCTCCCAAAAGAGTACTCGGTGAGTGCAACAAAAATAATGTGCCTTATTATAATAATATTAAAATAAAAGATTTAAATTATATTAAAAAATTTAGTGCATTCCGTGTTAAAATATGAAGATGGAATTTATATATAGGTAGAAGGAATTTATTGGAGTTATGGAAAATAATAAGTAACAGACATAGATATAAATTTAGTTTAATTTAATCGATAGCTACACCATTTCGGGAATATCCAAATATATCGATTTCGATAACAATAAAAGCCATATTTTTAATAACAAATTGAGAAAAGAATTAATCAAGTTATGATCAAAAACTTAATCTATTTTTGGCATGGATTGTGTCGAAATCACTCGTTTTTTTTTTTTTTTAAATTTATAGCTGAAATTTATTAAGAGCATTCCAATTTCTAAAAGTCTTCTGAACAAGTAAATGTTATAGCTGAAAATATATGAAATTTATTATTTATTGCTGCAAAGGCTGCTTTCATGCCACGGCAAGCGATTGGATGATACCAAATTGCGATATCGAATAGTGTTCTTTATATTTTCACCTGGTCAGAAGCAGCAGTGGCATTTCTTTTGGATGCACTCAGGCCAGGCTAATGGACAATCGCTGGATACACATGGCGGGGCTAACGGTGGATCTGAGTGGATTCAATAGTCGCAGAGCACCGCTTGCCCCGCAGCGTGCGACAAGGACAATGGACAATAAAATGGGTGTGTTGCTCCACGGCTAAAACAAAAAATGTTTCTGCTGTTGTCATTGTGGTACATGTGGGCTGCTAAGGGTACTAAAGCGCACAACATGTGGCACGGTGGCAAGTGCTTGGCAGGGGTAACAGGACCAATCAGCAGCAGGCGAACAAGCGTTACTTTTTCGTTTTCTTGATAAAAACGCAGCGTCGGCAACGAATGAGAAGTGTAGAGAAAAGCGTAGAAAGAGCACACACTCACACACACACACACACACACACCTACACTCGCAGGCACAACCCATAATACATGTGTGTGTGAGTGTGAGCCAAAGAGAAGAAAACAATTGCATAAAAATGCAAAGCTTTTGTGTTTTCTCAACAGCCGTCTAAAATAAAAAAAAAAAACCGCATCTGCAGCAACAATAAAAACAACAACGAAATCGCCCAAAATGCCAACAAACAACAAGAAGTAAAAGAAAAAGCGACAGACAAACAACAAACATATCGGTAGCCAAGCAGCGACCCAGGGGAACATCGAAATCTGAGAGGGAGTCGATGGCTGGTTGGACTTCCGGTCGGACATTGCTAAAAAAAAAAAAAAAAAAAAATTTGAAAAAATTGTTAAAAATAGCAAAAGCAAACAACAGCCTGGAATCAAAGGGGGATTGGGAAAGAAAACGCATGAGGTGCCGGGGTGCAGGGGTTGGAGTGCAAGAGGAATGGGTGAGACCAAGTGAGACTGTGGCAGGAGTGAGCAAAAGTTCAGCCCAACGCTAAAGGTGACAAAGCAGCAGCCAAGTGGAGCGTTGGATTGGGCAGCTGGAGAGTTGCACGGGAGGGGGGTAGTGCTACGTAGTGACTATATTTGAGGCAATAAACTGTGCAGTAGGCACACAAAGGCAAGAACAGAAAAAAATTAATAAGAGAAGAATTGAAGGACTAACAAAGCGCTTAGTCAAATTCCAGTCTACAGAGTTGGCCATCATAACTTAGAAAAATAATGAAATCACCATAAGAGAGTCAAAAATTCTATAAGCCTATAAATTACTATCAGGAAGATAACTTTTGGCAGCCAAGCAAAAAAATATGCTCTATGAAAAATTAAGTTTCCTATGAGAGACATTAAATAGGAATATAAAATCAATCAGCAAACTATATAAAAAAGTAAGTATAATAAAAGAAAAATACGAGTTCAACTATAAAAAATCCCTGCCTAGACTAAGAACTCCTTCCTTGGCTGCTGCCACGCTGCGTATGCGTAATATGCAATAGACAATAGCCAAAAGAGAGTGGAGAATGAATGTCGCAATAGGCGCAGAAAAAGCCAATCAATGTTTCTAAGCCGCTTCTGGCTTATTGTGTTCCACTCACTCCTTAAACGTTCTTTTTAATCTCAACTCTCGCTGGCACCAATTCCAATTAAAAATTTGATGTAAATGAGCAGCAGAGTCAAACGGAGTGGCCCTCGGGGCAGGCAACGTGGCAATAAATGCCGCGACAGACGCCAAAAATGGAAGGAACGAAAAGCGGACTGAGGCAGACCAACTGACCAGTCAAAGGAGTGGGCTCAAAGGGTGGCACATATATGTATGTGAAGGGGATGGGGATGGGGATGTGTGTGTGTGTGTGAAACTTTTACTTTTATTTTGAGGCGCACGCAAAAAAAATGAAAAGCAGAAAAGTGCTGCCAAAAGTGAAAATCAAGCAAAAGTTTTGCATACGCAACGGAAGAGGGCGTTGCCGTTAACCTGAGTCTGGACAGGGCCAAAAGCAGTGGAGTAGTGAGCGCAGGGAGGGGGGGGGGGTGTGTTGGCAAAGTTGCATTTATTTGACCAGCAAGCGTCGAGCGGGGCCCAAGAATAACTGCGGCTGACCAGCGACCAAGCAGTCAGAAAGTTGTAGCAGGCAAACACGGCGCTCAGGCCAACATGAAAAATGGCCAACAGCAAAAAAAGAAGTAAACACCAAAGGGAGTGATAGAGAGAGAGAGAGAGAGGGAGAAAGGGCGAGCGAAAGAAACGAAAAAAATTAAATGAAGCGGCACATAAAAAAGTGCTCAGCAAAATAGTAGGATGGAAAAAAAGAATTGGGTCTGCAACGTGGGGGAGATTGGGATGTGCGCTGCCCTGGACAATACTTGGCCTTCATTGTTGTCAAGCAGCAGCAGCAGCAGCAGCAGCAGCAGCAGCTGCCAGCCAGCCCCACTCCAACCCATCCCTTTGGCAAACACCAAACAGCCCAGCTCACAATTTACAGGCAGCGTGGGGTTGATTGAGTGGCGCGCCCATTGATGTCGCTGCTATTGCTGCTGTCGCCGTTGATGGGCCTTTAGAGCACTGCCGCACAGGGAAGAGAGAGGGGGCTAAGAGTAGGCAATCTACAGTTCCAACTCACTCTCGCACTCTCTCTCTCTCTCGCTCTCTTGTCTGTTTGGCTCTCCTGCATTTTGTTCCATTTTTATGTGCTCTCTCCACACTTTTGCTCCATTATTTTTTACACATTTTTGTTTTGGTTTTTGTGCTTCGCTGTTGTTTTGCACGCTTTTTTGTTTTCGTTTGGCCATTCGCCATGCGACTGTCAGCTGCGACTGCGAACCAACAGACTCCCCACTCCCCTCCCCTCGACCATTGCATTTCCTATATGCATATATATATAGGCGCTATATATGCCTGTACTTGTACATAGAGAACCGGTCAAATGCTCGTGAAAATTGCAATGTCTGCAGTTTGCAACTTTTGTTTGTTGTGTGTGTGTGGCTGATTGGACTGTGTATTGGGCGAGGGGGCGGGGGGTAAGGCAGGGATAGTTGGGGGGGGGGGGGGTCTATCAGTAATGGGCTTCGGCTGCGACTTCGTTGTATTCGTATTTGGTTTTGGACTGCAACTGAGGCTCACATTTTTATTCACACTGTGTGTGCCGAGGAAATTGTGCAAGAAATCGCTTGGCTATTGCAAATGGCGGCTCAACATTTTTTGTTGTTTGTTTCTCAATTTTGTTTTTCATTCATTTATTTATTTATTTTTTTTGCTTCTGTGTCAATCTTTTTTTTTTTTTTGGTTTTGGGATGCTCTTCAGTTGATGCTGCAGGTCAATGGAGTTGCACATCAATGCACATTGTTTAGTCGCTAAGCGATCTGCGAGGTGCGATTCAAATGTTGTGAATAATCTTTAAGGTGAGGAGTTAATTTCGAGGGACTTTAATCAGCAGAAGGTAGAGTTTTCTGGGAAAACGTGCCTTAAGCTCGGCAGACCGTGAAGAGCTACGAGCTACGTCTCAGAATGGTCAGTGCATTACACCTCCAATTACTATTAATTCAATTATAATTAAAAAATAATTTAGTGGTCTGAAGGACTTTCAACTACCTTTAACATATAAAATAAGATTATCAAATTTAAAGCTCGACTTTTAATAATCTTTTTATATACAAAAGAAGTTGCACCTATTGTTTTATGTATAAACATATACGATACCAATTTTAATCATCTTCTGAGTGGCAATCACAGCAAGCTTTAGTTGAATGAACTCCATTGGATTGAGCAAGTAGTATGGAAATGGCATTGCCAATAACTTGGCCAGCACCCTAAGCCCGAGGCAAAGTGGAATTGTCGCAAAATGCTAAAATGACAGTAGGATTGCGCAAAGCCATTTACTATGATGCCATATTGTTGCAATTTGAGCTTGGACATTAACAATTCTGGCAAATAAAGCAACATAAATATTAATTGAAAAATATTTTCACATCTCTCTGTGCGACTTAACGGGCGCAAAAGTTGAAATAAAAGAAAACTATACACAAACAGAGAAATGCAAACAAACACAACACACACACACACACATAGATAGACACACACACACACACACACACACACACACACATGTGCACTTACGCAATACAGACGCATGCTCAATGATGAAATTATGTACATTTGCATTAAACAAAGCATTAAATATGCAAAAGTGCAGGCAGCTACCGATGAGACCGAAGCCGTTGCTGCTACCAAAAATGTTTGCATGCACACAAACAAAGCGATGGACTGCGGGGTAGGGGGGTATGGTCACTGGAGAGGCAGAGGTTGGGTTGGTTTGGCTTTGGGTTTGGGGTGGTAAGCTGGCCAGCAAGAATATAGCATATTGCTGGCCGCAGCAGGCGCTGGTGACCAAAAATAGAACAAGTCAAATATTTTTCGACAATTTATGAGCCTGTTTTCGCCCTTTCTCACACACACACACACACACACCCCCCCTCCCTTCAAAATGCATTTCCACGCCGTTGAGCGGGACTGGGACTGGGGCTGGGGTGGCTGTGTGTGGGTGGTTGGGGTGTACCCGGGTGGCTGTTGGTCAGCTTGTAACGCGCGCGCCCCAAAAAATGCCATTTGCAATTAAAGCAAACAAGCAACGCATTCGATGCTGCCGCTGCCGCTGCTGCCTCTGCTGCTGCTGCCTCTGCTGCCGCTGCCGCTGCTGCCTCTGCTGCTGCTGCTGCTGCCGCTACTTCTACTTTCTTTATTTTTGCTGGCTACTTTTTGGCAATTGCATTTTTTAACAGGCGACGAACACGCACCCTGCAAATGGTCAAGCATACCAAAACCTTGCTTGCCACCAACCAACCACCCTCCAAAAAATAAAAAAAAAATTCCAAAAAACACTCAGACACCCAAAGAGTAATGCCAGAATGGTGGCAGGTTCAAACCCCTGCCACAAGTTGTACGCCCTGGTCACATGTGTGAATTATAATTTCGCATTCGGCGTCGCGCTCAAAAGCATGCAACAAAACAAGCAAGAATACACATATAAACAGGGAAAGATAGAGCATAGAGATACCCTGTGAATCAACTGATGAAATGCTGAAATATGGCAAATTACATTTGGCTAATTTAGTTCGTCATCTAATCAAATTTCTAGCAGTGTAATTTGAATGCTAAAATTGTTCAATTTATTTTTAAAATATTTTTTATCCATTTTCCTTAGACAAATAGCAACTTGACCTTGTGTCAGTAAAAGATTTATTCAAGCTACCCGCTTAAATGCACATATACAGGGTGTCCAAAACAAGAAACACAACAGGCTCAACACACATAAGCAGACACACACACACACACACATACTCTGGCGGAGGGGGGAAAAGTGCCAGGCGCATAATAAGAAGAAAGCAAAAGCTGCCGTTTTCCATCACAGTCGCCGTTGCCGTCGCCGTTGCCGTCGCCGTCGCCGTTGCCGCCATCGCATTTCCATTTCGCGCCGTGGATTTTGCTTATCACTGGGGCTGTCAAGTGCCCAGCATCCCCTACCAGAAATACCCCCTGACACCCAAACGAGCGACCCTTTCGCATTTTTATCTGGCCGGCAACGCAGCTCGCGCTCTTTGCAATAATTCAATTCATTTTCTATTTTTTCGACTTATTTTCATTTGACGGCATCGCAGAAACAAAAAAGTAAAAGTTGTTGCACAATCATCGTTCGGCAGCTTCAAGTGTTCGCCTGATATGGGGGGGGGGGGGGGGCTGAGGGCAAGCTCCTGACCGGCCATTGTCCAGCCCTGTTGGACAGAGACAAGTAGCATGGCAATAAATTTTGGCGCGTTACCTTTTGTGGCCATTTGGCCATTTGTGTTGCATGCGTCGAGGCGAAACTGCCGGCTGAGATATTTGTGTAAGGCGATACCAGTTTGCATTGTCTGTAAAATAATGTTGCATAGTTGCAAGCAAATGTTTATATTTTATTCACGTGTAATAACAATGCATTTGTATTAGGACATAATAATAAAATCGATTTAATTTTGATTTTATTATTTAATCAATTTTGTTAGTTATTCTTTAATGGCAACTTATATTCAAAATTAAATTAATCAGAACCCACAAGCCTGCAATTTTAGCTAAGTAATAATATACATATTATAAATAAGTATAATATAAATTAAAAATTAAATTCAAGAGCAGAAATTTGATATCAGCAGTCGGAAGTCAAGCAAAGATTCCTTTGACTAACTTCGACTTTATTAAATTTCAGCTGATATATTTAAAGCAATTGACTTACTTTCTAGTAATGAGTTCAAATCTGGGCCTAATGATAAATAATCGCACCTTTTGATATCTCTCAATCGCCAAGGTAACATCCATTCATGTCCAGATCTGCCTGCCTGCCTGCCTGCCACCCGCATTCTGCCAGTTTTCATGCTAAATCAGTTTTTAATTTCCGCTCATTTGCGAAACTACTGCGACGGCTTGCAACAATAGCCAGCGTCAGTGCCTCATTATAAGCCCCAGTTTTGTTCAGCAACTTTGGGTGCCGCTGGCGGAGCGTCAAACCACGCCACTGCCTCCCCCCCCCCCTTCTCCCACACAATTATCGACTATGCTCGCTACCCCCATTGAATTGAGCCTGTGTAAATATGTTGAAAAGTTAATTCATTGCACATCAGTGCATCAGCCCCAGATTCAGGTTCGGTTCCAGTTCCAGTTCCAGCTGCAACAACTACTTTACTGTCTGTGTGTGTGTGTGTGTGTGGGTGTGTGGCATATAGTGAGTGTCAGCGTCGTCGGCGTTTGCCGTCTGTTTGCCGCCTGTTTGCACAAAGGACTTTCATACAGGACATTTACGTTGCTTGCTTTTCATTTTTCCCGTGCTTTTCTTTTCTTTTCTTTTATTTTTTGTAGTTTTTTTTTTTTTTTATTTTTGTTCCCATTTGCTGTGTGTCATAAATTTAGTTCGATTTGCTGTTCAATGGCATTAACTTGCACGTCCTCGCTCGGGTGGCAGCAACCATCGAGAGTCCTGCAACTGCTGCTGGTTGTTTTTTTTTTTGTTTTTTTTTTTAATGAATTTTGCTGTTCTGGCTGCTTAAGTAGTTATCGCTGTTTGTTTTTACCTCTTGCGGGGTGCCAATAAATGTCAATTTTTTAATGTCGTTTTAGCACGCGGCAATGAAATTTATCAAGCGCTTAATTAATGTCCTTGCACATGGCAAATGATGTTGCATACTTATGGCTGTCACTGTGTAATCGATGGACAAGCACCTTTTTACTGTCCCTTAGTTGATAGAATGCAAAGTTTGCCAGCTTTGATTATGCATATTAAGTGGTGCTCAAATCTACCATTAAGTAAATCTCTTCAGTAGATATAGCATTAAAAAAATAGCTTAAAAAAAAGCTACTTATTATTTTTATTTCAAAGTGCTTAAGTCGAATGTTTCTATAATTATATTAATTACAAATAATAAATATTTGTCTTTCTCATACTTATTCTTTTACTTATTATCTTATTATCTTATTAATTTCATAATTATTAAATTCAAAGATTTTTGAGCTATAGCTCATAACTAATATTGTTATAAACTTAAATATTAAATTATTTATTTCAATATGACTTTAATATTGGTCATATTACACTTGCCTTAAGACCTTTCAATAATTGCTTGCAACTCCTAAGTTCTTAAATCGGATAGTTCTATCATTTTCACACTCCAACACAATTTTATACATATGGTTTACTCCAAATCTATTAATTTTCCAATGGTATTTTTTTCTATCATTATCGGTTAACTTTAATCGCATTGCAAGCAAATAATTCATTCAATTTTACTTCGGTATTGGTTCACCGAGCATTTAACACTTCGATAAAAATTCATTTAATTACCGCAGTGGACAGCAAAATTTGTATTTGCATTTATTCCAAACATATTTAACACTTTTTTCTATACTGTCACGTTCGCTGCTTATTTTTATTGCCGTATTCCTTGGGTGTTTTTTTTTTTTATTTTTTTTTATTTTCTATTCGTTCTATTTCTGTTTGTATTTTATTTTTGGTTTTGGGTTGTTATTTTGCACTACAATTATGTTAATTTCCTATGCAAATAAAATTTAATTGAAGCTCTCGCCAGGGCACGTCGCGACCCACGTCGCCGGAGACGCCAGCAACCTGCACTTAGGCAGCTGCGACGCCCTGGCATTAATGTAGGAAAGACCACACCCCCTTCCTCCTGCGACAACCGCCAACACCTCTACCAAACGGGACTGGCTTTGGCGTCTGTTCCTGAATGGCTTGCAGCACATTTGGAGAGCGTCGCCAGCATTAATTGCCAATAATTATATTGGTTTACCTTTCTCCTTTTTTCTTCTTTTTTTTATAAATATTTTTTTTTCCCCTTTGGCATTTTGTTTACCTCGGGGCAAGTTGCTACTTTAAAAAAAGGTTTCACATTCGAATTTGCTGCATATTTAAGAGCTCAACCAAAGGCGAATTTAGGGTTTTTAAAAATGTATTATTTGGCATTTGATATTCACTTAATTAAATCTATTTATGTGTGTTATTTTTTCTAATTCATTTAAATTCTAGCTTTTCGTTCCATTCATTGCATGCAATTATATTTGAAATTGCAACCAATTAAATTTGCATAAATCAAGCGGCAAGCAAACAGCAGCAGCAACACGAAACGCAATAAGTGTCAAACAATAAAAGTGCGTTGACAATTACAGTAAAAATTAAATTAACTTATTAACTCGCGAATATGTGATATGTGTTCAAACATGTAAATGAACAACACACTCATCTCTCTTTGAGCTGACAAAATGTAATGTAATACGAGTAAATGCCGCGGCTGTCCTTTAAATAATAATCCAATCAGCAAACATTTGGACACCAGTGTGTGCCACAATAGGCGTCTCCCCCACACCCCCCGTGGGCCACACAATTGACAATTGCCTGTGGATTATGTAATTACCAAATGGGCAAATATAATTTAATAATAAAAGCAATCACAGCTCTCAATTCATTGGCTCTGATTTATGTAACATAATATTGAATCAATTTGGGGAAACACGCAGTTGCTCATTAAATATTTGTGTTTAGCTTTAAGTCAAACTTTCCATCAGACTTTAGAGTAATCAGGAGTTTTCTATTTTTTGTTGCAGGACTACGACAAGGAGATTAGCTGCCACAAAATCCATTCGCCCAGCAGTAGCAGCCACGCCCACCAACACCACCTCCTGCATCATCAACAGCCGCCGCAGCAGCAGCATCATAATCACATCAATAGCAATGAGGATGATTTGGAGACAACGCTGCTGTCGCCGGCACACTCCAACCACTCAGGCTACGACACCAAGGATCATGTCAAGGAACTGGAGTTCTATAAGAATCTAGCCGCCAAGGCTGCCTCGCTGGCCAATCATCACCAGCGCAACACAAACTCCGCCTCGCCATTGCCCATGCAAATCGATGTGGACGAGGACGATGCAGATGATCCCGCGGCGGAGGCAATGCGTCTGCGTCGCGAGGAACAGGCTCAGGCCAAGGCATTTGCAGCACATCTAAATGGAACTAGTGAGTACATATCGAAAGCCAAAAAAGAACAAAAACTTATTCACAACAGAGGCGGAACCAGTTGGAATACCAAAAAATATATATTTTTGAGACAAAATATAACAATTTGAAAATCTAATATTTTAGCTTTGGTAAATTAATTAATTAATTTTCGTTTTCAGTTTAATTAAAAAATTATTTGTATTTTCTTGACTTATGATATTTTTTTTTTAGAATAAATCTAATTTGTTGTACTATTCTTTTATATGCTTTTTGTATTCTAAACATCTAGTTTCCGTCTCTGAATAATACACTGAAACTTTTGGCCCCCCCTTAGTTAAGTAAAGCAGCAATTAGTGCTGTGCAGCTTTAGGGCTGCTTTTCCCCCAAAACCCCGACAATGGTGAAATTTACTACTAATTTGGCTAACTGGCTCAACCCAAAACTAATGACAACATTTTCCGTATGCTTTTTCTCGTTTATCTTCTCAGTGCAAGACATGATAAATTTGCAAAAATTACAAAATTTGGCTACGCTGCAACAGCAACAGCAGCAGCAGCAGCAACATCAGCAGCAGCAACACCAGCAACAACAGCAGCATCAGCAGCAGCAGCAACAACAGCAACATCCGCATGCACACACACATTCACATTCACATCATTCCCATCATCATCCGGCGACGGCAGCAGCACTTGCAAGTCTTCAGGGATTAGCCGCCTCCGTGTTTAACTCACCATTGAATTTGAGCGTTGGCGCTGAGGCAATGGCAACAACAACAGCCACAGCAGCAGCAGCAGCAGCAGCAGCAGCAGGGGCAGTTGGCGGAGTCACTTCAACATCGGCAGCAGCTGCTGCTGCGGCGGCGACGGCAGCAAGTGCCTCGCCCAGCAACAACAACAACAACAACAACAACAACAGCAGCTGCCACAATGGCAACAACAAGCACAAGACGTCAAAGGGCAATAGCAACAGCAGCAGCAACAACAGCAACAGCTCAGCCCCCGGCAACTCGTCCAGCCAACAGCCGCAGGATAATCCCAGCAGCAGCAGCTCACCCCACGCCCATCCCCTCAACGCGACGACGCTGGCGAATGTTTTGGCTGCGGCGACCGCATCGCCACCGCCAGCGCTCCAAGCGCCGCCGGCGAGCGCCCAAATGCCGCAACTGATACTCGCCTCCGGCCAGCTGGTGCAGGGCGTCCAGGGTGCCCAGCTGCTCATCCCAACAGCGCAAGGTGGGTGCAAAACAAATAACCACACACACACACACACACACACACATGCACATTGTGTGCTCGGGATTAGTTTTAGCTGCTGGGGTATCAATAACATAGTTGACTTCACTTGACTTTGCCCCAGGCCGCAGCCAAAGTCCTTGGTTATTAAAGCCAAAGCTAAAGCGATTATTCTGCTCCTAATTTCCTCGACTTTTGCGCAGATTTAACCGTGTTCCCTTCTTAGCAGATTATAAATTCCGAACCCAATGAATTATTTGTTATGTTTGAGACTTAATAAGTTGTTTTATTGATTTTTTTTTAGCTATAAAAATGAAGAAATTTATTTGATATTTATTTAAAAGGAGTCTAACAAATCTACTATTAATTGAGTAAGCTGAGCTTTCGGTAATATAAAAATTAAAATTTTTGTGCTATGTAGCCTTTCAGAGAGGGAGAACTTTGGACAGCAAGTACACGGATACAACGGATATGGGTTGATTGGAAACCAGAGAAGCAGGCTGTCCGTTCTGTAGAAGTTACTCTAATCTAAATTAGCCTAGTTTTCAATAAGAAATAAGTCAATTATTATTATTATTATTATTATTAAATTGGGATCTTGTGCACTGCGACCTAATAGATCTATTGTGCCCCCTTCTGAGTTTATAGCTCCTCCATCAACCCCAGTTCCTGAACGAATGCCAGGATCTTTGATGGGTCAAGGGCTACTATGTCATTGAGATTCATTGAGATGGCTAGGGCGATACATTCTGTTAGGATGTGAGTTGAGGACTCCTCCTCGACTTCAGAAGACCTACACTGATTGTTACTATAGATATCCATTTTGGACAGGTGGCTTTTTAGTCCACAATGTAGTAGACCGACAAGTATCCTTAGCCTATTCCTACCCATGGATATTACTTGCTTAAATCGCTTATGATTATAGTCGGAGTCCTGATGTCTCACCCCAGCTCCGTAGTCTGCCTTGTCTTTCTTCGTTTCTGAGTTGCATCTTTACTTATGCTAAAATTATTCTACTTTTTTAAAGCAAATTTATTTTATTTCTTAATGCTCTTTTTTGGCATTTAGGCATTTATATTTATTGACAAGAAGTTTGACAAATTCATTACACATTTTTTTTTTATTAGGTAGGCTGAGCTTGAGTTTTGATAAAAAATTAAATTATATTTATGAGTGAGAAATTCGAACAGCAAGTGGTAATAATTACCACCTCCAGATACTGGCTGATTGGAAGCCTGTCCTTTCTGTAGAAATTTAACTTAGCTTAGCTTTCAATCTAAAATTATTCTACTTTTTTAAAGCAAAAATTTATTTTATTTCCTAATGCTCTTTTAGGCATTGCTGTTCAGACCATTCTCACCATTCCGGTGAGTCCACAGATACCCACCAGCGAACAGTTTCTACCCAACGCATTTGGCGCCTTTGCCAGCTATCAGCAGCAGCAACAACAGCAGCAACAACAGCAACAGCAGCAGCAACAGCAACGTGAACAACAACGCGAACAGCAGCGTGAATTGTTGGCGCCACCGTTGGCTGCCATGCAACATGCGCCGGCCTTGCCACAATTGGCACAAACACCCACGAATTTACTGAAGCCCAATCTGTTCTCGACGGGCGTGCAACAGTTGTTGACGGCACTGCATCCGGAGCTGTTTGCCGCCGCCGCTGCCAACCATCAGCAACAGCAGCGGGAGCAGCAGCAACAACAGCTGGCCGCAGCAGCAGCAGCCGCCGCAGCAGCGAGCCACTTGCCACATGCCCACCTTGCCGCCGACTTGAGACGCTCGGCGGAACGAACGCCGCCGAGTGGCTCACCCACTGTGGGCAGTCCGGCGCTGCCGAGCAAGCAGCCACCACCGCCACCGCCGCCCGCAGCTGCATTTCTGCTGCAGCAGCAGCTGCACATTAAGCCCGAGACGCAGACGCATCTGCATCATCATCATCATCTGCATGGCACGACAGGCTCGTCGGCGGTCAGCCAGTCTTCGTCACATCCGCAAATCAGTTTGCGGCATCCCGATGAGCTGACGGCACCGCAACTGGAACTGAAGCCGTTGGAGCTGAGCAGCGGCAGCAGCAGCGTCTCCCCGCCAGCCTTGCCGCCCTCGGCTTCGGCTCTGGCTCGCCACCATTTCGGACACAATCTGCGCAGTGGCAGCTCACCCAAGCACAGTCCGGGACGCGGCGCAGGGATGAATCTCAGCCAGCATCACGAGCGCCTGGAGAGACGCTCGCACACGCCGACAGCGACGGCGACGAGAGCCAGCACCGGGCTGACCGGATCGAGTGGCGGATCAGTTCATCTTATGCCACACGAAAGGGGTTCTGGGAACAATCCCTCGGGCCGTTTGACGCCCATTTCATCGGCGACAGTTCCACCTGGCGGTGGCAATGAAAGAGGCTACTCATCTCCACTGTTTCGCACACACTCGCCACCGGTGCATGTCCTCAACATGGGCACCTCGCCTCGACTGGAACGAGACTATCTGGGCAATGGACCAAGTTTGAGCGGCGGCTCCAGTGGCGTCTCTGGCGGAGCCAACAACTGCACAGCGGCAGCTGTTGCCGCCAGTTCCGCGGGCAACGTACTTAGCAGCATCAATAGGTAAGCACTGGCCAAGTGGTCATCCAGCAGCCCACTAATTGCACAACTCTTGCAGACTCAGTGCCTCAAATGGCGAGTTGACCATCACGAAATCCTTGGGCCCGCCAACTGCAACAGCGACGCGTGCCTTATCCGCCTCGCCGCGTGACGATTCACCCCTGCCGATGCCATCCACATCGGGTGTTTCTCTCATGCAGCCCCTCAAGCTGAGCCCCTCATCCCGCAGCGAACCGCCGCACCTGTCGCCCAATGACAATGACAACGACAACGACCTGCTCATGGATTCACCGAGTGAGTAAAGATCGCCTCTTTTCTTACCTAACTAATTAGCTAGTTTAAGCTAGGTTAAAGGTAACTTTGGCCCAAATGTTGAGTTATTAAAAATTATTAATTTCATTTAATTATTTAAGTTATTTTAATAACTTTAAATACTACTAAAAATTGTCTACATATTGCTTAGATTTCATGTCTGCATTTGCTGCAGCTTAGCCAAACTCCCTCCGACAGCTCCTCGTCCTTGGCAGTTAGGATCCTTTTTAGTTGTCGACACTGTCTGCGCTGCGTGACAGCTGCAACGCTGCTGCTAATTTGGCCAACACTTACACGGCTGACATCTTTCAACTTTTGCCAAAAATCTTTGGCTGGAGTCGTTGTCGAGTCGTGTCGAGTCGAGGAGCAGCTCGCGGCTGCATCAATTATGAATCCAGAGTCCTGAGAAGTCGTGTAAATGCACAGCAAAACTTTTGCACACTCGATGACTCGCAGTAGGCAACTACTAAATAGATAGATATATTGCCCCCATATTCCCATCGCACAACTTGCAAATTGTACGAAATCTCTTCAACTTGTTTGGGTTTTGTTTTTTACTTAAAAACGCACACAAAAGTTTCTCATGTGCTTTTTGAACTGCCTTAATTAAGGTTTGAAAAAGTTGCCATCAAATGACTGGCTGCTGATTTGAAAGTGTCTATTTGAATACATATGTATATATCACTTTTTTTTTTTTTAGGGCCAACTCTTGGTATATCAAATCATCAAGCAACAACAAATTTGAATTAAGTTTTTTTTTAAACTGCCACTTAAATTTCAAGTGCCTTAATTCTAACTCTGTTTTTGTTCAGTTTTACATCATTAGTGTGTGTGTCTCTGTGTGTGTGTGTTTGTGTGTGGCTCTGGAATATCCTCACTAATTGTGTTGCCAAATATTTAGATTATTTTGCTGTGCCAACCCTTAATTCAATTCCAATCCTTTTGAATAAAATTCTTTGTTTTTTTTATTGTGGAAAAGTTCAAATTTTAAAGGCAATTCGCGCATATTTCAGGCACTGCATAATTTTATTAGATTAATTAATTAAACTTATCTTTAAAATGAAATCAATCAATAAAAACATATTTAATATTTATGCTGCTCAAATAAAAAACTATTGATTACTTTTTGCCCTGCTCAGAGTATTCTAAGAATATTTTTGGCTTAAATCGTTTCTGATTATAGCCGTCTATATTCAGAGCAGACTCTGTTCAGTTCAATTAATGATATGCTCACTAGAGAAATGTATATGTGTGTGTTGTGTTCGGCTTAATTGAAACTTTGAATGCATTAAAAATGCAATCAGCACAACAAGATGCCCCAAGTAGAGGCATCATCTCACAGCTAGCAGCTCTCAGCTCTCAGCTAACAGCTCGCAGATATCGGCCAAAACCATCAGCTAACTGGTTTAGAACGTTGCCTTTGCCTAGTCTCAATTGCATTGGTGGATCGTTTGGCTCAGTTGCTGGTTGCTGGTTGCTGGTTGCTGCTTGCTGGCTTTGGTTACTTGCTACTTGCTGCATGCCGCATGCTGCTTGCTACTTCGTACTTGATGGCAGCTCTCTAGTGTCGCATCGCATACAAATTGCAGACAATATGCAGCTTAATTACTACTAATTGATGCATACAAAAACTTAAGATGTTTTCGTATTTAATGACATATTTCACTCCTCCAAAGCCAAGCCAAACAAACAACAACAAAGCAGCTGGAGCAGCAGCAGCAGCAGGAGCAGCCCAAGTTATGGCGTGGCAAGGATTCAGACAAGGCTCAAAGTGGGGCGAGTGCTCAGGGAGGGTTTGTGAGGGGGGGTTGTGGGGCGGTGTGTGCATCTTAATTACCGCTAAAGCGCCGGGACTGCAGTTACAGTGAAGTGAATGACTTTGGTTTTGGCTGCTGCTGCCGTTGGTGTCTGCGCTGTAAGGAATCCTTGTCTCCATGTTGTCTCCTTGTTGTCGGCTTGCATATCATTAATAAATAAATCAAATTTCTGTGCGTGTCGAGCAGCAACAGCTGCTAACAAATTAAGCAGATAAAGTTGAGCGCTAAGTTTGCTAGTTTTACCTATTAGACAAGCATAACAAGAGCTAACTGACATGGCAATAATTACAAGTATTACAAGTGCCCCTCAGCTATTTGAGGCACAACTGCCGCAACTGCCTCAACTGCCGCAACTGTTGTGGCAAATTAGTTTTATCAATTTACCTACGACACTCTAATAATATTTCGCAATTACCGCAATTAACTGCAATTAAGGGAAGCGACTCGACTTGACGCGACTCGAATTGACGGCAATTTGTGTCGTCATTTCGCATTGACAGTTATTACCTGGAACCGAGACCGTTAACTGTTAACTGACTGTCCGACTGGCAGTCAGACAGACATAAGGACACATAAACAGATAAATACACACAGAGAGAGAGAGAGCGAGCGAGAGGGAAACATTTTCTTCATTTTCCATTTCAATAATAGCTTACCACTTAAGTACCGTTAAGCTAAACTCTTGTTGACTTTAACCCTCTAAACCCGCTTAACGTATTCCACAGATGAACCCACCATCAATCAGGCCACCACCAACGTGGTCGACGGCATCGACCTGGATGAGATCAAGGAGTTTGCCAAGGCATTCAAATTGAGACGCCTCTCGCTGGGCCTCACCCAGACCCAGGTGGGCCAGGCCCTATCGGTGACAGAGGGACCAGCGTACAGCCAAAGTGCCATTTGCAGGTGAGCTATGAATGGATGACACGAATTGTGCCATCAAAACAATCTAATACACAGCACAAATACCTCTAGCGAAAATATCAGAAATAGCTTTAACAATCTAAAGAAAAAAAGTGTTTGTAAAAATATTTCATTGTATTTCTACACATAAATTAAAGTAGCCTAATACTAAAATAATTAAACCTCTTTCTTAGTTAAAAATAATCTAAAACAGTAATAATTTTTTAATGATTCTAATAATATAGAAGATCGTTTTACGGCTTAGTGTTTTGATATTAGTTTTAATCCGTGTTAGGATTTTTCATATATACGTTTATTGCTAATATTATGTATGTGTTATTTCAAATGGCAAGAGATTAAAATATTCTTAAAAAAAAATATACTATAAATCATTTTGGTTTCTTCAATATACTACTGTATTTTTTATAATTTATCTGGAAATCAAACGACAAAATCTAATAGAGTAAAAAGACAACAGGATAATTATATTATTTTTATTTCCAAAAAAAAAAAAAAAAAAAAAAAACATTTGCATTTGAATTGATTTTGGTTTAGAACGCTTTCATTTGAATATGTTTTATAATAATTTCTGGAACAGTTCTTAGAGTGCCAGGACATTTTGAACAAGTTATAAATAAATGAGAATCAAATATAAATATATATTCTTATGCTATTAATTTATCGAATATATTGCTTAATTAGTTAAATGTTTTTAACAAGTGACAATCACAAAAAAAGAAAGAAAAAAAAACAAAAATGCAAAATTAATTTTATTTATTTTATTTGTTTATTTTTAAATCGCCAACTGTCTCTCCTTCTCACACTACTACTACTACTGCTACTACTACTGTTTCACTCGCTCTCCACGCTGCGACTGTGTCGAACACCCCCAAAACACATCAAATGTCAAATGCCAAATGTCAAATGCGAAATGTCAAATGCCAAAATGCAAGCAGTGCACTCGCTGCGCAGATGTATGCCGCTCAGCTGTCGACGCAACAACAGAACATGTATGTGTGTGTGTGTGTGTGTACTTGTGTGTGTGTACTTGTGTGTGTGTGTGTGCAGTTGTGTTTGTATGTGTGTGCGAAAGAAACTTAACTAAAGTGCAAAAGAGCTCATTTTTATTAAACGTTTTCGTTAGTTTCATTTTTATGTTATAAGTATGCGCTTTCCAAAAAAAAAAAAAAAAAATTAAAAATAAAATTAAAACACATCCCAATTAAATTGGCCAGGGCATTGCCAATGAGCAATTTTTTAGCAAATTTTGTATATTTTTTGGCAATAAAAAACCAAAGCGATTAAAAAGAATGCTACTTAACAATGTCCTGGCACTTTAGTTACGTTTCTTTTACGTTAAACTAGCGCATACAGACTGAGACTGAGACTGAGAGAGTGAGAGTCAGTAGTCACATAATACTAAGATACTCTCTCTCTCTCTATATATATATATATATAAAAAAAAAAATATATAGGTTCGAGAAACTGGATATAACACCAAAGAGTGCACAGAAAATCAAGCCAGTGCTGGAGCGCTGGATGAAGGAGGCCGAAGAGAGGTGAGAGTATGGAGGCAGTTCCACGCGCCGTTTTCCACAAGCAAAAAGACCAAACCAAAACTGACCTACTTTTTTTTACTCTATTTAAAGTCACTGGAATCGGTATAAATCGGGCCAGAACCATCTGACAGACTATATTGGCGTGGAGCCGTCAAAGAAGCGAAAGCGTCGCACCTCGTTCACCCCGCAGGCCCTCGAGCTGCTGAATGCGCACTTTGAGCGCAATACGCATCCTTCGGGTGAGTGGTAACTTTCAGTTGACACATTCATATATCAATCTATATCTATATATATATATACATATATATATTAATTTTTATATGTATTCTACTTTGCAGGCACGGAAATTACTGGGCTGGCCCATCAACTTGGCTACGAGCGCGAAGTGATTCGCATTTGGTTCTGCAACAAGCGGCAGGCACTCAAAAACACCGTTCGCATGATGTCCAAGGGCATGGTTTAGGTGGTGGCATCATCTGGCTGGACGAACGTGCTACATACTGTATATAGTTTGTGTGTATTTTGTGATAGTTTTAAACACTTAGCGTTTAGCATTTAGGCCATGTAATGTAAAAAGGTGTGTCATAGCATTTACAATAAATGTCAGCAAAATGCCCCTCTCCTCCCCTTCCTAGCCACACTCCAAGCCCAACCATCTGAGCTCCCCCATCTAAAAATTAATACTATTTACGCATAACATTACGAGTAATATTAATCATATCCCAAATAGCCTAAAAGTAGTCTAAAGTATATAGGCAGTTTTTAGGGCCCATTTTATGATATTGATGTGCCATTCCAAAAATTTAAAATACGAAATACAAAATACAAAACAAAACAAAACAAAAAAGAAAACATCAAGAAAAAAAAAACTGAAAATATATGTATAACAAATTCATACCTAAACGAGTTTTACATTTAAACAATTTGTATGGCAAAAGCGCAAAAACCAAAATGGCAAAGAAAAAAATGGAATTTCTTTATAAATTTTAAGCGCTGATCTAAAATTAATTGCATTTAATGCGCTGGCTATATTATAATATAACGTGTATACTAATGTGTATTTTATTTAAACAATTTATTAACAAATTATAAACTCTAGCAATTAACGATTCTCATTTGGCCATCAAAGACCCCCAAGTCCCTCAACCTTTAACAAAATAAATGTAAACCAACTAAAATGTATGGCAGCGCACTAATTTAGAATAAGCAAATTTATGTAGCAACTTATAACGATGGCAAGAAAAAACAAAAAAAAAACCAAACACATATATAAAAATAAATATTTCAATTACAAAATTTAAATGGTACACAAAGGAAAGAAACAAAATCATGAAAAACTGAACAAATATTTAAATAATTGTAATAAAAAAAATCAATTAAAAATATGAAAACGCAGTGTTTTATTTGAAATGTCGAAATATACTTATATGTTAATTTTTAAATGGAAATATTTTGGTAGTAAAAAAATTATCAACTATTTTTTTAATACTAATTATATTGTTCTTAATTGCTCTTAGTGTAGGCTGGCAATATCACATCAAGTTAGTTTAAAATGGCAGAGATTTACAAGTTCAATCACTCAACATGGCCTCCAGGTTCTTTTGCTTTTGCCACACACGATACTCGATCATACCATATCTATGAAACGAGAACAATGCTATTTAAATATGAATTAAAATTACAATATTATTATCTTTACCCGATGCAGCCAACAATCATGACAGCCATTAGAATTGTTAGCTTGGTGGAAGTGCATAATTGCGAGCTGATGACATAGCCGATAACCGAACCGGTGCTCTCCCATAAACGGAAGTTGCTATAAGCGGCAATCAGGTGGTTGGGAAACAGGATGCCATAAAACGCTGTAAGCCAGGCAAATTAAAGTCGGTGTCATAAGCATTCTAAAGTTTGCGCTTACCATTGACAACAACCAGCCAGATGCCGTCGCAGATTCCCCAAACGGCCGCAAAGGCACAATAGCTGAGATAATCACCCTCGCGCGCCTCCCAGCTGTACATGTAGGACAACAGGCAGAGATTTATTACCGCACAAATGGCAGCCAGTGTGACACGTCCAATTCGCTCCACCAAAGCACCAGCAATGCCGGCGGCAATCGCATTCGCAACGCCAAAGCAAATCATAGCAAAGCCAATCTTCGATATGCCCCAGCCGCAGGCAACAAACGACTGTGGTAAGTTTCAAGAGTGGTGAATTTTAGTCAAGCTTCGCTCGCAGCTTAAAAGCTTTTACTTTTCACTCACGCGTGTAAAGTCAACGGCCAAAAAGGCTTCCTCGAGTCCAATAAACATGGTTATGGGCAGCATGAGTATCTGGCGGCGTTTGCGCAGCAGATTAATGGTAACAGTCAACAGCTTCAGTCCAGATATGCCATCGCCAGTATCGCCGCGCTTGACGCCATATCTATTCATAAGAAAATCCGAGTAGTTAGTAAAAATAAACTTATTTTTAAATTTAAAACTTTCAAAACAAAAATATTTTATTCAAAT
This sequence comes from Drosophila demipolita, assembly GCA_035042405.1. Lineage (NCBI taxonomy): Eukaryota > Metazoa > Arthropoda > Insecta > Diptera > Drosophilidae > Drosophila > Drosophila demipolita. The sequence goes on from JAWNLI010000025.1 coordinate 1,427,031, forward strand.
TAATACTTTAATAGTAGTTAAGTCTTACCGCTTCAGGGAACTAACGCCAAAGATCATCATGATGACAGCGCCAGCCATGCACGTGAGGAATATGGAGTTGAGTAGCTGAATTTGTTCGGGCGCGGGTGGCACCAGATTTGGATTGACTTCAGCGCCAATGCCTGGACAGAAGCGAGCACCACACAATTCACCCACTCGACTAATGCTCGCCTCAAGTGGCTCCACTTCAAGGCTCTCGTTGGCTGGCGTTGTCGTTGCGCTGAGTGTGAGCACCGACGACGAGATGAGATTGCCCCACACCTGGGCCATTTGGTAGAATATGAAGAAGAGGCCAAAGAACTTGACCGTATTGACATCCTTCCGCGATTTATTGCCACGCACCTGAGTCAATGCCTCCGAAACTGTGGACAAATATGTGCACTTGGCACACCAGAGTGGCCCGCCACCAAAGCCCACCATCAGAGCAGCCGGAATGAGCGTCTCGAAGCGCGGATAGAACTGGGCAGCTATGTAGGGCATATATGCAAACAGGGCGAGGGCCATGGTCAGACGGCAGCCGAACCAACTGTTGATTAGAGAAAGTGACAAATGCCTTGCGTTAAGCCGCTTGTTTTTATGGCCCTCTGGCCGACTCAAGGTCGGCCATAAATCTAAATAAATCGAGTTAACTGATTAAAGCAGTTGCTTGAGGAGCATCGGCTTGAAGAGCACAGCACGTGCCTGGAATAAGTCAAACGGGTCGGAAAAATCCTGAAAAAACTTTGTGTTTATTCGACCAAGAGAGAGAGAGAGAGAGAGATAGAGAAAGTGAGAGGGAGTGAGAGGGAATTCTAGGCTTGCTATAAATTAGCGATTTGTTTAAATGTCAGCCAGAGCAAGTTGGTTGGCAGCTATCCAAAACAAGAAACCGAAAAATAAGGGCGGAACCCCAACCAAACGAGGGAGGGGGGTATATGGGAGATGAGCTGCGCAGCAAGAGGACAGAAACCCTAATCTAAAGGTCTCTCCCCGTTGACATTTAGCAGTCAAACATTTCAGGGCATCGGCTCAAAGTATTAAGAGCCGACTTTGACTGCCTTTTGACTGTCACATCTGCATAAAATCGGCATAAAAATGCCACTCAATTGCAGACATTCATGGTAACGCCAACAATTTATGGCAACACACCCCGATGGAGCAATGGCAACAATTATTTGACAATGAGATGTTTATCAAAAATTAAAACAGGCAACCGCTTTTTTGGTTGCACAAAAGTTTTAATAGGCACATTATGGAAGCCATTAAATTGTCTGCATATTAATACCAAAAAAGTTCTTTGACTTTTAACTAGACTTTAAGCCAATATCGATTCTTAAATAGACATTATTATTATGACAACACTGACACATTTTCATTTAAACAGCTTTATCTATTTATGGTCACACATTCTTCGCATTAAATTAATAACGCTCTATTTATAAACTGTGCGTTTTATATAGACTTGATTGTGATTATTTATGCATTTTATGAAGCGATTTCGTTACTCACCTAATCACCGTCATGGGTAAAAATATGTTGGACAAGATGAGGGAGCCATAGATGACGGCCAGTGTGGTTGTGCCCAGTGCCTTGTCCGCATTCACCGAGCTCTGCAGATTCGATGTGCCATGGAAGGCCGTAAAGTGTATCATGAATGCCAAACCAATGACAACCACATTTTTGGTAATTATGAAACGCTCTCTCGGCTCATACTGACGTTGACTCTGTGCTCCCTTGCCATCCCCATTTATGCTGACGGGCGCAACAGTTCCAGCGCCTGAATTACCATTTGTGTCCAGTGCCAGCTCCTCGTGATGTGCTTCCGATATGTCATTTGGGTAGACCATATTGCTGATTAACTCAAATGTGGGTTTAAAGGGGAATTTAGTTATCATGTTGCATATATTTACACACATTATTGTTAAATTATTAAATGTAATACAGAAGTAGAATACAATGAAATTCAATTAACTAAAATTGCCACTTTTATTTGATTTCGTGTTTACTCATTATTTATTGACTGCATATATATTAAAATATATTTTCATTCAATTAGTTTCATATTTGTATTGTATTTGGTTGTTACTGATTGCAAAAAATTCTTTTGTATAGGATTTTTGCAATCTGAACTCAGTAAGGAAAATGCGACAAGAATTGGCTGTATTTTTAAATCCGTATATCCTTTTTCCCTATCAATTTAGAGATGGACTTTCCACTTCAAATTGAATATCCTATTTGTATTAGCCAAGTTGTTTGCATTCCGGGCAACACGGCTACATTTTCAATAAAGTGGGCTACAAGAAAAGGCAACACACTTGTCGAGACTCGCCTCTCATTCCCCTTACCCTAAATAACTGGCAGGGTATATTAGCTAGCATAAACGAGTCGACAGTCAATTGGATTTATATGTGAGTTGTAAATTGTCATTCAGTCCGTGCACTTGAGAGTATTTCAAATGGGTTTGAGATATATCAAAGTCAAAAGTTTAGTAGCAGCTCATGTTTGGCAAATACCAAAATGCAGGCGTTGTGTTCAACCCCTTTTTTTAAGCGAAAGCTATATAAAATTTGGAAACGGGTGTTCTGGCTTACCCATGCCACAGCATGCAACACAGGACAAGGATGTCTGCTGAGTCGAATGCCGCCTTTAATCTTTTAGGCAATGCCACACGGCACGTTGTGCTCGAAGCTCAGTTCAAATATATGCTTGTCTACGCCCACACACTGAAGGGATGCCCGAAAAACACACACACACACACACATACACACGCCAATATTGAAGCGAAGGTAGAGGGGGTAAACGGGGATTGGGGGTGTATGCTTGGCAAAGTCTGAATGCTTGGCACGACTTGTTTGCATTTGAGTTCGCGATGCCAACGACACTTTGCTGCAAATTTAGCACCTTTGAGGTTTGGTTGGGCCACCCACTTGGGGCAATGATTTTGATTTAATGTACTCACAAAGTCCTTCCTCCTACCACTCCCCCCCGCCCCCACAATTAAGCTGAGATACTTTTGGTGGCAGCCATCGCTTACTTAGCGAATTGTTTCGAAGATTTTTTGGCACGGTGATAAGAGGGTTAAATAATCAAGCGAAATTGCTTCAAAATACCTTGGGGCGTGACAGCAACAAATATTAATTGCTTCAATTTTGAGAGCACTTGCACAAAAGTTCAATTAATCTTTAAATTGAGAAAACACGTAGAGGCGCTCAAACAATTTCAAAACTCTTGATAGGCAATCAACTGGGACACAAGCTCAATTCCTAAATCACTTTGACGACCCATTTCCCCAACACACAAAACGACGTTAACAATTGCACACATTAATCATACGCAGTGTTGAACCTTTGTCCTGCCTGCATACCAATTGGTATCGAGAAGTGCACTTAATCACAAATATAGGTTAAAAATACCACATAAATTATGAATCTTACACATTTAGTCTGATAAATTACTTATGCATTCATCTCGAAGAAATCGAAGTAACAGGAAATTCAAGCAATTTTATTTAGCACTTGGCATATTTGAAAATGACAGCTACAACCAACCAGTTGGCAAAATATTCCTTTTAAATTTTAATTTATAAATATTTTATATTAAATTCGTTTTTATCCTTAACTTGGTCAAAAGAGATCAGATCAGACACGCCGGCGATTTTTAACAGTTCTTAGACATTAAGACTAAAACAACATGTTGGATTACTCGAATTTATTATAAATATAAAATTCAAATCTGAAAATAGAGTTTAAACTTTCATTCCAAAAATGATTCGAATATCAAAAAGCAGGGCTTTCCAGGAGGAACTTCTTACAATGTGGCTACTCATGTTTAAGATGTAAGTTGCTGCGTTATCAGTGAAAGAGCAGCATGCTAAGCATAAAATTAATTGAAAGTATAAATTCACTCAGCACACTCAGTACACACACACACACACACACACATACTGGCAGAACCATCTGGAGTTTGCCAGCAAAATTGAAGCCACGAGACACCATTAAAATAAATAAAACTTTTTATGGTTTGTTGACAGCTCACGCGAGGCAGACATACAATTGGCCAGGAAATGGTTGGTGGGTTGGTGGGGGGGGGGGGGGGTGGGGAATGAGGAAGGGGGGTTCAACAAGCTGGGCATCTTGTCCATCAACTAAATGAAAATCAGGCTTAATCACAAAATGGAGACAAATATGACAGCAATTTCCTCTCCCTCTCTTTGTGCGTATTAAACAATGAAACTTGGCAACTGGAACCCAGTTTGAGCCTCTTTGCTGCCATAAAATGGCGTCCAGCCGTTGAGTCTAACTGTGTGTGAGTGTGTTTGTGTGTGCCAAGGGCCGATAACAATAATTTTTGGGTATTTGCTTTATGTTTGCTTTTTATGTGGCGCCCCTACAGTAATTTTATTAAATTATTGCCACCAACATGACCAACTTTTTTTTTGTTTTTATTTTTTTTTTTTTTTTTTTTTTGGGTGTGGAGAGGCACCCGCATTCTGCTCTTGAATCCAAACTGTTGTCGTTTATATGGTGTATTTGGGGAGCAGCTTGAGTTTCCATTTGAATTTCATGCTGTGCACTTTGGACAATTTCATGCACTTGTGATTGCTATTTGCATCAAGTTTGCTTTGATTACCCATTCGATTTCTTGGGCCAAACTGAATTTTCGTCTTATTTCAGCAACAAAAAAAGGCAGCTAATCAATCACTGTCAAACTTAAAGCAAAACCAAACACACAATTTGACCATATATATATATAAGGATATATATATATTATGTGTATATAGTTCGACTTGTGGCACATGCCGGGAAAATACAAATTGTAGGCTGGCAAAGGGGCGGTAATTATGCCCATAAGTTGGCACTTAGCAGCACATGTCGAGTTGAGAAGCAATAATGCCCGTAATTAACTTTAGATCTGTCATGCCTGTTATATATTTGTTTATGCTCGCTTAACCCTCATTCATTCATGCACAAGCCAAACACACACACACACACACACACACTCACAAAAACAAACACAAACAGAATCGAGTCGAATACATCATCAAATCAGTTTTGCTTGACCAACTGATTAGCGGCCATAAAATTTGCAGCAGCAGCCAAAAGCAGTCAACACTATTCGAAATATTTGTGTGTTTATGCATGTGTGTGTGTGGGTGTGTGTGAGCGTGTCAGAATGTGCGAACTTTAGTTTGGTTTGCCCCTAATTACACTCCTATAATTTTGCCTACTACTTCGCCACTTGCATTTGCAAATATTTTCAAACATGTTCTAAAAACAAATTTCTCTTTAAAAAATTATACATAAGAAACTCAAAGTTAAAGCGATATTTTTGTTTAAATATTAAATGTTTGAAGTTCAATTCGAACTTTGAGTGAGTGTGAAACTCAGAACTTAATTCTCAGTTTACTCGAATGACAAACTGGAATGTAGACAACGTGATAAACAGAGAGACAGAGAGAGGGGAGGGATGAAGAGAAATTGAGAGGGGTACGAATGCAATATTCTAACAGTCGTAAATAACTCGACAATAACATTTTGGCATAGAATAGCTGAAAATGTTTGCCAAAATGCTACTCTTGAATCGGATAAATATTACGTATACGTATAATGTATAGTTGCTTTAAATTAATAGAATAAATATTACGTATACGTATAATGCACAGTTGCTTTAAATTAATAGAATAAATATTACGTATACGTATAATGCATAGTTGCTTTAAATGAATAGGATAAATATTACGTATACGAAATATAGTTGCTTTAAATTAATAGAAAAGATAAAAATCAAACTAAGTTTCAAACGAAATTGAAGACGAATCCTCAAGATAAATAGGAGTATATATAAAAAAGAGTAGTTTAAATTGGCATTTGCAATAGCAAACGGCAATCAACAGAGATTTTCAAGTCGATTTGGTTTGATTTGTGGCAATGTGGCTTATTCCCCATTGAGCTTGTTGAGGCTAGACCAACAGTATGGCTTGTGGAGCACTCCCAAAGGAGAGTCTTTAATATGACTAATCAAAAGATACTTAAGCATATCTGCAGTGAGTGCAGAACACATGCAAGCAAACAATGCACACTTTTTTGTGCACTTTCCAAAAAAAAAAAAAATAAGGAGAGCATAAAATACAAAAGCTGAAGAAAATAAAATGTACTCTTTCATGAAAACTTACTTTGTGTCCTAACCAGGCAGGGAGCCATGACAGACCCCCTGGCCCGCTCTCACTTCGCACCTGATTCTCTTCCACAGCTGTCTCGCCCCGTAAGTTTGTAACAATGGCTACCCGAAAAAGTTGACTATAAGGTTAAGCAAAAAATAAGAACTAAAAAAAGGGGTTTCGGTAGACGCTTAAGAAAAATTAATGCAATATTAATGCCAGAAGAGAAAGCATAAATCTGCTGCAACTTTGAGCTATTTCAGCTCAGCTGAAAGCGAATAACTCCGACAAGACGGATTTGAAAATATGTTTCCTTATTTCTCCATTCAAAGAGATGCAATATGGCCAAGTATAGTTTCTTACAACTGGTGTGCAAGCACCCAAATCTATATAATGAGAGCCAATTTATAAAACCCAGTCTTGACAAATATCTGCCATAATTTTTACCCACTGTGCCTGAGTCGAGTAGCTAAAGTATTTCACAGGCTTATGAGCGCTCTGGCTGAAACTTTTATTGTTGCTCTGAGTACGCGATAATTTGGCTAATGTTTTATATTTTATTTTTTTGCCGTTTCCTAATGAGCCATGCCGCCCCAAAAGTGAGTGCTGCAAATTGGCCGGAGCCAAGGATATGTGTCAATTTTATGGGAACACTTGAAGCTGCTGTCGTCTCGCCTGGAAATCAATGCTGGCATTTCGTTTGGAGTTAAAGGCCACTTTCAGTGTCGTCTCAGCCCAGTCAACCATAAATTTATAATGTAATCAGAACCTATATAAGCATTTTTATGTTTATCTCCAAAGCCTCTTGCGTGCTACAAGCCAAGTTACTTAACACTCATTCGGTTTTTATAGGCCTGTCAATCTTTAGCGGAATTTGTCCATAACCAAATAAAAAAGTAGAAATAAAAAAATAAATACAAAATATGATGCAAATGCCAACGAAAATTCGAGGGCCAATAAAAATAAAAATGAGAATAATATCAAAGATAAAATGATTCATTGCCAAAAAAAAACTACTTATTTATAAAGTATTGCAATCAGTGCGATTCTCCTTGTGACATTTTAATTTCAATATTGTTGTTATTATCTGCTCTCAATTCCAGCCTCAACAGTTGCTCGCGCTGTTTACTCAACAGCTGCTGTTAAAATTTCCCTTACTCTCGCAGCATGTTAAGTGCGCTAACAGCATAAGAGAATTTAACAGCTTCTGTTCGAGAGTTTTTCAACTTTGCCTTATCAAAACTGATAACAGCTAAAACAACTTTAATGCAAGACTAATTCATCTTCATAATGTAACTATTTAAATTAATTTATTACTTATATTATAACACACAATTAATTCTTCAATTTTTTCAAGTTTTTTAAATAACTATTTAATTAATGAAATAAAATAAGAGTCTCCCTCCTTTATTGTACTACTTTTAATTAATTAAATGGTTAATTTTTCCCTCCCAGTAAATTTGTTTCTTCCTAGTAAAACTAGTAACATAGATTCCTCATCTCTATTAGTTCTCTTAAGCTTTATTGTCTCAAATATTCTCTGCAGAAGTCTTTCATATTTTATATATTTTAATTATATTTTTAATCTAAATTGACACATTCTCTGCTCTCTATAAGTGTAAAAATTTTTCAGCAAAAGGTGTGGTTGTGCAAATTGTAAAATTTTGACACTGCCACAAGGTAAAATTTAAGTTTTGAGTTAGTTGCACTGAGATAGTTGCAGCAAAGTATGCTGCACTTCCGTGGTGAGTATGCAGCATGCTTTGTGCCATTTTGCTCCCACAACTCATTTGTCAAGATTTGGAAGCAACTGGAAAACTGGCAACAAAGCGTAATCAAAGGTTAAAATGCTGACGTGAGACGTGCACAATGAGCCAAGAGGCAACCGGAAACGGAACTGGCAACGATACAAAATTGGAAATCAAATTCCGTCGGATGCAATTGCAGTTGAGTTTTATAATGTTCAACAATTCGAAGCGAGTGCAAACGATAAAAATTCAAATGCAATTTCAAAAACCAAATTGAATGGTTCTCCCAGATGCGAAACTAGACTGGGCCAGAAGTGCATACCAATATTGATTGCGCTGGCCAATTAATCACAAAATTCACGTATTCCTTGCAGTATGTTTATCAATGGGAATCAAGTAAGAAGGTTGTAGTTGAGTAATGTTTCTGCTTGAAAATTGTTGCACAATCAAATGCAAGCTTGTGTGGCATGCACAGGTATTTAAAGGGAAAAGCAATGAATAATTCTATTCACAGATCAAAATGAATACGTTTTGTGGCATTTATTGTTAATAATTTAAATTAGATGCAATAGATTTGTGCTGTGTGTACGAAAAATTATATTCCAACTTTATTACTTGTGCAGTACAAAGCTTTGCTGAATAGGCCGTAAATAACCTGGCTAACCGTAGGTGAAATAGTTTTCGCTAAAAGTGCTGCACACTTGACGCTTGGCAGCTATGTGGTAATTAAAATAATAAAACACTTAAAACTGCCGACGTTAACTGCTAAACACTGCTTAAGCCGTGGCATTTCATGTGGCAAGTGCAATTTCTTCTACAAATATTTGCTTAGTTGCATTTTGTCGTCTGCAGTTTTTTTTTTACTTTTTATGCGTGTTGCCTGAAAAGGGTTTCTGCTTGGCGAGATGCGAGTGTGGTTGGGGAGGGGTTGGAAGTATGTCTTGTGGCAGCCAACATTGATATGTACATCAGCACAGACATATATATATATATATATATGTATATATATATAAGCAGCGTGTTAGTCTCACTTGCGTGTTTGCACTTGCTAAAGTGCCCGGTAGTAGTAGTTTTTTTTTTTTTTTATTTGCAGAGTATTTCCGCTTTGGTGCTCTTTATGTCCTCTCGCTAAATACTCAACTGGCTGAGTGAGAGCTGAGTTATTGCATTGCAATATTTAACTGCAGCAGGAAAACCATCAGTGCAAATGTCCATTGTGCTAATTTCCAACTAGTTTCTTATTGTTTCTAAAATATATAGCACTTTAATTGCATTCAAAATATGCTCTTTGTATATTGTGTGAAAATTGGCATTGGATGTTGGCCTTAAGAGTCGCACTTAGCAAATTGCCAAATAGATTTTGTGTAATTTATTTGTCAATTTGTCAGACTTTATAATATATATTTATATTATTAATGTTAATAAATTATTAACATATATACGATGTTCTCTCCGGTGTCATGCTTAAAACTGCAATCAGCATAGGAAATAAAATTTATTATTGTCAAACACGACTTGCATAACTCACATTTCAGTTTTGAATAATAAATGTAAAATTATTTTAGCCCAGCTAATTAGTCAGCATATCAAATACTGTTGAATTCAATAATAGATTTCGCTGCTTAATTATACAGATTTCCTTTCACTTTATGCCAAAGCTGAGCTGAGCTGACCTGACCTGTGCCAACATTTCAAATCCCCCCTTATCCACAGCAATTGTTCAGTTATTGATTTTTGCAAACTATTGTTTAGCATTTCAGCGAGCAATTAAAAAAAATAAGTTTATTGCCAAAGGCCATGGCTAATTATAAAATTTACGAATTGTTGTTGCTAATTGCAATGCAAACTAATAAATATGGCTGACTCCCTGCTCTTTGTAGGGCTCAAACTAAAATATATTTGAATGGCTAATCTGCTTAGCAGCTGGTAATCAGCAATTGAACAATTTTATAATTGGCGATAAATATGCAAAGCACAAGCCACAACTTTCAACTGGTTGCCTCGCAGAGCGTGCGAATATCAACTAAATGGAATTTATGATATCGATGTACACATTTATGTATATCTATATATATATTGTGTTAGCCGAGCTGATGCAATCTAGTCAATGGCTACAATCATTGAGCCATAAGCTGAAATTGTGTAAACTGCAAAAACTCAAACCCTCCATGGCTGCGGCATCACATGCAAAGTGTTATTAATGGCAAATGAGCAGCAAAAGCTGCACACATTGCAGTGGAAGGTAAGGGGTAAGGGGTAGTTGGTAGTAGTAGTGAGTTTTGCTATATAGCACAGATATGAACCATTAAAAATATATATAACACTAAAGTTGACAACTTACTACGAATTGCCACACACAGCTTCTGCATATTTAAATAGTTTTAGTATGGTTTTAAAACTAAAGTTGACAAAATACTACAAAATGCCAGATAATTTCGGCATACTTAAATAGTTTTAGCATGGTTTTAAAATTGGAGCCAAGTGTAAAGCAACATTTTAAACAGAAAATATATATTTCTAAAATAATATATATCCAACTTTCCTTGTCGTTTTTTTATGTGTATACAGAACTGTAATATTGAATATTGAATATTGTTATTAAACAGAGGTTTTTTTTAAATACGAAATAAACATACTTTTTTTGTGCAGGTTTTTTTTTTTGAGTTGTATTAATCCTCTTTGTGAATATGATAATTGCTTGTAAAATAGTTAACACTCTTTTTTTTAGCTGCCTTGCCGCATATCAGAATTGCTTTCGTGACACAAATTCCAATAGCGATTGGAAAATATGTTGCCATATTTGCGTGTGGCAAGCGCGTAACTTAATATTAACATTAACGTGTGGCACATGCTGCACGCAACAAATCTGATGACACTGCTACCCGATGTGGATAAGGGGAGGGCAGTGCAGTGTAATAAAAGCTGGAAGGGCAATGTTGCCACCACCAGCCGGCAGCCAGCTGCCAGTAGTCACCTGCCGCTTGTGCAGCTTCTGTGCGTGATATTCATGCAACGCAGCGCAACAAATCACACTTTGTGTTTCCGTTCCGAATTTAAATGAGACTCGCGTAGAAAAAGAAAATGTAGCAGCAAAAGTAGAATACAAAACGAAACTCAACTTGGGCAATGTTCGGTCCAGAAATGTGCTTGCAACATCAGCTGTTAATTTGTGGCACCAACAAAACTAAATTCAGAATTGATTATCATATTAAAAGTTTAACTCAAAACCATGATTTAAATTATGTTTTAAATCAGGCTTTAAGTTCAGCTTTAAATAATTTTCTTTATAATTCAGCTTTATAATTCATAGCAAATTTCTCAAATCCAAGCAAAACTTTTTCCACTTAACGGAGATTATGGAAACTCGTTAACAAAAAACACCAAACTTAAGACGCTTAATAAAATACGTTGGTCAAAATTTAATGAGATTTAAATCAAGCTTCAAATACTCAGCAAAACTATTTCCATTGTAAAATGCCATTTGTTAACCGCATTTAACCGCATTTGTAGAAAATCAACAAAAATACCAAGTTAAATTTTAACTTAAAAGGCTTCAGTTTGCAGCTTGACTTATTCGTTTACTAAAAGTGTTTTTTCATTTTCTTTTTTGTCATTTTTTACTTATACAATTGCGAGTCAACAAACTGAAGTTGTCCACTTAAATTGATTGCCAAATTTTGTAAATTAATCGCAATTATTTACCAGCATTTTGACGCTTAAAACACCAACACAAAACTTTGAACTTGGAAACTTTTGTTTTTTTTTTTGCCACAGAATTTAATACAGTTCGAGGTTAAAAGCAATCAATGTGGTCAGGCTTGCCACAACGCCAACGCACATTTCTATTATCATAAAATTGTTTCTCTTTTCTCTACCTTCTCTGACTTCTCTGACTTTTCTCTATCTTCTCGCTGGACCCTTCTCCCCTAACATCAATAAACTTCTGCTTCACAGCGTCTGCGAGTTGGTTGCTAAAAATGTTTGACCAAGACAAATGCTATCGGAAAATTGGATAAAAGTTGAATACTCGCCAAAAAAAAATAAACCATATGAATTTAATTAAATACAAAAAATCATCAATCTTTGATGTAATGCAATATTGTCAAATCAGACAAAATGAGGCATTTATAATAACAATTTTTTAAAAGGCCAAATCACCAAGTTAGGTAACACTATAAATAATAATTGTATGAATTGGAATAAAATGAAACACTTTAAAATTATATACATTCCATTGAATTTTCATATTCATGTTCATATTTTCCATATTCTGATTCAGATGCCAACAATACTAACATAAATAACACTTTAGGTAATCTTTGCTTTATGCAAATTGAAATTTGTTTAATGAAGGCGTAACAAGAACTCAGACAAAAATGTTAATCAAAACTGGAAACTCAAATATGGAAATGAATTAAACAATAAAACACGCGCATTTGATAAACTTGATATTCCATAAAAAAGTCGCCCTTTTTTATCATTAAAATTCAAGTAGAATATTCCGAATTTGTGTCTTCTTGTGATTGCATACATTTTTGCAGTTTTCTCTTCTTATTATTATTATTATTGAATGGACTCTCAGCTGTGTATGCTTAATTAATGCAATTTTCTTTCTCACACTCGCTGCGTATACTTGATATTTTCTCTTCACAAATTGAGGCAATGCATAAATTCACTTCACCAGCAATGAATTATTTTCTGCTTAATCACTGCGTGTCTACAATTTGCATTTAAATTGACTGCATTCAGCAAAAAAAATACACATTTTTACCTGAATTCTTTTACACTGCAATATGTGCTCTATAAATAACTAAAAGATAGCACTCTGCGAGATATTATTGATATAGTCAAACCGAGTTCCCGAGCTTCGTTTCGAAATGTGTTCCGTTGTCGTGCGCCAATAAAACTGAACTGAAATCTGAAGGCGGCAAACTTCTAAATATGAAATGACATGGAAATGAATGAGGCATGAGACTTGTGAAGAGGAGAATGTGGGGGGAGAACCAACGAGGCAGTCAGCGAGCAGATTGAGACAGGTTTTGGTTTGTGCAAAACCTCAAATTTAAATCGTGTTCCCGCTTGATTTGTACTTGCTCAATCGACTCAACTTAAGCATTAGTTTGCTTATTTTATTATAAACATTTTTTTATTGCAATCACCTGCAGCAGCATCGTGACGCCTTTGACCTTACGGGGTGTGTGGCTGGGGCTGGGGCTGGGGTTTGGCACCTCAAGAACTTGGCCAGCAGCATGCCGCACTCAATCAGCTGATGCTGGCCACAATCTGTGGTTAGCCAAGGGTTGCACTTGACGTTGCTGAGCATCTGTGGTGCCACTGAAGGTTAATCTCTCAGAAATTGTTCACACTTCATTACTCATACGCCCTGTGGTTTACTTGGCACACCACAACAAGTCTCTCTCACTCTCTCAAACCCGTTCAAAAACAGTCAAAAGTCAAAAACATTTCAAACAAGTTTAAACAACGCGTAAATATATATCAAATTTGCATGACTGGATATCTGGATTATGTCTACATTGTTTTGACAAACTGTGATTTACATTTCCCTATCTATAATTTTTTAGTTGGAGACACTTGTCGATATACATATATAAATTTTACATACTATTTTATTAAGTATATATTTACATATCTATAAGTTAAGTCTTATTAAATTAAATATTTAACTATTAAATGAAAAACGAAAATAATGAGGAAGAATTCAAATAACTTTATATTGAAAATTGAGACTGAAATTCTTTACTCAACCTGAACTTAGTTCAATAATTAGTTGATAAACGTAGAAAACGATAAGAAATTCTGTTTAAGATAGCAAAAGATAACAAAAAAAAATACTGACAAGCAAACCAACACTGAAATAATTTTTACCTTAATCAATTTTTTATTTAGAACTAAAATTTATGGTTTTTGTTTCTAAAATTGTCTGTCAAAATTTATGAAAAATTTGCTTTATTGCAAACATTAGTTAAAATGATGTCCGTCGGCAATAATTAATCACATGTTGCACAAAATATACATATTTATATACATATATATATATATAAACATATATAATAACTCACATTTGTTGACTTATTAACAATCACTTATAAACATATTTTTTAATTAAATCAAAACACGCAAAAAAAATTCCCATATTTAAATAAGAAACATGCAAAAAGTTGTACATTTTATTCGCATCACTTAATTATGAGGTAAACTTAAATAAACGGGTCAAAATGACGCAGGCAAGTGGCAAAAGAAGAAGAAGAAGTCAACGATTTAAGTTTTGCTTTAAGCCAACATTTTGTTTGCTTTTTCTAGGTATTTCCCCAATTATTTGCCGATGCGTCAGTTGACTCGAAACTGGTTTTGTTTACAGTTTTGATCTGTTTTCTTTCTGACTGCGTTTCTAGTTTTGTTATTGTTATTGTTGCTGCTGTTGATGTTTTCGTTGTTGCTTTTGTTGCTTTTGAGCTGGTGCTTCACATATGGCCAACTGGCAAAGAGACAAAATGAAAAAGTCCAACACGCAATATGCACTGATAAAATGATGCTGCGATTTTACACGTTGCTTGCCTCGTATTGCATAATCCGCTTATATGTTCAAAGCCAAATCCAAAACCAAACATCACTGACTTCCGATCACCCCCCTCGTCGACCACCCCCCTTTAGGTGTTTTGGCTAAGCTCAGCGTTCTTTAATATCTGTCAGCTCGCGAACACCTTTCACTTGAAACACTTTGCGAATTGTGATTTTGCATTTGGTTTTGTACGCATTGAATTTTATTGCCATAAATCCACTTGAAGGTCGTCGGTATTCCTATATATATATATATATATATTTTGTGTGTGCGTTTTGCATGACTTTTATATTTATTTGTGTGTATTTTTTATAAATTGTGTCAGCACCTGAAACAATTTAATTGACTTTACTTTAATATTTTTGCTTAGTCTTTCAAATTTAATAATAGTTAAAGTCTTTAAATTGTTTTAAATTTTTCGTGATATTCAGCTTATATATATTTGCTATTTAAGCTATAAAATTTATATCCGAGTACGCATAAAAATGCCATGTAACCTTGCTTGTAGTCAATTATTATTTAAACTGTATAAAAAATGATAATCATTTGCATGAATAGTGCAATCAAACTATTGCAAATTCATTCTCAATTGGTGAATTGTTATATTTCAGTTTCACAAATGTTCATTCACAAAATTATTCGCAATTCATTAATCAATTGTCAGGTGAAGCATTAAGGACATTAAATTTTCTGAGAAATCAAAACAAATCGTATTTATTGCTACAGCTGCAAAAATGTTGACTTAAGCAAAATAGTTCACATGAATCCCGCCAAAATAATATTTTCATTCGATTTGACAATGTTGATTTTATGACACACAAAACAACATTAAACATTTTTTCATTCATTTAACTAATTAATCAATACTCATAGAAATGACCGCACAAGGAGTGAATTAAATGGAATTTACACTTTAATAAAGTAATTACTGGTGTTGATCTAAGGAGTTGACATGCATAACGAGTGCTTAATTATTTAATTAACATGTTCATTTAATTATAGTTGATATGTTGCTAAACGTTCGCTAAACTGAAACCAGTTTTAACATAAGTTCCACAGCGGACAGCTGGCAAACAGCTTTCGCTAGTCAATACACAAACCCTTATTTGGGACAATGTTAAAAATTTGACTGTAAACTGCAGTTGTTTACAGCCGTTAAATCAAATAATTTAAGACTTATTCAGAGGCAAGAATTCGTGGCACGAAATCATTATTTTGACACAATTTGGGCAAGTTAATTTTAGTTTTCAGTTAAAACTTTCTTTAAACTGTTATATTTATTAGACACTTTTCAGGGATATTCGACAACATTTTGGAATGTGGAACTTCGGCTTGGATTCAAAAAAGTGCTGTAACTTTAGCTGCAACTGCGACGTGCGGCATAGCAGTGAGTAAAATTAAAATGGATGGGATGGTAACAAACGCTAATTGATGACATGATGGAGAGATAGTTTCTTTGACAAGTAAACTAGCAACCGCTGACAACGCTCAACTCCACGTTGCCTTTAATTAATGATGGACCATTTGTAGCTGCAGCTGCAACAGCAGCAGCGGCAACTGGCAGCAAGCGCCAAAGAATCTAACTGTGGTACAAGGGAAACACATACATATACAAACAAACGGGATGATTTAATTAATTTTACAATGCTAAAATTCAATGAGCAGGATGAAAAGTACCTAAAAATGTAGTTTTACTCAGGCACACTAATCAATTAATTTAATATATAAGCAAAACTAGTTAACATAAAAATAATTCTTTTTTTTTCAACTTTCGTTTACAATTGTTAATTAAAAGTCTAAACACTGCTACATAAGTAAACAAATTGAATAAAAGCATTTAATGAATTTCGAGCATTATTTAACTTGAAATGAATTTAAATGTAGATTTTAATTAAAATGCAAAAATTTGTAGGCTATAAAAAAAAACACCCAGAACAACATTTTTTCCCGTAATTATTCAAATAATATTAATTCATAGCAATTAGTGATTTAATTTAATATTTACCAATGAAATAAATTCATTTGCAGCAATCGATGAAATTGAAATTAATTGTCATTATTCCAAATGTAGAAAAACTAAGAAAGAATGAATATATATATATATATATTCAAATTTACATGCGAATTAAGCAGCAAACATATGCTTAAACAATTGGCATTTCTGAATAACAAAACCTATATTGATTTTAATCTAAATTGCACTAAAATTAATGTGGGCTGACAAATGCCCAAAGATGAGCTAAATTGCTATTTAATCTGTATACACTTAATATATATATATATCTGCCACAATGTATTTCTCCTAATTGATGTGGAATTTTGAGCATGCAGGTGACAGCAAACGGATAATTACGCTTTTGGCTATTTTATTGGATATAATTGTGTAATTAAGTAAAGACATTTAAAATATTTCGGAGCACATTCAACACACAAACTAAATAGTTGCAATTAATTTGTGTGGCATGTGCCAAACATTTATAATTGAATTGAGTGGAAAATGTGAAACAATGCAACCGCAAAACTTGTTTTATCAATTAGGATCCCATTAAATGTGGTTGAGTGCGTGCAACAACCAAATCCATTATGGCAAATCGATGCGTGCAAATTCAATAAATAATCTGGCAATAAGTTTTCACACTTCAACACGCCCAACAAAACTTTAAAGCCAAATTCATCCATCAACGTCAAAAGGAAAATACAGCCAGTCAAAAAAAGCAGCAACTTGCCAAAATTGTGAGGCAACGGCGCTTTAAGCCACAATTTACACCGTGGCCAAAAGGTGCCAGCTGTCTTTTTTTACATGCGCAGGCAAATATTGACAAAAGATACGTGGGATGTTCACGCGATGGGAAAAGTTATAAACAATATACGAAAATATGAACCTTTATATATATATATATATCCATATATATGTATATATATATGAACATAAATTTGTCAGTGCTGAAAATAAGCAAACATTCTGCGTCTATCAAACATAATGAAAGTGGCTCCCAAATTATTTTACCCACAATTTGTTGCACTTATTAAGCAGGTTGAAGTATATATGATTTTTTTAAAGAATTTTTTTGGTTTATGGTTTCCATAACTGATGATAAATATCAACCATACCAAGCGATAATTTATTGCATAAATATAAATAGAAAAATTTCAAACATTTAAGTATGAAATATTGTTGAACAAACACAAATTTTTTATGACCGATTTAGTTGGTGAGAAAATTGTTATGTGTGAAAAGCAATTAATATTTTTGTAGTAATTCTCATCAATAAGTTTTGGGGAGCATAGCAATATTTATTTGTCCACTTTAATTGATAAAAAACAATATGTTTTTTATGTTTTGTAAATTTTCTACACGCAACTAAAACAATAAGTTTTACCGGGTTAAAAAAATGCAGTCAGCTTTATGCAACAAATCTTTTTGGATTAGTTGCAAAAGTTTTGCAGATCTGTAAGGGGATATATATTATTTCCAACGTAGGCGCTTCTGCGGCAAATGAAAAAATTTGGTGAGCCTTAAAACTATTTCTTGCCACAGAAATTTTTATTTGGACCACACGCTTAAACAATTTGAAAATAGTAGGGGCGGTGCGTGGGGGGTGCGACAGGCGAGGTGCAAACCAAATGCCGGCGGTTAGAATCGAGAGCCAAAGTGATTTATGCGGCATGTGAATTATATGGGGCAAGGATGTGGTGGGGAAAATGGGTGGCTGGTTGGACTTTTGGGCGGTTGGTTACTGCTGCTGTGAAACTCAGCGGAGCGTGTGAAAGCCATGGAGTGGCAGCCGGACCAAATATTAAGGTTTAATGAACTTGAATGTTAATAAATAAATTTGTCAATACAAATGCCGCCAACAAAAGCAACACAAACAACAAAGAACAAACAGCTAACAACAGCTGCGTTAACAACTGCTGCCTGGCCGGGCAACCATTCAAAGTGAAAACAAAATGGCGTCGCTGTGTCCTTGGCCGGGGTTGGGGGGGGGGCACCTTATGGGATGGCATCTAAGTTCGGTGTAGGATTACAAGTACCTTAAACATAATGAAAAGAAGACGAATGCCACTGCCAATTCCAATTCGAAGGCCAATTGAAATGCCCAAATGCCTCGCGTCTTTTGTTAGCCATCCTAATTTGACTCAAAGCCCCCAAAAAGCATTCAACACATTGCGTTCGCCTGGCTAATGAACTAATTTGCAATCTCTGAAATGAAGAATATATAATACATATAAATGTAAAAAAAAGAGAAAATGGGAAGTATCAGCCTGACATATAGAATGGAATTGCATTTAAGTCGCAATCGACAAAAGATTTTGCATATTTAATGACTCTTTCCATTAAATCGAACAGATTGCTAAGAGCTAATTACCGTTAATTGTGTCACTTATAGCCAAGAAAAGTTCACACAAAAATAGTAGTCAATAAATTCTGTTAAGTGACAGTTGATGCTTTAATTTATTTTCTGAAAAAATACTGCATTTAAATTTTATTGAATAATAAACTTCCTTTATTAAGTGAAGCTTGTCAGTTAATACTAGAATTTATATATATATATTTAATCGCTGATTTAAAATTATCTTTTAGTTGAACTGTCAAAAATGTGAATTTATATTTGCAGAAAAATTAAAAAAAAGCATTTAAATTTTATTAAATATTAAGCTAAGAGATCGAAAAGCATTTCCTTTGTAAAGTGAAGCCTGTCAGCTAATACAATAATTCACAAGTATTTAATAGCTGAATTCAAAATATCTTTTATTTGCTGTCAAAAATTCGAATTTCTTAATTGACTTTTTTTTTACCAATTTGACTGATTCCCTTACGCTTTCTGACTACGATTGCCATTCCCAAAAAACATTTAACTATTTCGTAATCGAATTTATTTATTTTCTATGTGATGTGTAAGTGAGTACTTTTGTATTACACACGTATGTGCTAAAATAACGGGACTCCATTGTAGGTGCTACTACGCATTTGGTCAATTTCCGCTTTATTTTATTGTTTGGTGACCAATTGACTTGCTTTCACTTCCGTTTGCCCCAAACATCTTCCATTCCAAGTGCTCTTCCGCTATCCGATGAGGCAATCAGCACATTATCCACATGAGGCTAAAGAATGGGGCGGGAGGGTTGGGGGGACAGACAGAAGGTGTGAGAGGGACAGACAGAAGGTCTTCGCGTTTCATTAAAGTGGCATTGAAGCTCATTCACATACCGACATCCTTATCATCCATCCGTTGTGCACATCATCAGTGCCATAGCCACAGGAACATTATCGTTTGTTTTGATAGGTTTTTTTTTCGACTTTCTTCTTTGTATTTTTTTCCTTATTTTTTTGCTGGTAAGCAGTGGAGGTTTTATGGGGAGTTTTGTGTCTAGCCTCGGCACATGTCGGTTTTTAGACTATTCTGTTTTCATTTCACTTGTGAAGCTTCTAAGCTGTGTTTGCTGTTGTGCGTCGAGTTGTTGTCTGTCTTTAAAGGGGGGACTTAATCTGCACTGGGACAAATCATGCCAAGCATTCATCAATTTTCATATCCTTCTGTGGGCGGGATTGCTTGACGTATGAGGAGAGCTCTGCCTTTGGCCTTTGGCTTGATCCTTAGGGCAACAAACATGAGCGTTGAACATGATTTCTTAGCCAGGTAGCAGTGGCAAACATTTGCGTTGTGCTTATCAACTTTGTTGGGCCACCTAAAAATAGGCAATGCAGATTGAAATTGATAGCACACAAGGCGAGTCTCGGCCTGTTGCTGAGGGTAACAACAACTCAAGGAGCAGGCAGCAGGAACAGGAAGCAGGAGTAGGCAGCACGAGCAGGCAGCAAGCATCATCATCATCATATCCCATCCCGGAATATTTTGAAATGTTTAAGTACTGATTAGAGCACAAAAGCAGCTTAGAGCGTTTATCAAAAGCCAAGCCGATTTGTAGGAAAATTATCCAGAAGTCAGCAAGTGGAAAACGAATGGAATATTTCAAGTTTAATTTCCAAATCGATTTTGCTGGATGACAGCTTGTCCAGTCTAAAGCAAATATTTTATTAACAAATTAAAGCCTTAACGTAAACAAACTAAAATTCAAATATTTAATGATATAAGTCAATACGATTAAATATTTAAATCTTTTATTTTCAACAACAGTTAACAGAAATTGCCGAAACTAATTCTAAATTTGAAATTATCTAAAATAATCAGTTACGAACTTTGTCAAGTTTGTGCTACTGAAAGTAATCCTTAAAGCTTGTCATAGCAGATGGCTTTAGAAAGATGAAAATGTGGTATCCTTGGGAAACATGTCTTAAGCTCCAAGGATATAGAAACGCTCAACCAGACAAATATTATCATATTCCGGCAGGAATTAGTATTAATGGAAGAGATTTGAAACCCAATAATAAAAAAATAAATCATTATTTTTAGTTTAGTAAACAAATATCGCGTATATACCTTTATTGCACGGACATTTGGACATTCTAATTCGGCACTTCGAGAAAAGTATTTATAAACCAAAATCGCACACTCACACACACATTAAACACACACTCAAACACACACTTAACTCGGAAGTGTCATCACTGACGATGTCCATCGATCAATTTATATTTTCTGCTGATTTTCCCCTGGGACAGCAAAATAAACGAATTTGTTATAATCATATGCGACGCCTGACTGACTTGTACATACATTAAGACATCTATATATAAAAATATATATATATATATATATGTATGTATACAGAAATATGCGAACTATGAATTGACATTTGCAGATGGGATGGTAGATGTCATAGTTTTGCTTTCTGTGCTTGCTGTTTTCGTAGTAGGAGTTATTGCCTTATTTGGATTTTGCATAACAAGTTGAGATTTGTGCTAGAATGAAATTCATTGTGATTGTCAAAAACAAGTTGACAGCCAGCATGTGGGAAATTGAAACTCGGGGGTTTCTGTTTAATTGCATTTCGTTGGCTAGATTTGATATTTGGATATTCAACACTTTGCTCTTTCCACTGTCAAATGAGATTGTTGAGTTGTGTGAAAAGTGATGCTTGATCCAGGTGTAGCTGGCGTTTATTTGTTAAGATAATTAAATATTTTTATCCATTTTCCAATCATCAATACAAGTAATTCGAATAATACATTACTCATGTAAACATAGCCGCCATATTGTTAATCAACATTCCGTGAACAGAAGCAACTCTGTTAATCGATATTAAAAGCTAAGCGCGCAAAGTAATTCCGATGAATGCAAAGATCACTAAGAATTGGCGATAATTTAACATCGGCAAGCAAGCAAAATAGAAAAATTTCAAAATATGCTTTCGATTTCTTTCTTGTTATGACTTTAAATAATATAAATTCTTCTGCTGCTTAGCAAAAGTCTTGATTGAAAAGTCTTTGCACATAAATGAAATCATTTCATACAAATCATAAAAAACGAGAAAATCACACGAATAAAAATGATGATTTGAACTTTATACATTCCGCAACCTTTTTACTTTATTGCATTGCGAACTGAGAAATTCTACAGAAAGCATATAAACTTTGACAATACGAGCACTTGACTTATAAATTTTTCAGAATTTCATTTGTAACAACTTCGCTGTGATTAAGTTAGTTTCTCGAGCAGAACTTTTGCAAAAAAATAAGTAAAAGCTGAAAACACGACCAATGCAATGAAAGTTTGTTTGATCTAAATACTAATTATCGAGTCTTTAAGCACAAATTGTTGTTGCCATTTTCTTCGAGTGGATAATTTTATGTTAATTATATGTATGTTTTGACAAAAGTTTTGGTCATTCGTGTCGATGGGCAATAGCAGCAACAACAATCACAAACATCACAATAATAAACCACAAACGGAGCTAAACAAATGCCAACGCACACACACACAAAGTAATTCTAGTCCTAATGAGCAGCGCGCAGCTAAAGACAAGGTCAAGCCCCTATCCCCTCCTGTCATACCCTAGCCCATCGTCAGTTGCTTTTGTGCTGATAAAATTGATAAGTCAAAGTCAACGTTTAGTGTCGGATAGGGGAGACAGAGGCACCGAGGCACTTTTAGTACACTGTCATACTAATGCTGTATAACAGTTAACTTCCCCTACTTCGAGGCATATTGCGAGCAGTTCTTGTTTAGCGTCGATTATTTGAAAGTGATATAATAATGTGACCTTTTTGTTGCAGACTAAGAAATGTTGTTGCAATAATTTCTGTTATTTATTATTATAGTATATTTATATTTATTATATGCACATATGTGTGCATAGCATTAGGGAAATGACACAGTTGAATACACGGTTGCATCTTGCGGCTTATCGAGATCAAAAAGAACTGTAACGAGCTTTTAAAAACCATATGTTAACCTAAAATACATACTCCGTACGTTAATTTCAATATTGTTTGCTGACGTTGAGCAAATTTAACCCGCATTCAACTAACTTTAACAGATGTCAAACGCAGCGCACGTCACTGCCCCTCTGCCACTTTGCCGGCTGTGGAATCTGTTTGAATGTCGGAACGGAAACGAACTGCGTCATTTTGCGTCAAATTAATGACGTTGCAATAAAACTGAGTAAGAATTACAAAATAAAATGTTTTTTTTCGAGATGACAAGTCCTTTCTCCCCCTTTCTCTTTGGTTTACTGTGACACACGTAAATTGTGCGTGTCAAATCCTAAACGGAAACCAAATAAAAGTCAATTTGTAAAATGCTCTTTTAAATTACTGTAAATATTTTGATTAGTTTCTTTGGGAATCACATCGAACAAATTACAAATTCATTGCCACAACCCGAATATGCGCTAAACTGGCAAAGCGGAAACAGTTGTTGGCAGCCATTCGACAAGGCATTCGCCGCTGTAAAATCCAAATAAAATCATAGCCCAAGGCTCAGGCCATTTCAATTTGGTTGCATATACGCATATTGTTTTTAGCCAAATACAAACAAAATTTCAAACGCACGCACCCTTTTTGTTGACACAAGCTGCATGTGGCAACTGCCAAACAAAAATAAAAGAGTGCAACAAAATACGCGTTCAGCATTTAAGTGCTTTAGATTTGGATTCGGGTTGGGGGGTTCCCACAGCTCGTCCCCCAGGCAATTGACCTTTCCTTTACATCTATGTATTTGTATGAGTGCATGTATGTATGTATATATTCGACTTGCTTAACTTTTCATAATCGATGAGCTGGTGAATCCCCAAAAGCCCACAGACGGCGGCGCATTATAAAGGGTTTCCAACTTTGACCTGCACCTTTTTGTTTCTATACATATATATATATATATAGATATAGATATTTTTTTTTTATTTTGTAGACTTGGCAAATAGCAATAAGTGTGGCCAAAGTAGCAAGACACACAAAAAGTTTAAAGTCGACGGTGGGAACATTTTTCAGATTGCCGCCGGCATTCTTGCAAGCGCTCCCCAAAGAATGTTGGAGGAATTGGTTGGAGGATGTGTAACTTGTTGCGGGGGGTTACAAAGTGTTTTAAAAAGTAGAAGCATTATGGGCTTAATACAGTTTGAGCCCATAAGGGAAATAGTCTGTAATAAATACGTATTACATGAAAATGTGAAAAATGTGCTGTAGTTAATTTACAAAAAGTTATATAATATACATGTAGACAATATTTAGAGACAAAATAAAGTTATAAGAGGTTTTAGCAGTTCAACTGCACCCTCCAGCGACATTGTGTTTGATAAGCATTTGAATGAAATCTTACGAACATTCTCAAATTTGTAACATTAAATAAATTTTCAATCTTGCGCGCGCAATTATACCCTTGTGTTGTATCCGTCAGCTTTTTGCCAGACAGTAGCACACTGCTGACGGTGTTTACACATCGATAGTATAACTATTGGGTTAATCATCGTTTTAGATATATCGATGTGCGGTATTATTATCGATATTGTAAAAATAGTTGAGCAGCTGTGCAATTGTAGACAGTCAAGCATTAAAAAGTAAACTAAACGCAAATACAAATAAATACAAAGAAAATGACACAGGACATGCTGCTTGGCACAGAGGAGCCCAGCAGTAATAAGGAAACATTCCTGCAGCAGTTCTGTCTGCTTGCCAAGAACGCAACTGGCGCCGCACTTCTGGATGTCATCAAACAAGTTTTGGACGCACCAAATGTCTTTGTTTTCGGTGAACTCCTTGCGGAGCCCAATGTCGCAGAGGTAAATTAATATTATTAACTGTGTGCTCCCACTAAGAATTGTTCTTATAGCTCAAGGAAGGACCAGATGCCAAGTACTACAACACACTGAATCTGTTCGCCTATGGCACCTACAAACAGTTCCGTGACCAGCAGCAGGATTACATCGAACTGACTCCAGCCATGCAAAAGAAATTGCAGCACTTGACCATCGTTTCATTGGCCATTAAGACCAAGAGCATTCCCTATGCTGTGCTGCTGAACGAACTGGAAATCGATAATGTGCGACATCTGGAAGACATCATCATTGAGGCTATCTATGCGGGTAAGTTCTTTGTTATTCCATTGCAAGGACAGATAAAGTTAGCAATAAGAAAAGTGCTAAAAACTGCAAAATACGATTTTGATAATATATGTTGTTCTTTTATTATCTATTTTCTGTGAATGAATAAATATTTATTCATCTTTAAGATTGTGTCTAGTTAAATTGAATTTACATATGATTTTACTCTTAGTTTTCTGTATACATACATACATACATGTATTGTGGTTCGTTAAATTTGTATATGAATAGTTCACATTTAATACTAAAATAGTTTCAAAAGACTTTAATTTGTAGTATTTCCTTTAAATTAAATTCAGTTTTCTACCAGTTTTAAAGTTAACCTAAATATCCTTTTATACTTTTGTTGGCTTTAATTTGTAGTATTTCAATTCAGTTTTCTACCAGTTTACGAGTTAACCTAAATAGCCTTATTTTTATATTTTTGTTGGCTTAAATGTTATTTGCATGTAAAACTGTTGTATTATCTCGAGTTGTACAAGTTTCAGCCCAAGCCCCAAAACAGGACATAAAGAAACTGCAACTGGGCTGTTTGCTGGTCTACACTGAATACTTTTATAGCCAAATAGTTGGCATTCGACTCTTTCCCCTCTCTTTTTATATCTCTCTTCGTGGAAGCAACTCTTGCCATTTTTAATTAATTGTTGCCTGAACCCGTGCAGCATTATAACTACGAGGAGCAAACTATTTGACTACCATTTTATCCCTTCTCTCTTTACCCCCTGCCCCAACCCATGTTGCAGTGAATTTGTACATTTACTTGCGTGCCGCACAAAAGGAAGAGCCGCAAGTTAAACGCAACCCGAAACTATATGTACGATATGCAACATTGATTAGAAAACTCGCTGGGAATTTAACGCGTTTGCTGTTGGTTATTCGGCTTTTCTGGCCAACATTTTTTAAAAGTTCCAGTTGGCATTTTTCCCATTCGTGCTATACGTTTTGTGTTCTCGCTGTTTTGCATTAAACATATCTTTGAATGCCAAAACATATTTCACTTAAAACATTGCTATTAAGATTAATCTGCTGCTCGAGCAGATATTTAACGAAATCCAAAACAAAACAAGCACCTTAACAAGCCTTAAACTATGCGTTTTAACGAGATAAGTGTTGACGGCAAATAAGTCGAGTGTACTCGACTTGAATACACCATCAATTACAGATAGTGTATATATTATTATAAGGTTCTTTTATTTTTTAGTTAAAGCAATTTAAATCGAGCGTAAATAAAGTTTATAAAACTTCAATTCTGCAAAAATATGACTGTAAATTAAGAGTTAATTTTTTAAAAGGTTGTAAAGATTTTTATTGGTTATTTATTACGTTTGCTGAGACAAAGTTACAATAAATTATCATTTGTGTTGCTTAATAATGTTTATATTGAAAGATATATCGAGTCGCATATGCCTTGTCCTTCAGAAGACATCTTTGTTTGAATACAGGGTATCATCTATAGCAAATAGAGCTCAAATGGAATCTTATCATCCATTATCGAAGTAATCAACTATGCAAATAGAGGGACAACTTTATGCTCCAGGCGCAGTAGCCCACGGCTCCTTTCCAAATTCTGGACAGCATTAAGTGTGTCCTCATAAATGTGAGGTGCGAGACACAACCTGTTTAATTGCTTTGCAAATCCAAAGTGAAAGTCCCACCACAGCCACGGGGCTGCGACCAAGACTTATGTTATGATTGGAATCCGAGCGCCAACACAGAGGAGCACCAATCTGGGAGGATGCCTGAAGAGCATTGCATACCATTAGTAGCCGCAATCTGAAACCGTGCGAGTGAAGTGGGGGGGAGAGCAATAAGCTGGCATTAGACTCGGGCTATGGGTGGCGCCACACTGAGGGTGCCGTTTATGTTTGCTCTTTAAAATGCCTCACGTTTCACGGCGACCCATTATAGCATCATTTGTCTTGACAGAGGGACAGAGGCAGATGCAGGAGCTGAGATTGCTGAAGACTGGTGCCTGCTGGCTGTGGCTGTTGTGCCCACGTTACTCACTGTAATTAAATGTGTTTTAAATTTGAAATTTGGTAATTCTGAAGGGCTGTAGTCGGACCAAGACCAGTTGGATTGATTTCAGCTTCTCATTGCTCAGCATTTATTTATTGGAAATACTTAGCCAAAAGAGTTTGACACTTGGAATTGATTAGGCATCGATTAAAGACAGTTTATCAAGAATGTAAGCAATTTCCATTATTTTCAATAAGTTATTAAAATTATGAAATGTGTCACGATTTTTTCGATCTTTTGTTTTTGCCAATACTTGGAAAGTTTGAGAGTTAGGTAAATATTGAAAGAAACTTTGACATGTTTCGTAGTCGTTTAACTTGATTTAAGTGGTTAAGCTTTGCGTTTTGTTTATTGTTCTTGTTTAACCGCTAAGCACCTTTGACATTTGGTTACCCAAATGTATATAAACATTGCGGAACGCTTCTTGTGGTTGGCATTTTTGTATCCGGCGTTTTGAACCCTCATCAACACATTTCAAGCATGTGTCCGTTGTCAGTAGCATCAACTGCTCAACTTATAGCTGATGTGACTGTTTTTATGCCTTTGAATTGTCTGCGCTTCTCCGTACTATTTTTTTTTTTTCAGGACAACCAGGCCAACACAAAAGTTGCATTGGCCAAACGCAGCATCAACTGTGGCTATGAAATATATACAACTTTAATAAACACTCCATTCCATAAAGTGTATATATTGGTGATCAGTATAAACACTCGAATCGATATAGTCTGGCCGACTGTAAATGGCAGCTGTTAAGCTCTTTCGACTACAGCTTTCTTACTGACTCTGCGCTTCTTTGTTGTTTAAATATGCCGAAGGATTACAACCATCATCGCATCACTACGATTTCGTTACCAAATTAACTTCATATTTGGCTGTTTAACTTTACTTTAACAAAAAAAAGGGCGTGCTATATACACACAAATCTCCGGCAAATTGGATAAAGCTCGAATCTTGTGTTCTCTTTTGAATTTCAAATTTTTTGTTTTGATTGGGTTTTCTTCTTTTTTTTGTGGCTGTCTTGCAGTTGCTTTCGCATCGTGCAGCTTGCTTTGACTGCCAACAGGATGCGTGTGATACGGCCATGAGCCACGCCCAAATCTCATCGGTTGGTTGTGCAACTGTTTCTGATTGCTCTGCGCCCTTGCAAAGCATACTCTTAGGTGTCTGCCACACATTGTTGTAAGCGAGTGGGGCGAAAGTTTTGACTATTGAGTTGAGAATGTGGCCCAGTACTTTGTCAGTTTTAGGCGAAAAGTTTTCAATAGTTTGCCTGCTGCCTGCTGCCTGCTGACTTAATATTGATGGCTCAACTTACTGTATGGCGGCATCCTTACCATGTCTGTGTCACTCTGCCGTCAGTCCACTCTTGTCGGCGCTTAGAATTTTCAATTAATAAGTTTTCATTAAAAAAATGAAGTAAATGAAAATTGGGTCTGCTTTAGCTGAGCTGTCAGCGACAGGTGCCTGTAATCTTTCCATAATCCGCAGTTTTGTATTCACTTAAGATGCGCACAAATATGGTCGAATTTGGCTTACTAAACATAAAAATAATTGAATATATTAAATCAGACTTTGTCTGTAAGTGCCTTGAATTGTAGAAAATATTAATAATACTTTTGGGGCAAAGGATAACTTTCCTAACTAAAGAGAAAGTATATTTTTAAAAATTGTGTCTTTTATTCTTTTCAATTTAAGCGTTGACCTTTTCTAAAATTTAGCAACTCACTGCGTATTTTTTATACGTGTACCAAGAACATCAGATGTTTGTTATTTATCGTTACAAATTAGTATTCTAAGGTTCTTCTGCTTTTTATTCCTTTTGTAAAATGGTTTATAAAATATAGAAAAGTTTGTAATGTAATTCTATAAATAGCAGCATAAATATTTCTGCAGATGTCCTTTTCCCATTAATAAACTTGCTTCTGTTGCAAAAATTTGTCCATTCTTATTAAAGCCATATAAGTAGTGTACTTTAAACGATTTATAATGGTGCTTAAATTACATTTGCAATTCTTATATAAAATATATTTAGATTTACTTCTATTCTCCATTTGTGCTTTAATCGAATTTTGGAATTGTTGTATTGGCGCTAGCTGACGGCTTTAAGGTGTGCTTTAACAATTGTAGTATATAAAATGTACAATACGAATAAAACGCAGAAACTCCATCAACAGATTTTCTGTCTCGGACAAAAGACAGCAGAAGGCAGTCGGAAATTTGAAGGTCCCTCGAGGGTGTGGTTTGCACGCGAACACAATGATTGATTGTTTTGGCGTTGAATTTTCAGCTTTACAGCGAACACATTGTCTCACACACACACACACATACACACACTCACGCACATAACACACGACCCGTAAAACCAAGACACATGTCAACAGCAAATATGCCACAAAATTTTACAACACTTGCGGTTGCCACGCCCACTTATAGCTAGTCCTATTAGTAGGGAGGAGGCTTACTGCTTGTTGTGTGTGTTTGTGTGTGTGTGTGTGTGTGTGTTGTCAGAGCATGTCTTTTCAATTGTTGCAGACTTCTAGGCCTGCAAATCCAATCAAAATTCCTAGTGCTCAAGCTAATTAAACTATATGCTTGGAAGATGAGGGACAGTCTGACGCACAGAGTCACAGAGTCTGAGCCACTTTCCTGCCCCCCCACACGTGTGTGTAGGACGTATTTGTGACAAAAGTTGGTCGTATTCAAGGCCAAGTGGCCGTTAATTCAATGGCAAAATGCGCTTAAGCTCTTAACTTTTGCTTTGACTTGGACAAACAACAACAAAAAAAAAAAAGAAAGGAAAACAAATTAGAATGCGTCCTTGACAGCTGTCCGTGTCGAAAAGTTTGTGGCAGTCGTCTAGCTATCATTTAAGCCAGTTGTTGTTGGCCTTATGTGCTGCTGGTGTTTGCAACAGTTTAGTAATTTCACCCTTTGCCAAATTCTTCAATTGAGAATTGCTACTAATCCATTGTTACCAGGCCAGGCGCACTTAAAACCCTAAAGTCTGCTCCAACAACTGCCAACTCATTACGAATTTGGCTCGTTGTCGGTTTTGTTGTTGCCAACTGCAGCAGCAGCAGCAGCGTTTACCATTTCGAGAGGGAATTTTGGTAATTGAATTGCTGCCGGGCAGCACTGAGGGCTAATCTGATAAGCTCTTGCATCCGTTAAATATCTAAAATGAAAGTTAATCATTCGATTGAGTTTTTCATTATTTTACAAACTGCAGTTGAACTCCGACTTTAATATTGTTATTGATACTATTTTATTATTATTGAGCGAACCTTTGTTTTTGCTCTATCAATTTCATATCAGTTTAATTGATATTTGATTAGTTGGCCAATAAATTTAGCTACTTAAAACGGTTTGATAATACAAAACATACCGTTTCCCTTAATGTTCGTATAACTTTTTTTTCAATTATTGAAATTAGTTGTACATATTTATATCAAGCTTTTCGAGTAGTTATAAGTGAACCTGTATTTATAGACTTTTTATACATAATTTTAAATAACAATCTAAATCTATTAACGAGTCAATAGTTTATTCCTTTCAAGCTGTGTAAAATCTTAAACTGCTTACAAGCCATTTGAGTTTTCTTAAAAGTCTTTGTCGATTATACCTTGCAAGAAAACAGAGAGAAGAGAAACTTACGTGCTAACCAAAACAATTCCAAGTCACGTTTCAAAGCAAGCTGCGTCCTAACTAAAAAAGGAGAATAAAGAACACATTGATGTACTTTGAACTGCGCTCACAGACATCAGTGGCCAGTTGGTTAAGGCACTAATTATTCCCAATGGTTTACTCAGTACTCATTGCATTTCTCACCATGAGACTGAAACTGAATGGCTGCAGGCAACACTTGAATGCATTTTTTTTGGGACGGCAAACTCTGTGTTCAGCCAAGTTAATTAATCAAGCCTGTGCAACATCTGTGGAGTGTGTAAATCTTTTGCATGTGTCAGAAAAAGCTGCACATTCGGCTACAACACTTTATTATGAATATTTTAGGGCTAATAAAGATAAATGTTATATTCTTTATCATCTTTGCAGATATTATTCATGGCAAACTATTTCAAAACACTCGCATTCTGGAAGTGGATTATGCACAGGGACGGGACATACCGCCTGGTTATACGGGCAAGATAGTGGAAACCCTGCAAGCCTGGGTTAACTCCTGTGATGGAGTCTCCAACTGCATCGATATGCAGATTAAGTATGCGAATAGCGAGAAGGCCAAACGACTCTATAACAAGGAGCGCATCGAGCAGGAGGTGAGTCTGCTGTCAAACAGAGTCTGCTAATCGAGTGCTAAACAAGTTTTACTCCCCCAAATTGACTAGCTTATCAGTTTGAAGAAAGTGCTCAAGAGCCAGGCCTCCGACAGCGATGAGAGCATGCAGGTGGATACACATGGACCGGGCACCAGCAACAGCGGTGGCATCAATCAACCGGAGGTGCGCAAAAAGCCCAACAAGATGAAGAACCCACGCAGCGGTGAGAATGCGATTGCAAATCCAGCAAATTGAATAATGTCGAAATTGAAGTCTTTCTTTCTATTTATCTGCCTCGTAAAGTTGGCCTTAAGTTCAGCAAGTGAGAGCAGAAGCGCCGTATGCCAATAAGCCGGTGAGGCAGCCGAGAGCGCTGAAAACGAATCTGGGCACATTCGGTGGGGCAATCCAAACGGCAACTCATTTAAAGACTTCAATACAGCAATCTACATCTACATTCGCTTGAGCTCATCATCAGTCATTAAAATTATGATATAAATAAACACAAAGTTCAGCAATTAAAATAACAGAAGTAACATGCTTGTTATGATAAATGCTTTCATATAATTGCATTATTTGTTTTAGGTCTTGTGCTTATTTCATAACATTTAATTGAGCTTTTACACAAACACACACACATACATACTCGAACATACACAAGCACAGCCAGCAAGTGTGTATCTAGGCATGTAAACTGGGTGTGTGTGTGTGTGTTTGCTTGTACTGCAATATATGGTATGCATCAGTGATTTGTGGCAAATAAGCAGAGGAGCAAAGTGTGAAATGGAAACTGTGCCAGAACAATTCCGACAAACCATTCAGGCTTTCTCTGTTGCCACTTGCCACACTCAAATGTGGCATAAGCGCGTTTATTTGTTCGTGGAATTCATAACATCTGCAATTTACGAACTGGAAATTGTATTGAAAATTGTTGTCAATTTATTGATTAACTGGTTTTCCTACTTTGCAACGAAAATAATTTAAACGCAGATTTCGTTGAGCAATATTATCTGTATTATAAATATGGCTGGCATATCTCTGTGTTTAGCTCTCTTTTATTCTTGAAGAAAATAGTGCGGAAGCCAAAGTAACCTTGACTTCATATGCTTAAATAGCAGCTTTATATGTATGATTTTTCCATTGTTTGCAGTAGATAAAAGTGTAAACAAAATGGGGGAAATGCATACATGCAGCTCTCTATTGTTTGCCAACATGTTCCGCATTCTGAATACGGACGTGTAAAATACGGACATGGAATCCGTTGTGTGTTTTGGAGCGGCACTATGTGGCTTAAAATTGCATGTGTGTTTTTTGCAAAACACTCAAAAACATATGTTGCTAAGAGTGCAATATAATAGGCGAGATGCCTGCAACGATGCAGCCATAAATGCTGTGGATAAATACCTTCTTTGAGTAAAGTTTTGCGAAAGACATATCACACCGAAATAACCCTGACCTCTATCGAACTGAATTCAAAGATTATGGGTACATTGATCGGGGATAGTTTTCAGCGTATTTTTTTTTTCCGAATTTTTAGAATCATTGACACCCATTGCAGTCCTGGTCGCTCATTCTGAGGAAATAGTTTCCGAGTTGAATAACAGCAACTCCACTTTGCAGCCAGAAACAAGCTTCAAAAATACAAAGGAGATAAATCACATCGCCTTCATCACAATCTTCAGTTCCCGAAGAACATACTCGCGCTCTTGAAGAAACACAGGAATTATTCCAAATAAGGTCTTAAGTATTACGCCTTGTTATTTGTAAAATAATTTAAAGAAGGTTGCAATTTAAACATTTACATTATTATAATATTAAATAGTACGAATACATGTAAATAATTTATCATTCAATTAAAATACACAAGTTTGACCTAAATATATTTAATGGTATTTACTTAATGTAAAGTTATTGGTTATATTTTGCTGTTTACATTTCCAATATATATTACATACAATATTTTATTTAATTAATATTAATTAATTATTTAGCAATGCTCCCAGCCTAAGGGCATCTAGTAATTAATTGTAATAAATTATTGTCGGAGCTGAATATTAATTTATTGCATCCCTGTGCGCTGTCTTAGCCTGATTTGAATGCCGTTCTCTGATTTGAGTGTTACCCGAATGTTCAACACCGGATCATATTCGCTCTGCGGCACACAATCCACGCGCGAGTGGTCATTGATACCTGGTGGCAGATTATCCACGGCTGGTAGAATTTCAAAGTTCCGCACCAGCAGAGAGAGCAGCGCCTGCACCTGATACATGGCAAACTTTTGGGCTACAATGCAATTTAGTTGTGGGCGTGATTAGCTGGAGTGTTGTGGATTTGTTAGCCAAAACACTTACCTATGCATCGCCTGGGTCCGGCACTAAACGGCACACTCTTGAAGGCTTCAATGTCACTGTTTGAGTTGGTCTCCTCGAAGCGTTCCGGTCGAAAAACACAGGGTTCGTCAAAGTAACGCTCGTTGTATCCCATGGCAATCAGACACATGATGACCGTGGTGCGCTTGGCAACCTTTGTGCCATCTAAGATAAATAATTATTTGTAGTCTATTAGCAAAATTGAATTTCAGAATTACTCACTTATTTCTATGGCTTTGCGATTGGTACGCGCGATCAGCGGCACCGACGGATAGAGACGGAGGGTTTCTCGTATAACCAGCTCCAAATAGTGCATTTGCTGCAGCCGGGCTATGTCTGATTCCCCAGTTAGATCCTTGCCAAATATGCGCTGTTGCTCATCAAACACCTTCCGCTGTATCTCGGGGTGGCGAGAGAGCGTGTAGATTGTAAAGGATATCGCAGAGGCAACGGGGTCGTGACCCTAGTGGGAAAAGAGATTTACTCCAACTGTTATCTGGAATATATATATTCTCAACTTACTGTAAATATAAACGTGGACAACTCTTCGATAATCTCGCACTCATTCAATGTACGTCCATCGAGTTTGGCGGCCAGCAACACATCAATGAAGGGTTTATGGCTCAGTTCCACTTCATTTTTATTCTCCTTAATTTTAACCAAGTCTTCCTGCCGTTGTGTTATTATCTGGCCCAGAAATTCAACTCTGAGCTTAAAGTCACATCAACTTATATTTTATTTGCTTACCCGCCGTATTTCATTCCGGAGCAATTCGAGCGCTCGTCGCTGCTTCATGTAGTATGGAGTCAATCGGAAAAGTGCATCGAAGCGCTTCACAATGCTGAAAGTTCGCTTCTGGATGACATCGCAAATGCTGTTTAATCATGTAAGGGAATTGAGAATGTTTTTTCTTATGGTTACAAACTGGAACTTACTCTTTGATGGCACTATGAAATTCTGAAGGCTTCTCGTTCAGTGAACTGCAGGCATTTCCTGTTGCGTTTTCTATATTGGATTGGAAATATATATAAATCAATAGTAAATAATAATAAATCTCTGAATGCTGCAAAACTTCGTTTTGAAGGAGTGTTTCTTTTAAGGCTATTGAAATTATTTTATTTTGATTTAATTCAAATTTTTGTTCTTGCCCATATTTCACGGTGCTTCACAGTTGATATACCTTATTTAAAAATTTGTACAAAATATACGAAAAGGAACTCGCCATATTTCATAACCTGTAATGCTTTTCCACTGCACACAATCTCTGCCACTTGTAGCAATTTTCCTTGCTATAAATCATATTTATAAAATGGAAGCAATAAATTACGGAAATATACGGGTGCACCGGGCTGCCTTCGTCGCGTCGTAAGAATTTACAAAAACATATAAAATGTCTATGACAAATGCCGAAAGTTTCGTAACAGGATGTCTGCCAGCCAACAAGCAATAAGCAATGAGGAAGGAGCAACAAGCCAACCACCTACCACATACAATATCCAAAGTACAATTGGCGACCAATTCCTGGGCGTCAAACGGCTCTGAAGCATTTGCCTGTTGTCTCAGCTTCTGCACAAACCTATCGCCGGTTCGGTGCACCACCCGCAGGTATCCCTCAATGGCATTCCGCTCAAAGGCGGGCACATAGATCTTCTGATGCTTTAACCAGCGGGCACCCGAACTGGTGAGCAGGCCATCGCCCAGCCAGGGCCGTAGAAATGAATACAAGTGCTCCTTGTACAGCAGTGACGAACTGGACAACATGTTCTGTAAAAGAACATTCACAATTGGTATTCATTATAACTCCACAATTCTCCACTTACCTGAATTTCTGCCGGATCGCTGAGCATTATGTGATATTGCAGGAACACCAAAGAACGGAAGCCTCGAAAATCATATTTCCGACAATATTGTAATACCTTCTTTGGATACTCTGTTTTGGGGGAAAGTACAAGAATAATGAGCAAGTAAATATATTTGAATATTTTATAAAATAACAGGATATTCTATGCATATTTTTTACACAGCAATTAAATCTGGAAAAGGTTTATTCAATTCCACCTGTGAAGTAAAAAGCAAGTTTAAACTTCGACTACGATATCATTGCAACATTTCAAATTGCAGTTTACATTTAATATTGCAGTGAACAGCTTAATTGCCAGCAGGCTCTGACAGCAGAATGCAAAATGCTAATCCTTGCCAGAAGGACCCCAAATGTGGGGGTTTGGCTGCTTGCAAATGTTACTTTAATCCATAATGAGTACATGTCAAGCCAAGCAAAATAGTAAAGCAAGAGATGAGCAAGAGCTGTATTCAGACAATGACTGCATCAAGTATCCATTAAACCTCACTAAGACAAAAATCAAACAAGGATAATAGTAAAGGCAATAGGATATGCAACAAGGATGCATAAAATGCGCAACACTCGCACAGCCAGCCAAACAAAAGGCGTGTCCCCCACACAAAATGAGTCTCCTGGCCATATCGAAACATGGCATTGCTATCCATTCTTGTGCATCGTTTTGAATTCCGTCTATTGTGCATTTGGAAAGATTACTTTTGGGCAAGCACGTTCAGGGAGTCAACACAAAAAATATTCAACAAAATGGTACACGGACGCCTGATTTGCATGGGGACCAAGCCATGGCTCAAGGGTCCAAAGCGCAAGCGAACAAAATCTGATGAAAATGACAAAAAAGGTTTGCAAGAAAATAACAAAACAAGAATGCAGCCGTAATCTATCTGGGTATTTTAATATTTTTTTACAATTTGCATATAAAAACGCAGTTTTCATTTACCTGGCAAGTGAAATTGCAGCAAAATGCACAAAAATTATATTTTCTGGTTTGGTTTGCATTCTTATTCCGCATTTCTATTCACACTGCGAAATAGTGCATAAATATAGGCTGCAAGTTAATTTTACTTTGCTTACCGGCTGGCTTCAGTCCAAACTGAAAGAGATTACCCACAAAGGGATATGGCGTTGGACCCGGTATCATTTCCATAATACCAGCCATGTGATCTAGGTAATTGAATATCCTGACACCCTTGAACACCAAAAAGGTGGCCAAGAGTATTAAAGCCGCTATCAGAAACATCTTTCGATATTTTGTGCGTCCTTGTGACTTTCAAAATTAAAGAATCTATTTTCACGGTCTAATCAATTTGCGAATGCTTTGCTAACTGATCGCCAAACATTCGATATTCTTCAGCCAAATGTTATATGGCCAAAAGAGCGATAGCTTAATCAATAGCTTATCTGGCTATTTTTATTCTATGTGCAAAGTGTCCAGCTTTAATTGAAGCTCGTAATTATCACCAGCTAATTACAACTGACATAAATTGACGGTGTAGATTTTCCGCAAAGAAGTGTCTGTTGTTTATTTGTAGTAATTAATGGTTTAATTGACACACTACCAACTCATAATTATGACGTGTTAGTCTAAACTGCAACGCGCAGCAAAACCCCCATAATTAGTCTGATTGGGTTAATCAGTTTGTTTGGTTTCCATTATTGACAAATGATTTCATTTTTGCAATTATTTATAGATTTACTGTGGCCAAAATATATTGGAATGTCATAACTGCTGATAATCTTATAAAGTGGAATCAATAAGAAAAATAACAACTGGCAGAACTAGCTTGGGCACGCCGAGTACAACAATTCAAAATAAATTTAAACATATTATTGAATTATTATAATTTTATTTCTTCAGAAAAGTATTATTGTTAAAACTACTTAAATTATTTTTCATGTACAAAGCAGATTTAATTTATCGTATATCAAGCTTTGATTATCTCTAATATTGCAACTTTTAAATAAATACATATTTAGATAACTAAATTAAATTAAACAACAAATATCGCAGTCCTAACTAAATTCCGAACAATTTTGTATACTTTTGGGCTTCCTCAAAAATAGCGACTACACAAAAAATCTCTTCCAAAGTTAATTGAGAGTGGACACTAAAACGCATAACTCTTAAATGTTGTCGTAAAATGGTTTAAAAATGTAAACAACAAACCAGTTTTTGTAGCGATAAATTTTTTAAACACAGCTTGCTACAACTTTTAAGATATTCATCTGCCTTATGATGATAAGTCAGGCATAATTAAGCCACATAAATTCAGAATGTTGTTTTCAAAGCAATACTTGAATTAGAGTAAATCTAAAGCTAAAAAAGAAAAGTTCTGGAGTTCATGTCTATTTGCCGACAGACGTTCTTAATTTGCTTAATGAAAGACACGTTTCATAAAATTTCCATCAAATAATTCATTAATTATAAATATTTCGAATTTCTGTATATATGATTTTCTGCGAATACTATTTTGAAGCACTCTTCAGATTTAAGAGAGCGGTTCCGATGCGTTGCAAAGAGAGTGCTGAGCTTAAGCTTTTAGTAAGTCTTAAATTTACTTTCTTTTATATTTTATAGATTAAATATATTTATAGATTTCATAAACATATTCGAAATTGTTTTTAATTATAAATAAAATTATTTTTATAATACTAGCAGATGTATTTTATATTCAGAGCTTTTTGACTCTTGAACTCCCAATCTATCCGTCTCCTTCTATTTCGCTATCTGATTGTTTGTTTTGTTGACTCACTGTGACTGGCTAAAATCAGAAGTTTAATCGTAGTGTTTCGTATTTTAGTTGAGCGTCCTCTCATTTTGTTACATTTCAATTCTTTGGCTTGGCGTGATCGGAGCAAACCGGACAAGATCGAGTTTAAGTTTGAAAAGGTTTCGTGTTTACGTGTTGTGCTCGTACCATGTGGTTATATTTGTATGCGATTTTGGCACTGCCGTTGCTATTGTGGATTTATGTTGAGCTCAAGTTTGCCCGCAAAAAACGCTTGCTTAACAAAATCAAGGGTCCGTCGACTCTGCCATTGCTCGGCAATGTCCATCAAATTGGAAGCAATCCGTCAGGTAACTTTACTTTACTTTTGTTTTTGAATAGCAAAATTGCATGATTATACTGGCTAATTGCCTTTCTCGAATTGTGTTATCAGTTTCAGTTTATCAGTTTAAATACCATTCGAGATAAATCACTTATGCATTGGAAAAAAAAAACATTTAAATTATATGTTAATTTTTTAGTGTTTGGACAACGGCTGTTTACTATTTTCCTATAAAAATTTCGGCAATCTTGTTAGAAATCAGCGATATTTTTTGTTATCTTGTATTTGGTCAGTGCAAGATAATTATTGATATAGGCCAGTGTTAAGTTCGAATCAGTTATTGTTATGTTTATTATTATTTATTTATTTATTTATGATTATACAATCTGTTTAAACACTGATTAATTTATTTTTGAGGAAAACTTCTCCGATCGCATTGTTACTATAATTAGGGGTACATTCACAGCGACCTTTTAGATATATTGTGTCCCTTCAGAGCCATTCTCCGATCTTATAAACTTTACATCTTTAAATTTGTTTAACATATCCCAATCTTATAACCTTTTAATGCTCAGCTAATTAATTGGTTTGAAATGTTGTATTACCTTTGTTTTAATTAAATTCTGTATTCTTTTTTATTTAGAAATTTTAAACAATTTCTTTGAATGGTGGCACATATATGGCAAGGATAACTTTCGACTATGGGTTAGCTACTATGCCAATATTATAATTTGCAATCCAAAACACATGGAGGTAAGTTATAAGCAAAAAAATAATATATATACATATATATTTTATATATGTATTTGTTCATTTTCAGGTGATTTTGAGCAGCAACACTTTGATCCAAAAATCAGATATATATGATATGTTGCATCCCTGGCTTGGCGAAGGATTGCTGACGAGCACCGGCAGAAAATGGCATAAACATCGGAAAATGATAACGCCCTCATTCCATTTCAATATACTGCAAGATTTTCATCAAGTTATGAACGAGTGCTCAACCACATTTATCAAGCACCTCAAAAAGATATCAGCTGGCGACAATATTATCGATTTTCAGAATGAAAGCCATTATCTAACCCTGGATATCATCTGCAGTACAGCGATGGGCGTGGAAGTAAATGCAATTGAAAAGCGGGACACTGTCAACGTTGTAAAGGCTTTCAAAGAGTGAGTTTCTTTTTTAATCAATTGTTGAGATTACACTGAAAGTTGCCCTTATGCTTTCAGCATGTGCTACAACATCAATCTCCGAGCATATGATCCCCTCAAGCGAAACAAGTGGCTTTATCGTCTGGCGCCCAGCTACGCTGACTATGCAAAGACCCTCAAAATCTTACAGGACTTCGCCAACGAAGTCATTGAGAAGCGAATCGAAACACATCGTGATGGGTCTGCTAAGAAAACTGATGGCGATGAGTACATCCGCAAAAAGAAGGCTTTTCTGGACACACTGCTCTCGTCTACTATTGACGGTCGTCCGCTGAACCAGCAGGAGATCTATGAGGAGGTATCAACATTTATGTTTGAGGGTCACGATACGACAACATCGGGTATAGGTTTCGCCATCTATATACTATCCAGATTTCCGGAAGAGCAGGTGAGCATTCTTTAAGTGACTGCCTAAAACATGGCTAACGTTTTTCATCTTCAACCCAAGCGGAAGCTATACGAGGAACAGTGCACTGTGATGGGCAATGAAATCCATCGGGATGCCACCTTTCAGGAAATCGCCGAGATGAAGTACTTGGATCTGTTTATAAAGGAGGCGCAACGAGTCTATCCCAGTGTGCCCTTCATTGGCCGCTACACAGATAAGGATTACGATATACGTGAGTTTGGGAAATGCTTTCAGTAGAAACACAACCATCAACATGCTCTTCCCTCATCTCTGTTGATAGATGGCACCATTGTGCCAAAGGGCACCACATTGAATCTAGCTCTGATCATGTTGGGCTATGATGAGCGCACTTTCAAGGAGCCACATCGCTTCAATCCAGAACGCTTCGAGCTGCAGAAGCCGGGTCCCTTTGAGTATGTTCCCTTTAGCGCCGGTCCACGCAACTGTGTTGGACAGAAGTTTGCTCTGTTGGAGATGAAGACTGTGATTTCGAAGCTTGTGCGATCATTTGAGGTGCTGCCCGCTGTGGATGAGCTTGTTTCCAAGGATGGCTACTTGAATACCTACTTGGGCCTGCCGAAGGCAGAGAAAGAGAAGAAGGAGTCGCAGGGTCACAAATACGATCCGATCCTGTCCGCCGTTCTGACCCTCAAGTCTGAGAATGGCCTACATCTGCGGTTGCGTGAAAGGAAATAGTTTCAAAGGTTTTTCTCATATGTTGGGTATTTTACATGGTTTATTTTGATTAAATGTTGATTAAAGTTACAGTTACTTAGTACGGCTAGAAACTTTTTAGATGGCAACTAAAACCGTGGCAACAAAGCCGTTGGCCACAAACGCGTTGGTATTAATGATATCACCATTGATGTGCTGCGATTGCAACGAGCTGGTTATGACCTCCGCAGTAGCGCCCAAGCTGAAGTACTTGGTTAGGTCAATAGTGTTGTTACTACCTCCCAGATTAACCACGACCACATAAAGATCACTTCCTACCTTTTTGCTGCAAGAGAGACATAGACAAGGTTGCAGTGATTGAATACTTAGAAGGAGCACAAGGAAAATACCGCGAGTAAACAAAGACATCATCATCGAGAGCTTGAATCTTCAGGGCACCAGCACGGAACGAGGGCTCCTGCCTGAGACGCACCAGAGTCTTGAAGATTTGCAGATGCGATTGTGGAGCCCGCAGCTGCTGCAGGGCATTGTTCGTCTTATAGTCATTCGAGACTGGCAGCCAGGTGTGATCAGCACTGGTGAATCCTGAGGGGGTTACGAAAAATATAACGCAATGGATGACAATGCAATTTCTCTGTACTTACCCGCCATTGGGGAAGCATCCCACTGATATGGTGAGCGTGCTGGATCACGAGACCGATCATAGTAGTGCTCCGGATCGGAGTTACATGCTTGCGGATCCACAGTATCGTCCCAGCTGATGAACACATCCGTCATGCCGAGCTCCTCGCCATTGTAGGTGACTGCATGGCCGGGCAATGTCTGCAGCAGGATGTTCATAAGATCCGTACGCTGCACGCCAAAACGTGAGGCGACACGCTTGTTGTCATGATTGCCCAGCACCCAATTGGCGTAGACACCAGGTGGCATGGCGTCCAGCCACTTCTCAATGTGCTCCACATAGTCTGTGGCCTTTGAGGCGTTGTTAATATTCGATAGGAAGTCAAAATTGAACGGAATTTGCGAGCCATTGCGAATGCCATCGCCGTAGAATTTGAGCATATTATCGAAGCTGGTGTAGGCCTCAGTCATGAGAATGCGCTGCTCTCCGCCGTGCTCTTTGCGGAACTCATCGACCACCTCGCGCCACTGGTAGATCATGTCGAATGTCTCGGGCTGGTCCTGGGTGTAGATGTGCTTCGTGTAGCAGTGATCGTCGGCATCGAGGCAGTTGTTGTCGTTAGAGAGGGGCTCATCTGGATATTGATTGTAACGATCCAGATCGATTTCAAATAGATATGGAATCGCATCGATTCGAAAACCGGCAATTCCCTTGGCCAGCCAAAACCTGATCACGTTCTTCATCTCATTCACAACAACGGGATTGCGATAGTTGAGATCCGGCTGTGCCTTCGCAAATTGATGCAGATAATACTGTTCCCTGACCTCGTTCCATTCCCAGGCGCTGAACCGAAACTCTGAATTCCAATTGTTCGGTGGCTCACGTTCGCCAGTCTCCTCATTGATTTTGCCATCGTGCCAGACGTAATAGTCTTTGTACTTCGGATCTCCGTTTACCGACTTAATGAACCATTCGTTCTCATCACTCGAGTGATTGGGCACAAAGTCCAATATGATCCGAATTCCGACCTCTTTGGCGCGTGCAATCATACGCTCAAAGTCCGCCATGGTGCCGTACTCCGGATGGATCTGATAAAAGTCGGCAATGTCATAGCCAAAGTCAACCATGGGAGACTTGAAAATGGGTGACAGCCAAGCGGCCGTGAAACCGATATCCTTGAGGAACTGCAGCTTCTCTGTAACGCCATTCAGATCTCCAATGCCATCTCCATCGGAGTCGCGAAATGAGCGCGGATAAATCTGATAATAGTTTCCACTCTCCCACCACTCAGTGGCACAGCAGATACCCAGTCCCACAGACAGGATCGCAACGACTGTTACAAATCGCATACTGAATGAATTTGTTCCAACTCACAACTGACTGGGGCCTTTTATGGGACCCGATAAGACCAGACCCATTGAGTTTATGCCCACATGGAGTGGATATTTCAATTGTTAAACAAACAACCTGATCGCATAGTTCCATGAGAAACCATACTAAATATAATAATACCTCTTTCGAATGTCATTGTTTTTAAGTAAAAACACCAAAGCACTTTATAATCACAAATCAGACAATGCAATTTTAAAATAGCGATTTTTGATTGTGGAAAATTTGCAGTTGATTTGACTTTTTCTGTTGTTATTACAGCAACTGAAGTGCATCGGGCATTAGTCAGTTTTGCAATAATAATCATCTGATAGGAAGTATGCGAAATTTAAAAGCATACTCGAAATTAAAGAAGTTTACCTCCAAAGGGGGCTCATTGAAAGGTAACCGATAAACTCGCTAACAATAAATTTTGATAACACGCACACAATTTGTCATCGACATTTGATAACCTTGCAAATGTCATCAACAAAATGTTGTTCAGTGTGCTACATCAAAGAATGATAAGTATAAGAATTTTTAATGAAGAAAATAATTATAATATCAACTATAGTAATTTATTAAACATATTGAATTCATGTATCAATTTTGATATATGTCATTCATATATAAAATTCACATTTCGGTAACTAAACCCGTTAGCTAATTTAATGTGACAATCTAGAATGACAATTATTTTCTAGTTAGGCCGAATCAATATTGAAAATGATATATACGAATTTTATAGCAACATATTTTATATAGATAAGTAGATTGTTTTAGTTATCAGAAAAAAGAGATTATCGTTAAAATATTATTAAATTTTCGAAGATTTATAATTCCATACAACTTGGGAGATATTGGTAAACAAAACAGGCATTCATTGCAAAAATATATTTATTATACTTGTTTAAAATACACATTCTTCAGATGTGAAGACAATATTAAATTATTTTGAGGCTAGTCCGTTGTACATTCCATGGTCGAGCCCAAGCGGCTAACATTGTTTTAATGGTGACTGCCCTGGTGCTCCTGATGGGCATGAGCATTCTCAACTTGGTAGGCAATGGCGCGCACGATTGATTCGTCAACGTGGGTTCCCTTTGGCTGGTAGCCCTTCTCATTTGCAACGTATTCGATTGAGACCTTTTCGCCCTTGGGGGCGATCCAGGAGAAATGGCCGTGGATGTTGCCATGCTCATCGCCGTGCTCTTCGCGAACAATGTGGTTTGAGGTCTCAAGGCTAGAATCGAATCCGTCGGGGCGGATATCATCTGTGCGTTTCAGGACATCAGCGTGTGCGTCTTCATCACCACCAGCAGCCACCAGGCCGATAACAGCGCAGATCATCACCTGAAAATCATGCAGATTGCCGATATAATTATCTTTACTTACTTCCATCAACGATTAACTCACGATTTTAAACATTTTAAATTGAAGGAGTTGCAGTTGTGGTGCGTACAGAACAAACGTTGACTGATGATCCACTCTGACCAGCTGCTTTCTTTTATACCATTCCGAGATTGGATGCTGATCAATATAAATCGAGTTTTTTTTTATGACATCTTCCCATTGCATCCCCTTCATTATGTGGCTTAAATGCCAAATCAAGTTCTATACCTATAGAACTAACATACTTAATCAGAATAATGTCAGAGTGCATCAGAAGCTAACCGATCAAACGGGTTTAATCCCGTAACCCAAAACTCGCTTTGGTTATAAAACAAAATGAGCCCCCAAAATCGGTTGAATTATGTTAAAAACAAAAGCCTATAAATTGTTGGATTTATAAACATGTCAAATATTGTTCTGAATTTAATTAAAATTTCAATTAAATAGTATTAATAATTTAACTCATC
The DNA here is from genome assembly GCA_035042405.1 of Drosophila demipolita. NCBI lineage: Eukaryota > Metazoa > Arthropoda > Insecta > Diptera > Drosophilidae > Drosophila > Drosophila demipolita. The sequence continues at coordinate 1,471,747 of JAWNLI010000025.1, forward strand.
AAAATAACATATTGTCAATCAAATATTGGTACAAGTCTGACACTTTTTGGCTGTCCCCATTTATAAGTATAATGTGAATACCAAAACGAAAAATTGTGATTCAATATGATTTGTGATAAAGAAAGATCCGGTTTAATTATTTTAATATCGTCTGATTTTAAGATTATTTTCAGCAGTTGACATTTGGTTTCTTTGATGTTATTATATTATTGTATTTTATATGTTAATTTTTTTTTTAAACATCTTATTTATATAATCAGACTTGTCGTTTGCTGTACAAACTGAATTCGTATCTATCTTAAATAATTCTTTTTTACTAACTCTTATTAATAATGCTAATTAAGCTGATTAGGGAGATGTAAAGCATATTTAAACTTAGTATAAATTTATGGTGTATGCCACACAAATCCACATTTAATTACAGCCATTAGTCAACTAAATGTATACTCTTGGCAATGTCATTTATTTGAAAGCACATCAAGTTATTAAAAAATGGCCAAAATTACTGTCAAAATAAAGTCGAGCATTATTAAAACCGGCAAGTGAGCACTCGCTTACATTTGCCACAGCTGTCAAGTGGCCAGAATGACATGTTCATGAAATTTTCGACCATTGAATTTCATTGTGTTGAGGATAATGCGACTTTATTATTACGGTTCATTAAATAGCTAAAAATACCTATACAACTAAAACAACAATTCTGTAATACAATTGCTTATTTTCAATCACGGAAATTTACTCTAAATCGATCAGCGACAAAATATTGCAAGTTATTTTTTTTTAGCATAATTTCATGTAAAAAAAAAATAATTACTATATATAAAATTGTTATTAGGTACAAAATTGATTAGTTACAACCTATAAATATGACTAATGACTTTGTTTTTAATTGATTTGCCGTAGAAAATATTTCGAGATAATACACTTTCCCTAAAATATTACGAAAATAAAGATTAGATTCAGAATGTTATGTTCGGATCACATAAAAATCATATCATAAAAAAATGTTGGCTCTGGAGAAGACTGAACGACTAACTTATACCTTGTAATGCAATTAAAACTTAATTAAAGACTGAGATGAAATAATTCAAGCAGAATTGGGTACTTTAAAATTAATTTATTTAAATTACAGTTCTCATTTTAATCTTAATTTTATTGCTAATTTCATGGAAATAGCGTCTTGATAAATTGGTTTTTCCCTTTTTTTTTTTTGCATTTAATCAATTTTCAAATTAATTTATTTAAATTACAGTTCTCATTTTAATCTTAATTTTATTGCTGATTTCGTGGAAATACCGTTTTGACCAAAAATAGATTTTATGTTTCTGTTTGCATTTAATCAACACACTCATTTTGCCATTTACAGCAGGGTGTAAAAACACACTTGAACAACTCGGGTAATCTTTGAAAAAAATGCCAATAACTGTGTGGCAAGCCATATAACAGAACTTTGCAATTAACGTGTGTCGAATATCGTAGATGAGAATAGTTGGCCTTATCGACCGATTTATTATCGCAACATGCGAAACTAGAAAATTGTTATTAGCCAACTGATTGGGCCGCACTCAAACGCTGGCGACATGTTAACGCGACTACTTCTGGGACTGGGTCTGCTCGCAGCAGTTTTGGTGGGTGTCGCAATTGGCGCCAATGACATCGATTGGTGGGAGGATGCGTCGCTCTATCAGATCTACCCGCGATCCTTTCAGGACTCCAATGGCGATGGCGTTGGCGATTTAAATGGCATCACGCAGCGGCTGGCGTATCTGAAGGAAATTGGCATCACAGCCACTTGGCTGTCGCCGATATTCGAGTCGCCCATGTCCGATTTTGGCTATGATATATCGAACTTTAAGGAGATTGATAAGATCTTTGGCACAATGGATGATTTTGATGCCCTGATGGTGGAGGCCAAGAAACTGAACCTGAAGATTATACTGGACTTTGTGCCGAATCACTCGAGCGATGAGTGCGAGTGGTTCCACAAATCTGTGCATCGCCTCGATGGCTACGATGACTTCTATGTGTGGCACGATGGCAAGGTGAATGCGGTGACGGGTGAACGCGAACCACCCAGCAATTGGGTGAGCGTTTTCAGTGGATCACAGTGGACCTGGCATGAGACGCGACAGCAGTACTTCCTGCACCAGTTTCAGGTGAAACAGCCGGATCTAAACTTCACCAATCCCATGGTGCGCGAGCATATGCTGGACGTGCTTCGCTTCTGGTTGGATCGGGGAGTCGATGGTTTCCGCATCGATGCCGTGCCCCACATTTACGAGCGTCGCTTTGCCAATGGCAGCTACCCTGACGAGCCGATCAGTGGCTGGAGTGACAATCCCGATGACTATCTCTATCATGATCACATCTACACCAAGGATCAACCTGAAACGGTGCAGCTAATGTACGAATGGAGGGATTACTTGCTGAAATATCAAGCAGAGAATGGCGGCGACACACGTGTCCTCCTGGCAGAGGCGTACACTTCGGTGGAAACGCTGAGCCAACTCTTTGGCAATGGCGAGCGGCAGGGCGCCCAAATACCAATGAACTTTAACCTGATGTATCTCAACGGCTTCTCAACGGCCAAGGATATGGTAGGTGCTATTGATTATTGGATGCAGACCATGTGGACGAATCACCAGACTGCCAATTGGGTAGTGGGCAACCACGACAACCCGCGTGTGGCTGATCGGATGGGTGCACATAAAGTGGATCTGGTCAATGTGATTGCGAACGCACTGCCCGGGGCCTCGGTCACCTACTACGGGGAGGAGATCGGCATGTCCAATGTGCAGACCGAGTGCACAGAAATCTCATGCGATGAACGGGATGGGGAGCGTACGCCCATGCAATGGTCTCCAGCTGCAAATGCTGATTTTTCCGTAGCCAACAAAACATGGCTGCCAGTTGCCATCGACTTCAAGCGTTACAATGTGAAAACGGAAAGGGGCGTGGCACGTTCCTCATTGCAGATATTCAAGGGTCTGCAGAAGCTGAAGAGCTCCTCCGCTTTTAGGGCGTTCAAGAAGAAGGATGGCTTCTCCTACACGGCAATCACCGAACAGGTCCTCCAGATTGTGCGGTAAGCGTCAAGCAAAGCAATTCCAAGAAATTGTTTTTTGAATGACACATTCTAATCCGCAGCACCAATAATCATAATGAGGAATACCGCATCCTGGTCAACATGGGCAACAGCATGGAAATTATCGATGCTCTGTCGGATAGAGTATTTGAATATGTACTTGTTACGTCCTACTCCGTGCACAGAATTGGGTAAGTTTGAGTCCCATTTACTTCAAGTGTGGATTATAAAATTCTTGTCTTTTCCTTTTTTTTTTTTTTGTAGCGAGACTGCTGATCTGAAGGAGAGGATTATACTGATGCCATATGAAGCCATCGTACTGCGCTGGCTGGGCTGAGGCACAAGTTGGAATTTAGTCATTTTCAAAATCTTAATCAATTAAAAACAGTTGAGCTACTATGTGTAATAATTTATTTAAAGGTTAAAACTAAATATCAATATTTTAAAAGCACAATTTTCATTTGCAACTTTATCAGGCGAATGTCGATTTTGGGGTATTTCCAACTTAATCAGGCGAATGTCAAAGTTTTGGGTAATTCTAATTCAAGCGAGTTGGCTTATCAAACCAAACTCAACAAGTTGATAAGGAATAATTACAACATGTTATAATATATATATAAAAAAGAATATTTTTTTTATTTTATTTTATATGATACATTTAATTGTTTAATCATTGCATTAATCAACGAACACAAATGAACTTAATAAAATGAGAAACCAGCTGATTAAACAGTGCTTAGAACGATGACTTCTTTGGGCATCAGGAGCACTGAATTGGCATGGGTCAAATCACTACAAAAATAAGAAAAACATAGATTTAATTTACAATTTGATCAGTGCATTTTGCTGAAGTTGTCACTTACTTGGTGCGTCGCACACTTTTGTTGGTGACAACCACGTAGCGGAGCTGGGAGCTCAGATTGACGAAGACGGAGTCTAGGTTAACCGTTTCCACATCATCGTTCAGATTCCAAACGACTATGTACGACTTTTGGCCAGCCAAGGAGCTGCAAATAGACATAAGGTAATCAGTTTCAGAAATAATGTCCTAATCGAACTGATCTGCAGCGAACCGTTTGAAGGTGAGCACATTGGGTCCAATGGGTTTGACGGTGACATCGCCATTCCTAATGGTGGGCTCATCTCGCAGAGCACGCAGCTGCTTGTAGACATTCAGATGACTAAGTGCGATGCCGCGCTCCCGCTTCACATTGACCAGCTTGTAGTCATTTGCGACGGGCAGCCAGGTGGTTGGACCAGTGGAGAAGCCAGCGTTCGGCTCATCGTTCCACTGGAATGGTGTGCGAACGGGATCGCGTGTGAGGCGCTCAAACTCCTGCTCGTTGGACTGGCATGCCTGTGGATCGACGGTGTCCTCCCAGCTGATGAACACATTCAGCATGCCCAGCTCCTCGCCCTGATAGGTCACACTAATGCCAGGCAGCAGCAGCAGCAGCACATTGGCGGCATCGACGCGATCTGCGCCGAGTCGCGAACCAATTCGACTCTGGTCATGGTTACCCAGCACCCAGTTGGCCACTTGGCCAGCAGGCATGTTGTCGATCCAGTTGTGGATCAGCTGCGAGTAATCGAATGCATTCGAATAGTAGTTAACATTGGCGAGGAGCTCAAAGTTAAAGGGGATCTGGGAACCCTTGTGGGTGCCGTTGCCGTAGTACTGCATAAGCACGTCCAGTGGGGCATAGGCCTCGGTTAAGAGGACACGATCGTCACCACCCAACTCCTGATCCATCTCCTCGAGCAACTCACGGAATTCATAGACCAACTCAATGGTCTCGGGCTGATTTGTTGTATACAAATGATCCAAGTAGGCGTAATCCAGTGGATCGCTGACATGTTGATTGCGCGGCTCATCGGGCCAGTTGCCATTGCGGTCGGGTGCGACTTCAAAGACATGTGGCACGGCATCGATGCGGAAACCATAGGCACCCTTGCGCAGCCAAAAGCGGAGCACATCCTTCATGGCCTCAACAACCTTGGGATTGCGGTAGTTCAGATCCGGCTGCTTGGCATGGAACTGATGCAGATAGTACGCCTGACGACCCTCATGCCAAGTCCACTGCGAGCCACGGAACACGCTAATCCAATTCGTTGGTGGCTGTCTAATTCCATTGACCACCTTGCCAGTGTGCCACACATAGAAGTCCTTGTATTCCTCCTCGCCAGCTGCCGATCGGATGAACCAGTCGCACTCATCACTCGAATGATTTGGCACAAAGTCCAAAATAATTTTAATATTCAGCTCTTTGGCTCTCTGCACAAGTTCCTCGAAATCGGCCATGGTGCCAAAGGTCTTATCAATTTCAAAAAAATTGGCCACATCATATCCAAAGTCAGCCATGGGCGACGTGAAAATCGGCGACAGCCAAGTGGCCGTGATCCCAATCTCTTTCAGATGCGTCAACTGTTGCGTAATACCTAACACGAAGCAAATAGTAAATTAAAACCTGTATTGCACCACATGGGAAATTCCGTCTTACCCTTTAGGTCACCAATGCCATTGCCATCGCTATCCTTGAAGGAGCGCGGATAGATCTGATAGAACTGTGCCGTGCGCCACCAACCCTGCTCAGCCAAAGTTGGCAGTGCCAGTGCCACCAGGCAGCACAATGTGAGAGCTTTTGCCAACATGTTGTCGGAGTGGCGATTGCGGCACCGGATTAACTACGGCCTCTATTTATGCACTCCCTCAAAATGACGTCCCACACTGATAAGTGATAAGCTAAGGACGAGATAAACCAACCACATTAGAAGCTATCGGATTCTGATTAGAATTGGGGCACCAGTTAGGAATACTTTATGACCGAAGCTTGTTCAAGTTGCATTAGTGTACGCAACGGGGATTTATGGGAGCCTTATCGCTATTATCGTTTCACGTTTCTAGATCATGCGACAGATAAACAACAATTATATTTCGGCATTTCATAAAAGTTACGACCCTGGCCATGATCAGGAACTATTTATCAATTTATGATATGGGGGTATTTTCAGCATTTACATAATTTGCCATAAATTGCCAAGTCAGATATGAACATTAAGAAATATATAGATATATAAATATTATTTATCCAAAATAGACTTTTACGTATTTTCCTATGGATTTCCTAAATCTATGTAAGCCTTGTTAATTTATAGAAATGATCCGAAAATCGATTTGTGCAAAACAAAAATATATTTGTGAAATTTGATAAAATTTGTACTTAATGTTTTTTATGAGTGGTTAAGCGAAACAATGCCATATGAAATCTAAGTCAATAAATTCATAAAATTGGCCACCAGTGGAGGAGGGTAACCGATAAGCAATTGATTCCATATGTTATACAATTTAGATTCGGAAATTGTTTTTATCGCAGTTGAGGCCATATAAGAGTTGGATGGACCTTGCCACTCTTTTAGTTCAACATGACCCCTTGGTTGGGTATTGTCGTTTTAGTGGGATTCGGCTTCTTGGCCGTCAGTGCCAGTGCACCCTGGTGGAAGACAGCCTCATTCTATCAAATCTATCCGCGCTCCTTCAAAGACAGCAATGCAAATGGCATTGGCGATCTGAATGGGGTTACCGAGAAGTTGGAATACCTCAAGGAGATCGGAGTTACGGCGACTTGGCTGTCGCCGTTCTTGCTTTCACCTATGGCTGACTTTGGATATGACATATCCGACTTTAAGCAGGTCGATCCCCTCTTTGGCTCAATGGAGGACTTTGAGAACATGGTGTCGCGCGCCAAGCAGCTCAATGTGAAGATCATCCTTGATTTTGTGCCCAATCACTCGAGTGATGAGTGCGACTGGTTCATACGATCCGCTGCCGGCGAGGAGAAGTACAAGGATTACTACATCTGGCATCCAGGATTCGTTGTAAATGGCGTACGCAGACCGCCCAGCAACTGGGTGAGCGTGTTCCGTGGCTCCGCCTGGGAGTGGCACGAGGGTCGTCAGGAGTACTATCTGCATCAATTCCACAAGAAGCAACCCGACTTCAATTTCCGCAACCCCGTCGTCCGCGAGGAGATGATCGATGTGCTCCGCTTCTGGCTAGAGAAAGGCGTCGATGGCTTCCGTGTGGATGCCATCTATCACGCCTTCGAGATTGATGCTGATGAAAACGGCAACTATCCCGATGAGCCCCGCAATGACTGGACCAACGATCCAGATGAGTACGGCTACACCCACAAGATTTATACGGTGGATCAGCCCGAGACGCCGCATTTGGTGTACGAATGGCGTCAGATTCTGGATCAGTTCCAGGCGGACAACGGCGGTGAAGAGCGGTAAGTCAACTTGAAAGTGCCTACTAGGAAAAAATGTACTCTTTTCCGGGGTACTTGAAATATATAAGCCCAAGCGAAAGCTATGCAATTTATGTAATGAGCTTTGTCATTGTAGCATACTCATGGTGGAGACCTGGTCGCCAATTGAGATTGTGATGCACTACTATGGCAACTCGACGGCAGAGGGAGCACAGATACCCTTCAATTTCCAGCTGATAAGTAATCTGCACAAAGATTCCGATGCCTATCACTACGAGTACTTGATTAACCACTGGCTATCGCTGATGCCGGACGGCAAGAGCGCCAACTGGGTGGTAAGTTAACACCCCATTAGACCTTGTGAGTAATTGTTAACGGTAATCAATTGCCACCGATACGGCGCACAGATTGGCAATCACGATAAGAACCGTGTTGGCTCCCGATTCGGTGCCGATCGTGTTGATCTGTTCAATGTTCTGCTGCTGACTCTGCCGGGATGCAGTATCACCTATCAGGGCGAGGAGATCGGCATGCTGGACGGCTATGTCTCGTGGAAGGATACGGTAGATCCACAGGCATGCAATGGCTATGAGGAGAACTATATGGCCATGTCACGTGATCCGGCCAGGACACCCATGCACTGGACCAATGGCAAATTGGCTGGCTTCACCACGGGCAGCACTACATGGCTGCCAGTTGGCCAGGACTATGCCCAGCGCAATGTGCAGACGGAGCGCGGTGCTCCGCTCAGCCATCTGAATGTCTTCAAGAAACTGCAGCAGCTGCGCAAGGAGCCAACCATCCAGGAGGGTGACGCCGAAATCAAGGCGGTCAGCAAATATGTCTTGGCCAACAAGCGGTAAATAAAGTACCCCCACAAATATCCCAATTTTTCCCCTAATTACTATCCCCATTAATCACTTCGCAGCCATCTGAATGGAAATTACATTTACATTTCACTCTTCAATATTTTCGACAATATTGAAAATGTGAATTTGCACGATGTCTTCCGAGGACTGCCGAATGACTTCCAGTACGCCCTGGTCACCAGCAAGTCCATCAAGAAGCTGGGCGACAACGTCTCCGCTGGCAGTGTCACCTTGATGCCCTACGAGACCATTGTACTCCGCTCCAGAACCACACAATGAGCCAAAACAGAGCGATTTGTATTATAATAAAAATCAAATGCATTTTATCTTGATGCGATTCTTTTGTGGACTTTGATTAGGACTGATTTTATGGGTAACTGAGGGGTGTGCCTCTGAATCCAAAAGTGTTAATTTATACAAGTTTATACACCTTATCAGCATATATATATATATATATATTTATGAAGTCTTACGATTGAGTGCTTATCAAAATACATATGCATATATACAATTTGCACAAAAGTTATTTATTAATATTATCTATAATTACAAACAATAAATCCCCAGTGCAAATTTTATGTTCTTATCTCTGTCAACTCATTATACAAACATACATAACATAAGTATGTAAGTAAACATATGTATGTATAATAATCAAATAACTTTCCGGCTGTCCGACAACATGCAGTGACAAAATATGATGTGCAAATATAACAAATATTTGTATACATATTTATACAGTGTTATATATATATATATATATAGATATATAATTGGTAAATAAATTAAACACATTTTATGGCATATGGCAAGTGCTGATATTACATGTTGTGGCGTATGTCAACTATTTGCAAGCACTGTTCATATGTTCGAGTGCCAAATTTGTTTATCTGCTTCTCATTTGATCCAACAGTCATCTCTTTTCGTTTGTCCCGTTCAGTTCCAGCAGCGACAGCTTATCAAAACGGAGGAGAGTAACAAAAGGGAAAAAGGAAAAGGGAATATATATATATATTTATATTTAATGTAAATTTATATATTAATGTATTAATGTAAATTATAAATAAATGTAAACAACACAGAAATTAGTCATGCGGCGGAGAGACATTTTAGATGGTAATTGCAGATATTATATATTGCGACGGATTTAAACTATTTGCAAGCACTGTTCATATGTTTGAGAGCTACATTTGTTTATTTGCTTCCTCTCTCTCGCTCTCACTCTGTATATTTGTCTGCTCTTCAGATTAGCATCGTTTGCTAAAAATAAATGCGCAGCGTTGCCAGAGAGCTGCACGTAAAGAGAGAGCGGAAAAAAATTGCGTGATCCGCGCGAGTGTTTCACATTTGATTCACAGTCATCTCTTGTTGCTTGTCCCGTTCAGTCGCAGCGGCGACAGCTTAGTAAATACGAAAGGCGAGCAACGAAGGGGAAAAATAAATAAAAAGATGCTAAACCGCATGGGGACTTTGCTGTGGTTGCTGATGCTGCAGTTAATTGGAGCGTCGTTGGGCCAGCCATTTCCCAACTACCATGCAAGCTTTGGGGACATCGAGAAACATATTGATAAGCCCAAGTGGTGGCAAGCCGGCGCCTTCTATCAAATCTATCCAAGGTCATTTAAAGACAGCAACGGCGATGGCGTGGGTGATCTTAACGGTGAGTAAAAATTAAAATCAAATTGTTAGCAGAGACAAAAAAATTAACTTGGCAATTTCAGGAATTGCGGCACACCTGCCTTATCTGAAGGAATTGGGTATTGCGGCCACTTGGCTCTCTCCCATTTTCACATCGCCGATGGCGGACTTTGGCTACGATATTGCCAACTTCACGGAGATAGCGCCAATCTTTGGCACCATGTCCGATTTTGACCGATTGATGAAGGTTGCCAAGGAACTGGACATAAAGATCATATTGGACTTTGTGCCAAATCACTCGAGCGATGAGTGCGACTGGTTCAAGCGATCGGTGGCTGGTGAGGAGTACTACAAGGACTTCTATGTGTGGCATCCCGGGCGATCGGTGAACGGCACTCGCCAGCCGCCCAGTAATTGGCGGAGCGTCTTTCGCGGATCCGCCTGGCAATGGCACGAGACTCGCGAAGAGTATTATTTGCATCAGTTTCTCAAGAAGCAGCCGGATCTCAACTATCGTAATCCCAAAGTCCGAGAGGCAATGAAGGTGAGCTTAGTTATTGTGAGTGATCTCCGCAAGATCTTGGCGTTAATCGTTCTCAAAATGTTGTCCGGCAGAATGTTTTGCGCTTCTGGTTGGCCAAGGGTGTGGCCGGCTTTCGCATCGATGCTGTGCCCAGTCTGTTCGAGATAGCGCCTGATGCTAAGGGTCAGTTTCTCGATGAACCGCGCAACAATGGGGTCATCGATCCCGATGACTATAGCTATCTGCAGCACATTTACACTGTCGACCAGCCGGAGACGATAGCGATGGTGTACGATTGGCGTGCCGTACTCAATGAGTTCCATGATGGCGACGAGCGCATTCTGCTCGCCGAGACCTATTCACCCATCGATATTGTGATGCAGTATTATGGCAATGCAACCGTAGATGGTGCTCAGCTGCCGTTCAACTTTCTGCTGATAACCGAAATCTCAAACAAGTCAAATGCGGAGGACTATGCTCGAACGATTAACAAATGGCTGCAGCATATGCCAGAGGGTCGCACTGCCAACTGGGTGGTAAGCATGCGACATGTCCTGAATCCTGCCTTAGTTAACACTGATCTCATTATTTACAGCTGGGCAACCATGATCAGTCGCGGGTGGGTTCGCGTCTGGGCGCCGATCGCATGAACATGATGAATATGCTAATAGCAACATTGCCGGGTGCCAGTGTGACCTACCAGGGTGAAGAGCTGGGCATGACAGACGTGTGGATATCGTGGAAGGACACCCAGGACCCCTCGGCCTGCAACACCAATGCCAGCATCTATGAGCGCTTCTCACGCGATCCGGAACGCACACCCTTTCAGTGGAATGCCCAAACTGATGCAGGCTTCAGCAATGCCACCAAAACTTGGCTGCCCATTGCCAAGGATTACAAGCAGGTCAACGTAGAAGATGAACGAGAGAAGCCCCACAGTCACCTCAACATCTACAAGCGCCTGATGCATCTGAGAAAGGAGACGAAAGCCCTGCAACTGGGCCAAACCGAGGTGAAGGCTTTGAATGGTGCTGTTCTCGGCGTTAAGCGGTGGGTGTTAAGTGGTTTTCAGTGGCCCAAATCCATTTTAACTAATTCCTTATGTATTTATTTAGCTATGTTAAGGATGACTTTATCTATTTGACACTGCTGAACATCTTCGATGACGTTGTGACAGTCAATCTTACGCAGAGCTTCAGTGATGTGTCAGGCAAAATAGAAGTGGTGCTCGTCACAGGCGGCTTCAAATTGCAAGATGGGTAAGAAATGGCAAATGAGATTGGAATTGGTTAAATTATTTAAATTACTATCGATTTGTTATCGCAATTCATAATACTTCATTTTTCTACATATGACAAGAAATTAATTACTGTTCACATTTATAGTGAGATCATCGATGCCAGCTCAGTGCCATTGCGTCCCAAGATGGCGGTGATTTTGAGGAGCACAACGAGTGGAGAACTACGTCACTTACCAGTTTTAGGTGTTTATTTGCTCTTAGCTCAAGTGGTGCTCTATCTGAGTATAAATTGATACTCAATGGGTACCTGAATTTTTTTATATTTAATTAATATACTCAGAAAGATTAATAAAATAAATACTTATAAACAATGCCTATCACTTTGTGAGTACCTCGTATATAAGGCGCTCCCCAATGCATTCGCTAGTCAGTCATGGAATATTTAGACAAGTTGTTAGTCACGCTGCTCGGCTTGGTTCTGCTCTGGCGGAGCAGCCAAGCAGCTGCTGTAGATCTGGAGCGAGCGAGCGCCACTCGGGATTGGTGGCAGGTGGCGCAGTTTTATCAGATCTATCCGCGCTCCTTTAAGGACTCCAATGGCGATGGCATTGGTGATCTGCAGGGCATCATCTCCAAGCTGGACTATCTCAAGGATCTGGGCGTGACGGCCACTTGGCTCTCGCCCATTTTCACCTCACCCATGGCTGATTTTGGCTATGATATTGCCGACTTCTATGACATTCAGGCGGAGTATGGCACTCTGCAGGATTTTGATGAACTGATAGCGGCAGCCAAGGAGCGTGGACTGAAGATTATCCTGGACTTTGTGCCCAATCATTCGAGCGATGAGAATGTCTGGTTCCAAAAGTCCGTTAGGCGGGAGAAGGGCTACGAAGATTACTACGTGTGGCACGATGGGTACCTCAATGCCAGCACTGGCAAGCGGCAGCCACCGTCCAATTGGCTGCAGGCCTTTCGAGGCAGCGCCTGGGAATGGAATGAGCAACGGGGACAATATTATCTACATCAGTTTGCTGTCAAGCAGCCCGATCTCAACTATCGCAATCCAGCGGTGGTCGCCCAAATGAAACGTGTTCTCACCTACTGGTTGGATCGGGGCGTGGCCGGCTTTCGCATTGATGCCGTGCCCTGGTGTTTTGAGGCGCTGCCCGACGCTACGGGCCGTTATCCGGACGAGCCACTGAGCGGCTATACAAATGATCCAGATGATTCGTCCTACTTGAAGCACACCTACACGCAGGATCTGCCCGAAACGGTGGACATGGTCTATCAGTGGCGTCAACTGCTCGACGATTACCAGCGTGTGCATGGCGGCGATACTCGTATCATCATGGTGGAGACCTATTCAGGCCTGGACTACGTCATGCAATTCTATGGCAACCGCACCACAAAGGGCGCCCAGATACCATTCAACTTTCAGTTCATCGTCGGCGGCGAGGGGGACAAGAATAACACCCAAATGAATGCAGGCGGATTTGCGAAGATCATCAATAGCTGGCTGAGCCAGATGCCAGCCGGACAGACAGCCAATTGGGTGGTGGGTATTCAAAGATTAATTAAACTGTTAAAGGAAATGATTCAATATGCTTCGAATGTTCCTTTGCAGATGGGCAACCACGATCAGCGTCGCGTGGGCAGCCGTTATGGAGAGCAGCGGATCGATTTGATGAACATGCTGCAGATGTTTCTGCCCGGCGTGAGTATTACGTATCAGGGCGAGGAGCTGGGCATGACTGACTTGGACATCAGCTGGGAGGATACACGTGATCCGGCTGCCTGCAATTCAAATTCGGAGATTTACGAGCAGTTCACGCGAGATCCGGCGAGGACACCCTTCCACTGGAGCAGCGAGTCAAATGCGGGCTTCTCCACCAGCAGCAACACATGGCTGCCCATCAATCCCAACTTTGTCAGTGTCAATGTGGCCACAGAGAGTGCCGCCGACTCGAGTCACCTCAAGCTGTACAAACAGATGGTGCAGCTGCGTCAGCTGAAGACGTTGCAATATGGTGCAACCAGATATGCGGCCATCAATGATAATGTGTTGGCCATCAAGAGATCGCTGAGTGGACAGCCCAGCTATGTGCTGGTGGCCAATGTGCTGGACACCACGATCAGTGGCATTGATGTGGCCAGCGCACTTTATGCCTCGGGCAGCTACAAGATCAAGCTGCTCAATCCGCAGGCCAAGGCCAATGTTGGGTAAGTCAACAAATCCATTCGCCAATCAGTGACTCAATTTATGACTTCCTCTTCTGTTCCGCTTACAGCGATGGCGTCACATTGAGCAACCTAACATTGCAGCCATACGCGGCTCTGATTGCGGAATCTGTTTAGGAGTACTTCAAGCTATTTGCCTTGTCATAAGTAAACAAACTTAATATGAATATATATATATATAAATACTCTTATATGTATGTGTGAGAAACACGTATAGGGTGCAGTCAACACGATGAGACGACGTTTAGAATCGAACTGTTTGCTCTGACGAGCATTTCTTTATTTTATACAAAAATCTTAAATCTAAATACATATGCTGCCGCGTGTACATCCATGTGATGTAAGAATACAACCCAATGCAGCCACTTGACATTTTGTCATTCATATATAGCTGAGCCTTGCAGCGTCTCATGTTCACTCTTGAACAGTATGTGTGTTTGTGTGTGTGTGTGTATGTGATTTTCCTCTCCTGCGCAGAATTCATTGTCAAACAAATATTGGAAAACTTTTCAATTTTAGCACGAAAGTTATTATGAAATATTAGGGAACTTTGTCTGCCTTAAGTGTTTGGCCGCAAAAGCAGAAAAGAAATTCCATTAGACGTGATTGATAAAATACACAAATCACGCATACGCAGTGTGTTGCAGCAGAAACACCTTCGACTCGCTGTTTCCGCCAAGTTGCCTTTGTTGACGTTGCCTCCGCCAGCTGTCCCAGGGATGAGACACGACCAGACTGGGAAACAGGGACATCCAGACAGGGGGGCGGTCGGGCGTTGGCTTTTAATTTACTCATAAAATGTGAAGTGAAATTATTATGAGTTTTCACCTCGAGGCTACTCTCTGCCCGCACTTTCCCCAACTACGATACCAGGATACCATCAAAATCATGCCACAAAAAAAACCAATTACACAAAAAAAAAAATATATATATATATATATGTGTATATATATAAAATGCTACTTTATTATAAAATGGTTAGCGCTAAATGGCTGCTTGCAAGCTAAAAATAGTTGTGAACAAAAATGTGCATTCTGAAATTAAAATATGCAAAAATTTTAGAATGTTAAACGTTTTTTCTCTAAAGTTTATTTACAGAGCACGAATTAAGGGCTTAGCCAGTAAAACAATATATACATATCTATATATATTTAAGCACTCAGAAAATATAACTTCCAGGCTTTAATTCTAGATTAATTAATTGTGTAATAAATTAATTCATTTGTGGCACTCATACAAATATCACAAATCAAAACTAGCTGCGTAAAAGTACAAAATGAATGAATGGTCTCGGCCTAAGCTGTTTATAAGAATTTTATATAAATATATATTTTTTAATTTATACATTCACCTTGTGGTAATAATTGCGGTATTGTGCGGACAATGAACAAATTAGCAGTCTGCCATAAAGCGACGTACAAAGTCTTGCAAATGGCCGTGTGACTCAACAACCCATTGAAAGGGTCGCAGACAAATTCCAAAACCACAAACACGCCTACGTGACCTGAAACATAACAAAAATAAAAAAAATTATATTCAAATAAATATAAATAAAGAATCCATCCCGTAAACATACAGACATGTGTAGCTGAAATCCGCAAGAAGAAGTCAGGTTGTTGCCTTCAATTTGACTCGTTTGCGGGCCTTTGTCCATTTCATTTTCTGTGCGGATAATGAAGTTAATTTCGAGAAGACAGAAGACGCTTAAAAAAATCAGCGCACTTATTAAGTTTAAGACGCTTTTTGAAGATTTACGATGAAAGCCAGCCGAAAACTTTTACCGCGTCCTTTGAGCCGTTGTAATTTTGTAAGCAAAAGGCTGGCGGAGGCACATTTAGTAAATGTATTTCAGCCACAACAACGTTTGCATATTAATTTTTGTTTGCACAAGCGGCGTATGCTTAATATTTGAGTGCGCCTCACCTGCATTTGGCATTTATATATATTCGGATTCTTTCTAGGCCGCTCTTTAGTGGCTGATGTTGCCGTTCTTATTATGAAGTTGCTAACGAGCCTCGTCCGTTTTTTTCTCCTTTTTGATCTGCTCTATGCGTATCACGTACGGGTTTCTGGTCAGGTTGGCTTTTGAAACTCACTTTAACCTTTCACTGAATCGTTGTATTTGAATTTATGTGGCTTTAATCCCAGCAAGGCAAACATATTACGGCGCACAGCAATATTTTCAAATAATTTGTTACTGCCTTTTAAAAACAGCAAACTTAATAATTTTATCACGCATTGAAAGACTCATCAAGTCAATAAATTTTGTATAATTATAATAATATTATTTAGCTTAGACTTCAGCTATTTGGAGTGCATTCACTGTGGCTAATACTTTCAGTTTAATCAGCGTCCAGCCAAAAGCGAGAGTCACTCAACTTTCTGCCATGGCTCATAACCGCTGGTCATCGTCAAGGGATGGATTGAGAGATGGGTTTGTGGGCTAATTAATACGCTTCCAACTTATCTGTGGCCAAAACGATGACATTTAATGTCAACTGAAAGGGGTTGAAAGATAAAAGAGTTCAGTTGCCACTGCTGCAGTTTTGTGGTGCGAGCCAACGATTTTAAGTACGTCTTTTTTGACGTTTACATTTAAAGTCCAGTTTGACATTTTAGCTAAATCATGACTTTTGCTTAAGCATTGCATAATATTTGAAAATGTTAAAATTACCATAATTAAGATTAAGCATGACATTTGCCATTCAATTGTATTTGCATATTCAAGGATAATCTGTTTAATCGATTGATTGCACTTAAATAATATGAAAATAATGAAATTAGATGAATCGACGCAGCTGATACTTAAGTTAATATTACTTAAATCTGTTGCAATTATTCTCACAAAACTTTTAATAAAGTTCAATTACCTATTGACCCCTAAAAGCATGCAACACTTTTCCCTTTTATTAGCCAATGCAGCAACCCAATCTGTGTCTCGGGTGCCTGAACTCTCTGATTTAAACAGTCTGCAATAAACACGAAGTTTTTGTTTATTGTTAACTTTATTTTTGTGTACTTTTACAACTTTTTAATTGCTCAAGCGCTGCACATTAACCAAGCGCTTAGGCTCAGGCAAAGGGAAAATAATTTTGTCTTAGTAGTTATTTTATTAAAGCCATAAAATCCGAAAAGGTGCTTAAAGTGAATTCGCCCAGCTACGTGTTAATGATTGTTGTTTTCCCAAACTGTGTTCTAACTCTTGACTCTTTGCAACACATGTATATTGTGGCAGCCTGAATTATGTTTTGTGGTTGTATATGTGTCTTGCATCGCTGCCAGATACAAAATAACACGTGCAATCGGAATTTAATTATCTGCAGCGTAATTGAAATTTCATTTTCAGAAGCCCAAACAATACGAGTGGAGGCCAGTAAGGGTTAATTACATTATTCTAGAGTTTGGCAAATCTATAGATGTCTACAATTCAAATACACAACTCTAATTATATCTATACTGGTAAGTATATACATGAATGATAATGCGATTTATAGAACGATAAGTCTTTACTGTAATTTTGTAAATAATCTTTGAATTTTTAGAGCAAATATATCAAGCAACCCTCGTTCAAGGCTTAGGGACTTCAAAGGCAGACCAGGAACGGGACGGGATAGGACATGATGGGACGTGAAGGGACAGGAGGGACCGGTAAAGGTCGACTTCTGTTGGAGCATGTAGGCCCCCATTTGTATCTGTATTTACTTTTGGTTACGCATACTTTGCTTTTCGGTCGCTGTTTTGCTCTTTGAGCAAATCATGTAAAACACAAAGTACCAAACACAAAAAAAACATAAAAAATAAATTCAAATAGCTTGACTTTAATTTGTGTGTAAACACTTTAAATGGCGAGTGTCGTTGCAGACCCCCCCGCGTCTTGACGGGAAATTACATAAGGTGGCCGGGCACTTCAGCCTATCTGAGAGCATGTGAGAGTGTGTGTATTTATGTGGGTGTGTGTGTCTGTGTGTGTGTGTGTGTGTTTGCGAAGGTTTGTGTGTTGTGGACTGAGTGGTTTGTTTGTCGATGTGCTTGTTTGCTTATTTATTTATACAAGAGTCGGCATACTTGCTTTGAGCCACAGCACCCCTAAACTGCCTGAGCTGTGTTGAAAGTTTTTGAAAGTGAGATAGTAAATTTAATTGGATCGACATAAAAAATAAGTTCAAGTGAGAAAACTTTATTGCATTCAACTGTCGCTTAAGACCAGTGCCTCCCCAGCAGCCAAGTGCAGGCCATTCGTTTCAAACAGAGCCCTGCAAAGTATACGCAAATCAGTTAAGATTACCAAAACGCCAATAAAAAACTTACCCTTCTGCCTTGCTGGAGTTCAAACTGCGTATTTTGAGAGTCAAATGTGTGGGCAAAGTCGCATCAAACTGGGCCAGATTAATGGTGATGCTGCTGCTGCCCAAGTTAGCCACAAGCACAATTCGGGGCGAGCCAGAAATTGAGCTACAATAAAACAACGCCCAAAATAGTTATTTATCAGATAAATTAAAGAGTTATAGAAGGTTTAACTTTGATATGTTACAGTTAGTTTTTGCTAGTATTCCCAACTTACCGCTTGACCACAAACACGTTCTCATTCAGCACACCATATTTGGTGGCACCATTCTGTAGAGTCTTCGAGCTCCTACGCAGTTTAACCAGCGATTTGTAGATCTTCAGATGGGAGCGAGTTGCTGCCGATTCCGTTGCCACATTAGTCGTTTTGTAGTCATCGGCGAGGGGCAGCCAAGTCTTGGATGCTGTGGAGAAACCCGCATTTGTGCCACTTGTCCAGTGGAAGGGTGTGCGAGAAGGATCACGTGAAAACTTTTCATAGATCTCGGCGTTGGAATTGCAAGCAGCGGGATCCTGAGTCTCTGCCCAGCTCATCCAGCCATCAGTCATGCCCAGCTCCTCACCCTGATAGGTAACACTGGCACCGGGCAGAATCATGACTATCATATTCATGGCATCCAGATTGGCCACGCCATAACGACTGGCCGCCCTGCGCTGGTCGTGATTGCCAATTACCCAGTTGGCAGTGCGTGCCGCTGGCATCGTCAGCAGCCAGTTGTCCACAGCTGTCTTAATGGAACTGGCCGAGACACCTTTCTTCTGTGGCTCCGTAATCAGATTGAAATTGAAGGGCAGATGAGCTCCCTCCACGGAGCGATTGCCATAGAACTGCATTGTGTACTCAGGTGGGGCATAGGTCTCAATCAACAGCACCCTTGTATCCCCGCCGAAGATGCGCTGATGATCGTCCATCACTGTGCGCCACTGATAGGTCATATCAATGGTTTCGGGCTGGTTCTCAATGAGGTCCATCTTTAAATAGGCACGGTCATCCTCATCATCAGTCAGTCCGCTCACCTCCTCATCCGGATACTGTCCGTTCGCATCTGCCTCCACCTCGAACAGCACCGGAACGGCATCGCATCTAAACCCAGCGACTCCCTCATTCAGCCAATAGCGCAACACTCGCTTCATCTGAGCCACAACATCAGGATTACGATAGTTCAGATCCGGCTGCTGAACAGCAAACTGATGCAGATAGTATTGCTGACGTTCCTCAACCCATTGCCAGGCGCTGCCCCTGAACCCCTGCAGCCAATTGGATGGCGGCTCCCGTTTGCCAGTCTCCTTATTCAATTTACCATCGTGCCACATATAAAAGTCCTCGTAGCCCTTTTCCCGCTTCACGGACTTCTTGAACCATTCGTTCTCATCACTCGAATGATTGGGCACAAAGTCGAGAATAATCTTAAGACCCAATTCGTTGGCCTTCTTAATGAGCCCACGAAAATCATCCATGGTGCCGTACTCCGGCTGAATGTCGTAGAAGTCGGAGATGTCGTAGCCAAAGTCCACCATCGGAGATTTGAAAATGGGCGAGAGCCAAGCAGCCGTTACGCCCAAATCCTTGAGATACTGCAGCTTGCTGGTGATGCCATTTAGATCGCCAATTCCATCGCCATCAGAGTCCATGAAGGAACGTGGATATATTTGATAGAACTGCGCAGTTTGCCACCAATCCTTGGTGCCCGTTGTTGCTGTTGTTTCTGTGTCCTGGCATGCCTGGCCAAGGAGTGCCAGGCAGCACACTGGAATGAGCAATTGCAGGGATTGCATTTTAATTAATGACTTGTGGTCGGTTGACAATCCGACTTTTATATAGCCAGTCAGCCAGCTACGCGTCGAAATCTGGCCAGCTTAACTAGTCTTAAATGATAAGCGTCCCCCAAGTGGTCAAGGAATTTGTCATCCACTCGAGCAGATTACACTCAGAGCGTGAAGTGCATACTGAAAATGGGTGCGTCAAGTTGGTCTGTACGAAAACCGAATATTAAATACTCTCAAATTGCCAATAGAAGATTATCTTCATTATTTAAATTTTTGAATCTTTTTTAGTACACATCATTAATAATATTTTCTACTTTACTCTATTTTAAATCATTTCCTTTTGAATTTCTTTGCTGATTTCTTATCGTACTCATGATATATTTTCTTATTGACTATATGACTAATATATATGTATATATGTTTAGCGATGATAGAGCATTGCTAGCTTGGACAATTTAGAAGCTTATCGGAAACTATATAATTTCCTACTTTCAAATCAGGTCGAATTGCTGATTAAACAATAATTACAACTTTTAATTGGCTGACAACAACAGGACTATTGAAAAACTGCGCAATTTTATTACATAAATCCAATTTCCTTTTTGACTCTGAAGGCCAACTAAATTGCAGCACGAGGAAGCTGTAATATCTCCTGTCTTGGTCCTCCAATGGTGGAGCCACTCCCCCGCCTGGCTCACTGTGTCAATCAATCCTTGAATAGCGCTCATCTACCTTTAAATTTTAATTAAATAAATAGAGTAGTTTTAATTAACTTGTGGCTGTGGCAAAACATGTCTGTCAATTGCAATTCGAATTCGAACTTCTTTGAAAGAGATTTCATTCAATTCACCCCTTTCAATGGATAAATGGCACAAATCGCGTCCAAGAATTTTACTGCTATCACACCAGCAAATCTAATTATTCCAAATAGCTAATTACCCTGAAAGCCAGCTGGACCAGAAGTGCCACGAAATATAGGGGAAAAATGCTTTCCCGGAATTCGACTTGACGCCTGAGAAAGACCCAGTTTTAATCATGAAATAAAGTACAATTATTGAAATTAGTTATTATTTTTATTGATAGTTTTTTATTCAATACTTTGTAAGTTTTCGTAAATATATGTACCAAACATATATATACCCAACAACATTTAGTAGTTTATAGTGTACATTTATTTATATTATATATATATTTTAAAGTAATATTTTTTCGAGACATTTATTTTTATTTATATATATGTATAAATATGGCTTGTATTTCATATGCATTTTTGTTTTTTTTTTTTTTTTGCTTGTAACTTAAATACATTTATTACACACCAATTAGTTAATACACATGCATTTTGCTAACAGTTAAACTCTTATAAATTGGCTAGACTTTAAATATTTGACTTAACTTTGAATTAAATTTATTTGCGTGTTTCTCTCTTTATCACCTCTTAAGTTAAGCAAATTTGAATTTGTTATAAGTTAGTTTTTTTTTTTTATTATTCTTGGTAGAAATGCTAAACTGCAGCACTTTAATAACATGAATAATAATAATGAATACGGAAAAAGAACTTACAGCTAGATTATTTTAAGTGTATATACAACTTGCAAACTTACAATTAAAATGTTGGCCTTTGACGGCATTTCTATGCTGAATTTAATTTTGTTTAACAATTAAATCTACCATGTTGCTGGGCTCAAACAACACAATAAATGCAATTGTTAAGACGTTGCAAGGGGGCTGCGGTAGCGTGTGTGGCATGTGTGGCATGTGTTGCATGTGTTGCATGTGTTGCATGTGTTGCATGTGTTGCATGTGTTGCATAATGCGCTGCATGCAACCCCTCTTATAACATACTTAATCACACACCAAACATAGACTCGAGTGCGCTGATGTCATTTTTATCAACTAGAAGTTTACAACTTATCCTAACAGTTAGCAAGTACGAGATTATTTTTGTTTTTTGTTTTTGGTTTCGGTTTTAGAAAACACACATTTTTGAAATTATATCACATTTTTCATTTTTTTTCTGGTAAACATTGCTGCGACTGCAACCAAACCACACACACACACTAAAACTAGTTAAGCTTAAAGATAAAACATTAAAAACCATTTCACAATTGTAATTCTATTAAATATGGCTGACAATTATTTTTGACATTTCGTTGGGGCTCAAGTTGCAAAATTGTTGCTTGCAACACTGTATAAATATTTGTTCTAGATGGCGCAGATAGGTTCAGCTAATCAGTACTGGTTACAAATATATGGAAAAGAAAATAATAAATAATTAATAAATATTATAATTCCCATATTAACTGTACCCAGCCATATTACCTGTATCTGTCTCTGACAAAAAATTATGTGTGTATTTCTATTAACAATTTCAATAACAATTAATTAACCTATAACTGGACACCTGTATTTGATTATTATTTGATCGCGCAATAGAATTATTTTATTTAGTTGCAAATTTCATTTAGAATGCTACTTATAAATTACGGAAATAACTTAATTTTTATATGCAAACGACAATTAAAGAGTTGGCAATCGACAAACGACACTTCAGACATAAATATGTATTTTTAGAGATTTCTATCTATTGATACAATTTTATTATTTTTTTTTTAGCTTAAACTGGTATCGCAGCGCGTTTCTTGTTGCTTCCGTTGCCGATCGTTGCGGTGCTGCCGCTGTTGCTGCCAACACTTGCAATATCGCTGCCATTGTTGTTGGTTGCGGTTGCCTCAGCGGGAGCCGGTTGATCTGCCTCCAAGGGATTGGTCAAGTCAGGTTGCTGTTGCTGTTGCTGCTGCTGTTGCTGTTGCTGGCGTTGCTGCTCCTTCAGCAGTTGCTGTTGCAGTTGCTGCGCGTTTAGCTATAAATTTGTTTGCAACACTGGCGCTCGTCTGCTGCTTCCGTTTGACGTCGCCGTGGCAACGACTTCCGCCGGGCAGACAGCAGTATCCGTTACGCTAACTGTGACTGCTGCCACTGCCGCAGTGGTTGCTGCTGCTGCCGCTGCTGCTGCTGCTACTGTTGCTGCTGTTGCTGCTGCGATTGTTGTGCTTGCGGCAACTGGGCTGCTGGCGTTGTGCTTGTTGTTGGGGGTGGCAGCAGCGGCAACAACAGCAACAGCAGCAACAGCAGCAACATCATTCGCCTGGCAATGATGCTGCTGATTGATTTTATTATTATTGGCCACCACCTGCTCATCGGTTGGCTCTGTGGCTGCTGTGGTCGTCGTTGCTGCCGTTGCATTATTTGGCACATACTGATCAGCATACGGAATTTGATTGTACGCATTGCAGTCCAAGGATGCAAAAATGCTAGATAATGCAATTGTCTGCGTGGCCATTTCGCACAATTTTTTCGCCTTTACCGAGTGCTCTGCAATGAGATTCCATGCATAGTTTTTGGGCAAGTCAGAAATGCTATTTCAATTTGCTCGCTCTATTTGCATAGCTAATTAAATGTACCTCTACGAAAAAGTTAAAGAATCACCTACCTGTTTCCGTGGGTGTAATATGTTTCTGTAATTTCTCCTCCTGGGCACACGTAGCGGCGGTAACAACAGCTGCTGCCATCATTGAGGAGGGGCCAGTGCCAGCGGTGCGGTGCATGTTGCCATAGCGTGGCGGCATCATGCTTTGCCGCACATTACGCTCAGGACGCACCAGAATTATATATAGCTAAAAATTAGATAGGCATAGAGATATAGAGTGGGAAAGAGATAGTCAAAAGGGTCGCAACAGTTAGTATTGAATTTAGCTGCAGACAAATGCTCAAGCGAAAATTACTTGGTTCATTCATTAATCATACGCCCCAGTGTACGGTTGGTATTTATTGCGACACGCCCACAAAGTGCTGGTTGCCATTAGCAAATTTCTTATATTTTCCGGCTGTGCGGTAATTATTACCAAAAGGCCACTGACACTAAGGCAACGGTCAGAAATTCTGGGCCATTAAAATGTCAAAGCGCTGTGCGGCGTGTTGGCCACAATTATACGTTACGTTAGACTCTTGAAGTTGTGCTAACGTAATGCGCCACCATTTCCGTCCTCGCCTGACGTTCTTTGGCTACCATTTGGCACGGTTTTTTTGTTATTGTTGTTCCTTCTACACAAACAAACAACGGAACACGGCACACAGGAAGAGCACCAGTCAAAGCAAAAATATTACTGACAAAGCAGTTGCTTTATAGTCTTACCTGTGTGTGTGTTTGTGTGTGTGTGTGTGTGTGTGTGTGTGTGTCACGCCCAACCCACCACCATACTCAAAGGGATCTAGGAGCTGTTGCCTTGGTTCGTTGATCCCCGTTTGCATTGTATCTGGCTATTTGTTTGTAGCTCCTTTTGTAGTTGGTAAAACAGCAAATACTAAATTGCATTTTTATGGCCTGAGGTGTTTATGGCCGTCAGGTGCGAGTGTGTGTATATTTATTTTATGTGCGTGTGTGTGCGTGTGTGTGCGTGTGTGTGGGTGCTGGCAAAGTATGCATTATGTGACATGGGATAGCTGTGTGTTTTACTCCTGTTCTGTGGTTTAGTATAAGCAACTTTGCTTACCATTTATCGTTTGCTGTAATCCAGAAACATTTTATAAAAACTAGTTGGAAATTGTTGCACAGCAAAAGCATTGTTAACACAATGTTTCTACCATCATTTCTTGTATGCAAGACGTGTAAATGTTATATAATAATATATACAATGTACTAGCTTACTTCTCACACTGAATAAGGAAAAGGATATCTTAAAAATTGAATTTTCATTGCTACTGCAATTAACTTAATCATCCAGGTTAATTGCAAACAAAGCTTGAATTTTTGAGCCATTAGCACGTATAAATTAAATTTATTTTTAAATTCAGTAGGGAAAAGTTCAACGTTTTTGGCATCATGAATGAAATTAAATACAATTAAATTGAGAATCAGCTTTTCAGCTATTCCGAAAATGCACTTTTATTCAACACTGAATTAGTTATTTAAAGTGGTAACTTGTTATATTTATTCTGATAAGTTTAGAAACAACTGTTTTTTTTTTTTAGTTCACATTTAAATATACTTTTTTAGACGCCAAAACTTCGTCAAAACTAAACTGATTTCCAAAGGCTACTGCAAAAATATTACATTTAAAATGCAATAACCGATTTTTGGTCTGAGTTCGTGTTGAAACGCTGCCTTCCAAAAAAGTTACAAACTCTCAACTTGACTTATTTAAAATGTTGGCTTCTGGAAAATTGCAATCCCCTCAAGCTTGCAACTCATACTTGCATTCTAGTTGATCATATTGTTATTTATTGTCTTGTGCACAGATTCATTCGTTGCACAAGCAGTTCGCTGGTTGCAAACATCTTTACAAAATTGTTGTACTTTTTTGGCCAAAACTTAAAGTTGTCAACTCAATGCTACAATTTGGAGCAGCTCTGCGTGCAAGCCAAGCAAGTTATAAATCTTGAAACTGTCCAAGTAGATTGTTCGTAAACTTTTATGTTCCCTCTGTGCAGACAACGGACCATCAGCAATCCCAGCTCCCAGCTCCTCAGCCAATCCCACCCACGCCCAAGACTTGGTATGACAATAAATTGCTGGAGAAATTAAGCTTGACTTGCAGTTTGCCGCAACTTAATGGCTAATAATGAAGCGTTATTAAAAATGTTGTGGCAAATACAGCAGCCACAGCAGCGTGGGGCACATTGCACTTTGCTGACTCTGCGCTATTAAAATACTAAGATGAGCCAAGCCATTAAATATTATGGATCAAATCGCAAAGTAATTGTAATCAGCAAAAGATCACAGCCATGACTCAATTATTAATATGAAAATAATGGCAATTAAGAGTCAGACTGACTGGCAATCAATTCGCGAACTCACCAGACACGGCATAAATTGATAATCTCCGGTTCACTTACCTTGGGGGAAAAGAGGCAGGCAATCGTTACGCTGGCGGAGAGGCTTATGGTTACGGACATGCTCGTTATACGCAGCGGCACGTGATTGGCAGTCCCAAAATATAGTGGCACAAAGGCCAGCCAGATGACGCAGGTGGTGTACATGGTGAAGCCTGAAATGAAATCCAATTAAATGAGTCATCCATAAATCCAAAGCTGATTACACTTTAATCATATCTCCGTCGAAACGAAATTTATGATTTAGTTATACTTTAATTCTAACTGATATTTTGTACCCAAATTTTGCTTGAAAAATCATTAAATATACATTTTCTTCAACAAAATTTGACGGCATTTTAAAGCTCCAATTTTGACGGGTATAAAGATGAAGTGTTTTTATTTTTAGAAACACCTCACGTTTAATAGTATTAATAGACAACATTAGCAAGTACATTAAAAATGAGTACTGTGATTAGGAGGGAACTCACCGATATGCTTTGATTCATTGAATGCCTCCGGAATCTTGCGGGTGAGCACCGCATAAACGGTGCATACCACAATCAGGACAATGGGATACGAGAACGCAATCATGTAGGAGGCGTCTATGTAGGAGTCGCACACCAGCAGATTATCCTCGCGTGTCGGATAATGATGCATGGCATGTGATGGAGCAATTACCATCCAAACACCATTAATGAGTATCTGCAATGAGAGCGCATCAGCCAAAAAAAAAAAATGAGAAAATAAATATAAATTCGCATAGGTAATTAAATAAATAAAGTGAGCATTTTTGCTGATCATTTTGCTTACCTGGACGCTGACCAGACACGTACAAATCACCAACTGTGATTTGGGGCTGATGAATGAGGGACGCTTTGCGGATTGTTTGCCAGCTTTAAAGATGCGGGCGATGCGATTCGTTTTGGTTAGCAGTGCGGCATAAACAACCGTAAAGCAGAAACCAACGCCAAAGCTGCAACCAAAATACGGTTCAATTGAAGGTCAGAAATGTGCAACAAAATCGCTTACCGTTGAATGGCGCAGACAATATTCGTTGGTTTAAGGACGAGGGCAAAGGTCACGCCATAGCACATAAAAATGCCAGCCAATAATATGTAGCTCAGCTCCCGCCCCGAAGCCCGCACAATGGGCGTCTCGTTGTGTCTGCGTTGGAATAGAGAAATAGAGAAATAGAGAATCAGAGCATTGGAACAGGCACCATTCCAAAACTTGACATGTGCCAATTAAATGAAACTGCACATCCAAATTCCACTTTTTAATTGCCCCCAAACAAACACAACGGGAAAACTTTGCATTCGAAGATCAAACAAACCACATCAAATGCACGTTAGTTGAACCCACCTGACGAACACTCCAACTACAAAGAGAGTTATCAATATGCCTGTTGCACTGAACGCCATCGCTCCAATGGCCCAGGCCGACTCGGGTCTCAGGTATACCTCCGGTATGGGCACACAGTATTGCTTGTGGGCGTCGGGCAGCGTGCCCAGCTGGCAGACCAGACAGTGCGTCTCATCCACCGGATGCCTTATCTGCAAGTGCACAAATAAAAAACAAAACACACAAAAAGATAAAAAAAAATACTGCGACTCAGTTTGTAATTGATGGTCGCAGAGCAAATCTTTGCAAAACACGCAACGCATTGTTATTTAGGAGTAATAAATGATTGTTCAGATAAAGTCGTAATTTAGTAGTACGAATGTTTAACACGCGATTTGTTTAACATGTTCGCACAATTAAAAAAAAAAATAATTTACGTTTAAAATTGAAAACTTTATACGATGTGTTTAAAGTGTTCAACCTAAAATAAATGTTATAAAGTCTCAAAATAATACACTTGGATAGGTATCTGCTAGTATCCGAGAAGCATTTAATTTAATTAAAATTAATTTGTAAGTTATAAAAATAAAAGAAAGATTTACAACACTGTTAAATACTTAACCAAAAAAATCAATGTTCAACTGGTTTTCGGGGCATGTTCTTTTTAGTTCATTTGTTATTCTTGCGGACAGCTCAAATTAAATGAATGATGGACGCAGCTGGATTTTCAATTTAAATTTATGAGCTTGTTTTATGTAAAAGATACATATTATTTATATATATATATATTTATATAATCTTACTTCACAGCCTTAGTAAATTTGCTTTCAGTTTTACTTTTAAATCGTTTTTACTTTTAAAATTTACTAACGCTGAACAATTTTTTATACAAATTTGCTTCCCAAGTATCCGTTAACCATTTAATTTAATTAAAATTAATTTGTAAGTTATAAAAATAAAAGAAAGATTTACAACACGGTTAAATACTTAACCAAAAAAATCAATGTTCAACTGGTTTTCGGGGCATGTTCTTTTTAGTTCTTTTGTTATTCTTGCGGACAGCTCAAATTAAATGAATGATGGACGCAGCTGGATTTTCAATTTAATTTTGCTGCTTCACCTCTCTAAAAAATATGGCACAGATTTTATCTCAATTTTATATATTTTCTGCTGTTCTGCTAGACATTTTTTCTTCTATTCTATTCTTTGCCACACTGTGTTAGATTTCAATCAGGACAAAAGCCTTGCAAATAAATTACGAAACATGCGCCACTTTTTGCGGCAAGTCTTGGTTCCACTTGTGCTGAACTCAGTCCAGTCGACACACAACACAATGCAGCATTTCAATTGTTGTTGTGGCAAGTGGGGAGTGCGGGAGGGTATTTCACTTACTTGATAAGTTGTACAATTGAAACAGTGCCAACAACAGCTCTCGCCCTCCACGTATCTCTTCGCCTGGCCACGCTCACAGTCCAAACTGCAAACGGATTCCGGTGGTTTTGGATGCAACAGTTTGAACTTTACCTCTATCAAAAATAAATGAAAAAGCAAAAAAAAATGGAAACAGATATTTAGATTTACGGTGAGTGAATGTGGCAGCTTGCAGCTGTTGAGGGGCACCTGTAGAACACAGCCACTTACCGGACATGTTGAGGCGCAGCTCGCCTTCGTAGTACTCGCCCACCTTGACCCAGCGGTACTGACCCGCCACAGATTGCTTAAAGTGGATGATGTTGTAGCGGGCGGGTCCGTCTCCATTGCCATCGAAGCGAAAATCATCGCCGCTGAGGCCTGCACAATGAAAGATGCTCGGGGTTAAATACATTTACGGCCCGACGCGCAGAACCATGAAAAGGACCCACAGTCCCAGGACCCAGACCCCAGGACTCCAGGCTCCAAGCGAGCAGGCTGCTTATCAGAAAATTGACAATTTGCGCGTTTGGCATCAGTCTGCCAGTTGCCTGTTGCCAGTTGCCGATTGCCTGCTGGCCTGGCCTGGCCTGGCCTGGCCTGTTCCTTCTTGTATAATTTATTGAATTTCAAATTGAGTTCAATGACGATGACAAGCAAGTCAATTTTCCACTCGAAAGCATGGCCAATGCGCATTGTGGGCACAGCATTGACTATCACCAGGACCTGGTCTAGGACAGGGCAGGGAGCTGGGGTCCTTTAACTTCCCCTTCGCAATGGATATAACCACTTAAATTATTTGCGCAACACTTGCGACACCGAAACAAAAAGCAGAAAATCCGTATGCAACTTATCCCAGAAAACTTTAGATCAATATTTTAGCAGTCACTTGAATAATTCATTTTAAAACTCATATATTCTGCTCAGAATGTAATTTATTTATAATCCAACTTGAGTTCATTACGATTAGTGGCTGATATAGTTTTTGAATAAAATTTAATAGACCAGCTTTTGAGCAGGCATAAATTTATTTGCATTTTGTATATATTCAAGAGAGCTGGCAATTTAATAAATAATTGTGATAAATCGCAATTAGCTGGGGAAAATCACAAAAATAACTTATTTCATCTATTTAAAAATTATATTCCTATCATGTACGGAATAGTCAAAAATAAACCCAATATACTCTTGCACCCTCCGCCATCAGAGTATAGCACTGAATTTGATGTTTACACAACTTACCCTTAAATTCGACTTTACGTAAATACTTGAGTAAATCGGCTCCTTTCGTGGGCTTCATCGCATCACAGAGTGAAGGAAGACCGCCGCACAAATCGTGGTGCATGTCTCTGCAAAGATTTAAGCAATTACAAACCAAAGTTGTCGATTGACTCTGGGGGCTGGTGTGTGTGAGCAGTTTACCTTAGGGCATATGCAAATGCCATAACCGCGTCACTAACGAACTGCAATTGATCCTCAAAGTCGGTGTTCTGGCGGGAGAGGCGCTCCTTGGTGGTGCAGATGCGTGTGTAGTTATTGTACGGCGTGCTTGTGCTGCCCGGGTAACGGCATTGAAAATGGTCTTCCCAGAATTCTATAATAACAGTGCAGTTAACCAGTTAACGAAAGCGCCTCAGGCATGCCCAAAAGGGGGAAGGGGGGGGAGGTGCAAAGTGCATTTATACTTTTGACGTACCCACAAACCAGGGATTGCGCTGGTTATTCTCCACGGTCAGGTTAAGAAAATATTCCTCGAATCCGCGCACTGGATTTGCCTGCGGTTGCACGGACAATGTGCCCTCAACCTGGGAGAGAGAACAAACAAAGTTGGAAATGAATACTTGGGCGCCAACGATGCGTATGCGTAATTAATTTACGTTTACACAGTTTTTGGGAGTTGGGATTGCTATGGCTTCAAATTAATTTGCCACCCAGCCTCACCCAGTGGCAAGCAAGCACACACAATTTATTTCAATTAAACCATAATTCATCATAGTAACCACATTCTGTGTGTTCTCTGTGCTGCTTTCATTTATTAATTTGTAGTTTTAGTTGTTGTTGTTGTTGTTGTTGTTGTTGTACTTGGTGTCATTTCTATGTACGCCTCGCATCACTCATCTGTGGGCGTGACACATCAACAATGTTGCCCAACGAGATTCATTAATCACACTTTTCCGCACATTTGCGCTCATAATTTACGAAACGCGATTAGTTCTAAATGTGGAAAATATTTTCATGCCACACTTGCCTCCGGTTCATAATCGTCCGAAACGAGATTTCGTGCACTCCACCCATCGGAGCCAATCCAGGAGAAGGCGCCTGTTGCATTTGAACGCCTCACTGCTCGCATCACTTGCCGCACTTCCTGATCCGAACCAAAAATGATGGCGCCTGGTCAACGTTTTCGATTTCCATTTCATTTGTATTCATTTTCAATATCCAATTTTTGCATTTGATGCATGCAGATAGAGGGGAGAAAATGCAAAAATGATTTGTGTTTACATTAAATATTGAGTAAGCCAATTCGCATCAGTTGTCGGTTTTTCGTAAGTGACAATTTGCAATTATTTGTTGCAAGCTGAATTTCAATTTACGCTGACCTCTTTCAACAGCAAATTGATGGTAAATTGCATTTTCAGTGCGGCTCAAAGGGGGCGAAGGGGGCCAACGCAATGCGGCATCTTTTGCTTACTTAACGTTTAAATATTAAATATAATCGTAGCTTTAAAACCTCCCAAATAGCCAGACAATTTTAAATGTAACAGCATTTTATTTCAGCTTAAAAATGGTGATTGGTTTTTGATTTATTTTTGGTTTATGCACAATTCATCAGTTCAACACGTTGAACCCGTAAAAAAATGACTCAAGGAACCTCAACTTCGTCCTCTACGCACTTCCAATACTTTATTGCCAAAACTTTTTGATGTCTAACATGATAAACCCAAAAAAAAATAACGCAAAAGAAATAAGAATCTTTTATTCAAATCCCAGTGGTACACAAAATTAAAAACGAATCCATTCAAGTTGACTTCCAATAAACAAATTTAGAAATGCTATGAAAAAATATATTAAATGTTAAAATAGTAGGCTTTCAAGTCCATGTATAATTGTACGCAATTTTATTTGAAATTGTGAGTGGTTTTTAAATAGATTTTTAAAGGGAACTTTTTTGGTCGAGCATTCACGTCACTTGAATATTTTATTTTATTGCCTTCAGGTATACGAAATGTATGTAAAAATCGCATTGATTTGCAAATATTAATCAAACGCCAGTCACAGGCTGCCAAGGAGAAATATATTAAAAATAATTACCATCCCCCAAATCCCACATACATATCATTAATCAGTGGGGCGAGACGGCCAAAGATTGAACTCCAGCTGACGCAGTCGTCTCGTTAAATTGTTTGGGCCAATAACATTGGCATCTGGCATCGCGGCGCCGGCTGCTGATTTGCATAAATGCGCCATCAGAAGTCGTTAAAAAAATTGACTGGCTACACTGCCGTCCGTATAAGAGTCACCTTTATCAGGAGGAAAAAAAGGGTTACCAGTGCAATCATTATTTATTGTGATTTGACGCCATTTACCATCCGTTCCATTCCCATTCTTCCCCCCGCTTAGCCCAGTGATTGATCGAAATTGGAAAGTATTTTCGCTGTAATTTTACATCATTTTTCAAGCATCAAGTTCTGGTCCAACATTTGAAAAATTATACATCAAAGTGTAACTGCAACTGCCAATTGGCAGCGAGGGTGAAATTTGCCATCTAATGTGTCCACTGGGTGTGACCCCATATGAAGGTTTTTTACGTTGACATGTTTTTGCTTTTTACCGCAAAATACAGTCCGTTATCTTGGCCACAGAGTACTTGAATTTTTTTTTCGTTTCGCTGTTGGTAAAAAGTACAGTGAAATTTTTCAAAAGCAAATCAATATTTGCACGAGCTTGAAAGTTGGATTTAAAGTCTTTGCTTACAAAAACTAAAATGCGGTAAAATATTCCGATTTTAATTCTCTAGATATTTGGTTGTTTTTTGCATTAAACTAAATACATAAGCTTGACTTTCAGTATGCTTTCAGCTTAACACTTTTCTTTTATTTTACATATTTCAGTATATTTCAAATACCATCGGGATTCAGCAGTTTGGAACTTTATCTATACTGTCTAACTCTGACTACCTAATTTTTGCAATAAATGTTGAACTATTTTGCATATAAATTATATTCATAATTTATTATTTCTTTAATTTTAGCTCTGCAAATTATGGACCGTTTTTAGTGCCTATGAAATAAATATGTATGTAAAATATTGGCTTTCTGGCAGATGTAGCTCGAAATGGTGAAGTACCTTCTAACAGCCTGGACAACGCCCATCTCTCAAAGC
Organism: Drosophila demipolita; assembly: GCA_035042405.1. Taxonomy (NCBI): domain Eukaryota; kingdom Metazoa; phylum Arthropoda; class Insecta; order Diptera; family Drosophilidae; genus Drosophila; species Drosophila demipolita. The sequence continues at coordinate 1,504,730 of JAWNLI010000025.1, forward strand.
TCTTAGCTGCCCAGTCACATAGAACAAAGAAATTGCTTGAGTGTAAATCGAATGGAAGCGCTCAAAGATGCCATTTTCTCTACTCGTTTTCTGTATTTTGTATTTTGTATTCTGTGAGCAGCTGTTGTTGCTGCGGCTGATTAAGTTTCGCTTAACTTTCAGCTCAACACAAAAGCCAATCGATAAGTTTTCCATAGTAAGCAAAGGCTGGAACCAGCCGGGAGCAATGATGGCGCGAAACAAAAGCTTCAATGCTAAAAGGGCAGAGAGTGGTCTGGTGGTCTGTGGAAGTGGGAATAAGGTCGGGAATGATGATGATGATGATGATGATGATGATGATGATGAAGGCTACTGTTGCTGATAAGAAATGACAACTGCAGTTGACCGAGTGTACAGAGTGAAAAGGGGGGAAGTAATTTGTTTGTCCATAACAATGAAAGTAATAACAAAGAAAGTAGCATTGTCAAGGGACTCAGCTGCTCAGGAGCCACCACTGTCATGCGTCAATAAAATGGACACATTTTGGCCATCTTGGTCCGTCATTACCTAAAGACAAAGAGTGTTAAGTGGCTTGGCTGGCTGCTCGTCCAACAAGATTTTCTTGCATATTTTTTTGTGTATTTTGAACAGGCTCTCAAAGTATCAATGGTTCCACAGCAACTCGATCTGTCTGCTTATTTAATGAATTAAGCTTCGACAATAAAAAAAAAACAAAAAAAACTTTTGTATTCTGTTTCATTGTATTCAGTTTAAACGTTTGTTTTTATCTTGGCTATTTGCGGTTTTCATTTGCTCTCGATATTGTTTACATTTGTTGGCTTAATTTACATTTTGTGTTTAATTGCCGTTCTTGTGATTGACTTTATTGAAGCTGAAGTGATTTGTATTGTTGGATTGACGAGTGCAAATTCCACTTATTGAATATCCTTTTGTTATTCGACTTTCTGCATTTTTATTAACCTCAATTAAATTGAATGCAAATTTAGTAAGACTTGTTAAGCATGTAATCGGTAAAAACAACTTTAAATATGCATAAAATGCTATTATATTTTATATACTATTTTTTTTTAACATACTCAATAAAAGTTGGTTGATTTTTAGTTCTTAATTTAAAAACACAGAGGTAGTGAATACTGGTTTACTGAGCTGACAGTTGGTAAGACAACTGCAAGTCAAATATTCTCTACATGATTTCGCAATTTGCACGTAAATTATAAATTTATCGTGTTCAGCACTCGCAGCACAGCTCCAAATGGAGTCCAGTACATTTTCCATGGGTGCTCGAGAGTTTATTTTGTTATTTGTAAAGTCGCTCAACGTAACATTTTAATTTCCTGCCAGGAAAGTTACATTTACTAACGAAATGTTTGTAAATTGACTTTGCGAAAACTTGACTATTCGAATCTCGACAAGTGGGTATTGCTGGACTGTAAGATGCACTTTGCATCTGTATACAAAATAATATTTTAAGAGTGTGATAATTTCCAACACTCTCATGCAAATATCATTTCATGGCTTTTTTTTTTGTAAATTTATATACGATTACATTTATAAAATACTCCTTGCGCGCACAGGAAACAATAAAAATGTTCTGCATAAAAGTGTGGTTTTTTCCATTTTATTTGTCACATTGTTGAGGAATGCCTGTTGTGCAGCGAAAAAAAATCAGAATTCATACAACGCTGCGCTGCGAATGTTGGTGTTGACTTTTGATTGCTATCCGCTGACATTTTAATTAAAATTTTAATTTTCACTGCACTCTTAATAAAATAATTAAAATGTTGATGGTGCAGATGGAGCAGGCGTATGTAAGAGACAGCCAGAGGCATTAAGTAAAGTAGAGAGTATTAAAAAATAGTACACAAATAGCATAAACAAATTAAGTATTTTTTACTTAATTTTTTAAGTGAGTGTAGCGAATACAGCATATCTTCTAGCTGATCAGTAATAATTGTGCAATTCTGAATCGGTTTCAGATTTTATTCTGATGTGTCCCAGTTGCATGTCTTGTTTTGCATTTGCATTGCACTTACCTCGAGCACGCGGTTTCGTCAGCAATTTCTGCACAATATTGTCATATGCAATATCCTCAGCCACTCCCGAATCCTTGACGAGCTTCTCCTTAATGGCTATACAAATGTTGTGGCGTGCTAACAGCTCTTCCAGTTCCTCAAATGCCTGCACGAGGAAATGGGAAAAATTGCTTTAGTATAGGTTGAGTCGTGCCACATCCGGCGCATAAGTGGTGTTCCACCCGCAAGTCCATAAATATAAACAAAACAATGCAAACACAGAATGTCTCTTTAGGGAAATAAAGAAAATCCAAGACGAATGGAAGCCTTTAAATAGGAACAGTCTCCAAACACGCGATATATTTATATATATAAACTAAAGTGTCGTGCTGATTTCAGAATCACTTAAGATCTTAAACTCTTGCAAATTTCAATATGAATTTAAAGAAGCTGACGAAAAGCGCCTTGGAAATATAATTTTACAAAATGTGATAAAGAGAAAATGAGAAAAAAATAAACAGCGTTTTTTTTCTAAATATTGCAATTTGTTGTCGACGTTGCACTCACCTTGATGCCATAGTTACTCTCCTCGTAGATAATCGAGACATAGGTCCAACCCATGCTCTTCACAATCTCAACCATGGCCTTCACCTGGTAGTGGTCGGAAGGGATTGTGCGGGAGAAATATTCAAAGCGCTGCTTGTTGCTCAGCTCCGGACTAGTGGAGAAATATGAGACCTGCAAGCAACAAAATGAAAAATGAACAAATGCACATGTTGAATTTTGAAGATGACAGCGAAATTCAAATTCTACATAAAACACGTTAACCGACTGCAGAATACTCTTTTGCCAAAAATATACAAGTTGTATATATTTGAAAAACTTACTTGTGGAAATAAAATTTTTATTTTTTATTTTAAAAAGAGTTTTCTACCCAAAGAATATTTTTTCGAATATCGATTTTAACGTTTATGGTAGACACATGGCTTTAATGGTAGATAAACAGATATTCAGGTAAAATGACTGACACTGAAGGCCAAAACCAATATAGAGTATAAAAAAAAACTACACCTGCTGTGGAAAATGGCTTTGTGTGCACTTTATTAAAGCCACGCAGTTTATTTGAGTGAGATTGTTGACAACTTAAAATGACATAATATACGAAATGATATACAAAACTAGTTGTTTAATTGATTAAAAAAATAGATATTTCAGCGGGCGTATTTTCTTACGCAATTATAATTTCTCAAAATACACATGTGAGATTTAAGAATGTATATTTTTATTAGCAGAAGATTCGAAATATGTCTAAGTAAATGCAAAATATATAAACAGTCATTTAAATTTAATTACTTCCTCACATGGGTAAACATAATATGACTTGAAAGTATTCATTAATTTTGCCGCAGGTGTTCAATTACTGAATAAATTTTAGTTTCATTTTCTGTTAATGTGCATTTTCACATTTAGTTTTCGTCGTGTTTTATTTGGCTTCCGCTCTGCGGCTGTCAGCTTTGCAACATGATGTGTTTGCCACACGTTGCAAAGCTGTGCAGGCAACCAACTACAAGTCCGTTGCAAAATGCAAAATGCATCAATATCAAAGTCAAAGTTCACGACAAGCAATCAGCAAACCTTTGACACCCCATGCTAAGTGGAAGTTTTCCGCTGCGAGAGGAGGGAAAACCCCAAAGTCATTAAAATCCAATTTCACACCTAACACATTAACGAAGCCTGCGTTTGTAACACACTTTTTAGGGGGGGGGTGTGTGGCAATAAAAGCCAAAGCAAATGTCGTTCCAATTGCAACTGATTATGTAAGGGCAACTCCTATTCGCCGATGACATCCTTGCTGGGAGTGTGTCGAGTGGGTTTCTCCAAAGATTCAGGCATTTAGCTAACAGCTTGATTTCTAATTAAGTATCATTATCATTTTGAATGCGCTCTTGCAACACCGCCTCCGCCTCCGCCTCCGCCTCTGCCTCTGCCTCCAACTACCCCTCTTCCATCGTTGGCATTTCAACAAGTTTGGGGCGACGCCAATTGTTTGCACAGTCTGCGAGGAATTCTAGGAATGCTCAGCAAACTGTCGCAGTTCGCGTAAAGTTGCTCAAGCATTTAAAATTTCAATGTGGTCTATGCAAATAGCAAAAGTGAAGTCTGGTTTTCTGTTCGCAGAAAAACAAAAGCAAAACTAATTTGTTTTGCTTTATTAATGAAGAATTTATGGGCAAACTTTCTTCAATCATTTTGTTGATTGTCGAAAAGGTATTTAATTTACTTGTTAATTAGATTATTTCGAGCAAATCGAGGTTGATTAAAGAAAACAGTCTTTTTTCTCTAATTTTTATCCATCTTAATGTAGTGTAGCCTATAAATCATCAACTGGCACTAAATTGCAATGCTTAAACTTGATTAAAAGCTGGTCGTGTTTCAGTTGCTGCAGTGATTTTCGGGTTGCGTGTGCGTTTTATGGCATACTTGCAGCCCTGTTTTTACAACCCAGCCCTGCTTGCGACCTAATGGGGCATATTGACTTTGGGATGGGTGCGCACGTAGTGGCAGCGCTGTGGCTGCTGCTCAGCTTTCCAAAGCGACGTGACATTTTGGGCGAATGAATCACTTAACAAAAGGAGAGATTGGGAGAGCTCCAGGCTGAAAGGGAAGCCTTGGAAGACATTTGATACTGTGCAGCAGCTGCACTTTGTCTAATTTGTTTTGCCTTATGGAGCCAACTGAGTTTTGTATCACGTGCAGCTACTAAAACTAATTTCGAAGCTCTACATCACGCTATCATTTTTCAGTTCAGTTTTTAATTACAGCCACACAAAACTTTTCAATACCCCAATGAAACCCCAAAAAGAATTGCAGATGCCAAAACAGACAGCTGTAAAAAGTTTTTGGCTAGCAAAAAAATGGTTTGCTCACAGATATGTTACATATGCTTCATATGGGTTGACCCACCTGCGGTATCCGGAACAGTCTCAGCAGATTGGCAACCTGTATGGATGTCACCGAGGAGGCGGCGCCAACCACGCCGGAAATCACCTTGCGCACTTGCGTCTTGTTGCAATGATATTCGGCATCGTCAATGTTGCTAATCGAACCTGCAAAAAATCAAATCAAAAAAAATCAATTAGAATTACGCTTATTGGAAACTGCAGTATCTGCAGTACTTTCCTTAAGTTTTTAAATGGATTAAGTTTAAATTAAACATAAATATTTAATACCACTTAGTTGAAACAGAATCATTGAAAATGGAGGAACATTTGCCGGATTTAGCTCGAATTAAGCAATCTTTTCAAGACTCCTAGAAAACGAGTTTACGTTCGCATCATACAAAATTGCAACGATTTTAAGGATGCTTAATTTACTTAGAATTTTATTTATTATCCTTTCATATTTTGTTTTGTTTTTCTGACGCTGCTTTTATGTTTTATACGTTGAGTTCAACCATTTTTTGCTGCTCCGAATAGTTCGCTGCGAAACCCACCATTAAGTGGATAAAAAAATGAAATAACGGTGCAACGGAAACTGAACCGTTAGCAAATACCTACTCCGCCCAACGCCATTTTTCTTCTTTATTTTTTTTGTGCTTTTAATTGTGTGTTATTACATTTTATTTTAAATGCAAGAAAAAAGAGTAAATGCGAATGAAAAGCAATATTTTTCTGTTTATTTTGATTCTGTTTTCTAGCTCTTACATAAATTGCCCAACGAATCGGAATTTGTGCATACCCCGCGGATATTTGGTTATTATATATCAATAGTTCACACAGGATATTCTCGCAATTTTTTTTTAGTAATATATATAAAGATATTGAAGCATATTTTTGAGTCACACTTCTTATTTGGCATTGCTGTAGATATTATTATTAACATTTTAATAGCGTTTGGTTGATTACAAATATTATATTTCACATCAAAGCTGAATTCACACATTTTACATTTTTTTTCTGTCGCACAGATTTAACTATTATCTGTGGTTTCACATTGCTTTGTAGAGTAAAACATGAGACGCTCCTTTCTATCGCTCAGATTCAATTAATCTAAATTAAATTTGATTCAATTTAGGGAAGTCAACACACACAGCTTGGCAGACCATACAAATGTTTAAGTTGCTTATTATTATGAGCTTGTCACGCCTCCGTTATCAGTTATCATTTATCAGCCACCGCCGCCAGAAGCGTCCACATTTTGGGGCAGCTTTACGTAAATACAAATTAATTAACTCTATCGGCAGGAGACTTGCTCAGCAAGATAAAGCTGATGGCTTTGTTGTAATTACATTAGTTGTTTATAGACAGTCTGAGAGAGTAGAGAGTCTTAGCTCATAGTTTGTGGCTGGCTTAATCCTGTCAATATAATTCAGTGACTTGGAAAATTATATTTTTCATACGTCACTTGCGAATGTGAGATGGCGGCGGGGAACGCTAGTCGATACGGCGTGTCCCTCAAATAAATCCTTGCCGCGCACATAAATAATGAAATTATGGAGATTAGAAAGTGTTCAGGCCTAGCACAATAAACAAGCAGCAACACTTGAAGCCTTGCCACATCTTGCGGCGCTATTGATTTAGATCGTTGTGCCTGTCGATGGCGATGCCATTGTCGCTGCCTCGTGTGCCGCTTTGTTGCCAGATAAAAGCAATAAGCGTCCCTTTTATGTGCCGTGGCAGAGTGCCAGACACAACTGAGCCACTTGCACCAACTTACACATACACATACACATATATATTTATATATATATATTTATGTGAATGTGGCCATGTGGCCATGTGGCATGGGAACAAAAACCTCGCCAACTTTCTTGCAACTTGATCTCTGGCAGTGTTCTTAATTTTTGCTCACATTGACGCGTGGGACTTGCTTTTTTCTACACACATGTGTGTGTGCATTGTGTGTTGTGTGTGTGTGTGTGTGTGTGTGCAGAACTCAATAAATGACTCCGTTTTGTCTTAAGGGAATTATGTATATTAGTTTAGACGCATGAACAGCGCTCGGAGAGCTTAAGCGTTGCCACGTTGCCGCGTTGCCGAGTTGTGCCCCCGCTGAGAAATCGCATAATTTATTTATTAATTTTGTTTGTTAATAAGGCGTTCGACGCTTGAGTTAATCGCAAAAATGGCAACGAATTTTTGCGTCAGCTTTGTTCAAATTAAACCAAGTGATAAATGCACAAAAATAACAAACAAAGCTGGCAAAAATGATTGGGAAAAACATAAGCTTTGCACAATTTTGCAAATATTAACTGCGTTGCTTCTTTCTGTATTTCATTAATTGCTTCAATAAATAAATAAATTGTCTATTGAAAGATATTTATATTTTATGGTTATTGCGACAGCTTTGATTATTCACCAGCATTATTCTGGCACAAAGAATCCAAATTACTGCAATGATAATTAATTCAAGTTGTGAAAAATATTTGCTCATTATTTATATTATTAAATATGCTTTTGTGCTATATAAAAAATAATCATATTGATGCCATATTTTCAGACTTTAGTCAGATGCCCACACAAAAAGTAAAATGTACCTTTTATGAAATCCACAGCCATTTCCAGGCCATACGAATCCTTATCGCAATCATCGAGAATGTGGGCACCAAGCGTTATATTGGGCAGCAAAGCCATCTCATTGATCCGATCGATGGTGTACAGCATGGCCTCCAGCGCCTGGATGCCGCCCTGGGGCATGATGGGGCCACAGGTGATGCTGTCCTGACGCGAATGGACCATCATCAGACCACCGAGGATGACATGCCCCTCAACAATGGCCTCCCGCTTGACGGGCCAATGCCGCTGCGGCTGTCCGGCATACAGAAGACGATCCTGCAGGAAGTCAATGGAGTCGGGCAGGGAGCGCAAATATTTGCCACCCAGTTCCGAGATCAGTGGCAGCATCACATTGTTCACATGATTATCGTTGTTGTTGTTGTTGTTATTCATGTTGTGTCGATGTGTGTGCGTTGTCACATGACGCCCCCGATGACGGCCCGAGCGTGGCGCCCCCGAGTTGGACAACTCAATGTTGGCATAGCCAGCATAGCTCTCCGAGCCAACATTGCCGACATTTAGCTGTGGCAGTTGCTGTTGCCAGTGTTGCTGTTGCTGTTGCTGTTGCAACTCAACAGCGAGTTCCTCCTCATCTTCATCGTTGACATAGTCGGGCAATGCTGTTGAAGATGGGGGCGTGGCAATTGTCGAGTGCCGCCAGTGGGAGTGCTTGCCGAGCTGCTGTTGGCGCTCTTCCAATTCGAGGGCCTTGTAATGGTTGCGCCTCAAAATGCGATTGCGGACGTGATGAATGGGCTGGTTTGGATGCAAATTCTGACGGTGCAGTCGATGCTGGTGCTGCTTCTGCGGATGAGCATGATGATGATGATGTTGCTGCTGCTGATAATGATGATAATAATGATTCCTTGTGGTTATGTAGCTGTCCAACTGTTGAGACGGAAACAGTCGATGCTGGTCTGGCTCCATTTGCTGCTCCTCCAACTGCTGCTGCTCCTCCAACTGCTGCTGCTGCTGCTGCTGTTGCAGTTGTTGTTGTTGTTGTTGCTGTTGGTCATCGTTGCTTGTCCACTTTTCATATATATCACCAATAACTACTTTCTCAGCACTGACAGCTCTTATCGTGACCAGCACCAAAAGCAGATTAACACATATTTGCACAGACAACCGATTTAAACATGCTAATTTCATGTTTGCCTCAACTTTGTATTAATGTTTTTGTTGTGGCTTGTTAGTTATGGTTTGCTAATTAATTTTAGATTTTGTCTATCTTAGTTCCATTTTTGGTTTAGACACACAAGTTGATTGCTGCTCCATCTAGATTTATGTCATTTAATTTCATTTAATTCATATAAATTCTCTATTTATTTTATTTATGTTAATTAGTAAATTATTTATGTTGGCTGATTACTTATTATCATTGCATTGCCATTCAAATGGCTGAAATATTTATGTGACTATCTAACTGGCATTATTATTGCAAGCAAAGTCGGATAATATACATATAGACAGCATATAATATATATATAGACAGCAGCCGACTTATAAATGTCAACTCCATAACAAGCTTGGAATCTGCTCAAAATTATTGCCACTGTTTTGTAGTTGTCCTTAGTTAAATGAACATTTTTGCATAAAATTTATTCGCGAAGGCAGCACACAAAACGGAAACAAAACTGCCACTTTTTGCAGGCTGCCGTAAAAAAAAAAAATAGAATAGATAAAAAACTGTGGCAAGAGGTGATTAATCAAATTGTTGGCGGCTTAATGAGCTTGTCGGCGTCGGTGTTAGAGGAGCATCCCCAACAGGAGACATCATCAGGGAGACTCTGTCGGCGACGTTGACTCCGACTCTGAATCCGCCGCTGACTCCGACTCCGACTCCGACTCCGTCGCCGACACCAACTCTGACTCCGTCGCTGACACCGACTCTGACTCATTCCTTGAGTTTGACTCTGACTAATCAACGGGCACATTAGCGCCGCTTACGAGGCATCTTCAGTCTGCACTTGGAGTTTACGAAATTACTTATCGTCAGCATAATCAGCAGCATTATCATGCCAAGGGCTGAATTGTGGAAAGTGGTTTGTTGGGTGCCCTGACCTCAATACTTGTCACTGTCAGGGACCTGCCTGCCTGCCTGCCTGGAAGGGATGCCAGCGGCTTATGGCTGCAGCAGCTGTGCCTACGGCTTCAGCCTCAGCTTTGGGTTCGGGACGCATCTAATAATGAGATTGCGTTAAACAAATGGTGCTTTCCTTTTATTGCCCTTAATAGACACCGGAGGCTGCTTACACGCTCGTTATTTATTTTGATTACATTTGTTGCTTTCTATCTCTATTTCTATCTCTATCTCCCTCTATCTCTATCTTTGTCACTTTTTCTCTTTCCCTGATTATACAAATTTTCAGTAGTAAAAGGCATTACAGTTTGCTAGTTATATTTATAGCTCAATTTGGTTAGCCAAATACAGCCAAAACTACACAACATTCTTGATTTTTTTTTTTTTTTTACTGATATTAATGGTAATTGAGTTACCTTTCCAATAAAATCAATCTTGTATTGGTAACCCTCTGCTGCACATAGAAATAATCAATGGGAAAATGCTTTTTGTAGTAATGAATAGTGGATAGGATTGATTGAATTGATTAATTGCAAGAATTTTCATGGATCTTTCATTTCTAATCAGTTAACTTGAATTTATTAACTGTATAACTCAATAAATATATCGCAATTTAATTATGTAGACACTTCTTAGAACTTAAAAGAAGTTATATAGTTTTGCACTAAATAATTATTTAATTAAGAAAGAATTATCAAAGAATTCGAAATTGTTCTATTTGCATTTTTCAAATTAACTTCTAGAGTGGAATTTAAATATTTATACACTTTTTAGAACTTACAAGAAGTTTTATAGACCCAAAAAAAAAAACACAATAGTTTTCCATTTTTGAACTGAATAATTATTTACTGAAGGATGTATTATCAAGAATTCGAAAGTGTCCTATATTCATTTTTAAAATTTACTTCAAGATTAAAATTTCAATAATTGATCATGTCGCACAACTCTGAAAAAGCAAACTTCTGCAGGATAATGATGAACAAGTGTGTTTGCATAGGGAAATAGGATAGTCCCATTGGAAACGCAGTGCGTAAAAAATAACAGTGTATGCATGTTCAGTGCAGGATGTCTTATCTGGGCTTATTCTATCCTTGATTACACGGCTCTTGATTTTGCCGTATAATGACGAGATTTCGTCATTGCGATGTGTCCTTTGTCCCAGATCCTTTGTCTTGTTTCGCTTTTGATTAAGGGGTAGAGAGAGAGAAAGAGAGGAGGAGGAAGGAGGTTGGAAAACTTAAGTTGATTGAGCATTTCGCTTACTTGTGTTGTCCCTTTTTCTTCAGACGGACATGGACATCATAAAACGTATGCATTGGAAAAATAGGGGAACTGTCAAGGCTCGGATTTAAAGATAATTTGAGTTTGCCAGGGACATGTTCTGAATGCGACCAATTTGTATCGCGTGGCTGCCGTGCCAGCCCGGCATCCTGTTTATCCTGTGTATCCTCTTGGTCTGCGAGTCTGCGTGTTGGATTTCAGCTTCTGCTTCAGCTTTTACAAATTGATTTCCATCGATAGCAGACAAACTTGCATAAGTTGCCACTTAATGTGTTTGTGCAAAGCCCGGTTCAAGGTCAAACAGTCTATACGATGGCCTCTCAAAAACCAATATCGTATTAACTGTACCAAAAAAAAAAAAAACAAAATAAAAAAAAATTATTGAAAAGAAGAAGCAGCAGCACAACGACATAAAATAACACTCGTTGCGCTGATAAGTTGCCTGTGGCAAAAAAAAAGTGGCTGCAGAGTCAGTAATTTATGCATTTATTTTAACGCCCCGAGGACAAGCCGATTGCTTTTTGCCACTGTTGCATATATAGTCTCCGGCCGGCTTACAATTTCAGCCAGGCAGAAATTACAAAATAACCATTGAATACGCAGAATACGTTAAAAATAGCCCGGCTCCTGCAGATTGTATGTCAAACGAAAATATTGTTAAGTGATTTATTTTCATTTCACAAGTGTACCACAATTAACTTGGCTCGAATTGAATTTTTCCGCTACAGTATCATACATTTTGAACAGCAATCACAAAAGTTTTATTTGTAACACTTGAGTAACAAGGCAACTTCCTCCACTTCCACATCCACTCCTCTCTTCCTCCTCATTTCGATGACAGACATTAAGCAGGCAAAACAAATTGTGACATTTACATAAATGGCAATTTTTTTGAAAATTCACATCAAATAACATTCAATCATACTTTTGGTGTATTCGTGTGAGCAGGCTGACACCTGGACAAGTATGTCAACGTGCTGCAGCTAATGGTTTGACATCAGCTACCGTGCCACCATAATGCAGATTAGGCGACGTATTCAATTTGCTACGCGGCGGAGCAAAAAATTAATAGCAACACATGTAACAAAAAAAAAAAAACAAAAAAAAAAGGTAAGAAACAAAGCCAAAATGCTGCACAGCGTCTAAAATATGAATAACTTTGACAGGTGTACACATATGAGATATGCAAATTGCCCACCATCCCCCCCGGCAAATCACCTATCAAAATGTTTCTCTATGCCAGAGTACGTCAGTTACAAATGTCTGCGACGTTGTGATAAATTTTGGGTGACATTCAACGAGGGGGCTTATGGGGTGGGGAGGGGCGTTTAGCCCGAAATATCGTGGGCGACACTGGCAGCTGCTCTTCGTTGCCCGGAGTAAGTTGAGCGCACTTGGTTATGTTGGATGTCAGGTAATCAGCAACAACGGCACTTTTGACAGTTGCACAAACATTTTTTAATTTGATTAGCTATGCCAGAGATGTGTGTGCGTGTGTGTGGCATTTGAATATATCATCTAATATGAGAGCATTGTGTTAACCGAGAAACAAATAAAATTATATGAATAATCAAATGAAAACGCCCTTTAAAAAATGTGCAAAATCTGAAAACCAAAAAAGATGGCTTTAATCAAGTTTGTAAAAATTTGAGATAACCTGAAATGTAATCGAATGGAAACAATATGCGGGAGCATTTCAAATGAAAAGTGTAGTATATCTAATTCGATCTTAATGAAATAATATGTCATGAATTGAATGAATTCGTAGTTAACAATAAATGAAAGAAAAGTCATTTTCGCATTAAGAATCAGCTAAATCAGCTATGCCAAAAATCTTTTAGAATTCTAGCTAAAAGTATATTAATATCACATATAAATTTCTATTATGTTTCCCTATTTTATTGAAATAAAAACAAGTTGCGCAATAAGTATATGTTATTAAAATAAGCTAACACTCAACATAATAATGTGAAGCTATCGAAAATAATTAGTGATTTCATTATGTGAGACATATTAATGAGGGGCAGACATTTGCTTGCCACACAGCAGCAGGGGGGCACACATCAAAGCTATTAGAGTCATTTTAATAAAGGTCAGAAAACATAAATATGGCTAAAGAAAACAATTTCAATTTCACATTCATTTCCTATTCTGTCCTAAGCAAAGCGACGCAATCTAAAAACTTTCGTTGCTAACTGCTAACTTTTTGCTCGTATTTTAGCTGAGCCTCGACTTGGGTTTCACTTTGAGCTAAGTCCGTGGAACGCCCCAGTAAATACATAAAAATATGCGCAAATAACAATAAAACCTACGAAATTATTGATATTGGGCGCATAAAAATTTCTACTCAATGTGGGCGTAGCTCAAAGCACGTATCCCGACCAGAATAACTGAAGCTGAAGCGGAATCAGGAGCTGGAAATGGGAAGTGGAAGTGGAAATGGTATTGGAGTTGAGTGTGTGGCTAAACTAGGTAAACAACCCTTAGATTTTTGGGTCTACGCATTTCATGCATGCTCGAGGCCAACTAATATTAAAACAAATATGCTCGAGACGGGACCGAGGGTCCAAAGAAACTTTGTCAGCCAAATACTTTAAGGCAAAGTTTATTAGCTATCAAAATACCTGAGATTTGTGTGCCGACAGACTAAATACAGGCAGGCGTCTTGGGCCCCATGCCACACATCCCACATCCAAATAATGCGTGTTATGTGCCACATACAAAATGGAAGAATTGTAATTGGTTTCGTGTGTTTAACGCTTTGCGCCTTTGGGCCACAAAATGCGGCTAATAATCCCGTCTTGGCACGCAGCTCAAACAACAGGTTCTCCTGTGGTTAGACAGACAAAATGTGTATTCTTGTGTGCTTCATTACACAATTTTTGGCCATGAGATGAATGTAAAAGTAAATCGGAAATTCTAGTAAAATAAAAGTTTGAAATATCCAAAAGGAAAAACATTTTACACGATTAATGTGAAAGTACTTAATTAATTTATGCAAAGCGAACATGTTTAAATATTTCCATATTTTGCGCTCAGCAAATGAAGACAACGTTAATGAATCATAATTAAATTAATTTTTTGTCTGAGAGAAATGAAAACAATATTTTTCAGAGTTGTGTCAAATGCATGACAAATTCAATAAGCAAACAACAATGAAAAGCAATCAGTGGTATTTATGTTGCAAGTAATTAAGCAAAATTTATTAACAAAATTGAGCAACGCGCAATGTCAAAGCCAGATAAAAACACATAATGATTATGCACACTCCCACACACACACACACGCACACACACACACACACATTCACGCTTTTTCACACACGTGTCGAGCAGATAGGTACAAATAGAGAGCAATGCTAGGGGATTGGGGGTGCAACAAGGAGCAGGAGCAGACCACGTGGCAGGAAACAGACAGGCGCAACACAGCAACAATTTAGCAGCAAATTGATTTCTTTCACATGACAGCTGCAAACTGTCCGAACTCAATCAAATGTCATTTGGCCGATTCGATAATATTAACGTACAAATTAAACAAAATTCTAAACTTTGTTTTTTGTTATTTAAATAGTTTAACTAAACATCATTTAAGTAGACCAAGTTATCAAGTCTGAGTACATCCCTATAATGGAAACACACTATTTAATTAAAATTAATAACGACTCAAAACTTGCAATTTAATTCACAACTATTACATTTGTAACATGAAATAAAGCCTATTTTAGACACACCAAATATTTATATAAAAAAAGTTGCTATTTAGCTCGAAACGCTAATCAGACATTTACATAAATTTTTAGACTCTGTCAATGCTTTGCAAATACAAATTTAAAATTAATAACAATTGAATACTTTAAGCTATTTTACACTTTTTATTAATTGGCATGCTCTTTGAATAGTTTAAAGTATATTCAAATTGCAGGCAGCGTTTTTTTGACTGAAATATGAGACATTCTTATAATGAAATTGTGCACGCTAAATAAACGCATTAACTTAACAAAGTTACAAGTAACCAAAAATTTACAAAATTTTCATAATTCATTTATGTGGGCTTTAAGTTGTTAGGGTCTGTTAGCCCCAGCCCCAACACACAGGCAGTTGGCAACTTCAACCTTAATTCTGAAACAGGCCTCGTTTGCCACTGTTTTGGCGTTTACCATGTTTGAGGGCCATTTGTCCAGTTTTTGGCGCGTCAATTTGGACGACAGTTTGCTCAATGCCAACAAAAAGATACAAAAAAAAAACACCCTCCAAAAAGCAAACAAAAATGGAAATAGCCAAACGGGCAGACCCGGTCACACACTTTTTGCAAACACTGTGGCTGACCGCGCCTAACAAACCAGGCACAAAGAGACTGGCTCAGACAGAGACACAGACGTCCACTGAATTATTGATGCGACTGGCTAAGAAGGAGCTGAATTTGTTGTTGAATTTAGCCAAATGGCAAATAGTTGGCATTTTTGCATAGCCAACATTTGTACGCATTTGGCATGCATTAGTCTCGCTACTGGAATTTGGAGAACGTCTTTAGTCCGTTATATGCAATGGCTTTTGGCCATTTGGCTAATTGAATTCCTATGGTAAGTTAGCTATTTTTAGTTATTTATATTTGTCTTAAGAATGCAACATTCTGGAATTGCTTTCTATGTTTTTTACTGTTTTGGTTATGATTATTGGGGTTTCACATGCACACAAATTAAATTAATTTATTTGCAGCAACTGGTTGGCTGGCCAAAAAGATATGATTCGAATTTCATACAAGAAATTAAATTTTATATTCATCAATCAATTAAATTCCTTTTATTTTTATTGCAGCTAGTTAAACGTTATTGATGCAGTTTATAAAACCAAATTTAACATGCAATTCGATTTGATTTATTTAAATTTAAATTTTATTTATTTACATGGAATCGTTGATTTTCTGATAGAACAAACTTTAAACAGAAACTAACAGTTTGTTGATTCTCTGTGGCACTGCGACTATTAATCATGGCTAAAACTAGAATAGAGCTATTTGCTTGCGAGTCAGTAAATTAAAGCGTCTCAGCTGCTTTTACGCATTACTACACATATAAGCCAAGACTATTTGCCAGTCAGTTCAGTCAGCTGGCAACTGAGAAAGTGGCAACTGCGTAACTGGGCAACTTCTGCGAATGGCTAACATTGGCAGCGAGTGGGCAACATGGGGCAGCTGGTGGTTGCCTTGTGGCAGCTGACTCCCATCAGTATTTACTGCCACATGTCGTCAATCTTGCTTGCACAATTTCATTTGTGCATTCGTCTGAGCCATAAACAATTTTTCTTTTGACAAGCGACAAAAGTTTCGCTCCCCACGCTTATCAGAGCCAGTTCACACTTCTGACATTTTTTATGGCACTTGTGCATTCTCTGTGTGTGCGTGTGCGTGTGCGTGTGTGTGCGTGTGTGTGTGTTCGGAAATTAGAGTTGTTGGATCAGGCAGCAGAATATGTGGCATTCTGTTTGCTTAAATCGATGTGCATGGCGCTGTAAATAATCTATTTCATGTTTACTTTCCCAACAAGAAGCTGCTCGTTTTGGCCAGCCAACTCGGCAAATCTCTGTTTGCCAACACCAACACCAACACTAGATGGCATCAGTTTGTTTGCTGGTGTGACAAATTAAGGCGGTATATTGGCTCTCAACTCAAATTTACACACATTGAAGCCAACTTTACATTACTCGACTCGATGGGGCAACATAATCTGGCTGCATTGGCAATATGCAGGCCCAGTCATTTCTCGTTTTGGCTGCCTGCTGTGATATATGTGTGTGTTTAATATAGTGTATAAATGTCTTGTAGTAATAGTATTCACATTTTCAATTAGAGAAATTACTAACTTAATTCAATTCAGTCAACAGTAAACAGTTTTCAATGCGGCAGCAGATGTAACAGTAATGTGGCAGCCACACCCCGCTTCCCGGAATTCTTCTGTATAGCATAATAGATTAATGAATTATATTTAATATACAGAAAAGAATACAATTTCCTATAAATATCAATTTTATTTGCATTGTTTTACATAAAAGTACCTAATTTATTTACTGTTCAAACCAGGAAATTGTAAATGCATTTGAAATAGCTTTTAATTAATTTGTTAATTTTATATTTTATTTAAAATTGAATTTATTGAATTTATGCGAAACTATGTAATATGCTGAAGAAATCATATCTGACCTCATATTATATATATTGTTGTTGTCGATATAGCCATGTCGGTCTGTATGAACAATCGAATCTAAGAGACTTTCTAAGAGTTAAAAGTCCACATGAAATGGGATCACTTTGGCAATAAAATTTGAATTTCTTTTCGACTGTGTTTTAACCAAAATATGTCCAGCATTGAAAACTTTTGTATAAATTGGCAATGCTATTTTTCATTTGATACATTTGCATATACGGCTGACCTGAACTGTCATGCTCCGGACTTACACATCCACAGCCAGGAAAGTTAAGGTTTCATTGGTGTTTTTTTTTAGTTGTATCAATTGCTAGGAAGGTGGACCTGGCATGTCATGCTCCGGATTTACACATCCACAGCTAGAAAAGTTAAGTTTTCCCTATGCATTTGCATTGCGCCAATGAAGTCTTTTAGCCTTTTTTTTTTAAACTGACTAAGAATATCTTATGTAAATAAAATGGCCAACAAGTTCTGTCCCAGAATTTTACATTTCCATGGAAATTTCGTGCGTTTCTAAAACTTAACATGCAAATCATATAAAACATGCTTTTGCCCAACTTCCGTTTGCGGAAATTGAATCATTGTTATTTTAGCTGTTGCACCTAACCTGCCGGGTCACAGCTAAATTCAAACATGCCCGCTGATTCTGGACAGTCAACATAAATCAGAAGCAGTTAGTTTATTTAATGGCTCTTGACATGCAACAAAGTACCTAGAAGAATTTTAGGACCAGAGGCCAGACCAGGTTTAAAATGGTGTTGGCTTATTTATGCAGTTCACTGACCAGGCTAACAAACTATACAGCTGAGGTGGCAGCCGGCTTTCGAGACAGGAAACCGGAAAGTGAGAAACACTTGCGGTACTTTTATGTTGCCACTCGCATTTACCAACATATTAATATAAACTAAAATTGTGTAAAGAAGTTGAACAACTTTACATAGGTTTTAGAGCATGTAGGAAATGGAGAAAATTCTCTAAAATAAAACAAATGTAATCCGGATACTTGAAATTGAATACGGATTAAATTATTATTTTCATCAGCCCAACAAGCAATGCACAGTAAAGCCTTTAAATCGGGATTAAAACTTTAAAAAAAAATACTGAAAAATCATTGCTTTCTACAGGTTGGAGGGAAATAAACCCACAATTTTATGATTATTCGTTAAACTCAGATTCAAATTCTAAACATTCCACAAGAAGCACTTTAACATTTGGAAAGCACTCGAGTTTTGTTGGGCTGCTGGTGCCTGAAGTGCTGAGTGTATTCTACAATGACCAACCAGAGTTTGAATTGAGCTATATCAATGGCCATAAATTTTTGAAGTGCCCCCTAGAGGACCCTGTAATTGCGTGGGGCATAACAAAAATAAAAAAACCAACAAAAAAAAAAAACGATTGGGTGCAATATGAGTTGGAGTCTAATTCAAGCTCATTCTACTTGCCCCCAGCGGAAGCAGATGGAATTAGGTGCAAAGTGTTGGCCCCTGAAAATGTTGGTAATAATAAAGAGTACTACACGGCTTGAAGTGTGTGTGTGTGTGTGTTGTTGTGGCTGCTGTTCGTGCTACTGCGGCGGTTGTTGCATGATGCCCAAGTGCACAAATTTGATAGGGCAACATGCGAAGTCTGAGTGAGAGGCACGTAAATGCCATACTAACTTTTTACGATAACAATGTAATTCTTTGTTTGCCTAAAGATCGTAAATAATTAGTGCTTGCTTATGTTAGTAATTTGTTGTAAAATGTCAGTTTGTCTGCCGTTTTTATGTGCAGCGCGAGTGAAAAGTGACACATGTGACATGACATGAAACAAGCAACAAGAAACAAGATACTTACTTACACGTAACATCAAAACTTTTTTACGATTTGTGTCAAATTTTGAATAATAAAATTAAGTTTATCGCCTTCTTATGAGTGTCGAGTGTTTGACAGTGTTTGCCAAGTGGACGAGTACACACTGAATTTGCAACATCTTTAAGAGACATTAAATTATTTACGTTTTCGTCTCTTTGTAATTTCAACAATTTTCTTTTCATGTGTTTTGTCCGGTTTTTCTTTAATAACATTTTTGCTGCAACGAAATGAAAATTGGTTTTAAAGTTTCAACGAAACTTAGAAGGTTATGCTGAATACTAAATGCAATATTCGAAGCGAGTGGCAAAACTTTTTAATACCACATTCGAGTGTACTGTGCAATATTGGGTTTGCAACAAAAGTAAATCGTTGATAATTGTTGCAGCTTGCCAAAGATGTGTCCCCATTAGCGCAACACCAAATCCCTTAAGCGGCCAACACATGTACATATTTGCCAAGAGTATTGTGTGTAATTTAAAATCACTCAAATGGCAATTTCCGCTTTTGTGCTATTCAATTTCTGTTACAGCTGCCGTTACCGTTACCGTTACCGTAACCGTTATAACTGAAGCTCTGCAAATGGCTCCTTTTTTTGTTGTAGTCACGGATCCAAAAAGCAAACCCAAAAAAACGCATCCGTTGCAGCATTGGCAACGAGCAGAAAAACCAACGTTGCCAGCTGTGCATGCGCCATAAAAGACTTCATTAAAATAGTTATAATGGCATAAAGAAAAAATACACAGTTGGCAAAAATATATAGTTGCCACTCTGCACCCACCGCAAAAAAAAACATACCCGAAGTTTAAAAAGTGCACTTTGTGTTGGTATGTTAAATTGAGTGATGAGTTACATCAACAGATCACAGCCTTTTGGTAATAAATATTTTTTCTGACTGTACTTCTTATCTCCTCCGGAAATCGGAGTAGTATCTGAAAATGGTAGCACTAAGACTCAAATGGTGACTCCAGTCTGCAAGTTAATAGGATTTCTGGCGTGGCTAGAACTGGCATTTTTCCATATTTCAATACCTTGCTAATAAATAATATTGACGGTTTTTGAACCTGGGCTTAATTTTTATCCGTGCACAATTTATTTGGACATATCTTATACGCATTAAACTGCAAAAGGTTTTTATGGTCCGAAAAATATTTATTAAATTATGTATTTTGGCTTTATTCTACTCACATTTATATAGCATAAAAAATATATAAAAATAACTATATATTTGTGAAAGGATGTTAATAAAAAAAACTCTTACAATTTTATTCATCGAATGCGCAATTATTGTCGCACTGCTTTATTGAATGTGCCATGCATAAAATATGCTCTGAATTTAAAGATTTTCCCTTTTGCAGTCAGCGTAGTAAAGCCGGCGGTATTTGCTTTGGGCCAGTGAGAGGCCAGACTCGGTGATTGACTATGTATTATGTGTTGGCCACTGGCCAGGGGAGGTTTATTGAATTGCTAACCCGTCGTCGACACATAGATCTGCTGACGGGCAACACTTTTGTCCAGTTGAACTTGATGGATTGTTATTTATGAGCCTGCGTCTGCCTGCTGTCTCTATTTTTCTCTCTATCTTTTTTTCTGTCTTTCTTTATTATCATTTAGGAGGGGCAAACCTTTTGGCATCGATTAGTTTGCCTCTGGCATATTTGCGCAGAGGCCAAAGAGCAAACGGCAAAAAAAAAAAAAAAATGGCAAACAGGGAAAAGCGTGAAACTAATAACAATCACACGCCCAAACTACCGCTTTGAACTTTTTTTTTACCGTATATGCATTTTATTTGTACACATTTCTTTCTGCTTTTTCTCTCTGCTCTTTTTGCATGTTTTATTTATATGTGTTTTTTTTCATTAGGCTGTCAGCTTAACTGACCAACTGCAGCTACGGGATTTTCCTAACTAGCATAAAAATAAAAACAGGTTTATTTATATATATATATATATGTATATATTTAAATAGTGGATATTTGCTTTGTTTGAGCATGTGCACATTGCAGTTTTAAATTTAAGCACAGCTCAGGTAAGATTATACAGTTGCTCGAGGGGGGAGGGGATGCATTTTGGTGTGGTGCCCCCATTACAAGCGGCAAAATGCTGATAAAATTGAGTTTTAATTAATAAGGAAATTGAATACTTGCTGGCAACAACGAACAATAAAAGCTGCCACTTGCAATTTGGCTTAATTAACTATTGACATGAAATGTGTAGCATGAAGAGCAGGGGCTTAATATAATTTTAAATTATGAAAATTTATCTCGCTGGTTTTATTATTTTATTTTTTTGCGTTTTCAATTTAGATATGCTTTATCAGAAACATCAGTAAATGAATGGCTAGAAGTGCGAGCATAAGAGCCAAGCGTACTCAATTTACAAGTGTGAGTTGAGTTGGCTTTAATTGCAACGAGTCAAGACTTGACAGCGATCTATTTAGCAGTTGCCACTTGAGCACGACAGATTGATATCTGGTAGTGCATAGATATATATGCATATATATATATATATATATATATATATATATGTGTGTGTGTGTGTGTGTGTGTGCAGCTGATGTCAGCGACATTTACCTAAGCGACCATAAAAAGCATTAATAAAGCACTTAGGGCATATGGGTGTGGCAACACCAACAGCAGCATCAGTGGCAGTGGCAGCAACATTGTCTTCAGTCTGCGCTGCGGATGCGGCTGCTATCGAGAGCCAATAAATAAAATCTCATTAAGTTGAAGCCGCAACAGCGTGGCAGGAATGGTGTGAAGTCGAGTGCGGATGCAGCGGTTTTATGGTGAAGGGACTATGCATCGGTGTGTCTGTGGATCTTGAGTATCTCATGGGAAAATTATAAAATTTCCATTTTATTGACATTCAAAATTGACTTATATCAGGCGCTAAGAAAAAGCGAAAAAACTGGGCTTAGTCGTTTGCCTGTTGGCCATCTACAGCGATGAATTCATGCAGCGAAACAGGGCAACGATAAATAAGCAGCAAAGGCAAAAAAAGTGTGGCAACAACAATAAGTCAATCAAGTTTACCAAAAATGGTTCAATAAAGTCAACACCCCCCCACGTAGGACAGACGGCAGAGGTGTGTGGACAAGGCAGCAACGCCCTGAAGCACAGCTGAGTTGAAGTTCAAACAAAGCGTTGAAAATATTATTGCTTGAGGTGTGGGTGAGAGGGGGGTGGTTAGTCCGCTTCCCACACCCCCCGGCTAACAAAATTACATTAACACCGCACCCAGAAAAGAGACAACCCAAGAAATATAAAGCGCGAACACTAAGAGTTCTGAGAGAAAGCAAGTTTATACAAATGAGAACGAAGGAAGCGCAGTGGAGTGTCGATTGCTGATAACAGCCGGAAGCGAAGTACGACAACAGCAGCAACAGCAACAACAGTTACACCAACACCAACACCAACAGCAACAGCAATAATAACGCCTACAACAAAGCTCAACAAAGACAAAGCCTGGGGCCCTGCGACGGGGGAAGGGCAAATACATATTTTTTTTTTTTTTTTCTTTTATTTTTTTTTTTATCTTTTATTTATTTTTTTTTCTTTTGTAACAAGGCGAAAATTTTATAAAACGAAATTGGCTGAAAAGCAATTTTTGCATAAAGTTTATACATACAAATAGGTGTGGCGTTATAGTAGGTGGTAACCGCCCATAGTGGGCGGTTTTTTTGGTGGGCATGGCAGCCTTGTGGCATGACACAAATTAAGACATTGTTTTCGGGCTGTCTTGACGAAACGCACTATGCTTGGTTGGCTTGCCAATCAATAATTCAAATTATGTTTGGTTTTTACCGCGCCTGTAGGGCGGCATTGCGTGGCAGACTGTTTGGTAGAGTGTGGGGCGGGTGGGGGGAGGGGGGTAACTGCGCATTAATTTGCATGCAGAGCAAATTAAACTTGAACTTGTCATCCAATATTTTTCTTTGAAATATTTATTTTCTACTTGACATCAGTAAGTTATCGTGAGTGACAAAAAAAGTTTTAATTAATTCTGTATAAGTTGCGAGTTTGTGTGTGCAAACGAGAGGAACAGGTAATTTTGATAATAAGAAACATTTTTCTAAGTTTTAGATTAAATAATTCATACAAAATTGAGTGATGTTTCGAAACATTTTTCTGCCTAAGCCAGAAAAAGCGTTAATGTTAATGCATTTACCGTGTGACATGAAAAGATAAACTTTTGAAATGTTGGCCAGAAAAACAACTTTGTTTTAGGCTGAAAAGAGGAAGACCACTAACATTTGGCAGGGAAGCTATGAAAAATTAATGTGCGACAAATGGACGATCTGAAGGCAAATCAAATATGCAACATAAATAAATCATAAATTATGCAGTCACTTTAAAAGTCATATTGGGCAAATAGCCAACAACTTTCTCACATCCCTCTTTATATCACTCTCTTTCTCTCTCTCTCTCTCTCTCTCTCTCTCTCTCTTTCTCTCAGTCCCAGTCTGTCAGTTCGTCTTTTTGTTTGTCAGACTCATAAATCATTGGCAAAAAAGGGAATAGAAATCGAAGTTTCTTGACTCCCGCTGCTGCTGTTCGTGCATGTTGGCTGAATGGGCCACTTTTGATTTATGGCTTTAATGTAAGCCAGAAAATGTCCAAAAGCCGCGTCATGTATTGTTCCCACAGCACATACATTTGTGCACGCCTTGGCCACACAATTTGTAGGCGCTGTTCTGGCCAATGCAATATATATTTACTTTGTGCATAATGTGACTTCAAGGCTTCAAGGACATGTGGCCATCATGAATATGGCATCTATTAATATATCAAAACTATTCTATATACATATACAAATATATATATATTTGGATACTACGTTTCCAATTGAAAGTAACATTCCTGCTAAGCTGCTGCTTACAATGTATCACATTTGATTGGCTTTGCTTTTGACGTTGTCGTAAAATGTATTTGAATATATCAGAATATAATCGAATTGTTATCTACTTTGAATGGGCCAACAAATACAGGTTTAAATGCTCCACAACGCATATGCAAATATGCATGTGTATTTGTGTATATATCGTTGGACAGAGGACAGAGATGGAGTGAAGTCGTCTGGTGCCAGGCACATGTGGAGCAAATAAATAAGGACAGAAAACAGCTACGAAAACAAGCAGCTTGCGATAAAAATCAACTTCAAAGGAATATTAAAGCTAAGCTTTAAATGTCAGCCATAAAACAAATTGACAAACAAATTGACATTCTTTTTATTATTATGACAAGCAGTCAGGATATCATGTCTTGCATTAGGTTAACAAAAATAGTGGGAGAGAGAGCGAGAGGGTGAGAGAGAGAGAGAGAGAGAGGGAGAGAGGCAGAAAGAGGTATTCAAAATATGTAAAAGTGCTTTTAATAATGTCTGTGCAGCGTCAAAGCGATTGACACTTAAAAAATTTAATAAGAAAAAATTTCAAACATTTTAAGCTTAAGCACTTTCCCTTCCCCTTTCCCCTGCCGCCCTATTGCAACTCAAAAATCACCTGTAAAAACCGCATCCTTTTCTCTGCCCAGATGCCTTGGAAATTTTGTAATGACAACGTTGCTTTCACACATCCTGAACTTTCGCACATCCTGGAAAATGTCAATGTCACGTTCTCACTTCCAACTTATGCCATTTTAATTTTCTGGCTTCAATGGACGCGTCGTAAATGCATTTTTGGCTCAAAGCAGAGAAACAGAGAGAGAGAGGGAGAGAGAGAGAGAGAGAGAGGGTGTGAGATAGCGGAAGAGTGATCGATTCAGACGATGGCACCACAAAAGCAAAGTTTTTCCTATGTCCAAAAAAATGTACTGCAGTTTGCGAGCGCAAAAACTGAATTTTGCTTAAATTTTCTACTAAGTAACAACAATTTGCTGCTGTACAATGGGAGGAAAATAAACTTAATTAAAATAAATAAATAACTTAAAATCAACTTGAGCCCGTTGAAAGTCATATTTGAATTGTAAAAATAGTTCACAAAATAACATTCAAATGTTTTTCTATAAACTACACTTAATTGTTTTATAAAAAAAATTTTAATTAAATTAAGAATGCAAACTTTTGAACAGTTCTTTGTAGGCACCAAATACTGCTGGTATTCAAATTGTGCATTTTAATTATTAACGCCACAATGTAAGAAGAGCTTCAAAATTATTAAATATGCAAAGAATTTCTCAGCAAAAACTGCGTCCGTTTACACAAATTCCAAACAGCTGCCAAAAGCATGCCACAAATTCAACAAATGTTAAGTGAAAAGCAAATTTCGCGTTTAATTTGCAGTCATCTTTGAGTTGAGTTGTCTTTGATGGCGCTAAATTTGACAGCTCATAAATAAAAATGCGCCATTCTAGCCACGTTTTGCTATGAGTCAGAAACATATTCATAAGCTGAATTTGCCTGCCGTTAATTATTGTCAAAGTGGAAAGCGAATTATTTGGCATCGTTACTTCTGCTTCTGCCTGTTGGGCTTTAAATTCATTATCCTCTTTGTGTCTGCCTCACTCGGTGGCAACTACCCAACTGAAGAACTTTAAGACTTATTTGCGGCAATTGCTTGACTACAAAGATTTCCACATTTACTTACAGTTTTCATCTTCATAAATCAGTTCGCTAAGAGTTTTTTAAATAATATCGAAGCACATCAATGAACAATAGGAAAACAATAAGTTTTCCTTGACTTTTAATTAAGTTGCAAAGATTTTCAAGAAGTGAACTGTTTATTTTTTTAAATATTGCTATTAATAAAATTGAAAAAAAAAAATATAATTTCTAATTATGAGTAAGCCCATAGCAGAATAATTCTAGAAATTAAACTTATTATTTCAGCTTAGTTTTCAATCATAAACAGCTGCGATTAAAATAATTGTTGTATATTTTTGCCAAATGTTTTAAAAAAAAAATAGTATTAATAAATATATAATAAATATAAATTTATTAAAAATCAGGCAAAGTCTTTAATGTGATCATAAATGACAAGACAATGAAAGTAGTGGAGTAGTAGTGTATATAAAAATTTAAATTTTTAAATGAAAAAAGTAGATAAGTAACATAATCAATTGCATAAATTTAAACACACATTTCTATATTTTGCTTATTTTTATTTATGCTTAAAAAGATGCTATAAAATAAATAATATGCTTAAGTAGCTGTTGATGAACAACTTAATGAAAATTAAAAATTTGCTTCTATATCTATTGTCTGTATATACCCAATTTCGATATATATGCGTAGGGTATATGAATGCCAGGGGCAACAGATTGTGAGCTGTGAAAGGCCTTAAATTTTTGGCATCGCAGAGTGCTTTAAGATCTGTAATGACCGCATAGACAGGCGGCAGATGGTTGGAGGGAAACGCAGGAGACGTGTTTGGAATTTTAATCGGATTTCCATGCAAAACACGCCATTGTCTATACACAAATTCAATGTATTGGAATTAATCAAGGGACAGAGTCCTGCATCTGACTTTGGCTCCCCCATTCCAGCTACAACTCTTTGGGCCACTCTGGTGCGTGTGCCGCCTGAAATCTGTGTGCGTCCTTGGTTGGCGGTAAATTCTTGAGCTTGCTAGCCAATTTTCATATATTTTTTTTTTTGGTTGTTCCGTCCGCCCTTTAATAACCAATGCTGCCGAAAAGGAGAGAGCGCGCCCATAAAGCGTAAACCGAAACCGTAGAGCTACATAAATATTTTTATTTTTATTTCTATTTTTACGATGCTGCGCGCTCAGATAAAAATAAGAAAAGTAAAAAAAAAAACAGGCAAAAAAATAAATAAAAATAAAAATAATAAACACTAGAAGTGTGCGGCAAGAAAGAAAGCAACAAAAATGCTGCGAAATTATTCTGTTTCTTATGCACAGCTGCAAATAGTTGAAGTCTTTAATGGCAGGCGATAAAAACACGCAGCTCGCAACTCGCAGCTCTTAAGACAAAAGCAAAAAAGTAGCCATGGCACAATAATAAGCACAGCTTACAAATGCCCCACAACTTGTGTAAATTTCGGGGGGGGGGGGGAGCAGGCCTGCGGCAAGTGGAGCATAGAGCAGGAGCACCCTGCAGTTGGGGTCCTTTTGAAATGCGGTCAAGCTGCTGCTAAGCTCGGCATTTGACGCTGACAACGCACAATGCGGGTCGCAAAGGTGCAGAAAAGGGTCAACGCCGGGTCACAGTTTTCGATTTGATGGTGAAAATTGTGTCCAAATGTTTTAAGCGCATTAAATTCTTAAAATACGGACAGCCGAAAATGATGCCAATGCACACACAGCCAAAAACAAATAAGAGCGCGGCAGTCGTGTGAGCTCGACTACGAGATAACCTAAAATATTATGTAAAGAGAACAATGTGTTGTATTATTCTCTATTGATTAAATTTGTGCAGTTTAAAATGAAGAAGAAAATGTTGAGAAATGGGAAATAGATGTATATCGATATTCTCTAAACGAATGCAATTATCGATCAAATTAAATAAACTTAATCAAAAAATAGATAAACGGAACTAGCTATATCCACTCGGCTTTTGTTGTTGCTCAGAAATATATATTTTTTTTTACATGTTACATACTTTATGTAATAATACAATATGTTGTATTATTCTCTATTGATTAAATTTGTGCAGTTTAAAATGAAGAAGAAAATGTTGAGAAATGGGAAATAGATGTATATCGATAGTCTCTAAACGAATGCAATTATCGATCAAATTAAATAAACTTAATTTAAATAGATAGACGGAATTAGCTATATCCACTCGGCTTTTGTTGTTGCTCAGAAATATATATTTTTTTTTAACTGTTACATACTTTATGTAATAATACAATATGTTGTATTATTCTCTATTGATTAAATTTGTGCAGTTTAAAATGAAGAAGAAAATGTTGAGAAATGGGAAATAGATGTATATCGATAGTCTCTAAACGAATGCAATTATCGATCAAATTAAATAAACTTAATCTAAATAGATAAACGGAATTAGCTATATCCACTCGGCTTTTGTTGTTGCTCAGAAATATATATTTTTTTTAACTGTTACTTACTTTCACCCACAATTATTATACCCTTCTCTGCAATTTTAAATTGCATCGCGATAAAAGAGCAATTTTCCAAAAACAATTTCGCTGCAATTATTTGACAAAATCAAAATGAAAATAAATATTTTCCGTTGTGGAAAGCATTTCGAAAATATGCGCTAACCGGACATATTTTAGTTGAATTATAATTGAGAGTGAGCACTTTACATTTAATATGTTTGTGTGTTTGCCTAAATTGGTATGCTAATTTCAAATAGCAATAAAAAGCCAAACGACAGCCGTTTTCACTCCGTTTGACAGTCGATTTAATATGTAACCAATATCAGGAACAGAGATAGGCAGAGCGAGACAGCTGCTTTAGATGCGTGTGTGTGTGTGTGTGTGTGTGCTGTTGTGTGTTAGTGTGTGTGCGTGCACATTTTGATAATATGCAAAAAAGGGTCAAATAAGTTACATGTTTGTTTTTGCGCTCTGCTCGTTTATTTCAGCTCACATATATATCCACTAAGCTCCTTTCCCTTTGCCCTCTTCCCTTTTCGGGTTTCCTATCGTTTTTCAGTGCGCAAATCGTACTTTATGCCACAAATACGATGTTCGTTGAAGTCAACAGGAAGCGAGGAGACACAGCATAAATAACAAACGAGCGCAGCTGCAGCAGCGGCAGCAGAGGAAGCAGAGGCAGCATTAGAGGCAGCAGAGGCAGCATTTGAGGCAGCATCAGCTGAAGCGCAGAAGTTGCGTTAATTAAAGGACAAACAAGCAACTTTCAACCATGTTTAAAATGTATGGCAACAAATGCGCTTCGCTGAACTTGATGCGGCTTAATTAGCTCTTGGATGTGTGTCCTTTTGCAGATTATTCAAATGACTATTTTTAATGAGAATTTCCTAAATTGCTCATTCAGTTTTAAACTCTATTTTGGTTTTGATTGCCCGGCAAAAAATCTAAATCAGTATTCTATCAAATATTGCGCGCAGTTTTAAAAAATAAACATCGATTAGTTTGACAGACAAAATAGTCTCATCAAATTCCAGCCATTTTCCATTAAATTTTATTCAATCTTTTGTTTTATCAGGCACTGTTTAAATTGAACTTTTAATGGAATTTTAAATTTCGCAGCGAGTTTGAGACTTAAAACCCTTCACCTTCTTGAATTTGCTTCGCAAATCTCATGTTGCTATTTGTTTTCTTGCTTTTGAAACATTTTCAGAGATTGCAATATTTGAAATGTGAAACCACAAATGCAATCAAGTCATGCAACAGCATTTTAAGTTATGCAAATTGCTTGCCACATACAATATTAAATTCGATATTCGTTTAAGGAATGTGGTTAGCTACAAAATTGAATTTTACACTGAACCACAAAATCAGAAAATGTGTCCTTTAATGATGGAAAAAGTAGACGATAAGTAACCAAATTATGTTGATTTTCTAAATTATGTTTTTTTGGTTCAACAAATGTATATATATGACAATCAGTTAGACATTTATATGCTTATTTGTGTATTTTAGTTGCTAAGCTAAGCTCCTGCTTAGTCATATAGAAAATCTAATTAATTTAATGATATTTCAGGATAAATAATTTTATTGCTTGACTCTGCGCTTTTCTTCGTCACGCAAAGCAGTCCTGGATATTCCTACATATTTAATTAGCTAAATATGCATAATAATAATCATAATATACTTGGCTAAGCATGAATGCCATTTTACCTGCTGCATGACATCTACCAAACGGCAAAATATAAATAAAAAAGCCAAGATACAGAACTGGTTAAGCAGCCCCGCTTAAGTAGCTGTGTGGAGGGCAAGTGGAGTACAGGTGGCAGGTGGCAAGTGGCAAGTGGCAGGTGTTAGGTGGCTGCTAAAATTCACTCAACTTCTCCCTAATGGTGTCAGGTAAAAGTGCAAGACAAGCTGAGCCCATAAATGTGACGCCCGAGTGGCAATTAAAGCGGGGCAGGCAACGCCTGCTCTTTGCTAGAGATGTGCCTTTTCTCTTAACTTATAAATAAATAAATATAATTTAGCACCATGTGTTGCACTTTAAGTTAAATAATTGTGATTGATGTATAGCTTTTTCACTAAATTATTTAAATTTCTTCAACATTGCTGCTTAAATTTAGAAGTAATGTTTAAGGTATGCTTTGCTAGGCAATATAATTATGGCGGTGAGTGTATTTTTTAGGACATGTCAATGATGTACAGACTGTCATCTCTAGCTGTGTATGTGAACTCCATAGAACCATAAAATTATGAAGATGGGGACTTGTAACTCGCATAACGCCACTTAATTATTTTCACTTAGACTGTCTGACTGTCTGTGTGTCTGTCTGTCTGTCTGTCTGTCGTTTGAGTGTATGAGTGCTTGTTTATACACGTGTGCACACAACAGCATTTGAGATAAATAACGACTACTAAGTGGGTATAGATAGGTCTGTGTGGTGGAACGAGTGCTCCTAATGACTTGAATTTGATAATACACATGTCTCTACTCGCCCGGCTGCCTCACTGACTATCTGTGTGCTTGGCTGCTTTCGACAGGTGCTCAGCATGCAGCCTAATTGCCAACAAAAAAAAGAGAAAAACAAAAACAGCAACACACCCACAAAAATGTAATTATGTTATTCACCGAGTTGCCACTGCCTTCGCCTTCGTGGTCAGTGTATTTAGTTTGTGGCAGCTTGCTGATTGCGTGTCAGCATCGCATTTACGGCACACAGCTTGAAACCCTTTTTTTGCGGCACACTTCTCACCCGAAAATTGCAATCTGTTAAGATTTTCAGGGCAAGTGCATTTAATGAGTTTCAGTGACCAGCAGATTAAGGCAAAAGAACTGGGAAATCCCTTGGAGTCGTGTGCCTAATATTTTGAGTGCTTTAAGAGCTATTTTTTGCTATGAACAACTTTTAATTTGATTACATGCCACAGACACACACAGAAAGAAGCCGCGTCGCAGCGTGTGTCAGCTGCTAGCACACACCCACTCCCACGCACACTCCCACACACGCACACACACACATACAGACATATATTTCATGCTGCCAACACGCACACGTACGCACTATAAACACTAATACTCACATAGCGCAAGTCGAAAAGTCGAAATTTATGTGTTGCATAAATATAAATTTCAATTTTTTTTGCTGCTTTCTTCCTTTTGTTATTTTTATGTACATCAAGCTCAAGCAGTTAGCTAGAGAGAGAGAGAGAGAGAGAGTGCGAGAGAGTGAGAGAGATAGAGTGCGAGTGAGTGCAAAAACCTGAATAGTCTGTGCCAGCCAAGTTCTGCACCTTTTCCGATGCCTATTTTTGTTGGATGAGCAGTTGAGGGAGTGTATGGCGATGAATGGGGGAATGAGGACTTTGATATATATATGTATTAAGCATTAGCTTGAGGCTTGTAGTTTTAGGCAACAGACGGCAGACTGCGTAAATATTGTTGGAATACGGGTAGCTCAGAATCCTTGAGGCATTGCATACTGGCCTGCCACGACTGGCACCCACTTAGACAGCTACTTACACACAGAAAACAGCCATTCTCATATGCCGCACATGCCCCACAAACTGTCTGCATGTGGCAGACACTAAGCTACCCTGCCGTTGCATAAATCATTACAACAATCTAAAAGAATTTTTGTATAAACACAACTTAAGTGTTAACAAAAAAAAGAGTCAAGTTTTATAAGTTTGAACTTTTATTGAATCTGTTTTGCTCCAGTTTTATGCTTAGCTATTGATACCCCAACTTGGTCTGTGGGTAAGGATGGATTGCCTCGCATGATAAAGTTCTGATGGATATTTTGATATTTTATAGATGGCTGCGCTTAATTGTGTGCTTGGCTCCGCAAGTGTTGACCTTCGTTTTTGGGCCCTATTTTGGAGTCAGCCAAAGCCACTTGCCAAAGTTGACAAGCCAGAGTTTGTGTACAACTTTTGCAATATCCGTAACTGGTTGCTTAAACTATAGGCTTTATTGAATAGATACATAGCCAAGTGGCAGCCTGCAATTGGCTGACTTCCATGGAAATTACAATTTTTACCACCCGCCAGCAGTTTGAAAACTTTATAATTATTATTTCATTTATTCTCGTTGCCAGCAAGTTTTTCCTTTAGTTACTGCCTGCTGCCGTTCAATAATTGTTTAATGCATTATCAGCACTTACTTTAATCATTTATTATTCATTTGATCAAGTTTAATAATAACTTATTTCCTTTTAACGCCCTTTGAAATTTATACACAAACATTTGCTGAATATTTTGTAATTAATCAAAAAATGTTTACTTTTGCAAATATATGATTAAATCTGAGCCTCTGTCTGTGTCTATTTCAACTTGTGACTCAGTTTTAGCTTTGGTTTTCTATTTTAATTTATTTAAAAAAAAGCAAAGTGCTTATAATTATCAAATAATTGCATCATGAACATAAATTGCTGATGTGGCATTTTCATAGTCTGATGTTAATTGAAATTCCCTGAAGAATGGAAAACACGATTGCTCAAATTAAAGGATAATGTTGGTGAATAAATAAATAGATGAATAAATAATATATTAAGTTTGTTTAATTTAATTTGACTTCGGTCTACCAAAAATAGCAATATAAACTTGTTGTTTTGTATAAATAATTACGTCAGACACTGTGGACACGTCAAGTTGACAGTTAATTAGCAAACAATTGACGCAAGCAAATAAATGAAAAAAGTCTTTATTTTGCTCTTTACGGGCAATCTATATTAATCTGGCAACTAATTTTTGTCCGGCAAATGACTTTTGATGTGAAAAGGTGATGATTTGGACACACATTTCCGGACAGACGCGCAGCTGCCCAGCTGCTGACAGGGCGAACAAGGCAAATAGGCAAATAAGCAAAGCTGGAAACAGGCACAGAAATACAATCAATGAAAAGGACATCAAATTAGTCACAAGTCAGCTGCGGAAACAAGGCAAATGTTAATGGGGGACAAATGTAAATTTGGAAATGTCGCATAAATCGACAGAGCTACACACACACTTACACACACACACCCGCACAGTAACTGCCACAGCTTGCAAGTGCATTTTTCACACGCTGCCACATCTGATCCAAATTAGTATCCAGCCGGATCTGACTTACAAAAACAATGGGCGAATTCTGCTCCCTCTCCCTCTCCCTCTCTCTCTCTCCCCTCCCCCTCCCCCTACCTAACTCGGCACGTGACTTGCATAACCATTGTTTGGCAACACAAATTGAAAGCAACAAATACATTACTCACTTACAGGCACCGCCCCTTCGTAATATTGTTGCCTAGAATTGGGCGTAACTTTTAGCGTGCCACAAACACAAATAAGTCAACTATACCCAACAATTCGCATGTTCTGCATACACGATGAAACATTCTAATAAAATACTAGAAATCTACATAATATCAAGCGTATAATTTCTGGGAGTATATTCAACGATATATTATTTCAGACCGATTCCATTTAAACTGGATAATAATTTCATGCGAAAGATTGCAAACAGAAATGTGAGCATTGCTCGAGGTATCTCCTAGTCGAGCTCACTCGACTACAGCTTGTTTATAACAAGCTAAGCTCTTTGAGAGTGCATTGAGTGTGTTGACTACATTTGTATTATCCACTTAGTACTTGGACTTAAAAACTATCTACGCAAACTCAAACCTCAACTCATAAAAAACTTTGCGTGCAATGTGCAAATCTGTTGAGGATTTTTGCTGGCTTAATTCCATGAACTCTGTCATCATTTTTGGTTTTTATTGTTTGATGACCTCGTTTTAAGGCTCATTTACTTCTGGAAATTATTTAACAATTTTCGTAACTTGGTAATTGCCAGACTAAGCATGCTTGACCACAACTTTGCCAATTCAGAGCATTGCCTTAAAATGGGTTTGCAGAATTTGCGATTCCAAGCCAATGGCTAAAACTAAGCGAATACCAATTTCCATTAGCAGATAAACACAAAATTCTGTGTTGCTGAGTTGTTGATTGAAGCAACAAAATACAAATTTGGCATGGTCACCCCCCAAATTGTCTGTCATCGAAAAACAAGGCACAAAGCACCAAAAACCAAAAATATAAGCTTGAATTTGTGCTTTTTTTTTTGGTTGGGTGTGTTTTTGGTTTTATGTTGTTGCTGTTGTTGGTATCCAAAAGCGCAAAGTCATGACAAACACAACCAACGTATACTTGCATGTGTGTGTGTGTATGGTGTGAGTGTGCGTGTGTGTGTATGGTGTGCGTGTGCGTGTGCGTGTGCATTGGAGCTTTCGTTTGTTTGCGTCTGTTTTTGGGTTGTGTGTTTTTCGTGTGTATTTTTCGGGTTGTCAGTTGGGGTCCCTGCCTCCAAAACTCTGAACAGGATATGAGCAACAAAAAGATCATTATCACAGTGTCTATTGTCTGGCAGTTTCAAGAATGCTTTGCATTCTGTCGAGGTTTTTATTCGTCGCTGTATTTACACACACACACAGCGGTGCACAACAACTAAGTACTAAATATTTGATATCTTTATATATATGTCCATAAAAACATAATTTTTTTTTTTTGCCTGCTGTGCAACTATCTATTAAATGCCAGCGTGGCATTTTGAGTCGAATAGGTATAACAAAGGAGAGGCATACTTATGTTTGCCATATGTATGCATGTATGTATGTATGTAAATAGCAAATACATACTTGTATTTAATTCTGCGCACTAAAGTGTGCTTTAATTTGGACGACCATCAATTTTGTGACGTCCTCTGATTTGAGTCCCTTGTTATCATTATTTTTTATGACAGAGCGTTTGTCACGCATCCAATTTTATTTCATTTCCACCACACTTCAACTTTTTATGAAATGAAAAAAAAAAAAAAACTCGCTTGTATCTCAATGTGTCTCTCAACAACAGACGGCACTGGGGAATGCCAAGGAATCTCAGTGGGGATTTGTATTAAATTGCCATATAAAACTAAAAGATCAAGTGACTGGCTATTAATGGCTGTCAAATCATCAGTTATCTGTCAACTTTGCCATTGCAAGTGTCTTTTACTTGCAGTTCTTTCCAAAGTCGATTTAACTTTTTCCTTGCACCACAAAACTCAATTAAACCTTATCTAAAAACAATTTAAACTTAAGCGCTGGTCGTCACCATTAAAAAAAAAAATAAAACAAAAATCCCACTCAGCATCAGCAAAAGTTAGTCCGAGTTCATTAAAAAAAAAATCGTAAAACTGCTTGATAAAAAAAACCAACTGCACAAATTAATGGGATAATTAATGGCGCCTGACTTATGCAGTGTGTGTGTGTGTGTGTATGTGCGTGTGTGTGTGTGTGTGTGTGAGCAATGAGTCGCCCAGTTGATGGCAAAATGATCGTGTTTACATTTGGGCAAATCATTGTCGAGGTCTGCCCGTAAAATTTGGCTGCCTTTGAATAGCATTTTGTGCGGCATGTTTTTTTTTGACAGTCACGTTTTGGCTGCCACTTGCAAATTAAGTTAATCAATAAAGTTTTCGCAGTCATAAGGTATGCAAAACTTTTGCCAACTTACACACCGAAAACTGAGCCAAAGGCAGGCGGAGAACCACCTGAGTTCCACTAGGACACTGGCACTTTCCTTGTGCCTTCGCCGGATTTGAAGTGCTCGTTAGTCGAACTAATGAGAAATCTTTGGCGTCGCCTTATAATTTGTGTGTTAAAATGTCAAAGTGCTGCACGAAATGATTGTTTTCTAACTGTGCGAGAATAAAAACCCAACTTTGCTTGTGTTTCCTTTGGTGTTTCATGCGCGAGCTAAACTTTGAACTTTGAGGCACCATTTCCGTTTCCGCTGTGCGCCATTTTCACACTCCGTGCTCATACTCAAGCGGCCGTGTTATTTTTCACGTCCGGGGCAACTACTATTTGATTTTCTAATTATTTTACTCATGAGAATTTATTACGTGTCTGGGCAACAGGTAACAGCTAAACAACAAAATGTGAATGGCTCATAGAGCCTTTGGCCTGACCATAAATAAATTAGCGGATTATCAGGCGCACACTTATTTTAATATGCGTGAGTGTGGATGTGTGTGTGTGGGTGGGTGGGTCAAGTGGCTCATTAGGCACACTTATTTGCTATAGCTATTGCTATGTGGCTATGATATTTGAATTTCCCATCCTTACACCCGCCTTTTCATCCCCCATTCACTAGGAACATATGCATAAATTAAATTAATGTCATAGCAAAGAAATGCGCACCTTGACCCAAGTGGAATGTTTAGCAATTAAATATTTATTTTCAAAGACTGCTAATTAATTGAATTAAACTCGACAGTTGCATATCTATAAAATGAACTATCTCAGCTAAGTTAAAATACAAACTAGCATTTATAAACCGATGTTTTCAGTGCTTAACTTTCAAACGAAACTATTTAATTTAGTACATATTTTTTTGTAACTTCCACAAGGGCAAACAAAAGTTGACAAAATGAAAAGTTTCAAGCGTAATTCATTTACACAAAATGTTTGGAGATTGCAAACGGGTTGTGCATAGTTTTTGGACAGTTTTTGGCAAAGTGTGCAATAAAATATCAGACATTAAAATGCAATTAGATGCACTTGTTGTCAAATGACAGTAAATTAAGAAATGCAATATTAATGAGCACAAATTAAGGGCATTTTACGCATTACGCAATGAATACTTAGCAGATGCACTTAAATGCTAAACAAAAATATACATTTATTCTTGAAAGTTACAGCAAATATATTATTTCAAATCCACAATTAACTGCGACTTTAATTATTTCTATACAAGTCAATATAATTTATATATGTATATTAAATATTAGCTAACCCAAATTGTTGTTGCTTCTATTATTTAAAGATTTATTATGTTCAATTCCCATTCTAATTTGTTGGCCTATAAATTATAATAATGATAATATGCAGATTTAGATGTGAGTCAAGATATTACTGCTCGATTTAAACAAAATAAAATTAAATAAGATAATTATTTTTATATGGCTTGGTAATTAAAAAGTAACACAATTAAAAAATATAGTAGATAAATTTTGAAAGTATAGAATGTTGACTCCTTTGGGAAAATGTACATTCTGCAGACATGCTCGATTCCTGGCTAAGATAAGAAACAAAAAGTGAACAGCACATGAGCCAAAATGTTACCTTATAGCCAAATTCCAACAAAAAACTACTCTTGACATGAGCAAGAACTTTGCCTTATAGCAAATTACTTGCAGGTTATTTCACAATTTCACATCAAGTATGTCCGAATAAGTACGAAAAGGGTCTGACAGCTTGCATGATAAATGGGATACAAGCCAACCGGCCAGTTCATTAACAGAGAGAGGATACAATTTTTATAATTAAACAAAGGTCAGCTTGGAGCATGGACGACAATGTGTCAACGACTGTGGCACCACTGGGAGGGCTTGTGGCAACATTTATCATACAGTCGAGAACGTGACCAGAGCTCAAAGAACTCAACTATCCTTAAAAACATAACAATGGCAACTAAGCTGCAGATTTGTATAAACATCGAGAACTCACACACCTGAAAATACCAGATGGATAATTAGAGCTGAGCCCGTCGTTTGCCATTTCTGTCAGTTTAATATGTTGCTAATATTATATTTAAAGTGGAAATGGCATTTTGCAGAAGGCAGACAATTGTTGGCCAAGTAAGGAAATTAAATATCCTGCATGTGCTACTGGAGACGGGAAACCAGCACCTGATGGCAATCAACTGACATCACACACAGACACCCACACACACCCACACACACAGACACACACACACACACACACACATACACACATGTTGCATAATTGTATATTCATTTTTATTAGGTCTGGCAGCAATAAGTTGGCTTCCAGTTTGAGAGCTCCGCTTGGCCTGTGATTTTTGATAACAAATTTACCATACATGCAAATTGTGAGTTTTGCATAATTATGTAATCAACTTAAAATGATTTTAATTGCCTGGGCGACGGAAAAGACTTTCCTTAATTATCCTTAGCTTGCCCAGAAGTTTATCAGTGGGCGACTGGAACACACCTGTGACCCACGTGTCGTATTAGCAACGGCTTTGCATATTTTCTAGCCGTTTGGGATACGTTAACATGTGTAAAAAAAAAGGCAATTTCCCCAGACTTTCAATAAAATTTTTCTCAGAATGTTCTGCCAACCATTAGTGTTATGTTTTTAAACTAGTTTGGTATGCAAAACGACGAAATAATGAAAAAATTAAATGGACACCTTTTGTTGAACTTCTTTGGACAGCAAAATAGATGTACGTTTTTTGTGGGGGCAGATTGTTTTGAGGGTTTGTTGGTCAGCTGTTGGCCAGGACAACGGAGAAGAATTTGATTGCCCCTTGTGCTGAAAGCACTTTAATTAAAATACTTCAACGCCTCAAACTCTGACAATTAACTTTTCCTATTTTCCATTTCCGAGACAACAAAAAGTGACCTCTCATTCCCCCGAAAACACAACGGTAAACAACTCACCAAAGTCCGTCGGATGCAAAGTAAAAATGATTATAAAACAACTTATAATTAAAGGTGAAATATAAAGCAAAAAAACAAAGTTTACTTTTGCTATGCTCGGTTTTTTATTTTTTTTATTGCTTTTTCTTGCCAGCGTTTTCAAGCGCACAGAGTTATTTAGATTTATTATTTACTTTGTCCTTTTTGAAGTGACACCAAGTTTCAGCCAGACACAAGGAGACAGATATGAAAATATAACGAGTCCTTGCAGTTATTTATGTATTTAGATAATTAAATTAGTATCCCCAACAGACACGACTTAAGGCTTAATATTTATATTTATGCTCTGTGGCTTAAAGTTGAGCATTGTATTTGATTTTGTAATGCTTCACAATAAAGGGAATTTGGCTAACACAATTAGGGTAGATTAACCAGAAAGTCATTTGAAGTTAAGGGCCCTAATGGATTCACATTAAAGTAATTGTTTTATTCAGCTTCCATTTAATGCAAATGCAATTTTTTGGTATTTGTGATTTAAAATGTTTAATTATTATATTATCTTTTATTTTTGTTGTTATCAAGTTATCAAGTTATGATTCTTGTTTCTTTTTCAAGAATTAAATGTTTTCGAGAGCGCATTGGGAAATTGCTTTTGCCAAGTTTTAAGATTTAATTATGGCTCATTTTTATTAAAACAGTTAAGACGAATATCCTTTGTTATATTCTTACCACACTGAAATAATAAATAAACAAAAATTTTATCTTCAAAATATTTTTTTTATTTTTTTTATTTTTGTTCAATACACTTTTGATTACTTTTATATTTGATCATTAAATTAAATTTCATAGTCTTTTTGGCATAAAGTAATTTATTTGATTTTTTTGCACTTGCAAACTAACGCATTTTATCAGAGCTAAAACGTTAATCGTTACATTTGTCAAACCCAACTCAAGTCGCGCTAATGTTCGGGATTTCACTTTCGAGGCGATAACTGGTAACTGTTCTCAAGGTGCCGAAGGTGCGTCTGCATCGTTGTAGGGCCGGCGTGCAACTGAAGAACGATATCGACGCTTCAACGGCCCACAGCAATATTGGCGCCCGAGTGCAGGACTCGCAGTCGGCCGAACATCGCTCGTGTTGGGGATGTGTACTAAACACTCGGCATTGTAGCACAGTTCGACTGTGCAAAACGGGGCCACGGGGTTAGTCGGCAAGTTGGCAATTTATGAATGGAACAAACACTTGTTAGCGTGCGCTGAAGAAGTTGTATAACAGTTTTGACATTCGTTTCACTGCAACTGGCATACTGATTGCCGAGACTGCCAAGGGAATATTTATTGAAGGCAACAATTGTCAGCGCTTTTCTTTTAGTCAACAACGTTTTATATTCTTCTACTCACTTTTCATTAAAATGCAAATTTATTTCATTTGATTCTTTAAATTTTTTTTTCTTTTAAATATTGCTAAGAAACATTTTGTGTCCGCTGCATGCTGTGTCTCCAGATTTCCCGCTCATGCGTCTCCCTTCCTTGGGGTATACAATTTGCATGTACAGTTAGTGCTTGCCTAGGGAAATTTTATGGTAACTGCACGCTTTGTATGGAGATTTCTCTGTTTTGCTTTTGTCTTCCTGGGGGAACACAAACTGTTATTTTTATTCTATTTGCGTGCGGTTTTTGTCACATGCATATGCATATAAATATTTCTCTTTCTATATGCAACGTTGATTTAAGCAGACTAAAAACAATTGTAGTTAATGCATTCAGATCGTGCAATAATAATAAAAAAAATAGGAAAACACACCGAATTCT
This sequence comes from Drosophila demipolita, assembly GCA_035042405.1. NCBI lineage: Eukaryota > Metazoa > Arthropoda > Insecta > Diptera > Drosophilidae > Drosophila > Drosophila demipolita. Next base: position 1,545,004 of record JAWNLI010000025.1, read on the forward strand.
CTGCAGTAACTGTCTCCGTTCCGCTTTCCCGACAACAGCAACTAAATAGAATTTGCGAGTTGGTTGGCTGCTGCCAGTTCACTGCTGGACAGAGAGAAAAAATTACCCATTTTAAATTGCACAGAAGCCGTGAAAAGTCACTGGAGGTTTAGCTTCGGACACATAGAGCTCTCTGTAAATAAATTTACAAAGGGCTAAATTAAACCTACAGCAAATATGCACAAGGTCCGAGTTGTTGTCGCTTCGAGCCAATTTATCTACTAACTTAATTATTTTTACAATTTACACATGAGTGCATAACAACATTTTTAGAAAAATTTATTGCCATGCTGTAAGCATTTTGGCTTTGTTTACCCAGCCCAGTTAAGGCTTGTGTTTATATTCAATTATATTAAATTAAATAATATTATATTATATATTCTGTTTTTCTAAACAGAAGCAGTAAAACCCAATAGATAGACAAATTGTTTGGCTAATTGCATTATGCGCAGCTCTAATAATAATATTAATTTTGCAGCCAATTTACAAGAATTATACATGCATAACAGGAGATAAGCAGAAAATTATGTGTTTATGCCTGGTCATATTGAATTTATTATCGCATAATTACAAAAACAAATGATAATAATAAAATTAAATTTTACTTATTTATGTTATGGTAAATATTAAATTTCAAGTGTTGCTCGATTTTACGACAAGCCCATAAAGTATTTGCCATGACTCGAAGTTGCTGGCAAAATGCACAGCTCTGCAAGTTTCTGCTGCAATTGGCAGTTGCAGTCAAAGCCAACTCAACTTAACTGAAGACGAAAAGCGCACAATGCAAACAGCTCATGAAACTTAAACGTTTCCTAGCGCAAACCCGAGCCAACAATGTGGTCGCTCAGGGGGCGGGTGGTGCGGTCGGTTGGGTGCAAGCCATTGCTGCAGGCATTCGGCTAGCTTGTAAACCGAGTCAACCGTCAAGTGGCAGGACACCCAGGCAACGGTAAGTTCTGTGATCAACAACAATAAAACCTATTCAAGTCAGCCAAACAACAAGAACTAGAACAAGAAACAAGCTGCAATCGAATTGTTGTCGAGTGAGTTCGACTATGAGATACCCTCTAAATAATGATAAAAAAAAATATAAAAAAAATAAAATATATATACAAAATAAAAATACAATTTGTATTGTTTGGGTATTTCCTATTCAATCTTCATGGAATTTTGTACAGTTGATCAGAATTATATAAAGGAATATTATATTAAAATTGTCAGGCTCTGTTCTAAAGATTGTGGCTTTATTTACTATCGAAAAGCAATATGCATCGATATATTCGCAAACTGGGCAAATATAGATCGAATAAAAAAAACTTGATTTACGCTGGGCAAATGACAACTTTTATTCAGAGACAGACAAAAATGGCAAGAAGATAATTTTCTTATAATATATATATATAAATATTTAAAAATAATTTGTTGGTAGACTTAATACTAAATAATCTATTTATTAAATTACAGGGTATAAAACAGAAGCTGACTTTTACATTGTGAGTAGATTGAAGCAATCGTTTCTGTTGTTATTTGGCTCCGGTTTACGTGTTCCTCGAGGCTAACACAAAATAAATCAAAACACTTGGTAAGAGTATGCTAGTCGTAAATCTATATATATATATATATATATATTGGCACGAATAGAGACTGAACTTGGATATGCTCAGCTAAAGCAGACAGTTGGGGCAAGCAGTGTGTGGGTGGGGGGCAAGGAAACATGTGTCGCATCTGATTTGGTTTCCGTGACTCGGTGACTCTGTGATTTTGTGATTCTTATTTTTTCAAATCAAGTTTCGCATTGTATTCTTTCTGTGGTAAATGGAAATTGATGTGTCCGTGAATATATATATATATATATATGTGTGTGTGTGTGTGCGCGTTGTGTGTGGCACAATTTGTTGCATGCAAATAGAAAAAAACTGGTAGTAAGCTTTAAAGCAGTTTACAGCTAATACTTGAAGCAGGCAAACAAATAATTTAACAAACAGGGCACATCAAATAGTTGCTTACACACACACACACACACACACACACACACAGATATGCAAAAGTTGGTCGGTAAGTAAATTAGGCAGTGGCACATTTGGCCAATAAAATCTTGTTAGCAATCAAAGTCAATGCAAGCGAAATAAGGCCAAAACATATTTTGCGTATTTCTTCTTTTTTGTTGTTGTCGCAAAACCAGATGGCCAAGTTTGAAGCGAGATTGCAGACGGAGACAACTTAGGAAAGTGGAAACTTCTCAGATTTTGGCACAGAGGAAACGGAAGGAGCATGTTGAAAGGATAATGCGCAACATGCGTAACGCATAAGCGGCAAATTCCATTAAGTGGCATGCAACAAAAACAAATGCGACTAACAAGTGCTGGCTGCGTGGTACGAGAGGGGTAGCGAATTAAAGTGACATGAACACAGAGAGAGAGAGAGAGAGAGATAGAGAGAGAGGGAGTGAGGGAGAGAGGGGGAAAGAGTGAACATTGCCAGAGTTGCCCTTGCGTTTTGGCAGATAAACTTTTTTATGTGGCTTTTGATGAGGGTGCACCAGTCTCTCTGTGTGTGTGGTGTCTGTTGTATGTGGTGTGTGCGGTGTGTGTGTGTGTGCATGTGTAGTAAGAAAGTAAAATTTCAATTTACAAGTATAACCGGAAGAGGAAAAGCAACCGATTCGCATTTTGGGTCGTAACGAAATCGAGTCTATTTTTTCACTTTTGCTTTTCTTTTGTTTTTAAAGCACAAATAAATAATTTATTTTCATCTATATATGCTCACACACACACACATGCACATAAGTGCGCTATGAATCATGGCCCATTCATGGACCAGAAATGCATTTGAATTAAGGCCATTTGGATATATACTATAGCCACAAGATTTTAATTCATTCACATTAATAATTCAAAAGCCAATGAATGAAATCGGAATTTAAGTTAAATATATCATTAATATTAATATTAACTTTGTTGTTGTTATTATTTAATTAACTTGATAGGCTATTTTGGTCAAATTGCTGATAATTGAAGCAAAAACCACAACGAGTAAAATTGATAATTCCTTGACTTAAATTTAAATTCATATTTAAATGCTGTGTTTATCAACAAGCCAACTGAAAATTGCACTGCAATTTAAGCAAAGGCTTGGAAAATAATTTAAATAACTATGAATAAAAGCCAATGAATATTGTGTAATGTTTAAAAAAAAATGTAGATTTATTTCCGATTTCCGATTTAGCATCGAGTGGAAATGCGATTTATTGGGATAGAATATTTATTTTTTATTTAAATTTTATTCAAAGTACATCAAAGAACTGTAAATAAATTTGTCCCAAGAACCAAAATGTATCAACTATGTAAGCCACAGGTTCCACATTAAGCCGGAACACGAACCCAAAGCTTTCAGTCTGTTACTTAACAGCAGCAGCAACAGCAATAGCTTCCACAAAGCTGTTTAGCTGTCGAAATATAAAAAAAAAAAAAAAGCAAAACACAAAATAAAATGTGTCAAGTTCAACGCACTCGGCTTGCAACAGGAAATGTGGCAGAGGACGAATAAATACATTTCCATTCTATTTATTCCAATTAAATTGGCATTGCATATAAAAAGCACAAACAGATAACACAAAGCAGCTGGTAGAATTGACAACCGTATTAATTATTTTCCATATCCTGTTGGGACTCACAAAGAAGAAAGTCATCTGTCTGTTTGGGAAGGGAAACAGTTGTTAACAGAGAATAACAACAACAACCGCAATTGGATTGTGCACACAGGCAAACAGAATTTTACGTATGCAAATATAGAGTGAAAAAGAGCTCAAATAAAAAGCTCATGGATTGCCTCCCCCTTCCGCCACTTTCACTGCAGCAGTCAATCTCTTTACCCCTACCAACTGAGGAAAAAGTCAGTATTAAGATTGCTGAGAATGGGTAAGCGGCTGATTGTTTCATTGGTTGTTTTCCGTATGTGGTAATTGAATTGTGATACAGTTTTGCAAAAGCTTGAATGAAATATGTTCAAACATGCTCCACGCTGCACTGCTCTCCGTCTCTTTCTCTCGCTTGCTCTATTCCCATTCACAGCAGAAATGCTCTGCAGAGAAGAAAATTACCTTCTATAAATATGCTCTGCGAGCTTAATTATTTCTACTGCCCAGACAATTAGTCTTAAGCATTTACAGTCATTTGAGCTTATTTCTTAGTTAGGTTCGGTGAGTTTGCAAGCAATGCGTTTAACAGCTCTGTTAAAATGCAACTGTGTGTGTGTGTGTGTGTATAGGTGCCGTTGTGTGTGTAAATTAATATGCAGCACTTAACTGCCTTTGAAAATAAAGTTCACATAAATATAAATTGAAAATTTTAAGTATGTGAAATGCTCGATTTATTTACTCATTTATTGCCATTTATTAATTGCACTCGTGCCACGCATTTTTCACATTTATATCGAATTAATGGAATGTAACCTTTAAAAAATGCACAATGCTGAATTTATTACATTCTTCACTCCGCGTAATGTGATAAGTAGACACCAAAAACCATTGTTTTATTCATTTATTATACATTTTTCGAATGCATTATTTACTTTCTACAAAAAAATCTATATTTTGTTTGTGTATAAAAAATGAAGCAAATAACTTTGATATATAATTATTTTTTATTTCCGACTACATAAAGTAAGAATAATTTTTATCAGCAGCAACAATCCACAAGCACAGAATTTACTCTTCAAAATCTATATCATAAACTGATATCATTACCATAAAACGGACTCAATATGAAGAGTATTTCGTAGTCGACCGCAATCAAATATATTTCTCGTATATAAATATTTTTTATTAAACTATAGCATTTTTACTGGCTTTAAATATTTGTTATACAGCATTCGATTAAATGTTTAAATTTAAACATCGCTCGCAAATATTTATAATATTTGCCACTTTATGGATATTTCATTTAAACGATAATTTATTTTAAAGGTATTAAACTATAATGCTGCACTTGTTGATTGATTCTATTTTAGCAATAAGACAATTAATAATATTAAATAAGTTTTTATAATTTATAATTTTTAATAATGTTCGTTTTGAATATTCACAAATTATTCTTTAATTACTGTTAAAAAACAGTTGCTGTTTTTGCTGTGCTTTTTAGTTGACTCTCTATCTGCATGTGATAAGCTGAAAGTCCATTGAAGTATCATATTAAAATATATATAAAAAAATATAATTTATTCATTTGCCTCGAGTGTAGTAAATAAAAATGGCAATGTCATAAAAATATAATTCCGTTGGTATTTCAAGCGAGTGTTTGTTTGACTTTCAGCTTGCTCTTGTTTTTGTGTACATTAAAAACAAAAAAAGTTAACGAATAATAATAAGCATCATTTCATTTCATAAACATCATATTTCATTATGTGAACTTCCAATGCATTCGAGTGACAGTTTCCAGCTGAATTGCATGGAACAGGCAAATTGGATTCGTTGCGAATAATTATTAAAATAATAATAAACACAAAATCACAACTCTTGAATGAATAATGCTCAACTTCTGTCCCTGTTGCTGTTGGCCAATATATATATATATGCACATATGCGTCGATTTGCCAGTTGTCAGTTAATCCAAAAAAAAACAACTTTTATGACGCTGACAGCGGCAACTTTTCGCAGATTTCAGCCATAAGAGACAATTGCACATTTCCAATGGCAATGTTTGCATATTCAATCTGAATCTGAATAACTTATGAAATGAGGGTCCGATATCAACGCATAAAACAAAAGTCAATTCAGCAAGTCATTGTGCTGTTTTAGACTGAACTCGACTGCCAAAGGCCCTGAGCCCAGTTAGTAAAGCTTAAAGTTTTTACGTAATTTTATTGCCTTTAAAATGCTTTGCACACTTTAAACTGTAAAACTAAACTAACTTAATAAAAATTGTACAGTTTATTTTTAATATGTTAATATACTTTCCACAGCAATTGCAATATTGTGGCTTCTATTGCAATCGACAATCGATATTACTGAAATGCATTTATCGATAAACTGAAAAAATAACTTGATTTAAAAGTAGCATAAGGGATATAGCTCTACATTGACTGGTTTGCTGATGTTGTTTAAGAATCTATATATACTTTATGTGCTCGGCTTATTACACACTTTTGCAGCAAAGCATTTCCACTTTTTTAGTAGAAAAACAAAACATTTCAAGTTGAACTTATGAGAACTTTTTGTAACCTTACCACAACTGAATCAGTGAGTGGCTGCTAATTAAATGCAACAGCTCACGCAGTGTGGCAACTGAGCATTCTGCAGGAAAAGGCAAAATGTTCTCATACATTTTGAATGAATTACTACATTTTGTATATAAAAAAAAACCTTGCATTTCTCGTAAAAATGCATAAATGTCAGGCAATTACGTTAACGTAACAAGATATGCGTGTGTGTAATAGGTGTGAGTTGAGTTGCATGCAACACTTACCCTTTATAAAATCAACAGCCATTTCCAGGCCATAGGTGTCCTTGTCGCAGTCATCCAACAAATGGGCACCGAGCGTCACATTTGGCAATAACTGCATCTTGTTGACCTGGTCGAGTGTGTAGAGCATTGCTTCGAGTGCCTGTATGCCACCTTGTGGCATAATCTGGCCACAGGTGATGCTATCCTCTCGTGAATGCACCATCATTAGGCCGCCAAGTATCACATCGCCCTCAAGCACTGCGGCATGCTTCACCGGCCAGCCCGTTGATGTTGCTGACGGACTGCTGCTGCTGCTGCCACTGCTGCTGCTGGGGATGGCCAATAGGTTACCATTGAATTGGGCCAAGTTTGTGGCGCCCAACAGGCGCAAAGTTGGCAGAGTTTTGCCATCATTTGATGTTGCTGTTGCTGCTGTTGTTGCTGCTGTTGCTACTGTTGCTGCAGATGTTGCTGTTGCTGTTGTTGCTGTTGTTGCTGTTGTTGCTTCTGTTGCTGTTTCTGATTGCCAATTAGCTGTATTATTTTCATTTATTGATGATAGCAATATTGTGGCTGCAGTTGTTACATTTTGTTGCGTATTTAACGTGACTTCTGTTCTGGCAACAATTGTGTTCGCTTCCGTTGCTGTTGCTGTTGCTGCTGTGGATGTTGTTGCTGCTGTTGCTGTTATTGATGCTGGCATTGTTTCAATTGATGCCAATAATTCTGATGTTGTTACTGTGGGCACAATGCGCTTTGTTTTTATTGGTATGACTGTGGATCGCATTGAGTCTGTCAAGGTTTTGGCATTTATTGCTGTTGCTGACAATATTTCTCCTGCTGCAGTTGTCGCTGTTGTTGTTGCTGTTGGTGTTGCTGTTGTCGGGCTCAATATTGCTGCAGACAATTTTTGTATTGTGTTTGCCTCAGCTGTAGGAGTGGTTGATTTTTGACTCAAAACATGTTTCAATTTGTTTGTTGCCGATGAAATTGTTTCTGTTGTTGCTGTTGTTGTTGTTGTTCTTGTTGTTGTTACTGCATTTAAATTGCCATTTTGATCTGTGTTTTGGCTTTTTGTTGTGCCTGCATCCGCTAATTGCTTAGTTGCGGAATGCCTGAGGCGTGACTCTCGTTCATTTGGAGGCGTTTTTTGTTGCTGTTGAGTGCTGCACACCAGCAACATTGTCAGTAGCAGCAGCAAGGACATGTCTCTGAACAACATATTGGATTCGATTGCTTTCAGTGTTACAGCATTAACAATATATCTGACCAATTGGCTACTGTCGATTGCACAAATAAATTCAATTTCAATTAATTCAACACCTTTAAATTGCCTGTCTGTTTTCCAAACCACTTTTTAATTTAATGTCTTTTTCAAGCGGAAATTTATAGCTTCTGCTAGCAATATAACATTTTGTTGTTGTTGTTGTCGATGCATTTTGGTGTGTCTCAACTTTGTTGCTCCTCTTGTCGCATATTGTTGTTGTTGTTTTGTGGCTGCTTACGCTGCAAACAGAAGATGAAATTCATTTAGTGGCGCAAAAAAATGCGAGAAGCAAACTAAATAATAATATTAAAATGAAAATTTATTGCTGATAATTCAGTGTATACACATATAAATCTGGGGCTAAGAAATAAGCATGTTGAAGTTGATATGAATTGCAAATATGATGCAGTTATTGAAAATCCTCACAGGAATTCCAAGCAATGCCACATCAAAAAACACTTAAGAATTCGTTTTGCCTGAGAAAACTATGCAATAAATTATCCGAGTTTTATTGAAAAGTTTTCCTTTGAAAAACTACGCTCAAATCAAAGCAGTTGTGGAAATGCTGGCACAACTAAAGTGGGATCTAAAATTAAATCATTTATTGTTACATCGATGCAGATAAGGAATATATATATATACATACTTTATGGCGTCATTTTTTACAAAAGAGATACTTAAATCTATATTCGTTTGAGTAAAAGAGGAGACATTAAACACATTTCACTTAAAGTAAATTTTATTTACTGTCTGCAGAGATAGCAAAACAGAATCGAAATAAAAAAGGTCAAAATCTGAGATAAGTATAAGCATAATAGCCAAATAACATATATCAATGCGAAGTATGGGCAATTCAAGCACGTAAATTCTCCACTAAATGGGCCAAACATCTAAATAGTATCTGTGCCAGATCTATTCCCAGATAACCAAAAAGAAAAAAAACTGTTTACAAAACTTTTTGACACAATTTGAGAACCTTAAATTAAGAGCAATTTGTTTTTATTACAGTTGTCAGTGTACGTATTGACATGGCTCAAAGTCCATGTGAATGTAAATAAACAGCTAAGAGTAAAATGCTGAGTGGACAGGCAACAACGAGGAGTGGTGGGTCCAAGCGGATATCCCTTTTACACTTGGCAAACAAACACTAATACAAAATGGCACAAGACTTTAATAGAAAAAGAGCCAAAGGCAATAACAAGGCCAACAACGACTACTAACCGGATGAGTTGCCGGAAAAGCGAGCACATAAACATTTTGCTGCCAGCTTGGCAACAAATTCAAGTGTCAAAAATAATCAAGTAATATTTGGCATCACCTTATAACTAGATAATATGCCTGTCGAACCGGAAATTGGCCCAAATGGCTATCGGCATAATGCGTTATGCTCATTAACGTAAAGCCAACTAATTAATTAACAGTTTCTGCTTAGTTTTATGAATTTCCAATTAGAAGAATCTTCTGTGCCATCGCCCTTTTTAATTAACTTCAGCTACAATAGCAGTCGAATGGCTTTTTGAGCACAGTTTCTTTGGCTAGCAGCTGCAATTGAGTTTTATTATTGGCCATAACTAAAGTACTTGCAGGCTGTGATAATACTCCTAAAGATCAATTCCTGTTCTTTGGATTTAATCGATAGCCTTTGGCTTTAAAGCAGACATTAAAAATAAATATAGCAAGTCGTTAAATCAACTTTGTTGGGATTCTTTGCCTCTTTTATCTCATACTAATGGAGAATAGAATTTTGCACATAATTTATAAATACCATTGACGCATATTTCCGGCTGGCTGTGACAAAATCTTTAATGTGCCCAACGGCAACCAAAAGCCTCCAGAAAAAATGTGCGCTTATCTCAAATACCTAGAATGCCAGCAATGCCCCCCTCTCCCCTCTCCCACTCTATCCACCCTGCAACAGTTTGTTTACTTTGCAACAAAAATAGCTGCTTGCTGCGCATTACCTTTTTCTACTTGGCTTTTATTTTTTATTGCTTCTAATAAGTTTTTTATTGGGAAGGTCGACCCAAAAATTATGAAAATTATATATATGTGTGTTTAGGTGTGGATGTGTGTGGCATGTGGCCAGAAAATCGACAGGATGTCCGCATCAATTCGCCCAAACTAATGAAATGTTGCTTCTGTTGGAACTAATGAAACGTCGCCTGTCAACCTGCTGCTGCCCCCTCATCCCTTATGTAAATTTAATTAAACTTATCAAATTTGTGTGTGTGTGTGTGTGTGTGTGTCAGCATGTCAAACATTTCACATCTGCTGGTTATTATTCTTGCCCACAACCAAAACCCATCATTTGATATATGGCCCAATGTGGCAATGTGGCAATGTGGCCACAATGTGCCACAATGCCTGCAGCCAGCCCAAAGCTGTGCGCAAATGTCTTCAGCAACAAAGGGCTTAAGCAGCCTCTGCAAACTTCTGATAATAATGCATTATATATCCTAATGAAGTGTCCTCACTCTGAGTTGTCCATGGGTTCCTGGGTTCCACCCCTTCCTTCATTCCTGGGGCTATCGAATACAAACAAAAGGAATATTTTGCCAAGCCACTATCCCAATAAATGTACAACTATCGATGGCAAATATTTGCTTTGTCGAGCGTTGAATAAACTCGTATTAATATTAACAGAACAATAGCTTTTCACTCTGATAAACCCAAAACAAAACTAATTTAAGATACTTATTATCAATCAGTTCTTTTACGATACTTTTTGCTCTCATAAAATAAGTTTTTAGCACGTCCAAAATATGCTGACGAACCGCAATGAAATCAATCATTTTTGCTTGCAAATTTTTGTTGTAGTTTAGTATTTGAACTATTTTACAATCAATTTGCATTTCTGCAACTGATATGCCGAAATTATTCTGCTGTGGTTTCCTTATGCAGACAATTAAAGTTCAACAATTTCACACAAATTTACTGCAAATCTGGTTATAGCCTTTTATTTTGCTGACCATTTTGCTCCGGAGCATATTTTCTACGCTCTATTAATTCACAGACAAAAGTTTATTACAACTTTTATAGTTATATTTATGAAATTGCGATTATATTCAGAACTTAACTTGTGGCTAGAATAATTAAAATATTGTGGCAATATAAACTTTTCCCCTAAAAATAGGTTTATGGCTGCAAAAGTAGTAATAAGATTTATGCAAGCCAAGTAAGTAAATGGCCATAAATATCCAATACTGAATTAATTAATGCATGTAAATTAAGTAATGGATACATAAACCAATTCTATTAATTTCAATATTTAATTCGTAATGGAATTGCAGCTAATTGTTTTTTACTTATTTTACAAAAAAAACCTCTACTTATTGATCTCTTAGGTTGCGGCAATCCTTTTAGCCCCACCTGAAATAAAAATAAACTGCATGCCTTGAGGCCCAGACGATTTAATGTTACCATTTAATGGAAAGATACGGCAAAAAAACACAAACAGTTAAGAGTCAGAGTGGGTCCAATATAGACGTAATAGTCTTGGGCGTGTTTTTTTTATGGGCAAATTATGCAAAAAGTTGTGTAACCTCGGAAATAAGGGCCCAACCATAACCCGCTACCAAAGTGCCGTTAAAAAGGTTGCAACAAATGCAAAATTGATGCGCCTCTCTCCATTAAAGCTTGCCTCTCGGAATTTAACAACATCACAATAACATTCTGCAGAGACCAAGTTAATTTAGCTGGCGCACAATTGTTCAAATATTATTTATAAGCACAGCCCAAAGCAGTTACCTTTTTTGCGCAACATAATCTGAAGAAAAAAAACAAACCACACCGAAAGTTAAATGCTCTTTCGGAAATACTTACATATCAGCTTTAAAATAGACATATAATTGTGTTATTCTTTCTCTTTCGAAAGTGAACGATTTACAATATAAACCCGCTTTTGGCACAACAATTACTTGCATAAAAATTATGTGGAATTTCTATTTAAATTTGTGTTTTTTTAAATAATTTTTTAATATTGTCAACATTTATTTTTATACTCTTTGCATTTCTGAACTAAGCCATACGCCATGTTAAATTTATTATTTAACATAATAATAATTAAATAAATATATGTAAAACAAAAATATTTAAACTCTTTTTACAGATATATTGTAAACCAAATAAAAAACGTATATAGATTGAGACTATATATATACACTTTAATTAATCAGGCACAGCTTAATTAGCATGTCACTTTATAAAGTAAGAATACTTTCCATAAGGGTATAAAAAAACGCTCGGTCATTTAATATATTGTATACGCCGCGTAATGCGTGGCGCGTGACCAGGGGATAGACCCGGGGACATGGGCAGCTGGACAGCTGGACAGCTGGACCGCCTGCTGGGAGGTTGAGCACTTAATGCATGATTATCTCTAATGAATATGCAATGTGCATAAAATCATTTCTACTCCTCGCAGTACGCCACACTTTTTTGAGGCGATTCGATGTAATAAATTTGCCATAAATTATTTCAATAGTGTGGTTTTACTTTATGGTTAAATTGTTTGGAAGCGAGAGTTGTGGGAGTTCAAATGCTTGGTATAAATTTAAATAACACACAAAAGAGGCCATAAATCAGTGACCGACTCATTCCAACATCGGAAACGATGTGTGCGAAGTGTTTAAATCGAAGCATTTCTCTGAACTCTGCTTAATTATATAATTAATTTGTTTGCCGAATCAATTAAGCAAATTATATACACGGAAATATTTGTGTAGTCCTTATTATGGTGCTTAAGCAAATTGATCAATGATTAAGATATATATTTGTGTGTTGCAACTATAAAATATACAAATTGAATTGTTATTGGAGGAGCAAAGAGTCTTTGATTAGGGAATGACCAAAATTAAATGCGACAGCTTTTTCTTGGTCCAAACTTTATGCAAATGTTTTTTGTTTGTTTTTTCAGTTAACTTGATTTATTGTCAGGTTTATTGTTGCTTCAATTAAAAAGTTTTAATATTTATGCTTTTGCTTCCGTTCGGGGGCCAGCCGCGGCGTTATGTGCAAATTAAAGACTCCTTGGGCAAAAAATTTAAGCGCATTTCGTTTGACAAAATGGGCGACAAAACACACCCAAAAAGTTGGGCGAAAACTTTTAATTAGCAGCGTCCGACGAAGGGCTCCAATAACAATAACAATAACAATAACAACAACAAATACAGTCAAAACAACAACACGAACAAAAGCCTGACAAACATCACAAAAAGATAAAGCGCCAAAAAATCGTAATTTCGGAACGCATCGGGTGAAGAAAACAGCGGCTCGAATGTGAAATTCACTTTTCTATGCGTCAAAATAAAGTGTCTGCAACACACCAAAATGTGCGCTTTGAAAGAGAGAGAGAGAGAGAGATAGATGAGTGAGAAAGAGGGCACATTTTGTTGCTAAACTACTTTCAAAGTTTTAGCATGCTAATAAAAGTTTCGGCTAGTTGCGGCTTGTGTTGACAGGTGTGCGGTTTGCACAGTGGCTACACATTCCACTCTGAATGATCAACTTGGGCTGCCTGTGCCAGAAAAGTGCCTAAGGACCCTTTTAAATAGTTACCAACCACGAAATTATAAAGGTTTGTATAATAGAACACTTCTAAGTAATTTTCCCACGACGTCTAGTTGATTTTAATATCTAAATATATTTGGCTTACAAAATTAATTTCAGATAATATAAAAAAAAAATGCATAAAGGTTTGTATAATAAAACACCTTTTTCCCACGACGAATATTTGATTATTATCTAAAAATATATCTGCCGTACAAAATTAATTTGAGAAAATAAAAAAAAAAAAAAGTCATCAAAATTTGAATGAATTTTTTGTATCAATAAGAAATCCGACAATAATTTTAATATGCGTACAAGAAGCACTTCAATAAATTAATTTTTAAACACAAATTGACATTTTTAAATGAAACTTATTCCCTTTTTTAGTAAAATCTTACTTGGCAAATATGTCTGGCATCAATTTAGCCATACAAAAATGAAGCCGTCAAGTGTCTTGTAGTGCTTTTTCAGCTAATGCATATTCAAGGACTTATTTTATGTTCAAGGCCATGTCTGTAAAGTTGTGAATCAGATGCTGCATCTGCTGTCTGAATATATTTATATAAAGTGAGTCCTATGAAGGAACTGGTTGTCGACTTGCTCGACTTTGCGACGGCAGTGTAGAGACCAGCCATAAAATGCCATAAGACCAAAACTTAAAGTGACACATTTCTTGGCACATCCTGTCTCCGTCCATAAACAAGTTAATACAATTTGGCGAAAGCAGCGGAAACAGCAGCAAAATGCTGGGGCATGCTGCTGGACGCATAAATAAAATAATTAGCAAAGCTGCCATGTTGCTGACTTTGTTAATTGATCCTGTGTCAAAGCGTTTATTTGGAGTTTGGCTGCGCGTATTTTGCGCATTTGGCTAATTAATTTGTTGTTCATGGCTGGCATGGAAAGTAGATTTGATTGATGCCCACGATGCATAAAGTATTTACAAGCTCGCTGCCACACAACAAGTTGCACGATTGATTTGCATACATTCGATTCATGTGCCGCAAAGTATGCAAACACTTTTTAAACGCTTTATGATTTTGTAAGCTGATTAAATGTAACGGCAATACAAATCGCCGAAAAAAAATTAATTAACATTAATCGCATTACGCAGACAAAGGCAAACAACGAACAAAATTCGATGTACTTAAGTAATCAAATATGTGATACCCATTCAAATAAAAAAAAAAAATATATATTTTATTTGGTTCACTGAATACTTTTTAAATAGTTGCCATGAAATAAATGCTTTAATTTGATAGCAGCTTAATAAAGTTATACAAATACAAATGTTTATTTTTGAATATGTTTGCATCTGGCATACATGTTACATACATTTTGTGGGGAACCGAAACACCCGCTGTCGAGTGCGTGGTATAAGGAAGCTCCGTTAGGCACAAAAGCAATTTGCGTTTTCGCAACTTGACATACATATGTATGTATGTATGTATGCACATGTCAAATGATTGCTTTTTGGCACAGTATGAACTCAAATGAAATTTCAAATTTCAAACACTTTTAAGTGAATGCAGCACAACACGAAGAAAACACCAGAGAAGAACTCATTACGGAAATTACTGTAAACAGAGCAAAGCTCTTTCTTTCTATCTCTCTCTCTCTCTCTCTCTTTCACTCTTACTACTCACTGCGAAAGCTAAATAAATAAACAAGCCTGCCCCCAAAAACGGCACACAGCAGTGGCAAGCTAAAACTTATGGGAAATGTTGCCTCTAAACTTGGGGTTAGACAACATTCTCAGTTACCGCACAGACGAAGGCCTTTTGAGGCTCAGACAATGACACGAGACCAGATCGATTGCTTCTCCAAATGATGCTGACAGCAGACCATTTTTGCGTACATTGCATTGAAGATAGAATATCTCAAAGAAGTCGAGCTGGCTGCAGTTTTCCACTTCAAATATTTAAAGTTTATTGTACTGCTATCCGTTTTGTGGTTTATCCAGCACACATAACAATGGAGCTAAAATGAAGTTTAATGAAGTTTCGACTCGATTAGCATAATAATTGTGTAAAAATTAGTTAAACTGAATTCAGTTTTATTTTTAGTTTAAATTAGTTTTTGATACACAATTAATACAATTTGCCCACTGTCCGTTGTGAAATGACTTCAATGTGCCAGAAAAGTTGATTTATTCTTTGAGAAAAAAATGTAGCATTTTTTTTTATGAAAACGTTTTGCATTCGCCATTGGAATTTTAAACTTGCAACTAGCTGCCAAGCACCTGGCAACACTTTGGTCTGAAGTACAGCTTGTCTGATTGACGCTATTTTGCTGTTGTACTGAGAAATTTGTTATTGGCAGTTATTGATTTTGGCTGGACGACAGGCTGAAGTCGATCCAGATTGTCAGTGATAACATTGATAACACGCCACATTAAATGGATTATTTAATGTTGCCTCTCGTGCGTTTGCCTGGCAAATGATGCGTGCAGCAGATAGCTGTAACAAGCCATCCTGACTCCTGACTGCTCAAACTTGCCAACTGCCAACTGCCACCTGGCACCTGCCACCTGCCACCTGCCACCTGCTACATGGGTCCTGCATTTTTCATTCCTTCCCCCCCATGATGGCAAAAGGCATTAAAGTCGCAGCCTCGCAGTGGATTACACACGCGGGACTCCCTTGTGTTTGATTTGATGTGTGTGTTGGTGTGTGTGGGTGTGTGCATGTGTGTGTTGCTGTTGTTGTCGACGTGTTTGTCGATGGTATTTGTTGTTTGGCTTTGCCAGCGTGACATCAAATGGAGGCTAAAGTTGATTGTGCTTGAAATTGGGAAGCTTGTCTTTGTGTTAGTATATCTCTCCATGTGTGTGGGTGTGTGTGTGTATTAGTGGGTGTGTGTTGCGTGCCAGTTGCTGTAATTGCTATTATGCTCTCTTTACCCCAGCCATCATCCCAGAGATGTATGTAATAATAAATTAGGAAGCAGAGCTGCGAGCTCAGACAGAGTCTGCCAACAAAACATTCTTGCGGTTCTGCTTGTTGTCAGTTTTCTGTTTGTTGTTGTTGTTGTTGTTGTTTGTTGTTGTTTTTGTTTATTATGTTAAGGTGGTAAGCACTCAGAAGTCTGTGAACATTTGTGAAGATAGTCGCTTAAAGCGACAACCCACCTGTGGCTCGAAAAAATGTTGAACATGGCCAAATCAAAAAACCACTCTGTCGATGGGCATTGGCCCATTAGCAAAGTGGTTAAGAAGAGCCAAGTGTTTTTTTATAGAATTAGGCAATACAATTGAAAATTGTTTGCTGAGTATTTTCTGGCAATTTCAATAAACGTTTTTAGTAAATTTGATTGAAGCATATTAAAAGTGGTTGTTTTGTGCACATAATCAATATGTTCCACAATCAAATTATATTTGCTCTCTGGCCAAGTGATTTGATCGTTGCCCCTGCCCCAAATTTATCATTAGCCGGGTAAATTACCAAGCAAACAAATGTCCTTTGACCTTACTCAAATACACACGCACACACACACACACATACAGTCATTTGGCATAGTCTTGAGATATGTTTGTGTGCCATGCAAAACACATATTCTGCACTCTGCCATAATTATTCACATTATTCAAGTCTATCGAGTGTAATTCGAACAACAAACGCAGTCATTTTTCAGGATTGCCTTTGCAAACAACTCAACATATATACACACACATGTATATATATATATATATATATATATATATATAAATACTTTTCTCAGTCTACTGGGTGCTGTGTTGAGCACTTTGGGAACTTCTGCTTTTACCCATGGGCTTAGGGTCTGATCTATGGCTTTGCTTATGAATATGCATGTTGTGGCAAAAATATGTTTAATGCGTCCTTCGAATTATTTCCCTAATCAGCTATGCCTCTGGTGTATCATCCTAAATTGTGTATGATATTCATAAGTTCGCATATCACATTCTGTTTCAATTGCGTTTAATATTCATGTTGATTAATAGCAAATTCTTCCAGTTGAGTGAATCTGCCTTAAGCACTCCCTCATCCAAAGTACTCAACGACAGTTGGCTCTAGTTAAGTTCAAGGACAGCAGAATGGACACTTTAATTTGGCACACAAAAGAGCATCAGATAGAAAATATTGTTATTATTATAACCATAAAAATATTTGCTCATTCAGAATTGAAAATGCTCCCAAATTGTGGCTAAACCACAGGCTTAATCCAAGCCTAATTGCGATTGGAAAAGATTAAAAATTGGTGGAATGTTTGCTGTAAGTCTGAAATTCTAATAACTTGTACAAATATAAAATCTGTAAAAAGGGTCTATTGGTTTTGTGTTAAACTGTGAAATTTCATTAAAATCTGTTAAGAAACTTGCAAGTTCTAGCCAAAAAAAAACATATTCTCATATTAATTTTATCTGCATTCGGTTTTCTCTTATCTTTTTATATTTATATATATTAAACAGCGTACAGGGCATCTCGTGGTCGAGCTCACTCGACTACAGCGTTCGCTCTTGTTGTTAACTTATTGTTATTTTGCACAAAATGGCAATACGCAGAAAAGGCGAGGCACACTAAAAACAAAGTTCTTCTAATTCATTTTTATTGAAATGCAAATGAGGCCAAGTATGCTGATGGCACTACTTGGAAACCAGCTGGCCAGGATACCAGGATACTTAAGCAAGATTTATTCTATGGCACTCCTTTCCAGCCACTTGATCTGACAGCGAGTCCTTAAAAATTAAAGCATTTCGAGCCAATTCCTCAGCGAATTCTTTAAATCCAATTGTTTGAATTGCCAGCATTTTCTGGATTGAACTCCAATTTAACGATTGCATTTTTTAAATCCATTGTTTTACATAGTTTGCTTGAAAAGAATTTAAATTCATGCTTGGCCAATTTGTAACTTTCTTTTACAAAAAGATACACAGCAATATATGAAAAGTTAAAATAAAGAATAGTGTTTGCTGTGAGGATGTTTGAGGATGCTAATATGCATGTGCATTCATGTGCATGAAATGTACACAGAAACACATCCTTTTGCAGCAATAAACCGTAAAACAAACATTAAAAAAAAATGAGTGGCTTGGCCATCCTGCCAACCTGTGGTTTCTTACCCTGCACATTCATCTTTCAATTGGAATAACTCATAATTTATTATTGATGGAAACTTTTTAAACATTATTAAAGCCACAATGGATATTTTATGCCTTGGATTGCATTTATTGAAGTAACCAATTCCACACACAAATATGCTGAAACTGATAAAGGATTTGCATATGAGAAATTAATCTTGAGCATTTCGCATTGATTCGTCTCGAAAAGAGTTAATTAATTGATGCCAATCGGCTTTGCATTGGCATTCCATAAAATAAATGGAATTTTTGGCATATGCAATAACTTTTTACAGATTAATTAAGTACTGCAAAAAGGACTCACCTGCTGCACACAATATTTTCTCATGCAAGCAAAATGTGGATTCACTTGCCTCCATTACGTGGCATTTGTTACAATATTTCAATTTGGGGCAGAACAGCTTTTCACTCTATTAAAATGTAAAATTCGGCGGGTTAATCTGTGGCAAGTTGCCGCTAAATGCCAACGCGTCGGCTGCCATCTTTAAAGTGCCATAAAATGTGATGCCATAATACATATTAATAGCGGCGGGTAGGCACACAAACTAACTGCGGCATTCCCATGCCACACACACAGTCTAAATGTGCGTTTCCGCTTCCGGTCTCAAAGGCGGCAGACGCATGATCAAACCTCAGTGGGGTGGTTGCTACCTCAGCAGCTTTTTCTGCTTTTGCTTCTGCTTCTGTTTTTTCTTTCTTTATTCATTCACCGAAAAAATATTTATTTATTTGCGCAAATGCGCAATTATTTTACCAAATGCGCGCCATGGGCATCGTTTGCATTGAAACATTGCTCATTGTTGTTAATCTTTGCCACACGCATATTGAATTTAATTAAGGCGATGGACCGTCATTATTTAATTCCTGATGGGAGCACATCCGTCAGGACCCAAGAATGTGCACAAAGTGTGACCAAATTTGGCCAAGACACGCCTCACTGCCTGCCTGCGACCGAAGGCGCCAAAGCAAAAGGTTTGCACAGTGCAAAGTAATTCATAAGACTTGCCTCCCTTGCTTCCAATTTAAGTAAGTATGATCTTGATTACTTCTTTTCACAAATATGGCTTGCAAAATGAAAGTGATTTCGGACACACACAGACACGCACACACGCACACACGCACACACACACAATCTGCGTAAGCCCCATGTGCCATGAATAGCCTTTTGTAAGTTGATATTCGACAGGGAAGCGGCTTTCATTTTGTAATTTGTGCATTAAATACCAAAAGGGCCCAAACTTTCAAAGACATTCTTCAAAAGGCGTTATTCACATGCATTAAGCTATGCATGAAGTGAACACATAAAGATAAAGACATAATTGCAAAAGGGGAACACGCCAAAGGCATGTTAATTAAAATAAAATCGACAAAGTAAACCAATTTTCAGCTTACCAAAAAAAGGGGAAGCGAAATTTTAAAAGTGTGAATTCTTCTTCATACCCTTAAAGGGTTCGTAAAGCAGCATATTTTTAATTTTATTGCATGAAAAATATACGTGTAAATTTCGAATTTAATAAAGCTGTTTACTTATGCGTACAAACAAAGTTATAAAATTTACGTAGACAGTAAAAAAGGGGCATTAATAGATGTGAATGGACGCACATTTGACAGTCATTTGCTGTCGCAGGTTTTTAATTTAAGAAGCAAACTTTAAAGATGACTCTTTAAAAAGTTTGGTCTCATCAGCTAAAAATTAAATAGACAATCTTCCCATGAAGTTCATGTCACATTCCAAACTATTCCAAAACTATGTCCAACAACAATTTCTTTTCAAAACAATACATTCAAAATTTGGGATGCTGTTGATACACACGCAACCACATAGAAAGATTAGATACAATTTTGGGTCCATTTTCGGCCACATTTGCGGTTGGCCATACTCAGAACACATATCGCCAAGGTGCATTTAACTTGGCTAGTATTAAGTGACGCAAACTTTTCCAGCAGCCAGAACGAGTTAAGAGTTATTAAAAATAGTTTTGCTAAGCCTTCAATCCTACACATAACTTTTAAATAAGTGTTTATGTTGACTCTTTCAAAACCAAAAAGAAAAATGGGAAAAGTTTTCAATGTTTATTTTTACTGCAAAAATGTGAACCCAAAACTAATGGACTGTCATCACTTACGTAAATATAAGCAAAAAAAAAAAGAAAAAAAAAAGAAAAAAGCGTCAACTTAGCTCAAAATTGTTGGTAATATATTTAAGTGATTTTCACTGACAACTCAGAACATCAATCATAAATTTCATTGAAATGTAAATTGTTCGTGGAAAGCATTTTATTGTGTCGCTTTGAATATTCATCTATTTTATTTTTTATTCACACTTATCATCCCACCACAGACACCATTGTGTCAATTCATTTCCAGCGTTAACGCTTTTAACCATTTCCCATAAATCAGTCCTGTTCCAATTTTATAACGATGCATATAAAGAATAATCTTATGCATTCGAATTTTATTTTTATGACTTCATGCTTTTTAATGCAATGCTTTTGGGATATCTTTAATGGGTGCAATATAAAAACTCAACGCATCTTTAAGGTGCAAATTTTAATAATAAATTCTAAATATATTCAACATTATGCAATCTGCTCACCGCTTATTCAAAATTCCACATATATTTTGAATTATTTATGTTTGTTTTTGTATGAATTATTTATGCCGCTTAATATTTCATTTACAATCAGTTTACGCACATCCAATTTATGGGTATTTTTTATTATTTATTTACGTATTAATTCACTAGACTAATAAATTTTATTGTATATTGTAATTGAAATAATTTTTTACAACGCACTTAAAAATAGAATAATATATTTATATGGCTTTCCAATTGAAGTTGTTTGTTGTTATTTCGATTTTATTGATGTTATGAAAATAATTCTGTACTGCTTCTGATTTCACACTTTCACATTTTTATTGAAATATTTTTTCGTATTTGCAACAAATATATAATTTAGTTCGAATAGTTCGGACTTTGGCTCCACGTACGACCAGCAACCGCAGCACTGCTCGGCATCGAATCGCGTTTGAGACTGTCGTGTGAATGTTAGATAAAGTGATGCGAAGCGGAGGCGTCGAGTCTGTGATGCTGTTAACTATTGTTTTGGGATTTTTTAACAGAGCTCTCAGATAGCAGCGAAGGCCAGACTGTTACGGCTCTGCTGATCCATCCTGAAAGTTAACAAACTTGTTAAGCATAAGTTGAACTTTGTTCCAATAATGTTTGTCTGTAATTTAACCTGGAGCGAACTAAATGTTTGTCTCTTATTTGCAAAAGCATGAAATTGTCGAGTAATTAGGTACTTTTCATGTGTCTGTTTGCAACTGGGTGAAAATTAATGACTTACATTCCTCGCTTTGGCTTAGTCGAAACTTTTTACCAATGACATATGCGTTTTATATTTGCTACTTTTCTTAAGAGCGTTTTTTGCTTAATCAGAAGGCTATTATTTTTTGCTATTGTCTTAAATTTAATTATTGATCTTATTATTACAATTCATTATTTTCTTTAAGCCTTTCTTTTTAATAAAGAAATACGAATTTAAAAAAAAAACAGAAAATATGTCTGCCCTTTATTCTAAAGCATTTCTTAGATATTATTTGATTATCTACTTATATTAAACATCAATTATTATATTAAAGCCCAGACTTAGAAGCTTTTTCATAGATTACAACGAGTAATCATCGAGTAATTTACTTATCTGCTGCAATGTACCCTATTTGGAAATACTTTTAGATAACTCAAAAGCAATTCACAATTGAGATTCCACAAATTCGTCTCAATAATTATATCTACATTGCACATTTTCCGCATTCCATTTGTCAACTGCGAATCGAATCAAAAGAGCACCTCCAACAAAGAAAGGTGAATTAAATGCTTAACGCGCGATTAAGTTGGAAGCGCGAATAAAGTGAGAGCCAATAAGTATTAAATTAATATTTACATAGCAGAGACAAAAAGCGAGAGAGATAGAGAGGAAGATAGATAGGGATTAGCTCAGAGACAGGCCGATGGACAGGCAGAGCCAGAGAAATCACAGCAGAAACTTGCACGGCATTAAATAATTTCGCACGTCGCGAAGACAAAAAAAAAATGAGGAACAATGGCTTAAGATGACCGCAGCCTCGAAGCCAGCACCGACAGTCGCGTCAGCCGAAAGTCAACTGTCCATTCGAAATGGGATTTTTTTGTTGACAGCATAATTACACGTTGATGACAACGGTGAACAGGCATGCACAGCCAATTTAACTGGTTCGTTGAAATGAACTTTCACCAATCGCGTCAAGCCACAAAGCTCACCTCAACCCCGAACTCCTCGACCATTGCATGTCGATTAGTGGGCGAGTTTTTGTAACTGCAGGTGGGCTGGTGGTAGGTAGTTGTGGTTGTGGTGAACTTGGTGTCGCTCGCAAAAATCCAACTATAAATAAATTGCAGGCTGACCTCTGCTGTGCAAAATGAATGACTATCCACAGGAACCTCAGTTTACGACAAGGGGGCAAATTTGGCAGAGCCCAACTTGATTTTTAGCTCAATTTATTTTACAAAACACGAAGTCTGCTTAAAATTTATGCATCCAAAAGAAGCATTCGCATCGCTATAAAATATAAAATAATTTAATGGAATTTTCACTAAAAATTGCATTGTGTCTGGGCCCATTGTTCACAAAAATGCTATAGCTAACTGTAAAAAAAAGCAACGAGTATGTAAAAATCGAAAACGATGTGAGCTAAATGATTTGACAGTCCACTCAATTAAACCCCGTAAAAGGCATTGTGAGTCTTTATCTACTAACGCTTCTTTATCGAACAATAGAGATATATCTACATATATATGTATATAGGGGTAGTATCTTTAAAGTAATAGCTTAGACACATTTATTATCGAGAAAATTTAAAAGCCATTTTGCTCCCATTGTTGTTTACCTGTATATTTTTCACTTAGCTACCAAATTTAATATTGCACTCAAATTATAATTTGTAAAATATCCCAGATGAAAACACACAATAAACACAATTACACTTGTACCATTTTGTAAAGGTTATCTGCTATTTTAGCAACTTTTTGTTTTCAATCAAATCAAACAACTGGCCATTCTCAAATCTCCAAAGCATACAAAAAACCCAGCACTCGCTGAGGTCAGCAGGTTGAGCAAAACTTGTGTACTAAACAATAACAAAGGAACACACAAAAAACAAATAATCTTACATATGACTAAGTGAATGACACACATGAACCTTGGTTGTGTAAACACAGAAAAACTCACTCACACACACACACACACAGGTCACACACATGGGAGTGTCTGTTAGTAAAACATATCCCAACTTTTAACGTGGGCAAAACGGACAAAAAAGTTGGTTCGCTTTGTCTGCCAAATAATTATAATGGCGGACTGATGAAGCTACTGAAGCCCTTCGGGCTGGCAAATGTTTATGAAGGACATGCACCCCCCCCCCCCCCGCACAAAAAAAAAGGATGAGTGTGTAAAAAATAATTCGTCGGTTGGTTGGTAGCTTTAAGTAATTACATTACTAGAGATATTAATTCTAATTTTCACTGCTCTGACAAATTCGCATTTAGCAGCTGCACCGCTCAGTTTAGCCGCCCTTTGAGCCAACTTTTGCTCTTGGCCCAATCACATGCAATTAGTGCTCATAATGGTTTTGATGTCGTATGTGTGTGTGTGTGTGAGTGTATGTGTGTGTATGTTGGTGGCTGTGTGCGGCGTGTGTCAGTGTTTGGTATGCAGCAGCAAGGATAACTAGTTTACAGTTTATCAAAGACCATAAAGTTAGCACCAATTAGAACTGGCTCAAAATTAATTAGCCACCTTGAAGATGGTCGTGATGGGGAGCTATAATGAAAATGCTGAAAATCATCTAAAAAGCGG
The DNA here is from genome assembly GCA_035042405.1 of Drosophila demipolita. Classification (NCBI taxonomy): domain Eukaryota; kingdom Metazoa; phylum Arthropoda; class Insecta; order Diptera; family Drosophilidae; genus Drosophila; species Drosophila demipolita. Next base: position 1,569,292 of record JAWNLI010000025.1, read on the forward strand.
TCTAATTGCTTCTCAAAGTCGGTAATATATAACTTTTTTTTAAATGAAAGCCATAAAACCATCTTTACTGCTTCAACTTTGTTCAAATTCTTGCAATTAATTATAAACTTTACCATGCACTTGCTACTAAGTACGAACTGATTTGAAAAATAAAATTGTTTTTTCCTGCACAGAAATCAGCAAGATTTTTATAAAGAAAAAAAAAATTTTAAGATTATATCATATATTATATTTAATAATTACAGTTTAACTTGAGTCAGTCCTAAGATTTTTAAAAAATGTTTTAACATATACAAATTTTAATTAAAGTATTCTAAATAAAATCGGAGACACTTGAAATGAAATAATGCTACAAATTATATACATTATTATTATATAAATTTTTTAATAAATAAATAAATATATATATATATAATATGACAGACAAAATTAGAGTGTCTAATCTGCGTCTTGTCTAAGATAGTTTTTCTTCCGCTTCCTTTTAATTTTGAGCTAATATTTCAGTTTTAATTACGCAAGTTTAAATTGTAGGAGTTTAGTTTTACAAATCTTGTAATATTCACATAGTTAGCTTTATCTTTATGAAAGAAACACTAAGTTTCTTACCAAACTTGACTGGCCTGATAGCTTTATTAGCTAAAGGCCTCTTGGCATTTTCAGAGACTTCAGCTTAATTTTTGTGTATATTTGCAGTTTATTCAAATGCAAATGCAAAATTCTTGCAATGTCTTTTGCAATCTCTCTTTTTAGCTTTGTTTCTACCATTTCCCAAAAATAAAGAAAAAGTCATAAAAGTGCATATAATTTTTCGGATTTAATTTCATTTGCATTGTATATTTAGTGCCTTAGTTAAAAAAATCCATTTAAATGCAAATTGCAGCTGTTTATTTAAAAGTCTTTAAAGCCGACTGAATATCTATATACATAGATAATGCTGACCACGCAATATCATTTTTAATAATTTAAGTCTACAAAATTAAGATGTTAATATTTTAAAGTATTGAAAATTCTACTCTAGCATTTATTTATTTATTTAATAATATTTAATAATTTAATATTTATTTAATAATTTACTTTATGTTCGATACATTTCATCATTCAAATTGGTTTTTATACATTCATGACAAATTAGTGAATACGTTATAATGTTCTGGGAAAAAATATGTAACAGACAGAAAATACATTTTTTGTATGCTTAATTAGTAAAAAAGAAAAGAAAACTGGATTTAGGGTATATTGGAGTCGGGTTCACTGCACAATCCTAATTGGCTTTGCTCTGTCTTTCTATCTGTGTTCCTGTCCATCTCAGCAAGTGACCCAACTCTGACCCAATCCGCTTGGCCTGTTTGCTCTGCTTGTTATCATTTGCATAAAAAGCTAACAGTTTTTGTACAGAATATAGGAAAAAAAAAAATAGAAACAGGTCAGCGCACCACCGACTGCAGCCTTCAGCTTTCCAGCTGAGGTCAGCTTTTGGCACAACCCAAATCACAAAATATAAACACATGGCGCCATTGGATTTAAGTTTATATTTGGTTCCAGAAACTGGATGCCATACAGCAATATGACAGCAGACAGGACAAGCCGGGAGCATAGGCGCATCTGGGGGTCAAATTCCCAAATATTGCTTGAACCAGGCCAAATGGCAGTCGGTTCTCATAAAACTGTCAGATCAGAAAAGAAAAGGCAAGTTCTGCGATAGGTTCAAAGGTTTGCTTGCCCCAAAAATATTGCAAGACTAGACAAGATTTGCATATTTTAAATAAAAAAAAAAATAATAACCAATATATCCTTAATTACGTGAAATATATGATAGATGTATAAATATATACAATAAATATTATTTCGATAAATTTTATTATCCGCTTTATCTTTTATGAAATATTCAGCTATGAAATTCACACGAGAACTCGATGTAATTTTGTGCTTTAAAATGTTGATGTGTGAATATGTGTGTGTAGAAGTGGCAGACTTGTGCGTGTGTAGTTTTTAAATGTCATGCCCCTTGGCTGTGATTTCAACACATGCCAGCAAAGCAGTGCTACACACTTGACATTTGACCTTTGCCACGGCGACTTGTGTGCATTTAACAACAATTGCAGAAACGCCTTTGGAGACCAATGGCTACGTTTGCACATTTGGCAACTGGCTTTTGGGTCGGGTGCATTGTTATTTCTTTTCGAATTGCTTTCGAATCGATATTAATGATATCAAATCAAAATTTTTAAAGCCTTAACAATAATAAAATAGATGTCGTTTCAATTGTCATATAATTTAGTAACTTTCGCTCAATAAATTTGATTTTATATTCATATTGCGACTCGCAAAATTCAATTACGAAACTTTTTGCGACACATAATTATTAAATTATTTACTACCCCTTCGAAGTGTAATTAAAGAAAAACTAGAATTTGTGCATTACAGTTGCTCAATCAAAACTGTTTTGCCGCCAAAAACTTTGTTGCAAATTAATTTGAATTAATTGTTTATCACGTCTGCCGTGAAAAACTTTCTGGTTTACATTTCGCTTTACGAGCCAACACTTTATTGACGCCAACACCAGCAACTAACTACAAAGAACAACAGAAACTTTCGCACTGGTTGGTTTGGAGGATTCAGTTTGCGAATGTGTTGGGTATTGGCCTTGGGATCAGGAAGTGTAGTGGTGCGGTTTGGTGGCAGCTCCTAATGAAATCTGCTCGACTTGTTTCCTGTTTATGTCAAGTCCACCCACAAGTTTTACACTTTATGTTCTTGTTATTGTTGTTCTTGTTGTTATTGTTGTTGTTTTGCTTACCAGTTTTGAAAGTGTGAGTAGTTGAAAATGGTTTTTTGTGGTTTTTCGTATCCGTATCCATCTAGCTGGAACACCCTGTGTCTTTCTCTCTGTCACTCGCCGTCACTCAAATGATTAAAGATTTTATTTTATGGCTGCTGCTTGGCTGCGTTGTGAAATGTTGCTGTTCGTTTCAGCTTTCAGCTACATTTTTGCAACAATTTATCAACTTTCAACAGTCCGCAAAAGTTGTAAAAAACTTTATCATTTTCATTTTGTGCCGCTCACATTTAATTTCTAGTCTAATCAACTAACATCTTCACACCCAGCCCCCCAGCAACTATACGCAAATTTGTAATCATAATTCATGGTTGCCATAAAACTACTCGTCTCTCGTTGCTGCCTGACCTTTAAATATTCAATCTAATGAAACACCCCCCCCCCCCCACACACAAGTACACATTTTTAAGGCCATAATCGAAGCTGGCTGGGAGGGATCATAAAAAATGATTGATGAGCATCAATTCTTTAGAACAACAGAAACATTTTCAAGCAGCTCTCCCAATTTTTTTTCACACTTTCCATCTACAAATGCCGAACACATTCCACTTTTCAATTTACATCTGTCACCTGCCATTTTTAATGATAGTCATGTTTTCGGAAATTTGCTTTTTTGTTCTGTACTGTTTATCACTTCAGAAATAATTGGATTACGAACTTTGCATACGCAACTATCGAACTGAAAGGAATTCATTCTGTAATCATATTTTTTTAAGAAATTATTATTTATTTAATAGTCACACTCCCAGTGATGTAACGTATTTGATTGACCAACAAAATGAATCTTTTTAACTTTCAAAAAGAATAGGTAATTAAGTTAATTTAATCGATTTATTTCACAAATAATTTTCACCGGTCTCATGTCATACTAAATGTTTGCCATTTGAGTTTCAGAGCTCAAAAACTTTGTCATTTCCACTTCATTGAACATGGCTTTTATATATGTCATATTTGTACAACCAGTTAAGCAGCTTATGTACTAACATTGCCGTTGCAAAAGCTCTAAAGTTTGTTGAAGGCAACTTGTCGCTTTCAAGCTCATAACTTCAGACACGAAATGGGGCAGACAACTTTTTGAAGTACGTGCCTGACGAATGTATGTTTTATGTGCTTCATGTTGCAGCACAATTGCAGATGCACCTTAAAAGATGGCTTTGTGCCATCTGCCATCAATTCAATTTTACGGAAATATTATTTGTTAATTGAAAAGCATTGGAAACAAAAAAAAAAAAAATTTACAAAAGCCATGCTGCTGAGAAGCAACATTGTGTGGGTTGTGTGTGTGAATTGAGTGTGTATTGTGTGGATGCTGAAACGTGTCGACCGGCTGAACAAGCAACTTGTTGTCGACACTGACAACATAACGGATATTCATAGTCCCTGCAGCCGCTGCACTTGCAGTGCATTTGTCTTGCCGCGCTCATTTGGCATGGCAACGCCGTTTGTTTGCATAAGCTCCACATGATCCCCCCCCCCCAGGGGGTCGGTGTTGGTGTCACAGAAATTAAGACAAATTCAACCACATAGCCAGCTATGTGCTATGTGGTTGTTTTGGTCGTGTGCCAGTTTCATTTTTATGCTTTTTTCATGGACTCTGCGCAGTCCCTTTGGGCGCTGCTCAATATGGGAAATCTGCACGAAGACAGCGACGTGGTGCAGGCGGGCTGTGAACGTGGTCAACTCCCGCCACGCATGCTGGCTGGCTGCATATGAAGCATTAACTTAAGCAACCAGATTAAAGAGGTCAAAAGCTGGCAACACAAAATAAAAATGTAGTTGAAAATGAATTTGATGAAAAACTTTTTGAATAAACGCATGTAGAATTTTAATTAAATTTATTGCTGGCAAAGTAACTTTGGGGAAAAGCCGACAAAATAGAGAGAGAGAGAAAAAAATGGCAGCTTTCCAGCTTATGCCCAGGACGATTGCACATATGCAAGCAATCGCCGCTTAGTGTTAAGTAAATTGCATAATGCACTGGGACCAACTGGGCTCTACGTATACGTAATGCCAACAGTTTATCATGTCTTCCAACAGTGGAGCACTGCTAACACACACACACAGAGTGTGCGAGTGTGTATGTCTTGTAATGGATTTTTCCATTAGATTGGCTTTTGCAAACAAATCGAGAGAATAGACATAAATTCAATTTGGCCACAGCAACTTAGACACATTTGTTGACACTGGTCAAGAGCACAACAGCTGTTCGCAGCCCCAGTCACAGACAGGCACAACACAGTAATAATCATTCACGAATGTTTCTGTGGAGAGAGGAAACAGGGCGAAAACAGTTTAGATTTAAGCGGCCACCACTTGGTGGGTCGCCCCAAAAAGGCAGCCACAATTTGGATTATATGCTACTTGTGCAATCAAACGTGATGCCATTGCTCATATCTTTAATATTTCACGTCCACAGCGAGTGTGCGTGCGTTCATGTGTGTGTGTGTGTGTGTGTCTGAGTCTGAGCAGCAGTAATTTTATCATGTCAGTTGCATTATGTCACACGTTCGTTGCCTGCGATTGTGGCACATACCAAGCAAACCACAGTTTATGTTACTTTCCGACCTTTGCGACTGACTAACAAATATTTTTGTTTAATTGAAAACAAGACAAAGACGCTAAAAAAAAAGCATGGGAATTCTTCAAAACTGTTTCCACCATTAACATTCCTTAAATTCTCGAAAATCTACAGACGGTTCAATCTGTCCTTTCCTAATGCCATGATTAATTGAGTTTTGTATTGATGTTAGGACTAAAATGGCCATATAAGAAATGACCTATAAAAATAAAAAAAAAATTAAAAAATTCTAATAATAGCTTACATTTTTTTTTATTAATAATAATTTATTTTTGCTTATTTTGCAATGCAATAAAAGCCTTTATAATAATACATGATTTATCCATTTTACTCAATTAAATCGTCTACATAATTTTAAGGCAACAACTAATTTAAAAAAATATATAAGTCACCAACAATTAGTAAATATTTTACATAAATCAGACTAGAAGCATATATATAAAAGTAACAAAATAGAATGTGCAAAATGTTGCAATTTAATTGCAGTCATTTGTTCAGCACTAATTGGGCAACGATGAAAATAAATTTATTTTGCAAACGCACAATATAAATCGAAGCATATCAAACAGATTCCGATTTTAACTTTTAACTCTTTGTGTAAGCCAACTTGGATTTGTCTGGCACACAATCGATTGCTGGTGCATTCCTGAATGTCAAACTGGATTGATTTGGTGGAAGAAAACCAGCAAACATATGTATAAAATGTGGCAGAATATAAAAAACAAAGAAAACAAAGCGTTTTTGTGTGCCGGTTTGCAAAAACACAAGCAATTTCGGTTTGAATATATCAATTGTTATAGTTGTTGGTATTTCTATACATCAAAGGCCATTTATCATTTTTAAGCTGGCCAATTTATTTGGAATGCTGTCATGCGCCGTGTTGGCCACAAAAATTAAATTTTCTAGTTTAGTAATTGCAACACATTTGCAATTGAATTAAATTTTATTTACTCACATTGTAATTAAATCCCTTAAATTCCAAAACAGATTGCCATTTATTTTTGCAACATATTTGTATTAAATTATTGAAATCACGTTGTGTTGATTTCAATTGCTGGGCATTGACATTCGGGCCGAATGCCAATGTCGATTGCTCTGAGCAATTTGTGGCACCAAACAAATAGACAAAGGGATTTCAAGATTTCAAGTTACAAGGACCACAACTTCACCAATAATAATGGCTTGGAGCACTCAGCTGGCAGCACTTGGCCAAGGCAAACAGTTTGTTTCTGATTTTTATTAGTTCTGGGATTCGTTTGTGGCTGCTCAAGTTTAATTAATTTTTACAGCATCTTCGTCTGGAAATGGCAATTCACCAATTGTACAATAAAAAAATATGCCCTTTTGCCAAAAATGTCAAACAAAGTAAATCAAACCAAAATTATGACAAAATTTACAAATTAAATGGCATTTTGTGGACAGTTATTATCCTTGGGTCCAGATAATTGCTTTTGTGGCATTTTGTCCAAATTATAACATTTTTATATATTTGGTCAAATGTTTGCCGCATTATTTATGTCAATCGAATTTGTAGCTTGGAGCTGTCAATAAATGTATTCATAATCGTTAATCATGGAATTTTCTTATTCATAAACATTTATTATATTTTTGTAATTATGTTTTGAATTATGAAGTGTTTGAATACCATTACTAAACGAGTCTTTATATCTGTCATATCCGTCAATTTGTCTTTAGTCTTCGCTGTACAAAATTGAGTTCAAAGCAAGACGTGAAACGGAAATCACTTAAGCTTACTTCAAGAAAAAATGATAAATATATTATGATTCTCTGTATTTAATTTATCCTATACAAATATAATTCATTGTATATTAAGCTCGACAGCTGGCTGGACAAAGGCTTTGAATTTCTTCTTGAAGAGGAATACTGAATTGATTCGAAATATATTAAAATATATGAAAGAAATAACTTGACCTGAAAAACATATTTAAACAAAGATTAAATTGATGGTGCATTTTCGATATTTTGGAATTTAGTTTCTTGTTTATTTTAATTAAGTAGACAAGACTATATTGATTACTTTCAGATTAGATTTTTTTATTTCAGCATTTATTCCATTCTTTGTGTTTGATATACACTGAAATTTAGATGTGAGCACTGTAATCTGCTAGGCTTCTAAGTCTTCTACCCACTTATATTTTAACAGATATAGATTTGCATAATTGGCGTATTTTATTGCATTCGTTCTCGACTTTATTCTCTCAGAGTCTAGCACTCTGCTTATGGATTTTGCCTAATGGACAATTTATAATTCAGGAGTAAAATGCGACAAAAAAAAATCTCAAATGGAATTGAATGAATGCTTAAGCAATTTTGCCCAACCCAAAATGAACCAACATTGCAAATTGTATAATCCGCATGTCAATAAGATTCTATTAAGTATGTATATTTTTATAAGCCCATCGGCTCTATACACTACAAGCTTTTTAGCATTTATAATTTATATGGCTAGTAAAAGCAGCGGAAATAGCATTTAATGCCAGACTGTTAGAGGCTTAAATACAAATTAAGAAATGTTCACATTATTATTATTTGTATTATTATGTATATGATTCTCTTTGTCAAATTAATGATACATTTGCAAATATTTTATGAAATAATTTTATTTGATCTCTATCGATTGGCAAATGTGAAACCACAATTTGATTGCCAGCTGCAACAGTTTAAGACTGAATAAATTATAATCAAATGCATATTTAATGCGACCACAAGTTGGTTACATAAGCAACAGGCCAGTTGCACATTTTAGCCATGTTCGATTGAAAGTGTCTCTTGTACTTATGGGCTACTCGACCACACACTTGGAGTGGAGTGGAGTGGAGTGGATTCAATTGGTCGTCTATCGATTAGGTTTGACCAAAAATATGCTCAGCAGAGTGTCCTTCGGAGAAGCAATCTGTTCTGCTGCTTAAAGCTATTGACTGTTGACTATTGAGCTTTGCATAATGTGACTTTGTGGCTTAGTTTGCACCACTATTTGGCTGATATGTTGAAAGTGCAAAGCAGAGAAGGTTGTGATTAATGGTTTGATTTTACTGTTAACATTTCTTACAACCTTTATTTATTATAATATATATTCATATATAACTAATCATTATGATATGGTCACTAAATTACTAGTCTAATTTAATACTGTAATTTATTTGTAGCAATTCATAATAATTGAATGCAGAAAGCAAAGTATAAATAAAATGCTCATTAATTTGTTAAATATTTGTTATCGTAATTTATTGGGTTGCTTGAAAAGTTATAATTTCCTGTCCTGTCGTATACATAAATTAATTGTATTATTATTATTACTATTCATATTGCAAAGACAATGATTTTTAAGCAGACTAGATTTTTATTTAAATCATCTATAATTTAGCTTATATTATTCTGGAGTTTTCTGTGTATTTTACTTACTTTAAGAACATTCAACGCACAAAATCAAGCAAATGAATTAAAAATAGTTGATTATGTGCGACGCACAAAAGTATGCTACATTTTTTTGAACACGCTGAAAAGCAACGAGCAAACTTAAATTCAAACAGTATTTAGATAGAAAGAGAGAAAGATGGGAGAGGGATAGAGAGAGGCAGAGGGAGAGGGAGAGGCAGAGCCCGTAGGCATTCAAGCGTAAAGGTTTTGTATGCAGATTTTCACACTTTTGTTGAGGCCCAACAGCAGCATCAGCAGCTTTACCCGCCACAACCATAACGAGCCACACACACACACACACACACACACACAAACATTTAGTGTGTATATCAGTGATGTGTTTGAATTTTATGAGCCCATATCGATATGATGTAGACTTATTTTCATGGCCGCCTGATTTTCTATATGCTGAACTCAAACATGCAAATGGGCAATGTTTTTTTTTTTTCTCCACACATACACATATGTTTGCTGGTATGTATGATTGTATGTGTGTGTGTGTGTAGGTGTGTGTGTTTGTGTGTGTGTGTGCTAACATATGTAATTTAAGTATGACAACGCAGGCTGTTAGATAAGTTTCCGCTTTGTTATGCGTGCATATTGCCTGCCCGCTTAGATTTGATTGAGTGCGTTTCGAGTTGACAGCGCAGCCATGCAGAACCGCCAATTACTATGATAATGTACATTTATTTTAACACACGAACACCCAAACACACACACCTCACACACACACACCCGTACCCGTACCCGTACACTCACACGTACTTGCCACACTAAAGTTTGGCAAAGTGACATTGCCAGATTCTGCCAACTTGGCACTGTTGGCAACTCCAAACGACAAAATGGCCAAAAATTCACACATAAAAAACCCTCAATTGGCAAAACGTACACTGACAAATGACTGAGCTGCTTCCAAGTAGCAAGCAGCAGCTGTAAAAGAGGCGCCACAAGGCGCTGCTGTTTATTGCCCAGTAAGACATTTTGACATAGTGAAAGTCAGTATTTCTCTCAAGCCGAATACTTGTTACTCTTACTGTTATAAATAAATGTAATTATAATATATAAATTTGTAGCTTATATATTTAAATATAGATATTTATTTATATATATTCCGTATTAATATCTTATCTGCAGTCTTATATAGAACATATAGTTAAACTCCAACTTACGCTTTCAATCAAAATTTAGTCATTCTTAAACAATCTTAACATAAAAGAAAAATTTAAAAATTCAAACGATTATAATTCAAATGTGGCTGCATTTACATTTTACATGACAACACTTGTTACATGAAAGTAAAATTCGAGAATGATTTCATTACTGCTGTGCAGAAAAAAACAGTAGAAAAAACCTTGTTTTCAAGAAGTTTTCTTGTTTGACAAATGTAATCTTTAAAAGTGAGTTATTAAATGAAACTTGCAATTTTCCTGTGCACCCAGGTGCAGTTCATCTTTGTTGTTTTAGGATTTCTCTTTTAAATGGAATATTCTTTTGTTTTGCTGTGACAAAGTTGTTTAATTTGTGTGTGCAAGTTGACTTTGTGCTGCAGTTTATTGCAATTGCGTTGAAGCAATTTTGTTGCAGTTGTAAACTTTAAGATTTACAAGCTGACAACACAACTTTGCTTCACAAAAATCGTGTTTGGTTAAAGTGACGCCAATTGAGATTGAAGCGTATTTTGAGTGAGAGCGACAGAGAGAGAAGAGGCTATTTTATGCTTTTAAATATTAAACTATTCTGAAAGTAATTTAATACATCAAATTAAAATACACATCAAATTTTGATTTACTTCCTTAACTATTATTTGCTAACCTAAAATATGTAATTTACATAAAAATACAAAAATAAATATCAGTTATCAAAGGGCAATAGTTCAAGTTATAAATTTATTTTCAAATTTATTGAAAACAAACAAACTTTAGAGCTGTTTCTTGAAGGCGACCTTCGTTGCATTGATTTTTATTAAGTCATTTTCGATGCAAAATGTCCGCTTTGAAAAAGTAATAATGAAGAAATCACTTTTCAAATAAATTTAATTTAGGTAACATTGGTTATTTATAATACTAAGTTATGGGTCAATTTAGTTTCTGATTGTGCGTAAACTATGCACATTAATCATTGGTTGGCTCAAAAGGCTCAAATATCGAAAGAGTCTTCCGCAATTAAATATCAATCAAATTAAACTCATCAAACGGAACAAAAAAAAAATATGTTAGAGCCATTGATTGATGACAATTGTTTCCACAAATGTTTGCTATGACTAATGCGAAAAGTTTATCATTCAGCAGCTGAAATTTATTTAAAAAAAAAAAACTTTCTAACGAACATATGCTTGAATGAATTTTGAATTAAATTCACTCAAGAAAACACTTTGCTGCAGTTTATCATCTGTTTTTCACTCACAACTGCTCAATTTAACATTTAAATATCTTTTAAGATTTATTTTCGGCTGGTTAAGTTAAACAATCAAGCAAATTGCCACTTGTTGTTCGTCAACTCAACTCAGCAAAAGAATCCATTGTTATTCTTACAATGCAGCATTCTGGTTGAATCTCAGCAACCAAAATGTGAATTTAGTAGAGCGCTCAAAATTATATCAGCAGTTGGCTGGAATGCGAATGTTTCTGTCTGTTCTCACAATGTGCAGTAAACATATTCGTTATAAAATATTTGCTTTAAAAATATGCGTTATAAAAATATTCGTTATAAAATATTCGATATAAAAATATTCGTTATAAAAATATTTGTTATAAAAATATTTGTTATAAAAATATTCGTTTTAAAATATTCGTTATAAAAATATTCGTTATAAAATATTTGTTATAAAAATATTCATTATAAAATATTTGTTATAAAAATATTCGTTATAAAAATATTCGTTATAAAATATTTGTTATAAAAATATTCGTTATAAAAATATTCGTTATAAAAATATTCGTTATAAAAATATTCGTTATAAAAATATTTGTTATAAAAATATTCGTTATAAAATATTTGTTATAAAAATATTTGTTATAAAAATATTCGTTATAAAATATTTGTTATAAAAATATTCGTTATAAAAATATTTGTTATAAAAATATTCGTTATAAAAATATTTGTTATAAAAATATTCGTTATAAAATATTTGTTATAAAAATATTCGTTATAAAAATATTCGTTATAAAATATTCGATATAAAAATATTCGTTTTAAAAATATTTGTTATAAAAATATTCGTAATAAAATATTTGTTATAAAAATATTCGTTATAAAAATATTCGTTATAAAAATATTTGTTATACAAATATTCGTTAGGAAATATTCGTTATAAAATATTCGTTATAAAAATATTCGTTATAAAATATTTGTTATAAAAATATTCGTTATAAAAATATTCGTTATAAAATATTTGTTATAAAAATATTCGTTATAAAAATATTCGTTATAAAATATTTGTTATAAAAATATTCGTTATAAAAATATTTGTTATAAAAATATTCGTTATAAAAATATTTGATATAAAAATATTCGTTATAAAATATTTGTTATAAAAATATTCGTTATAAAAATATTCGTTATAAAAATATTTGTTATAAAAATATTCGTTATAAAAATATTCGTTATAAAATATTTGTTATAAAAATATTCGTTATAAAAATATTCGTTATAAAAATATTCGTTATAAAATTATTCGTTATAAAAATATTCGTTATAAAATATTTGTTATAAAAATATTCGTTATAAAAATATTCGTTATAAAAATATTTGTTATAAAAATATTCGTTATAAAAATATTTGTTATAAAAATATTCGTTATAAAAATATTCGTTATAAAAATATTCGTTATAAAAATATTCGTTATAAAAATATTTGTTATAAAAATATTCGTTATAAAATATTTGTTATAAACATATTCGTTATAAAAATATTCGTTATAAAAATATTCGTAATAAAAATATTCGTTATAAAATATTTGTTATAAAAATATTCGTTATAAAAATATTTGTTATAAAATATTCGTTATAAAAATATTCGTTATAAAAATATTCGTAATAAAAATATTCGTTATAAAATATTTGTTATAAAAATATTCGTTATAAAAATATTCGTTATAAAAATATTCGTTATAAAATATTTGTTATAAAAATATTCGTTATAAAAATATTCGTTATAAAAATATTTGTTATAAAAATATTCGTTATAAAATATTTGTTATAAACATATTCTTTATAAAAATATTCGTTATAAAAATATTCGTTATAAAATATTTGTTATAAAAATATTCGTTATAAAAATATTCGTTATAAAAATATTCGTTATAAAATATTTGTTATAAAAATATTCGTTATAAAAATATTCGTTATAAAAATATTTGTTATAAAAATATTCGTTATAAAATATTTGTTATAAACATATTCGTTATAAAAATATTCGTTATAAAAATATTCGTTATAAAATATTTGTTATAAAAATATTCGTTATAAAAATATTCGTTATAAAAATATTCGTTATAAAATATTTGTTATAAAAATATTCGTTATAAAAATATTCGTTATAAAAATATTCGTTATAAAATATTTGTTATAAAAATATTCGTTATAAAAATATTCGTTATAAAAATATTCGTTATAAAAATATTTGTTATAAAAATATTCGTTATAAAATAGTTGTTATAAAAATATTCGTAATAAAAATATTCGTTATAAAATATTTGTTATAAAAATATTCGTTATAAAAATATTCGTTATAAAAATATTCGTTATAAAATATTTGTTATAAAAATATTCGTTATAAAAATATTCGTTATAAAAATATTCGTTATAAAATATTCGTTATAAAAATATTCGTTATAAAATATTTGTTATAAAAATATTCGTTATAAAAATATTTGTTATAAAAATATTCGTTATAAAAATATTCGTTATAAAATATTTGTTATAAAAATATTCGTTATAAAAATATTCGTTATAAAAATATTCGTTATAAAATAGTTGTTATAAAAATATTCGTAATAAAAATATTCGTTATAAAATATTTGTTATAAAAATATTCGTTATAAAAATATTCGTTATAAAAATATTCGTTATAAAATATTTGTTATAAAATATTTGTTATAAAAATATTCGTTATAAAAATATTCGTTATAAAAATATTCGTTATAAAATATTTGTTATAAAAATATTCGTTATAAAAATATTCGTTATAAAAATTCGTTATAAAAATATTTGTTATAAAAATATTCGTTATAAAAATATTCGTTATAAAAATATTCGTTATAAAAATATTTGTTATAAAAATATTCGTTATAAAATAGTTGTTATAAAAATATTCGTAATAAAAATATTCGTTATAAAATATTTGTTATAAAAATATTCGTTATAAAAATATTCGTTATAAAAATATTCGTTATAAAATATTTGTTATAAAAATATTCGTTATAAAAATATTCGTTATAAAAATATTCGTTATAAAAATATTCGTTTTAAAAATATTCGTTATAAAAATATTCGTTATAAAAATATTCGTTATAAAAATATTCGTTATAAAAATATTCGTTATAAAATATTTGTTATAAAAATATTCGTTATAAAAATATTTTTTATAAAAATATTCGTTATTAAAATATTTGTTATAAAAATATTCGTTATAAAAATATTCGTTATAAAAATATTCGTTATAAAATATTCGTTATAAAAATATTTGTTATAAAAATATTCGTTTTAAAAATATTCGTTATAAAATATTTGTTATAAAAATATTCGTTATAAAAATATTTGTTATAAAAATATTCGTTATAAAAATATTTGTTATAAAAATATTCGTTATAAAAATATTCGTTATAAAAATATTCGTAATAAAAATATTCGTTATAAAATATTTGTTATAAAAATATTCGTTATAAAAATATTTGTTATAAAAATATTCGTTATAAAAATATTTGTTATAAAAATATTTGTTATAAAAATATTCGTTATAAAAATATTCGTAATAAAAATATTCGTTATAAAATATTTGTTATAAAAATATTCGTTATAAAAATATTCGTTATAAAATATATGTTATAAAAATATTCGTTATAAAAATATTCGTTATAAAAATATTCGTTATAAAAATATTCGTTATAAAATATTTGTTTTAAAAATATGCGTTATTAAAATATTCGATATAAAATATTCGTTATAAAAATATTCGTTATAAAAATATTTGTTATAAAAATATTCGTTGTAAAATATTCGTTATAAAAATATTTGTTTTTGAAAATATGCGTTATAAAAATATTCGTTTTAAAATATTCGTTATAAAAATATTCGTTATAAAAATATTCGTTATAAAATATTTGTTATAAAAATATTCGTTATAAAAATATTCGTTATAAAAATATTCGTTATAAAATATTTGTTATAAAAATATTCGTTATAAAAATATTTGTTATAAAATATTCTTTATATAAATATTCGTTATAAAAATATTCGTTATAAAATATTCGTTATAAAAATATTCGTTAGATTACGAAAATCAACTTAAGTGAGGAAAAACCACAGAGAAACTTTTCCACTGCCATAAATTTATGAGATGCTTATCATTTTGTCTCGGTTTGAGAATGTTTTTAAGGCTATAAAGAAATGGCAATGGACCTGTCATATATGATAATCGTTCAGTATTAAATTGCAAGTGGGCTTAAGTGTCAGAGAAAATTAAACAATATTAATATTTTATAATTTAAGCATGCATTTAAAATATTTTAGAGCAGTATTGAGTTAAATGCCAAACAATCATTTATTTTAAATTGAATTTCGAGCTAAAACTGATTTTTAAATTTAAGTTGAGTATTGATTCAGAAGTTAAGCAATAATCAAATAGTCACTACTAATGGAAATGTAGAAATTCCTTGCACAGAACTAAAGAGTTTTATAGTTAAGTCAATATTTATGAAGTGTCAACTCATTTCCAACTATATCAAGCTTGATTATTTCCAACTAAAACAAGCTTGATTACTTTTGAGTATCTATGTTTGTTGGTCAAATGACACAGGGGTTTGGCTTAAAGAAGGTTAACGCTTGAGTGACACAAGAAATTAAAAAAAAATAATCATGCTTGCAATACCAAAACAAATCTAAAAACTCAACATAAAGCAAAGCTTCGGAAAAACGCATGTGAACAATGTATTTGCGTTTATTAAAATGCAGAGAAAATATGGAAATGGCAGATATTATGTACGTACTGAGACGTAAACCACAATAGATGACAAATGCACTCAATGAGCTTGCCGGCAACCGGAAAGCAAGCAATGCAAAACGGCAACTTTATTGCAACGCAGCGAGCGGCACGAGTTCATTTGTGCAACATGCGCAACAATAACAGGAAAAATCGGATAAGAAAATTGCGCTGCGAAGACAGTCAGCAGAAACATGTGGATCGGAGATCGGAGAGGGGGGAAATACTTGGCTGAAATCATGCTCAGCAGGTATGAAAACCTTGATAAGTTAATACTTAGCGCAGTAATCATTCTGTTGATATAAGCATATGACACATACGCAGCGTGTGCACATTAATCTCTGACTCAAGTGCACAACTGAGGGTTCATAGACTCGACTTCAACTTGACAGCAGACAAGTAGAGACGGGGGGGGGGGTAAACTCTTATGGCTATAATAGCTACTCATAGTTGTAGCCTGTTGCTACACTCATAAAGCAAACGACATTTAATGGCCATTAAACGAGTGCTGCCATTCCACGCTGGTAAAAAGCAAAACAAAACTAATTAAATTCGGTGCAAAACAAATCCAGAGGACCTCATTGTCATGGCAGCCGTGAAGTAAGAAATAAGTTGCAAAAGGACAAATAGGCAGGTCTATTAAAAAGTCATTGCCATGAAGAGGTCGCCGCAAGCTTGGAAAGGACACGACTTTGATATAAGAGTAATTGCCGAATACTTAATGCACTTGCAGAGATATTTGGAAATTAATTAAATAGGCCAAAAGAATATCTAACAAAGATTTTGAGATTTTGAATACTTTACGTAATCGAATTTAAATCGCAGAGTAAATTCGTTTTGATTTGACAACCTTCTATATATATATACCGAAATTTCAATGGTGTGCTAAATTTATAATGTCCATTGAGAGCGTAATAACGAAATATCGCCGCGACTTTCCGGAAAATTGTTATTTAATTGTGCGGCAGAAAATGTCAAAAACGCGATAGGAGACCGCATAAAATGAAAGGTAATTAAATGCGCGGTATCCCGGCTGATGAGCACCGGACGTGGCCGTTGGATTATGCCGTAATGTGAAATTACAGCTACTGACAAAAAGGGACAGTAAAGCGAATTAGGCTGCCTCAATTAAGATGCAAATTTATTCTAACAATAAAGCGGAACATCTACACCAACATTTAAAGATGCGAAACTTGTTTAATGTTAAAGATTTAATTAAAAAATAATAACTGCCTTTCGCTGTAAATTTAAAAATAATTTTATTCTATTCAGAACAACTCTAAACAATTGTGGTAAGTCTGAAAAGTGCGCAATTTAAAAAGCACAGTTTAAATTGAGTAAAAAATTGAATAAATGCATTTAAAAGAAGTGAGTCGAAGGAGCTCGGCTAAGAGTTCCCTTGTGGCCAAGTGCTGTACATATTTTGCTAGTTAACTTATTTAAAAGTTTTACTCACTGAAATGTAATCATTATTTGCATTTAACCCATTTTTGAATGGGTTCAGGGAGATGTAAATGTCACCAGACCAACGCAATCTAATCAAATCAAATATATAAAAGCGTATTTAAATTCTCTAACAAATTAACATGCCAGCATTTTACGCAATAATTTATTCATATAGCACACACACACTAAAACACACACACACACATACACATATATATATATTTAAAGTGGATAATTTGCTGTTGGGTTCCTGTGCGTTGGCAGTTTGTTTATTGCCTGATTGCTGGCATTTGCCAACATTGCATTTTGCATTGTGCGCTTTGTAAGCCGCTTAACAACCGTTTGTCGCCCTGGCAACGAATATGGCTTTCATATCTTTCAGGGCGTGAAACAAGTCGGAAGCCAAGCTATGCATTTGAGTATGCAGTTGCATAGCTGCTAGAGAACAATGTCCTTGCCACTGACATTTGCCACTCACTGCCTCAATTAGCACATTCCCATATTTACTGGTGCGCCTAATGACTTTACTTCTGATTTTAGAGCACGCATCTCCTTTCAACTGGCTCGAAATCTGCACAGCACTGAAACCACAGATTATTCATTTTAATTACACTCTACAATGGTAAGTGCTTTACATGCCATAAAATGATAATCGCATTGCAGATAAATTTAATGAAAATTGCAGTTAGCAAAACCTTTGTCATGTAAGGCAAGTTAACACACAAATTATACTGACCAAAATCCGGAAATAATTTTCTGTATGACATTTATTGACATTGGTCAGCCTGCAGCTGACATGGCGTATGCGTTATGTGGTATATATGTATATCAAAGTGAAGGCGATGTGCATAACTAAAGATTAGAATGGCAAAATGCATAAGAACACAAAGTCACTTTACCCATGGAAGAATGCATTAAGACTGGCTGTTTCAACTAAGAATAATAAATAATAATGAATATTAAATATCATTTGCGAATTGAATACTTACTTAAAATTCCATTATAACACTTGCGATCTGTAGGGAATCAACATATATATAATGTCAAAAGCTTCAGATTCAACTAAAAATCATGGCAAATTAACAACAGCTTTTCGTTAAATGTGAAAATGTTAACGTGATTTAGCCAAATGGATCTTATACAATACTTCTGTTTTTACGCTTTCCCTGGTTGTTGGCCACAATTTAGTCGTTACCCGCATCTGATAACGCTTTTCGTAGCATATTTACAACGTTGGCAGATAGCAAACGACTTGGCTGGTCGCCTAATTTGTCAGCACTGTCAAATTTATGCAGCTGATATGCAGACGGCTTCCTTGGCCGGAAAGCATAATATAACGCTACATAAGCACATGCCACATGCCACAAGTTCACCATAAACAAGCAGACGAAGCATACACGAACAGTCAGCCCGCCCGCACAGCCGTTGGCCATTGACCGTATTCACCGACAGAACCAGTCCAGGACCATAACCAGGCCCAGGACCACATCCTACCTGTGTAGGTGCACACATAAATTAAGTTGGCCAAAATCTACATCTTTGTGATTTACGTACGCACTTTGTACGCACACATGGACAATGTTTGGCCTAATTGTTCAGATTGCAGGTAACCGAATGCCATTTTTGGCAAATAATCACACGGTGAATATGTGTCCCCCCTCCTCTGTCAGTCATTTCCCCTCTGTGCCGCTCTTTATCATGGCTATGTGGGCCTCAGCTAGCTTTGCCAGTTGCTGCTGAGTTGACATATTCATAAACATAATTGAACGTAAATCCTTAGCATGCCCGAGCACAAATTAATATTACTTAACTGAAAACAAAAGTCGATTTTAAAGAGACTTTTGCATAAATTAAAGCATTTTTTAAACACTTTGCTATGCAAAATGAATCCTTTTATGCGCCACGGCCTGGGTTATATTGGCTTTGCAATTGAGATTGAAATTAACTCAAAAGTGACCAAATGCAAATTAAATTGGACCACACAATTTATTCCTAAACGTCTAAGTTTCTAAAAAAAAAATAATATAAAGAGATTCTCTTAAATTGCTAACCACTTTAATTAAATAAACGTTGCAAAAGCCACAACAAATTTTATGGATGCGTAGAAATGTATCCTTTTGAAGTAGAATTCAACTTAAGTAAAATGTAAGCTCAGCTGTCAAGCGAATTTAAAACTTTGAAAATAAAATTTAATAATTCAAAATAATGTTGTGGAGTACAGTTTACTAGTTGATATCCATAATTAAGTTGTTAAATATATTTTTATTTTTTTAGTTAAGGGCTCAATCTGAGAATACATTTTGGAGTTTGAGAGTTTCTTATCCGATCTTGATAATATTTTATACAGCTCATCAATAATATAACTTCATATAATATATATATATAAATATCTGTGGTTTGCTTTATTCTGCCTGTTGCAAATTTCTCCTGAAAACCATTATACCCTTTAAGCCATATTTAATCGGTTCAATGAAGCGTGCACATGAATTTCGATGATTTGAAGAGTACAGCGTTTACTAAATTTGAAAATTCACTTCGGATAACCCTGTCATTTTTCCATTTTTGGATACACACAAACCCTCAAAAGTCGTAGAGATTTATAGGAGAGCTGTTGGTGATGCAGCCAAGAGGCGTGTCGAGTGTGAAAATGGAAACAAAACTTTTACCTGCCACTTGACAGTTCTTTGGGCCAACATGGCATACAGACATACTGAATATAAAACGAGAGTCACGTTCAACGTGCAACGTGCAACTGCCTCAAATTATATGTTAATGTGCTACACGCTTTTCAGCTCTAATTAAAAGTGCCTTTTATTTTGAAGCCATCTTCTGACGCCACAAAATTAAAACCGATATGAAGGGGCAAGAGCAAAACAAATTTAAAGAGCAGACAAATAAAAAAAATACGATTTTTTAGGATGCTCAGCTTGTGGTCGCAAATCAACACGTAGGACCATAAAAAATGGAACAAAATGATCATCAAGACCCATCAAGGATGGGGCCAGAGTGGTGCGTGATGGCATTTATGGAGGAGGAGGAGGAGGCGGGTGGCTCTCGAAAACCCAAACGCAGATCATGCAAATCATGATGGAAATAAAATTTGGTGCAGGGCGACACAAACAATTTAATAAAATTCAAGTTGAGGGAAATTTACATGCTCCAAAGCACTTGACTGACAGATACTTGGCATTCCAAAACCCATCACGCACACACACACACACACACACACACGTATCCCTCAAGCCCCCTCTACCCCCCCCCCTCAAAACCCAACTCATTCACAATGCATAACGTCTTTTTTTGTCTGCATTACAACTTACGACGATAGTTAAAGTTTTTTTTGCTTCACACGCTGTCTCAGTTTTGTCTTCTGTCACTTAACTTTTGTCTTCGAATTGTCTAGGCAGACAAACACGTCGTCCTTAACCCCTCCCCCCCCTCCCCCAACCATTCAAAGTTTGTTTTTCCTAGCATTTGTGTTCTTAAAATCGAATTTGTATAAATAAATTCGTTATCTGCCATGTTGGATAGCCCATTAGAAGACAAAAAAAAAAAAAAAATCGAATAAAGTGGCAGTAAGAAAATCAAGCCAGAAACACGAACGGTTTTGCGGGCTAAATAAATGTTAATCAGTTGAAGTCGTTGTACTTTTTGGGGCTAAGACTCTTGTCGAATCCGATGAAAACAAATAAATTATGCGATTATTCAAATCAGGCCCAGTTCGTCGGCAAACTGTTCGCATTTTGATTCGGCCTGAAGGGTCTTGTCTTTATCTGTTATCTGAATATTTTAAATATTTCAAGATAAATCCCTAAAAATCATGTGGAGTGGAATAACTTGTTGAACTTATTATTACATTTTTAGTAACTATTTAACAATCTAAATTGGAAATAAAAATAAAACTTATGTTAATTTAAATATTATATTAATTCTGATGTTGGTATTTGTTTGGTGAACTCTAATTGAAATTTAAATAGGTTTAATGATTTAATATATTTTGTATATTGTAAATGATTCTTGCACACTTGACTAATTGTAAAAAAAGACAATTCAGCTATGTTCAACTTGTTAAAAACAAATAATGTAATTATAATAATAATGTTGATATATGATCTAATGATTTCTGAAATACTTAGACAGTTTAATGAGTTTTGTCTCGCCTGTAAGCGAATATACAGATAATTTCCATCAAAATATGTCATATTCAAATGTATTAATTAAACTGAATTAAAGTCATATTTGTGTATTTGTGCAAACCAAAAAGTATGCAAATTATAAATCTGTCAGACAACAATGAAATCTTATTTAGACCTATGGAACACTCTAAAGTGCCAACTGCCAGAGTAAATTTAAATCACACAACGATGAAATATTACACCTGCGGCAAGTATTTCAACAGTTGCCCCAGTTGCCACATGCGGCAGGCACAAGCGGGCAACAGGCAACAAGCAACAACAGGGCCAAGTTCAAATCAAATACACAATTTCTTGCCCAGCCAAAAAAATAAACAGAAAAAAGCAATCATTGCCAAGGTATATAAAATGGTAAAAAGGTAAAGATAAAATATGATAAAAATGTTGAATACATTTAAATTGAATATGGTGCGAAGGGTCGACAGAGGGGGAGGGTTGGTGTATGGATGGAAATTGAAACTGGCTTACCATATTCAAGTGCAAATACGCGTGTAATCAGCTTATTTTCGCATGTTTATAGCATGTTTACAAATATACAATTTGTACATTTTTTTGTTGTAATAATTTTAACAAGTGCTGCAAGATTTTCGAAACTTTTGACCAGCGTGAAAATTAGGGCGAAAAGCGTGTTTAAACGTACATAAATTTTCGGCACAAATTACATGCAAATTTGCAAGCAAGCCAAATTAACAATTATAAACGTCGACTACTCAACATGAAATTTACATAAATTGTACGCATCCTTTTACGGCAATTGCGAGGAGCTTCTACTGTTTCTTGGTGGCAACAACATAGTAAACCAGCAACAAACATTCATAGCCTATGTGGAGCAACACAACCCCTTCTTTCACTCCTACCTCCCCGCTTTCGGCAAACGTCTCTCGCATTTGTTGCCATCAGTCATTGCTGTTGGCCAATGTCCTTGTTGCCTGTTTGCTTTTGACAGCCTTATTTACTGTAAAAAATACAAGTTTTTGTTCTTGTTTTTTTTTTTAGTCGAGCAACCGGCAAAGTAGACGCAGCCAACTGCCAACGTTTTTATCCCAAGTGGCTTATTTGCTGATAGACCTTACCGGTTCTCCTTCAGCTCAGCTCGCGTTCTCTGAGCAGATAACGCCGAGCTGGCGGGTTATCCTCTCTTTGGTGGTGGTCTTGTCCTCATTATTCATAGTGCAGCTTATGCAGTTGATGCACTGCGTTCTTATGCAAATTAAATGCAATGCGATATGCATCTAGAGACACACACATTTGGCATAACATCATGAGAAATGCATCAATGGCAGGCAGGCAGGAGTTGTGCGAAATACCCTTAACCCAACATAGATCGTATCCAACTTAAATATTAAATTTATACAAGCCAGTATATTGATTTATATTGTATCTATCATTGTGGTATATAAAAAACTGACATTTTTTCCATTATTTATTAACGTTTTTTGTACCCTAAATCAATTTAAAATACACGCGACTTGCTTTAGTTTATATAAAATGTTGTTTATATTTTAAATATCATAAATAGTCTGAATATAAAAAATTTTAAATATTCGTTATAATTGCTGCTTGAATTAATCATTTTAATTAATTAATTAGTCTCAGCCATATTTAAAATTAACTCAATAAAACAATTTCAAATATCTGCAGCTAATTTGAGATAATTATTTACGCTCCGCTGACGGCGTGGATCTCCGTGTGATTAGCTGGCGAAGGATAATAATTTTGAAGTAGTTTATTTTCACGCTACAATTAGAGAAAATACTGAGAACAGTGCGCTGCAAAATAATTTCACGGCTGATTACACAAGAGACCCAAACCTACGGAATTTATTGGTAATTGGAAAATGATGTCAAGCTGTTGTCTCTGTTTTTTTTTTTTTTCAGCACCAAGCTGTTCTTGATGATGACGATAAGGACGACAAAGACGACAACGAGGAGGACGATGAGGACGACGTCGGATTGAGATGAGGTCGACAATGTTGTATTGAAGTTTGTGACTGCTCCACACTCGACTGCTGATTAATTAACTAAAGGCAAATCAAGCGAAAGGCAAAGCAAACGGCTAACATCTGATTTGGGTCAAACCAAGTATATTAACCAAGAGCAAGAAAAAACAACAACGAGAGAGAGGGAGAGAGATAGAGAGAGAGAGAGAGAGAGCAAGAGAGAGATAGCTTTATATCTGTTAATTAATTTAACGTTTTGTGGTTTGCTCCACAGACGAACTGCAACTCAAAGTGACATTGCCAGAGCTGAAATTGCTTTTGCCTTTAAAATAAGAAAAAACAAGGGTTTAAAAAAAAATAAAATAACAGAGCTTCTCAGCAGATTGTGAAAATTCAATTTCAACAAAGAAAACTGAGTTTTTAGCAACATAACGTTTGGTAATGGAAAACAAAAACCACACAAAAGCAATAAAAATGCCCAGCCCCAAGTCTTATTCTGCCACATACAATGCATATATGTATATACATATATATATATATACATATATATATATGTGTGTGTGTGTATCTATATAAATGTGTATATGTGTGTGTGTGTTGTGGTGCTTAGACTGGCCATTGTTGGTGTGGCTGCTTAGGCCTTGGCGCCACTTAAATGTTGCGTATGTGCGGCAATATAAAAAAACGAGCCATATAAAATATATATGAAAGTGAATAGATGCCACGCACAGTGGCACGGATAGGCAAATCGCAAAACAGGGGCGGACTGGAATTGATTACACTTCTCTGGATAGTCTTACCACTCAACGCGTTTCCTTCTAACTTGACAAATTAATTTTAAATGAGGCTCACAGATGCTAACATAATATTGAGAAAGTGGCAACTGCATGCAAAATGCTTAAAGTGCATGTTAAGCAGGCCATTAGCCATTAAGCAAAAAGAGAGAGAAAAAAAAATAGGAAAGTTATAAATAAGTCAAGAGTAATTTTAATGGCTTGGTGCCCCTTTTTGGGGGCACAGCACTGTGCAAAATAAGTAAACGCCACATGCTCAACATTTTTATGCTGTTTTATTGCATTGCGCTAAAAGCCAAAGGAAACGAGACGAGATTCAAGCAAAACCACAACACACAACCCAAAAAAAAAAAAAAAATGAAAATACCAAACCCGAAAACCCGGAACCCGCAAACCATGTGAATGCGGCCAAATGGGAAACAGGCGTCGCTAGATTTAAGATGTAAGATGTAAGATGTCAGTTGAGAGTTTGTTGTGTCGAAATTCGAGTTGGCTGTTTCTGCCGTCGTCGGAGCCAAAATCTTATTATGTGCTACATTTAACGCCCAAATAGCCAAACATTTCAGCCAGATATATATCCATTTATTCGAACATCAGGCGGAAATAGAATACACACATTGTGATTGTCTCCGCTCCCGACCACTTCGATATATATCGATGTGCGTAATTCCTGCTGACTTGTATCTTCGTTTAACTCTCGTTCTTGCCACTTTATTTTGCCAAGTCAGCAGCAGTGCAATAAAACTTGAATTGTTTTGTGTGTAAGCCTTTCGTTTTGGTTACCCCTCAAGTGTCGATTGTACCTGAGGTAAGCTGTAAAATCGATGACAGTCATAAACTGTGCCAAATTTATTGCATACTTTTTGGAGAGTGTTGTGTGTGTGTGTGTGCGTGGAGTGTGTGCGTGTTGTGTGTGTTCTGTGTGCTTGCGACAGCATGTTGGGGTGCATACAAGTGCCAGCTGCGGCTGATTGCCCTGTGCCACAGATTAAAGCTATGTAAGGCAACGAATAAATTTTATGCAAGTCATCGTAAAACGTTTAACAACGCATATGTGTGATTTATCAGCAGTCATAAATATATATATCGTTATATATATATATATATATATATATATATTTGTAAAAGGGATACGCCAGATGATTCACCATTGAAACTGTATTAATTATGTGCACAGCCAGTCAGCTTGTCCCATACAGCTTAGTTTATTGTCGTGCCACGCAGTTAATTAAATTAATTCTATAGAAAATTACCCTGGCTTTTCATTAAAATTTAGTTGAATTTACCACGCGACATTTTGCTGATGGATTATTGATGACAGCATTACAAAAAAACGAATTATATGCACCCCCATCTGTTCTAACTGTATCAGCGAATGATTTATACACACCCACACACACACCCACACACACACACAAACACACAACATCAATTAAGTTGTTTATATACTCGCTTCAACATCTTCGATACTTAACAACAAAGTGCGGCAAGCGATGCAGCTTGTCCGACAGTTGAGATGTCAAAGTTTTTGGCCATAGTGCAAGAGCGAAGACCAAAACAAGCAATAGATAAGAAAACTCAAAGAAAACACTGAAAAACCCAAACAACTTGGTCCAAAGGCGAGCAAATAAGGAGCCAACTTGCAGCTGAGAGCAAAAAACACTCTGCAAATTGAGTGTGTGTGTGTGTATCAAAGGATGAGCACGACTTTGGTAAGGAAACAGATTTGGAAATAGTCGTTTATCAAAATGTAGAGAAACTAGGGGAGGTGTAGAGTCGGTAGCCAGTTATTAATTATATCTCTCTCCAACTATACAGATATATAATAAGCATGCCTCAGAGGTGTGCAAGTTTGTTTGCATAATATCAATTAAAGATATGAATTTAAAATTTTGAATTAAAGGTACTTAAACGATATTTTTATTATAATTTTGTAGATATTTTTATTTATGATCAGCAAAACTAGATCTGTATTTTTACCATAGGCAGGTAGGTTTAAGCAAACATTTTGGGGATTTATAATTCTGATTTTGATGTGATTATGCAGTTGGTTAAAAATACATCAAACAGTGTAAATAGTAAATAAAACATTTAACACAATAATTCTCGAGCTTAGCTTTTACAAAATTTATTCCACTCAGAGCAGGGTATTGAGAAAGTCGACCCTTTCTCGTTTGAGGCAACTCTGCTTTTTGGCGATTAATTCATCAAGCTTGCTGCACTTAACTGCTGACAAGCCAGATTCGAGAGGTGTCAGCTTTGGTGTTGCCAAAAATTGTCGCCACCAAAAAGTTTAAAAGAAAATCATGTTTGGTACTAATTGCAAACTTGGCATCGCTCGCACTGTGAAATATCAGTTTTCAACGCAGCGACAGGAAGACAGGTGCTTGCCACAAAATGCAAATATTTACGGTGTTTTATGCAGCATTCTGTTATTTTTATGCGACGAGCATAACGGGATTCGGCGATTGGAATTGTATGGATGCGGCGGCTAATGCAAACCTTGTGGAGCTCTGATATGAAAACACGCGCGGAGCAAATCACCCAGTTCGAATACGCCATTGAATTTTAATGAAGCCACAGCACATTCAGGGACAGACTCTCCAGAGCACTGAGTCCTTTCAATGCGATGTGACCGAGTCAAAGACACGACAGACACGCAGACTATGACAAGCACGAACTGTGATATGTTTACAAAAAAAAAAAAAAGTATAAAAAAATATGTAAACAACTAAAAATGATGTAGACAAGTGAGCTACCCTCTGTCCAGCTGTCAAATTAATGGAAGTACTCGCAGTTCTTAAGACTGACAAAGGGTAAATGAAACCTGGGATAAAATAAAAAATAAAATTAATTTGCGTATAATAATTTGGAGACTAATTATGCTATTTTTAGCAACAAAATGTCAAGCTTAAAATATATCTATCGAAAAGATCTGCTATTAAAATAACGTCCTTTATTATTATCAAAAATTGAAATTAATTGAATAATTATTTATTGACGAATTTATGTGCCTCCTAACATATTTTTAGCAATAATAAGTCAAGTTAGTTATAATATAATCACAAAGATATGTTATTAAAATTATTCATTGTTATCGAAAATTAAAATTAATCGATATTTACAAATGGAGACAGTTAGCTGTGAACTAAAGTTGATCAGTGCAGGATAAACTGGAACTTATATTCCAAATAACTCTCCAGCTCCGCTTAATATCAGGTCGACTGTTCATGCTGATCAAGAATATATACACCTTATCCAATTGACGTTCCTTTCTTCAGCCTGTTACATAGTATCCACAAAACCATTATACCCTTTCTTACACATATTTAATGGGTTCAGGGTATAATAAGAGCAACAACAACAACAAAAAACAAAATGCAGAACAAGTTGCAAAGAAAACAAGTGAAAGTCGCTGCCGCTGTTTTTGAAACCACTCGAACCACACAGTCAACATTCAGCTGCCACGCCCCCATACCGACGCCCATTTTTTGCAAGCAAATTCAGGACATAATTGGGAACGTGTGCGCGTTGCCCCTGGTGCCGCCTGCACACTTAATGCTTATGAAATTCTTAGCAGCACTTCATTTCAGTATATATATATATATATATATATATATATATTCCTAAATTGGCATCTTGATTTATATGGATATTGCGTAATAAGTATTTCTAGACCAAAAACCAATTTGCCAACCGCTTTGCGCTGACTCAAAGCTTCAAGTGTTCTGGAAAAAGAAAAAAAACACAAACGGAATTCTCAACAAATTTAATGAAAACTGAATACAATATTGTCGTGTCTAATTTAATATGCAAACAGAGATCAGCATTTATTATTAAAGTGTAATAAACGAAAAATGCTTCCTTTGACTAGCTGCTTTGTTAGAGTCCTCAGATGCAGTCCAATAAAGGAAAAAAAAAAAATGTGGAAATTAAAGTGCAATTTTGAAGACAATTTTTTTGCTCTTGGTGACGATGACGATGTGCACGATTGCATTGCAATTTTTTGCTACTCATTACGTTTAGAAAATATGGCTAACAAAGGCAGGAAAGAAGTAAGAAATTTCTTCTTAGGTATTTTTTTTTCCTATTATTTTTCGCTGCATTGTTCTGTGAAGCTGTTGTTCAATTTATGATTATATTTTGTTGGAGTATGCGGCAAGCGGAAGCAGCTGTTGAGTAGAAAAATGTTGCACTTACCCAACAGTCTGCCACTTAACGGATGCAGTTTACATTTAGTATAAGTGTGCACTCAACCAAAAACGCATTTCTTTTTGGCACATTTATGTTTTTCTTATGTTGTGCCTAGAAGTCACCCTCTGCCCCCTTTGGCACTTTTGACCACAAAATGACTTATATCAAATGTGGCTCAAATGTGTGCAATTGTGTGTGGGTCCGTTGGCCTCTGAGCTAAAGCATGTGTAAACATACTTCTGGAAATATGAAATATGAGCACAGAATTTAGCAAACAAAATTGGTGAAAATGTGTAGGAGTAGTATAACAAAATATTAAAAAAAAAAAAAATGATATATATATGATGATAAATCCGGTATGAAATATGTTAAAAACAACATTTTTTCTCTTTAAAGCCAACACAAAATCTGCACACATATCCCTTGTGGGTTTTACTCGCTTAAAACATATGAAAATAAATTGTGCAGATTGTGTTTAAATGTAAATCATAAGTTTTTCAAAACTGAAACATTTAACATTTTCTTTATTTGTTTAATACAGATCCAAAGAGAATAATCTTGTTTGTGAAGGCAATTCTTAAATTGCCCTATTTTTGGTATTTACTTTAATAATTATAATAATATCCAGTAACATAATCACAATCATAATCAGAGTGAATGTCTGGCGGAGCATATTAAATTCGATACTAAGAGGAAGTCGCATTTAATCCACGACATCTTCATAAGCCATAAATCAATGTCAGTTTGTCTTTTTATTTGTATCTGTTTTAACTTAAATTATGGCATACTACGGGCAATTTAGAGGTAATTGTTGTGTGTTTAAGAGAAAATGTGGTCCCTCGAAAGTATACACAACATGCTCATTTTAAAATGATAAATTACGTTCGACTATTTTTGTTTAGCAGTAGTCTAAACAAGTAAATTATTAAATTTTGAAGTGCTTATCCTGTCCAGTTGGCTAAAACTGTCATTACGAAATTCTAATGAAGCATGGTAACAGAATTCGCATTGTCGATGTTCGTTGTATGAATCTTAATTACTGGAAACCACAGAACATCAGCACTAATGAACAATGGGCAGTCAGGAATAAGGGCGTATTGTTCAGTCATATATAATGTTTATTAGCATATCATGTAAATTACCGAAACCCATTCACCCGAAAATGGCCACTGCAAGTCCAGGCAGCGGCAACAGCAACAATAACAACAACAACAACAACATTGTTGATCAACATGCTTAGTGGAATTTACACGTTGGTGAATTGGCCGCACTCAACATATTTGCTCTAAGGCATGTTGCATATTCAACAGCAGATCAAGCGAGAGTAGCGTTTAGGTTTGGTTTAGGTTTGCCTTTGGTGTAAGTGGTTGTTAAGCGGAAGATTAAATACAGCCTCAAGCGACAAAAATACAAATCGCCTCTCGAAAAGTTGAGTTTATTGAGGGTCAACAACAATAAATAACTATTAAATTGTACATATATATATATATATAAATATATATATATATAATGTGCAATTTACAATAAGTTCATCTTCGGTTCGCAACATTCTTAAGTTATCTATAGCTTTATATAATGTTTGATATGGCTACCGTCCAATTGTCGAAATAATAGTTAGATAAATAGCTGACTCTGAGCCGACAAAAGTTGGAAGGAAGCTGTATACACAAGCAATAAAACAAAGCTACTAAATGCTAAATATAAAATAAATCATGACACTACAAAAAAAACCCACTTCCTACCAAACTGTTTAAGTCTAAATTAAAAAGGAAATCTATTTAAAATTTTTTAAAACGGATTCTGTTGTGGAAAATTCAAAATAAACATTTCCTTACCTGAAAATTAGCAAAATTTGAATGACGAATAATTTTTCGTTAATTGTTTTAACCACTTTTTACATTATTCTTTATTCAACGATTCAAGATCAAAGACAATCTTCATAATTTATTTATTTATTTGATTATTTATTTTCTAGTGCACTTGTTAATTACATTCTTCAAATTGTGACAACTTTAATACTTAGCATAGCTCAAGGACGAAATGCACAAAAACAACTGTAAATGGATAAGGACTCATCAGCGCATAAGGAATAAGATGAAGAAATACAAGGAACACAAACTAAACTCTTGACGTTTTTAAGCCATAAATAATTCCAAAGACATGCATTTGCGTTTCACCACTCTGGCTTCTGGTTACGTTATTATAACAACGTTAATGTCACTGAGCGTAATTGGAACGGTTTCACTGACCAACCACTCAGACGTCATCCGATCACGCGCTTATTTTGCATACTAAGCGGCGGCTTGCCAGCAGAGAATCGCAAGCAAAACATGAGAAGGGATATTTTAACAGAGCGGCTGCTGTGTGCGAAAGTCAAGCTGTGAGCGAAAGTTAAGCAACACGTGTTCGATTGTTAACAGTTGGCTGCTAAAAGTAAAGCTGTTAAGCTGCTAACAGCTGTAACCTAGTGACTCACATTAAGCTGTCGCTCTTAAATGTGCTCTGTTAAGTTATGTTATCCGTCTCTTAAGGCTCTGTCAGATGACAGCTAAACACATTTGCGCATTTATTTATTTAACCGAATATTTATTTCATTAAATGTTACAGCATGTCATGAGAATGGACAGAGCAACATCTCAGCATAGCAGGATAGTCACAACGAGGAACTTTGACACAGTCGCTTATCTCATAAATTCATGTCAAAGAGGGCTAAGGCTGTCTCAGAAGCCACAGGTGTGGCAACAACAAATAAAGTTGCACATATAACTCAGCCACCCACTGACATTTATTCACAAGGAAATTGGCTTCTCTCCTAGACACATATATGCGAGTGTGCGTATGTGTGTGTTTGTGTGTCAGTTACAATTTGTGCGCTAAAAGTTTGCACACAAAATATAATGTATACGACCCGTGTCATGTACTTTACAATTGTTGCTAGCTGCGTTTGTCATTACGCCAAATGACTTTGACAGAAAAAAGCAAACTCCCATAAATTACGAAGGGGAATAACAACAGCAACAAAACCAAAAACGATAGCCAAAGAATAAACGCAAAGAGATGGCACAATAAAGAGGACAGCAGCTGGCGGTGTGCACTCGGAGCAACCTCAAACCCCTCGTCAACACTGATTGTATTAAGCCGCTTAAATTATGCCATTAGAGTCGAGCGAAGTCAACGACTCGCCGTCGTGTCCAGGCAGACGGCGACATAACTCGAGATAATTCAGTTATAACGCGCTGCAACAAAATAAAAGTATCTCAGTGTCAATGAACGTGTTATACGACTTATCCAGACCAAGACCCACACCCACACCCAGACTCATGTCCATGTCCATGTCCAATTCGATGCCAATGACACACTCTGAGATAACATGGAGCACAAGATAGATGGATTTATATGTATTTGGAAATATATATGATAATTGATGCAAAACGACAAATTAATTTGGCTTATCAACGGAATGAGCAAGCAGCCAAAGACCAAATTGAAGTTCATTTCAGTTTGCTAAACGGTTGACAACGTCACCAATTTAAATGCCAACTCTTTCGAAAGGAGCAGGGGTTGCGGGAATCCGCTAGTGCAGCATTTCAGAAACATCATTTAAATGACAAAGGCTGGCTGTCATAAAAATACTAGAACGAGTTCAAGAGTTCAAGAAACTAAGCAAAAAAAAAAATAACACTTGAAAATAAATATATACATGAATGCTAAGCGCATTTCTTTAAGATAAAACAATTTCTTAAAGACGGTTTTGAGTAAGCAAAGGCATAACAAATTGTAGCCAAACTTAAAGAGGTTTATAAAAAGAATAAAATGATAAAATTATATATAAAACAAAGCAACGAAATAAAGTTATAATAAAAGGACAGATATAAAAACAAAACTAAAATAAAGTAAACGAAGCCAGGCAGAGCCACAAACTTACTCTAGTTCTATGTTTACTTAGTTATGTTATTTATAGCAAAAAGAAAAAGAATATAGTTATAAATTAACCGAGCTAAAGTTATACCATACTGAAATGTATAAAATATATACCCAGCTCAAAAGATAAATACCATAAATCATGTCTCTCTAGAGAGAGCTCCAAGCATCTACATTCTTTTGTTCTAGATGCAGTATTCCATATGCAAATCATTCATTTTAATGCAGTTTACTTTCAGATTGCATTTTGAGCCCAAGAGTAAAATTACCAACTGACTGTAAACGCTAGGAAAACAAACACATCAAATATGTAGCAGTTCTAAAGGGCAACATGAACGAAATTTCATGGGGCACAGGCAAAGGGAAGTGCAACTAAAGTGATTTGTGATGAACACATCGACAAATGACACTCAATTAAGTTGCAAAGTGCGCTGCACTTATACCCAAAATAGACAGGATGTGTCACTCCACTAATAGGATCATTCCGCTGATGCTGATGTCAAATTAAAGTGCATCCGTTACAAATGCCGTGCAGCATTTGCTTGTGGCAGCAACACGTAGCTAAATCACGCGATTCCAATTGATGTCAATTTCGCAATTGTCACTAATAAGTATGCTGCCGCTGCTGCTCCAACTGCACTTCAGTGGCATGCAACCAATGCATACAAATAAGCACATAACGCATACGACATGTATGCGAGGTTGGCAAGTTAGCTTTGCAGTGTGCGTATCTCAAGTCATTAATCATGGAGCTCCGATGACAGCTGACAAAAAGGCAATCGTCACAGTTCTACAAAGGATTTCTTCCACATCCGGCAGCACTGGGTCATTTCTCCTGATTTGACTTGTACGTGTACAGCACCATTTAAAAGCTGAATGTGTGACAAAAACGATTTTGAAAATTGATTGTGTCCACAAATTCATTCATCGTCCAGCCACTAATCTTAACCGGAGCAATTGTTCTGACCTGTGGGAGACGTGGATGAAGTCAAGTAAATTGCTTACGCAACGAAAAACCTGCACAGAAAAATAAATGAAAATTCTCGAGGAAAATGCCTGTAACAAACACATTTTCAGTTGATATATATATTGATTGAATACAAATTTAAATTTGTCTGTTCAATTTTTTACTAAAATTCATCTCTTAGCAGCATTTACATAACATCATTATAAAATTTTTTTATTTGATTGAAAAATAGACGCATTGAAATTAAATAAAAACAAATTGAAATAAATATTTATACTATTTGATGGAAACATAGACACAATGAAATTATATAAAAAATAATTTAAATAAATATTACCATGAAATCTCAATGAATAAATTCTTACGCTTGGCTAAACTAAATTCACAATCGCATTAATTTCAGATGTTAGCATATTGTTTATTTTTTGCAACTGTTTCGTTAGTATTAACAAAAAAGTTAAAGTCGTATTTTAAATTAATTATTATATTTTCTGTTAGCAAAAAATTACAAGCTGCGTGGGCACGCCGAAGACTAGATACCCTTCCTTCTTGACGGGAGCTATTCGGCAGATTTATACATTTTAGTTAGTTGCTTCCAATTTATAGGGTAAATATAGTGAGTTTCGGAAAAAAACTGAAAGAAATGCTAACCAAATTTTTTTTGATTTCAATAACAAACTGCAAAATATTATCTCTTTCGATTTGCATGATTAAAGATATAAAAATAAAATGCATTGGATTGCTCTTTGTGCAAAATGAGAATTAGTAAAATTGAATTAGTTTTCGGCTTTTAATTTTATTATTATTTTTATGAAGAAAGCTGTCAACAACATTAACTTCTGTTGCTAAATAATTTGAACACACTCGAAGTTGCCTCCTTCAATGCGTTGCACAATTAAAAGTAAATTTGAGAACCCTCAATATTAAATCAAATAATTGCATTGTGCAAAACGTATACAATAACAAAATCAGAGGTTTTTAATATCAATAATGGCATTGTAAAAAATATATAATAATAAGTAATTATTAAAAAAAAAATATACGCAAACCAAGGACCAAGCTTTCAATGTTCATTGCTGTTTAAGGACATAATTTACCAAATGTACTTGAATCGAATTCAAGGTGCACTTATTTATATTCAAAACCGATTCTTCAATAAATGTTAGGACTATTTTCAATTTGTGCTGCTCAGGTTATATAGGATTGCAAAGACTTTGCTTTATTTTTTTTAAGCCATTTTTGCTTCAGTCGATTGCTTTCGATGGCAATAAACGGAATAAATTGTGCAGAGGTTTGGTTTTTGCATTTTTTTCCACTCTATTTGAATTCTTTTGAGACAAACTAATAAATAAATACATAAATAAAGCAAATGATAAATATAAGAAATGCTTTGTCAGCGTACTCATGGAAAAAAGCTACTCAAGTGCTGGGACAACGTTTTTGGCTCAAGTAATTAGCAATTTATGTAACTTTGGCTCCAGCCATTTGTAACGGTAAAACGGCACAACTTGGGTCATTACAGTTAACACCTTTCCGTCCTTAGAGGCCAGCCAAACCAAATGACTCTTAGCCCCAGCATAATGAATTGTTACCTAATCATGATTTATCTGTACTCAGCACATAAATCTGAGATTCATTGTGGAACACGTATACATCATAAGCGGATGTCAACGACTTGATGAGACCCTGGAAAAAAAAACTTGAAGATATGTATATAAATTTCTATTGGAGATATCAAAGATTTCTAAGAATGCATATTTTAAGATCAAGTTTTTAACGTTCTTTCTTCGTGGAACCCATCTAATAACTTATGCTAAACAATCGACTTATGCAGCTGAAGCTACATCAAAATCTACACCTTAATTACATAAATTTTACAAGTTAAGCCTAGTCATTTCTGGCCTCAATCAACACTTTGACCTTTTGGCCACAATATGAGCTCGTTAGTCAATTTTCGGCAATTTGATGCCAATCAATAATAAATGTAAAAAATAACCTAATATCCTCAACTGGAGTTGGCGCTTTGCTCTTGTTCTGATAGCTGATGTAACTGATGTTGCTAATGATAATGACGATGATGATGATGATGATGCCGCTGGTAAAGTAATCGAAAGTAGAAAATTGTGGCAAACGTGAAATATGGTCGGTCGGTAGTTGGACACGCGCTCTTCCAATATAATTTAACGCCACATCATGGCAGCTGTTCTCGGCCAAGACAACGGCGCCAATTGACCGAAAATCAATGGCCTCCATCACACAAATTCAATTTTTTTTCTGCTATTTTTTTTTTTTGGTATTGGAGTCATCAACACCCAAACGGCCACAAGCCCAGCATCATCCGTGGTTGAAATATATTTTTGTCTATATTTTCTTTATACTATTTTGGTTTTACTGATGGTCATCTGCCATGTGGCAATATATTTTCACGCTCCAAATTGTAGTTAGACACGAACTTTAAATCGCCTTTGAATATATATCCTGCATATATGCCAAATTAATAGTGCTTTGTTCAGTTTCAGCTAGGTTCACTTTATTAGCTGATTACTTATTTAATTGGTATTTCAAATTACTAATGATTTTATTCGTTTGTGGGCAATTATTTTATGTTTTGAGCATAACTTTTTCTGAATAAATAATTGCTAAAAGTGATTAAAATTCAACATTCTAAAGACCCTAATAAAAATTGGTACATCAAAAATATTACTTTGACTGGACACGACCACCAATTACATTGTGTAGCATCCCCTTCCCCTCCTCATCTGAACAATTTCACAGTCGCATTTTTAATGGTTTTTTGGCATCGCATTGGATTTCTCGCGTCATTTTTTCCAACCAATTTCAGCTACTCCACAACTTAATTGGCTAGACTGCTCGCCAAATTTTCGCAAATTTGCCAACTGGTGCACCATTAATTATTTACAGTTCCTGCAGCTATTTGCTGTTTGCCAACAAAAGAAACTTACTTGAACCAATAATAGAAAAGCATATTTCTCGTAACTGAAACAAATAATCAAGATATAAGTTTTAAAGAAAAATTCTAAGATTTTGCATAGCTAAAAATCGACTTCTACTGTAAGTTTTTTAAAAATGATAAAATTTTGTTTTTGTGTTTTCCAAATACAACAATTTGGAAGTGGCAAATTTGGGCCGTTACCAAAAGAAAAGCTGTCTAAAATACTATGAATTAAGCTAACAAGTGCCAAGACAATGGGCTTAAAGTCAAGTTTTCGACTTTTTCCCGCTGTGAATTTAAGTGAACCAAACACTTCATTGCAATTCGGTTAAAACGCTAGAGTACAATTTTTATGTCTATTCGAAAATGGCTTTGGCGCATTAGCGGCATAAAACAGGCAATAGGCATTAGCCCAAAAATCCTTTAAGCATCAATACACACAACGACACACACACACAGCATCCAAGCACACACACACACACACACTGTTTTGGGCGCGACGCTGTTTTATTGGCGTGCACGTGCAAGGACCTAAATCGGGAAGAGCGCCAAATGCCAGCAGGACCCCATCGAGTTTCCCATGAAAATCAACGCTTAATGTGTCCCTAATAGCCTTCGCATAAATTACCGTGCGATTTTGCAATAATGCTGGGAAACCCAGTCAGCAAAACAGTCGCTGTTCGAAATTGGCTCTAAATTTTATGTAAGTTTCATGGACTTTACGCATGATTTGATTTACCACTGACCAAGGGCGTGCAATCTGATTACGACGAGGGTGGAGCGCCATGGAACCCCTTCAGCAAACGAAAAGCGAATTTAAACTAGATTATAAATACATATTTATTCATAATTTTGTACTTACATTTATCAAATTTTATATATGAAACGTAGTTAAAATAAACATAAAAAAATAAGAAACATTTTCAGAAATGTGCGCAATCCCTTTGCAAAAAAGCTGACTACGCCCCTGCCACCATGCGAATTTAATTAAGGCAAATGCCAAATGTCAATACAATCAAAGCTGCGACAACATCCTGCCAATAGACTTTTCAATTAGAAAAGCAAATAATGAAGAGCTAAATTGAAAAACTGTCAACAGGTAGACACAACATAAGGGACAGAAAGGTGGAAATGCGTAAAGGCCTTTATTCCATGGAAGACATAAGGTCAAAATTTATTTTTACAACTATTCTGTATCGATTGCATGTCTACATACATTTGTCTATATATGTATGTAATTAAAAACAATAGACTTGAACCAGAAGTTATTTCGTCAAATGAGTGCAAATTTCAGCTCAATATTTAATATTTAAAATAATAGGCTTACAGACGGACTTGGATGGACTTGGCTATATTGACTCTGCCCTTGACCGCGTTCAAAAATACTTTTTACATACACAAAATTATTATGTATTTAATACTTTAAAAAATTTAATCAGCTTTGATAAGAGTTAATATTTATAAGCCATGCCACAGATATTAAATATAGCTTATACAAATATTAAGCACATAAAAATGCTGTAGTGTGGTGAGCTCGACTATCATATACCCTAATCCCAGTTAGGGGGTAAATAAAATAAATGTTAAATAAATTTAAGTTATATTGCCAAAGTTGCCTTTGAAAATTTTTATTTACTCAAAGATAAATGGAATTACAGAGACTGAAGAGTAATAAAAAGTAGGCAGTGCATATATTTATTCACAAGCCCAAACTTAAATCAGCTGCTTGTGATAAATGTATTACTACATTTGTTGACTTATTACTGCTCAACTAAAAAAATAAAAAATAGAAAAAATAACCAAATTATATTTTATTTGTGCGAGAAAAAGAAGGCCTGCCTAATTTGGGCTTTTACTATAAAATAAAAAATCGCTGACTCATCAAGTGCATAGAGCATTGACTTATATACAAATAGTTGTCCCGTTGTTAAGATAAGGCGCCAAATACGTCAGTGCAATTCGCTACATTATCATTAAAACCTTATCAGCATGCTTCTACCAGCTTAATATCATAATTATCTGCGCGAAAACATTTATAAATATAAAATAAAACGTAAGAAGAAATGTAAATAATGTTATCTAGGCAGGTTGCACCGAACATTGAAAGACAAACAAAACTAAATTCAACGACATTTACTGATAATATTTTTTTGCATTCGTCATTGTGATGTTCGAAATCTTAATGTTTTTTTTTTACATTTGCTCTCTTCCAGCACTCTTGCTCAGAGAGCCGGTATATAAAAGCTTTAAAAGCCGTTCGAATTGCTCAGGTTGCATTCGCAGCTAAACGCAGCAACTACGGAATATTTTAAAATGGAGCTGTTAACAGTCGCGCTGCTGGGCGTGGCTCTGGCACTGTTGTACCAACTCTACCAGTATACGTACAAATACTGGGAAAAGCGCGGAGTGCCTTTCGAGCGTCCTCTGCCCATAGTCGGCAATTTGCGGGGTGTGGGCCATAAACTACACTTTCGCGACATCAATCAGCGACTTTATGATCGCTTCAAGGGCACATCACCATTTGCAGGCATGTTTATGTTCTTTAGGCCTGTGGCGTTCATTGTGGATTTGGATCTGGTCAAGCAGGTGCTGGTCAAGGACTTTACACTGTTTGAGAATCGTGGCGTCTTTAGCAATGTGCGCGATGATCCCCTGACGGGTCATCTGTTCGCGCTGGAGGGCGATGAATGGCGCTCGATGAGGCACAAACTGACGCCAGTTTTCACATCCGGCAAGATGAAGCACATGTTTAGCATTGTCGTCGATGTGGGTAAGCATCTGGGCGAGACTATGGATAAAGCCGTTGTAGCTAGCAGTAGCGATGTGGAGATAAAGGAGCTGTGCGCTCGGTTTACCACAGATGTGATTGGCACATGTGCCTTTGGACTGGAGTGCAATAGTCTGGCGGATCCGCAGGCCGAGTTCCGAGCCAAGGGTCGCCAACTCTTCGAGAGGCCGCGTTATCATCAGTCGGTGCGGGCCTTCATCTTCACAAATGCCAAATTGGCCAAAAAGATGCGCATGAAGGCCTTCCCCGATGATGTGTCGGAGTTCTTCATGCAGGCGGTCCGGGACACAGTCGACCATCGAATGAAGCACAACATTAAACGCAACGATTTTCTCGATCAGCTTATCGATCTGCGTGCGGAGAACGAGGAGGCAGCTCGTCTTGGCAAGGGCATAGATCTGTCGCAAGGCCTGACCATAGAGCAGATGGCTGCCCAGGCTTTTGTATTCTTCATTGCTGGCTTCGAGACCTCCTCGAGCACAATGGCCGTTTGTCTGTATGAGCTGGCCCTACACCAGGATGTGCAAGAGCGTCTGCGCCAGGAGATCGAAACGGCGCTGAAAGAGACCTCGAATGGGGAGCAGCTCACCTACGATGCCATGCAAAAAATGACATATTTAGACCAGGTGCTGGCAGGTATGCAAATCGCAGCTTAAATCCCAAAATTGTTTTTAATATTTAATAAATTTTCACATAGAAACACTGCGCAAATATCCGATTCTTCCGCACTTGACGCGTTTGGCTAACAAGGATTACAAAGTGGCTGGCACACAGATGGTCATTGAAAAGGACACTATGGTTCTGATACCTGTGCATAATATACACCATGATCCACAGATCTATCCCTCGCCCGAACTCTTTGATCCCAGTCGTTTCGAACCCGAGGTCATCAAGGCCAGGCATCAGTTTGCCTATCTGCCGTTTGGCGATGGACCCCGCAACTGTATTGGAGAACGCTTTGGTAAAATGCAAGCTAAGATTGGACTCATCGCCCTTCTGCGATGCTTCAAATTCGGTGTCTCCAAGCAGACGGAGGTGCCACTGATTCTCAGTAAGCGCACCTTTACCCTTAACAGCCAATCTGGCATTCACCTGAAGGTGGAACGCATTTAGTCATTATAATTTTTGTACTTAAAAGTGATGCTAATCACCAATAATTGCAGCGGTTAATCTAATCTCATTTGGTGTTGAGCTTTTATAATTTTTGATACATAATCTCGGAATTAATTAGTAAGAAGCTGGTGAAGGCAAGCTGAGAAGTCAGATTCCATTATCATTTGTGGAGAACAATTCTTTAATTGTTTTTGGTGTTCGGCATTTAACTCAATTTTAAACGACCAAGTTGTGATTTTAAATACTCTTAGAACTTGTTTTGTTTTGTTATAAGCTTATTTATACTACGCTTAAAATAAACACATTAATTGTTAGATTAAACAAGATTTCATTCAAAGCCTTCGCAAAATTGAGCGAAATTCAACAAGCGAAAGCTTTTGCTGTGCTCGGCACTTGAAAGCTTAATCGCTCTCTCATTCTCTCCCTCTGTTTATTTATCAATTGTTCTCTCACGCTCGATTGTTTATGCTGCGCGATTTCAATATATACTCTGCATTTGTTTTTGTATGCGATCAATACATTTCAGACTAGTTTGCTTATCATATGTATGTAAATAATAATATATATGTATATTGTTTAAGAATTATTAAAATATTTTTATTTCTCAGTGACTTACTTATACTTATCATATGGTTAGAATTTATTGCAAGGCAAAACTAAAGGAAATAAATAATAGAGATAGATTCTACTGTCTTAATATAAATATCTTCTAGTTAAGTATATTTTTATAATTTCTTTATATTCGATGACCTACAGTGTTTTCGAATAAAGCAGTTACGTTACAAAATCGATTACGAAAACTGCATCATGCATGTGAGAAAAGCCGTATTTCAAGGCATATCAATTATCGTTCAATGTCTTTTGTGCAATGTGCCGTCATTTATCAAGTTCAAACTGCATTTGTTTGCCAAGCTGTCTCTCTCTTATACACTCTCTCTTTCTCTCTTACAGTCTTTGCACAATCTCTGTTCCTCGTCCACGCCCCCACTATTCATGTCGGACTCAGTCAATTAATCTTTTTGAGAGCAAGTAAGCCAAGCGAGTGAGCGAGTGAGCGAGGCGACTTTGAGCTTCTGTTGTTTATGCTCCAGTTGAATAGATAACAATATATCAATAGCAATTGGCGAACAGTTGAAAGTGAAAAGCATAAAATGCTTGATGTGCTCGCGCTAATTCTGATTACACTGGCCATCGGGTTTTGGTACGTGCGCATCCGTTTTAGCTATTGGATGCGACGCCAGATAAGCTATGAGCGACCCACATTTCCCATGGGAAATTTTCGCGGTTTTCGCAAAACGGTTCACTATAAAGACATTCTGACGCCGCTGTACGAACGCTTCAAGTCGACGGGATCACCATTTGCAGGCATATATTTTATGCTGCGCCCGGTAGTGCTGGTGCTGGATTTGGAGCTGGCCAAAGACGTGCTGATCAGGGATTTTGTCAACTTTGAGGATCGCGGCATTTATCACAATGAGCAAGATGATCCACTCACCGGCCATCTATTCCGCATCGATGGACTAAAGTGGAGACCGCTGCGTCAGAAAATGACACCCACCTTTAGCTCCGGCAAGATGAAGTTCATGTTTCCCACGGTGTGTGCCGTGGGCCAGGAACTTGCTCAGATCTGTGCGGAGCATTCGCAGAATTCGATTTGTGGCATTCTGGAAGTGAACGACTTGATGTCCAGATATACGTCGGACGTGATTGGCAGCTGTGTCTTCGGCCTGGACTGCAATGGACTACGCAATCCGGAAGCTGAGTTTGCCAAAATGGGCAGACGAGCGTTCACCGACCGACGGCACAACAAACTCATCGATAGCTTCATTGAGAGCTTTCCGCATTGGGCACGACGACTGCGCCTCCGTCAAATTCATCCGGACATCACGGAATTCTATCTGCGCATTGTCCGCGACACGGTTAAGGAGCGCGAGTCCAAAGGCATCGTGCGCAACGATTTCATGAATCTGCTCATCGAGATGAAGCAACGCGGCGAGCTCACACTGCCAGAGATGGCCGCCCAGTCGTTCATATTCTTTGTCGCCGGCTTCGATACCTCAGCATCGACCCTAACCTTTGCCCTCTACGAACTGGCCAAGCAGCCGCAAATCCAGCTCAAGCTCAGGCAAGAAATCGAGCAATCCCTGCAACGGCACAGTGGCCAATTCACATACGAATGCATGCAGGAGCTGCGCTATATGGAGCTGGTCATTGCGGGTGAGTGTTCGTAGAGTATTCAAAACTGTCCAATTTAATTACCATTGTTATGACAAAATTTAATACAAGAAACTTCTTCAGAGACACTCCGAAAATATCCCATTCTGCCGCATCTTTCGCGCGTCGCTCGTAATTATTATGCGGCAAAGGGTGATCGACACTATTATATAGAACCCGGTCAGATGCTGTTGATACCCGTTTATGGCATTCATCACGATCCCCAACTGTATCCAGAGCCAGACAAATTCATACCGGAGCGTTTCCTGGCCGATCAGATGGCAGAGCGGCCCACCGCATCCTGGCTGCCCTTTGGCGATGGGCCGCGCAACTGCATCGGGATGCGATTCGGCAAGATGCAGACGAGTATTGCCTTGTTCCATCTACTAAAACGCTTTCAATTCAGTGTCTGTCCGCGAACTGTGTCCAAAATTGACTTTAACAAATCCAACATGCTACTCAGTTCGGCCAGTGGTATTTATCTTAAGCTGGAGGAGCTGCAAAGCATATAATATCAAATACAGATATTGAATTATTCACTCAACTCATTATTAGTACTTATCACATATATATTGACCACTGCCTGACACTTTTATATGTTTTAAATCAAAAAACATTTTTAATATATTAGGTAAAACTTGCAAATATATATAAAGTTTATCATAAATAAATTTCACAATGTATTAATAAATAAATATGCTTGTCCAATCTTAAATGCTAATGAAAATATATTGTGATCCTATTAAAACTGGTTTAACAATATATATATTCAATAGCATTTCAGATTAGATAAGCTTATTTTGTATAGTATATATTTTCTTGATCGGTATTAACAGACAATATGAACAAAAGGATTTCAGATGCTATATGGGCCAAAGAATGTTGGAATATAAATCGAATCAAGTTCAGTGAATATTGATACAAGAAAAGTCAAATGTTAAAAGCAAATAATATATAATAATAAATTATTGAAGAGCTGCCGTAGTCGAAAACGTATCCTCAAATTGCTTTCAAGCTTTTGTGCAGGGTATATCATAGTCGAGCTTACTCGACTACAACATTCACACTGATTCATCACAATCACAGACCAATCCTACTGCCGAATCAAAATTTTAGACATTTGGCAACAATTATTACGATTATTGAGTGAAAATTTCAGCATTCAAAATTATGGACTTGGAGCCTAAATGAATTAACAGTTGTTTATAACAGATAACTCAAGCGAAAAGCTTTCTGAGAGAGCGAGCTTTTGCCTATAAATACATTGTGCTCATTTATTTAAAGCTCAGTCAGCTGCAGTCTGTTAAAATGTCTGTAATTCTAACGTTTATCGCTATTATTGTCGCACTGCTCATTTACGGAGTGCGGCACAGGTATAACTATTGGAATCGTCGTGGTATTCCGCACGATGTACCCAAGTTTCCCAAAGGCAACGTTGGCAACTGGCCATCGAAGCAGCAACTCGGTTTACTCTTTGGTGAATACTATCTGAAATACAAAGATGCCAAGATTCCCTTTGCCGGCTTCTTATTCTTCTTCACGAAGATGATTGTGGTCACCGACTTGGAACTGGTAAAACGCGTCTTGATTAAAGACTTCCATAATTTTGAGAATCGTGGCGTCTTCTACAATGAAGTCGAAGATCCCCTATCGGCCAGCCTGTTCAGCATTGAGGGTCAGAAGTGGCGCCATCTCCGGCACAAGCTGACGCCCACTTTCACCTCGGGCAAAATGAAGCACATGCTGCCCATCGTTCTGAAAGTCGCCGAGGAATTGGCCAACATGTTTAACGAGAAGGTCACATCACAAAAAGAGCTGGAGATTACGGATCTAGTGGG
Source organism: Drosophila demipolita (assembly GCA_035042405.1). Classification (NCBI taxonomy): domain Eukaryota; kingdom Metazoa; phylum Arthropoda; class Insecta; order Diptera; family Drosophilidae; genus Drosophila; species Drosophila demipolita. The sequence goes on from JAWNLI010000025.1 coordinate 1,613,701, forward strand.
TCGCTATACGGCAGATGTGATTGGCACCTGTGCCTTTGGTCTCGATTGCAACAGTCAGCGCAATCCCGATGCCGAATTTGTCAGCATGGGCAAGCGAGCTGTTTCAGAGCGAGCCTATCGTGGACTCCTTGATTTCTTCATCTTCGGCTTCCCCAAACTGGCACGTCGTTTCCATATGCGGATGACAGTTCCGGAGGTTGAGGACTTCTATATGCGGATCATAAGAGACACCATCGATTATCGTGTGAAGAACAATGAGAGGCGAAACGATTTCATGGACATGCTCATCGAAATGTATAAGAAGGAGCAGGAGGGAAACACCGACGAGGGTCTGACCTTTAATGAGTTGGCCGCCCAAGCGTTCATTTTCTTTGTGGCCGGCTTTGAGACCAGCTCCACAACCATGGGATTTGCCCTATACGAGCTTGCCCTGAATCAGGATGTGCAGGACAAACTGAGAGAGGAGATTATCGAAGTGCTTACCAAGCATAACAATACCTTCTCCTACGACAATATTAAGGAAATGACATACCTCGAACAGGTTGTGATGGGTAAGTTATAAGAACCACATTCCTTGATCATTATATAATTTCGAGTTTTCATTTAGAAACACTACGCAAATATCCCGTGCTGTCTCATCTTACACGCAAGACGATCGCGGACTATACCCCGGACGATCCAAAGTATTATATTGAGAAAGATACGATTGTTGTTGTGTCCGCCATTGGCATTCACTTTAACCCGGACATCTATCACGAGCCGCACAAGTTTAAGCCAGAGCGCTTCACGGCCGAGGAAATTGCGGCTCGGCCATCCGTTAGTTGGTTGCCCTTCGGCGATGGTCCCCGGAACTGCATTGGATCACGATTCGGTATGATGCAGTCCTGTGTGGGACTGGCCCATCTGATAAGGGACCACAAGTTCAGCGTGTCGCCCCAAACGCAAATACCCCTGAAAATGGTGACTAAAAATATATTGTTATGCTCTGAAAATGGCATTCATTTAAATGTCGAAAGAGTTAACAAATAATACGACATGGAATCATTGGTTATATAAAAAGATAACATATTTTATTGGTGAAGTCAACAGTTTTTAGACTTTAACAACTTTGATTATTTCGGCGTATCTAATCTTAAAATGTTAAACACAAAATATGCCGATTATAATTAATCTATGATTTTACACACATTTTCTGGTAAAATGTTGATATAAATTATAAATTATTATATCTTTACATCTTTCTTTATATTTTTATACTTCTTGTCATTTTATAGATAACTTAATTTTTCGATCAATTTAAAATTTGAAATAGATTTATTTTCTTAACAAAAAAAAGTATGAGCACACAAAAATATTTGTGTATTTATATTTTCATTTTAATTGCAAAACTAAGTAAATTAATTGATTTTATGTAACTGTAAATGTTCAAATAAATTATATAATTAATAGAATGATATTTCAGTTAATCCCAATGTTTTATGACATAAAAACTTAGCTTGTAAATAAACATATTACCGAAAAATCTCGTATAAAATTTCAAATTATGATATAAAATATTGCTAGGAGAGTTCAAAGATTTGTTGTGGGTCAACTTAAATCATTCATCCATTTTACTATTACTTGTTTAAAATAATATTAATTATAGCTGCTCGTATGTCAAGTAGTAATGCCAGATGAGTATAAATATATAGCAAAATTCTAGATGACCTCTGGCTCTACATCGTTTGTCAAACGTTTGAAATAAAAATCTCGTCAACGTGTTTGTAATAAGCTAAATTTAAGTGGGGTCTTGACCCAAACAGCGCGGGTCAAAAAAATTCGCTATATAAGAGCCGGAGAAATCGTGCAACTGTTGACCAGTCTAAATCTAATTAGCAAAGTAAAATGTTCGCCTGCTACTCGCTGTGTGTGTTTTTCCTGATTGGTGTCTATATATGGATGCAGCACAGATTATCCTACTTCAAGCGTCGTGGCATTGCACATGAGGCACCCTTGCCACTGGTGGGCAACATGTGGGGTTGGCGAGTCACCAAACATACCTCGGAGATAATTCGGAGGCTCTACTTTAAGTACAAGCACCTGGGACCCTATGTGGGTGCCTACTTTTTAATGACGCCATTTTGGATTATCACTGATATGGAGCTGCTGAAGCGCATCTTTATAAAGGACTTTGCCAACTTCGATAGTCGTGGTCTGTTCTACAATGAGCGAGATGATCCCTTGTCGGCGCATCTCTTTGCGATTGATGGTCCCAAGTGGCATAGCTTAAGGCACCGAATGACGCCCATCTTTAGTGGTGCCAAAATGAAGTTAATGTTTCCATCTGTGCTGCGCACAGCTTCCGAATTGGTTAGCGTCCTCCAAGAGCGTTGCGGCGGACAAGCGTCCAACTTGGAGGTTACCAAAATACTGGCCTGTTACACATCGGACACAATTGGCGCAGCCATATTCGGACTGGAGTGCAATGGTCTGCGCGATCCAAAAGCACCCTTTGTCCAGATGGGCCTAAATGCTATGCTGAAGAAACGCTTGGATTACATCTTCTGCCTGTTGTTTCCCAAGCTCAGCCTTAAGCTGCGACTCAAACGCACGCCCCGCGATGTGGAAGCCTTCTATATGGGCATGGTTAAGGACACTATCAGCTACCGGGAAAAGTTCAACATCAAGCGCAATGATTTCATCGATATCATGCTGCAAATGAAGCACAAATACGATGCGGGCAATCTGGAAGAGGGTCTGTCGCTCAACGAGATCGCCGCACAGATGTATGTCTTTCTGGTGGCTGGCTTTGAGACGACAGCAACGGCTTTGAGTCTGGCTCTGTACGAGCTGGCACGACACGAGCACATCCAGCTGCAGCTCAGAGAGGAGATCGAGGAAGTCATCGCCAACTACGGAGAGAATGGGGAGTTGAGCTATGAGGCCTTGCAGAAAATGAAATATTTGGATCAGGTTATATCGGGTAAGCAGCAATCAAAAGGATAAACAAATCAATTAGGCATTTATTATATATTTCCATCTATAAGAGATGAACTTAAAATTTTAATATTAATAATTCGCTATTATATTTCATTCTCTCAGAGACCCTACGCATGTATCCCGTTGCCTCGGAGCATATGCGACGCGCCAACGCCCACTATGAGTTACCCAATCAACCCAATTATTATATACCAGCTGGGGCGCAGTTGATTATACCCGTCTATTCCATACATCACGATCCGGAATACTATCCGGAGCCGGAGAGGTTTTTGCCCGAACGCTTCACAGAGGAGGCCATCCAGCAGCGGCCAACTTGTTCCTATCTACCCTTTGGAATGGGTCCTCGAATCTGCATAGGAATGCGTTTTGGCAAAATTAAGCTGGCAGTGGGTTTAATTTCATTGTTGCGTCATTTTCGCTTCAGTCTCTCGCCGAATACCCCGCAGCCCATGGAATTCACTAAACACTCGTTTCTACTGCACACCAAATGTTTCAAGCTACTTGTGGAGCCACTGAGCTGAGCTGAGTTGAAGCTAAATTAAATGCCGAGAACAAAGTTCAACTCAAATTAGTTTATAGCCATCCCAAGCCACTGTCTTTATAACGCATTTAGTGAGGCTAAAACAAACTCATTTTATTTTTATCAACAATGCTGTGAACCAAAACAAAACAGGTTAATAATAAACACATATAATCGTGACGTCATACTCTCTTTCATTTCTGAAGAGCTTTATTTTTATGCTCAGCACAAGAGAGTAATTAAGCTTACATAAACATATTTTGGAATGAACTTTGCCTACGCAAAGCCTCAATTAAACTGTAGTAGTTATTTTATTATCATTTAAAAAATTACAAATGAAGCCGACTTGTTAAACACGCTCAACTTTCAGGAAAATGCCCGACTCGCTGTTAATCAAGAAGCTCTCCTTGTTATATTTAATGGGAATTTGTGTCTGCTCACACACCGAAAACTTAAAGTTCTTGATGAGCATAGCCAGGCCGACACGTGCTTGCATCTGGCCAAAGCGCAGACCAATACAGTTACGGGGTCCATCTCCAAATGGAAGCCATTCCACCGAGTCACGATTATTGACTCGCTCTTCGTTAAAGTTATCTGGATTGAAGCGATTCGGTTCGGGATAATATCTCTCATCACGATGAATAGCGCCGGCGGGTATCACAACTGGCATTCCCTTCTTGATCACATAATTGGGATGACCAGGAACCACATAGTCCTCCAAGCATTCACGGTTTAAGACTGGCAGCACAGTATACAGACGAAGTGTTTCTAGAAATAAATGATATCTTTATTTGTCTATGCTTTAGAGGAATGTTGTCGTTATATACCTGATATAACCTGATCCAAATACTTCATCTCTTTGATACACTCATACGATAGTTCTCCATTGTGTCTGGATAGTACCTCATTACAATCCTCCCTCAAGCGATTCTGTATGTCCTCCGCCTTAGCCAGCTCGTAAAGGGCGAATCCCATTGTGGTAGAAGAAGTCTCAAATCCAGCAGCGAAGAAAACGAAAGCTTGGGCAGTGACTTCTTCAATCGTCAAGTTTATATTATCTCCTGTCTCCGTCTTCAAGAGGGGCTTGTTTTTCAAGTCAATCAGCTGATCCATGAAATCGTTGCGTCTCACATTATTTTGTTCCCTGTATTCTACAGTTTCTTTCACAATACGCAGAAAAAACTTTTCGATGTTCTCGGGAGTCATTTTCATGTGGATGCGTTTGGCAAAATTAGGGAAGCTATTCAGGATTATAAGTCCCAGAGGACCGTGACGTAAATCAGTTATGGCCTTACGTCCCATTACGCGGAACTCTACATCCGGATCCTTCAGACTACTGCAATCAATGCCAAAGGCACAGGTCCCTATAACATCAGTGGTAAATCTCGCCAAAAGATCTTTGACCTCCACAGTCGACGACTTTGATACCATATCGCCGAGAACTTGTATAAATTCATTACTAACGTTGACAACTGTGGGAAACATGTACTTCATTTTCCCGGAAGTAAACGTTGAAGTTAGTTTGCTCCTCATCGATTTCCACTTGTGTCCGTCTAATAGAAATAGTTGACCTGACAACGGATCATCTTCGGGGTTACTGAAGAATCCTCGGTCGGTGAAATTACTAAAATCCTTGATGAGAATGTGCTTTATCAAGAACGGTTCTAGGATAAATGCAGCTGGACGTTGAAACCAATAGAAACCGACAAAAGGACCCTTTCCACGGAATTTACCGTAGTATTGCATAAAAATATCTGCGAAGGCGCGCTTCGTACGCACACCCGCCATGCTGCCTAGCATCAGATGGGGTTCCTCGCAGGGAATGCCCAAATTTTGCCAGTGCTGCATAGTGCGACGTAACCGCAAGAATAGATAACCAATTAGGGCAATTGCCACAGTGAGCAACAAAATGCCGACGCCCATTTTGATATTGATCACAATTATCACTGCGCTTCAAAATGAAATGCACTCAAGTACAAATGAACTTCGGCGAACTACTGAGAGAAACTGCCGTTGTCTGTTTTACAGTATTCAAAAGCTTTGTAGACAAAAGCTTTCTCCATGTTTAAGTACTTTGTTGACAAACTGCATTATAATTATATTTATGATAAGGTTTTTATTATCTAGTTTTATTAAAGCTAAAAATTAAATAAATGTTAAATTAAATTTAAATTTCACTTTTAAGCAACAGTTGACAAAATAAATGCAATTCCTATGAATTGAGAATACGTTTACCTAGAAAACCCTTGACAGCTGAAAATAAATGATTGAACCTACCTCAACAGCAGATCACCATTTGTAAAACTGTTCGAAAAAAACAACATTTGAAAGCTTCGCTTATAATTTTATTTTACAATTGCTATAATTATTACGTTGTTTTGCCATACTAATTGTTAAACCTAAGAGAAAATATCAGAATTACTGTGTATTATTAGTTCTCTTTGTGATATTTAATAGGGCTTTGCGGTTTATTATCATAGCTTAAAGTTCTTGATTAGCTGGTGCATCTCTCCTAAAGCGCATACCATTACAGTTACGAGGTATATCTCCTATTGGGAATTACGATTATTCGTTCATACTTAAAGTTATCTGGATTGATGTGATTCTATTCGAGATAAACCTTTCAACAACCTCTGGTATTCCCTTGTTGATTACATAATTCGGTCATAATTACATAATTCGGTACCACAAAGTCCTCCAGACGTTTTCAAGTTAGAACGGGCAGCAAAATATAGGATCGAAGTGTATCTGGAAATATAATTCTCAGGGTAAATAAGGGTAAATGCAACCTTCTGTTCTTTCTTTCCCGATAAGACCTAATCCTCTGACGGAACCAGTTCGATTGTGGTAGACGAACACAAAGGCTTGGGCCAAAACTTCTTCAATCAATATCTGAAAATGAGCGCGTCACACGCTAACTTACCAAGTTGCCCAGCAACATATTAGGCAAAGATAGCCAAATAAGGCAATTGCCATTGTGAGCAACAATAGAATGAAGTCCAGCAACAATGTTTTTGCAGTCACAATGACGATAATATTTTCTACAATATTTACTAGCGCGAAAGTGTTGTAGATTAATTATTTATGGTTGGTTAGTCAGATGTATTCAGTAGCTGATATACAATTAAATAAAGTATTAGGACAGAATTTGTATATAATATAATATAATATAATATAATATAATATAATATAATATAATATAATATAATATAATATAATATAATATAATATAATATAATATAATATAATATAATATAATATAATATAATATAATATAATATAATATAATATAATATAATATAATATAATATAATATAATATAATATAATATAATATAATATAATATAATATAATATAATATAATATAATATAATATAATATAATATAATATAATATAATATAATATAATACAATAATATATAAAAATAATATTAGTCATGATCAGTTTACAAAATGTTTATCACTTCTTTGAATTGATATTATTTTAACCTTAAATAACATTGGCAGCTGTAACTAACCTACCTCACCAAAAGTATATAATCAAATGCTTTTTATGCGGGGAGTTAATAAACTTATATTGTCAATGAATTCTGCAAAACACAGAATTATGAAATATATATTTTATTATATTGTTTTGCATTTTCAATTGTTAAACACGCTCAACTTTCAGGAAAATGCCCGACTCGCTGTTAATCAAGAAGTTCTCCTTGTTATATTTAATGGGAATTTGTGTCTGCTCACACACCGAAAACTTAAAGTTCTTGATGAGCATAGCCAGGCCGACACGTGCTTGCATCTGGCCAAAGCGCAGACCAATACAGTTACGGGGTCCATCTCCAAATGGAAGCCATTCAACGGAGTCGCGATTCTTGACTCGCTCTTCGGTGAAGTTATCTGGATTGAAGCGATTCGGTTCGGAATAATACTTCTCATCACGATGAATTGCGCCGGCGGGTATCAAAACATTCATTCCCTTCTTAATCACATATTTCGGATAACCTGGAACCACATAGTCCTCCAGGCATTGACGGTTTAAGACTGGCAGCACAGTATACAGACGAAGTGTTTCTAGAAATAAATGATATCTTTAATTGTCTATGCTTTAGAGGAATGTTGTCGTTATATACCTGATATAACCTGATCCAAATACTTCATCTCTTTGATACATTCATACGATAGATCTCCATTGTGCCTGGACAGCACCTCATTACAATCCTCCCTCAAGCGATTCTGTATGTCCTCCGCCTTAGCCAGCTCGTAAAGGGCGAATCCCATTGTGGTAGAAGAAGTCTCAAATCCAGCAGCGAAGAAAACGAAAGCTTGGGCAGTGACATCTTCAATCGTCAAGTTTATATTATCTCCTGTCTCCGTCTTCAAGAGGGGCTTGTTTTTCAAGTCAATCAACTGATCCATGAAATCGTTGCGTCTCACATTATTTTGTTCCCTGTATTCTACAGTTTCTTTCACAATACGCAGAAAAAACTTTTCGATGTGCTCGGGAGTCATTTTCATGTGCAGGCGTTTTGCAAATTGGGGAAAACTATTGACAAATGCAGCTGCAAGATTACCATGACGTTGATCAGTTAATGCCTTACGTCCCATTATGCGAAACTCTGCTTCTGGATCCTTCAGACTACTGCAATCAATGCCAAAGGCACAGGTACCTATAACATCAGTAGTAAATCTCGCCAAAAGCTCTTTGACCTCCACAATCGACGACTTTGATACCATATCGCCGAAAACTTGTACAAAATCATTACTAATGTTGACAACAGTGGGAAACATGTGCTTCATTTTGCCGGAAGTAAACGTTGAAGTCAGCTTGGCCCTCATTGATTTCCACTTGTGTCCGTCTAATAGAAATAGTTGACCTGACAACGGATCATCTTCGGGGTTGCTGAAAAATCCTCGATCCGTGAAATTATTGAAATCCTTGATGAGAATGAGCTTTACCAAAAATGGCTCCAGGATAAACACAGATGGTTTTTGAAACCAATAGAAACCGGCAAAAGGTCCCGTTCCACGGAATTTAGTATAGTATTCCATCCAAATTTGTGGAAATGAGCGTTTTGTACGTAAACCGTTCAAGTTGCCCAGCAATAGAGTGGGTTCCTCACATGGAATTCCCTCATTCTGCCAATGCTGCATAGTGCGACGTAAGCGCAAGTAGAAATAGCCAATGAGACCTACCACTGCGGCAAATAATATTGTGGCGATACCCATTTCAATAATTCGCTAAAGAAATTTGCACGAAACAACTCAAACGAACTTTAACAGAGTACTGAATATGCTGAGAGGTTTCTTTGAATTTATATGCTTAGCTTTCGCAGTCATAATGACTGGTATTCTAATTAGAGCTTTGAGAGCGCAATCTTAATTGATAGTCAACTATAACCACAAACTATGTCAACTGATATTAATGGATTTGTATTTAGGCAATAAGCTTATCGCTTGAATGGCTTTGCGAGCTTTTTTTTGGCAAAGCTTGTAACCGAAACGAAGATCGTAGATGGTGTGACGCCACCTGTTGGTCAAGCTGCATTTAATAGCAATCAATTTTCAAAATAGCGACTTGTTTAGGCTGTTAGATTCAACTATATTCAAATGTAATTTCTATAAAAGATTAACATTAGATGATATAATTAAAGTTTTGAGAGTAGCTTCTATACTTCTGTCTCTCCTTCAAAATAATATATAATATGATCAAATATGTTTTATTCATTTAGCAAAAGTATATAATTGCAGAAAGCATTTAAAAGTTATCACATCAACGTCAAAAGCTTTATGGCTTTCAGTGATTTATAACTGTGCTCAATTGACATATGTAATACTAACAGCGATCCGGCAACGCTGCTTGTTTGTTTGACAATTGATTAGTTTTCAAGTTCGGATATTGGTAGAAACAATAACAACAATTTGAAGCACTTAGAACAACAACAATTTACCAGCTTGCCATATTGTTTATTTTTATTCACGATATTTAAGTGAGTTTTTTTTGACGCGCTAATTGAACGTCAAATTCAGCAGGTTTAGAGAACACGTAAATTGAGAGCAAAAGCTGTGAATATTTTATAATCCGTCTCAGTCAATTGAGACCGATTTGAATTTAGAAATAGTTTGACAAAACCAGAATCATGTTCACCACTGAACCGTAATAAATACTAGTCACATCCTAATCAATTTGATGACTGCAGTCATTATAAAACGTACACGTTCTGGATCGATAAACGAGTGCTTTAAACTTATTTGCGTTTACTCAATGACCACATAATATTTGGCACAGTGCAATCAGTATATGGGTCCAGTTTTATTTAAGTCAACCTCGATGAGTGTAGGAATTTCAAAGGCAACAGCGACTCTTTTATCTATAAACCAAAATAAAAAAAAAAAAGTACAAAAAAAGTGATAACAAACGAAAATGAAATTTTAATTGTATAGACTAAATACAATTTACAATGCTGAGTTACGCTCACTTTATAAATGCCCTGTTTAAAATTGTTTAGAGTACAACTTAGATTCAGCGTTTTTTATTGAATTATGTTTTATTTTAATATCAAGACTCACTGCTTCAACCTACACACAAAACTAAGTCACATTATAATTATAATTATACATGAAATACTTCAAAATCATTAATGAATTACTGTTCGAAAAAATGTATAATTGATCGTTGATTGATTGAAGTGCTTTGCTTCTTACTTTATTCCATTAAACAATAATTAAATTAGACTTACACTAAAAAATAGTTATAGAAGAAATTCGAGCTGGAATTTAAAAAGTAATTAAAAGCATTAAAAATGATTTTTGTTTGTTAGATTGAAGACATTCGCACATATTTTAAGATCTATAAAAAAAAAACTGGTTTTTGTCTGTGGATGTGGATGTGACTGTATTTGTTGGCCTCAGTGGAACGCCCACGGTGCATGTTTAAGCCAAGTCAATAGCCATAAGCAGCAATAACTGTAGTGTACCGCACTCGCTACTGACAAAACAACCTCCCCCCTATCCCCTCACCATACTCAACTAAAAAATGAAAAGCTCCCAAATGGCTGGGGGAGCGTATCGTAAATAAGTTTTTTACTCAATTGCACTCAGTCGAACAGCGCGTTTTGGCCATGAATGTAACGGATTCAATTTGTCGCACAGAATACGTTCGCGTATTAGATCATTGACGGTTTCCGGGCAACAAAAAAGAGTCACTGGCCAAAAGCGGTGATTTGTAAATATATAAAATTTGTATTTTTTTATATTTATATGTGTGTGTAAGTGTGTGTGTGTGTTGTGTATCTATTTAATTGGAGTACGATTCGAAAGAAATCAGCATGAAAAATATGTGGATATTATTTATGATATTGGGGCTAATCGTGCTGTGCCTTTTAGTGCTGCTGTTTGTAGCGGCGCGTTATCAGCGTGATTACTGGCGCTATTTGGATATACCCCATGAGCGGCCCAAGAAATTGTGGCACATACTGAAACAGCTGATCACCCAGTCGCTCAGCACGGAGGCCATGAAGGTGAAACACTACACGATCCTCTATAATAAGTTCAAGGGCAGCGGACCCTTCTGCGGCTTCTATGCGCTGCTGCAGCCACGTGTGCTCATCCTCGATCGTGAGCTGATACGCCAGATAATGATCAAGGATTTCTCGAATTTTAATGATCGTGGTAATTACTGCAATCAGAAAACGGATCCCCTGTCGGCGGATCTGTATGGATTGCGCGGCAATCATTGGAAGGAGATGCGCCAGAAACTGGATCCCACTTTCGAAGGCGAACGCATGTCCTGGATCTATGGCAGTCTGTACGAGGAGGCCGAGCAGCTGCTGCTGACTGTCAGCTCCATGCTAATGAAACAATCCCACTCCACGCTCAACATACAGCAGCTGATGCGACGATATGTTCTGTCCGCTTTGGCCAGTTGTGTGTTTGGTCTGAAAGCCGAGCAGCGACAGAAATACTCCTTAGATGAGTTTGAGCGGATGACGGAGCTGGTGTTGAGCACAAGGAAGCATGGCTATCTAATGAATCTGATGATGATACGCTTTCCCAACTTCAGTCGCAAGCTGCGAATGCGGCTGACACCCAAAGAGGCGGAAGTTTACTTCCTAAAGCTGCTCGGAGACATTGTGCAGCAGCGGGAGGCATCCCAGGTGCGTCAACAGGATTATTTGCAGCTGCTGCTGGACATCAAGGCGCTCGAGTTGACCACCCACGAGTACGAGGCGGACAAGGAGCTGAAGGAGCATCTGCAGAACGAGCTGTCAGTCCATGCATTTGTCTTCCTCAAGGCGGGCTACGAGCAGACGGCAAACACTTTGTCATTTGTCCTCTACGAACTGGCCCTTAATCCTGATGTGCAGTCCCGGGTGAGGCTTGAGCTCAAAGAGGCCCTAGAGAAGCATCAGAATAATCTGAGCTACGAGTGTGTGCAATCCCTGACTCTAATGGGTCATGTCATTCAGGAAACGCTGCGCATGCATCCCATCACGCCGTACATAATGCGACGCGTCCTGAACAGCTGTTCGGTGCCGGAGCATCTTAAGTATAATCTGGCCAAGGAGTTATTTGTGATCATACCCACGCATGCCATACACAATGATTCCGAGTATTATCCAGAGCCGGAGCGCTTTAATCCCGACCGTTGGGGCAGCCCCAGGGATTCCTTCAAGGAGCAAAGCATTTGGTTTGGTTTCGGTTCCGGTGTCCGCAATTGCATTGGTATGCAATTTGCGCAGTTACTATTACGTCTGGCTTTGGCACTGCTCCTGCTGGAATTCGAGTTTACCTTGAACTCGAAGAGACCTCTGGTCTCTCTGGAGGATGGCATAGCACTCCAGCTGACGCCGCTGGGCGTTGTCGAGCCGGGTGAGGAGGAGCGTGCTCTCTGAGCTACTTCAAATCTGGTTTTTTTTACTTAAGGTTAATCATTTTTGACTTGCAGCAGAAGCTAGAAAAGTATTTAAAAGAATTTTAAATTCATCATTAAATAAATTAGAAGACGTAAATTAAAAAAAACTAAAGAAAACAATTAACAAATTAAAAATCGAAGTGATTTAAAAATGAATGAAAACAAAACTTTAGTATAAAAAAAACGCTTAACATAAATTGTATTTATTTAAAATCCGCTAAAACAGTGAATATTATAGTTAATACATAGGTATACAAATAAAATTAATTACAATATGCCATTAAAGAACTTGGGATAAGCCCATATATATATTTTATTGGATTCGCACTACTCCTGGGAATTGATAGATTCCCATAAATATTAACTTGTCTTTTACTAAAAAAGTGCTCATTTAATTGAGTGTATTTATCAATTATTCGTTTCATTTGTATTAATTAAGTAGCTCTGCAAAAATAATTTAATTACACGCTAATTAATTGTGTTTGATTTATTGTTATTTCCTGTTAATTTGTATATTTTATTTTTGCATTGTCATTTGCTGATATGATTGCTATATGGCTGCCACTTCTCGAGTAGCCCAGTTGAGTGCAGTATTTTTGTGTATATTGTTAAAAGTAGTAATTATATATTAGTTTTTGACACTTTTCGTTCACTAAAAATAAATTTAAATTTAAAACTCTGCACAAGTTATGTTAAAAATTGTGAGCTTTTTAGACATTTAAATTTAATGTAGAATAAATAATAAACCAAAACATGACAAAAAAAAAAAAACTCTGCTTTGCGCCTTTTCAAGTTGTGTGTTAACTAAATTATTAAAATTATTAACAATTATTTTTAGCTCGACTGCTATGGAATGCTTTAGCTTTTTTTTTCTCTAGGGCAGTGCTACGAAATGCTAATTTAAATCTTAAGTTTAATGTTTGTTCGACATTTTGGCCGCTAATACAAAAATTGGCTGCACGGCAGCTTCGAAGATTTCCATTTCCAATTTCCTTTTCCTTTTCCATCTTTTATCTTATTTATTTTGGTGGCTTGGGTCGCGTGGGCAAAGGCAGAGATTTGCGTACGGGATCACCACGATTGGGCAGCTTGCTGCGCAGCATCTGCTCATGCACATAGAGCAGCAGACCCACATCCCGATGACCCGCCTGCCAGGCGATCTTAAACGCAGTGCTGCCATCCTGGAAGAGGAAGAAGAATTAACTGCTGCTGTGGCATACTAAGCGAAACACTCACCACATCCTGCACTAGGGAATCGCAATCCTGTTGCGACAACAAGTGCTTCACAATATCCACACGTCCATGTTCGGCGGCACACATCAGCGCCGTGCTGCCATCCTCATCCTGTATATTAATATCGGCGCCGGCATCGAGCAGCATGACAACCATGTCGCCGTTACCATGCGACACAGCGAGCATCAATGCGGTCTGGCAGTGCTGCAAGTACCAGGTGCAAAAGGATCAGGGAACAGGTGAGTTAGTAGGGAAACAGTTGATAGGGTTTGATGAGTAAATCTGATGGATGGGCGTGCACTGGGTGGGAGTGTGCCTTTACCTACCTTCTTGGCCCGTATGTTGACATCGGCCATCTGGAACAGTCGCTCCACGACCGTCCGATGTGCCGCCTGCTTAAGCTTGGCCAACGATACGAGCATCACACATGTGTATCCAGCGTTATTCGTTTGGTTTACATTGCAAACCTTCGAATCCAGCAAAATGGACACCACATCAAAGTTGCCATGCGAAACCGCATAATGCATTGCCGAATTGCCCTGGATTAACAAATCTCAAATATAGTAAAATAGATGGAATTGGATGAAGATGACTACTCACATTGGTGTCGGAGAGATTGACACAGTACTCCAGCAGTGGCACCGACAACGACTCAAAATAGTCCAAGTAATCCTCAACCTCGTGTGGATTGGAGGTTGCCGTGCTGGAGATGCGGAACCAGTGCTCACTAATGCTTGTCTTCGATGACTTCAGGCTGAACGATGAGAAGGGCTTGGAGCCCAGCTTCTTGAGCAGCGAATCATTGATGACTTTCAGGGCATCCTTCATCTCATTGGCCAGCTCCGTTCTGTGCAGGCATAAGCAGGATAAGTATCTAGTCACCAATTGAGATGTGCTCAATACTTACTTTTGTCTGGGCTCCGAGGGTGCCTGAGCCAGCTGATGCAGCTGTGCCTTGGTGGGCGGTCGCTCTTCCTTCGGGGTTTCCTGTGGATCCACATCTGCCGGCCGCTCAATGACGGTCACCTGAGACTCCTCGCTCTGACTAGACTTAAGTGGTGTGCTCGACTTTTTGCGTGCACCTTGTGCGATTTCCCGTTCCACATTCGAATCTGTCGAAGCGGTCAGAGCCTGCTCCGGCGAGCCGGATTTACTGCTCGAGGAGGAGGTCATCAGTGGTGCGGGAGATGCATCTCTCGACCAACTGATGCTGACACGTTTCTCCTCGCGCACAACCAGCTCATCGTCACCAAGTTGGGTGAAATCCAAATCCTGTGAATTAGCTGATTGCTTGGCCGGCTGTGTGATGAAACTCTGCGTCTCTGGAGCGCAGTCAAGGGATAAACTGGGCGACTTCTCGTGCAGCGAGCTGTGGGGACACAAGTTTAAGCACTTCATCAAGTAAATTATATACTTATTATTGTGGCTATTGCTTAAATTGACCCACGTTAGCAAAAGAGCTGAGCAACCGCTGACCACCAGTGGATAGCAGGTGAAGCTGCTCAGGCCGGAAAACATCGAAAACACCATTGTGAACACAAAACCAAAATCCAAACAAATAAACAAAAAGTCGATAAACGAGGAGAAACGAAGCAAATTAGCTGCAAACGCGCCAAAGCCAAAACGAAAACTGAGCCTGAAGGTCAATGCGACCAGGTCGCCAAACACCTCAATTCGGAGTACGCACTCAGATTCGGAGTGGCCTGCTGAGCAAAACAGCAATGCGCATGACGCGCCTTGGCTGGGTTTGTGTCTTAGCTAGTGAGCTTTAAGCTTTCGCAATTTACCACGAAACGCGGGCAAATGAAAATTGAACGAAATGACAAATATTTTGTAAAATTTAAATTAATAATAAATAACTTAAGAAAATCACAAAACAATTTGTTTTAAATGCACACAGAGAAATTTGAATGCAGCCGAAAAAAGATTGTGGAATTGGGTAGATAGTAATTTCGAGTGTGATTTCAAAGAATTCAAAGCTTGGAAACTCACCTCAGACACAATTTTCGTTGTGATTTTGGGCTCCTTTTGGGCGCCGCTGGCGATGCCTGGGCGGCTGTTGGCAGCGTGTAAGTGTTTTGGCGTTGGAACTGCTTGCGCACTGGACTGGGACTAGTGAGATGCTTGGGACGCGGTATGCGCGAATCCGCCGAGGTGGAACGCCGCATGGGATGTGAAGCTGTTTGTGGCTCGTTGGTTGGGTCTGCCTTGGAGAAGTCTTTGGCCAGCAGCTGGATGGCCTCCTTGCAGGAATCACAGTAGTTGGCCGCACAGGCAATCGAGATGTGCGGCTTGACAATGTCGCCACAGCCAACGTCTCGCTTGTGCACCTGCTCCGTGTTGCACGAGGAGTGGGCAACGATGCGCTGCGGTTTCGCAATGGCAGGCAATGGCTGCTCCTCCGTATTGCTGGCCACATGACGTGTCTGTGTTGGTGTCAGTGGTGCCATTAGCTGCTCGGCTTTGGTCACGCTGCATGTGAGACGCTGCAATCCTTTTGTGTCCGTTTGTCGGCTCGTCGACTCCACGCCGCACTGGATTCCCACCTGTTGCTGCTCGGGCATTGCCTGCGCACCCGTGGAGCGCACAGTGGTCGCCGCTGTTTGACTCGACGCACTGTGCACCACGGTGCTTAGCGTCTGGCAGCCAATCGCCTTGCGTTTGATGGCCAACTGTTCGTGCTCGCCCAGACTGAAGGTGTTGCTGCGGCCTGGCAACAGTGGCACAGCTTTCGGCTTCTCCGGCAGCTGCTCGTCGGTGCCACAACCGACGCTGATGCTGCGCTTGCTGATGGCACACTTTTCGCAGAGCACATCCGTCACACGATGCTCGGAGCTGCCCACGCTGCGCACATCCGGCTTGCAGCTGGTAAAGTTCTCCCTGGTCATCGGCTTGGCACTGATGCCCACATTATGCTTGAGCACTGGACGCTCCGGAACGGTTTGATTGCCCATCTCCCGCTGCTCCCGCTTCGGCACATACATCTGCGTGCCCACCGAGATGAGATGCCGCAGTCGCTGCTGCTTGCTATCGCTGAGCGCCTGTTCAATCTTCTGCTTCAGTTCCAGCTGCGAGTAGAGCGTCTCCGACTGCTGGGTGCCCACGTGGCGCACGCTTAACGGCGAGCCCACTGCAATGTCCCGTGTGGCAATCACCTTGCTGGCCGCCTGTGTGGCAACATCGCGTCGTATAATGCTCGGCGATGTCGAACTGCTGCGCATCCTCGCGCCCAAACTCTCCAGCGAAACGGGACTAATGCGCTGCGGCGTAAACTGCACGGGTGAAGCATTCTTAATACCCGGACTGGGTGGCGATGGCGTTTGCCGTTGTCCGCGTAGCAGCTCCTCGTTGCGACGCTGTAGACGCTGTTTCTCAGAGCGCAGTGAATTCAGCTCCATCTGAAAATTGCAAATACCAAATAAATATAAAACTTTTTATTGTAAAGATAAATAACTGTAAAGATAGTTGTAGCTATAGTTTGGTATATATATCTATATTCTTAACAGATTTTAATTCACTTAATTACCAAATTCTGACAGAAAATCAGCTAACAAAATTCTTACTTAAATAACATTTTTACAATCTCCAAAAGAAAAATTTCCAAAGTCAACAAAATCTTTGCCTTATCAAAAATTCTTCTTGATTGGCATTTCTTTGATGCTTGCTCATCTTTAATCTTTTGCTGAATTCCAACATGAATTCGATTTACTCACCTCCATATCAGGTATGACCTTGACCTGTTCCTCCAGGTCCTTGAGACGTTTCAAGCTGAGCGCCATTTGTTCACGTATCTGGCAAAGTGCTTGTGCATCCGCCGTAGTCTGACCCGTCTCAGAGCTGGCCGGCGACTGGAGGGGACTGCCCGAGGAGATGCCATTTGTTGTTGTCGTCTGCTCCGCTTTGGGTGTGGCTGTCAAATGATGGCGACGCGGTGGCGGTGGTGGTGGCGCCGCCGCCTTGTCTACCCCGCACTCTGGCTGCTCCACAGGCGACTTGGCATTGGCAGCCACCGTGGCGAGGACATAGCTCTCATACTGCACCTCAGCGGGACTGGGACGCTGCTGCAGTGGCAGCGTATTCGAGCGCTGAAACAGACGAGGCGAGCGATTCCCAGCCATGCAGGAGTCTATAAACAACAAATCAAAATATAGATAAAGTCAGCTTTAGATAATAATCTTAGATAATAAGCATTTTATCTGGTTACTTGCTCTGTGCTTGGCTGTGCTCAAAACTATTTTTATTTGCAAACTTGCCATAGACGCCTCCAATTGACTACTGAAGGCGACATTTGCGATTTATTAATATTTGTGATAAACAAAATGATAGCAGTTGGAAACTGTGCCACGCTGCGCATAATTTGCCCACCAAACAAAAACTGCCGCCTCAGCCATGAAAAGGCATCGACAGCAGCAGCAGTAAAAATAAAAAATACTAAAAAAACCTACAAAAAGACAAAAGCCAAAAGCCAAAAGCTAAAAGCCAAAAGAGACTTGTCGTCTGTCCCTGTGTCGCACTGCTGATAAGTCGAGGCGTCGACTGAGGCGCCGGCTGAGGCGCCGGCTGAGGCGCCGACTGAGTCGCTATTATTATGCAATATTGATTTTACCTACATACAAACTTTATCTATATTGCAGCCATTTGTTTATATAAAAAGAGACGTTGTTTTGCTGCCACTATTTGGCCATTGCCCGACTTGTGTGTATTTATCGCCATACGCATCGATCGTATCAAAAGGAGGGCCAACAAAAATACTACTGGAAAATGACATATTTGTTGAGTGAAATTCAAGTGAATGTCAAATAATCACTATTAAATTTAAAAATAAATTATTATCTAAATAGAATGACAAGTTAAAATTGTTGTTACCACTTCTTCTGTTTATTTTCGTTGCGTGTACGCATACTTTGCACACGCACTGTGTCTGCGGACAGTTGTTGTTACTCATCGCTTTGCCGGCTGCCAAGTATTTTTGGTTTTATTCTCAGTTTCTCAGACGCTGCTCTTTTTGCGACTATTACTTAATTTCTATACACATTGTTTTGTGCACTGAACTTTCGAAAAAACAAAAGTAGAAGAAAATAACAAAAATAAAGCAGAAAGTTTTGTTTTGTTGAAATTTTTTGTCGTTGCCAAGTTGACTGCGCTGTCAAAACAGAAGATGGTCAAGGCAAGAAGATGGGGCTGGCCAAAATGGCAGCAAGTCGCGTGTTCAGATAGCATTGACCGGGCCGATAATAAATCAGTTTTTATGAGCTGAAAATGAGCTATAATGAAAATGAAAAACACGCATCAGAAAACCCCTTTATTAACTAATCAACCTACAGTCTTGCCACCAGGTTTTCAGTGGATTTTGCCCTGTCTCCGGCTTCATTTTAATCTTTCGCGTCGTCTGCTTGTGGCGCCGCAGCGGTAGAGTGTCTGCGGCAGTGGCAAACATCGTTAATGCTGTTGTTGTTGTTGCAATTTGTTATTGATTTTTAGTTGTGTGAATAGCACATTTAATTGAATGTTGCAGCAAAGTAATTAAGATCAGCGGTCAAGGCGGCTGCCATTGCACTTTGGTAATGCGAAAAAAAAAAATAATGTTTTTTATTTACGACTTGTTTTTTATTTTTTATTTTTGTGTTAATTAAAGCATTGGCTGTGTGAGTAGTAAGTAATATTAATTATATTTGATTTGCTCGGCGATCAAGTAGATGTAGAAATCGAAGCGAACTGCGTCAAACGTTATCTTTCACAGTGATGCACAAAATTAAATGTACACCGCAAAACTCACTCTGCATGAATTCATATTTGATTCTCTTAAATATCGTAAATACTGGCATTGAGAATAATATTATTTATTTTTAGACTTTCGCCGTTATATACATATATAAGAATATATATATATTGATTTTTTTACTACCACCAATTTTCTATATTTTGACTTTTAATGTTCGCTTTGATTTTAGTCATTAATAATTTTCTTGATTGATTTATGTTTGAATCATATCTCGAGTTTTTATATATATTTTTCGATGATTAATAATAATTGTATTAGGTTTTTTTTTTTGTATTTTTAGAGCACGTTTTCTTTTTGCCTGAAACTGCTTAGTTTTTGTTATTTATTCTTTTTTATTTGTCGGGGTTATTTCGTCGAATTTGTCTTAACTTTCGGACTGTCTTTCGAAGTTTATAATGTGCTAACAAACTACTCGATGATTACAATTATTTCGTATCTTCTAATTATATTTGATATTGCGTTCACTCGTTTCATTAATTTATTCGTTTAATCATTTCGCTAATTTAATTGCTTTTTATTTCTTTGCTAGACACATTTTTATGTTTTTCGTTCGAAAGTCGTCGACAAACTGCGCTGAAATTTTCGAGCTGCTGCCAGCAACAAAGAAAGAAAAAAACATCATTTAGCAGTGGCTATTTTGTTATTATTTAACAGCTCTTGCGTTAAAGCAGCACAGCACAGCACAGCAAAAAAAATAAAATATTGTTATATATTACTAACAAAATAGAAAAAAGAAATATATATTGCCAACTCGAGAACACAGAGAGAACAGCAAAAAAAATTTTGATAAAGTCGTCGCTCTCTCTTGGCAAATACAAATTAAACAATCTGAACAGCAAAAAAAAATCAACTTAACAACAATCTGCAGATAAGCTAAATGCACATTATTAAATGAAAATCTGATGATTATTATAATACCGCCTCGAGCTGAATTTTGTAACATATTCAGATACATAATTGACCAGAGGGGAGGAGGGAGTCTTCACATTTCAAGGTGGGTCTTTTAGTTAGTTTGCTCGATCAATTTACATGCAAATATTAACAAAATGTGTTTCATTTTTTTTTTGTATTTTATGTTCGGCATGAGACTTCAATGGAGAAACACGTTAGTATTTTGAGACTTTCGTTGAGCTGCAGTCAGTCGATGAATATCTAAAGTGCTGCTGCTGATCGAACAAATAATATTTAATTAGCAACTTTTTAAATGTAATGTTTTTTCTTACGATCTTCAAAGGCAAACACTTGGTATTAATCTTTTCTGCTCGAAATAAATTCTACATTTTAATTAACAAAAAAAACACCATTTAGTTATGGCATTCCTCTCGCAGTTCATTTCCAAAAATAATTCTATTTTCAATTTACAACTTATATCAGCCAATTTGGTGAATAATTATTTTCAAACTTGATAAGCATATTCAAAATTTTCATTGGGCTTAATTTGTACAATAAAAGCTTTCAATCGCAAATGGCTAAAAGAGGCCCATGTCTAGACCAGCTTTTTGGGCCGTCAAGGTTACAAGAAATTATAGCATTTGTCTAACAATAGACAGATTTTTTGGGCTCGTTGCTTTGGGTTTTGCCTCAATTGACTTTTATTTTTTTTTTGCAAACGTTTTTTTTTTTTTGTTGTTGTTTTTGGGTGAAACGCATTAGAGTAAAGCCCATTTAGAAACCATTTATAAAGAGCCTAAACAAGCATCAAAATGGGAATATATGAGGGGCCCACATATCGTAAATACTTGTGTGGAACAGTAATCATTAATCAACGTCGATTTTGGACTACTTGCCCAAGCGAAAATGTCCACGGGCAAAAAAACAGCGACAATTTGATTGTTTATTTGCGTGAATTTCTTGCATTGGTTTTTGCACACTTTATGCCAAATTTATGGCATAAACAAATACACAAGAAAAACGGGGCAACAGTAAAAAAAACAGCAACAACAACAACAACAATTTAGCAGCATTTGCATGCAAATTGAGCGCCAAATGCGCATTTCAAAAAATTGATTTAAGATACAAACGCCTCGAATCGAATCGAATTCGCCTTGAAGTCGCTTGTAAACTCCAATTGAGTTTGAAATGCCAAAGATGCAAAGTGATTGTATCTATGTATCTATCGGCATAAAGTGTCTGTGTATCTGCAGACAACTCTGCGCATTTTATGCAGCTTAATGCCTTTTGATTGGCCCCACACAAATGTATTTATTTCGGGGCAGGCAACATGCTGCATAAAATTGAATTATGCGTTGCCAGTTTGTGTTTGGTTTTGGTTTTTAGTTTCTTTTTTTTGTAGCTACATTTAAATATTACTTTGATCTAACAGCTTGCGCGTTGGGCTATGACAGCTTCATGAGCAGTTTGGCCTTACAATATATATATATGAGCTGGTACAATGGGCAAAAAAAACTAGAGTTCAATTGGGAAAAAATAGTTAAGAAATTTTTATATTTTAAATGATGAAAAATATTTATAGTTTATTTTAGTTAAGTTTTTATTTTAGACAACAAATGAAAAAAGACTCCCACCAATGAACACATTCGATTGTACACACAAATTTCCAAAAACGTGCCATTGTGCAACATTTCAACAGGCTGCAACAGTTGTTCAAAATTTTTCACACTTTCGTGCGTAAAAGTGTCACATGTGCGGCGTCAACGCTAATTGCTAAGAAAAGCAAAACAGCAAAGGAAAGATACAAAAGTATCTGCGAGATACAAAACCAAAGTCATTCGTCTGCCGCCTATGAATCATTCAGCAGCAGAGCAGAGCTGAGCAGAGCAGAGCAGTAACCCAGAGCATTTCCTCATCTATTTTGAGCGTTCCACGAACTTCACTCACCTGCAACATCAAAGTAACGCTCCCACGTGCTGTGCCCCATGCGACGCTCCTTCGCCTCCCTGGCCTCCTTGCAGCCGTGGCCATTGCTCAGGCTTAAGCTCAGACTGAGACTGTTGTTGTTGCGATCCATGGACAGGGAGTTGCCATTCGTGTAGCTGTAAGCAGCTCCTTTGCGCCGCCTGGCGGAGGCACGTTCCAGCGTACGCTCAAAATCGCTGCACACCTCGTCGAGTGCGTCGTGCAGGAAGGCACGCGTCTCCGGCGGGCTGTTGGCCGGACGTGCATGACTGTATGTTGGATATTTGTAAGAAGGATAGATGCCCGCATCGCTCTCGATGCCCCCACGCAGCGAGGAGCATGTGGAGGAGGCAGTGCCATAGGGTGACTCCGAACGCGGCGGCGCTGCCAGGTTGCTGTTGTAAGTGAAGCGTGGCACCGACGACGAGCGTGGCCGATAGCACGGCGATAGTCCGGCACCGTTACCGGCGGCAGCAGCAGCGTGTGGCCGTGGCGAATCCGGTTCACTTTCATGTGCCGCCTGTGGTGAAAATGCGAAAAGGTGACAAGTTAATCGAGTGCGAAATCACTTTGAAGTTGTCCCCCATCCAGCGAGACAAAAGGCCAAAAGAAAAATGCAGCTCAAATAAACTAAGACAGTTTTTTTTTTTGGAAAATCAAATCAGTTAGTTTTTTGGCACTCACCTCGGTTAGCTTTGGTTGCACACGACTCTCCGCCTGCCAGTCGCCGCCGAAGAGACTCTCAAAGCCGAGCATGAACTCCATGGATTTGCGAGATCTGCGGCGATCGCGACGCTGCAGCTCCTCATCGCTGGGCTTGGCATTGGCCAGACTCTCGCAGTAGCGCACAAAATCCAGATCGATGTGGTAGCCATAAGGACAACAGTTGCAGCTGCGCACCGAGCGAGTCAACGTGGAGCTTGGGGTGCCACTGCCATTGCCCGCTGTTTGATGCGCTGTGCAGATGAAAGCCAAAACAGAAAAAGTGGGTAAGATAAATGGCTGGCATACAAAAAAAACGAATCTGTATCTGAAATGCAGACAACGCGTATCTAAATGTCACTATCAAGGTCAGATCTGTCTGGGTTTTGAGTCTGCTTTTGATTCTTGGTATTGGCAGCAGTTATTGTCTGCCTTAGCTTTATGTGTGTGCGTGTGTGTGTGTGTGTGTCAGGCATTTAAGCTTTGACTGCCACTGCCACACCTGCCTGCCTGTTGGCCTAAAACACGTTTTAACTCTTATTTTTTTCTCGTAATTTGAGTCGCAGTCGCGCAGTTCTCAGAATGTATCCGCAAGATACATTTGTTTGCCGGCCATATTCATGCTTAATTGCTTTAACTCATAACTAAATTACTTAATTTAGATAACAAACTGAGCATTTGAAGTTTCCTCCCCTCAACGGCAATTGCTAGTTTTGAGTTCATTTGCCTTAATTAGCTGCGCTTAAAGCAATTTCCTTAATAGTCTCATTGCAAAATACCTGTGATTTTAATTTGTTGAATATTATTGACCATTTGTCAATTAAAATTTGTAATAATTTAAGTGGCAAATAATTCAACATATGTAAGCAATTATTTTACAATCATTTCACTTCCTCACTCACTGTAAATCCTTGGCTTTTTAGCCACATATAACAACCACAACAGCCCCAGCCATAAAAAAATCCAAAGCATTTTCTAATGAACCAAGGTCGATTAAAGAATGAAGAAATACGCTTTAGTATTTCCCCAAAAAAAAAACAAGCGACGATTTGCCGACCATTTGGGCCAAACGCGCTCAGCCCAACTGGATGGCTAACAATCAAAATATTTGTTGAACTCATTGTGCGGCTAATTGGCGATAAGATACGCAATTTGTCACTTATCAGTTGGCTAAAACAACGCCCAGGTACGAATGCAGCGAGTAAACATTTTATTTGTTTATGCGATTAAATGTCGCGTAGCGCCATCTATTTGTGAAGTTTATATTATAAAATATATCAATTTCGGATTGAAAAGTATGCAATTCATTAACGGTGGGCGTTCTTTGTGGGCGTCATATTGGGAAAGTGCTGCTGCTGTTGTTGTTGTTGTTGTTGTTGTTGACTGCAATATGCGGCTTATACGTGCTGTCTGTGGCAATATTAACCAGGCCAAAACGACGCATATTGATGAGCTGTAATTAACACAACGATCATGGCCATGGCCGGTTGCGAGGGCGTGGTGTTAATAACGCTGCTTTGCCGGCTTAATTATCAACGCTGTATTGGACACCAGACACACCCACCCACACACACACACACATACCCGTAACTGGTGTGGGCTCTTAACAAAGTTGTTAATTTTATGTTCAGTTAATGTCGGGGCTAATTCCGAATTTCCGTTTAGCTAGAAATTAAAATGTATACAAAATCAGCATTTAAGATGCGTTTACATCTTCGGAGAAATATGCTCTGTATTCTTAAAATTAATAAATCAAAATATTTTTACTAGCCATAAATTTCAACTGCACAGGAAAATATAAAAAAAAAACTGTCGGGTCACTTTATTAATTACAACTGATTGGAAAAAGCCCTGTTATTCTTTACCTGGATTAATCAGTACTACGATTTCAGGACCATATAAAAGGCACACCATTCGGGAGAGTCTCATAGTCAACTCAGTGCAGTCATTGCAGAAAGTCTAATTGCAATAAACCAAACAACAAATTTAAAAATCATAAAATGAACTTCTTTAACGTATTCACTTTTATGGGCCTAATCTTTGCCATAACTTTGGGTCAAACAATGGGATCGAATTGGATCCAAGAAATGGAACATGACGTTGTAAGTTAAAGTTGAAAAGTTAGATTTACTAATATTAAAACAATTGTGCATAAATTTACTCGTACAGGAAAAAGTTGTCAAGAAAGTTGAGCAAGTTGCTAAGACGGTCGTAAGTCTCATTTAATTAAAGTAATTTAATTTAAATTTACGTAAACCAAATTTTTTCCAGAAAGATGCTGAAAAAATTTTTGTCTAAATTTTCTATTATTTAGCATGAGGTACTTTGAAAATATGTAAAAAGATAAAAATATATATATACTTTGTTTGCTAAATAAATGTTGCTTGAAAAATAAATAACAAAATGCTCAGTTTAATTAACTAGAGAATACTCTGTATTTTTGTTGCATCGTGGACGGCAGTCGCATAACTGCAGCATCTCTACACACACGCACACACACAAGACACACACGCACACACACATAATCACAGCTGTTTGCTCAATTTAGCCAGTTATTTGAGAGCTTTTGGCCGTTGCTGTCAGTTGTGGGCGTCCAGCAGAATGTGGTCTGCCTAATGTCGCCTAATTGGTAGCACGACTAGCGTTGAGTGCTTGTCTCTGTCTCGACGGTGTTTTGCCTGCTTGAGTTGCAAAACAACAACGTCAACACTTGAATGACGGCTGCAAATGCTAAATGGCTAAGGGGTTTTCCACTTAAGCACGTGTTAATGAGCATCCGCTGTTTAGGGCCAAGTGTGCCAAGACTAGCTTCGACCAGTTTCGATAAACATTTCACTCAACCTCAATAATTGATTTGCTAAGAGATTTGCTTTTTGGTTGGCGTTAATAAGTTTCCCGAACGAAAGTGTGACACAATCGATCTAATAGGTTGCAGTGCAGAAGACCTCAATTTTAATAATAATTATAATAATTAATATAATTGATAAAAACCTATTACAATTTATTTTTTATCCATACGAAATTACTGCTAGTAATTAATAAATAATAATATTTATTATTTAATTATATATATTTTATGAAAGTAGCTGTTCCCCCAAAGATATTTATATATCCAAACATAATAAAATTGTTAAGCAGTTAAGCAGGCAAATCACACTTTTTATGCTGCCCTACCAAACATCCACCGCACAAGATCTGTGGGCCAATTCGAACAACTTTATCTACACAATCTTGGGTGCACCATAAAAGGTGCCCATTTACCCGTACAATGACATAAATCGCGCACTCGGCGCACATAAAAATTAAGAAATTAGCCCAGTCGGACAGACATGCAACAAAACTGAGTTGCAAGTAAAAGGTAAATTACGAGCATGTTCAGGGCCCGCTGCTGGCCAGGCACGTAGACAGACTCGCTGACTGTGACTCCGAGCCCAGAGTCGAACATCGATTTTTGCAACTGAGACCCAAATGCGAAGCAAACCCCAATCATCATCATCAAGATTCCCCCCCCGATTGTGAAGACCACATTTTCAGTGTGGGCGGCTCACGGAACTGAGACGCTGCCCAGCATACGAAATGAAGCCGGCTTGTGAATGAATTTCGACCAAAACAGACAAAACGCAAAAAAAGCAAAAAAGGCAAAAAAGGCAAAAACGTAAAACCAACTAAAATTAAAACTGGTTGGCCAACAAGATACAGATGTGTGTGTAAAGTTGTTCACATATGAAGGAGTTATTGCTGAGCAGCAGCGGCAGCAATGGGTAGGCGTTATTTGCAGCTGCGGCTAATGAAGCTAACGGTCCAACAGCAGCACCAAAAAATAAGAAAAAAAAAACACAACAACAAAATAACAACAAAAAATTACCGTAAAGTGGAAAACACTTAATTATGCTAAACACGTACACGGCAATGTTCAATCTAATTGCATGTCAAATACAAGTAAAAAGTACAAAAATATAGGAAATGAATTGAAATCAACATTAAATTAAATGATAAATGTTTGTTAGATTTTGATTAATGGATTTTGAATACAAATTCGTTGTTGTTAAATTTGTAAAAAAAAAAAATATACAAATAACCGGAATTACGTATTAAAAAATCAATGTAAACATTTATTTGTGCATATTTAATCAACCGAAAATTGGAAATAAATTTAAATCAAATTAAATAATATTTTAATAAATACCTGAAAGGTATTGAATTATTTTCAATTAGAATATTTTTAATTTTGGAGTAAAATCAGGTTTTCTAATCTTCAAATTTTCGTCTAACTATTACCTGTGTGCGCCAGTTAATGGACCCTCAATTTATGCAGTGTATGAGACTATTTTTGCTTAATTGCTGCAGTTGGCTTTACTCGAGTTTTCATTATGTTTTTTTTATATTTTATTTGCTTTAAAGTGCTCCTCGTGGAACGGCGTAGTTGGTAAATTTATAGATTTCCCTATGTATTTCATTAGCCAATTAATGCATGGGATTTTATGTTGTTATAATTAAGATTCTTCGCGTGTCATAAATTGTATGCGTAAACACATTAAAAGAGAAAATAAAAATATTATAAACTGCGTGTGGCTAATGAGACCATTTTGGCAGGCTGTGGCTGTGAGTTGGATTTGGCCAACTTGCCGTTGGCAGTTGACAGCCTGCATTTGCATATCGCATTTAATTGCCTCAATTAACGCTAAGAAAAACCGGCCAGGCCTACGACCAAAAACAAAACGTGTCAAGTCATATCCGCTGTCATAAATTGTCATAAAAAGAATGCATATCAGAAATTTATATATATTGATCTGAGCCAAATATTTGGGCAAAAAACCGGCTTTTGGCTTGCAAGCTTAATTTAAATTCACATGTGAGTGACAGCAAAAATGTTAAATATTTGCAAATGTTGCCTGCAGGGGCGTATAAAATGTAACAACAAAAGCCAAAACGCATTTGCATAAGTCGCTTGCAGCTGAACTTCCCAAGCGGGCATCGTGAGGAAAGTGCGTTTGGGCCAACTGCAACTAAACTAAAACTATTGCCAAATATTTTGGGCTGCTGCTGCTGTGACAAATTGGTTTAGAGCAAAGACATTGTCTTAAGTGTGGGTGGGCGTTGGCAACACCACCCCCACTCGTTGCCCTGTGCGGGCGTCAAAGTTGACCCACATCCAAATCCCCGACAGAGTGGTTCTCATGTGGGCTTAAGCCACGATTTCAAAGCTAAATAAAAATTGCCCACGCAACGCGCCAGGCAAGGCAACAATTCTACGTACCATTTTCCTCAATGAAGGCGCGTTGACTTCGCAAAACCAGCGACCTGCAAATAAAAAAAAAGAAGAAAAGTAAATAAAGTTGTTGATTTTAGAAATGGTAAAAAAGAAAACATTTTTGTAGTCAATTTTGAAGTAAATTCCTGCAAATCAAAAAAAAAAAATTCTTTAGATTTTTAAAATGTATAAAAAGTGTTTTTAGTTTCGTATAAAAACTAAGCGTAGCATAATTCTCTGATAAATATAATATTTGTAAGCAAATGTATGTCATATAAATATATATATATATATATATATATATAGATGGAGTCGATTGCTTGACAATGTTGTTTAGTCGGGCTGCTCAGATATGTATAGACAAATTTATGTATAAACATAATGATACGTGTATCATAATCATAAACACACATATTAATTTGGGCTGCACTCCAAAAATAAGCGACGCCGTCGCTCGTTTCACATGGATGCAACTCGGCAGACGCACAGCGCTTGTGGGGTGGTGGAAGGGAAGCTATCAAATATGGGGGGATGGGCGGGTGGGGGGGTTGTGGCGTGGTCTCTGTGGCTCTTGTCATGCATGCGATACGGAAAACCGCATAAATCAGTTGACGCATAAATTTTCATTTTACATAAATTTTGGAATCGGAAAGAAACGCAACATGAAAAATATGGCAGCAAATCGCAAGACGGCTTTCAACAAGATTTATATATATTTTATTTCAAATCAGCAAACATTGCTATTGTTGTATTTGTTGCCGTAAGCGTGGAAAACATGACAGGCAATTAATTTAATAAGATATGAAAATGCACGGCCCGTTGGCAGAGTTTTTTCCATCAGCGCCACTTTTGGGGGCTAATTGCATCAGGTTGAGGACTCGATGCCGAAAACAAATTATAAATAATTGCAGCTTCCGTTGCACACACAAAAAAAAAAAAACCGTGGAGACAAATGAAAATGAGAAATGTGGCACGCATAATGCACAAATTTTCCAGGAAAACATATAATCAAAATAGGGATAGGGCGGTGGGGGGAGGAGCCCAAAGTTCACTAATGAGTGCCGTTGCCTGGGAGTGAAACAGTCGCGGAGACCCTTGCTGCTTTATGGCATGGCAAACAGATTATTGTGGATTTTGTGGAGCGCATACTTTAAAAGATGTTTCAAAATACCGACAACATCAGCAACAACAGCAACAACAGCAACAACAATGACAACAAACACTGAGAACAAAAGGGGGCCGCAGGCAAAACTCAAAATGCTGACAGCTTGATATATTTTATTATAATTTCCCAGGCAAGTGTGGCACTAACTAAAACCCGAAAGTATCTTGTATCTATGTATCTGTGTGCAGCGCATACTTTCGCTGCATTCTATAATACGACTGTCTATCCCTTGCCCAATACAACCATTGATTTATTTATAAATCTGATAGATAAGTTCTATTTGAACATTTGTCAATAGCAAAACAAATATTTAATGCCCAACAACTGCACACAAAGCATGCGCGCGTTTTACACGCGTTTTACGCGCGTTTTTTTTTACGCAGCAAATTAAATTTTTACCACAGAAAATCGTAAAAAAAAAACGTTTATTTGCATTAATTAAGATTTCCATAACGCTTTCGAATATTACAAAAAAATCTATATTTGGTGTATGACATACGCATAGTCTTTGAAAATACCCAATTATAAATGCCCATACATAATTAATAATTTTATGTACATATTTTAAACATTTAAATGCATTTCTATAATATGTATTTTACAGAAAATTTCTTACTAATTTTATTAAACAATAAATAAATATAAATGCTTAAAATCGTATTGATTCTACACTAACGCAAAATGTGATTAACCAATCAATTAGTCAACGTTCCTTTGCATTTGACTTTTAGCTGATTAACTGGTTTTCTATTAACGTGTTTGTCATATTCATTAAAGGCAACTTTAAGCTATATGGGTTTTTGGCTAATATTCTATTTTTAAACAAATTGCTTCACTTTGTCACTTTGTCACCCCAATGTGAACCTTTAAACTCACACCTTAGATTGTCTTTACAGGAACTGAGCTCCGATCTTTAATGATCTGAGTAAGCAGCGCCAAAATATTTGAATTTTTCATAGTTCATTTTTTTTGGACTTATTGAAATGGATTTGTGTTCAATGCTTATCGTTACCTCCAAAAGCGCTTAACGGCTTCCTGTTCTGTGGGCGTCAGGTGCGTTATCTTTTGATTAAATTTTGACTCATCGTAGGCCACCAAATCGCCGGGTAGACCACCGATTCCGTGTCCGATTCCAATGCTATCAAGACTCACACTCATGCTGCATACACACACACACACACACAATTACGTGAATGGCTTTATTAGCTGCCACTAAGCACCACTATACACAGACTAATTAAATGGAAAGTGTATGCCGAAATTAATTAGATTTGATTGGCAAGCGAAACTTGCGTGGCCATCGAGGCGACACCAGCCATTCTCAGACTGAATTCGGGCATGAGAAATACATTTCACTGCACTTTCTGGCTGACTCAGCTTGGCCACACTTCACTTGGCGCACAAAAACGAGAACGAACTTTATTATTTATTTACGTATTTGTTTAGGGGTTTTTCTTTTTTATATCTTATTTTGTTGGTTTTTAGTTTCACGGAACGTGCACGCTCCGCGCTCCAAAATCGCTCGAATCGAACTGAAATCCCACAGAGAAAAACTATACGTTGTTGCCGCTGAACTTTATGCCCTGTAAGCGTGTTGTATCTGCCTCTGTGTGTGTGTGTGGGTTTGTGTGTGCTGCAAAGTATTTATCTTTTTTTTATTTATTTATTGTTTGTTGACGACCACAAAAGAGCAGCGGCAAAACAGAACTTTGTCGGGTCAAAACACAATGCGAAGTGGTTTCTGATTGTTTTTTTTTTTTCACTCTTATTATTTTGCTTTTTGGCCAGGCTAAAAGCACTGCTCAAGGCTAATGAGAGAGAGAGTCATCGATACGATAATTAATAGATATAAGTCTCCGCTAGACAATAAACCAGTTTGCAGTCGCAACTTGTTGGAACACCCAAACAAGCGTCATGCCCGATAAGCGCTTTACAGTTAGGCGACTATACATATATATATATATAGATATTTCGAGATACTATTGTATCTGTAACTAATATATTGGAAACAGAAACGTCAATATGATTGGTAATTTAGACCTCAAAGGCCTATGAAAATGATTGATTATGCCAAAAGGTGTCGCTTGTCTCAAAACAGTGGCAGTTGGGGCCTACTTTGATCTTTGAGTCTTTAACAAATTTAATACAATAATATATATATATATTAGCGAAGAGAGTCCAAGAATCGTCTACTTTGTAAACACAGCAATAAATACCACGTAGACGCCAACAACGTCCGGGTTCAAGCGCGACAGCTTTAACCCAAAAAAAAGAGAACACAATGTAAACATAATGCTTGCCACACACACACACACACACACATACACATAATGACAGACTGCGATAAGATAACACCTAAACAGTTGAAGTCATTACAATGTGTCAAACTGCATGTCATGCAGTCTGTCAGTGCATGCACCACACGTCCATCTGCTGACACGCACAAAAATAACAATAAAATGTTTGTAATTACAAAAAAGTATTTAAGCTACAAATTGTACAATTTAGAAAACTATATACAAAATAAGAAATTGTACGCGCTTGATGATAATAATATTAATATAAGAATAAGTTTAAGACTAATTTGGTTGTTAGCCAAGTTGTTCAGACTGCAAAAAAAAAACTCAACACATTTTTAAGGGGTACAAAACAGAAAACAGATTAATATTGGAATTATAATATAATAGTAGTAAAATATTGTATACATAATAGTATTAGTTATCTACAGAATATGTACTATATAGAGCTCAATGCTAAACTTAAAAGACTACACAACTTGTGCCTCAATATTCGATGACAAAGCGTCAACAACTAATGAAAATGTTTATTTAAATTGTATATTAAATGTGATGAAAATGTTTGCTTTTAATAGTGATTATCAATGGCTCATTATGGCTGGCTATTTACACAATTGCCGCCTTAAACGCGATGCGTTTACTGAACTCCAACTAGCTCAAGTCGCGAGGCATGAAATTATCTATTTATTGCATTATTAAAGGCAAGTATTGCTACTTATTGATTTATGTCTTTGTTTATAATTATGTATTACTGGAAATTATTGAAATCATTGTTGGTTGATTGACCGAACTGTTAATGAGCTAACAACGAATATTTGATGCTCCATGAAATTGGCAGTGAATTCGAACGCTTATTAATTGTCAAGTCCCTCGAGGCTGAGGCGTAGATACAAATTAGTTTCTAAATTATTGAATAGACGTTAAGTGAGCCGGTTATAACTCGCATTCTATTAACGTATTTTGTATATGTTTTTTTTTTGGCATCTATTATATATGTATGATTTCATAAACAAGTTTTGCTATTGATTGTATCAGTTTAGCCTGCGGATTTGACGGCTTTTAATTATGCGTTAGAGAACTCTGCACACACATTGGAAATCGCACTGCGGCATTGCTCTGTGGCAATAAATGTTTAAATAAATGGCTGCAATTATTTATGCGTCACACCCAATCGGTTTATACTATGATATGTGCCGCTGCCTAAGGCTTTTCTCAATTCTCAATTCTCCACTTCTCGAGTTCCACTCAATGTGATTCAACAAAAATGTTTTCTTGATTGTTGTTTTAGACAATGTAATTTTGTGTAGCTAAATTATTGTCGACTAGGTTGAAAATCGGATTCCCACCTTTTTTTTGACCACCGACGTTGTTCAGTTTTAATAGCTTTAGTAATATTTTTTTTTAAAATTTTTTCTGATTAATTTTTACTTGATTTTGGCTGGCAGTTTCTTTTAAGAAGCCCGCTGAGTTTTAAACTACTGTTTTACCCGTAATTGATGTGGGCTCTTAACAAAGTTGTTAATTTTATGTTCAGTTAATGTCGGGGCTTATGCTGAATTCCCGTTTAGCTAGAAAAAAAAACCGTATACAAAATCAGCATTTATAATGCGTTTACATCTTCGGAGAAATATGCTCTGTATTCTTAAAATTAATAAATCAAAATATTTTTACTAGCCATAAATTTCAACTGCACAGGAAAATATAAAAGAAAACTGTCGGGTCACTTTTTTAATTACAACTGATTGGAAAAAGCCCTGTTAATCTTTACCTGGATTAATCAGTACTACGATTTCAGGACCATTTAGAAGGCACACCATTCGGGAGAGTCTCATAGTCAACTCAGTGCAGTCATTGCAGAAAGTATAATTGCAATAAAGCAAACAACAAATTTAAAAATCATAAAATGAACTTCTTTAACGTATTCACTTTTATGGGCCTAATCTTTGCCATAACTTTGGGTCAAACAATGGGATCGAATTGGATCCAAGAAATGGAACATGACGTTGTAAGTTAAAGTTGAAAAGTTAGATTTACTAATATTAAAACAATTGTGCATAAATTTACTCGTACATGAAAAAGTTGTCAAGAAAGTTGAGCAAGTTGCTAAGACGGTCGTAAGTCTCATTTAATTAAAGTAATTTAATTTAAATTTACGTAAACCAAATTTTTTCCAGAAAGATGCTGAGAAAATGTTTGTCTAAATTTTCTATTATTTAGCATGAGGTACTTTGAAAATATGTAAAAAAAAATATAAAAATATATATATATATATATAATATATAAATATAATATATATAATATATAAATATATATACTTTGTTTGCCAAATAAATGTTGCTGTACATTGATAAAGTAAATAACAAAATGACCTTGGCCAAGGTCAATTTAATTAAATTTAGAATACTCTGTACTTTTTTAATGAGAATTAGGTCTTATCAGCATCGTTTCGATTGTGCGGCTTCTATTTAATAATGTGCCAGGCAGATTGGACAGCAGTCGCATAGTTTTAGCAGCATCTGAGGCATCTCTAAATCCGAAAAATACCGAAGAATCAAATTATATAACATTTAAAATGAATTACAATATTTTTATATTCATTGTAATTATTATGCTGGCATTAAGTGTGGACTTAGCTTGACCTTGGCCAAGGTCAATTTAATTAAATTTAGAATACTCTGTACTTTTTTAATGAGAATTAGGTCTTATCAGCATCGTTTCGATTGTGCGGCTTCTATTTAATAATGTGCCAGGCAGATTGGACAGCAGTCGCATAGTTTTAGCAGCATCTGAGACATCTCTAAATCCGAAAAATACCGAAGAATCAAATTATATAACATTTAAAATGAATTACAATATTTTTATATTCATTGTAATTATTATGCTGGCATTAAGTGTGAACTTAGCTACAGCCACTTTCTTGGATGATGTTAAATCTGCTTTTGTAAGTTTGCAACTTGTGTATTTAATTATGTTATTTTGTTATTAATATTAATAATTTATATTATAGGTATACATCTATGAATATTTTATAGAATTGTTCTCCTAAGCACAGTGCTATGTGTTTTTAAAATAATTGGTCCTAAAAACAAATGTTATATGGAACATTTTTTGAAAATATTATAAACAGACTC
The DNA here is from genome assembly GCA_035042405.1 of Drosophila demipolita. Classification (NCBI taxonomy): domain Eukaryota; kingdom Metazoa; phylum Arthropoda; class Insecta; order Diptera; family Drosophilidae; genus Drosophila; species Drosophila demipolita. Next base: position 1,648,525 of record JAWNLI010000025.1, read on the forward strand.
AGCAGCAGAAAACTTGTGAATTTTGTGTGTTTTTTTTTTTTGTTTTTCTTTTTACTGCTGGTTTTCAGTGATATTTGAGAGTTTTCTTGGGCATTTATTTAATATATTTGAGTTCCTCGGATCATTGCAAGCCGAAAGTATTTTTACATGTTTACTGCGCCAAGAAGTGTGAATGGCAGCTCCATCTTCATTTCCACTTACAGGCAGCTGATGTCTCGCCTCGTTTTTGGGGTCATCTCAATCAGCACCTGTCACACTGTTGTGCGAGCGTTGGCGTGTGAAGTATTTCGAGTCGTGTCTAGACGCCGATCACAAAAATTAATTAAAAGAAATTGTTGTTTGGCCGCTGGGCTGGTTGTTAGGGGGAAAACAAAAAAAAACAGATAACAGTTTCCTAGAACATCGTTCAACACTTTCGCTGGCTGGATTATTTTTATTTTTTTTTTTTTTGCTTTTTGATTTTTCCATATCGATAAGTGGCTAGTTGGGGCCCGTTGCCAGCCATAATTTATACATTTCGTTGCAATTTATGACAGGCTAACAAATTTCCTGCTGCCGCCCCATGTGGTCAGCCAAACGGCGGCCAGCTAGATACAGCAGATACAAGCAGATGCAAGCAAAAGATACAAGCGCCAAAGGCGGCCTGCCATCAAGGCCGGCCACAGAGTCGAGTGGAGTCTCTGCGGATAACTTATGTCTACCAAAATGCCATGAGGCGCATAATCGAAAACAGAATGCACGCGTGCGCTGACGCCTGACGCTTGCCGCCTGCCGCTTGCCGCTTGCCGCCTGCTGCTTGCCGCTTGCTGCTTGCCGCTTGCTGCTTGCCGCTTGCACCGGTGCGCTGTTCAAATTGTAAATTATGATATACGCGCTGGCGATGCCAAACTGAGAAGCATAAATATAGTATTCAAGTTGATTACAATCAAGGCTGTGGCTAGCAAAGGTGAGCAACTTGGGGCACTATCAACTTAGCCATGATTCTTAATCGCTTGACCTGGCCCACCCACAGTCCCCAGCAATTTGTCAATTATCTCGCTCGCCTGCAAATCAGAGTCAGTTCCGCGCCAATTGCATCACTGCTTAAGCATTTTAAGTAGACGATGATTAGAAACATAAACAACAACAAAAGCAAAAATGACAGCAGCAACAGCAAACCTGAACTGAATAATGCAATTGCTTTGAGTCAACATTTGATTTAAACGTTTTGAGTCGTGGGGCGTATACGCAATTTGCATATGTCAAAGCTGGGGATGCGATGACTCCGCTTCTCATTGGGGCACATTTTTATTGGTCATCTCATGCCTTAATAGCGCTGATTCACTCTAATTATCTGTGCCTCTTTACTTTAGAGAGCAGTTTTGCACAGTTGTATTTCTTACAAAAATTTATTAGAATTTTTTTCAAATTGGTATTATGAAAATTACAGATTAATAAGCTATAACATTTATGCAGAGTACTATAATCAGCATTGGATGAAAACAGCACAGCCACAACTGCTGTCAACAGGAAGAAAGTAGTGCAAATTTTATTGCTACATTTTTATATTCAATACTTATTTCAAAAAATTGTTTGTGTCAAACTGTAGTTACTTAAAAAGGATACTTTTGAACTATGCCACAGAAACATACATTTTAGTTTACATTTCGAAAAATATCGACTGAGTAACTTAGAGTCGAGCAAGCAATAAAAAAAATTGCATTTTACTTTTGCTCGTTGCCGCCAATTAATAAACATTTGCGCTGCTCGCATTGATTACCCGCTGGCGATGCTGTCGATAAGTTGAAGCGACTTTTAATAACTGGGCGTATTGAGTTTCGTAATTGAATTTCAAATTTCAAATGCACGCCGGTGAAAGTAAGGCGCAAGTTTCATTTAAAAAAAGGCCACAAGTCGATGACGTCTAATGCAAAAAACGCTTTTTGGTTTTCGTTTCATTTCGTTTCGCTGTTGCCCGCTTTTTACGAGGCAGTCGTGAGCAAATAATAAAAATGCAAAAAAAAAATAAATAAAAATCATGGTTACTTAAAACAATTTCTAAGATTGTTATTTATTGATTTTTTTTGTGTTGCGGCGCAATTGGACAGCTTTGCTTTTAGCCACGTTTGCTGAGAGCAGGTGGAACGTTTCCGTACGGCCGTAAACATATGCAAATATTTGGTCGCCCGAAATGGCGACAAATTGTAAATTTCAGTCATAAAATAAAAACATATTTTTATGTTATGGAATTTTCAGATCGCATTTGTGTCATATGCAAATCGAGGCAGTGAAGAACACAAAACTGAAATTCGATAGCCCGAAATAGCAAGTTTGTGGAGTGTAAATAATGAGTTGTGAACACGTAGAACGCTGTTGACTGTTGACAGTTCACAGTAAGCCCCAAAACCTGTTTGCATCAGTGGCGTAGTGGCACAAAGGGTTTACTGCATGATATCATTATAAGCCTTCTCCAGCATCTTTACAATGTGGCAAAAAAAAAAATAAAAAATAAATTTACAAAACAAAAAAACTGTGTAATAGATACGTTTTTTCTTTACAATTTCCAAGTGTAGGGCAAAACACTTTCAACATGATCATCAGCCACTTGACCGCAGCCACATAAAAGCCGCAAGCGAAATGAAGTAATTTTTGGTTCAACACTTCGAAGCACGCCTGCAAAAAATTTCAATTGCTACACAAAAGTATAATTATGCCATTAGTATTACGAGAGAGCACGCAAAACACAACCTTCAATGTGGCAACGTTAAGGTCTACAAATAATAATTGGACATTAAGCTGATGCCCCGAGCACTGCCGACATTCAAACACATATACATATATATATATATATATTTCTGAACAATAGAGAACGAGTCGACAAGTGGCTCACACAATTGGCACTCCTCAAACGGAAGTTGTCTCCAAGGCTGATGCTGATTTCATTCATACAAAATACTCGGCTCAAAGTACTTTTGCCAATTGCTGTCGTAAACGCGTTTAAGGTAGGCGGGAAGTTCCAAAAAAAAAATATATGCTCAAACAGCTGCATACGAAATGAGATTTGGCAGCTGCAAATCAATATGCATCAAATTTGGCTGCCTCAAATTTTGGCTGCAGCTGCGCAACTCAAAAGATTTGACAACTTTCCCACAGCATATCAAAATTCAACAAGTGCAGCGAATTTTATATCTTATAAGCATACATAAGTAAATCAGCCAGTAAAGCAAAGCATATCCGAATTTTATATACTCTATAAATGTTGAAGAGTTTGAAAACTTTGAATACAGAAAGCAATTAATATTTTTCAGAGACTGTCAAATTATGTCATTACCATAACTATCATTATTTTCTACACCCACATAATTAATTAATATGACAATCTGATAACGGTACAAATACCCTTTCTGCATGGCTTTATCGTTAATCCTGCTGCAAGGGTAAGTGCAACAGTTTTTTTGTTGGCAACTGCATAAATCACTCGGCGAGCTCCGGTTACACAGCGGGCCCAAAACTGCAGAGTCAAGCGTTATTTCTTCACGATGATGACGATGATGACGATGATGATGATGATGGCACTCGTTTGATGGAACCAGCCGGTTGGCATAATAACAGAGAGCTGAGAAGTTCTTGGGCACGACGCAAATAACTTGCAGCGTGACTGGATAAAATGCCAAGCCACACAGAGCCCAAGCGGATGGTGCCCAAGATTCAGGCGCTGGATCCAATGCTTTGGCGAGACATCTTTCCAAAGTTTCCAATCGTCGCCGGTCGGCAAAATTCAAACAAATCGCTCAAAACAATGCAACAACAAGCAGACAAAAAACAAAAAAAAAAAAAAACACTAAAATCGAAAAACAAAAAATAATAAAATACAAAGCAATTTTTTGACACGACTCGCGCAACTTTGTGGCTTTTGTTGCTTTTGCTGCTGTTGCTGGTTTGGTGGAATTTGTGGCTGAGATGTTAGAAAACCGCACAATGCGTTTTAAGCCTCTCCTCAGATTTCAGTTAATTGATTAGAAAAACGTGTGGACTTAGATAACATTTTAGACATGAGACGCTGCATTTTCGTGAAAAAACAATACACGTTTCTTTAAAATAAATAATTTAAGCGAATATGCAATATACTCTTGATTTGATTTTAATGGAACTAGTTTCACCTCAATTCATAAAATACCAAATATAAATATTTAGATGGCATGCTATAAAATCGAATCTGTTCTCAATAAAATTAACATAAATTCATTGAATTTAATTTATTTTTAAAAACAATCCAAAGAGACGTGGCGATAAGTTATTAATAATTTATTAGACATATTTAAAATGTTGCTAGATTTTATAGTTATCAAATCTTAACTTAAATCTTGTCAAATCATGTTGATAAAATTGTTAACTGTTCAATTGATATGTAACTTATTATTTTATTTAATGAATTTTAATTAATAATTAATCACATCATTCTGTCAATTATTCAATTTTTAATGTTTATTTTTCTCAGTCAATTCGAGATTCGAGATTTCAAAAAAGATTCTCAAAACGCTTTTCATAATTAAATTTCTGATCAAATTTAAAGTGTTTGCAAAGTTTTTTATTTTTTTTTCTTATTTTTGCAAATTGAGCAATTTTATCAGCATATTTTTAATTTAGACACTTTGACTACTGTTTATACCCAAATATCCGCAACTTTGGCGTTCATATTTTGGCTAATGACTGTCACTAACAAAAAAAAAATTGAGTGGCCACGAAAACTACATAAAAAGTGGCAGCAACAGCTGCTCAAAAGTGTTGTGGCTGCAGTTGTTGTTATGACCAACTCACAAATTTGTTCACATTAAGCTTATGGTTTTTTTTTGTTCTTCACATTTTTTTAAGTTTAAGTTTATTATTATGGCTTTTTTGCACCGTCGAACATTTATTGGCTACTTGTTTATTTTGGTATGTATGCTTTTATTTACCATTATTGGTAGCCAAGTTCATTTGAGACAAGACTCCTGCTTGAGGGTCACAAAACAGTCGTTGTTGTTATTGTTGCTATTGTTCTCTGACAGTTATTTGTTAATGCAGTTGTACGAGGCGTGGCAAATAGCTTTGTGAATGGATCTGATGGATAACCAAACGAGCCGCTGCATTCATTGCTCAACCACTTTAAGCCTATTAAAAGCTAAGCAACTCCAGGCAATGTGCAACGTCAGCCGCACAGCTCACAAAAGATAATTTTTGAAAACTATGCCAAGCAGCACACACAACAAACAACAGAGGAAATAAGAAAAAAAAATAACTCTTTTACTCGTAATGTGCGATCAACAAATTGCCAAATAACTGAGTATAAAAAACCAATACTCCAACTCGAAACTGAAGCCGCAGATCTTTGCATCAAAGTCGCCGCCGCCACTCGAAGGGGCACAGTGGGCAGCAAGTAATTAATACTTCATTTATTACTAACATAAATATTAAATTTCAGTAAGTGTGTTAATTTAAATCCTATTAAGAATTGACTTTTACCTTAAAAAATAATAATATTTATATCATTGCGAAAGTATTTTATAAGAAGTAGTTTTTTATAAATTGGGTTTGGCAGTTTTTAGATACATTTCTTAATTTTTAAGATTCTTAGATTCTTTTTAAGACATAAATACAAAAAGTTTTTCATAAAAAAATATAGTTTATGTGGGCTTTTGTGGAATTTGCTAATAATTTATTTGGTTGGCTGTAACTTTTTGCAGCTTGAACATGTTTTATGTGCGAGCTTAACCCATTGCGACCCATTGTTAAGGCGATTGGCACGCGATGCATGCCACTTGCCCCCTGAACCACCCGTCAAGCTGAGTATTTTGTCTTCCACATTGTTTGCGTGCCGCATTTTGCTTATTATTATTTTCATTTTTTTGTGCTTTCGTCGCTGGCTACTTAAGCAAAACATGCAACATTTTGGCCTGCCCCGCCAAAGTATCTCTGAGATACCGGGAAGGCTTATTAAAATGCAATCAGCGCAGGAAGCAGCATCTTTCGATACTTATAAGTAACTGAGTATCGATATCTGTGTGTGCGTGTGTGTTTGTGTGTGTTGTTTGCTGGTTTTGCCCATTAAGCGCAGTTGCTCCAAACCGCCTTCAAAACTATGCGCGGCATTTGTGTCAAACACGCGACCCAGTCGCCCATGTTGCCCATGTTGCCCATGCAACACAACAATTGTCGCGGTGCAGTCACATCAGCAGCTGGAGCTGGAGCAACTGCTTGCAATGGTTGCTACCAGTGGTGCAAGTGGCAAGTTTGCTGCCTCGTTGCCAAATCTGCCGCCTGCCATTGCACCAAATTGGCAACTGGCTTAGAAAGTCACCAACAATGAAGCCTGGAAAGAAAGTCAAATGCCATGTTGCCACTTACATTATGCTCTTTCGGCTGTTGCTGTTGCAATTGTTGCTGCTGCTGCTGCTGTTGTTGCTGATTTTCCTCTAGTTGCTGCTGTCGATGTTGCAATTGATGCTGATGTTGCGCTTTAATTAGCAGCTGCAGGGCAGAGGACCAAGCAATGCTGAACAACTCATCTTTAGTTTGACTGATTGGCGAACTTTTGTGGCAGTTGTTGTTGGTGTTGCCGTTGCTGTTGCAGCTGATGACCAGCGGCAATCTGTTGTTGCTGCTTTTGATATTGTCGATTACTCTTATGACGTGCTGTTGTCGTTAGCCTGTCTATGTTGCTGCTGCTGTTATTGTTGCTGTTGTCGTTTGCCAGTTGCACGTTGCATGTTAATTAAGCGCACCTTGAATGCATTTACCTCCAGTTGCAACTGCTACTATTGTTGTTGTTGTTGTTGTTGTTGTAGTTCACTGCAAATGTAAATTCTGTCGTTGTAGTTGATTTTGTTGCTTGTTTTACTTTTGCTATTCATGTTTCTTTATGCCGAACAGGCAACATTTGTTTTATGTCAACTTGATGAGCAGTTCGAGTCTCTAATAGATAAATTACTCAAGCAATGAGCTGTGGCATGTCTTGAAAAAAACCTGAACATGAATATATCATAAAGTCATGCATCTGACTGAATAGGTTTTATAACTAATAAGACATTAAGGAGTATTTAAACACATATATTTTGTATTTCAACATGTTTAACAAGCTGCCTTCATTTACTCAAAAACTGCACAGCTAAATAGAGTTAAGTACGCAATATTTTTAGATAATATATGATCAACAATTTTAGCTATCTAACAACTCTCAAAATCCAAAACAATTTTAATATTTTACGCATAAAAAATTTAAAGTCTCGAAAGAATTAATCTACAAACTACAAACAATACAATCACTTTTGCTGCACATCAATTTTCATTTCTGAAGTGTTATTTATATTTTAAGACATTTAGTTGCCTATGAAGATTGTCATAAACTTATTTTTAGCTTAAAACTTTTTTAATGCTTTAATTTTTTAATGTTCAAGGCATTTTTATCTCGAGCAAGAATTCATTTTTACTATCTTGAATAAGTACTTGAAAACTTTAGCACACTAAAAAATGCACTATGAATTATTAGAATAGCAGACTAAATATTTTTGGCACATTCTTAAGACGAAGATATTTGGATATCTACATGAAAATAGCACATTTTTATGACAGAAATTACTTCGTGTTTTGATGAATTTGAAACCAACACTAACGGAAGATCTCTGCGAACTGTTTGTTAATTTGAAACCATTAAAAGTATGTCAATTTGATTAGCAAAGATTTTAGTGACTAGAACTTTTCGTAGATTAATAGTTGTGTCCATAAGTTGGCCAGGCCAATTGCGACCTACACAAAAATCCATAAGACTGGCAACATTTGGAGTAAAGTATTTTTGCGTTGGTGGCCAAGTCAGGTATTTATTCTTTTAAACCAAGTCCACAGACTGGCTAACAATTAAGCAGAATCAACAAAAACATAATGGCGCAAAAAAAAATTTATGGGTTTGTGATTTTGGCTTTACGGACTCCATCGTAAAAATCTAAAAACCACATGATATAAAACACTCACAAATCGCGTGGGCAGTTCATAGTAATCATCTTATTCAATGAGTCAGTTTGAGAAGCGATTCAAACTTAAGGCCAAGCTCAGAACACTTGGTATCATCTTCTGGTTAAACTGCATATGGCTAGAAAATATTTTGTACAAGTCATTGCAGGTGTTCGTAGTGTGAATCTTTTGATTTCTCGTCATAATGCATTTTTAATGATTTAATTGCTTTTGTATCTTAACTCTATTCGCTGTACGCTTTACAAAATTTGTAATTTGTATTTAATTGTTTTTTTTTTTTTGGTTTTAGTTAACTTTTTTGTTTGATTTTATGCGTGAACGCACCAGTTTCACTTTTTCGTTGGCTTCTAAAGGTAAAACAAAAGCAACTGCCGCCAATTACAAGCGCCAAAACGTTTACAACTAATGGACAGACATTTTCGTTGCATTTTTTCCCACCACACACACGCACACACACACACGAATCACAACAGAATCATCTACGAAACGGAAACCGAACAAAAATTTCGATGTTGCAAGCGACGCGCACGAAACGTAACTGTTGCAGCCCAGGCGATGAGAAGCTGCAGCTAGCTGCTGCTGTTTCGTAGATCTTGATCTCACGCACACATTCACACTCCCTCGCTCTCCCGCTCAAATGCTCCTGTAATTCTTAACTCACTCTCTATCACGTTCTTTCTCTCTCTCTTTGTCGAACTCCACAACAAAAAGTTCTAACTCGTAACAAAATGCTAAGCACGTCGCGACTGCGATTGCGATTTGCGTTTTGTTTGCCGTTGTTGTTAGCTGGCCGCGCTGCCCACAACTGAGCGCCAGGTGCGACAGAAACTGAGCCGCAGCCGCAGCTTGGGCGCTCGCTGCCAACGAAAGCAGCGACGCAAACGCTGAGCGCAGCCAGTGGTTGGTTGTTGGTGATTGGTGTATTGTAGGCTTCAATGGGTTAACTGGCCTGTTGTTATTGCTGTTTTGTTTTTGTCATTGCCTATTGCCCCGTTTGTCTGGGCTAGCAAGGCTACACTGCGCGAGAATAGTTAGTTACTTATGCAACGACGCATTCAATCGCACTTCCTCATCGCAATGTGTAGGGGAATTAATGAAGTAACACGTTAAATGACTTAGTTGGTTTGTTATTCTCTAAATTGATATTTATTTTTGGTCGATTGGCTAATTGCCTTTTTGCAATCTTTACAAATGTTGCATTCGTTACAAAAACAGGTCGTAAAACGCACCAGGCGGAAGTTGCATAGGCCAACAATAACTGCGTAAATGTGTGATCTTTCAGCTGCCAAGGTTTTTTTTTATTTGTTTTCTAGAGGGCCCTATCTCAGACCCTTTAATGAGCATGCTCAGAGTTGTATTAATGTGCAAAGCCGATGAAGTCGATAAGGACACTCTGTGAAACAGCGACGCTGGAATGTCACCCCTGAGGTGAGTAGACATATATGGATAAGTTGCGAACTGAGTGCCCTTAATGGACTTTCAAATTGAAGTGTCACAGGAAAATTCGCAGGCAAAATCGTAATGAATAAATAAGACGGCTCCTTATTTTTTAAACCCATTTTTTTTAACCAATTCGAGCTAGCTATAAAATATATATTACAAAATTTAAAAGCACAATTCCTTTGAAAACTAACAATCCTAAAATTGACAAATTCAATTGTAAAGAGCACCAAAAATTTGGTCAAAATAAGGCACGTTCTCTCAGCCTGTCGCCCTCTCTCTCTCTCTTTGTCATTCCTATGCAAATAAGAGTTGGCCTAAACTCAGGTAGACAAAGTCTACTTTTGTTGCACACATTTTTACATTTTTAAGGGAGTGAAAGCAAAAACAAAACGACAGACAGAACGAATTGGATGGCGATGTAATGTGACATTGCACGTTCCCAATGTGAATGGCCAATATGAATGTATGAATGAGCTGCATCTTCCAGAGAAACGTGCACGGGACTGAGGCGGAGGCGGCAGGTGAGAGATGAGAGACGGAAGAGTGGACTTTTGGCCATAAATTTGCCAGCTTGATTGTGTTTGACTTTAAGGCACTTTGTGGCATAAATCACAGGACTGTAAGCGATGCCAGCGACTCCAGAGAGTACAAACTGACCCAAGGGTTAATTGCTGACAATTTTCAGTGGCTGGCAGCAAAAGAAACAAAAAAAAAAAGGAAAAAAAAAGGAAAACCATTCAGGCTTAGAGAAAGACTCAGCCAGGTTTAAGTTTTGCACACTTCTGCGATTTTAATCTTTATTTATAGGCCTTGTATGCGTGCCAACAACGATGTGTGTTTGGTGAGTGTAAATGTGTGTGTGTGTGTGTGTGTGTGTTGCGTGTGTGCTGTGCATGTGTGTTCAAAGTCTTTTGGGGAGTAACTAGCATTTGGTAACAAGGCAAGACACTGCGATCATCAATAAGCAGCAGCTGCCGTCTGCCCCATTCACCCAAGTTGGCTATTAACGAGCGCAAGGAGCTGGCCAAAAGAGATTTGCAAGTCGATGTTGTTGCTGTTGCCTTTGGCAAGCTAACGAAGTTGACAACTTGATGACATTTGATCTCCTGACAACAACAACAACAACAACAATAACAAGCAAAACGCAGACAAGCCTAGGCAAAAGCAGACCGCAAATGACAGCACGATGATCAGATGAGACGCAGATCAGCAGATCAGCAGATCAGACGATCAGTTGGCGGTCAGTTGGGTTTGATTTTCGACTAGGCGACACGCACAGGCACATTCAGATTGGATTCAACTTGGAGCTGCAGATGCAGTTCGAGATGTAGTTGCAGTTGAAGTTGCATGCACCCAGCCGTGCGCTACATTGCAAATTCAACAGTTGAACTGAAGTATTGAAAATAAATTAATCTCAATTAAAATATTTGATTTTTTTTACTTGATATTTTCCTAATATAATTTTGGTTATAAATAAACTTTAAGACCTTTTATTTCATTTAAAAAAGTTTTAACGTGGCATTTATTATTTATTTACTATTTCTCTATATAGTCACTAAAACTAGTCAAAATTTACCAACTTTACAAAGACCAAATTGAAATTTAAAAAATTCTTTTAAATTAATTCTGATAATAATACATAGAAAACTCTACTTTGACTTAGCAGAAAATATTTAAAATATGAAAAAAGGCTCAACTTGACTTGATCCAGTGAATTGGGTGGTCTTTTATTATTACTATTAACTTTAGGGTTGACATCGAGTCCAGATAATTTACTTTAAGACTTACCACAATATAAAGAAAACACGAATAAATATTAATCAGACAGACAACATTTCTAAAGATCATTTTAGCCAACCAACAAGCTTTAGGGTACCCTACATGGCCTACAGATAGTTTTGTAGCCATTACCTTGAGGCTTGGGCACATGCGCCGATATTGACACCCGATATTGGAGTCTCGTAGTTGAAGCCAGTTGCTTTTGTGGTCTTGGCTGGCAGACAAGATGAGATGAGCTGGCGAAGACCACCAGCAAATGGGCGAGGAGCAGCACAAGTCGTTGTTATCTGGAGTCTGTCAAGGTTACCTCAAAAGACCGTAGACAGGAATGGAAATGAGTGTTGTTATTTCGATTTACAAATATTCCATTTATTTATCAAAAATTAAGTTCCGACTAAAAAATGCAATTTGCATGCAAGCAGTTGATTTCTCTAAAGTTTGGCTTTAATTGCAGCTGGCTGTTTTTTCTCTGCGTGCAACTTATCCGGGGCAGGCAACAAATTGCCGACAGCAAATATATTCCTTGGATCCAAATGCTCCTTGGCAGCCGTATAAAGGGAGCTGCCCGTTTCGGTGACCGACTTCTTATACCAATGGCTGCGTATTTTGCCCACACCATGGTGATGGGATAGGGAGCCACCGCAGTCCAGAATCTCCTCACGTGCACTATGCTCAATCGCCTCGAATACCTCCACCGGATTCGGTATGTTCACATAGCGAAATCCAAAATAGAAATAAATGCAAGCGCCGGCATCATAAGTCTGTGTGACCCGCGCCGAGATGGTGTAGTGCGAAATCTCCAGCTTGCGGCACTCCTGCAGGATTAGAATATTGATTAGGAATTGTATTGAAATGCTGTCCAGCAGGGTTTACCACTAACCAAAACAACGCGCTGCTTCACACGGCGACAGAGCAAACTGCAGCGATCCCAGGGCACCGAGGTCTCAAACGATTCGGCCACAATTCCTTGGCTCAGTGCAAAGTCCTGCAAAATGTTCATCATAAAAAATTGATATTAATTTAAATAAATTTTAGTTATATTAGCTAAAAATATTTATAATACAAAACGAGATTAACGCGATGCCTAAAAAAATGTTTAAAAACTACTTTTTCGAAACTCATTTAAAATAATAGAAAACATTCCAAATATAAAATGAAAATGATTTTTCAAGAAATAAAAATTCTTAATAATTTTTAAATTTCATGTATAGATTCTGCAGCTGTCTCAAATTTTTACACTGCTATAAATTACCTATACAATACAGGAGATTTGTGCATTTGTGACTCACCCTAATGTAGGCAATGACAAAGGTGAAGACATAGCCACGTTCGCCGTTCTGGCCACCTGCTGAAAATCCATTGTATTTTGAGGCTATTTCATAGATGAGCGCCTCCTGGCGCTGCACCTCCTTCGGTTCGCCCTCAAAGAGCAGCGTGGCAGCGCAAATCTGCGTCAGATCGATGCCCTTCCAGGCGGTGACATATCTCTGCTTGACCGCATCCAGGCAGCTGGCCAGCCAGCTCTTCGCGGGCTTCAGTGACTGACCGAACAGGAACTGCTCGTTGTCCATGAGACGCACCGAGGCCGGTTGGCAGCGGCGCCGTGCCACCTCACGCATAAAGAGCACTCCCTGCTCAAAGTCGGGAAAGACGAGGGATCCATAGCGCTGCACAGGCGGCAAGGGACGCACTTTAAGTGTCACCTCCGTGATTACACCCAGCGTGCCCTCCGAGCCAAGTATGATGTGATTAAAGTCCGGTCCACAGCTGACACGCGGCGCACTGCACTCCCGCTCCAGGGTGCCGGTAGGGCTGACCATTCTCACACGCACCACCAGATCCTCAATGTTGCCGTAAACGTTCTTTTTCATGCCAGAGGCACGTGTGGCCACCCAACCACCCAGTGTACTAAATTCATAGGAATCCGGCTCGTGACCCACCGTCAAGTTCTGCTCGCGCAGCACACGCTCCAGATCCTGACCCACCACGCCCGACTCAAAGCACACGGTGAGATTCTCCCGATTGAGCCACAACATGCGATTCATTTGCGATGTGTCCAGCACACAAATCATCCTTTGCTCCTCCTGCGGACAGGTGACGGCACCCGAAACACTCGTTCCCCCGCCATACGGCAGGAGCATCACATTGTGCTTATGGGCTAGATTCACCAGCTGCACCACCTCGTCGTGGCAACGTGGCCACACCACCACGTCCGGTATGCGCCGGAACTTGTTGTGCCACAAACTGTAGATGTCATTCAAGGTCTGTCCATGGCAACGCACCAAACGATCCAATCCCTCCTGCGAATGCTCCACTTTGGTGCAGCTGCGCAGCTCGTTGAGAAAGCCAGCATTCTCCACGGGCTGCGGGTATTTCTGGGGCAGCTGCGGGAACTCCTTGGTGGTATCAATATTCAGATTAAATTTGCCCTTCACCCATTTTGTGAAATTCGGCAATTCACAGCCGCCCAGCGGGTATCTGAAATAGGAGAAAGTAAAGCTAAATGAGTAAATGATTATATATAATCCGATATCGTCTGTTTAGGAGTACATATATTGCGATAGTATTGTTAATGAAAAAACTGGTAATTTTTCATTCATTCGTTCTTTGATATCGAGCTAGAATCGCGTTTCCAACTTCGGATATAGTCTTAATCTAAAGTTCAAACCATGATAAAAAATCTGTATAGATTTTGGGTGTATAATTTTAATATGAATTTGTAGTCAGAATCGCGTTTCCAACTTTTGATATAGTTTTAAAATATAGCTCATGCCAGGACCAACTAGCCATAGTTCTTGAAAATCGTATTATTTTTGACAAAGTTGTGGTTCGATTAAAAACCTGCCTAATTTATAATTCAATTATAATATTCAATTATAAATAGGTATGCTTAATTAAATTAGTATGAATATATTCCTCCTGTGTATTTATTCCACGCGAACTGTACTCACTTGTCGCCTTTGAAGCAGATGATGCCCTGGTCTCCATAGAACTCGGAATCGTTGTAGCCCCAGCCATACCATCTGAGCACCTCCTGGCTGAATTGGCAGCAAAAGAGAGGAACAACAACAAATTGAGTGACAACAGAGAGAATTGGGCTGCCGCATGAACTTACCGCTTCTTGGGTATGACGCTGACCACGTGCCGCGAGAGACGCGAGTCCAGCGCGACAGATGTGCCCTCGGGGGGCGTGTCCGGCACTTGTGTGGTCACCGTATTTCGCTTAGTCAACATTATCGATAAAATGCACGCTTTTTTTATTTGCTAGTTCTTATTTTTTATGTGCACAGCCAATGTTTATATATTATCTTCTCTTTTTTTTTTTGATTTATTTCATTCAATGTTGCAATTTACTTGAGAGACAAAAATCGATAATTCGGTTTTTATATTGTTTTCGTTTGGTTGTGAGATAAAAATCGCTTTGCCTGCTTAGCAAAAATGTTTGCTTAAATATTTGTGCCTTTTGGTAATAATACTTGTGTTTTGACTAGATTTCTTGTACTTTGCGCTAATAACTAAAATTAAATGGAAAATTCTAATAAAATTCTCATGCGGCAGCTGCCACACGCGCTTTTCCTTCGCTTTCACTACCACGACTGGCGACCGCCCGACAAATGAGAGCGACCCACAGGGCGAGAGACAGAGAGAGAGAGAGCGAGAGAGCAACAGCCCCCAGGCGATACACTCTCCCTCTCTCTCTGTATATAATTAACTTCTTTGTGGGGGATGGGGCAGAGCGAAACGGTTGCAAATCGGTTGCGGCAAAATTATGAAATTTGAAATACAAAAAACAAATCTATGAAACTTCGCTGGTTGCAGGATTTCTGCGGCATATATATAAATATATATTGAAAACTGAACAATCGTTGAAATTTCCATCGCACGCATTATTCTGCCTAAATTTTTCGTGTTTACTTTTTAGTTCAGTACACAATTTATTCAGTTGTGTATTGACCCAAAATTTTATTTCACAAAAATTTTGAAACTTTTGTAACGTGTTGGGTTTTTTGGCTAAAAGTGTAATCATGCCTGGCAAAAAAGCTAGCATCACCAAAAAATCTGCCACTTCTGCACCGGTTGCAGTTACATTAGCAGATGCCGCTGCTGCTCCATCAGCTGGCGCAAGTGCTCCAGCAAAATCTACCGTAAAGAAGAGCGTCAAGAAGAGCAAACCGAGGAGCAAATCCAAAGTGAAAACTAAAACAGCTTAGAAGATGCCAAAATGTCAGGCTTAAATGATGCACAAGCCAAATATTAAATGGGTAACAAATACAAACAAAAATAATGTTATAACTTATGTTTTATATTATAAAATCACAGATCTTAACAATATAGATGAGCACGAAAGTTTCGAAAGCATGAAAACCATTTAAGGCTTGGTCGAATATTAAAAATATTGCTCAATTCAGGAATGAATTTATAACCCAACATGTAACATTTTAAAAATCAAATAAATTGGTCAATAAAACAAGTCACGAACTGACCCAAAATAATTACAATTATTTTTATAATTTTGAAGCACTGTCAAAGGAAATGCTTTTTTTAAACTTAAGGCATAACCGTTTCGCTCTTTGTAAACGCTCTCCTTAAAGCACTCTTTCTCTCTCTCTTTTTATTTACCGGCGCTTTTTCTAATATGGGGGTGGTTAATGGAGTAGGGGTTGGCTACCGCACAGGGGGTGGTAAATTACACGTTATGAGTCATGTCAGATGCGTGCCGGTAACATCAATGGAATATTTAAATACCGCGACAGGTGGTTTAAATTATTTATCAGGAAGGACGCAATCTCAGCTATCTACACGACGACCTAATTTCATTTTTAAAACTGTCTCGCACGTAATTTAAATGCCTTAAAGGGAAATTTAACAGCTGCTTGTTAAATTTTAATCTCATGTTAACACGCTTTCTACTCAGCTATTTTGTCGCTAAGATATAACACTTTTTGTTTGAGAGCAACGACCTAAAACTATAATTTTTTAATGATTAAAAGTAGTTTAAATTAGTTGCTTTTTTCATTTTGCAATCGAAGCAAAAGTTTTCATGAACAATTAAAGTTAGACTTAATTTTTTTCCAAGCGTTAATGATTTGATTTTAATGTGCCACACATTATTTTTTACATGTATAATTAAAATTTGATTCAATTGTACTCATTTTTAAAACAAACTTTATTACATTTGGGATATATAACACCGTTTATTCAAATAAAATATAGCAACTGCATCGCGCGACTTTAAAAACAATACTGAAATGCCAAAAGCCAATTGCATTTTACGCATACGTTGTCGTTTGAAAAATTTTTGTGTGGGTCTTGCAAAAGCCGACTACAAAAATTAACAAGCTGTGTTTATTATTTACACATAGCTATACAACTTACAATTGTTTGAATTGTAAATTCGTGGAGAGCCCTCCGCGAAACGAAAAGTGGACGCTGTTTGTTTAATTTTCGCACTGCGAACACTCCACTTTGACTATCGTCCATTTGGCGAAGTTGGCTCAAAGTGATTTTTGTTATTTCTTTGGGTTTATTTTCATTTTTTCGCTGGTGGATTTGTTCGGAAACTTGCATTTTCTGTATCTGCAATGGGGATACAAGTGAACAATTTGCATTTTCTTCATTATTTACTTGTTGATTTATAATTTAACCTATTTGCATAGTTTCAGGAAGTGAAAAACAAATATTAACATATAAATTAGCTACAGGCAATCAGAAAAAATTGTACACTTGGTTTATGCAAAACTTAGTCATATATTGAAACAGTGATGCTGTAAATTGTTCCTTAGTTTTCTGGCAATAAATTTATATTGTTACAACAAACATTTAAATATCAACAGTTGTATTGGCGACACCTAGCGGGTAATAAATCAAACTGCATACTGCTTACCAACACTGGCTGGTACCAATCGTTAGGCGCGTTTCGATATTCAATCATATGTATAGAAATTTATTACCATTAATTATAGAAATGCAAGAGTGTATTATTTTCAAATATTTACAAAAAATATAATGCTAAGTTATATTTAAAAAAAAAAACACAATAAATACAGCGCGATTTGTGCAGGTGAATATCGATAGCCCATCAGAACCTGCTATCGATACTTCAGTTGCTATGCATTCCTGTGCACTGTGGCTGCTGCCAACTCGCAACTTGTCGTCTTCAAAGCGAAAAACATTAAATAAAACCAAAATTGCGTAAAAAATTAAACATCGAATACGCGCAGAAAGCGTAAAGAGCTTAAGATAGCAAACGGCAAAAACTTGCAAGGTGCCGGCAACCGCACCGCCTTTATTGTTTGTATTTTTATATACATACATGGAGGTTGGTTTACGCGTGTGTGTGTGAGTGTTGGAACAATAACAAGCCCAACAAAATGCCAATGAATTGTAACGGAGCAGCGTTCAATGCGGCCGCTGTCTTTGTGCTGCAGCAGCAACAACAACAGCAGCAGCAGCAGCAAAAGCAGCGATGATTCATAGGTGAGTTATGCGACTTGGCTTAAGCGCATATTTCATTCTCATTCTCTTGATACTCATGTGTCTCTGTGTATGTGTGTGTATTTTAGTCCGCAATAATAATATATCAACAAACACAATAATAACAACGGTCGTGCCTTAAATAACGAACGTAGAGCAATAAAACCATATAGGAAAATCGAATCGTTTGGCAAAATGCCGCTGCTGTCGAAATGCTTCCCTTGCTTCAAATTTAAACGTGAAGAGGTCATCGACAAGCTGGACTACAGCAATACACCGCTCCAGGATGCCTTTCCCGAGGTCTGGCAGCACGAAAGGACACTCGAGGAACTGCATCTGAGCAATGCGCGGGTGAGTTATCCGTTAACAATCAAAATTATTCTAAATGGTCGCTTGACAATTGGCACAAAAGTTGATTCCAATTGGCAATCAAATTTTAGTTACTAATTTATATATAAATTTTAAATTATATTGTTTAATAATACTGAAATTAATATTGTCTGGCAACTCAAATTTCCAAGCGACAACAGTATTTATAAATAAAAAAATGCACATAAAATATTTACTCAATGTTTCCTTTTTTGTTTCAGTTGCAAACGTTGCCGCCGCAGCTATTTTACTGCCAGGGATTGCGTGTGCTGCAAGTGAACAGCAACAATCTGGAGAGCATACCGCAAGCCATTGGATCGCTGCGTCAATTGCAGCACTTGGATCTGAACCGCAATCGTTAGTCGCACTCTAAACTTAAAACTGCCGATAAAATATAAATAAATTAACTTATTTTATTGCAGTTATTGTCAATGTGCCGGAAGAGATAAAGGCGTGCAAACATTTAACCCATTTAGATCTCAGCTGCAACAGTCTGCAGCGTTTGCCGGATGCAATAACCTCGCTGATATCGCTACAGGAGCTGCTGTTAAATGAAACGTATCTCGAGTTCTTGCCAGCCAACTTTGGTCGTTTGGTCAATTTGCGAATTTTGGAAGTGCGACTCAACAATCTCATCACGCTGCCCAAGTCGATGGTGCGTTTGGTTAGCCTACAGCGTCTGGACATTGGCGGCAATGAGTTCACAGAGTTGGTAAGCACTTATTTTTTATAGCCAATTTATGATTTACAGCCCATTCTCTCCACATAGCCAGAGGTCATTGGTGAACTGAAATCGCTGCGGGAACTGTGGATTGATTTTAATCAAATACGCCGTGTTGCCCCGAACATTGGTAAACTGCGCGAATTGCAGCACTTTGAGGCCAATGGCAATCTGCTGGATGCCCTGCCCAACGAGCTGAGCAACTGGCGCAATGTTGAGGTGCTGTCTGTGTGCTCCAACAATCTGGAGGCGTTTCCCTTTAGTTTTGGCATGCTCAAGTCGCTGGTCACCTTCAAGTGTGAGTCGAATGGCCTCAGTGAACTGCCCGACAGCATTAGCTATCTGGAGCAGCTGGAGGAGCTGGTGCTTAGCCACAACAAGCTGATGCGGTTGCCGAGCACAATTGGTTCGCTGGTCAAGTTGCGCTTTCTCTTCGCCGACGACAATCAATTGCGCCAGCTGCCTGATGAGCTGTGCAGCTGCAGCCAACTGAGTGTTCTTAGCGTGGCCAACAATCAGCTATCGGCACTACCCCAAAACATTGGGCATCTGGGCAAGCTTAAAGTGTTGAATGTGGTGAATAACTATATTAATGCATTGCCCGTTTCCATGCTGAGTCTGGTGAATCTCACATCGCTCTGGCTGAGCGACAATCAATCGCAGCCGCTGGTGCCGTTGCAGTATTTGGATGCGAGCAGCAAAACGCAGCTGACGTGCTTTATGCTGCCGCAGGTGACGTTCAAGATGCAGGCACAGCAGCAACAGCAGGTCCAGGAGCAATACGAGTTCGTCTATGCCAATCATAATCAGCAGCAGCCGGCCCAGCAGCCGCCATCGAGTCCATCTCGCCGCATTTGCTTTGCTGAAGAGGCGACCATTTTGAGTGCAAAGAATACGAGTAGCACACCGCAACCGGCGCCCAGCTATCCAGCCGCCAGTTATATGACGAATGTGACGTCGCCAGGCAATCCGGAGCAGCAACAGCTACCAGCTGGCAGCTCGGTCCGTTTAATGCGCTCGCCCACGCCGTATCCCAAGGAGCTGCGTCAAATGGCCAAATATATGCGTCAGGCGCAGGCAGCAAACGCAGCAGCAGCAGCAGCTTCAGCGGCAACAGATCCCTCATCGGTGGCAATGGTTTCCACAACACCGACCAGTGAGGTGCGCGAGGCCCGTGTCGTTGTGCCAAATGGTCAGGTGGCCATGTCACACTGTGATACCAATCAGGATGCTGTGGATCATGCCGCAGCAAGTGCAATATATGGTGTTGCCCCAGAACCGGCGCACATCTATGGGGTCTATCAGCAGCAGAAGGCCACGCAGGAATATTATGGTTTGCCGCTGGCCAACTATGAGGCGAACCACTATCAGCCGCTCTATGTGGATGCCAACACAGTGCAACACTTGTCCAACGGCAGCGAACAGCATTATGAATTGCAGCCGTTGCAGCAGCAACAACAGCACCAGGCTGTGGCGCCACCGCCACGCATGGAACCGCCGCCGTATCACATAGCACGTGTCTACACCAAGAAGACGCCCGAAGATCTAACGCTCTACGAGTCCATGCGACAGCGCAAGCAGCTCCAGCAGCAACAGCAACAACAACAGCAGCAGCAATACGAGCAGAGCAACAGCTATCAGGATGAGTTAAATAGCAATTTTAAGACAACTGCTATTAATGCACAATCGGAGCAGCTGGACTATCAAAACAATATCAGTATGGAGCAGCTAGAGCAGTTGGAGCAGCAACTTGAACTGCAACTGGAGCTGGACCGAGACCAGGAGCTGGAGCAGCAAGAGGCTGAGAACGAAGAGGAGCAGCAGCCGCTGCAGGATATGGATGATACATTATCGCAGCACTCATTAAACTCCACGGCCACCAACAACACGTATAAAGGTGGCAAGAAATCGACGTGGATCTTTGGTGTGCACAAGAATCCGACTGTGAAGCAGGTGACACTGAAATGGGAGCACAGCATTGGCTTTGACATAGCCGAGCTGCTCAATCAGGTGAAGATATATATAAATATATACATAGACATATATGTTATTTTCTTACCCATCAATTTGAATTTCAGTCGGGTATTTTTGTGAGTGCGATTAGCCCAAATTCGAATGCGGCGCGTCTGCTGAGCCTTAATGATAAATTGCTGGAAATCGATGGATATGACCTGACCAATGCCAACCTGAGCGATGCCAAACGCGTGCTGCTTAACTGCGGCACTGTTATAAATATAATGCTGTCACGTAAATGATGGCCACAGAATCCATCCCTTAATCCCCATTCCTCTAACCCAATTTATCCAAACCAATCCAATCCACTCCGTACCGAGACCGAAGACTTCTTACATAACATTTTTCTAAAGCAATTTTGAAATACGCTAATATTACAAATAGCCTTTACATCATTATAATATTAGCAAAAAGTGCATTTCCAAGCCATAAACGTCCTTTACACTGGCGCCTTACGCTCCTGTTTGCTACAGTCAAGCTTCCAGTTGATGCATTTCCCTTTAGATAGAATCAGTTTAAGCTGCCATTAACCTATATATTTATGTATATCGTAAGTAGAGAAGTGCAATTTATGAGTCCCCTTGAATTCTGTAGTTGACTTTGGTTGAACACATCTTCATTATACGCAAACAAGTATTTATCTTTGAACTTTAAATTAAGTTACATACATCTATATATATATGATCAAGAGACTCCACTTAAACAATTGTCCTCAACTGAACATTATGCTTAAACTTGTTGACAACTTAATGACTGTATTAAATTATGTTTCTTAGGTATTTATTAAGCAAAAAACAGATTGCAATTTAATATTCGATTGGTATTCAAAATGAAGCAATTTATATTGTTTTTCAATAGTTATAATATGCCTTAACATTAAAGATATTTATTTGTATCAAATCTGAGTAGCTTTCACTTAAGGACTTTGCCATTTGAGTGCTATTGGTTTCACATGCATTTCAATATTGGCAGCCAGTGTAATTCAATTCAAAGCAAAACATACAGAAAATATAATAAATAGTGCAATTAGCGTTGATAATACGTAAATACAATTACGAGTACCATATGGACGGCATTTACAAAATATATATATATATAATCACATATATACATATACAACTGTATATATGTGTACTTATACATACATAAATTTATATATAGATATACATAAATAATATTTACAATTAGCGCCTATTTTACGCCCAGCGTTGTTCACATTTGTTCCAAATTTCAATTGATTATGTGCATAGATGAAAGTTGAACAAAGATATTAGCTGTTTACGTTAGTTGTTATGGTGCAGCAATATAAATTCTATATATATAAAAAAAAAATTATAATAATATGTATTCTATATTTATATTCTATATATCGAATCATCATTTTTCTATGGAAAATTGTTAAACTCTTATACCATTGGCGTGTTGTGAACAGTATTATTATTTAGCTGATTAACAATTATGAGAATTATGATAAAAGTTAAACATTTCTACATCTTTATTAAACATACATACATACATACATACACACAAGTACAGCTAGAATAAGGGCGCACATTTTTCGTAAATGCAATTTGGTTTAAGAGCGCTACAAAAAATCACCCAGAGACAAAAAAAAAAAACAGTAAAAAAAATTAATGAATTAAATAAACAATTTTTCACTCAAACTTTCGCACTTTATTTTGCATTGCAACGATTTAATCTTTCAGTTAAAAACAAAAAGAATGGAAAACAGCTCTTTTGATTAATCTTCTTTGATAGATCTTCGAATGGTTTTTCTGTTGACCTTGTCGGCACTAAGGATCTACGAAAATTAATTATAGCCAGAAAACACGCAAACCTGTCGTTCAACTCCGGAGCAACGCTCACAGAACTGGTACACTTTGAACTAATCTTTACATACATATTTGGACAACATGAACAGTTTAGCAAGAATCTTTTAGATATAATGGTATATATGTACTATGAATTAAACTTTTGCCGACTTTGTTACATGTTCATGGTTTAAGTAATGTATAAACTCATATAACCTATTCACTGCATCACTGTGAGCATTAGCAATTTGACACTGAATATAATATTCCTCACAATTTGCATATTCGCTGACATCTGCTTTCAGTGGCGCTTACATCACATAATTTGATATCCAATTTTCATCTTTCAATTGCTTTCTAACTGCATGCATTACGCCATGGCATTATGTGTGCGGAAACTCCAGTGTTTATTTGGATAATTTTTACTGCGTAGACAGTAAACTTGATAATGCTTAGGCTGATTAGGTTTCGTTATCGTTTCCATTACAATTAAATCCTCTGTGCGAGCTTGACTTCCCATTGGAAGTAGACCAATGCGCTTCCAACAAGCTTCCTCGAATTTCGCGTTGACACCGTCTTTTACTGGCTTTGTTTTCTTTTTTTTGTGTGTATTTCTTTTATCTCCAATAGCCAATACTTTTGTCTTCGATGTTACTGATCGGAGAAAATTTTTACTTTAAATTCCGTTTACGACTTGAGAAATCTTGAATTGTAGCTTACTTGTTTCAATTTTATTTTCCATGGTTTGTTATTTATTTTTAACAATTAAGTTCCTTGTACAACTACCTCGTTTGAAGCGTATTTCGTGGCTGTGTAAAGCTCTCACTATATACACTATTCTCATCTAAATGCAAAAAATTGCACAAGCAAAAGCTGCGGTAAGAGTTAGATGAAAGCTTAATATCATCACCAATACTTTTAGTTGCGTCGTTTCAATGTTAACACATAAGTGTGAGAGTAAACTTATGTGTGGATAAAACACAAACAAATTCATAATTCACAATCGTATAATGCGCCTACAGCTTAAGCAAAGCGCAGTTGACTTTGCTCTTAAGCTCTTAAACTCTGCGAATAGCAAAATACAACCAATTCATCAAAACATTTCGATAAAAGCTCAGCGAATGTTTGAGCTTAATTTTCATCAATATTTGTAATTGTTTCTTTTCATGAATAATATATGGATACACTATTCTGTTTGAATAGTTTTATTTTATTTTTTATATTATGCGTATACAGTATAAACAATTAGTCAAAGTAATTTCACATGGGTCATTTGGTCTTATGCCTCTTTTCATTAACATATTCCTTGTGAAGATAATTCAGAAAATGAAAAAGTTTTATATTTTCATCAAAAATTGAGTTGTTCACTATATCTCTAATATAGCTTTCGGTATCCCAAATATTTCCTTTTCCATATTTGTAAGGATCAAGGTTTGCTTTCAGTGGCAGTTCCAAAACATATTTCGATCTCCAATTTTCTCCACTCAATCGTTTTCTCACTTTATGCATTATGCATTCAGCATTAACCGTAACTCCATATGCATCGTAACCATAATTTGCAGGAACGATACCGCTTTTACAATAAAAATGACAGCTGAATGCTTTCTTATCATCCTCAATAATTTCATGCGTACAACTATCCGACTTTTCCAATCCAGTTACTTTACCTACAGGAACTCGAGCTCCCATCAATAGTCGAGCAAAATGATTCGTACATTCATCCTCAAACTTGGGCACATTTTTGTTTACATTTTTTTTCTTACTTTTTCTACGTCTATCTCCGATTGCCAATACTTTCACTTTTGACGTCACTGAGGAAATCGCTGAAAAAACGATTAAATTAAAATTATGATATTATAGACATCGATCGTATCTTACTTGTATTGGTTCCTGTATTAACTTCATCCATAATATTTTGTGTTTATTTATCTATATCAAATATATTAAGCGCAGCTGACTTCTTACTTGTTTGAAGTAAACTTTGTGACTGTGCAATAGTTCTCTCCCGTTTTTAATAGACTGTGCATGCCGCCATATGAATTTCACAATAAATATACTCAAAGCTTAACAAAAGCTTCAAGTTGAGCTGATTGCTGCATTTTATTGTTTACAGTTGCCATCCCAAAGAATTATTTTGTGAATCCCAAAAAAGGTGGTTCTTGAGTTTGTTTGAGTTTGTATAGTTTGAGTAACAATAAAACAGAATATTCAATAAACAATTTATAATTTAATAAATAATCATTTCATTACAAGCTCGCTAATTATTTTTCATATATTCTTTATGTAAATGACGCACAAAATAAAAAATCCTTTCATACGCTGCATCCAAAGCATCAGAAGCTACATTTTGAATGTATTGATCGGAACAATAGCTGCCAGTTTTTGTTTTCAGAGGCGTTTCGATGACATACTTTGATATCCATTTTTCATTTTTCAGTAGTTTCTTAACTTCCTCCATTACATACTGAGCCTTAAAAGTGGGTCCATTTAAAATTTCACCACGCCGAAAATCTCTTTTGCGACTGCAGCGAAAGTAATAACGTTTGGGTTTATTTTCTTCCTTGATGCTTGCCACTGAAAAGTATTCATAAGAATTCCAATTCTTACAATCGCTACTGGGTGTTCGACTTCCATTTAAAAGTATACTCAAATGATGCTCACAACGCATCTGGAAACGATTTTGTTTGGATATTGCAGAAGTGCTGTTGTTTTCTGAACTCTCCTCTACATCCCCAATGACCAGTACATTTGATGCAGTTATAATTGTGCTCACGGCTGGAAAATATAAATTTTTTAAATTTGTTTGCGAAACTGATCTTAACTTATTTAGTTACTTTCTTTTTTGTTTTCCTGATTAACTTCTTCCATATTTTGTTAGCCGTGCTTACCCTTTTAAAGCAGCTGACTGACTGCGCTTGGTTCAAAGCTTTATAGTACAGAAAACAGATCGAAATTTCAAAAAGAAAGCTTAAAGTTGTAATTGTGTAATAGGTATATATGTATTGGTTTGTTGTTTTGTTTACGTGCATCGAAGCTTTTCTGCATTTCAAATTATGTGCAATTGCCTTTATCTGGAGACCGCAAACCGAAGAGAGAGGTCTAAGGAGAGAGAGAGGTCGCCAGCAATGAAGAGAGCCAGTTGATCATATTGGAATTTATGCTACGGAAACAAGTTAATATTTTTAACCTAAGAGAAGATTCCGTGCGCATTGCAAAATATATACAATATAATATAACTGGTGTTTTAATTATAATATGACTATAGGCTCGTTCTCACAGCACTTACAGTATTTGGTTACATCTACATTTTGCAAGTGCATGAAAACCCAAAGCTTTAACTCATTTGATATACATTAATGTTAAAGTTTACACACACATTCAAAACACTCTCACACGCACACCAGCACTGACAGTTGTCAGATGCCAGTTGCCAGATGCCAGTTGGGGCCCTTGTCCTTGTCATGTTTCGTTTCTTTATCTCCATGGAGTCTTTTTTATTCCTGCTGTTCTTGTTGTTGATGTAGTTGTATTGCGTTAGCGGTAACAAAAACAACAACAATAAATACAGCAAAAGTACATACAGCGGCTGTAAGCGGTTTGAATTGTTACTTTTTCATTGACCTTCGCGTGTGGAAAATGCCTGCTTCTTTATTTCTTTTTGTTACTTTTCACTTGTTTTCGTAAATCCATAACTATCCCCCCACACACACATACACCCACACACTCACACACACACAGTCACAATCGACGTGCTAAGAATAATCGTCAAGGCCCCAATTTGACATATGATGTGACTGCAGCTCCGCTGTTTGCCGAATACATTTATCAATACTTGTTTTTTATTCCGCCAAATTGATATACAAAACTAACGCAAGCTGTCACACTATCTTTCTATATATGCATAGATCTATCTATCGCTCCCATTGTTTGGCTACAAACCTCCCCCCTGCCATCCCCTTGTCGGTAAGCGGTCATTAGCATTTTTTGCGTATATTTATGGCTGCGAAATATTACGCCATAAAAATGGCAGCAACACAAAATGCGACAAGTTTGAGACGCCCCCGAAAACCCGATATGCTGTGGCACGCAGCCAGCAGTCAGACGTAAGAAGTTTGCCACCCCCTCCCCGAGGGCAATATAATTGTCACATTTGTATGTAGAAAGTTGCTTTGTGTCTGAGGGGCGGGCAGAGAGCGCTGCCAATTGATATAAGCAACCAAAAAGTGTTGTCTTACGCTCAATTTGAGGCAAGGCTCAAGGCAGCCAGCGTTTCAATTGCAATGCGTTAGTAGGACACCAATTGGGAGGTGCCGCTTGAGGCACATCTTTGAGATACCCTAATTTAGCTACATTTATCATCAGGCAAATACTGTGGCGAATATGGCGACTCAATAGAAATCATCAATAGTTTGCTTGGTTTTTCCATTTATTACAGAAGAGAACACAAAGAAATCACTTAATCATATACATTAATTTTCTTTGTATCGTTTTTACAATTGATTGATGATTGAAAGTGTTTGTTCGAATTGTGCTGATTTAAGTATATCATTAGGAATAGAGAAAGCTATAAGAGAAAGTTATCAGAGTGTTACAAACCGCTTAATATAGCTTAATCTACCACTTTTCAGCTATGGCCATAACAATTGCATACTTGGCGGCGCTTGGAGCTGCCTGAATAAGTAAAGTTTATTTTTATGCTCAAAGTCGACGGCGTCGGCGACATGTGTGCAAATGTTAACACACAACAAACACAAACACACCAACACACCAACACACACATACAGTCTGACTCATACACACACAAAAGTGCTTAGAAGTGGGGCTTAACGCCACACACAAACACACTCAGACAAACACTTACAAAAATATGTGCTCGAAACCTCTCTTAAAGCCAAGGATTTCGTATTTTAAAGTTAATTTATTATTTTATAAAATGTTCAAGCACTTAACCTATTTATTTACATTTTTCGGAAATATCTTCTACTTCTTAGCTATTTTTAAAATTATTAAAATTATTATTATTATTATCTAAAATTTTACAAAATAACAATAACAAAATAATAATTGATTTTCGATTTTTTTGTAATTTAAATTTAAGCAATTTAAACTTATATACAAATTGACATATCTCAAAATATTTAAGTCAGTTTATAAAAAGACAAAATCGTACTTTAAAAAAAAATATTATGCATTGTCAATCTTCTTAACTCTATTTTATCTGATTTTTTGCTAAGTGTACGCACACTTGAAGTAAAACAAATCGACGCTGTTTTGGCGCCGTGCGGCGCTCAGCGCTGTTCTTTGCCTTTGGCTTTAGCTTTGGCTCTGACTATGGCTATGGCTTTGGCTCTGCACTTTTTTCTAGCCACAACAGAAAGGACCCATAGACGAACGCAACTCGACCAGAAGCAGCAGCAGCACCAGCAGCAGCAGTGGCAGTGGCAGCGGCAGAAGCCGACCAGGGCCAGAGGCAGCAGGCAGCCAGCCAAGCAAGCCCGTCAACCAACCAACTACAACAACAACAACTATTCCCATACAAATTTCAGTTCAGTTCTTTCTGAGCCATTATTGTGTGTTGTTTAGTGTGCCATTGACGCTGAATGCTAACGGGTCGCGTTTTCCGTCGCGTTTCCGCTTCAAGCGTTGGCTAAAAAACTTAGCTGGAAAACTTAGCCCAGCTAATTGGGCAACGAAACCTGAAGGTGTTAATAAGCATATTAAACAAATTACTTATACCATAATGTGTAATTTTTGTAATTTTGTTATAACAACTACACAAACACTTGCACATTGTTCGCATTGTGTAATCAACTGTGTTGCATGCAACCATTTGCAATTATTAAAGTATTATTAATATGAAATCGATTTTTAGTGTGTCCACCGTTGACAATGTCGTTTCTGTCGCCATCGCTGCGCATGGAGAACCTGTCGACGGTGCCCATCATGAGTCAGGATCATGTGCCCGAAGCTCAGCGCTACAATAAGGACAACATCGTTGCCCAATGGTGTGCACCCATCAATGGCAAGGTATACACAAATCCAATCAAATCAAATCAAATCAAATCAATATCAACATCAAATCAAATTCCAATCTAAGCTTAACTCCAGAAACGTCAACAACATTGATTAACCATTTAATTAACTTTTCGGCTTTACTCCCACCAGATGTATCGCATCGAACTGGAGCACGGCACCACAAGTGGACGCCGCATGATTTGGGTCAATGGTCGAGTAAGTGGTGAATGCACTTTACCAGCCCTGCCATGCCCCCTCAAACAACGCAATTAGTAGCCGTGCCACAAAATACAAATACAAACACAATTAACATATTACGCGACGTTGACTCTAGACGAATGCTAGACTCGAAATACTCTATAATTGGAACAAAAATTTCAAAATTTCTTAGTATTACTAACTTTTTCTAATTTTGGTTCTAGTTGAGTCTTTTCTAGGTTTCCTTTAACCTTACAATAAATTTAGTGGAATTTTTCTTTATTTATTATATCTTTATTTAGTTTTTACTTAAATTTTAATTTAATTACTATTCATTTCTCAACTTCAAAAAAATACGTAAATTTATTGTCTCTTCAATTGAAGCTGATCAAATATATATATATATAAATTTTGAGTCAAGACTGATCTTCTGCCCGCCATTATTAAAGGCTCTTCAAGATTTATTTCTATAGAGTTTATTTGAATACTTCAAAATTTGTACCACTTTCCGTTCCGCAGGAGGTGCTGCGTCGTGATTGGATGTTTAAGTTAGTCGGCGAGGATACCTTTGAGATCGATCAGTCACGTTGTATAATTCGCGTTGATCCTGCACCCGGTTTCAAGTACGAGTATTCGCTTTACATAGATGGCAAGCCGCATGCTCAGTACACGGAGGAGTTGACGCGCCAATATAGACTTTGGCTGTGCACCAGTGGCACGGGGCAGGCGGGGCCGGCGTTGGCTGCGTCACAGGAATACCGCATTATGCTCAAGCTGGACACGCTCAGCTTGTTTGTGAACGATGAGCTGCGCGAGGAAACGGTAAGCTGGAGCCGGATGTTTTGTCGTAATGCCAAACCGAGACTGCCAATCAATCATGTTATTTTTATATATATTTTTGTAGGCTGTTTTTGTGCACGGCGGCACGGATACCAGTTTTGTGCTGCAGGACACACAATTTGTATTACAGGCACGCTCCAGCGGCAACAAGCACGATGGCATTGTGCACACCCTGCTCGTTAATGGGACGCCGGTGCCGGAAGCAAAGATACAGCAAATCATGCAGGAACCCGTCTCCATACTGCAAACCAACTGAGACTTGGCTAACCCAAAGGATCATACACATTGCATTTGTTACATTTTAGTTATAGTTTTAGCTTCTTAATAAAACCGAGTATAAACCAATTTAGTTAACTGCTACGATCATCGATGAGAAGTGAAGTTTTTTGGAAGCTATATGAGATTTTTATATTTAATTACGCTTTTACCCAATTTCCCAAAAATAACAAAACTGTAGAATTACTTACACAATAGTTTATTCGTTTGTTTAGATGCATAATTGTAACGCAAATTGTTTGCGTTCTCAATTTCGTTTGACATTTTTGCTAGCATTTAAAGTACTCAAAGTGCGTTTAGTATGTAAAAAAATATACAAATACAAAATCAAATTTTTCAAAAAACAGCAGTTGGACAAAACATACAAAAATTACGCGTAAAGTGAAACAAAAGTTAATCTTAATTTTCACACAAAATATTATTATAAATATAGCTGTCTAAAAAGTAGAAAATTTATAAATATATATATAAATGATGTTGCTGCCTACAATTTTCGTTTAACTGAAGAATTGTTTAAAACTTATTTTTCATTATTTCATTGCTGTCGCTACGAGTTTTTTTTGTTTACAATAAAAATGTGCATTCTAAATTTATTCAGTGTTCGTCATCTGGTTTTTAATAGGTATTTACTTAGTTATGTAAGTATATAAATTATGTACTATGTTACGCTTTAATTGATTGTTTGCTATTATTTTTGTTTAATCAAAACATTTTGTTGGTATTTGTGTGTAATTTTTTGCTTTCCATTTTGAGTGTTTAATAATTTTAAATTGCTTAATGTTGTGTTGTCACTTTGAATACATTAACAATTAACCGTTGTTTTTTTTTTGTTTTGTTTATCATATACGATTGATTTAAAAAATTTGTATTTAATTTAAAACACAATTTAGGTAAATTTTCATTTAAGTTAAAGCAACACAATGATATTGATTTGTTAATACTAATTTAATTCTGTTTCATTTGTTTGTTTAAATATCGCTACTTGTTTTAAGGATTATAAAACCATAATTTACAATTTTTTTTAAATATTTGTATATGTATTTTTTGTTTAAAACTCACACAGTGCAAAGAATTGGAACAATTTTCTAGGGAACACACAAAATGCGTGTGTTTGGAAAATAATTCAATTTTGATTTCATTTACATCTAGCAATAAAAAGGGACAGTGATTATAATAATAATAATAATAATAGTTTTTTTATATTTTATTGCTTGCTGGGAATCTCATACTTATACGTATTTTACAATAATTTAACAACAATTTTCGTATAGTAAGTACAAAGTGGAATGTGTTTGTTTGTTGAAAACGCAAAGTTTTTCTAATACCTTAACAAAACAAAAAAGAGATATTGCCAGTAGACGGATGCTTTTACGATTTTGTGTGTAAATTCAATAATACAGAAAATACAATAAATTACTGATTGCTTATATAAATATAACTATATATATATATTATAGCAACTTTTGTTCGTATCGTCAAATTTTGATAAAGATTTCCTTTTTTGTTTTCTTTTCTTTCTGTTTTTTTTTTGATAATTTTGCCAGTTTAATTAGGTCTATACTTTAATGCATTTTCTGCTTACACACACATTTCATATCAGTTTGTTGCTGTTGCTTTTAAAAACCATTCTGCTCACTAACACTAACACACATACATTTTACATATTATTTACGCTCTTAAATATATTAGATTGATTTCCTTATTATGTTTTATTTTTGTTTTTTTTTTGTAGTGTTTCTATTTTTTGTAGTAAAATTAAATGTCTTGCTTTTAAATATTTAAAAATTATATATTTATATATATATTTCATTTAGATGTGTTTTGCATGTATAATTTTGTTGTAGATTTATTAGCTTAAAAATTGTTTGCTTCCTTTTGAAGTGTCTTTGCTGAAAAGTCTTGCATTAAATATTGTAATTTTCTTCTGTTGTTGTTGCTGCCGTTGATGTTGTGGTTGTTGCATGCAAAGAGTTTTGTCTAATTGCCTAGGTGCATAATTAGTAAAGTAATCGTTTGTAGTTTAGTGTAATACTCGCAATTTGTGACAGTTTTTTTTTGCTTTTTGTGTTTGTTTTTTTTTTTTTGGTATGAAAGTAGTTCTTATTTTCTCAGTTTTTACTTTAAGACAGTTGTATATAGAAGATTATAATTATTTGTTATTTAATAAGTAATGTTAGTATTTAAATTGTTTATTTGTTGCATTTGCTAGTTGTTGTTGCTGTCTGTTTAGCTGTTGCTCTTGTTGCTGTTCTTTTTTCTAATTCGTTATTTTAATTAGTTCAATGGAAGGCAAAACATGTGCTGCAGTAGACTTTTATTATTATTTGCTTGCATTTGATTATTATGATTGTTATTGTTACCATTATGATGATGCTGCTGCTGCTGCTGCTGCAGATGCTGTTGCAGTTGCGGCTGTTGCTGCTGCTGCTGGAGATGCTGCTGCTGTTGTTGTTGTTGTTGCTGTTGGTATGGATGATATTGTTGCTGCGCTAGTTGCGACTGTTGCTGCTGTTGGCGATAATGTTGCTGCTGACTTATGTTATTATTTGTATTGGCTGCACCACCTGCGCTGTTCAAATGCAGTAGACTTAAATCGTCAGCCACGGAATCGTAATCACTGGAGTCCTCGCCATAGAGCTGAAAAATTGAAATTTGTTAAATAAAATTCAGCAATTACTAATTTAAGTTATTTTGCAACTTACACGCATATTATAAGGATGCAAATCACACGTCTCGTGGTGTCAGACGCAATCCTCCAGTGACATGAGCAATGGGTTTACATACTCAAAGCCCTCGAATTCCGACTGATCGATGTTGTCAATAACATGGCTAGGGATAAAACAAATTTATTAATATTAATTTGGCCAAAATCACAGAATGAGCCTGTAAAATCCAATCAAGAGACGGAGGGAGACAGAGAGAAAGAGACGAATAAACTAAAGAATAAAAAACTTACTCATCGTCTGGTGTCAGCTGCACCGGCTCGCCGGTAAACTCGATAGGGAAATTGGCCAAATCCCGATCTGAGTCTAAACGCGGCTTGAATGGAGGCGAAACCTGTTTGCGTTCGAGCTGCATGAGGTTGAAATTGGTGTGTGCGGCAGGAGTGTGTGTGTTTTCGAGTGTAATTGTGTGTGTGTTGTCGAGTGTCGATTGTGTGCAGGAGATTTACAGATTGGTTTATATGCAAAGATAGTAAAAAATAATATATAGTTATAGCTAAAAAAGATACTGCAAGCCAATTTAGGCAAAACGTAAAAGCAAATTTCATAAGGCTCAGAACACATTAAAAATGCATGTCCTGTGAGTTTCTTTTCTTCTTTTTTTTTGTTGTGTGTGTGTACGTGATGATAATGATGATAAGTACAGAGAGAGAAAGAGCGAGCGAGCGAGCGAGGGGTAGGGTATGTTTTTTATATAGGTAAACAAGATGGTGGGGGGGGGGGGGGGCAACGAGCGGGTTTACAATGTGACTGATAGCAAACATTACCTGCTGTTAGTCTGACCGCTAATGCAAAAATTCTTTTATTATATTTGGGTTTTATTTTTTTTGGGATTGTCTCATGCGTCGGTTTACAATAAGAACAAAAATAACTAGTAAAGGCAAATTCTTTAATTTGTGATGGTTTTTGTTTTTTTTTTCTTGACCCAAAACTTACGGATCATCTGGCGTCAATTCAGCCGGTTCTCTGGTAAATTGAACGTCAAAGTTTGTTGTCATATATGGATCGCCAGGATCAAGGGTTGGTATATAAGGCGGTTGTACCTCCTTTTGTGCAATCTTTTTATACACAAAATTATATTTAGTATGTTACGCATTATTAAAGTTAAGAAATTGGCAAATAAATAAGATTCATATTTAATGCAAACCTTTGATTTGTAAATTAAACATATATAAAAAACTGCTTTACTCTTAACAAATTGGCAAGTATATAAGTTGGATATTGATTGCAAACCTTTGTTTTTAAATTTAAATATATAAACAATATTTTAAAACTGCTTTACGCTTAATTCACACGAGACAAAAATTAATATTTGATTGTGTCGGCCTACAAAGATCCTGTTTTCCAGCTTCAACAAAAAATAAAGAACTTTTTAACTGGCTCTAAGCACTCCTTCAGAAACAGATAGAAATACAGACTCTGCAAAATAAATTATAGAATTCAAAGGAATATTTAGCCTTGTCTAAAAAAAAAGAATCTTCTTTCAGGAATCGATAGACCTATAAATTTAAAATATAAACTACAATTTTAACCCGCACAAGCATGTTATAATAAATATTTACTTTCACTAGCAGTATAAAGTACACTGAGGATATTTTTAGCTATATTTTAAAGATTGGAGCACAGATATCATCATTATTATCAACATGGACACATTCACGAACACAGAAACACAAATGCAGTCTCGATGAGCTGGCCTCGGACTTACCATCTCCCAGTCGATGACCTTGAAGAACGGATGATTGACAATATCCATGAAGGCAGATTCGCGATGGCAGCCCAAACGATCAGCGGGATTCTTGTTGAGGAAACCTTTCAAAACGGAGGCAGCCTTAACGCTCAACGAACGCGGTATGCGTATGGTCTTCTCCAGAATCACTTGGAACAGATAATCCTCAGTATTCTGTAAATAGTTAAAAAATATATTTTAGTCAATTTTTAAATTTGATTATTCGATTATGGGATCTGACCTGATCGGGATTTTCGGAAGCGCCCGCAATGTCAAAGGGACTGCGACCCGCAAGCATCTCGTAAAGGAGAACACCCAGCGCCCACCAGTCCACCGAGAAGCCATAATCCTCGCCACGCAATATCTCGGGCGCAATATAGTTGGGTGTGCCGCAAAATGTGGATGTGGTGTCGCCGGGACGAATGCCCTCCTTGCACATGCCATAATCGGTGAGCTTGATGTGACCCTCATGATCCAGGAGCACATTGTCCAGCTTAAGATCACGATAAATGATGCCCTTCTCGTGCAGAAAATTCAATGCCAGACTAATCTCGGCGGCATAGAAGCGGGCATGCTCCTCGGGCAGGCGACGTTGCCGCTGCATGTGGTACATCAAATCGCCGCCGCGCACAAACTCAATGACAAAGAAGAGGCGCGAGGGCGTCTGGAAGCAAGAGTGCAGCCCGACGAGGAACGGATGATTCGAGGCCGTCTCAAAGACATGCTTCTCGGTCTGCACCCAATCGATGTCCTCGTCATCGGTGACCAGCGCCTTCTTGATCACCTTCATCGCATAGATGCGACGCGTACGCCGCAGCTCCACCATCAGCACCTTGGCATAGCTGCCACGTCCAATGACGCGTATCAGCTCAAAGTCATTCAGCGAATACTGGCGCTGTGTGGCCGGCTCCAGTGAATCCTCTTGCGGCGGCGGCACCACAATGTGCGCATGCTCGTGCGGCTCATACGAATCGGCACCGCCGCCAACTGTTTCATACGGCAGCGGTGGCAATGGCACCGGCATCGGATCATTCGACTCCTCGGCCCGCTCCTTGACCAACGGCTCTGGCTGATCGGTGCAGTGCTTCTGCACGAGCTTATGACACTTTTTGTGCACCAACAGCTTGCACTGAATACACTTGAAACCCTGTCGACCTAAGCCCCAGATTCGATCCTGGCAATATGCACAAAAGGCTCTCTGCAAAAAGAGTAAAAAATATGAGAGAAATGTTTAAGAATTTCAATTAAAATATTATTTATAATTTGAACAGTGGATAAAATATATTTAACAAATTGGATAAAAATGACTGGAGATTAAAGATTCTATTAAAGAGATATTTACAAGTAAAAGAATGAAACGAAATATTTATTACAATTTGCATTATTAGTTATTATTACTTAATCGAATTAAGGAATGCGTTAATTAGATTTTATTACGTTAGAATTGAAGTGCTTATCTAAAAATGATCTATGATTTTAAATTGATCAGAAAATCGTTTTTAGAATAGCATTTAAAATAAATTTCATCATTTCATTCAGTTAACTGAATTTACATCCTAACTTTTAGGTTCTTGTCTAATGAAATTTTATGATTTTAAGCAAATTAAAAGATAAGTTTTTGAATAGCATAAAATACGAACTTAACCCATTTCATTCACTTTAACTTTACTGATTTAACATAACAATTTCGAGTGCATCTTTTGGCTTTCTGATTCTAGTTTCATTTCCAGTTTCGTTGAACCCATGTCAGTGTGCAATGAATGGGTGTCTCTATGGGAAATCATGTGTTGCACATGCAGCACACATGTGTTGCTACTTACGCGATTGAAACGCTTGGCCTGGAAAATGTGTCCATTGACGCGATACAATTTGCGCCAGCGACGCGCGCCTCTTCTGTAAATGCTGCCTGCAAAAGCAATATGAAAGATTTCGAATTACAAAACTGATTTGGAAGTGGATAAAAATCACAAGGGGAACACTCACGATCTTCACCATCGCAGGACAAGCCCGGCGCTTGAGGAACATTGGGAAATACTGAAAATATATACAAAAAGTCATATGATATAATTAAGTAAAATCAAAATAATCATAATAAAATAAAAATATGAAATTTGTAATTGAGTTTCATGCTTACGGCCAGTGAGTTTACCCATTATACTGGGCCTGGCCTTATCAATTTAATGGCCAAACACAAATGCCCCACAAAATAGATATTTCTGTTGTGTATATTTTATATATATATAAGTACTTATAAACGGATTTTTGCCCAGCCACATTTGCCGCTGTGTCGATTGTTGTGTGTTGTGTCTGGTTCAGATTCTGATGTGGCTTGTTAACATGTCAGAGGCAACTGCCTGACTGAAACAGAGAAAACACTCGACTTCGACTGACTTCTTATCTCTGAACCACGCACCATATACAAAATACACTGCAAGTGAGTAAAAGAGTGACAGAGAGAGAGAGAGTTATACAGAGAGTGAGAGTGAGAGGGCGAACGCTGCGCTCTCTTTGAGAAGTTTTCCACAAGTAATTGGCCGCAGTTAATTAAGATTTTCCTGGTAGAGCTGCAAAGAGACGAAACGATTCAGTTGTGGATCCGTCCGTCTCAATTGAGCTCAATTGTTTGCATCTCGAGAGTTGTTTTTTATCTTTTTTTTTATAGCTATCACTCATATTCAATTAGTTATTCAAACTGTTTGCTGTTCATTCTTACAACAGAGTTCAATAATATGATCGGACTGTGCTGCAAGGCCGAAAAGTTGACCTAGAAATCTCTTATTTCTAATAACCATATCAGGTATGAAATACACTTGTACACACACATATCTCTTGAGTGTTATCGGCGAGCGTTTTAGTAGTGGGAGTTGTTATCAGCACTATGCGATATGGATGACAACATTTGTTTGGTTTGTGTTCAACCGATAGCTACTCATAGCCCTGCGGAATGAGATAAGAAATTAGAATTTATAGACCAGATAGAAGTATTGGGAAACAAGTAAGTAGTTTAACTGTTAATTTTAGAAAGAAAGTGTCGTTAAGCAGTCAGCCAACTGGCCAACAAGTGTGAAGGTCGTTCAAAGGGTTACTCAGGTAAAGATAACAAAAGAGCAAAAAAAAAAACCCACAGGTGGAATGCAAGTGGAAGGCGTGTGAAAACTGTTTTTAATCAGACCACGCTTGGAGAGCCGTGTCTGTGGCACTTATGTGGATTCTATGTGATAGGCTTAAGTATTTGCTATCAGCACACATCAGATATTTATGCTATTAAAAAAAACAAATGCCGTATATTTAAATGACGGCTATTGATTCATTGACTTCAGCAAACCAACTTGTTTGCTCTTTCAACACGGACAGCTATTGACACTTTAAGTGATCGTGTGGTATCCAACAGATTCATACTAACACGAGACACCGCCACTCATAAAACTGGCCGTTTGGGTGCTGTAAATTTGCGCCGCCTCACAGAAACCGCTCCAGATGATCATCTTGTTGGTGGTGGAGGTTCAGCGTTTAGGTCAACCAAACAGACAGACGCAAAAGGAGCGCCAAAAGTGTTGCTCAATTGGCAATACTCAAATGTCAAAGCACCAAGTACACAAATTATGTATAAATATTAATATATGCTATATGGTATATGAATATATGAATATATATATATATATATTATTTGGCACGCGCAAGTCGTCGTCACCGCGCGACTTTCAGATGCGAACTGAGGCGAATACAAAAGCCGAGCAAAAGAACCGAAATCAAAAAGCACAACAAAAGAACACAATAAAGAAACAGCAAAAAAAAAACACGAATAGAAAAGAAAAGAATAATGAAAAATAACAGCCGCAAGGGGCTATTGAATTGTCACAAGAATTGAACGGACAGCTAAAGTCTAATTGGGAGCAAGTGAAAACGTATCGAATAATTCACGCAGACGCCACACGATCAGGGATGGAAATTTGTTTTCAAAGTGTAGCAAGAATTGATTTATTTAATTAAACAATATATGTATAAAATTTACAAATATAAAAGTATTCTCTGCTTAGCAGAGTATTAGAAGAAGTTAATTGTAGATTAATTTATGTTAAAATAAATCATGTTTCTATATATATATGAATAGTTAAAGGCTTTGATTATCTACCTGAAAACAAATACTAATTATAATTGAAAGAGAAAGGCATACAAATAATAAAATAAAATAATATAAATAAGATAATAAATATTATAATCCAATAAAGTAATTCATTTATATTATTCTATCAGCATTGAATTATGAAAAATATACTAAATTGGAAATTAGAAGTCGATTGTAATATTGATTTTGGCATACTTTTCATTATATCAATAATATCTTTAGATTTAAGGTCCTATAGACAATCCAATCAAGGACTTTAAACTGTAAACAACATCATTCTCAGAGTATTATGGCTCTTAATTGTCTAATATAAATATAATATTACTTCATTGTCATATTATTTGTATAGTTATTATTATAGATAAAATTAAAAACTTTAAGAAATATTTCGCTCACAGAAAAGTCTAAAAAAGACATTACAAATCAATAAATACTCAAACTCAATTCGATTAAGATTTCAATGAAAATCCTTTGACATTTATTTCTTGTCTGATCCTGGCAAATTACCTGTTGCATAGGCTGGTTCGATCTCCTCCTCCGACTGCAGCTGATGCTGGGAGGACATATGATGTTGTTGCTGCTGCTGTTGTTGATGTTGTTGCTGTTGTTGTTGCGTTACGCCCATGGGCACCGTGGGTATGGGCACTGGTATGGGCAGACGCTCGTAGTGGATGCATTCGTGATGATATTGCTGATGATGATGGCCGTGGCCATTGTGAATGGTGCCCAGGACGCTACTGCGTCCCCCAATGCTGCCACCGGCAATACTGCCGCCTCCTCCTCCTCCTACGCCGCCGCCGCCGCAGCCATTGAGGCCGCTGCCAGCGCTGCCACTGTGATGGCCATGATGATAGTCCATGAGCATGCCCGGACCACCTCCAAGGGCAATAGTGGCAGTGTTGGCGCCACCGCCACCACCACCGCCACTGCTGCCACCGCCCGAATCATCCGTGGTTGTGGTATTGTTGTGGCAACGACTGGAGCAGCGACCCAGCGAACCGCTGCCCGTGCTATGATGTCCCAGGCTGCCCATATGTCCGGCATGACCCATTACCAGCATGCCGCCCATTATGGAGCCACCACAGCCCTGACTCGAATCGGAGCCCGAGTCGTGACCGGTGCAGACGGCTCCCGCCGAGCCGGGCCTGCTCAATGTGGCATGCGGCGGCGTCACCGATGCCGTTG
Source organism: Drosophila demipolita (assembly GCA_035042405.1). Classification (NCBI taxonomy): domain Eukaryota; kingdom Metazoa; phylum Arthropoda; class Insecta; order Diptera; family Drosophilidae; genus Drosophila; species Drosophila demipolita. Next base: position 1,688,210 of record JAWNLI010000025.1, read on the forward strand.
TCTGCATATAATGGTGTGTATATGGATGCGGATGAGGCACATCGTAGTCCCCAGTATCTATATGACTGGCGGACATCATGCCAATGCTGCCAGTGCTGCCAGTACCAACGCCAACGCCGACGCCGACGCCAACTCCCACGTTGCCCTGCAGACAGCCGAGGGAGCCGTGTGCGCTGCCATGATGACTGTGACTATGATGGCTGCCATGTGCGCTGCCGCTGCGACTGTGCAGGGAGACGCCGCGGGTCAGCGTATTGTTTGCCGACTGTATTGAGCTGACAACCGCACCGCGGCACATGATGTCCGATAGCTGATTGGCCTGAATATCAAAGTACTTCGACTGCTTCACGCAGAGAGGAGGACGAGACGAGAGGAGAGACGAGGAACGAGGGAAGCAAGCAAAATGTCAGTCACAAAAGGTCAATTCCAATGAGAGCTGTGCATGATTTACAACATTCCTTGCCTCGTACCACATATATATTTATCCATATATATAATATATATGTACTTTATTACATATTTGAATTACAAAAGTGAATTGATTTTTGACGGTTTGTCCCTGAATGTATTTCTGAACAAACTGCAAATAAACAAATCCTAAGAGTCTTCAAGTTGCCCCTGACAGGCTACCTAAGTAAAAATAAGCAAATACTGAAAGCTTTTAAATTGTTCCTCAATAGGTTCTTAATTAAATAAATGTGTAAATTAAAGTATAACAAATTGATACTATTTGTTAATTTTACTCTGTCTTAAAAACTCTATTGAAAAAATAATGCTGAAGTTTATATAAAATATAAATATTTAAATATTTAGTTTTGGCTCATACTTTTGACAGCAAGCAAATAAAAGGCATTCCCTTCTCTTAATAAAATAAAGTTCACCTCCTAATTGGCCTACTTTACTTAACCAACTTATTGCTTTAGACGTCAAAAAATATAATTTAAATTCTATAAATCTATCACTTTCTTTTAGGCATGTTTATCTATATCTATGCCGATTCATCAAAATTTAACTAACTATTTTTACTCATTTTAACTGAGTCTAATTTATTAAGTGTGATTTATTTAGCTATTTGTTTTCTAATTAGCAAAAACGAAAAAAGCGTTTTCGAAAAGTTAATTGCAAATTGCATTTAAATTTGTGGCATTTTAGGGGGCATTTGAGAGTTCGAATCGTGCACAGCTCGGACTGCCCTGATCTATGTAGTACCGTGTTCAGTACCTGCGGACTGTCCAGCTGATCAAGCGACTGTCTGCGGGCCGCGTAATCCAGATGGGTGAGCAGCTGCTGTGCCGCTGGGCAATTCTTGTTCGAGTGCTGATGCAGATGCTGTTGCGAGGATGTCATCAATGGCGGGGGCGGCGGCGTTATCGAGCCACATGGAGAACCAGGACATGGACTCGAGCATCGGGAACGGCATGTCGGACTGTAGCAGAGAGTGCCGCCCCCGCCGCCACCTCCCTGCTGATTCGCAGAGGGTGTACTGGGGCAGGTCTGCGATTGTTGCGACTGTTGTTGTTGCTGTTGCTGCTGCTGTTGTTGTTGCTGCTGCTGTTGGGGCAGACATGGTGGCGGCTGCTCTTCCTCCTCCTCCTGCTGTACTAAGTTAACAGGCAGCGGGGTGCACTGTGTCAAGCGACGTGGCGAACGTCCGCGATCCACTGTTGTGGCGGACCAATAGCCCCAAGCCATAATTCCTGTGTGCTGCTGCTGCTGCTTCTTCTTCTGCTCCTTGTTTTTAGTTTGGTTTATTTTTGTTTTGTTTTTTTTGTTTTAGTTTTGCTTGCGGCGTGTTGAATATTTCAGTTCGGTTTGTTTTGCACTTGACTTTTGGTGCTGCAACTGCTGCTGCTGCTTCTGCTGGTTGCGATTAATTGCCGCAAATTTGCATGAACTGGCAATGTCAACAAGCGAACCGAAAAGAGTGCAGCACAACTAACAACAAAGAATTTGAGAAACTTTAGACCAAGCTGCACAGTAACACAAAAATGGCTGAACTTGTTTTGCCAAAAAGTAATAAATCAAATTTGCCAGAATTTCATTATTTGTGCTGGGAAATACCCAAAAATAAATACCAATCAAATAGGCTGCTAAAAGATAAACCCGATTTGCACAGAAAACTAACAGATTTAAATTGACGTCGACTTTTTACAAGGAGCAAAACCAATACTTAAATAAACATCAATTCTGGAAAACCAATCGTCAATAAATACCGCATATTTTATGTGCATAAATATTCACACATGTTATCCGCCCACACTTATCCTACAGTGCAGCACATAACAAAAAACAGCAATGAGAAATGTGGAAAAAAAAACGAAATAACAGAATAGAAACCGGGACAAGGCCCAGGCAGGCAGCAGCTGCAATCGCAGTTTACTGCATTTGCTGTTACTCTGATTGGTAGTGGGAGTGGGAGAGAGTAGGCGACAGCGCCGCGGGCCGCCAAAAACTATGCAATGCAAATGTTTTCAAAGCCAAGCGACAGCAACGCCCCCTGGCGTGCAAACTGTATAGTTTAAAATGATTGATTAAAAACTGCAATGTGCACTGCTGGGGCGTGGCTGAGTGTGGGTGTCATGCAGACGCTTTCGCCGCAGAAACCACACCTAAAATAAAAAGAATATATATAGATAAATTGTGTAATAATGGGCCAGCACAGCATGATGGCAAGAGAAAGACAGACAGTGAGGAGAGGGGTGGTGACGACGACGACGACGACGACGAAAGCGGCGCAATGCAAGTAAAACAGCTGACAACTCTGTTCAAGCGCAGACACACACACACACACACAGAGCCACATACAGCCATACAGCGTCAGTGTTGCGACAATCACAAACAATTGAACCCAAGTCAAACGAGCGCACAAGTTGCTGCAAATTGTCAAACGCGTGCAAAAGCACCCAGCAGCTAGAGAGAGAAAGACCAATATTAAGAGAGAGAGAGCAACCATTGAAGACAGAGAGAGAGTGAGCTTGCGCAAGGGAAATTTTACTCCCAGGGCGTCAGAGACTGTGTGTGTGTGTGTGTGCGTGTTAGTGTTGTGTATGCAATCTTCCCCTCCACAGTTGCACTCAAGTGTAAATAGAAAATTTCTTCAAGTGTATTGGTAGGTCACATCGAAACTGCTTGACGTTGGGGCACATTTTTGTTGTTGTTGTTGTTGTTGTTGTTGTCGCTGTTCTTGTTGGGTTGTTGAGACAATTGAAATTAAGTACTCTACTTTCATGCATAATTCGCATGATTAACGAGGCGACCAGAGAAGTGGAAGAAGCAGCAAAAGCAGAAACAGCAGCATTAGCAGCATCCACTTGAGACAAGTGGTTTGCTACTGTCGTGACAAGCAATCGGCCACCAGTCGATCCTTACTTTTGTGCTGATGCAGCAGCCTGCCCGGCAACCATTTGGGGACCTATCACCCTACCCAACCCTCATCCACGACCCCCTTGTGTATGTGTGTGTGTGTGTGTTTTCGGGGTAACATGGTTTGCTAAATATAAACATACTTGCCAGTGCTTTGTTTGGTGACTGCAATTGGAGCATGAATATTGGTTTGGAGACCCCTGCCTCCCAACCCAACTGGGGACCAAGTGCGGTTGGGCACCCAAATGCAAACTGCACTGTGGGGGTGGCTCACCGAATGAGCTGACAAGTTGGTTAGTTGCACAGCATCAACCCTTGCCCCAACTATAACCCAGTTAAGCCCCTCATAGTGACAACAGTGTGCGGTAAATCAATCAGTGGCGAACCCCAGAGCTCCTGCTGCTCCTGCGGCTGCTGCTGCTGTTGCTGCCTGCTGCCTGCTTTGACGTTGCAATAAACTCGAAATGTGAATATAATTTATGTGGAGCATCTTTGCATTTTTGCCAGTCTATTAAATGCCAATAATCTCTGATAACTCTATAAATACTGCAATTTCTGTGTTTACTGTGGCGAAACGAATTTTTTTAATAAATATTATTACTGCCAAGTAATCAGTTTATTTAAAAGTAGCATTTTAAATAAATATATCTAATTTATGGGTTTAAATATTTAGTATATTAAATGTGTAGGCTGAACTTAACTAACTTTGATAGTTAAGTTATCTAAATTAACTTCTTCTTTTAGAATATATTTAATATCGGTTTGGAATTGCGTAGATAATTTTATTACTCATATTTATGTTGCTGATTAAGCATACTTTAAATATCAGACTAATGTTTCGCAAGCCTAAAATATACTACAAATCAAGCGCTAAAATCGATGAGCCTTTAAAATTAAACAGTCCTTTAGCAGAGGTATGCAAAATCATTTCAAAATGTGTTTTGTAAACACATATTCCGCATTATAAATACAGTCTATATTACGTTAGTCATACGCACCGTTGGCCAACAGAAATGAATGTGAAATATGTTTGAGTAATTATCGAACAAATGAAGTGCCAACAAATCATTCAACAATATTATGAATGAGCTAATCAATCAGTGATATTAATGTGTATACAATGCAATGCTGGCATAAATAGCTGAGTCATTTGAGACACGGGCTTTCAATGGCAATCAATAGCTAAGTCCACTTAATTTATATAATATGATAATTAATGCATTATATGCTCTCAAACTCTGTAGAGTGTTTAATAATCACTCGCCCCCAACAAAACCAAACTACTTGAACAATGCTTAAGTGCCAGCAAACAATGGGTCTTACATCACACAGCAGAGAAGAGTAGAGAAAACCGGGCGCAGTCAAGCGATGTTGGATGTTTATCAGGACACGCCCCGGCCAAAAGAAACCCACTCAAGTTGCCAGCGATAATAACGATAAATAAAACAACGAGCGGCCATCTTAAAGCCAGTTATTGTCGATGCTCTGCCTCTGCCTCTGCCTGCCCCACTGCCTCCATCTGACCAACAAAAATTTGCCTGTGAATGACGTCAGACGGGCAAGAACCATAAAATTTTGGTGTGCCTGCTGTTTTTTGGCGAAACCTGCCACCTGCGTCCAATATATATTCAACGGCAGCACTTTACACTATAAAGTTTCAACATGCCACACTCACTGAACGCTGTGTAAGAATAAGAAACAACACAAAAACCATTTGGCAAGAGGAGCAGAAGGAGCAGAAGCAGTAACAGGACAACGGGCACAATTCTATAGCTCTGGCCATGCATGCAAAACGAGCCAAAATGTACGTCATGTGCATACTTAACTAACCCAATGCGGAGGCAAGATGGGTTGGCGAAAGTGAGGCGAATGCGGCAAGGGGTAGGCCTAACAATAATTTCATTAAGCCCAATGGCATCATTAAAATATATATGCCAAGCAATCATAATGTGCCAGGGCTGAGTTAAACAACATCTCCCTGTGTTGATTTGCTAGCAATAACAAGAACAACAACAACAACAAGTTAAAGGCGACAGCTTGGCCAACAAACAAATTTGTCGATTTTGGGCTTTTGATTTTCACAGCAGAGACAAAAAAAAACAAATGATGAAAGGACGAAAGCAGAGCGAGAACAAAAATTGTTTGCCCTGCAGCGTCTTGGCACACATACATGTACACATGATAAGCGTATGAGTGTGTGTGTGTTTTGGCTTTGTGTGTGTTTGGCCTGGTCAAGTACCACAGTATTTGGGCATCCTTTTTTTTTATTTTGGCCTAGACACTTTGTAATGCAGGCAGGCGACTGTCGACGGTCGACGCTTGATGAAGTGCAAATGCCTGTTGGGGTCAAGTTTAGGGTGGGGATTCAACAAACACACACAAGCAGACACATTCACACATGTGTGTGTGTGTGAGTGTGTGTTGTTTTTTTGTGTCGCCTGTCTGAGTGTTTGTGTGTGTGTGTGTTTGCTTGTGTGTCTGTCTGGGGCGCAACACACAGCAACCGAAAATCAGCGAATCAGCGAAGCAAATGCAAATCAATAATTCGATTTTCGGTGGGAGGCTGCAGAGGGGTGCAAACAAGGTGTCGCGTTAACAATCATGCAACACACGACGAATTCGAGTCGCAAATGAAGCCAACAACAATTTGATTAAGTGACAAGTGTAAAACATGACATTCGCCTCGTGAGCAAAGGCAACATTCGCTGGAACAATTTCAGCAGCCGATTTAACTTGTCAAAGCGTAGAGAAACCAAATACAATTTACAAGCGAAATGAAATATATGTTAAAGTGCTTAACATATTTTATTTCCATTAAATTGTGAAATTAATATAACAAGCGACTAGAAAAATGGTACAAAAGTAAAATGCTAATTTTCATTGCAACACGCAACACTTTCAGCTGCTTGGCAACATTGTTATTGCTCCGAAAAGTTCATAAATCATACTCTAAAAAGCTTAACAATCAAACCCCAAAATAAGCAATTTAGGGATAAACATGGAAGAAAAAAGGTCTACACTTTTTGCTGGCTCAAAGTTGGCAATAACATTAACAAGCTGCCTCAATTGGTAGCGCCTCGAAATTTTAGCTGCTCCGAACACCAACATTATAATCATCGACTTAGAATTTTTTCTCCTCTTGCAGGCAGCCCAAACCTAAGCGGCTTAAGTAATTTAAATGTCTAAGTCACTCTAGAAATATATGTTATATATATATATATGATAGCTCTTTTTCATACGCCCCGTTGCACACAGTGAAATATATTGAGAGGGGTGCAGCAGCAATCAGAACTCCAAGCGAGTCAAAAAATATATTGCCCAGGGGCAATTGATTTTTTTCGTTCATTTTCTTTACTTGTTTGGTTTTTTCTTTTTTCTCTTGTTTGTTGGTTTTTTTTTTTCGGGCGAACAACGCGAGAAGTGAAGTAACAGTTTATAAAATAAATGTGCAAACACTTTAAGCAATGCGCTATTGCCTTTTAACGTTAATTTCACTCGATTACATATATTTAGATATTGTATTATGTATATAATTTATGTGTGCGGATTTTGTGTGAGTGTGTGTGATTGTGTGTTGTTGTGTGTGGATTTTTGTATATTTGCTGTGCGCGACGACGCGACGTTAGCAACAGCAAGAAGAAAAAAAGCGAAGCTTTCTTTTTTCCTTTTTTCTTTTGTTCTTTTCGTTTGTTTCGCTTTCTCGATACGATCCGCACGGCACTTCCAGACAGGCGAGCAGCCACGGCGCGAGTGTTTCGACAGGACAACGAATGCCGACGCAGTCCAAAAACTTTTGCTAGGGATATTTTTGCACACACACACGCACAGTACGAGAGAGCGAATATAGACTAGAATAACTGTGTTTGCGTCTGTGTGTGTGTCGTCGTCTGCCCGCTGTTCAATGTCAGGTGACGCAGGCAGCAGCAACAGCAGCGACAAAACGCCTTTTAAAGTTCGTCTCCTGCACTTGCGCTCAATCTCATTTCCTTTGAAACTTTTGGGCAGCCGCCTGCCTGCCTGCCTAGCAAAAGCCAAACGCCGGCGCAGCATTGCCAGCAGTTGAGTAAACATCCACCGCAGCTGGCAATGCCGTCACAGCCGACAGCGCTCAGCTGTTTTTTTTGTTGGCCATTGGGAAATTTTACTCTCGCTCTCTCCCAAAACAAACACATACACATATACATAGAGTCTATCTCGCTTTACTGTAAGGGCATCTTGTGTATCGACCTTATATGTTGGAAAACTTGTACGCCTGGATAAAGTTTTGTTGCGCGCGTGCTGATGTGTGTGTGTGTGTGTTGGCAGCGTTGCCATATTGCAGGCGCATAAATTATACCGACAGGCACAGAGATAAAAACCGAAAGAGAAAAATAGCGAGAGGGACAGAGAGAGAGAGAGAACAGGTGAGCTTGTTGGCAAAGGGGCAGACGACTCATTGTTAGCCGGAGATGAAACCGGAAGGTAAAATACAAAACACAAGGCAACCAAAACAACAGCTTATAAAAACGACTGCTCCTCACACACACACACACACACCCATACACCCATATACACCATTTACTAATCAACACAACAGCAGCAGCAGCGGCAGCAGCATCATCAGCAACAACAACAACAACCACAACAACAACATCTGTGGCAATAACAATAACTATACAAACAAACATGCAAAGGTAGCGAAAACATCAACAGTCGCGTCGTGTAATGCTTTTAAGGCGCTTGTATGAGTTTTGTGGCATACATCTATGTGTGGCATAATATGTTAACACACACACAGGAAACGTTGATAGAGAGAAAACCGCACAGAAAATGCTTTTAATACATTTTAAGCCGCATTTTTTAACACGTGGCTAAAAAACAGACTCCACAACAGCAACCCAAACAAATCATGGGTTTGAAAATGTTTTGTATATCGAAATCTGTAGGGGTTAGTCTAAAAGATAACAGAATTCCCAACAGAATTAGTGCAAAAGTGAAAAAAAAAAAAAAAACAAATAACAAAATGCAGCTCAAACTTTGCTGATTGTTTTGCGGTGGTAACAATTACATTTGCAACAGTTTTTGCAAGCTGAATTCCACTTTTTGCCACTTTACAAAACACAACCAACAAAAAGCGGTAATGAAACGAGACCTGAGATAACTCAGAGGGAAATGCTAAAAGAAATTACAAATCCATAATGCAATGAGCCCTGAGATAAATCCCAATGGAACGCAAGCAATGCATTAGAAACCAAACAAGGCTACCAAGAATACAAAAAAATATAGATGCATAAACAATAACTTAAATCTTTAATGCTTAAAAAAATAAAGATGCACAAGAAAATAAAATAACAAAAAATCATAATAAGGTCAAGATTTGGTTTCTCTTTTAGTAAACTTTACTTTTAAATGTGGCAAAATGATTTTCTCGTATAGCAAATATATATTTAATTACATTCAATTGAGCCAGTTATTTATTGAGAATAGTTTTATTACTCAAACTTTAACTTTAACTTTAAATAAATATTAACGTAAGTCACAAAAGTCTGTTGTTAATCAACGCTTTTTTTCTAGAATTTTAAAGTCGGTTTTGTTGTTTAATTTCTAATCCCTCAAAAGTTTACAGCAATATTACGTTTTTTTGTGCCAACTCCCATTGGAATATTATAAATACTTTTGTAGTAAAGCAAACTGCAGACAAGTTTTTTAATTTCAACGATTTTTTCTATCAATTTAAAGTTGAAACTCTAAACCAATAATTCATTTTGTTATTCTTTCCTTGTTAGCGCTTTTTCCATTGTTAATGGTTTCCACAAAGAAGAAAAAGCTATGCTTACAATAAAGTATTTTCTTCCTTTTTGCAATACAATTTTCCACTAATTGTCAAAAGAGAGGGAATCAGAAAAATAAGGAAAAGAAAAATATATACACTAAATATGTTAATTTTGAGAGTGGAGAGCATCATCAAATTCTTGTGTTGTCTCATTTTGGTTGCTTTACGTGTTTTACACTTAATTTATGGTTGTTGTGGAAACATTTTGTTTTTGTCATTAGGCGCAAAAATTTTAAATGGGGCGAAAGCCAAAAAAAACTTTTTGCGGCAAGCATATAATTAAGCACAAACAGTTAACTAAGCCGATGTGTGTGTGTGTGTGGTGTGTGTAGTGTGTGGGTGTGTGGTGTGTGTGTGGTGTGTGTGTAGTGTGTGTGTGTAGTGTGTGTATTTCGAGGCAGCAGCAAGAAGAAGCCGCACAAAAATTAAATTTTAAGCCTCTGTTGCTAACCGACGCTGGCAGCAAACAATTTAATTATAATGAATTATAAACGAAGCAGCTATCGGGTCAAAACAGCAGATATGATGGCGAATATAAAAACATTAACCACAGCAACACGGAGATTAAAAGCAGAGTCTACTTATGGGCGCAACGGGAGAGAAACGCTTAGACTGCAGAATGTGTGTGTATGTGTGTGTGTGTCTGTGTGTGTCAGTCATATGCCTCTGCACAAGTTAATTAATATTTTATAATATTAACATGGTAGGCTACTGTTTGGATTTCTGTCCCACACCCGGGGAGTCCCGTCCCACCAAAAAATGGCTAGAAAAGCAGCCAGCAAACAAGCTGAAATCAGAAATCAGGCAATGGGCAAAAGGAGCCGGAAGTTCGGCGGCTCGGTTTATTGGGCTAATAAAGCAACGAGCATATTGTTTAACCAGGCTGAAATGTGCACAAAATTGCGGTTAAATTGTGCTACAACTGGAAAGCCTTGACATATTGTGTCCCATTTGAACACCCAAAATACACACACAGAGAAATAACTTTGTTAATGAAATTTGTTGTAAATTAAAAACTTTCGAATAGTTTTTGCCAAAATGTGTTGGCATCTAAGCACACACTCACACACACGCAAACACTCAGTAAACTGTTCAAATCCTTTAAGCCCATAAAATGTATCCTTTTTCGACTAAGCACATAAACCACAATTTAAAAGCAATGTGTTTTTAGAAAAACAAGCTCGTATATAAATGTATTACTTAATAAAGACATTTTTTCTTTTTTTTTTACAATACAACATTAGAAACCTTTTAGAAATGGAAATACATTTCTTAAGCACAACTATTTAAGTTGTATTTATTTTGAAATTGAGTATAAATAGTTGAGCACAAATGTAAAAGGAAATTAGGAAATTAAGAAAAACTTACAATTTCTAGAAAATGTATCAATTGTGGCTTAGAAAACTTGGGAACGTAAAAGGAGCTGTGTGGCAATTGAACTGGATATATGTGGCAGGTCTCCAGCGAATGTCCTCTAGGAGAATATAATCAATAACAATTTCAGCAGAACAGACTTGATTACTAAGAAATCAATCAGCTAAACTAAACTGCTGATTTTGTGATAATGAGAGAAAGCCTCAAAGGGCATCATAGAAGATATTGGGTCGCCTTATTTAAAATCCCTCAACCCGATAAAGATTCTTACAATAGATCTAATCCCACCAATAATAATAACTTTAATTAAAACGAGAGATTCAACTCAAGAAATTAGTGTTTTTAAACATTCATTTGAGTTCCAAGAAAGTCTCAAATATATTATAATATTTTACAGATACTCTTATGACACGGAAAAAATAAACCAGAGGTGACTAATCTCTGAACTCATTCATAAATTCAAGACACAAGAAAAGCTTGTCGTACATCAAAAAATATCACTTACAACTACATTAACAAAATATAAACAAACATTTATAATAATTGGTTTCAACTTACCATGTATAACAAGCTGAGAGTCATAATTTGACTCATATAATCGAATGGCTTCATCCAGTTCCATGTTCGTTGATATTGTGCACGGATCGTTTTCCTCATCGACCCACTTGATGGTGAAGGGCTGCAATAATCATAATAATTAAATTTTAGAATTATGAATGTAATTTTTGAAATTACTCACCTGATCGATGGGAAAGCGGCAAATGTTGCGTATCTCATAGCAGAGCTCTTCGTAGGTGATATTCTTGTTGATGGTTGTGATTATGATTTGGCCATTATAGGCAGTCTTTACTGTAATGCAATTGGGGGAGGCGCCAAGCAATGAGGCGGCATTATTTATGCTGCCAGCGCCACTGCCATCGTTTAAGATTTGGGACGGCATTTTCTGCATTTGGGACGGAACGAAAACGTACAAAACAAATATTGAGAGTCGTGTGGCGTGTTGCAGTTGCAGTTGCTGACTTATTCTCGTTGAGAATTCTCTATAGATTTTTGTTGTACAATTCGATATATGTATATTGTAGCATGCACAGGGAATCACAGAAATTATAACGAACTGCAAGTAAATAAACATCAAATCATAAATATATATTCATAATTAATATTCGCATCAAAAAAATCAAAATCAAAAAAATCGCATAATCAGTTTAACATTATCTTTGCCTTAACAGCTCTGTTAAACTATGTTTTAACAGTGTGTTATGTTAAGTGAGGCATCACACACATAAAAGCTTAACAGATTAAAAGCGTCTTTCTCTCTCTCTCTCTTTCTGCGTTTCTCTTAGTTGAGCTTTCTAAATTCAAATCTGATTTTATGATGCGCCACGCAGCTGTCAAAATTTGAACTTTTAGCCTCGGTGCCGGTTAAAGTTCGCCAGCAACATAAACAAAAACAGACACAAGCCACAGGTGTCAGTGGTTTTTGTTGTTGTAGCGACTGTTGCTGTTAACATTAATAGCATTGGAATGCAATGAATCATAACAGCATTGACGCCCCTGGTTAAAAAATAATTAGAACGCCGAGCTTAGCAACAACAAGAACAGCATTAAGTAAACTTATTGCGCAAACAAACCGAAAACAGAATGAGTATTATTTCTATTGCTTTAATTAATGTCGTGCATTGACAAACCAAAAAGGTCGACAACAACAACAACAGCGCAGCGAGAGCCAAGTCAATAAATGCCAAAGCGTAGCAGCGACAGACAACCTGTATTTTTTTTATTTTATTTTTTCTTCATCTTTTCTTTTCTATGCTTATTTGCATTTTTTGAATCTGGGGTCTGGGTTTTCTTCAATTTCTATTTGCAGTTGATTAATTGGGTTATTTGGTTTTGTTTTTGCCCAAGACAAGCTGAATAATTACTTAATTTCCCCTCATTATGCATACTCTTAGCAGTTAGTCGTGGTAATTTGTTTAACCAAAAATGCCGCACAAGGCAACACAAGCAATAAGCACACAGACACACACACTCACAGTGGAATTAGACGTTCCAAAACGAATCACGGCACGGAGAACAGAACCTTAATTGTAGTTAAGTAGAAAGGCACACATAATTTAGTTGACGAAATTAACGCACACACTTTTAATTGTTATTGTTGGGCCATCAAATCTGTTTAAGAATTTGTAACATTTTGTGCAAATGCAACAAGTGTGGCTGCATGCGGCTAACAAAATGCGCTGATTTATGCTACTAAACAGTGATGGCACTGAATCAATTTGAGTACTTATCGATGGCAGAAGCTAAGCCGATCCTTCATCACACAGGGTGATTAGACCAAGTTTTCTATTTCAGATAGTTTTCTTTTAAATACAAATTTGTGCTGAAACTTTAATCGATTGCTATTATTATAAATTTAAAACAGTTACAAGTGATCTTCTGTACGTTACCTTGCCAGTTATAGAATATACAAAAATGTATCGAAAGTAGTATTTTAATATCGATAGCTATCGTTCTTCGGTATGTCATGACAATTCGGTGCTTCAAGCCTACAGCCACACTCAGTTATGTTTTTGTTTTCTTGCTGAACGGTTGCGGGTGGTTCGCGTCGCTTTATCGCGCGACTCTGGCTGGCGATAAAAAAACGCATAAATCAACATAGTGTGGCACAAAATTAATAAAAACCTTATAATTAACAATTAGCTAACAGATTTATTTAAATGAAGCGCAAACCTGCCCAGACACAAAAGCAACTCAATTAAAAAAAAAAAACAACTAAGAAAATGGCGACGTAGCAAACAATAAAACCAGACACAACAACAACTACGCAAACAGCTTAATAAACTCTTTTTTCTTCTTTTTTGTGTGTTGGCTGCACAAAAGTTAATCTGGTTTTATGTTTTACTTTTATGCGTCGCGCGCGCGCCATTTGTAGTTGTGCGTGTGTGTTGCTGTGTCTGTGAGAGTGTTTATAGAAAATACCATAAAACCAAAACAACAACAATAGTTATTAATGCCCTGTTACAGTTTAACATTTGTTTACTTTTGTGTGTCAACTTTCGTCGCGATTGTGTTTTAATGAGATTTTTGTTGCTCTCGTAAATTGAAAATTGGAAAACAGCGCGCAAACAAATTTTACAGGTGAGCGATACTTTTTTTATGTGCGGCTTTAAATGTTTTTGTTTTGACATTTACGTCCTGCCGCCTCTGCTGACGTCGGCGCTGACTGCGCCATCTGTCATTGGTCTTCCTCTTGGCCATCCACAATGGTTGCCAGCTGTTTGGCTCTCCTTTGTTCAGAGTGGCCAGAGTGGCATCTGCAGGAAATTGGATTTTTGTTTAGTGTTCTTCCACGACAATAATGAATGCAGGCAGCTGCATCTGTCTGCTGCTTATGTAATTAATAAACCAACACGTGTCAGCAGAGTCGGCGTTATGCTCGAACGCCGATGCTGACGCGTGCTGCTGCTGCATTTGAGTGTGGGGCAGACAACAATGCCTCTGGTCACTTTGCATAACATATGCATTTTTGATTCCCAGCGTCGTTTGTTGTTTAACTCAAAACTCTCTTGTCGACAATTAAATGTGACCGTCCTTTGAAGCATTGTTTTTTTTAAAATAAGCGCGTTTACTTCAAACTCCTATTCATCTTCTTCTTCCTCAATTAGCTGAGCTTTGTACTCGTTGCGGCAAAGTACTCAGATTGCACCATAAAGCTCATACAAATCAATAGAAAGCGCAGAGTACAAACACACATACACACACACACCTATGCATAAGTCCCTTAGCTGTAATGGAGAGAGACTCTCCCGACCGCTCAATATGCAGAGATTTGTGTGGGAATCAAATGATTTGATGTCTCGTTGCCGTCGTAACGGTTCCAATGAAGTGTTAGAATTGTCGTTGACATTGACAGGGGGACAGCGGACGGGGAACAGCTTAGAGAGCATCGCGTTGCTTTTGGAAGAGAGAGCGCGCGAAGAGAGAGAGATAGAGAGCGTGCGCAGGCCATGTAATAAAGATGGAGCCTTTTTCGAAGTTTCTGTACTAAACTCGTGTGGAGCGCGTGCTCACTCTCGCTCCCACTCTCTGGCTTGCTCTCGCTCATTTGATGTAGCTGTTATTGGCTTTTGCGGCAAGCAAAGTGGTTGACTATCCACAGACCAAATGTGTGCTTGGATTTGTTTGTCTTTTTTGTGGCATACATTGCACAGTGGGTCACGGTTGTACAACATTTTGTGAAAATTTAAATTATATTTATTAAATAATATTTGTATTGTTAATATAAAATTAAATGCTTTATGCAACATATAGAATCAATTTAAAAGCTTCGCTAGCTATTTAACCTTGAAGCGAAGTAATGATAATGACTTGGACCCAGTTTTACAAGTTCCCATGCCACAATTACGATTGAATGCAAATGACTTACGAACATTAAACATCTTAATTGGCCTCTAACTTAATTATCGTATACAGATCTTTAAGCACACCAATGACAATGTCACGTTATAAATATTTATAAGACCGGTTTTTGCTCTTTTTTGCCTCACTGTGCAAAGTGAATTGAATGCATTTCTCTCTGCTTGGGCTTATCGTGCCCTACACTGCGGGACATAAGTATGCAGACGCCTATCATCGCTTTTATTTATTAACTAATTTGCCAGCAACTACAAATTGTCAAGCCAATTGTTATTGTTTCAATTGCAACAAATTGCCTCGCTTGTGTTTATGCCGCACAAAAAAGAAACCTAGCATTGAGCAGAGTTTTCAACTGAAGCTCTCTCTCTCTCTGTCGTTTCTCTCTCTCTTTTATTATCGCTCTTTCCTCTCTCAAAGTTTTGGTAAACCGTACGGCAGGAGGACTCTGACTTGGAGTCGAACTTGAGCCGCGTTTTCAATACGCTTTGACTTGCGGTCGCCGTCGGCTCGTGCACGCTCCGCCTTTTTTTCGGCTAGTTCTTCGTTTCTTTTAAGCAGCAGCAGCAGCCGCCGCCGCCGTCGTCGTTGCCGCAGCGGCAACTTTTTTGCGCTGCCTTTTTCATATGCTTTACTTGTTTTGTGTGTGTTAGTGTTGGTGATACTTTAGTCTCTCCGTGTGTGTGTGTGTGTGTAAAAGAAATTTGCACAGAATTTTCCGACGCGCTTTTGTTCAACAAAATCAATTACAATTTATGCAAAAATTGTAATTACTGCTCATTTTTATTGAGCTTTTGTGTTTGTGGTAAAAATTGTTGCTGAAATCAACGTTTTCAAATGGTAATTTGCATATTTTTGGCACAGTTGTTGCAAATTGTATTCCCCCGAATAATCATGTGCGTGTGTGTGTAGAGTGTGTGTCTTGCTTGCTGTGTGTGTATGTGTGTGCGTAGTAGTAGTAAACGCACTTTGCAAGTGGGTGGCAAGTGGTTGGGCACTAAAAAGTTCAATGTAGCTGTAAATGCTCTCCTTCTCCTTTTCCTCCCCTGCTCCACTATTTTGCTATTATTGTTGTTGCTTTGTTCGCATTTTGCTCGCTTTACAACTTGTTCGCGTTTTTTGACCAAAAAGCTTGGAACTGATGGCCGTTTTAGGAGCTCTTCGTGTACGTGCTGACAGCCGCCTTATTTGGTATGTCTGTCAGTCTGTCTGTGTGTTTCTGCTTCTGACTGTCTTGTCTGGTGCCATATGCGTTTTGCATTAACCGTTAACTGCACGTACATTGTTCCCCTCTATCTCCCTCCATATAGTTCGCTCTCTGTCTCGCCCACACATTTGACACATCTTCGGTGCATTTGTGGAACTCCTACGAGCTTTTTATGGCTGGATTGTTTTGTTTGCTCCTCCGTTCTTGGCGTTGCCAGATGATGAAACCTGAAAACAACAACAACAACGTAAAAGACAATGCAATAACAACAACAACTACAACTCCCTTTTACAGGCAAAACAAGTTTATGCTGCTTGCGGCCATTGTTTTTGTAGTTGTTGTTGCTGCTGTCCTCTTCTCCTCTGCTTTGCTTTTCTTGCAAGATCAACATCTCCAGTTATCGACAGGCACAGCGACACCATCTTATTTTGTTGAAGTTGCTGTTACTGCTGACAAAACACGCTAGCAGCAACAATGCTGCACAACACAAGTACAAAACACACACCAAAAAAAACCATAGACTTGCAACTCTTGGGGCGTGGCAAACAGACAAAAAAAGAAGAAAAAACTTTAAAAGAAATGTCAGAAAAAATGCACCCGAAAACTTTTCTTGTCATGTCTTTTTTTTATCAGCTTTGCCTTTTTGGGAAAGTGTATGGAAAAGTGTCTCATGACATATGCAAAGCACCCGCAACAAATAGCAAAGCATCGAATTATGCGCCTGATTAGGTACCCTGTAGAATAACCAAAAGACAAAGGAGCAGCTAGAACGTACATTTTAAAACTTTTCTATTAATGGAATCATTGGAAAGCATAAAGAAATTATATTTGTTATTTGCGCTCTGCAAACTATAATCATTCATACAATTTCTATTAATTTCCTATCATCAGAAAACAGTTGTCCACACAAATCTATAAATAAATATCTATAAATATCTAAAATTAAATATAATACAAAATTATAGCAACAATATTCCCCCAACAAAATCATTTTGTTAATATTACAATTATTTGTATAATACTAATATTTCTCCAAAAAAAATTCCTATATTAAATAATACTTAAAGCACTTAAAAGCACTAAACTTTTAAGAGCTGTTTGCCCAGCCTGTGTTGTAAGTGTTGCATCTCCATCTTTTATAGAGGGGGGTGTAAAAGAAAACCGTTGTCAATAAGTCGCGCTGGCTGCTTGCTTGGTAATGAAGTGTGGCCTGGGCGGTCCCTCTTTATCTGCCAAGCTTAACGACACCCACACACACACATAGAAATATATATATATATACACATGTGTACATATGTATCGCAGCTAAGCACCGTTAATAAACATGAGAATGAGACTCGCTTCATTTGATTTCAGCTGCCTCGTCTCTCTTCTCTGCTCCACCGCCCCAGTTCCAGGCATATGAATCTGGCCATTAAGTGTTAGATGCGGAAGGGGCAGGGGCATGTATTATTCGGGGGTGGCTGGGCATCAACTAAGTTGATGTGGCTGGTGGCCGGCCCGGCCTGATAGATTGCTGCCGCCTGTGTTGCTGTTGGCATTGCCGTTGCCATTTTATTGCGCTCCATTTGGCTGATTACTCATGCCAGTAAACTTTAACGGCGACAACACGAATTGATTGACAATTTAACGAACTTCAAATACACTAACGTAGATAAATGGGTAATTGATTCAACTGCAGGCAATGAATATTATATGTGACTTGTGCATGTCATTAATCGAATATATGCAGGTTTTTTTCAATAACAGCATTTGAAATATTTTTCATTTTTATTTCATAATTTTCTTTGCCTCTTTGCAGTTTCATTGACTTTGCCACAACTGTCCCAAAGATGAATGATTTCTTGTGATGAGTTCTTATTGGGCGTCCCATTCAAAAATAATTTAAACTTCTTCACAAGCAACTCTCAATATTCTCTCTCTCTTCTCTCTCCCTCCCCACATTGAATGCGGTGCCTGTGTAATCTGCTATATCTGCCTGTTTGTATATGAATGTGTGTGTGACTATGTGTGTGTGTAAACATAATTATTTTTAGTTGCTCAGCGTTTTTGCTGCTAACTTCAAAACCGCAAGTCCGCTACAGTATATCCAGTATACACACAATAATTGATATGTGTATATGTGTTAGTGTGTGTGTGACGACAATCAATAAATCTTTCAGCAAGCGCTGCCCTTTGTAATAGTTTTGCATTGTGTTCGGAGTTTCTAATAGGAAAAGGCCGCCCAAGCGTCCAATTGCATTTCCAATCAGTTTTTGTACACACACATACACACAGGAGCAAGTGTTGTGCTCATTATGATTACTCACCACCCACACCCAACCTCAGCAGTAGCAATAACAACAAGAACTGCAGTATTCTGTTTGCACTTTGTACGCCAGGGGGCGTCCTGTGTGTGTGTGCCATGTTTGCAATTAAATATGCAAGCAACAAAAGGCAAAGCAAAAATGTACTCATAAAAATGGGCAGTAAACCACACAAAAAAAATTGGAAGAAGGAAAAAAAAACAGGCAGGCAGACAAACAGAAAACTGTTAGCCCAAAATGCAAGCCGGCCGCTCGGTTCAACAACATCTGCAAATGCGCGCAGCTGGGCGAATGGGGTGTGTGAGTTTGTTTGTGTGTGTGTATGTGTGGGTGACAACAACTGAAGCCACGACAACAACAACAACAAATCGCAACCCACATTTGTGTATCGTTTGCTGTTTGATATACTACCCTACTACAACTTTACCGCTCTGCTCTGCGCGCTCTCGTCGTCTTTATTTTCCTTCCTCCCTCCCTCTCTCTCTTTCTCTGTCATCAATGCTCTCTCTCTCTCTCTTGTTTTTAGCTCTCTATCGCTCGTTCGGCTGCAGTTTTTTTTTTCGTTAATTTTCGTTTCACGTCGTATACATAAAAATTCATTAAAGGTAGTCGACAACGCCGTCGACGGGCTGTGTAAATGAAATTTACTACTGCCACCGTTTTACGTGTTGTTTTTTTTTCTTCTCTCCTTTTTTTTTCGCAGCTTTTGCTCGGTTTTGGCTACGTTTCGGATTCCACACACAAACCTGCGCGCGTTATGAAATTATTCACCTGCTTTTTTTTTTGCGGTATTCGTTTTCGCTACTCTTTGTCACATTCGCCATGAGCCGGGCATCGAGTACTTAATCGAACAGGTGGCCGTCTACTGCAAATGATTGTCGCATGTTATCGATAAACGAAGCAGTTGTATCGCTTAACTGTTTCACTAGAACTGCAGTTTAAAGCTTTTTCTTAGCTTCTCTGATTTTTATTGCTTCCGAGTATTATGTGGTGGCTTTGTTCTGGCTAATGTTAATGACATGGCTGTTCGTGACTTTTGCCAGATTTGCTAGTTGCCTGCCTGCGCATTTTTCAAGTGTATTATGACGTCGCGCCTAGACACAAGCCACAGGCCAACATCTTGATGACGTCTCCCCTCTCTGACCCCCGCCAGCCATCCACTCGGCAAAGCCAACCCACTGTCAACGAACTTTGACATCGTCGCGCTTCCCCCCTCTCCGTCTCTCTCGTTCTCTGTCTCGCTGCTGCTCTCCCCTCTGTTTGTTTTTAGTTGTGTTTTGTGAATGAAATTTGTAATACGATGCTACAGGCCGCAGACAGTGGGTCAATTTAAAGATTTCTTAAAGCGCACTAAATATAATTGTTGGCTTGCAATTTGATTTGATTTGTTGTTGTTTAAAATATACATTTTAATTGACTTCACTATGAAAATTATGCTCATATAATAAATGGTTGGGTTTGCAACTGCCCACTGTGCAGGCACTCGTGGCACTCTGTGGCAGTTTATTGACTTGCCGCAGCGTGGCGTGCTCGTGTGTAAACAGTGTGACCCTATTTTTAGAGCTAGACCAACGAAAATTGATGCCCAATTATGCAGATTTTGTTGCTGAAAATGCCTGCCACAAACCGGCAGATGTGCAGCAGATGTGTGGCAGTTGCTTGCACCCCATACATATCTATATATACATATATGCAAGCATATTTCTAATGCATAGTTTCGGTATTTGTTCTTGCAGGCGTTGCCACAGCTAATTTGGCCAGCAGTGCGGCCAGCAGCAGTTGAAGAAGCAGAAGCGCGCCATGCATCGCCCACTGAAGCCGCATGCAACGACGGCACAAGCTAAAAAGGTACAGCCGCCAACAATACCAGGAGATCAGCAGCATCTGCAACATCAGCAGCAACAGCAGCAACAGCAGCAGCAACAGCAGCAGCAGCAGCAACATTTGCAACAATTGTCCCCCACATCGCCCATTGGCCATCATCATCAACATCACCAACAGGCGTTGATACCGTTGTACAGATTAAGCGGCCCATTGCGACACCATCAACAGCAGCAGCAATTGGATGATGGCACTTGTGGCATGAGTGGCAGCAGCATTGTCTCGTCGCCCTCGCTGGAGGAGGGCGGCTTCAATTTGCCACGCGAGACGAGCGTCGCTCTACGTATAAAAGATGAGACGGTGACAGGAGCTGTCGGAGCTGTAGCAACAACAGGAGCAGCAGGTGCAGGCATAGCTGCCACAGTTGGCAACACCAGCGGCGGCGGCAAACCACCGGCACCGCCCAGCATTGTTGCCTGTCCGCCGCCCGTCTTTTGTGCTACTCTGCGCGAACCGCTTACCCACAAGGCGGCCGTTTATTATCATCAGCAGTTGGCGCTGCAGGAAGATCAGGGCATCGACTTAACCCAGTCACCTGGCAGGGATTCACCCGGCTCGTCATCCGGTTCGGCTGGTTCGGGGTCAAGGCATAGCACTGCTAGCTTGGATTCGGGTCGTGCTTCGTCTTATTTGACGGGCGTCTCCTCATCGGGCGCGTCAATCCGAGCGCCACTCTCCTCGCCCCGCTGCAGCTCGGTGAGCTCCTGTTCCATTGGGAGTGTTGATAGGCAGCGCAACGATGAGCTCATCATTGACTGGCTGCTGGAGATGAAGCATGAGGAGTATGCTCAGCTCTTTATTGGTGCTGGCTATGATTTGCCAACGATTGCTCGCATGACACCCGAGGATCTCACCGCCATCGGCATCAAGAATCCGCATCATCGGGAGCGCATCAAGCAGCGCATCGACAAGCTGCAGGTGCTCGACAATTTGCCACACTTTGTGCCGGTGAGTAAACAAAGCACTAAACACAACAATGCCAATAACATCCACAAACCGGTTCCACTTTTCTATCTAATCAGCAAAGCGGAGCAACTCGTGATATTTGCATAAAGTCAAGTTTAGTCATTTCAGTCAACATGCACAGCAAATACTAATTTGTCAAATTGGCATTAAATGCGACTCACCAAAGGTGACGTTACCTATATATCTAGATATATATATATTATACATGGCTAGAAATTAATGATATATATATAAATATATATATTTATTTATATAATTGTCACGATCTGATAGTTTTATCGCTTTGCTGATAACAAGCCAACTTTGGCTAACTCCAATATGTTTATGCCAGGTTGTCAAGCCAAAACCGAAAACGATTGAAATCTTGTTTAAATCTACAATGCCGGAACTGTTATAGTTTGTCCCAAGTCAAATGAATTACTGGTTTCAAAAAATTATATATTTAAGAATTCAAATTTGTCAACGGTTTTTCCCGGCGATTTTTTTTACAATTTATTCAACAACCTCCCACGACTTGAATAGCAATCAAAGAATGCTTCAATGAAGATATTTCGCTCTCATATTAAGTAGCTAAGCAGATTGTTTCAAGTCGCTGTTTGTTTATTTGTTTCTGCAGGTTATCACATTTTTTATATACACAATAAATTAAAATGGCATTTGGTGCTGCAAAAACTGGTTTCTCACAGAGAGAGCCGCATAAAAAACGTTGTGAGCAGATTGTCTTTTTTTTATTTATTTAATTTTTGTGATTGTTAATGAAAGAATTTGGCTTAATATGCGCACTTTAATTCCCATCAGCAATTCAACTAAAAAATACTTAGCTATACAAACAGACAATTATAATAAATCCACGCAAGACAAACCCGCGTGGAATTCGCTCAAGTTGGCCAATTAATGCAGCGTGGTGGCGCCACTGAACACCTGTACAGGTGACCCCCGGAGGGGGGAGGTGGGAAACATGGGGCTACGTGAGCAATTCATCTCGAGAGCTCGTTAAAATTGCTTCCGACAGATCAAAATGGCCAGTCAAGCGCCATGTTTTCTTGGGTAACAACTAATTGTTGGAGCAAGGTTTCTAATGAGAGTATAATTATGGGATTAAAGAGTGCGCTTGAAAACATAACAAGATTCCATCAAGTTGAAACTGACTATTAAGTCATTTTTAATATCCAGTTATTAAATGATTGCCTAAGTGCTCTTTTTCAATCTGTTTTTCTTATTGAGTTGTTTTAAATAAATATTCCATATTAACTGAAATTTAAATTATATACGAAATTTCACTAAAAGATATTGCTGATAAGTTAAGAAACTGATTCAGACACGGTTAAAACGATAAGTTCCGCAAATATGCACAACGTTGTCTTATCCACTTCATTTTGTGTGTGCACCGTTATCCGATCAGATACGTGACTCCAGAAAGTGCAACGCGACTTTCTTATCGATATGCAGTTCACGTGCAACCCGAAACAAGTTACTCGTAGCTAAAAGTGGTGCTGAAGCCCTCTTAAAATACCATTTTGAGAAACCACACAGAGCATTAAAATAATTGCAACCGAACATAAAAAAGTTCGTACGTGTCTGTTGCATGAATAAACTTCCTTATATGAAACTCTGAATTAACTCTGGAAGAAGCTACAATTGCACAAGATATATCGATAAGTATCGATTAAGTATTGCTACTGTTACGCACTTTAAGGGAGCAATAGATTGAACTAAGAGCAGTATAAGTAGCAATAGCATAAGCTGCACATATTGCCTGCTACGCTCTCGCTCCTTTCTTACTCTCTTTGCTATTTTCACAAATACAGAGAGCATACAGGAAAATGATAGAGCAGAGCAGAGCAGAGCAAAATAGCATTTCTTTCAGTTTACTGCTATTCATTCTGTTATTGCTCTGTTAATATTTATTTCTATTGCACTTGCACTGCTACGGGGTGTAGCAAATTCAATGCCCATTGATAATTATTGAACTGTGGAGCCAACAAAGCATATTATTTCATTATGCACACTTTATAATGCCAATATTCATGCATCTGTGCAGCTTTATGCATTTGACAGATTGTTTTCACAACAGAAAACATTAACAATAACTTTGAATGCATTTTAAGTTTGGCTGATTCATTGATTTCGTCAGCGTCTCAAGCGCTTTTTGGCTTAGTTGCGCTCACAAAACACATTCCCCGCCACCCACTTGTCTTTTGTCTGCCCACCTGGCTGCATGCATGCCACAAAATGTGCCCCTGTTTTTGTATGTGTGTGTATGTGTGTTGTGTTTCCGAACTGAAATTGAAATTTCATTTATCGCCTATACATCTCCAGCTCTCGAAATCGAGCAACTCGGACCGCATTCCATAGTAACTCGCTCTTAATTGCTTGATTCGAATTACAACCTCCGGTTAACTTATCGTTTTCCATCTTTTGTTAATTTGTTCAATAATAACTGAGTAGAGTATTTTTGTATTCATTTATTCTGCAACATTTTCAATTATTCAAGTCAAAAATGACCTCAGCCTTTGTCTTGTAATTCAGTTTTAAAATGCGCCATAAAGTTTTTTGTTTTTACTTATTTTGTGTTATAGCCTTATGGAATTATTGTTCTATTTTATTTATTTTTACGTTATTTACTGTTTGTATAACACTCCGTGACTGTTTTCGCAAGTTTTGCGCTGTTTGTGGTCGACTTGTTACATGTAGCCCAAGTCACTGCAGATATCTGACTGTTATCGCCTCTTTATACACTTGGAAAAACAACTAGGATTAAGTGTTCATTGACATGTTTTTTATAATTTAAATGATTTTATTCAATATATTTCGTTGTACGCATCTTGACTGTATTTGAAATAAATCGCAAAAAGTTAACGCTTGACTTGGAGCCAGCGAAGAACTAATTTTATTTTTTAATTTTATTACTTATAATTACAATTTAGTACGCAAATTGACAAATTCGAGAAAAAATCACCCAATATTTTCAACAAACTAAACCATACTTATTCTGAATGTAGCTGCTGATCAGCCCTGTCTTTTGGGTGTGGTACCAACTACTTACATCATACCTATAAAAATTACATACATATATATATGTATGTGCTGGTAACGAAAGTTTTCTGCACGCGCATGCAAAATTGTGCGGGGTTACCCTCATTAGTTGACATTCTATAAAAAACTAAAACGGTAAATGAGAAGAAAAAAAATAGAGACTCGAGAGTCAAGCAGAAAATCCCAACGATTCCCGCTTGTGATCACAGCCGGTACTTTCTTTATCTGGCGAAAAAGGAAATAAAGCAAAATACCTCGAGATACATAGACAGAGAGAGAGAGAGAGAGGGAGAAAAGAAGGTTATTAAACATCGTCAACGACGTGTCGCTTGCCAATCTCGAATATATACATACATATACATATATACATCTGCATGTGTGTGTATGTGTATGTGTGTACCTTTCCAGAAAAAGCAAAAACAAAAACCGCAATCAAGCAACGACCTTGAAGCTCAGTCCAAAGTGCTTGTTGCTGTTTTTGTTGCCGTTATTAGACACTCAAATGGTATTTAGTTTTCGACCTGACGTACTCACGCTTAACTTTAGGCATATATATATATCGTATATAGAGATATATACTCTTTTTTTGGTACACATAGTTTGCTGGAAAACCAGTTTTATAATTTCGTTGTTGACCATTATTCTTGTTGTTGTTGTTGCTGTTCGTTCGTTGGTTGTCGTTTGTCGGTTGTTGGCTGCTGTATGCTGGTCTGTTTGGTCTCTTACCATATGCTACCTGCTAACGAGCTACAAAGTAGAAAACAATATATATATATATACATATATTTATATGCACATATACATATATCTGTCTATACTTAGATATATCTCAGGAATGACGTTAAGTAAATATTATTTCTAATGTTAAGTTTTATTGAGTAGTAGAAATGTGTCGTGCCCAAAGCCAGGTGCTCTCCACAAATATGCATTTGTAATTAGCATCTGCGCAATGTGCAGTTAGCTGTCATCAGCTGAGTAGTGTCAAGTTGGCTTAGCTCAGCGCATAAATAATACATCTACAGATGTTATAGACGGATTATTTTTGGACTTATTTTTAGAGTTGTTTTGCAGAGGAAGTTAACAAAATATGCAATCCAAAGATTTGTAAATTTAAAAATTATAAAAAGTAAATTGTTAAATATTACTCAATAAAAAGTAAATGTTAAAGGCAAAAAAGGTAGTGAAAAATGATTATTTAAAGAAAATATAAACTTAATCTTACTAGATCTGCTAGCAGTAATAGTGTTGTTGCCTTGGGAAATATGCTTGAAAAGTCTACACAACTCAAGTCAAAATTGAAGGAATG
Source organism: Drosophila demipolita (assembly GCA_035042405.1). Classification (NCBI taxonomy): domain Eukaryota; kingdom Metazoa; phylum Arthropoda; class Insecta; order Diptera; family Drosophilidae; genus Drosophila; species Drosophila demipolita. The sequence continues at coordinate 1,713,874 of JAWNLI010000025.1, forward strand.
AAACAGCAGCATTCACATTCGGTTAATAAAATAGAAATCAACGGCAATTTAGACAGCTTCAATAGTTATTAACACATCACATGAAAAAAATAACAAGAAGTGAAGTAAGCAGCATTAAGCGAAGCTGATCGACTAACAGATACTCTGTAGCCACACGTGAAAGTAGTTGAAATAAGAAAATAATCTGTTAATTTGTAAAAAAAACATTTAAATTTAAAACATTATTTTCAATCGAAATTTATTTAAAAATTCAGCTAAAAAAAACGAAAGATACATCAAAGAAGTTTTTTAATTTGGCATAACCCATTTTTAATTTATAATTTTAATTATAATTGTAGGGTATATTTAATCACTGATGTTGATGATTTTTGACTGTGTTGCGTATGTGTTTGTAATGAGTGTGGGTCTGTGTGTGTTTTTCTGTGTATGCTGTTGGATTGTGGAGACTTTGGCTACCGTTTAATGGCAGACAGAGCAATGAAAGCGGCGACGACGTCGACGTCGACGTCGACGAGTTGCGTCTTTTTACCCGTTTTTCTTTATGTTTGTGCTTTGACGCGATTTATGTCATATCTTATCAATTACAACTGATTAGAGCCGCGTCGAGCTCATCAGCAGCAGCAGCAGCAGCAGCAGCGGGAGACAAACGCAATGCTCGCTCGCAGTGCCCAATCCCCCCTCCGAACACCCTTTCCCATTTTTCCCCTTCAATTTGTTACATGTTGTGTTTCAGTGATTTGGCCTGGAATTAGTTCATGGACAAATTGTAGCGTTGGATGGGCTTACACTTAATCGCATTCGATTAGTAGAAAATGATCGACATTCATCTTATCTATATTTTTTACAGGGCTCTATTGAGGAATGGCTGCAGCTGTTGCGTTTGGAGGAATATATACAACCACTGCTGGAGCAGAACTATAAAACGGTGCGCGATGTCACCCAAGTGACTTGGGAGGATCTCGAGGACATTGGCATTGTCAAGTTGGGCCACCAGAAGAAAATACTGCTGGCGATCAAGCGGGTCAAGGACATTATCAGCGGCAAATGGAATCCGGGCGGTGGCAATGCCTATCAGCAGCAGGTAAATGACACTAGAATTATTACCCGCATAGTAGATAGACTCGTAATCGCAAGTTGTGGCTGTGGCAGGCACCAGAGCGGGGCTTTGCTTGGTAAAGAATATGACGTCAAGTGGAAAGTTTTCAAGTTTTTGTTTAAATTCTAGTTTTATATTTGTGTGTTTATTTATTATAAATGAAATGCTTAGCATTCAGCGTTGATTAATGTTTATTTATTAAACAAATGCTTTACTTATATTTTGATATTTCTTGCGTTTTATAATTTTTTTTACTTTACTTTCAATATAATTTTTTAATTTGGTTAACTTATTTTGTTCTTACTTTCTTTGATTACATAATTATTTGATAAATGGTCGCCGGGCACCCGCTAGGAATACCAGCAACGCAAGCCGTGGCAATTCAATGTGCCCATACCGAGTACGCCATCTTATGTGCCAACCACACGCGTCTCCTGGGACGACACCAAGATCTATGCGACGACAACGGCGGCGGCTACGGCGATGCCAGCGAATATGTTGACCAATGGGCACAGCGGTGGCCTGAGCAGTGTCAGTGGGGGGGATGCCTATTATTGCACGGGCAGCAATCACGAGTGTTGCAACGGCAACGATGTGGTGCTCATTAAGGTGGGTGTGTGTATGTGAGTGTGTGGGTGTGTGAGTGTGTGAGTGTGGATGAGTGTCTGAGTGCTCGACAAATGTCAGTCGTTTGCAGTCGTCGTCCTTGAACTTTAAAGTGGCAGCAACTACAAATACATTCTCTCTCTTTCTCTCTGTGCAGGTGCGTCAGCCGCGTGGCAAGAGCCTGGAATCGCTGGAGGACATACATGACAACAGCACGCGCAGCCATTTGACCTTTAGCCACTACACGACCACAGACTATGGACACTTTGGGCCGCCCACAACAGCAGCGGCGGCCGCAGCGATGGCTGCTGCAGCCACACTTCAACAGCAGCAACACCATCAATTGCTGCAGCAGCAACACCAACAACAACAGCAACAACAGGCCGCAGCTCGTCTGCTTGGCAGCAATGCAGCAGCGTTGGCCTGGCGACGTTCCTACGACGATGGCGACATTACACCCACCAACGATGCCACACGCGAGCTGCTCTACGAGGAGGGCGGCGGCACACTGCCCCGCCAGCAGCGTGGCATCCTCCAGCGAGCGGTGCTGAATACCATGCCGCCATTGGAGCATCATCACTACATGAATGCGGCGGCGGCGGCAGAGTATGTCACGGCTGGCGGTGCAGATGCCACAACGGTGAGTAAAGGCCAGATAGCAATGAGAGTGTGCCTCTTGTGTCAATCTCAATTGAAATCTTGTCTCTGGTTAATTACCCACTTGTGTCAAGTGCCACGTTCTAATCGTATTTCAATGTTGCAGGCCTTTCTCGGCGGCAGTCCCTTGACGGGCAAGAAAATAGCGCCCGAGCCGCCAAGGCGTCACTGCAGCATTCGCAACTCGCGACAGTTGAGCGTGGAGGCAACGCAACAGGCAGCAGCAGCAGTGGCAAACAATCAGCAGCAGCAGCAGCAACAACAACAGCAGCAGCAACAACTACAACAACAGCAGCAGCACATGTTCTATGGCCACACGGCGCAACATTGGCAGCAGCAGCAAGTTGGAGGAGTTAACTCGCAGCTGCAACAGCAGCAGCAGCAGCAACCGATCTATGCGAATTATGCAACCATACAGCAGACAACGGCGGAGATACACTGCGAGAAGTATCATGACAATAAGTCAAATTCCAGCATCGATTCGATTGACACGATACCGTTTGCCAATGAGAACACTGGCACCATTAAGCAGCGACTGCTTAATCGCCAGGAGCTGCAATCGGGAGTGGCAGGTGGAGTTGGTGGTTTGACGGGATCAGTGCTGAGTGCTGGACACCATGCGGCCGGCACGCATTTGCATTCGTCCAGCTCCAGTTCCAGTTCGTCGTCGACAAACACAATTGCCAACAACATAAACATAGCGCATTCGTTCCATTCGCTGAAATCTTCCAGTTCGCTGCACGACGCCACACTCGCCCGCAGCGACAGCATGAACAGCACTGCAAGCGCTGGGAGCAGTGCCCTCCACTTGCGCTCACCCACTTTGGCAGAGGCAGCGGCAGCATTAGGAGCCGGCAGCGGTGGTCTGATCGAGTCATCAGCATCGCCGGAGCCAACGAGTGCAGCTGCTGCTGCTGCCACAGCAGTGACTGCTGCAACTGCTGCCGTTGCAAGTGCTACAGGGCCGCCAAAAGTATCGGTCAATGTGCTCAACGATATTGGCAATATGCTCGCCAATTTAACCGATGAACTCGACGCCATGCTGGAGGAGGAGAAGCGTGTGGGTCTCAACATTGACAGTGAGTAGAGAGAGGGGAGAGGCAAACAAAACCATCAAATCGAAAGCAAAGTTTCCTTAAGCTAAAAACTCCAACTCCATCTCCAACACAACTCCAACGAGAGAACATTTCACGTAGTGTAGCTGAAATTTATGTGTGTAATCGTCGTCGTAGTTACTCGTAACCTGTAACTCGTTACTAGTTACTCGTTACTCGTTACTCGCTACTCGTAATTCGTTACTTTGTTTCTGCGTGCGTCAAGTTTTTCAGTGTTTTTTTACTTTCTATTGAATGTTTAGTTTTTAACATTTTGTATGTATTATCTATAATTTTATTGGTTAAGAGTGCTCGTTGGAATATGTATCGAGTGCTAAACGAGTATGCCTAAGAATATATTTTCGAATAATTGGTCTATATATATATGTTATAGCGACAACAAATCTAATATATTTAATACTTAAATCGAAACAGAAACAACAACTTTTTGTGCATTTAATTTTGTTGTTATTGAGAAATTCCTGCAATTTAGAAGACATTCCAAAAACCGCAAACATAATTTATTTTTGCTATAACATAAATTAAATCAATTGGTGAACGATTAAAGTATTTAAATTGTGTAATTGACTAAAGTCAGTTGTATTATTTATGTTTTATAAATACACAAAGGTGTAAGAAATTGTAACTTGAAGAACTACAACAGAAAAGCTTTTGAAAAACGTATACTTTTTGTACTTTCCCTATGAATGTTAACAAGAAAAACATAAAAATCACACAACAGAATGAAAACAAAATACAAATCGCAAAAATATCTAAAAATGATGAAAAAATAAGCGCAAATTGCATATATGCAACACTTGCATAGTTAATATATAGCATAATATATATATATATAAATATGTATACATTTAATAAATATTTAAACAAGAAAATCATTTATATGGGCAAGTATTTAGTGGTTTGATACTAAAAGAAGAATAAAAATATAAAACCAGAGAAACTGCAAAACACACAAGAAGCAACAGAAAACACAAAAATAAAATAATTAAACGAAGTAAAAAAAAATGCAAGAAATAACTATTTAACAACAACTTTTCTACTACAAAGAGCTACAAATTGCATTTGTTTAGTTTTTATTTGCCTAACATATTTTTATTTCTTTTATTTTTTTAAATGAACATTATAAACAACTAGAAATCAAATTAAACATCATTTAATTGTGACACTTGTGTTTTTTATACTATATTTTAAATATGTATACAAATCAATACAATGCGAAAACAAAAAACAAATATAACAATAACATAAACAAGCAAAATCTATATGAATGAATGTATAATTAAGTGTTATTCCATATAAACTATAAAATTCATTATATATTAAATATACAAATTATATATATATATATATATATATTTAAATATATATTAGCGTTATATTAAGCAAGCAAATACGGGCATGAATGCTAAATAACGTATAGAAATTCCGTGGTATACACTTCTATTGCCTTTCTTTATCATTTACTTAAATAAACGTTTTTTAGTGAAACAAACATATTGTTTTTGTTTCCATTCGACATATTTTCAGTTGTAAAGCAAATTTTTGCGCTAAGTTAATTTGTTTTGGTGCGCATATCATTATTAGTAATTGAAATTGGAAATATACATATACGTATACATATATGCATATAGTACATATATATATTAACAAAAGTAAAAACAAAAACTCACACAACATGTAAAGCACATAATGGACAAAACAAAAATGATACAAACAAAACCAAACAAATTAAATAAAATTTCATAGTAAAAATTAATTAATTGATTTTTATTATGGGTATTCTAATTTTGAAGTAGCCTAAAACTTCAAATAATTGCGCCCTTTCTGTATGACGCTATGTTCATCAGAAGTGATCAGAACAGAACTGTTACCTAATTAACATCAACAAGTTTCACTCCACACTTTACAGCATTGCCTCTCGCTAACATGTCTACTCCACCGTAGCTCTTAACATAACACACTCCACACAAAACAGTATGCTGTTAGTTGCATCAGTAGATATCGATATATACGGCACTTAGCAGGATTTGCGAGCAAGCCATTTGCGACCAAATTGAGTTAGCTTTTTACCTACACCGCGTTCGGACGCTCCAATAATTTTAAGATAGTCTTTAGCATTTATAATGAGAGAAATAACAACTAAAACAACAATAATAAAAGAGTGTATTTCTGTGCAATTACTCAGATCACTTCTAATGTATTATTTTAGTCTTTGTTAACTTCGTGCGCGTCTCTCTTTCTCTTTGTGTCTCTCTATTACAATTACAACGCAGAACAACAAATACTATTATTTTATTGTTGATTATTTCACAAAATTTCCCGTGTGATACGTATTTGCATACATTATTCTCAGCATAGACGATTACGATTACACACCTATGTGATTAATGCAAAATTAAAATCTATCCAATCAACGTATTAAATCGTCAAATAAAAATGACAAATGCAAGTGAAAATGCAAAAACAAACTAATTGAAATTAAGGCGCTGAGCGAGCTGTGGAGGCAAAAGTGAAAATTAATTCAAATTGAATCGCTGTCGTAATTTAAGATAGTTGTGTGGAATTGGCAAACGCGCTGACAGCAAATCATACATTGTGCAAAATGTCCAACACTGAAGACAGCGAGCTGGACCCGCAAATTCAGGTAAGCCAAGCCAAATGCCAAATATGCATTGCACGTGTCTGCCCCTCTGCTATCTACATCATAACCTGTACCCTTGGCCAATACACTGGGTGCCAGGCAGTGACAAGCGCAGAGCAACAACAATAAAATGCTCAGTTGTTGTTGCCTTTTGCATTGCATTGTTTTTGTTTTGAAAGCGGTTGTCGTTGCTGTGACGCTCTCTTTGTTTGATTGTGTGTGTGTGTGTGTCTCCTTAACCGATTTTTTTTATCCTTTCCGCTCTCTGTTAATTAGTTTAACAGTTGTCATAGCCTCTTTACAGGAAGGCACCGTTAGTTAGTTATTCATTGCACTGTGTGTTATACATTTACATTTTAATTCGTTTTATTGCATGCGGCGCTTTTACGCTTGGCTACATTTGGTTGTCTGGCTTGTTGTCTAAACAACAATATTAAAAATCAATTTTGTATATTTTAATTTTGCAACTCAATTACACAAATTGTGGGCTTCCTTTAATTAAACTGTTTCCATAGTCATGGAAATTTTTACTGACAAAACAGCTGTATCTGCGGATTTCCAGAGTCGCTAACAGAGATATCCTCTGTTGTTCTTCTGTGCTGTCCCTTCCTTACGCGCACAATGTAAAATGTCCATGTCCTTGTCAAGTGTGTTTGTCTTGCTGCCTCTTCCAAGTAATTGCTTTTTACGCCTTGTGCGTAATTTGAAACTTACATTCATGCATATTGTATTTACACTCTTGTCCTCTTTGTCTTTGCGTGTGTGTGCGTGTGTATATTGTCACTCTGGTCAGCGTCAGGTACTAAGGCTCAAAGAAGGGAAAAGTAAAAAGGCAAACAAAACTCGCTAAGGGGAACGTGAGGAAGAGCAATGGCATGTGTAAAATTAATATATTGCGGGTAAAATGCCAAAACGCCGACGCAAGCAGATGAAAAGAAATGCGCAAATGTTTTGCTTGTTTCTCTCATTCCAAATTGAAAGCATCGTGCGCAGTTTGCATTAAATAAGCTAGGCTTGCTTTTTGTTTTGTTGTTTTGATTTTTTTTTATTATTATTTCTTATGTATTCATAAAGCTGTGTGATGCATTGGTCATAATTCATTGCAATAAGATTTGTAAAAATGTAATGCCGCCATTCGTATATTTTTATACTCTCTCAAACACAGTTGGTGGGAAAAAATAAAGAAATTAAAAATATCCCCCGCTGCGTAAAAAGATTACCAAAAACGCTTGACGAGAGGCATGTGATTTTTGATTGGAACGTTTGTAATGTGTATAAATACGTTTGTATGTGTGATAATATGAGAGAATGTATTCATTTGTCAATGTACGTACATATTTAGATTGGAAACCTCGCCAAAACAAGCAACAAAAGGAACTGAAAAACTCGTTTTTTGCGTAAATATTGCCAAATAAGCTTTAAACAAAACAAAATACACTCGGGCATAATTATGTATGTGCATAAGATATATAGAAATATATATTTATTACTTTGACTTTGTTGTTTCTGTCTTATGCAGCACTTCCTCGTTTGAAGTCACCGATTTGTGGTTGTTGTTGATATTTCGCCGTAAGCTTATCAATTAAATTTGTATAGAGAAAGGGAGAGAGATGGTGATAGGAATAAGCAAAGATGTTTATACATAGGCGCAGTGGAATAGAGATAGAGTGCAAAATACTTTATGGCGTCTGCGAGGCGTACGACAAGCAAAGCGTAAATAGCAAAGGCTTATTTAGCTTTATATCCCATTTGGACAGCTGTTTTACTGTTTGTATTTGCCCTTAACGGAATTTGTTTTAATGTCAGTCATACATCGCTGCCTCTCATTCTCTATCGCTGTCTCTCTCACTCCAACGCACGCGTCAATATTTAGTCATTTGCGTGGGTTTTTATTTTCATCGTGAGTTGTACAATTAGTGGGCAGTTATCGCTGTTATACGCGATAACAGTTGCCAAATTTAGCTGAAAATATATGTGAAAGCTGCATATCTCTTAATTCCACAAATTGAATTTATATAACAGAAAATAATTAATAATTATTATGAGATATTGATGTGTATGTATTATTAATTGCAGCTTAATCTAGAGAAATCAATATGCATCGAATCAAAAAATTGATAACCAATAAAAGCAAAAAAAAAAAAACGGACATTTAATTTATATTTAAACTGAGCTCGTATGCAATATCAGCAAATTACCTTGTTCCACTTGATAATTTGATTAACAGTGGAAATTTTAGCCATAAATAATGAAAATTATACTAATGACTAATAAAAGACGCCATATTTGTAAGCAAGGTGAAATGAAGCGACATAAAGAACACGACAAAATCTAATGAATCACACCTGGCAGTCACCTATGAATATAGATATATGTGCATATATGTAGAGGTTGCTAGAAGTAAAAAATATAAAATTATACTTGGCTTATCTTTAGTATCGCATTCATATTCATATTTAACACACAAAAAAGAAGCTCAGCTGGCAGCGGTGGGATTCGAACCCACGCCTCCGAGGAGACTGGTGCCTTAAACCAGCGCCTTAGACCACTCGGCCACGCTACCAAACAACCGATCGGGCCAACAAAATACTTCTGCTCAAACCCAACACTTGTCACATTTGCCATTTGGCCCGACTATTAATAACCAGCAAGTGTAGCAAGACTCTTGCAACTACATATTTACATGGGGCAAACAAACAACTCATTTGTCATTGCTTTGCGCTTGCAACAACAAGCAAACTTGAACGTTTGCTTAGTGCAACCATTGTTGCAATCAATACTTGGTCTGTTTGCTTATTCTCAGTCTATAAATTTGAGCTGCGAGACAAATATTAACTGACCTTCTTGTCGATGCACTTTGTATCAGCTGTCTATTCGTATCTTTCCCTAGAGTATCTTTCATTTGGCTTAATAAAACTGCTTTGCAATTATTTTGTGCCTTTTGTTTATTTATTGTCGTATTCATTTATTTGAAAGCATCTCGGGCACAATAACTTGGATATGCCCTCTTCATCATTATTAATGATGCATAACAATATAAAAATAAAAACCTGTGGCAAACGCCGGCGGTTACCTCAAATAATACCAATTTTTTGTTGGTGTATTTTCATAACACTTATTAATTGCTGTTGCCGCAAGCAAGATGATTAACATTTTTGCTAAGTTTTTATTTTTAATTTTTGTTTATTTGAGGCACAGAAATCTTGCCAACAACAACAAAATATCTGTTTCCGCTCTGCAATCAGACTTGTCACGAAAAATATGCTCAGCCATATCAAAACAGAATCTTATCATCTAACAGCGTCATTAACTTGCCCCAAAATCCATTGGAAGTTTTCTTTCTTCAAGTTGTTAATTTTAAAAGACGCAATTTCCTAACAGGTTTTGTTTTAGTTTAAAGGTCAATTGGTCGAAAACATTCTTGTTTTAGTTTATGTGAAATTTAAAGTGTGCTAAGTACAATTTCTACTCATTTTTTAACTTTGTTTGTTTTTTATAGTCTAATCTGATAATGAAACTCAGCTTGTTTTGTTTAACCTGTAAACAAGTAGTTTATCTAATATCTCATAGATTTACATTTTTCACAATCATATTTTTGCCATTGTCTCCCATTTGTTGGCATAACATTTTTTGGGCTTTTGGGCTAATTAAAATTGTTGCGGTCAATTTGCTTTTGAGTCAAGCTACGCTGGGTATATTTTTGGGGCTGCCAGAGGCGTTGTTTGTGTGCCTTACCCTTTTTTGTTGTTGTTGTTTTTGGTTTTGTTTTACATAACCACACTTTCCGCGGCAACAATGGCACCGGCAACACTTGAGCTAGTTTTGCTTGAGCCACATTTGTATTTTAGCTAGCCCACTTCAGCCAGAGCTAAACTTTCTATTAGCTGCAAAGCCCAAATCTGCCCTCAATGGATATGCATATATACTTTTTTTTTTATAGTTTTTGTGTGTTAAATTTAGCTATAACAAATGACGCAGTCAAAGTTCTCAGAACTTATTACAGTTGAATGTCCTTTTGGGCACAAATACCGTCCACGTGCCAATTTCTTTACCTGTTTCCTGTTCCTGCATTACTACACACACAAGGCAAATCGATGTATATACGGCTTCCTTTTTACGGCTCGCATTTCCTTTCATCCGTTCTGTCGTTGGCAAATGTTTACGCAGAGCTTCCCTGCTGTTGCTGCTGCTGGTGGTGCGAGGCCACCACCAGAAGTAGGTCATGTCGGGTCAGGTCAGGCTTTGTGCGACTCCTTTGCCACCAAGCAAGCATCACGCCACTTCACAGTGGCCGAGTACTCGCTGACTTTAGTTTGTCTACTTTCTGGCGTCATTTCCAGTCTGCGTTTTGCGGGGTGTGTCCACAACTGCTGTGTGCTGCAGGATGGGGCAAGCTAATCAGCTAATGATAAGTGGAAGTGCGTAAAGCATTGAACTATAATTCCTATAGACAAGCTGAGTAGTTTGACTGTTTGTATAAGTAAACTTTAACATTTTGTAGATATTTTATATATAATTGAAATGTACAAATGAACCAGTTTCGGGCACCATGAACAAAATGAACTATTCTTAGTGAACATGTGACAACTTTATAACTAAGCTACAAAAGCTCAATGTGAGCATAATTCCGAAAAGTTGACACAACTCAATTGGGTTGTCAGTCATCTTTGCAAATGTCAAATAGATTCTACTTTATTGCCTGCTTGTCCCGTATGTGAAGGGCGCCCATTTGTCTGTCAGTCTGTCCAGTAAAGTTCACAGCAGGAGCAGAGGATGGGTTGTGGTTGAGAACACGTCATCTCGCAAATTGCCTTTTAATTTAGATAATTTCAGTTGGTCTTGCTACGTGTTACGCTTGCTTTTAACCTTTTCCATTTGATTTAGGCTTCGCAGCGCTTTCTGCTGCGTCCTTTCATTCAACATCGACCCTGACAAATGCTGCAATAAAGAAAAAAGAAAAAACGTCAGCAAATCGCGTGATTTTCTAACATTATTTGGCGTCGGTGCTGTTTCCATGCGATTTTTACCCTATTTTTGTGGGTGCGGTGACGCTTTAACTTTACTAACATTTCGACAGCGGCTGACGTATTTGTTTGTTAATCAATAATTAAGCTTAGTTTTTGTTTTTCCAGAAGTTACATATCAATCTAGGCAACACATTCGTCTAATAATAATATTTCGTATACCAAACTAATAATTTCAAGCACATAAAAATCTTGTACATTCCCAACTGAATATTAAATGTTATTTAGCATTGTCAACGTTTTTTTTTTTATAACTTATTGATTTTCTCTTTTTTTTTGTACATTTTTTGCTGCTGTTTTTAAAGCAGACGTTGCTATAAATTCTGAGACGTCATTCAATAAGTAATTATTTGCCTTGTCGCAGATAATCAAATATTTTTGCGTACTCATAGTCATAAGTGCAGCTGCTTGGCTGCGCAGCTTGCTGAACAATTTATTCGTCTTGGTTTTATTTAATTTCTTTTTGTTTCAATTCAATTCCAACGTCATAAAATATTATGATGCCAAACGACAACGGAATCTATATTGACTCTGTCGGATTGTTGTCAATAAATATATTCTTCGTATTGTGTTTATTTCAAAAGGTCTTTGCCTCTTTTGGGGCCATCGGGGCACACGGTAAACTTTAATTATTGCAACGTATGAACTAAGTAACAGTTTTTTCCGTATTCAGTTGTGTTTGGTTAGTGTTGCATGTTGTGCACATTAAAAAATTGTTGAAAAACAAATGCTAGTAAAAACTTTTAATTTACAAGCACTTTGCACAATGCCAAAGCAGATGAAAAATGGTGCCTCCTTTGTGGCATCACATTGCACGATGCCAGCGAATTCCTGGAAAGTTCAACTGCTTCAAATTTCTGCAGCGTAGCTTACGACGAAACTGGTTTTTAGGGGCCACAACCCAGCCAAAAAGCTAAATTTGAAACCGGTCTTAAACTTAAGTGCTCCCCCGCTCCCTCTCCCAATTTGTTCGTCTGGGCATTTTAAATCAATCAGTCTCCATCCAGATTCTGCCCTGCGATGCTCAGCTTCGTTACACACAAACACACACAAATGCACACACACACACACGCATATGCATTTTATTACCCTTGGCTTGCATCCGGTATGCGAAGAAATGTCCAACGAACACAACACGATAAAAATCAAACTGGGACAAGCTTAATAAAAGCTGATACAATAAAGCATACCCACACCATCTCGCCCGTATATGTGTGTTTACAACGATACGTCCGAAAAATATGATAATTAAAACCAGTTTGAATCTCTTTTTTTTTGTTGTTTTTCTTTTGACCAAAACACAAAACTGTAACCGCATGCAGTTAAGTTGAGTTCACCGATCCGTGGCAATATACTTTGCTGCTTCGTTGGTTGGTGCACGCCCGCCGCCATCTGCATTATATATATGGGAATTTCAAATGAATTATGAAGAAAAACCGAAATAAATAAATAACTAACACCAAGAAATAAATGCAATCTTTGATTGAGCAAATTTCCCATTGCATTTATGCAATTTAGCTGCTTAACATTTCACATCAGTCTCTGTAAAGGGCACTGCCATAGCAAATGTTAATTTACAGCTGAGCGGTCCCATGTTAAATTATTGCTCTGCCAGCACGTTCGTTGATGTTGGCATGGCGCTATGCGTTGAGTCGATTGACGATTTTCTTTCGCAGCATACTGGGTTCGAATCCCGGTCGGGGTAAGAATTGCTTTTCTTTGGGATTTTTGTTAGGTTGTTTGTGGTGCCCCTAGGTTTGCTTTGGAATTCGCTGCTCAAAAGGCAATTTCATGTTCACATGGGGCAAGAGCATCTGGTTTTGTTTCACTCCACGGAGGTTTCGCGCATACTTCGTTGTTTAGCGATTCCTTTACTATATCACTATAAACGACATTACTTTTTTTTTTACACAATTAAAAGCAATATACAATTTTTTTTTAAAATATTTTATTTGTTTTACAATTTTGTGTGAGTTTTTGTTTGTATATACACTTAGAAACTATACTTTATAGGTTTTGCTGTCTACAAGTAAATTTAATAGGATGCAGAAAAGGAAATGCATTGACAGAAAAAAGAATACAAAATAAATGTAAATCGTAGTCTAAAAAATAACATTGACTAATTTCTTGGGCAGCTACTTTTGTATCATCAGCATCTCAGAGGGGGCCTCTATGCAGCTAAGTACATCTTTGTATTGATAGTTGTTGACTATGAAATTTAGACGAACTCGTATCCAATGCCAAATTGAAAACCATTCGAGACCTTGTCGGTGGCCTGACTTCTCAACGGGATGCAGTAGTTCAGCTCGATGCGTGCACGCTCCGCCAGTTTGATAGCCAAACCCAAGCCATAAGCGCTGCGCATGTTGTCTAGGAAATGATTTAAAAATGAGTTACATATTTTTGGTTTAAAATGGGAAAAAATACCCACCAGTTGTAAATGCATTGCTATTGCCCATATTGTAGAAGAAATGCATACGGAAATGACTAGCGAGTCCCTTAAAGACGCCCGCAAAGGGCAGCGGTGTCCACAGATGTGCGCCCGTACACCAAAAGCTCTGAGCACCGATGGGTGTGCCCTCGACAACGGGTCCGGCGCCGCCATACTGAAAGCCACGTAACGTTAGCGGACCGCCGCAATAGAATAGATTGTTAATGGGCAGCACCGTTGTCTTCTTGGTCTCCTTCATGACGCCAACACGGGCACAGAACTGTGCCACTAAACCCGCAAATAGCGGCACATTCATCTCACCGTGCGCCGTGCTGCTGGTGTATGCCACATTGCCGCCCAGTCCGCAATACTCGTTGACGGACTTCAACATGATACCACGGGTGGGAAACACATTGTTATCCCGATTGTCAAAGACCAGGTTATAACGCACCAGCGATGCCAATTTGGGTCCACTGTGGTCCCGTATGGCAAACGGCACCGATTTGTTCAACAAGCCCAGGTCCCTGATCGAATTCTCATACTGCAGCGAGTGTGTGAGCTGTGTGGGGCAAATATATAGATATAAATATATGTATATAAATGATAGATTATCCATAAATAAACTTACATCGACGCCGAGCATGGTGTGGGCACTGAAGTCAATCAGGTAGCCCATGTTGGTGGTCTGAAAAGAGCTGATGTTGAAGCGATCCGTTTGGCGGAACACGCTGAACGATACTCTATAAAACATAAATAAACCCCAATTAACTTTATAGCACATAAATAAACCACAATTAATTATCGATAAATATCGACAAGCGATTACTTACTCCGGTCGATTCTCGCGAAAGCGTGTATGAAAGAAGGGCTTCCAGAACTTCAGCTGTAGATCATTGGCTCTGGTGCTGCTGTAGCTGCCCTGCAGCGAGATGCTCTCGCCGCGTCCCAAGACATTTGGTATGGTCAGCTCGGTGCGCAGTGAGCCCTCGTTCTGGCCAATCTCAGTTCCCGCCGAGCCCATAATGCGTGTGTATTCGTTGCCTTTGAGCGTCACCTCGTAGCCCTGCGGCGTCGCATCGGCACCACGACTGATATCGATGTGCACGGAGATATCCTTGAAGATGCCCAAGTCATGTAGATACGATTTGGCTGCCATCGCCTCGACCATCATCGACTGAAAGTTGTCCGCCTTGAACAGACCCTCCGCCGCCCGTTGCACATAGTCATTGTGGGTGCGCGACAATCCGCTAACATTCACCCGATCCACACGAGCTGATATCTTGCCCAGATCATATTTGCTATTTGGGTCCTTGGGCATGGGACCGCCAGGCGGTGATTTTGGCATTTTGTGTTTGTTGCTGTTGGCGTTGACTGGTTGGCAAAAGCTGCAATTAAAGATAAAATTGTTTAAAATCATTAATAATATCAAAATTATGTTTATTAAAGCCTTAACTAAACATTTTATTTCTATTTGTTTTGCAGATTGAACTTGAGAATCTCAATAGTGCTACGGATGAGATTAATAAACTCGAAATCGAATTGGAGGTAAGACAATATTATGGTAATTCCTATCAAAAGCACTCCTAACGCATTCCAATTTTCAACTATAATTTCATAGGAGGCCAATTCAACGTTTCGCATACTGTTGAATGAGTCGACGCGCCGCTTGAAACTCTCCTCCAAGAAGCTAGGGAATTGCATTGAGAAGGCGCGTCCTTACCACGAGGCGCTGGACAAGGCGCGTGAGGCGCAAATTGAATGCCAACAGGCGGCGGTCAAATTTCAGCGAGCCAATGGTAAGACGCAAATCAAGATCTCAAACAAACTGAACTTTAGCTAAAGTTGAAAAAATGCACTCTTGCAGAGATCCATGCTGCGGCCAAGGAGACTGTGGCGCTGGCCGAGCAGCGTTTCATGTCCAATTCACACGAATGGCAGTTTGACAATGCCTGGCAGGAGATGCTGAATCATGCCACCCAAAAGGTGATGGATGCCGAGAAGCAGAAGGCCGACTGCCATGCGGAGCATCAGCGACGAGCGCGACTCTTTCACACCGCCGAGCAGAAGTTGCAGCAGCTCGAGGATCGCTTCAGGCGCAGCATAAACAAATCCCGACCGTACTTTGAGGAGAAGCAGGTGTGTCAGGATCAGCTGCAAACGCAAAAGAATCGCATCCAGGAGCTGCAGCAGCAGGTGGCCTCTGCCAAGGCGACATATTCCACGGCGTTGCGCAATTTGGAGCGCATCAGCGAGGAAATCCATCGGCAGCGAGGCGATTATCCGACGTTAAGCAGTTCCCCGCCACCGCCAGGACCTCGAGAGCCGGGCGTCGGCGCCGAACTGAATACACCAACATCGAGTGCGTTGCCATCGCTGCCCGACTTCCATCTGGAGCTGGAGAAGTGCGACTATCCATCAATAGCGGGCAGCCAAATGTCTCTGGGAGCGGGCAGCGCCACTACTGCTGCCACCCCATCCGCTGTTGAAACGGAGGATGAACTTGACGAGGAGGATAATGTGCGCGATTACGATGAGTCAACGTTGGGCAACGATCTGCGTGGCGTTGTCGACGAACGCCAACTGGAGGCGTTGCGCCAAAAGGTCAAAATACTCGCAGTGCGGCCCATTGAAGGCGGCGACGGTCAACAGCAAAACGATGTCTGGGAGCACGAATTAAAAGCCACCGTTGACAAGCTGGATCATCTCATGATGCTCAAGGAGGCAGCCAAGCATCAGTTGCAGAAATCCACAGAGCTGCGACCTGTTTCATTGGGTGCCGAGGCCTTCAAGAGCCACAGCGATATGGATGAATTGGATGCCAGGGATGTTGTGATTAAAGTAAGCAACGCCGCCGTATCAATCAATGTGCATCACAGTCTGCCCGTAACGCCACAGCATCATCAACAGCAGCAGAAGCTGAAGCAGCATCATCATCATCATCATCAGCAGCAGCATCATCATCATCATCAGCAGCAGCATCAGCAGCCCAACGATAGCGGCATTAAGAAGCTACAGCAGCAGTTGGCACCGCTGCCATCGGTGAATGTTTCCATGCGTGAATTGCCGCTCCTGGCGAGACTCTCCAATGAGCTGCTCGATCGCAGCAGCGCCGCCATGGGCAGTGTCCGGCGGCAACTGCGTCGTCGATCTCTCGAATAACAGCAACAGCAGCAACAGCAACAACAACAAAAATAACAACTCTCAAAACTTAAAAGTTTGTTTATATTAAATGAATTGTAAATCGTTTGTGAATGCAGCAAAGAGAAACGCATTTAGTTCACAAAACTGAATATTGAGTACACAATGCCTATCAAATCTATTTTTCGTATATAAATATATTATATTATTAAATTATGATAAATGTTGAGTAATTGTTCCGAGTGTCCTGCGTGTTAATATTAACTTATTGATGTCCTTTTATGTGATTGCAAACTTATTGAAAATTGTAAAAAGAAATGATAATTGAAAAGTGAGAAGCCAGGCACTAAACAAGTAAGCAGTTTTAAGTTAATGTTTAAAACAAATATACTGAAAAACTAAGCCACTTACTAATTAAAGAGAAATCAGAAAAATGGGCACATGCACTAAATAGTTTAGCCTAAAATAACGCATTAAAATAAAAAAAGCTAGTAAAAAAACAGCACTCGTTTGAAATGAGAAATGCAACAAAAATAATCAATACGAATTCAATTAGCCATTTAAGCAAAAAATATGAGTTATAAATGCGAGTATTTCACTGTGTAGTTGAAATTACAATTTCCGTTTAAAAATAAAAACCTACAATTTAAAATAACGAAACTTGGCTGGTATTCTTTTTGGATTTGGGCTGGGAAATGGACAGCTTAATTTGAACCGGCTTTGTTTTCCCCCCTCTGTAAAAAATATGTTATCACTGCTGTAATTCAGCATAACAAATCCATATCTGATATCTGAAAATTCAACTCCCACACCCAGATCATGAGACCCTTTTCGCCTAATCATCTAATGCAGCGACGAGCAACTCAACATAAAACTATTCACAAAGAATGATGTCATTTTGTGCCTGCATTTTGACACAAAATCTATAAATGTAAACCAAAATTTTGGTACGCAGAAGCTCAAAAAAAAATTATGTAAGCCAATAAGTATTAGCTGACTTACCTCTTTTGCGTGCCCCTCAAGTTTGTTAGCCACTCGCGACGGTCGAAATTGGTGGGTTTGTGTTACGAATCTACAAAATATAAGCAAATTAAAAGGCGCCTATTTGCCAGTAAATTTTTAACAAATTACTTTCCACTTGTAACGCACGCGTGCGACTAAAAAATGTTTTACTAACAGCTCAAGCTCTGGGCACTCTAAATTTTAACATTCGCCCAAATGTTTTTAGTATTACTCTATTTTCAATTGAGTAAAAATATTTATGAATGTAATTAATGGTAAGAAACGTCGTAAAGCTCACGGAAAATATCGACTGATAATAATAAACAGAGGGCTAATGGGCTCCAAATAAATACAGTAAATATACCCAGCTGTTCATCTCTAAATTAGAGACGACAGTGTAAGCGCGTGCTGTGACTGTCAACTATCGAGATACGCAGGTGTTTACAACAGCTGTTTCATAGAGTTCTCCTTAATGATAAGAAATCAATCCAGCCAGCTTACATAGTTTGTATAGATCAAAATCGATCAATGTGTATTCAGAAGGGCTTAAAGGTAAATGTACTACAACTAGGTGTGCATGGGCACGTTTGAGATGCATTTTAAAAATTACACGCAATTTGCTAGACACCTTTACGAGCATTATTCAGTTTGGTGCACTGGACGCCATTCGATTGCAGCTTTCGCATTATATCGAGTGCCTGCTGCTTTTTGGCCAACGCGGCTGCATCGGCGCCAGATGCATCCAGCGTCTCTCGAGTATTGCGTCGCTTGACTTCTACGCCACAGGCGCGCAGCTTGTTAAGTATTTGTTGTGTGTCGCCATTTACAGAACTGCTGACAACTGTAGGTTTAGTTTTTTCTTCTGTTGTTTTTGTACAGGCTGATGTTGTTATTGCAGGGCTCACAGAACGGGCTGTTGTCAATGCATCCAATCCCCTGAGATCTTCGATAATATGCTTCACCACATAAACATCATTCTTCGCCTTAGGGATATTAAGGCTGGCGCGTGTGATATGTTGTTGTCTTTGGCTTGTCAGAATGGTTCGTGTTGGCGCTGAGTGTCGCATACGTTTAGCGGGTGGCGATTGGTCCAACTGTTGCGGTTGCTGTTGTGGTTTTTTGGGCGCCGGCTTTAAATTTTGGATATCCTTTATGATTGATTTGGCTGCCTGATTGCGTGTGCGAGTTTCAACGACGTTCTCTTTGGAATTGGTGGGCATTTGTTTTGTTTTCGTCTGCAGCATTCGACTGTCATCTGTGTACCAGCGGGGATCCTCCATCTCAGCTTCCCAATCGATGCTACATTCGGCGCCATTGAGCACAGCGTCTGGCTCGTAAATGAACATCTGGAAAACGGAATTTAATGTTAACCGCTTCTTGGTTTGGTGTTTTTTTAAGACTGTTACACCGACCCACCTCTTGCTGGCCATTAATTAGTCTCGACTCTCGCCTCTCCTCGTCGTACTGCAGTTCGTCAATTGACATCACAATGTGCTTTATGGCACCGCACTTGTTGAGGTGTTCTTGGAATGTTTCCAGCGATAGATAATGCTTTTGGCAGGAACGGCAAAGCATTATTAAACGTCGCTGTTCATCGTAAAGCACATCGCCGAAACGCACTAAGCGCAGCGATTTAAATTTACGATTGCCATTCATTTGGTTATTTTTATTAGTTATTGGCCAGTCACAATTACGAAATTTTGCTCCAACAACTTTATGTTTCACTTTTCCAATCTGCTTAACGCGTAAACGAAAAAATGTTTGCCTTGCCAACGTTTTTCATTGCTTCAACATTACGCTTTTCTTGTACATCAATATAAATTGCTTCCTAAAAATTTTAAGCAATTATTTTCGCCTGAATTTCTCGAAAATTCCACAAGTATGCTTACCTTTACATGCCGAATAACGTCACAAATGTCAATGCATTACTTATTTGAATCCTGTTTTTTTTTAGTTTTTGGTCGCTTTGAAAATGTGAGAAATTGCGAGTTCTACTTATAATAAATAGTTGTGGCGGCAGGCCGATGGTCCTGATTGTTGATCGAATACGCTCGATATGAAAGCAGTGTTGGTAAGCAAATGATAATCGACGCTCCTATGGCGCGTATTCAAACGTATGTTTTCTGAATTGATTTGTTCTGCAAATTCTTTTTTTTGTTTTGCCCATTTTTTGTCTAATTTAAGTGACTGGCTGCCTTTTAAGTCTTATTTCGATGCAGCGGTTTTATTTTGCAGTTGGCTTTTGTTGCCATTGATTAACGCCGCAGCAATTGAAATTAAATCGCTTGCAAATGATTCGTCGAGCGCTCGATAGCCCTAACATAAAAAGCTGCAGCAAATGCTGCACCATTTGTATTCCCCATTTTTTTAAACAGCTCTTGACAAGTACACCCATAGCTAGGTATGTACATGGTGTGATTTTGATTTCCTGATTCCCATTGAAAGCCAACAAAAAAATGGCTTTAATGTTTTGCGTGTCGCGGCACTTGTGCAATGCATTTTTTGTCGTCCTTTTGCTGTTGTTACCTGTAAAAAAAAATGCACATGAGCCACGTTACCACACACAAACTAAAATCACCTGGTCATCAAGTTTTTAAAGTTGTGCATGGGATCTTGTTGTTGTTACTGCTTAAAATAAGTAGAGAAACAAGAAGCTAATATGAGTGTTTAAAAAGTGACACCAAGAAAACTATAGACCACACTTTTTGGGACATCAGCTATTGAATTTTGGGGTAACAAAAAGTTGCCAATGCTGTGCCATGCAATTAAGCAAGCAACACTCGACATGCTCCTCTGTCTGTGCCACCTCCGTCTGTGCCTTTGTCTTGCAAATATCCATGCACCCCACAGTCCATCTGCTGCTGTTGCCAATTCGCCGTTGCATGCTGACCATGCAAATTACATTGCCCACAGTTGCACACACAAATGCACATTCAGGCATACACACTCACACACATATGGGATATGGACACGCACTGCTGTCACCATTTGGCTGTGTGTTTGAGTGATGCAGTGGGACAGCCAACACAAAGGGGGAAAGAATGGGGACTGCACAGTTGCCGAGTAAAGCCCAACCAATGCCAGTGCATCATGTACGACCAAAGTTAAGTTAAATGGACTTGCGGTGCACTCAGGCAACCAACACACGCACACACACACACACACACACACACATACACGCACACACACCCAGTGACTTTAAGCTGTGAGTGGGGCTAGCCCATGTCAAGGTAGCAGCTCGGTTCGTAGATTAAATTAAACGCAACAACAGTGCAACTTAGTGCCGACGTTTCAGCAACTGCAGCAACAGCAACAACAACAGAAACATTAAACGTGTTTACACCATGTCCGACCAGCTGATATTCCAACTGCAACACACACGCACACACAAGTTCAGTCTAACTGGAGCGTGTTTCGCTTATGAGCAGCGACTGCTTCTGGACAATGAACACTTGGAATGCCACAGCGTCGTTGTCAACTATTGCCACTGCATCTCTCTCTCTCTCTCTCTCTCTCTCTTGTACTACTCTTATGATACTCTTGCGGCTTTTTGTTTACAGTTAAGGAGCCAGATGCTCATGTGAAAAAATCGTTGCATACTTTCAGGTGCAGTTGCTGTCATAATACAATTCAAGGAGTGCGGCGACATTGTGTGCGCGCCCTGACTTTGAATTAGCCTTTGGCTTGTAGCGCGCCACATTGGCCAACCAGACACTTTGCCACACGGACACACACACACACGGACACACACACATACACTCGAGTAGTAGACCCAGCATCATGTCAAAATGCCACATGCTTGCAGGCAGCACAAATTCTCTCCTTCTCTCTGTATATATATGTATATGTACACGTATATATATATTTATACACTTTAAGTTTGGTGTGTTGACTTTTTAAAAACCATAGCATACACCTGCTGTTGTCATTTAATTCCTGTCATTTGCCTCCTTGAGCACTACGCAGCTCTGTCAATGAAGTTTGTCAACTTATCAAATTACGGCATTTATTTTATATTTAGAATATGAGCTACACCTATTTTCTGTTTAGTTTTGCATATTTATTTACATATATATTAGGTATACTTCTTATATTTAGTAGAAAATTATTTATAATTCACTCCTGTGTAAGTTATTACAATTATAATTATAATTAAAACAAAATTAGCAAACACTTTGTGTTCTAAAAAAAAACTGTATTTTTACAGTCGTATAAATAGTTAAAATAAATCTTATCTTTTTGGGTTCGCTTTTCACGATACGTGGATTAATTAATCTCAAGAAACACACAGTCGAAATGAAAATAAAAAACGTCCACCGAATTGTTTTAAAATTTTTACTTTAATTGAGTTAGAATTGCACAAGCCAAGTCTTCCAAACTGCATTAAAGGATAATGTGGTAATTTAAAACCCAAACTGTGGTAATTTCAAAACCCAACACCAAATTTCCCTTCAAGGCGATGGGCCTTAAAATCAGTTAATTGCTTCTTCTCTCGGAAACTTAAATGGCAATTTTAATGTATTTATCTCAATCGTTTAATGATTATTATTTAGTCTTTATCTAAATAAATAAACATATAGTTCAATAGTTAAGCTAAATCTGAAGTTGTCTAAGATATGTGGTTTAAGTTTATAAGTCTATTGTTGCTTAGTCTTGGTCAACAAATAGATGAGTTTTTGTTTGCCACTTTTAAGAATCGTTTTGGCTTAACTGTTTAGTCTTTGACGAAGAAAATGCTTTTAGGCAGACTGCGTTTTTCTATTGACCCAACGAATCAAAGTTAACGGAAACATTGCATTGCAGGGTGATTTTTTTTTTCTTCTACCTGAGTTTCGAATGTCGTTTCAGCCCATTCAATGCCTTAATATTACGCTCATTTATTGACCAGAAGCAAACAAAGCAGCAAAAGTCAAGTAAAATTGCTATAAGCGCTGCACCTCCCATCCCCTCTTGATTTCCTCTACCACCCAATGCACGTATGTGTATGGTGTGTGTGTGTGTTTGTGTGTGTAAAAGAGAATGAAGCAAAATAGACAAATGCAGCTGCATTCACTTCCTGGATGACTCCTGGCTATGGCTATGGCTATTGCAATGGCGATGACTATGGCTATAGCAATAGCTTTTTGGCATTGCCAACGAAGTTGGTAAGGTGGAACGATTTGAGGAGATCGCCAATTTCCTCATACGCCTGCAGGTTGATTACAAAGCACTAAAATCAATAGGAAATGCAGTTAAATATTTTGCTAGCCAGCACAGAAAATGTGTGGCCAAATCAAATATGAGATGTTCTAAAACATTTTATTGTCGACTGCTGTCGTTTGTTAGTCGAAATTATTTAATTAAATGCTGAGGATAACTGAGAGGCAGCAAACTGAAATGGAAACTAAAGCCAAGCTTCTTGCCGAACACTTTTCAGTTTTGGCTAAAAATCAACGACAAACTTATGGCCCGGTGCGAAAACTTTGCAGGCCCCAGCATACAGGTGAAGAAATCGTATTTATTTTGTTTTTTTTTTTTTTTTATTTTTTTCTTCACTCGCTGCTGGCAGTTCAACGTTGGCAGCATTCAGCTTGTTAAACAATTTTCGCATATATAGAAGAATTTTCGACAACTTTTGTGCGCTCGCTGTGTGTGCTGTGCTGTTCCAAAATCTTTAAGATATGCCATCCAGCGGAGAAGCCAAAAACGAATGCTTTAGCACAGCACAAGCAGCTCTACAACAACCTAAAAGATATAGATACAGCTTAAGCAACATCAGCAGCAACAGCAGCCTGTGTTACCTTATGCGTCTGGTTGGCAAAGTTGGCCCGAGTAATGGAATGGGTTGGCTTATACCACTGCTGTCTGTCTGCGCGTCTGGCTGGCAACTTTTGCCAGACAATTTTTCTGCTACTTTGCATGTCAGTGCTGCAGCAGCCAGTGCAAATAGTCGAAAAGTTACAGCGGCTAAGTTTTTCGCACAGTTTGCCGAGCATATCGTCTTCGACATTTTGCAATTGAATTTAAAACCCAAACTCTCACAATTTTACCTAAGCATCTCCATACCATTGTAATGGGTTATATCTGTGCAACTGTATCTCTTTGTCTCCCTTGCCACAGCTGCTGAAGGCGAGTGAAGACCACACATTCTGCTGCTGCCCATTCAGATAACATTTGAGGCCATTCTGTGGCATAAAGTGTGCGCTTAAGGTGCTGCCAATTGCCCATTGCCCATTGCCTATTGCCCATTACCCATTGGCCATTGGCCACTGGCCATTGCCAAGCAGCATATCAATAATAAATAGGCCAACAGCATGCAACAGCATTTGGTGCTTAAGAATATGGCAAAATATTATATAAAAAGCTTAAAAGTTTGTCTATAATAAATTGACAGCTTAAGACTATGCAGCAAAATGCCAGCCGTTGAATGCTTCCAAATATGAATTATAAATGGCTTTTCTGTAAGATTTCAATCAATATTTATACACAAATACGTATATATAAAATATTTCAACAGCTCGGAAATGTGAAAATAAATTGAACTAGAATGTTGTTGACTGACAAAACTTTTTAAAAGGTTGAAAGTTAAATGTTTAAATACTAAAAAAATATCGAAATTTCACTATAAGACAATGTGTAAACAGGTAGAGGTCATACTGAAAGTCTGTCTAACTAGATATTCGAAAATATTTACAGTCAGTGATCAATAATCGCTTGTGGCAAATAATTTACCACTAAAAGTAGACGGCAATAAACCGCCGACAATCGCAAATAGTCGATGCGACCAAATTGTAATCCCCAATAAGCACGGCTTCAGTAAATATTTATCCCAAAAAGTAGGCAACGGCATCGACGAAATTTCCACAGGCACACACTCGTACGCACTCGTACGCACTCACATAAGCACACACACTCGCACACACACTCGCACACACACTAGCATACACACACACACACCTACACACACAAACATTTATAAACATAAACATAGTCAGACACACACAGTTAGCAAATAGTGCCACGTTTAGTTGCAGCTTAAAGTGCAAAGCAATGCAGACCGTTTACAATTTCACCTCGAAATTTAATTTCCCGCTCTCTCTTTAGGTAAACTAACACACACAGTCACACACACACACACATGCACACAAAATATACACGAACTGAAACAGTGTTGGGAAATACTTTGTGTGAAACAGCGCCCAAATTACCGCTTAACTAAAATTAAATTGCAAACGGCCACAAATGAAAATCGAAAAATTATCAGCTGCCTGGCGAACGGCAAATGATTTTTCGCTCCGATTTTGTGGACAGTCCGAGAGATTTCTAGTGTCCTGGCGTCCGAGAGTCCGAGCGTTCCAGTCTCTGTGTCTGTTGCCATTCCCATGTTTATTGAAAATCAGAGCCTCATTGAAAAACCTTGTTGTTGGTGTGTCGTGGCATGGGGCAAGGTGCGAGGAAACAGCATGGAAATATGTGCGTCCGACAAATTTGTCGATGATTGGGTTTCTTTGCTTCCGTTTTCACAATTTTTTTTTTATATACGGCGTGAAATAAGGGACTCACAAAAAGTCGCCAGATTGTTTAAACTATCGCATTAAATAATTTTCAATTCGAACAAGCGACAAAAAGTTTGACTTAACAAACGCAGTCAACAATCGGAAGTTTTAAAACTTGTATACCCAGTACCTGTCCGAGTGGGTAATCCCTATATATATATATATATACCAATAATTGCACCGATTTGGATTTTCACTTTTTTAAATTAAAAAAATATAACTAAAACAAATAATTAATCCAAACTTGAAATTGTATTGGACTTTGCATACCCTGAATGGACAATAAAAGACGCAAGAGTACACAAAGGTGCAAATGAATGCGGCATGGGAATGCAGCCACGTAGCACAAATATTTGTGAACACGTGTCCAATGAGCAAAAGTGATGAGCCAAAAGTGCGGCGAGCTGTGAGGCGAGACGAGGAGCGGATATGAAACAGAGATAAGCAGCGCACAGTGAGCGAAAAGGGGGGTGCAAAGAGGTCAGGTAACTGCAACAGCCGCGCTTTTTCCTATTAAATGAAAAGTAAATAGTTTCCGTTGCCTCCACTGCTACCCCTGCCTAATCCACGCCACTCTCCTTCACATTTTCTGTCAGCAGAAACATCAAATAAATTTTAGAGCACAACTACCAAAAAGAGGAGAAAACTAAAAAATAAAAAAAATTGCGCGCTTTATTGGTGCAGGTCAAGCCGAGTTTACTTTTTGTCAGGCCAAAAAGGTGAACAACCCAAAAGTAAAACTTTCGGCACGTACCCATGATTCATCGACAGCGTAGTTAAGGACTTGGTGGGGGAGGGGGGGGGGAGTGGAGAATATTGGTGGCTGGCTGACAGTTGGGAGTTCAATAACTGGCAGCCATTAGCACCTAAATGGAAAACAGGGTCAGTTAAAATCGGTTAAAGAACCAACGTTCAAGTGGCTAGCCAGGGATTAATTTACACGGCCAGCCAAGCAGGGGGTCTGAATTCCGGCGTACCAAACAAAAATAGGCGTCACAAATGCAAATGTTTTGTAAATCAAAGTCCAGACACTCTCAATCTGAAATAAAAAAAAAAAGCAAACAAAAAAAAAAAACAGAAGCTGCGTTTTGCAGCAGACGCTGACTTGTTGACAGTTTAGTATATTCTTAATAATGCATATGCCCCACCCGAAAAAGACAACAACAACAACAAAGCATAACAGGGGCATCAACATCAGCTGAAGAGCGGCGGGGCAGGGGAATGAAAGAAATTTACAATTTCGCACGCCATAGCGCCTACAAAATGTCACAGCAGACGACAGTAGATAGGTAGAGCTAGAGGAGGGGGAGCAGGGAGGAGGAGCAGGAGCAGGGAATGGAGAATTTGGAGCGCCAGTTGTTGCCGCCACCGACGACAATCAGAAAACAGACAAATCCTGCAACGATGACGACGACGACGACGTTGCTGCTGTTGCTGCTGCTGGTGCTGCTGGTGCTGCTGCCAGGCGATGTACACGAGCTTGTCGCTGTGTCTGTTACGTGCCACATGTGCGTCAGATGTGGCAATGATTTGCATCGAGCAGTGGCATAAAAAATAAAACAAACAGCATGGCAAACTGGGGAGAGCTGCTGCCGACCCCAAAGCGATAGTCGGATGTGGGGCAGAGTTATGCGTTGCCTGTTTTTATGACACATATGCCTGACTGCAGGGTGGACCAGTCAAGAGCGGAGGGGCGACGTGGCTTGCTGGCGGGCATCACCGTTACCTATAGGCGAATATCACAACAAACAAGCGAACGAGTGTGCTACACACAGCAGACATCTAGTGGGTGTTGCCTGGGTGTGTGTGAATCGTCTTGTTTACCGTTTGTTCCTGATAGGACACAAAACATAATTGAAATTGGCCAGCCAACGAGATTTTAATTAAGGTGGTTTAGGGTTTTTAATATTTAAATACAGCCAGCGGCGAGTGACGAGCGAATTTGATAAGCAAAAACGTTTTAAAATTGAATGACAAAAAGCTGAAGCAAAACACATTTTCGAGCATGACAAATTTTTATTAAAACACATGATACGATTTTTTAACAAATGGGAATATTGCAGTCGTGCGCATCCGACTGAGTAATACTCTGATGCCATATTAAACGAACCATTGAATAATTATTTATACAACATTAATATTTGGTTAATATATTTAGAGAAGGTAACTGTAATCTACCTTTAACGATTAAATAAAATAAAAATTTTGTGACTCGAAGTACATCAACATTTATATATTTTTGGAAACCGAAATATTTTTTATCAATTTTGTATTCGTTGTGCAATTGAGTTCCAGTTAGTAACCAACTTTAAATTTTAAGAATAATGAAATATATGTAGTATTTTTGATTTATAATTATTTATTGATTTTATAATGGTTCTTTAAAACGTAACACTTCAATTTTTACACCATGTCTTGCTTAAAGTGTATTCAAAATAATGCACTTTATAGATGAAAAATGGAAAAATTAAATACTCAATTGTTAGAACATGCGAAATAAAATGTATAAAGCAAAACATTTGAAAAGAAATGTTTAAATAGAGAGAGAGAAAATTGAATCTACATATTTTGAATATTTATTGTTAGCATATTTTATTTAGAACATTGGCTGGCCATAATCGCCAGCAGCTGTTGTTTTCAATTTTAGCAAACATAAGCCAAAATAGAAATATCGTCGAAACAAATAAATAAATAAATGTTAAGCTTAGGTTTTGTAGTCAAAACGAAGCTAAAACTGAAACTGAAACTCAACCCATATGCAAGTTTGGGCCAGGTTCTGAACAAGTTAATGGTTTGGGCGTGCATTTGAATATTATGCCAGACTTGGCCTTGTTAGATTCTCTGTATGCGGATCACATGTCGGAAATATGTTCCTAACACTTGGCAACGCAACAACGTTGACGGCAATTTCTAATCATTGCGTTTAGGCCAAGGATGATCCCATGTAAGGCAACAGTAAACGGCAAACAGCAGCTGTTGCAGCAAAAGCAACGGCGGCACCAGCAACTGTTGGCCTAAACTGGCCATTAGAATGCACGGCAACGAGGCGGATAAGGACAAAACACTTCCGGTTAATTTGCACTGGAAACAATGTCTCAATTTCTATCGGTTATCGACTTTTATTTGAGAAACAAAACAAAAAAACAACATAAACATAAGCATAAAATTTAATGCGAATAATAAAAGCAAATTAGCCACAACAAGCAGTGGCAAGTTCAATGGTGGGAGTGGGAGGGGAGTGGGAGGGGCTTAGCTTGGTGGGAAAAAATCCATGCCTACACAAATGGCAAAAGAGAGCAAAGCAACATATAAATACATATATAAATACGCTTAGCAGGGGTATCAATATTATTGAAAGACCTATTGACAAAAGTGAAACCAATAATAAGCTCATTCAAGTTCATGTAAAATGCTTTAGCGACTCCAGCGTGGTGGATACTGGTGTGACGGAGGAGGGGAAGTGAGGCATTTAATTGGCGTGCGAAGCAGCCGAGAAACGTGAAGAGATAAATTACGCGTGGTCTCAGTCTTGGCAGCCAACGAAAACTGTCAATACGCGTTTGCGTTTGCTTTTGGCGTTGGAAGTGAGGGGTGTGTGGTGTGGTGTGGTGTGTGTGGAGTGTGGGGAAAAGTCTTGGAGAACTGCGCTAATGAAATCAGACAACATTAACTGTGATGCCGCCAGCGAAAAGGCAACAAGAGCAGCAGCAGCAGCAGAAGCAGCAGCAGCAGCACCCAATGATGATGTTGTTGGGCGATGGAAATGTTTGGAGACACCCAAAAACTGAAATGAACCAAAATGTCTGGCTGGATGGAGGAGCTGTGAAGTTAGGAAACTGTAGAGCAAAGGGAGGGGCCCAACAGGTGAGCAGTTGAGTGAATTAGATGGGCAATTGTAGCAGGGAGACTCAAAGTTATGAGCTCTGTGTGTGTGTGTGGCCATGGGACATAAACGATTCATGTGACGGAACTTAAATAAATGTAATTTGTGTGGTTATTGGCGGCGGTAAGCCATAAGGTAATAACGTAAGAGGCTGCCTTTAAAAGGCTATTCAATTCCACACAGACTTCCTCTCCTCTCTCCCTCTCCTCTCTCTCTCTCTCTCTCTCTCTCTCTCTCTGTCTTTCTCTGTGTGTTATGTGACTGCTCCCATAGCTCAAAATTTCAGCATTTGCGGAAGCGGAAGCACTCTCAAGTTACATGTTTAGGTTAGGCATTCAATAAACAATCAATAAGCAATCGAATTAAGTTTATAGAAAAACTTCATAATTACATAAAGTTCATATTTGTCTCTTAATGTTATTACTTAGTAAGCTGCCGAGTGTAGACCAAATAACTTGAGTAACTTAAATAAATATAAATTACAACAATTTGAACTTTTAAAGTATGAAAGATAAGAAGGGGATTTATTTGTCATATATTCTTTACAAACTGTAAATAAAAGCTGCGCTTTTACCATTTTCCATTTTAGCTAGCTTTGGCAGACTTAAGCCTACAAAATCATAATTTTCTCACAACATATAAAAAAAGAATTAACCAGTTAGGAAAAGCAAGATTCAATGTGTTAAATATTACATTACCTTATAAACAGATACATCTCAATCACTTACCTGTTTTTAGGATGTCTTCCAAATAACATTTTCCTGGAAGTTTGCCACTTAAACACACAGAAACTTTTGAATGCTTGCCACAGCTGCTGCGCCACAGAAATTTGAAAAGTGCCAAAAGGGGGGAATGTTATACACTTAAAAATGTTATGGTTTCTCAGCCAACTTTTAAACGTGGCTTACAAGCAAATTTATTAACAACTTAACTCTACAGCTTTGGCAAAAGTCAGTCTTTTGAATTGTAATGAATTTTATTAAAATTCCGTAAATCGCATTAAATTTATTAGCTCACATAAAAACGATGAGTTGAGTTATTAGCCTTGTCTCTTAACGTCAATCGATTTTTATAAGCTTCTAATATCACAAAAGCTCTTTAAACAGATTTTTTTTTTTTTTTTGTGTGTTCTGATCATAAGAAGAACCGCTAATCGGGCAAAAACATTGCTGATAAATGCATAGCCGGCTGTTGCCAGTTGTCAGTTGCCAGTTACCAGTTACCAGTTGCCAGTTGCCAGTTGGTAGTTGCAAATCCGCTAACCAAGCAAACCAAAGCGCCAAATGCGACAAAAACTTTTCAATTAGTTATGCTCACAACTTCATAATGCAAAGCCAAACAGACAAACACTAATACCGAATTTGCAATATAGTCAATAAGTAATCCAACAAACAAACTGTGCTCCGAACACAATAGAATATCAAAAATAACAAAAACAACAAAAATATATTTAAATTGGCTGTTTGACTATAAAAATGCCCTGTAAAAAGAAAATATATTTGTCAACAGATTAATCGTAATTTTAATCAATATTATTTTCTGCTTACTTGTGGCATTTAAATGTGTTATCAAAAAGAGATACCATAATTAATTTATATGATATTTAATCCGCAACATTAAAAATAAAAATGTGTTGGTTTTAAATTGATTTTCGCTACTCTTTTGGCCATTAAACATTTAACTGATAGTGGCCATTGTTGTGTGCAAAGCGTGCTGTCATACAACTAATTGCCCTACTTGCACTGTAGGGTATTAAAAAAATAGTGTAATGGCAGACATTTAATTTGCCACTGTCAGAGTGGCAATGAATAACAAGCCCAAATCTAACCCGCGGGGCACAGACAGTACTCAATAATATTAATTCGAGTGTATATATGTGAGTATAGTTATCTATATGTAGTTGTTGTAGTTGTTGTTGTTGTTGATGTTGTGGGCAACGCTTCCGTTTCCCCCTTAGGCCCCTCTTTAATGCCTTTATATCTGTTGGACAGTTTTGGGCTGTTTTATTTATTTGGTTAATTATGGCCGCGTTGCGTTGCCGCGTCGCGCTGTAGAAAATAATGAAATCAAGCAAATAATACAATTACAGGATACACGCAAAGCGAAATACAATTAGGCATACACACACACACACACACACAACACACACACATTCATACTCAAATACAATTACAAATATAGCTACGTGATGGGCAGAACGAGATGGCAGCAGACACCGTTCGCAAAAATAATAAGCGCGTAATTATGCGAATTAGACGACAGCAGCCACATAATATAAAGCGTAGCATACGCTCAGGGGCAACTAGCTAAGCACACACACACACACACACAGCGCGATGCTTACCATTTGGCATTTTGGGTATTGCTGTTCAATGTCTGCATAGGCATTGCCAGTGTCTCACGTGAACTTGCCACAAACTGCAAACAGATTGTTTTTACTCACATTTAAGCAGCTTAGGATTATCCACAAAATGTTCATTTAACACACATTTTTTATATCTATTCCAATATGCAGCATTCCTCACATCAATATGGAATTTCAGCTTTAACTTGAACTGTTCGTTTTTGTCACAAATATGTTGCAGCAAATTGCCACACTTAATATTCCTAGATATATATATATATATATATATATATATATTTTTGCATCGGTCTAACGTAGCGCATTTAATCTTCGGCTTTGTGCAAATACCAAAAGCGTATCGTGTTTTTCGCGTGCTTCTATTTATTTTATTTTTTGGTAATTAGTGCTTATACTTATTTCAACATGAGCAGCTTGATATGAGCGTATGTATGTATGTATGTATGTATGTGCAACTGTGTGTTGCACTGTGAATACACCGTGCTGACGGCAGATGTTACGTTTTTACCTCTGTTGCACTTGTATAAGTACTCGCGGAAAGTGAGACTAACAACAACAACAACAACAACAAACATCAACAACTGCAACAAGAGCATTGCATTTTCAACAACATTTCAACATTTGAAGCAGCTGCAACGTGCCGTGGCAGCATAGAAGGCAACTAAGGCGCATAAGCGTCGTCATCTAATAAAAATTTAAAGCCATTACTGCCAGTTGCCCTGCCCCCAATGCCACCAGCTCTCTCCACCAGTTCTCCTCCACTTCTCTATGCCTTAGTACGAGTCGTCCTTCGTCCTCAGCTCGTGTGAAGCTTAAGGCAGAAGCCCGTCAACTCCGCCAAAAACTCTTGCCTCGCCTGAGCATTAAAACAAATTCCCAAGTATATTGTTTGAACAAGTCTCGTAGAAAACGTCAAATGTTAAATTGCCAATTTTTTTCCTGCAGTTTCTTAACCCTGGCTTGCCTTGCTGACTTTTCTTACTCCTTTGTTAGCCTCCTCTTTGCCCCCTCATTGTCCAACTATAATGTGCTTGAGTGTGTGTGTGTGTGTGTGTTTGGAATTTCGTAGCAGAGACCGGTTGCCATTTCACTTTATTTGCAACAAATTCTAAGCTGCATTCACAATAGGCAAGAGGTACCCAATCTTCCCCTGCTGCTCCTCCTCCTCCTCCGCCGCCGTCGCCAGCCTGCTGCCTCTTCTGCAATGTGGCTGTGGGGAGTGCAACAAAATGTTGCCAGCATTGGAGGCGTTAAAGGGGGCGTGTTCATGCATAAATTGTGCACAGCTTTTGGGCCTTTTGGCCAGGGCTTTAGGTTTTTACTACTTTTTGGCTTATATTTTATTTTATTTCGATGCATAT
Organism: Drosophila demipolita; assembly: GCA_035042405.1. Lineage (NCBI taxonomy): Eukaryota > Metazoa > Arthropoda > Insecta > Diptera > Drosophilidae > Drosophila > Drosophila demipolita. Next base: position 1,746,725 of record JAWNLI010000025.1, read on the forward strand.
TTGTTGCTCTCTCTCTTTGTGTATTCATGTGTGTGTGTGTGTGTGTGTGTGTGTGTGTGTGTACTAGTGTGTTTTCTACTCTGTTTGTGTGTGTGTGTGTTTTGTGTTTGTGCCATGCAACATTTATGTCATCAGCACAGTTCGCACAGCCGCTGGCCCCCGACCCGCCCTTTCGAGTCGTCGCCTTATGACGTAAATTAATTTTTTATAAATTACATCTACCATGCAAAAAGCGGCTAAGGAAACTAAGAAAGCAACGCGTCAAGCCAACCATAAAAAAATACAAAGAAAGACAAACTGAAAAATGGCTCAAATGTCTGCACAATTGAAGATGAAAATGTTTAAAACAGGCCAAGGTTGTTGGTAAAAGCCAAACAAAACTCGAGAGTGCAAAATGATGAAACCATTTGTGAGTTGTGGCTTCGACCACATCAGAAGATAAACAATTGCTGGGATTTACCAGGTCTAAGCCACTGTGCAACAAATAACCTTTCGAAGCCATTGAACATTTGACATTAATTGCATTTAGATTCAAATTTAAAGTAATTTGCATACAAAATTATTGCTTGGCTTAACATTTTACTTAATTATTACAATTTACACCCATAACAAAATTTAAGTGCCAGCATTAACACTATAAAACAAGCTGAATTATTCGCAAAATCTAAATATGGTAAAACAAGTAGATTACAAACCTTTGTAGGAATAATAATAAATGAACCACATTTCTACTAATTCTAAGTAATTTTATTTTTAAATAGAATGGCCTTTTACAATCGCATAAATGCGATTTTAAGTTGTATATATTATCTTTACAAAAAGCAGACAGAGTAAATGAAATGATTGGCAAACTATTGATTTTATTGAGTATTAGTGAGTCTCAATTTAATAGCAAATCTCTATGGAAATCAACTAACTTTGATCTACTTATTCACTCAGAACTCCACCTTGGCTCATTCCATATTTGAAGTTGGTTTGTTGACTTCCTTTGCTATCAAAATGATTTCGTCTGAAGTACCAATAAAATGAGTCAATTAGCAGAAATGCGCAATAAGTATTAAAATCAATAAATTCACCTAATAATGCATAATTAAAATACAAAAAGTGAATTTTCAATGAAATTGTAGCCAGCAGTTTAATATTAATTCGCCCAAAAATTTATATTTTAATAATTCATAGAACTTGAGCTCTAATAATTTATTAAAGAAAGTACATTTTTGCCATAACTCATAAAACATATTAAATTTGATTTTTAACTGCATGTAAATTCAGAAACATGATTCTTTGCCAAAAATGTATTATAAAATTTTTACTATTTGATTCCAGTTCAACTTCTTGCCATCTTCAGATACACATTTTGTAGGTGGCATGTGTGGGCTTGTGCAACGGTCAGCTGGCCAAAAACCTGCTGCTAAATGATGTAATTTTATGAGCCTTAGAAAAAGCAAGCCATGCGAACTGAGGCATGTTGCAAGTTACTCACTTCGAGGCAATAGTCTCGATGGCAGTCGAGGGTCGTAAAAACTCACTAATGAATTTATGACATGACAGACAAAACAGTTTGCAACTGTGTTGAACTTATGGATTGCTCTCGAGTGTGAGTATGGGTTGGGTGTGTGTGTGTGTGTGTGCACACTGTGTGTACTTTAAGACGCTAACAAACACTTTTCATACGCGCATCTTGTCAGAATTTATGAGCAGAAGCATTTTTTAAACATTTGCATATGATAAGTAGCAGGCGACAACCCTTACACTAAACCAGACGTTGCAACCCTGTGCAGCGCACACTGAGAAAAAAAATGCACGCAGTTTGCAGCGCTTATATATATATCAAGAAAAGAGTTTTATATTCGCTGTCTGAGAAGCCTCAAAATATTCCATAAGTGATTCCTCAAGTGTAGCTCGGTTTAGGCCACAAATTTCAACTATGAAGAGCTTAGCTGGGTTAAAGCCCGCCAGCGTACTAATATTTTTGCAGTTTTGCAAACACCTCAACACACACACACACAGAGGAGCATAGATATACATTTACTTATACACCCTATTATTTATTTATGCTGGCACCCTCAATGGAGCAGCCAAGGACATCAGCAGCATCCTCCACGCTGCTTGCCTTATCAGAAGCTGCATTTTGTTGTTGTTGTTGTTGCTGTTGTTGTTGCTGTTGTTGTTACTCCTGTTGTTTTTGTTGTTGCTGTTGTTGTGCAGGTTAGATTATGTTAGGTTAGTCCTCGCTCTTGTTGTTGAGGTTATGTGAAGCGCGTCGCACGTTGCTGGTGGGCCTAAAAACGGATTAAAAGGGATTAAGCATACGCAGCGTGTGCGCGCCTTCAACACATGTTTAAATTATGTTAAAATTTGCTTAAAGTGTTCAACGAACAGAAAAGGGACGTCGGAGGTGTTTGTGCAAGATAAACGCGCACTGTTCATATTTGTGTGTGTGTGTGTGTGTGTGTGTGTGTGTGTTGGCCTTGTTACTGATAACGCGTTTGGTGGCAAAAGGGGTGCAGAAGCCAAAGTCAGCGGAGTTGGTTGGCACTCTTGGCGCTTCTTGACTTTAATCGATGCTAATTTTCGGTTTAATTCAACGGTTTTGTTTACATGTGTTTAAAAAGCCGCCGTGCTGTGCCTACGTGTGTGTGTGTGTCTGTGTGTGTGTGTGTGTGTGTGCGTGAATAATGTTGTTATTATCCTGATGTTTTGCCAGAACACAAAAAAGCATTGGCTTGTGAAAACAAAAGTGAAACATGGAAGCACCAGGTGCAAAAATACGCCGCCAAAAGATAAAAGATACACTTAACACTTGCACATCGAATGTGTGTGTGTGTGTGTGTGTGTGTGTGAATTTTTGAGAAAATTAGATGTGTGCTGAAGTTGACGTAGCGTTAATAATGCCTCCTTATCAGCCAAGAGCTGACAAAGGAAATTGGCTTATTCTCTGTCTGTTGTCTGATGAGTTCCTCGAATGCGTTTGATATTTAATTATTTACGCTGTTCCAGAGAAAGTGGCTAACGAGTAACTGCCAAATCGATGCCAATCTGTTGTTGCCAGTTATCTAAAATATATATATCAATAAGCAAGCCTAATTTGATAGCACAAAAAATATGTAATAATTTATGCGTAGATTATAATTAATAAATAGCTAAAACAAATCAATTATTTTAATCTATATTGAAAACGGTATAAATTTCTTAGCAAAAAACGAAACTACAAAAAACGAAACTAAAAAAAAAATTGTACTATTGATTAATGAGCGCATTTATCTAGCTCGATTAATTGTTGCATTTTCTTGCGATAAGGCAAATTAAATAAAATAAATTTATGTACTCCATTAAATTTGTTCTCAATTTTCCCTTGACTGACCTCTGGACTGGGTGTGTGTGTGTCTCTGTGTGTGTGTGTATCATTTTCTCAGTTCATGTCTCAACATGATTTACGAAGGCTCTCAACTGTAAGCAGCAGTAGCTAGAGTATCCCAATCCCGATTGCTATCCCTATATATATATGTATTTCTAACTATCGCTTCCAAGGAGCTGCTTTTGCTGCTGCCGCATATATGAAAAATTACAGGCATATATCACTTGAATGGCGCACAATTTGTGCAGATAGACACAGACACAGCCCAAAAATTCATTGAGGCGTAATAACAAAGCCAATGAACACCTTGATGACAGTTAACAAAGTCAACACAAAGGCGACTCTAGGCCATGCCAACGAATAGACCTCGGCGACGTCTACGTCCAAAAAAAAAAAATAAAAACAAAGCCAACAACAACAACTACAACAATTACAACAAATAAAACAAGGCAAAAACAAAAGGGGGGAACGGAGAGCGCAAATTACAGACAAGCTTATTACGCAAAATTTCGCTTAATTAGCAGGCAGACAACAGAGAGAAGCACAGAAGTAGGCAACAGTTGCCCGACTTGGCCAAGGCAGTCAGGCAAAATAAATAATGGCAAAAACTACACTAACTCAAACAAGCATATATACATATATATATATATATATATATTTGTATTTGTGTTAATATATATCTACAGATACACTTATTGCACCTATTGCCAGGCAAAGCATAATATATATAAACTGGCCTTAACTATTTGCCTGCACGGCAGCAACAGCAACTCATAGCAGCAACAGCAACTCACAGCAACAACATCAGCTAAGAGATAACAACTCTTATGGCTCTCAAAGATTAAATACCCTAGAAGATTACCTGAGTAACATTCGTCTCAACCAGTAAAAAAAAACAAAATCATTTTGCAAGCAAAGTATTAAATTATTTACAATGCAGCTATGCAACTCTCACTTTTCTAATAGTTAAATAAAGTTTTGCGATCCATTCTTAATTATGCATCAAACTCATATTTATGAGTGAAATAACAAAACTTATAGCTAACCACGTGTAGAGTATTACAAGAGTTGTTTGTGCAGTAAATGTTTTTAACCAGCAGATTCCCTGCATGCAATGCAAATTTTATTTTATTTACAATTTACAGAAGCAAGCAGAAAAGCAATTTAAAATAGAGTTTGTCTGTTATTAAAAATTTGCCACGAGAATTTCTATGATACAATTAGATGACAACTCAAATAGAGAGTCCAACTTTAGAAGTCTTATTTGAGTTGGTCAAAAATTGTATATTGTAATATACCCTTGTGGAAAAGAAAATCAGCTTGTAGATATTCATTCTGTAGGCAGGCGGGGAGGCAGGGAGGCTGGGAGGCTGGGAGGCAGCAACATGTGAGCGACGAGAAATTTACTTGGCCAACAGAATATTAAATACCGCGTGGGAATTCTCGCTGTTTATGGCTGCAGCCTGAGTTTGCAACCACAGCGAGCTCTACTGGGGCAAAGCAAAATGGGAAATGCCACAGACAGAAAAGGCACAACGCAGAAGGCAGAAGGCACAAGGCAATGGCAGATGCGTAATGGGGGGCGGAAGGCGGTAGGCGTTGAGGGATGGAGCTGGCAATGGGTCGCTATGCTTCAGTAATTTCACTTAAGTCATTATGAGCCATTAATAAAGCCTGTGTGTTGCCTGTGTGAGTGTGTGTGTGTGTGTTGGCCAGCACAACTGCATAACTAGTGGCTTACATAGGTATAAATGTACATATAACTCTGTCTCTCTCTCTCTCTCTCTCTCTCTCTCTCTTTCTCTCTCTGTCTCTGTCTGTGTGTCTGGGCTAACTCCCCATTCCCAATGCTCCTCCACAATTCCACTAACTCATTCGTTAGCCATCGGAAGTTAACTACGTGGATGATGCGCCCAAATGTCTGCCACAGATGGCGATTCGAATCAGTTTTCTGAGTGTTTGTTATTTTTGCCTTTGACCCATTTTTGCTTTAGTTTTACACACACAAAAATTTCTGATTTTCGAAAACTCTTCTTTGGCTCAAATGTATGCAGTTAACTTGAATTTGTATATTGCAAATTGGTTGTATTGCAATTTATCAGTGGCAAAAAAACAAAAAATGTTGTTTTTGAAAATAACATTACATTCGATGTGAATAAAGTTTATTATTTTTGTTATGAATTTGGCTAATTGAGCAAATATTTATTGCTTTTGTTGTTTTGCTGACAGCTTGAGAATCAAAATGAAATTTCCAAGTATCTGCCACTGACAAAATTACAAAATTGGTAATAAATACCAGCCTAAGTCTAATTTGAAGTTTATCGCAAATTAAATTAAATTCAATTGGAATAATCAATACTAAATTGATATAAAATTTAAACTCTAATCTCGGCCCAATCTCAGTGAATTAAGACAGTTCTTTCAAGAATGGATGAGTTAAGTAATACAATAAGTTAACTAATATTGATAAAATAATATTTATATAATAATTTGAAATGTCAGAAATGCCACCAATCCATAAACTCACAAAACGTCAACAAAATATCTATGAATTAATCTAGAATGTATTTATTTGCATAATGAGCAAAGTAAAGTATCATTTTCCAATAGTAAAAGTATAATTAAATATGGATTCGAATTTTAATGAGAATAGGTGTTACATAACACAGGAATAGAGGAGGTGTTGCACCAGTTTCCCTCCCATCATCCCTTCATCCTACATGTAGGGGTCAAAAATAATGATGTGTATCTATGTGTGTGTATATAATAAATTCACACGAATATTCGTTCTTGTTAGCTCTCCTATTCCTATTCCCAGTTAGGAGGGGGCGTGTCATCATTCATTATGCATTCAACAACCACGATTAATATTCAGTTTACGGCCTGCAGGGTTTGAGTTGAGGCCACAAATATGTTAAATACCTTAAAATTAAAATTTGAATTGTCATCTTCAAGTGACTTTAGTCCAAAATTATTACTCCACTAAAATGTGAGTGTAAATAAAACACATTTAGCCCAAAATTGAATTAGGCTTAAGAAAAAAGCGAGGAAAAACTTTAGCAATGATAAAACGATTACAGATTAATTTATTTATTACTTAAATATGACATAAAAAGTGAAGAATGTTTCACAAATAATCCCAGACAAATGAATGCTCAGCTCAGTTCAGCTTCGCTCAGTTTGTGGTTTCAACTTTGATAACTTTAACCGTAATCCAGCTTTCAATATATACTTAGTCATATATAAATATATATATATATATATACATATATATAGATATATTTATACGCATAGATGAGAGTTTTATATTGTTGGCTTCGTACGCTAAGCACCCAAAATTGACTTTCACTTTCACTTTTGTGTGTGGAAAACTTTTAGAATTTCTTGCGCTAAAGCTTCTTCTTCTTGTTGTTGTTGGATCCCGCCTGCATTTTTGATGAAGTTTTTGCCATGTTTTGCCACTTATATTGCCAGCTGAACCGTTTGACGGACGGACACTTTTACTTTCATAACCAAAAAAAAATTGAGCCTGGCACTCTTCAGACATGTTGCCTCGTTCGTCTCTCTCACGCACTCTCTCTTCGAATGCAACTCTTTTACGCCCACTTATACAAAAGCATTTCGCTCTCTTATATAGCAGCTCGTATTTTGCTAGTATTGCGTTGCATCTCTGCTAAAGCAATTCGAAATTATATTCAGCTATTGTTATTGGCTGTGTAGCAGAGTTGTGTATAAGAGTGCGTCTGCACAATTCGAAAAGAGTAGCAGAGTTGCGCACCTCTTCGACGGCAGCTCGGCGCAGTCGCCGTGGCTGCTGTGCGAGAGTCGGGTCTCAGCTTCATACGAAGTTCACAACGAAGTCGCTGTACTAAAAACAAATACAAATCGTTTTCAGACAAACTGAGAGAAGCCTAGAGAGCCTAGAATATTTCACAAAACTATTAAAAAAAAATATAATAAAATCAAAACTAACAAACTTAATATGCACTCAAACGCATTTTACTAAATTATAAGTTGTGGGCATTATTTCAAGCTTATCTCAAATGCAACACAACATTTTTATTTGCAACCTGTTCTATCTGCGACTGGCTTAGCAATGACGCGAACCGGCCTTAACGCTCCGTAGCATTAGCCGCTCGTATAAGTGGGCGTTTGAGTTCGAGTTCGTGCAGCCACCTGCCATCAAGTTCGAGTTGGCTGTGAGCTACGCTTCGCATTGTGTTCGATCTCTCTGCCTTGGATTTGACTGTATCTACGAAGGCGGCATTTCCAGCTGCGTTTAGTCTTCAACGGTCTGCGCGTTGTTCACGTTGTTTGCGTCGTGTGTAGCTCAAGCAGCGAGTCAAGTGCAACACAATTTTCAGTCAAGTCGAGTCGAATTGAGTCGAAACGAGACAACAACAATAGCAACTGAAAAGCCGCTTAAATTTATTTGCATGGCCAAATGAGTTTATCACAACTAGCCAACAGTTAAATACGCTCACTGTGGGTGTCTCTCTGTGTGTGTGCATCTCTGTGTGTGTGTTTGTGTGTAGTGTAGTTGTGTGTATAATGTTTGCTCAAATGCAGACTGGCTTAAATGCAGGGCCAAGCCTAAAGCAGGCAGCTGCTTGCAATTAAAAACACAAAACATAAAAAAGTATCTGCAACTGTAAACAGCAAAAATAAAAAAAATAAACCAACACACAAAAATTCCACGTGTTGAGCAACCAAAATCAATCAAAAAAAAAAGTTACTTAACAAACCCAATAGAAAAACAGCAACAACAACAAAAACACCAAGAAATGCATTCATCAAACGGAGACAAGATGCAGTTTTGGATAACTTTGACATTTGCATCGCTTGTGGGTAAGTTATTAAGCCAAGCGTCATGTGCGCCAAAAAAAAAAAAAACACAGACCAAAAAAAAAAAAACAATGTATCTCATAGATGCCTCTGACCGCTGCGCAAAGTTCATGACATTTGACTGCTGCGGCCACAAAAAAAAAAAAAAAACAAAAAAATTGAGTAAAATACATATAAAATAGAAGATGAGTTTCAGCAGCGGCTATCTTTTTTTTCATATGAATTTTGCGCTGCACTCGCAGACTCGACAGATATTTTCAGATACAAAACTCCTTTTGTCTGCCTGCCTGCCGCTCAGCCCCTCTGCCTGTCCGCCTGTCTGTCTGTCTGTCTGTCTGTCTGTCTGTCTCTCTGTCTGTCTAGCTGGCTAACTGGCTGACTGGCTGCTGGTTTTTCTTGTGTTTGCTGTTGACATTTAAACACTTGTTTTTGCTGTCGCCGTCGCCGTCGCTGCTGCTGCCTTTGCTGACTGCGGTTTCTACTTCACAGCACCAAAAATATGTATAAAAATCTCCGTTTTTTTTTGTTTTTTTTTCTTTTACTTTTTTTGGCCAAGTGTTGCGCTAACACACGTTGGCCACCCCGCGCACCACCTCCAATGCGCCTCCGTTGCCCACGGGTTCGTTTTAAATGCAAAAGTTTTTCGTATAAATTTTTTCCCTCAGTTATTTTTCTCAACATTTTTGCAGTCTCAACTTTACTTATTATTTCGCATTTTTTTTGTTGTTGTTGTAGTCTTTGCTTTTTTGCCACTTCTGCTGTTTATTTGATTTATGCGACATAATTCGAGGCAAACTTTGTGGCACACATAATTTAATTTTTGCCATAGCATTTTGCTGTTGCCACTGATGCCACAGCCACTGCCACAGCCACTGTTGCTGATGCTGCCCGGTTGCAGCCTGCAGCCTGCAGCTTGTTCCTGTTTTTAATTATTTGCCATTTTGCATTTTTATTATTGTAAAGTTAGCCGCCTTTTGTTAGCCCAGTTTGTTTGCCAATTTGTTTGACTGCTAATTGAAAACTATTTGCATAAAAAATGTAAAATATTTAACAACTTTCATAGTCATTTGAGCTCTTTTGTTTTTTTTTTTTTTTGTTTCGATTGTCCGTTACAAAAGTTCTGCTTTTGATATAATGCTAATGAATTGGGCGCAACACAATGGAAAATGCATTCAAATGGATTATGTTCCACGGGTTGGGTTTGGATATCGAATCAAGCATCTGTGTTTGCTGCTCATCTGCTGTCATCGAAATGTTTGGTTAACACAATTTTAATTATTTTACCACCACATGACGAATGTATTAGTGAGCATTGAAAATCTTTAATTAACATTCCGTTAATAGAACCCAAACATCGTGTTATTTACTTTAATGATCTAAAGCGCCGCAAGACAACCAAAAAAAAAAGATGAGGAAAATACCAAAAAAAAAAAAAACACAAAACAAATAAATAGACTTAAAAGAGATTTGGCTTATAAGAAAATAATAATTTTTATTTTATTAAATTGGCATTAGCTGGAAAATAGCAGCCAAGCAGATTACATTTTATATATTATATAAAATGCTAAGAAATATAAATTGCATGATAAAATTCGCAGAACAAATGAAATTATTGCGGCAATATTATTTTGCTGAATTCATGTTTTACAAGAGATTTTTCTGATAATAAATATGTTTTTCTATCTAAGCTGTCGAGTTTAAAAAATAACATGTTTGAAATGATCAAAAGCAGATGAAAATCTTGAAAAGCAATCTAAAAGTAATTTGATCAACATTTATATAATCGATTTTCGTACGTATTGTTTATGTGTGTGTAATTTGGATTTTGTTCAAAAAATTGCTTTAGAATTTGAATGGGAGCAGAGTTAATTTGGTACCTTCGTCAGGGGCGACATTGAAGAGGGGCCCATCAGTGTGGACAGTTGCAGTTGGCAGCATTATTAGCAGCAGCGGCTCCAGCTGCAGCAGCTCCAGTTTGGTTGGCACACGCCCAGGGATGTATGTGAACACATCGGTGGACACGAGGAGCAGCTGCCTCGGCATGTGGTCGACGCTGAGCTTCCATTCTGCACGCGTACAAAATTAATACCAGCCAAGCTGCAAATGGCAAACAAGCCAAACTGCCAAACTGGCAAACTGGCAGGCAGCGAGGAAAAAAAAAAAAAATACAAAATACAGCAACACAAACATAAAAGTAGAGAAAAACCGCCAGGCAAGCAGCAGACAGGCTGTTAAAAAGAAATACACCTGCCCCAGAGCCCGCAATGGGGCAAGCACAGTTTAGGGCAGTCAAATTTTCAACATGTGTAGCAAGCGACTAAAACCTGGCAGCACACAGAAGAAAAAAATGAATAAAAAAAGGCGGTACACAAAAATTATGATTACGCTACTTTTTTTTACGTTCTTCTTTCTGTTTTGCGTTTTTAGCACAACTAGAAAAATTGAGGATGTGGTTAAGCGTTGAAAGACGACGTGATAGAGGGGAGGAGCAGGAGTAGGTAGAGGGGTGGAGATGTATATAAAAAAAAGTGTAGAATTTACAAATCTCTTTTGCCTACACACTCGTAAACGATAATGGGCAGATAGGGGCCAGAGGAGGAGACAGAGGCTTAAAGCCAAATATGTAGGTTTATGTGCAACTGTGAATAGATATGTCCATATATATATACATATATATATATATATATATATATGCACATACGAGCGACGCTGCTATATAATCCCAGCGATTTACCTAGGCAAATTGAATTAAAGCTAAAACCTCGGCTAAAACAGGCAGACGGCTCTTTGGCTCGCTCATGGCTTATAGCTGGACTTAGCACCGATTTGGCTTAAAGCCGTTCCTAAAATGTGTTTGGCATAAAACTTTTGACGCTCTTGTCTAAAACTGGCCACTGCGTATGTGTGTGCGAGTGTGTGTGCGAGTGTGTGCGCGAGTGTGTGTGTGAGTGTGTGGCAAGCAGTTTGTAGTGCATTGAACTAACTCGGATTTAGCTCTATGTGGCTAATCGGTGGGCAGCAGAAGCAGCAACAGCAGCTGCTAAAAGTACTTAGCCACTTGCTCTGATTAAAAAATACAGCTGCGAATTATGTTGAGCAGCTTTTTAGTTAGGGGAGTGAGTTGTTAGAGGAGACGGGCGGGGAGGTCATTTAAGTGTGGCACAGCCCACATATGTGTGTGTGCAGGAATGGAATATGAAAAGCGGAACAAGAGTTCTGGCTGAAAAGGGGCAGACAAGACTTGACTTGTACTGACCGCAATTGCCTTAGCAAATTGGAGCTGTTCCACTTGGAACTGGCCCAAAACTTCTTGTGTAATCTTCTCAAGCACTTTTGTTGTGCTTGAAAGAGCCATATTTAATTGTGTTGTAGCTATGACATACCAGCCTATATAATTAAGCCTAATTAAACATTCATTAGAAATACATGGCTCATATTTCAATATTACTCTTGGCTTATTCAACATTACAATATTAATTCATCTCCTGCCATTTATTAAGGTTTCCGTTGTGGTTTATTCCACATCCCCAAAGCACCTTTTGTGACCAATCTATATGTCTATCTGTCTATCTGTCTATCTGTCAGCTCCTGCTGAATATATTCATTCGGTTTGTGTACCTTTTGTGCTACTTCCAAGTAAAAGCCAGCTTCAAATTATGCTTAGCTGTCACCATGATGCTTTCACAATTGTCTCTCTCTCTCTCTCTCTCTATATATGTATGCCATATGTAAGTATTTGCCAGCTCATGCCGAGCCAGCGATTGCAACTTTCCCAGCGAGCCAAATTACAAGTGTGCCCATGCTTGTGGACCAGGCCCAAACCCACAGCACACAGCTCACAGCTCACAGCACACACAGACCCTGGCCAAGGCATTTGCCTAATAGACCTACCAATGTGTGCAGCTTTGCTGAGGGTTTCATCTTGTGCTGCTCCAATGACGCCAACCGTTCTCCCCTCTCCGCTCCTATTTTGGATAATTACAACCCCTGTGTTACCTTTTTTTTTGTTGCCCATTTGTACAACTCTGTCCAGCAACAACTTGGAGACCCGCACAAAATGCTGGTCATTTGTTTTTATGTAAATAAAATGCGGCACCAAGTTGTTATTGCTGCCTTATGTTGTTGTTGTTGTTGTTGTTGTTGCAGTTGCTGTTTGTAGTTGTTGTTTTTTTTCTTATGCATATTTGCCTCTACTCAACGAGTCGCCCAGTCTGACACTCTTTTTTGTATAATACAAGTTTATATATGTTTGTACGTAGTAGTTTTTTATTTGTTTTTTTTGTATGTTTTGCAAACATTTTTGCTGTTTGCACCGCCTTTGGGCTGAGCCTGGTCAAAAGCGCACAGCATTTGCCTTTTTTTTTGTTGCTTCTGTCTTTTTGTGCAAATTCACTTCCGCCACAGACTTTTGCCAACATCCAAAAAAACAAAAAAATTAACACGACAAAATAAATATAAAATAATAATAACGAAAAGCATCAGAAAATTGCTCGCAAACGGCGTCTTTATCTTCTTCCATTTTTTTTTTTTGGGACTTTGCTTTTCTGCACACATTTTGCTGGTGTAATAAAAATAAATAACAGTTTATGAAAATTTGCCAAAAATATCAACAGCAACATCAAGCTGAAGAGCAACAACAACAACAACAACAAAAATGTGAAGTGACTTTTCCTGTTTTTGGCGGCGGCGGCGGCGGCTTTGGGAAACGCGTTCTGCTTGGGTCTCCATTCTATTGTAAAAAGCTTTTTCGTAGCTGCCCATTTAAAAGGCGTTGACAGCAATGAGAAGTGCCACCCCTCAAACCCCCCTCCCTTTCCCCACCTACCCACCGTCATTAAACACCCCACATAGCAAATTTGTGCTAACGAGTTGTCGTCGCTCGTTTGGACTGCAGAAAATGTACATACACATTTTTAAAAAAAAAATAAGAAAATAAAAAATATAAAAAAAAAACAAAAGCAATACAAACACACAGCCACCCACAAAATAAAGAAAAGCCCAGCTGAACTGAGCTGAGCTGAGCTACCCAAATAGGCCCAAGCCCATCATCATCATCATGAACCGATGCTGCCAATGTTGCCTCAATGTGTTGCCTGCCACTGCCTTGCACTCCCCCCCCCCCCACTCTATCTTGGTATGCTGCTCTGTGTTGTCTTTGTGCTAAATTGAACCAATTTTTTGTGTTTTTTTTATATAACTTTTTCATCTAGAGTATTTTTCTGTGTGTGTTGTTTTTTATATATATATTTTTTTTTTTGTTTAACTGCTGTGCGCTTTCATTTTGTTTGTCTTTTTACAAAATTCAGATGTGTGCAGACCTTTATGTTTGTGCCTTATGTGGCAACATCAACAACAACATCACTGCGCTTATTTTGCACCACTTTGCGCGTCAAGTGAGTGAAAAAAACTCCGAGCGCAGCTCGACAAATGCGCTTTCAAAGCGTCAAACTGCTGTCTATGGCTCTGTCTATTCATGCGTGCAGCGGGCAGGGGCCTATCCTATCCAATATATACCTCAACATCCAAAGTCTCTCCCCAACTCCAATTTCCAAGACCGAGCCTATTTCTCATAAGATGTGTATGTGTGTTTGTGTGTGTTCGTGTGTGTGAATTAGAGATGAGCACGTTCGCATCATCGTTATTGTTTTTTATATGCAACCTTACTTTATTTGTCTCTTATAATTTTCACACGCTTTCCATAAAAAATTATAAAAAAATGCAAACATGTCTTTTAAATATTTTTCCCATTTCATAATATGTGAAAATTGTGTGTGTCATATTTCTTACCTTTTTGCTCTCCTCTAGTCTAGTGTAGCGTTACCTGAAATTTAATTTTTTTATATAATTTTTCTTTTTATTAGAGAATAAACAATAATTAAATTAAAGTCTTATCTCCAAAGTGAATTAAAGTATAAGTTCATTTTTTTATTAGGCTTCTGATTTCTGGCTAAAAAATAAACGCATCTCTTTTACCTCCAGCTTAATGCTTTTGCTAACGCTTTGTTCAAATGTGTGAGTGTATGTGTGTGTGTGTGTGTGTATGGGTGTGTGTGTGTTTGATTGTGAGTGTGCTGGTTGCATGTTTGCAATTGCAGATTTACAGCCAATGCAGCGTGCGTGAGGTGTCAGTGGCACAACGGCACCTACGACGAGCCAACCCGGCCCCATCGGTGACTCCTACATATGTGTGTGAGTTCCGCTGGTGTCTTTAACTGCATCCAACTGCAACTGCAACTCCATCAACATCATCGTCGTCGCTTGTCTGTCGTCAGCCAAAGCTGTTGTTTGGGGCAGAGGCAACAACTGCGGTGGCAACTGGCGGCTCGTGGCTGCCGCTTGGCAAAACGTGCACCTAGTAGCGAGTTGTTGGTTGTTGTTGGTTGTTGTTGTTGTTGCTCGCAGTTGTCGGAGGTTGCCATTGCATTTTCGGTCATTATTCAACGTCATTGCAGTTTGGCGCTGTGGCAGCTTCAATGATGCATAATTTGTAGCATTATATAAAAGCAAAATCTCTGTTGATATTTTATATGCTAATTGCATGCAAGTAAAATTTAATACACACACACACACACACAAACTGCAAGCTGTAATTATGTGCGCCAGCGAAAAAAGAAAGTTGACAGTTAGGTGGCGTCAACAGCAGCAACAGCAGCAGCAACAGCAGCAGCAACAGCAGCAGCAGCAGCAGCAACAGCAGCAGCAGCAGTGGTAGCAAGAGCAAACAAGTTGAAACAGTTGCAGTTGCTGCTGATGTTGCCTCATTTGGTTGTTGTTGTTGTCCCTATCGCTGCTTATGACGGGCTGCTCGTAACGAGCATATTCATATCCATATATGCATATTTATATATATGTATATTTATATATATATGCTACATGTGTACAGTTAGGTGTTTGCATCTGATGTATGCAATTATGCATCTCGCTTAGATCGATGTGATAAAGCAGCAGCTGTAACATCAGCTAAAGTCAAGGCAAAAATCCAATAACAAATTTTCAGCACAATATTGGGGTAAATATGTGTAACGTGTGAAGTTGGCTGCGGATGCTTTTATTTCTCTCATTTATTTTTTTTCAAAGTCTGCAACTAGCGGTTTTTTCTTTTTTCAAGCGGCTAAGTGGTGCTGCAATTAAAGCCATCACGCGTGGGCATTTTACAAGAAGCGTTGATGGAAAAATAAAAAAATAATAAATAAACAGCAAACATGTCTGTCAGCTTAAGCAGAATATGTTGGTGTGGCACATGCCTTTTATTACTTTTGGTATTTTACAAACTAAATAAGATAAACTTAATTATTTTCTTATCATAATTATGACAACCTGATCTTATGTGCAACAACTATTTGGGTAGAGACCTAAATTTATTAACTTTGCCACTTGAGGGTGGCTTAATCTATGATCATTAAGTACATGCAAGGTTTATGTGCAATTATGAAAATTTAAGTATCTAATCTGAAGATATCAGGGGTGAGTTTTCTGTCAGTCGACACTTAATTCTAGCTACATTTTTCACTGTCGATTAAAAGTCAGTTTCACAATTTATACGGGTCCTCGCTGCCGCAGCACCTCCTAGCCAGCTGCTTTATACCCATGTTGGACAACCAAAATCAGCCAAGATTACTTAAAATAAATTTGAAACAAGTTACGCATAAAAGTGTCAGCGAAACAGCGCTGTTTATTATATATAAGATATTGGTATTTAAGATGAAATTTTTCCACGCCATTTAGTTGTAGTGCTAAAAATGAAGTACAACAAAATAGGATGAACTAGATATAATTGGTAAAAACAACGCTGTTGGCCAATTAATTAAATTTAGTACGCACTTGTGACGGGGGCTTGTTGGCATATGCTGCTATAAAGCTGCCATAAAAAACGCTTTACGTACCAAATTACAAGTCACACGCGGCAAACGCTGCCAAACGCTGCCAAACGCTGCCAAACGCTGGCAAACGCTGGCGGAAGCAGCCGTTAAAAGGCACTTAGTAGCGCTTTAGAAGCACCAGCCCAAGTATCAAAAGCTACTCCTCTTACCAAACACCCAGCATTGGTGTTGCTGCTGTTGGTACTGTATACTTTAAGGCAAACATAAAAATTCATTAGAAGCGCTTCCAATAAATTATCAAAGCTGCATTAATACGGTCGATGCGCACTTGAATATGCTCTATCAATGGTCATTAATCTGCTGGAGCAGTGAAAAACGACGATGATGATGACGCTGACGGAATGGGAATGGGTGTCGGAATGGGGCGCCGACAAACGTTGATGTTGACTGAATTAATTTTTGCAAACATTCTGCCTGATACACGATTCAGACAGACTACTTCCTTACCCTTTTAACAAGCCAATTTTTGCTAGGCAAAATTGAGTGAAATTGTCGAGTTGAATGCTCGATTGCCGTTTGTGTGCCTTGCTCAAGTGCTGCCAATTAACAAGGCAGCCCTGCGAGCAGTGCGAATCGATATTTACTCGATTAATTTATAACTTCCGCCAGCAACAGCAGCAGCAGCAGGGATTTCTCATTCATAAAAAAAAACGCGTCAGAACGCAAAGTTGGCCAACAAAAGCTGATGAAGCGTCAGCGTCGCTGTCAGCGCCTAAGTTTCATCGACGTCGTCGTCGTCGTCGTTGCGAGTTTTCGAGTCACTCTCCGTGGCACAGGAAGCAATCATTGTGCTACAAGTCATATTAACTTACGTTGGTTGCACAAAAACAAAAATCAAAAGAAGACCAAAAACAAAAAAAACAAAAAAAAAACAAACACCAAATGAAACTCAGAGACCAGGCTATGCAACGCAGAATCACAGCAAAAACAGAAGCTGAAGCGAGCCAGCTGGGCCGGTTCCAGCTACACACACACACACACACACACACACACACACACAGATTGCTGCTACAATTGGAGCGAGTTGGGCGATGGGAGCTGGAACTATAGCTGGATGGTCAGCATATGTTGTCCGACAAGTTTGCGCATGCGAAAGTTGAGCTGCGAGTGCATGAAGCAAAGTATCAATGAAGGAGGCCTCCTCGACTTCTTTAACATGGGCTTCCCAGGCCCGGCTAAATGCGAGCAGGTGCACCTCACAGATACTTCAACTCACACACACACACACACCAAATCGTAATGATGGATGGCTATGAGTTGCGTGTGCGTGTGTTTTTGTGTGTATATTTTGTTTCAGTGTGTTAGTGCGACGCGCCTAAGCCGGTTTTGGACAACAGCAGTTGTCAGTGTCTTATTCTCCCCTCCGCTTGCCGCAATTAACCCGCCACAGACGTGGCCAAAAACCCACAAAACTGTAGCTGAAAGGCAAAGCATAAAAAAAAAAAATAAAAAAAAAAATAATCAAATAAAAAATTGAATTAATAACCAGCCGCGACAATGTGAAAATTGTTAAACGTTGTTTATTTTTTCAATTTACCTGTGCAATTACCAAGAACCACTACAACAAAAACAGTTAACAGTAAGCATAATAAGCAGTGTTCATTATTGGGTCAGATTCAATAATAATATCGTAAATATTATAAAGAATCATGATTGATTGGTGTGGGAAAAAAAAATATACCTAAAGATCATTGAAACAACTTTACAGAAAGCTTAAATTGAGAATATTTCAATAAATTTTTAATAAGATAAGATTAATTCTAAATGGAAAATATTGAATGTATATATATATGAAGAGTATATATTTCATTGGCAGATCTGCTATATGCTTAGTGCTAAAAATGATTAATAATTGGCTGCTCCTACGCATCGTGATGAATGCCATATTTGAGAAGTTAGCAACTGCTTAACATGGCCAATAAGCAGATTGGCAACAACAACAGCAGCTACAGATATCCAGATAGCTCTTGGCCTTTTGGCTGCGTGTTAATTTTGACAAATGAACATTTTGGTTGCTGGGCATATAGAGCATTATTGCCCCATTCTCCATGCCACAGCCCGGCTTGTCGGGCGGCTTGTCTATAATTTACAAACTCAGACTAAAGAGCGACTGCGGCGGGTTTGCTTAATTATGGCTTCCAACGCTTGCTGGCCTTTGTCTTGCCTGTTGTCTCTTGTCTTGGCCTCAAACTAATCAGCTTGAAGCCATTAATCTGACCAGTGTGGCCGTGTTTTTCACTGTACTGTATGCAGTGTTAGCATATCTCTGTTTTTTTTTTTTTTTTTGGCTCTTGGTGTCGCTAGATTATCTAACTTTTTGGTTGGTTTGCCTGTGGACAGCTGTTATGCTTGAGCAGTTTTTAAAATGCCGTCAGATAACTTGAATTTCAGGCCCGTCGCGCTCGACTGATTTTTTAGTTCTTAAGACCCAGCCAGTTTTGGGACTGGAGCGCAAAATTAAATGTTTTTTTTTTATTTTTATTACAATTTTATTACATGTATTGCGCCATCAAAATGATAACATATAAGATGTGATCTGTAGAAATTACCCGCATTTGTTCACACGCACCTACAACATGCATAAATCTTAAAACTTAATGAACGCATCCTTGAATATATATATATATATATATATATATATATATAGGTAATATGAGCATTTCGGTTCGCAATCAGGCGGCCATTAAACTTTTGGAAAACAAACGAGTTGTCTTCAAAAAAGCTGAAAACGTACACAATCTCACAGTTGAAAAAAGTTGAAATCTGCATACATAAATTATACGAAACAAAAAGGCAACAACAACAACAACACAACACAAAACTCAAAAATAAAAAACAACTATAAAAAAACTTTGCAACAGACCCGCAAACTCATTCATGAATACGTGGGTACAAGGTAAAAGGAAAATAAAAAAAAATAAAATACAAAAATTATAAAAGAAAAAACAATAAAAAAAATCAAATGGAATTGCATACATAATATTTGCATATAATCATTTATACTTGATTAAATGAGTAAAGTGGAAAAGCGCACATATTTTTGTGGGAAACAATGGGTTTAAAGTGCATTCGAATGAGGAAGTTCCGATTGCCACAGATAAAATATATATATTCCGTCTAAACTTATGAATATTAATAAGCCAGACTTTAAAGCCACATCAAACAAAATTAAGTTGAAACTCTCTAATAATAATATTGTTTTTGTGGCACAAAATTTTTTATCTGCAAAAGTGATCAAATACCAGCATTGAATTTGTGATTCCGAATTCATATTTAACTTATTTTTATTTTAAGTTCACACATTTTTGTATATATTTAATGTATTTATTTCTGCTTATTTGAAATTTGAGTGCTTATTTATCGAGGTTAAAATTTGTATTTTATGTCAACATTTTTGGGCGGGCTTTAAAGTATTTGACTAGTTTTTTTTACTAGAGTTCTTTTAATTGCATTTCAATTCGAATTTATGTTTAATTTTTTGAAATAATTTAGCTTTAAAATTGTGTTAGCCCAGTTGTAAAGCAAACTTAGTCTCACACTTGAGCGTCTGAAAAGTTCAGCACGTCAATAAAAACAGCAGAAATATGCAGTTTGACCTTTTGGCGAGACAGACAGTCAAACTTGCCAACAACAACAAGACATTCAGAAAAGCAGAGAGCAAAAAAAAAAAATTAAAAATAACATAATACAGAGCCAACGGGCCGATCGGGCCCAGACATTATAATTATGCAGCTGCCACATACACCAGCAACGCGCAGTGGTAACGGCAACAGTCAACAGTCAACAGCTAACAGCTAAGAGCCAAGCGTGGCATGCAATGGCTTCGTGTCTTGGCATTTGGCTAACGACAAGTGCAGCCGTCGATCGCTGTCGATCCGCCAATTCGCCAAGCGCATTAAACTAAGCCGGGTGAAAAAAACACACACACACAAACACACACGCACACACACATAAAGCCAGGTGCGTGCTCTGGGTGCGCAAGACATGGAAAGAGACCACTTCAAGCTGTTGTGGTTGTAGTTTGGAGTCATAGCTAGAGCTTCGGCTTAGGCTAGAGCCCCTCACCAGTTGGCCAGTTAAATTGAAATTCAGTTTAATATGCGCCACAACTCAAAGCACCGACGCGTCGTAGCTTTGGTAGGGGATTCGTCCGGCCCACGTCTTTGTCGTCTTGTGAGCCATTCATATGGCGGTTGCCATTCATAAACCCGTATTTTTTGTCTTTTTCTTTATTTTATTTTTTTTTGAAGCACGTAGGTTGTGGCGACGGCTCTGTTAGTTAGTGGCACTTGAACTGGTTTTGAAATCTCCATGGCTAGCGAGCGCTAAATGTTGGTTTTGATTACTTTATGAGACCAAAGTCTTGCTCTACCATTCGACGAGCTAGCTAGATTTCTTATTCAAATACCCTAAGGCTCTGTGGGTTGTGTCAATGGACCAGCTGCGGCTGCCTTTGTGTGTGTGTGTGTGTGTGTGTGTGTGTGTCCGGTGTGGGTGTTTGGGCTTTGCTTAAAGACCGGTAGTCCTACCGTTAAGAGCCCAAACTTAACGCATTAAAGCAAATGCAAATCCTCAGCAGAGCTTTGGTCTACTTAACTGAAAAAGTGAAAAAAAAACAAATTAATTTGCCTTTCGCAAAATATATAAGAGCAGCAGCAGCAGCAACAACAACAATAACAATATTAACAAGAAGTGGCGGAAAACTTTGCCCATTTACAGACAAACACCCAGCCAAGTTTAAATAATATTTTGTTGCATATTTTAAGGTTCCGATGCGCCTTTCTCATCGCTATATTGGACCAACTTTCTTTTGTTGTTGTTATATATATAAAATATTTTCACTAACTAATTTATTTTCATAGACTGCCGACGTAGCGTTATTTTATTCATTTACTTTTTTTTTTGTTGTTTTGATTCTGGCTTAGGTGTTGCCTATGATTTTTATGCTTATCCAAAATTTATGACTAATAAAACTTGAAAATTTTATTTTAAAAAAGATTTTTCTCCCCCCTGCCCGTTGAGTCTGTGGGATGTGTGGGTGTTTGAGATTTTCTACCCACGCAGCGGTGACAACAACAAAATCTGCTTTGACGGGGTTTGACAACCGGCCAAACGTATAAACATATAAAACGAACCAGCAAATGTTTCGTTGAGTGGCTTATAGACATAAAATCGTCAAATCTATTACAATTCTCTTATTTTATTATGAAAAAAAAAAAAAATCCGAAGAAGAATATAAAAAAATATACACAGAAATCTGTGGGGATTTATATATTTTTTGTTTGTTATTTTTTTCAGTTCTTCCGAATGTTGTTAAATTTGGCTTTCAAATTGTTGTTTTGGCTTTATTTATTTTTGTTAGCCAGCTTAAAATATACATCTGTGCCCAATATATATATATATATACATCTGTGCACAGCAGATATGCCATATATTATTATATGAAGTTTATGAGCTCAATTTGCCACGTATTTGGGTGTGAGTATTTAAATTTATTGTTTATATTTAAGTGTTTAAATGTTTTTTGCAGTCATTGTGACTTGTTAAAAATGTTTCCACTAAAATGCCAGTCCTAATTTTACTAATTGCTTTGCCCGCATGGGCCAACCGCAAAAATACTTTCCATTTTCAAAACATCATTTTGTTTTTTATTTTTGTGTGTGCTGTGGTCAACAATAGCGACTCGAAAAAGGAACAGAAAATATTTTTCGTTGCATATTTTATAAATAGTTGACAGCCACAGAACAGAGTTCAAAAGGGGCAATAATTTTTATTAATTAATTAAAGATGAAAGCTCCGGTTAGCAAGCAGTACCAGCTGGAAGAGCACATCTTTAACGATTGGAGGAGCATTTTCATTCATGTTCTTCCAAAATGCTCATGAAGCAGAAAATAATTAATGTTAATGCTTTGGCTGGCCGGGTTACTTCCCTCGCCCCGCTTGTGGGCCCAGGAAATGGGTCTCTAATTTGTGCAGACCGCAAAGTTCATAGCAAATTAGTTGATTAGTTTAACGTCGCTGCCAAAGAGCCTGTCCGTTTTTTGGTTGGTCGACACGAGCAGAGGATGATGGGTGGGGGGGGCGTCAGTTGGGTGTTGTGTGAGTGTGTGTGTAGAACCATTTGATATGGCTGGTCACATTTGCTCAGCTGCAAATTTTATAATTCAATCAGTGCCTTCTACACAAACACAGTCAGACAGACTTGGTAATGCGGCAATTTGTGTGAGCTAAACAGGCTCACAGAAGAGTGCGTACAAGCGGGAGAGTGTGGGGGTATCAATTTCGGTGACCTCTTTCCCTGCCCGCCCCCCTCATTGTGAATGTTATTGTGGGGGCTGTGCGAATCGCGTGAGTCAAATGCGTTTTATTGTAAATTTATTAAGCGTGCCCAAGGCGAACATTAAATGCTCAGTTCCGTGACACTGAAGTGGCTGCTCTGAGGTTGGGTGGAGAGAGAGAGAGAGAGAGAGAGGGAGAGAGCAGTAAAGATGACCAAGAGCAGGCGGACAATAATGGAGAATATTGAAATCGACGGCAAGTGGATATTAACGATGGAGTCCCGATAAAGGATGTTTGAAAATACCAAAAAATAAAAACCAACAACAAAGAGCTCGAAAAATGAATGTATTCGCCATAAAAGAAATAAATTGAGAATATTAATATATGCAAGGGCAAATGGACAAATATATAATAAGCAATATAAATTTATAAAAGATTCAATTTGGGACAGTACTATTTATATCGACTGTAAGCATCAAAATCAAATCAACAAAGAAATTTCCTAAAAATGTTTTAAGAATTTTTCGCAAAGGAGGAGAATCAGCTGCGAAATCTTAGCATGCTATTAATATTTAAAGCACGTATCTTAAAGAGATATAAAAAATAAATATTAATATTTTTTTATCTGAATAGACATTGATATTCTGGACAAGTATTTAAAACAAGTTTAACTTGAATGAGCAAGCTGCTCTGCGAAGATTGATTGGCATCGCGTTGATGCGGGCTGCGATTTATGACATATAAACAATTTTAAATATCACAACATGCTGTGAAATTTAAACTTCAATTTGTCGGCGACTGGCTTCATTTAGCAATTTGAGACATGAAATGTAACTTAGCTTCATGTTTTTTCTATAAATAAATTTGGAATGCCAATGTAGCCGTCGCATCTCTCCTATGGTCTTTGGATAAAGCGAAACCCGCTTAGGAAAAATGATCCAACAATCTTGTTGGCCAAAGCGGCTCAACATCGTGTGCACACCATTTACTTAGCCTGATTTTCAAATTATAAGCCTTTCCACATATCCGCTCGAGCGGATTTTAAGGGGTTCCTGCAGATGCTGCCACTCCTGATGTTGCTGCTGATGTTGTTGCTACTACTGATGCTGTTGATGCTGCTGCTGCTGCTGATGTGGTGAGCTCTAAGCCACATGTTGAAAATAATTGTCATGGCTACCCCAAAAATCCCTTGCACAGCGCCATTTAAAACAATTCCAAACACTTTGTGGGCGCTTAACATAGCTGACAACAAATTTGACACCAAAGCCGCTTTAATCAATATAATAAAAGACATTTGTTAAATTAACAAAACGCGTCGCGCAAACCAAAAACAACAGCGAAAAACTCCAACAACAAAAAAAAAAGGCAGAAATTTTAATTAAATTTATAACGCAAAGCCGCAAAGAGTGCCTAGGAGCTCTATGAGGGAGATTTATGAGACCGTTAATTTTGTCAAAGTCTTTCATTCGTGTGCGTGTTGCTGTTATGCTTGTTGTAGTTGTTGTTATTATTGTTGCCGTTGCTGTTGCTGCTGCTGCTGCTAAGTGTCCTGACGTAAAAAGGAGTGCGAGAAAAAACCTCACCGGATTTCCTGTGATATGCCACAATATTTTCCATTAACGCTCTGAAGTTGCAAGCAAACACAGCAAACCAAAAACAGACAACAGAAAAAAAAAGAAACTGCCGCAGAACTGAAAACTGGTCTTGATAAGACACCAGCAGCAGCAGCAGCAGCAACATCAGCAGCAACATCAGAAAAAAAGAAAAGGCTAAAATAAGAACAGCAGCAATAACTGGCAACAGACGGCGAGAAAAAAAATGAAGAAAAACAAAAGCAACGAGCAAAATGTGCGTTGGTCCAGAGCAAAGGCAGCAGCAGCAGCAGCAGCAACAGCAGCCGATTCCCTGTCCAGGTTCATGTTTAGGTCCCGGCCACTTCACTATGGATTGTCTGTGGATATCGTTCACTCTCGGCAGCACACATACGGCGTGGATAGGCTTTGCCTGCTGCTGCGCTCTGCGACAGTCGCTGGCTTTATATGAGTTAATGACTTGTAGATAGTTTAACTTACAAAGCAGCCCAGGCAGCCAGAGTGGGACAGGACGGATAGAGAGAGTGTGAGAAAAAGCGAGAAAGAGGATTACTAGCAGTACAGCAGGGACTACTAAACTGAGCAAGATGTGTGGGGTGTGCGTTGCGTTGACCATTAGTGCGACATCCGGCGTTGCGCTTCGCTAGCTATTGCCACACGTAGATGCCACAGTCTCTATATGCTGGCCAAACTATTAGCAAGCTTTGCGAGTGTAGGCCAGTTCGGGACACTCACTTAACTAGTGGCGTGGGGAGTTCAAGTCAGAGTCACAGGATCGCCAGAGGAACGGCATCAAACACATCATCATCGAAATCAGGCATCGACTGGCCTGGAACGGTTGTGTGGTTAAGCTGTTAGTTTAGTTTGCGTACAATTTGTGGGCCCACTTGACGATTACTGACCATTTGTAAGAGACTGTCTCTCCTGTCCCTCCTGTCACTCCTGTCTCTCCTTTCTCTCCTGTCACTTGCTACCCTGACCACTGTTCACTGGCCAGAAAACGCATGAATGAATGAAATGGTAAACCGGTTTACTTTTGCTTGCCTTCTGTTCTGTTCTGTTCTGTTCTGTTCTGTCTTTCATTTACTTTGCACTTTACTTCACTTTACAGCTTGTGTGTGTTTCTCTGAGTGTGTGTGTGTGTGTGTTTGAGTGTGTTTTTTTCTTTTTCTGCTGCTGCTGTGTTTGCTGACAGTGCTTCCTACTGTCACACTTCAAGGATTTCTTTGTTGGTCATCCTGTCTTGCATATGTGTGACAATTACCCACCTTTCATTGTCTTGCATGTGCCCACACATACATACATACGCACATACATATGTATGTATGTATATGCATGTGAATGAGCAGGGAGGGGGTTGAAGGCGCCTCGTAATGACACTAAATGAGTTGTAGCCAACCGGAGACGGTGCCAGGGCTTGGCCTCTGTTTTTCTCGGCGTCGTCGTTTGCATTGTTGTTGTTGTTGTCATTGTTGCTGTTGCTGTTGTTGTTGTTGTTGTTGTCGCTGTTTTTGTCATTGTCGTCGTTGCAAAAACTTGTCAAGTTGTGCAGTTTTTCGTTGTTGTTGTTGCTGTTGGTTAATTGCCACAGGAAATGTTCTGGCTGTGCGCAGAGTTGGTCAACTGTCTCTTTGGCTCTGGTCTTAATTGCTTGAACCTTGGGCCAAGTTAATGCAGCCCTATGCAAATTGAAGCGCGCGCCCCCCCCCCCCCCAAAACAGAGCACAGCCATCAGCCAAATAAACTGAATGACTAACTTGGAATGCTGTGTGTGGTCAATTAGTTGTGACCAACTCATATTCAATGGGCAAATCCATTTATTTATGTATTTGTCGTAGATGTTGCTCAATTCGTGCTCAAGTCCAACGGATATCGAACTCATTTCGAGACCATGAAAAGCCTCTACGACAAATAATCAATTAATCCATTGATGAAGTCCACGACAACAACGTTTATTTGTTGAGCCATTTGTAGGAACGTCTCACGCAGCGTTTGCTTTGACTTAGTCGGTTCCTGTGCGCGCCGCACAGTGGCGCAAAAACTATGCCATCAATTATACAGATAGGTATGAAAAAAATGCTTAGAAACCAGTTTAAATTTGTTGAGAGTTTAATTGAGTATTGACTGCGACTAATTGAACTCGCTTTGACTTGGCAATCGAGTTAAGAAAATTAGCTGAGAATTATGCGTTTGCTTGATAAACTATAATTGATTGCAGTTTGCTAAATTCTGCAATTCCTAATTGAAATGCGAACTGATTTTAAATGCATAGAATTTTAAATGAGTTATTGATTGCAAATCTATTTAAAATTGTAAATTATTTGTTTTATTAAGTTGAACAACATTTTGCAGTTTATTTGCTGTAAGCATTTCATAGCCCAGTTAATCGCTTCAAGTTTTCTATGACCCCGTGACACTGTGCGTGCTTTTATGTATATTACCTATGTAGATGGCTCTAATGCTGATTAGGTCGACGACAAAATATACACACAAATACTCACACGCTCTTAAGCACACACACACACACACACACACAGCTAAGTAGTCGGTTCAATTTGGTATCGAACGTGGCCTGCTCTTTTCTTTAAGACATTTTAATGCTAATGAGTCGCAAGCTGTAGACCTACTTTGGTTCCGTGTGTGTGTGTGGGTTGATGTAGCGACACACAGACTGGCAACGGGCAGACCATGATGAAGACACAGCGACACAGACGGACAGAGAGACAGAGGACAGACAGACGGACAGACAGACGGACATGTCTCAATGACAGCCTGAAAGTGCCCTGACGCATACATACACCTACGAGCACGCACACACACACACACATATGTGAGACATGTGTGAGCGAAACAAATAAAAAGAAAAACAGAAGAAAACAACAAAAACAACAGCAAAATAAAAGTTGTTCCAAATTAGTTAGATGTGACTGGGCTGAATCTTTGGGTCTTACGCTTAAGTAATGTGTATTTTATGTGTGGGCTGCAAAAGAAAAAATATGTAGGTAACTGTAACTGTAACTGTAGCTGTAGCTGTAGCTGGAACTGTGACGCTGACTGTGACGCTGACTGTGACGCTGACTGTGACGCTGACTGTGACGCTGACAGCGACTGGCATTGGTTGGCCGTGTGACAGGTCGATTCGTCGATTGCGCTGCAAATTGAACTTAGGTGCTCTGCATGCTGCCGTTTCCAACTGGGAACTACGTGCACAATTGTCGAACGTGCCGATTAAGAGCAGGCGAACTGGCGAATCTCGTATTCACACTCTGTATTTTTTTTCTCCTTTGTTTTAGTTGGTGTGAGCTGCAGTGGCCAGGTAGCTGCCACTCAGCAGAATTTCCGTGTTACCCCGCACGATCTGCAAATACTGGAGGGCACAGATACGCTGATGCGTTGCGAGGTGGACGCGCGCGCCGGCAAGGTGCAGTGGACCAAGGATGGCTTTGCGTTGGGCTTCTCGGCGGTAATACCGGGTTTTCCGCGCTACTCGGTGCTGGTTGACGCGTCACATGGCTCGTACAATTTGCAAATTAAGAACGCAACGCTCGAGGACGATGCCGAGTACCAGTGTCAGGTGGCACCGGCACCTGGAAATCCGCCCATTCGCGCCAATGCCAAGCTGAGCATTGTCGCTGCGCCCAGCAGCATTTCCATCGATGGCTATGCACGCAACGCCAAGGTGGAGGTAGTCGAACGCCAGAACTTAACGCTTCAGTGCATCACGGAGAATGCCAATCCGGCCGCCGAGATTCTATGGTTTCAGGGTGATACGCCGCTAACGATGGGTAAGTCCAGTCTTGAAATTAGCTTAAAGTGGAACATGTTTAACTCTGGGTTGGGCCTTCGTTTAGTGCCCATTGTCACAGTGAACGAAACGTCTGTGAAGCGCTTCCGCACCAGCTCCACGTTGCACTTGGAGCCACGTTCCGATGATGACTACAAGGAGTTCTCCTGTGAGGCGCGTCACAAGGCACTGCCACCGGATGTGCCCATGCGGGCTCAAATTCAGCTCTCTGTGCTATGTAAGTGATGCATTTCCTCAATAACCCCCTCGACGTGGACTCACTCAAGTCTCCTTTCCCTATCAGACCCACCCGGTCCGCCATTCTTTGAGGGCTATAGCCAAGGTGAAACTTTGCGTCGTGGCCAGGAGCTACAAATCGCCTGTCGCAGTCGCGGCGGCAATCCGCCGGCTCAGCTGATTTGGTATCGCAATGGTGAGGTCATCAATTCCCCACAACGCACCTCGGGTCGCCTCTCGGAGAACGTGTACAAGTTTACGGCTAATACCTCCGACAATGGTGCCAATTTGGTTTGCGAGGCCAAGAATCTGTTATCCAATACGCCGCTGCGTGCCGAACTCAATCTGACTGTCCTATGTAAGTCGCAAAGATTCAGCCTCCAGCTATGCGGCTCCTTGTAACCTTTATATATCTTCAAAACAGATTCACCAAAGGATGTTTTCCTTAGTGGAGCTA
This sequence comes from Drosophila demipolita, assembly GCA_035042405.1. Lineage (NCBI taxonomy): Eukaryota > Metazoa > Arthropoda > Insecta > Diptera > Drosophilidae > Drosophila > Drosophila demipolita. The sequence goes on from JAWNLI010000025.1 coordinate 1,775,157, forward strand.
ATCATGCTAAGGTCGGCGATGCTGTGCAGTTGAGCTGTGTGACAGCCCCTTCGAATCCCCCGGCGCGCATCAATTGGTCCATGAATGGAAGACCTTTGACAAACAACACCTTCAAGACGACAACCAGCGTCGATGGTGGCTGGGTGAGCAGCTCGAATATAACGCTGAACATTGATTCGCAGAGTCGCACCTTTATTGCCGTCTGTCATGCGCTCAATGCGGAGCTCTCCCAGAATGTTGTGGGCTCCCATACGGTGAATGTTTTGTGTAAGTAACAAAGCAATCCTTTGTGTCCCAGTTTGCTTTAGCCTCTGGCTCTGATTCCACAGATCCTCCCTCACAGCCCTTGTTGACGGGCTATAATGACGGTGATATTATCATCTCCGGTTCAATACTGAAACTACAGTGCAGCTCCGCTGGTGGTAATCCGCCGCCCACTTTGCAGTGGTACAAGAACGATAAACGATTGAATGCCGCGTCGAAGGTAACGGAAAATAAGATCAGCTCGGAATTGTCGTTGCTGGTGAATGCCTCCGATAACAATGCCATCTACAAATGTGAAGTTCAAAATGCTGCTGTCGACATACCGTTATTTGCGACAAAAACTTTGGGCGTACACTGTAAGTAAATTTCATAGACTAATCTCGATGTTCCCTCAACTATTCGTTATCTTCGCTACCCATTTAGTTCCACCGGAGACTGTCAAGATTAGCGTTGCGCCCAAGAATCTTGTGCCCGGCATTCGAGCGAAACTGATCTGTGATTCCAGCTCCAGCAATCCACCGGCTAAGATCAGCTGGTGGAAGGATGGCATTCCAGTTGAGGGTCTGAATCTGGCCAATAGGCCAGGCCTCTGGGGCGGTTCTGTTTCTACGCTGGAAATGCATGTGAACATTACCCAAGATCTCGATGGATCCATTTACACCTGCCAGAGTCACAACGAAGTGTTGCAGCGCAGCGTGCACGAGACCATCAACCTGGACATACTCTGTAAGTGCTCCACTAACACCAACTAATATGCCCAGTCTGAATGTTAAACTCCGTTGTGAATAGTTCCGCCCAAGTTCGATGTGGCTCAGGTGACCAGCTTTGTGGGTGTGGAGGGTGCACCACTGCAGGTGGAGCTGCATGCGAGTGGTAATCCCATGTCGATAAGCTATACTTGGACCAAGGATGGTCTGCCCATTAGCAACAACGCACTCAGCGGACAGCGTTTGATCTCTGACGGACCCCGTCTCAACATAAGTCGTCTCAGCCGCAACGATGCTGGCGTCTATGTGTGCGAGGCACTCAACACACAGGGCACAGTCATGCTGGAGGTTCAGGTGATTGTCGAATGTAAGTAGTTGTCGCCTCAGCCACCCCCAAGTTACCCCGTTTGCTGATATTACTCTTCGCAATTAGATGCACCCGTTATTACCTCAGTCACCGAGGGTCAGAGTTTTGCCTCTGGGGTACAGGCTGTTCTCGCTTGTCAAGTCCAGGCCCTGCCATTGGATGCATCACATGTGCGTTGGTCTCGACCCGGCTATGATTTTGCCACACGCACCACTTCAACATTCGAGAACAGCACTGCCCTGTTGCACATCGAGAATGTGCAGCGCGGGGATATCGGAAATTTCACTTGCACCGTGGACAATCAACGTGGCCCGCCTGCCACACAGAACGTGTTGCTCGTCGTACAAAGTAAGTAGCCCAGTTAACCCCAAAGCTTGTTCAGAACAGCAGCGAGATTTCAACTTGTATTATTTTGTAGCCTCCCCGGAGATTGACCATACTCCGGCCTACACACGCTTTGCCGCCCGCCTGGGCGTTCGGGCTCAGCTCATTTGCCGTGCTTTGGCCTCCCCGCAGCCCAGTTTCATTTGGCGTCGCCATGGCAAGGATCTTAAGATGCAGCGACGCAACAAGTTCACAAGCGTCGAGCGTCAGGAAGATCCACTGCACTTTGAGTCCGCACTGCTGGTGGAGAGCACCTCGGCGGATGATTATGGACAGTACGAGTGTGTGGTGCGTAATTCGATGGGTCAGGCCAGCACCACACTGGAGTTCAGTAAACCCTCCCGACCGGATGCGCCCCTGCAGCTGCGTGTGGGCAATGTGAGTGATACGAGCGTGGAGCTGATGTGGACACCCGGTTTCGATGGCGGCATGCAGGTTTATTATCGCCTACGCTTCAAGCAGCAGGGTGAGGATAAGTACAAGTATGTGGACGCCAAGGTGGGTCAGCAAAACATCACGTTGGAGGGTCTCAAGCCGGGCGGCACCTACCACTATTCCGTGATGGCGCACAACGAGGCAGGTGGCAGCAAATTTGTGCCGGACATTAAGCTGACGCTGTCAAAGGGTTCGCAGCCCCATTCGGCGGAATATACCGAAAAGGATGAGCTGCCCAATGTGATGATCATTGGAATTACCTCCGCAGCGATGGTGTTGCTTGTGTTGAATGCGGCTCTTGTCGCCTGGTTTGTCATACGACGTCAGAACAAGACACAGGGAGAAACGGAACCGAGCAACGATGATGCCTACTCCAAGGATGACAATCAGTCGGTCTATAAGGTAAATAAACATCGAACTAATTGCAAATATTGAACTGCAGAACTGATTGGCCTAATCCTAACCAGCTGCCCATCACTGCTTTGCAGGCGGATGTGCAGAAGAAGGCGGCCGCCTCCACCTATTTAGTGGAGAATGTGGACATCATACAGTCGACGGCCTATCCGCCCAAATATCAAGAGAGCTCTATGTGCACACCACCCTATCCGCTGTGCAATCCGGACTTCACCCGCACCCTGCCCAATCCGAAGCGGCACAGTCAACGCAACAGTGCAACGGGCATGATTGACGGAATGCCGATGCGTGCCAAGGATGATCATATGCTGATCTCCAATGGCCTCTATATACCATCACCTTCGCCCGCCTCCTCGCTGGTCATCAAGGGCAGCTACATATCATCGCCATCACCAGCGCCGCCAGCCGATGGCTCCTATTTCAATATGAGCGACAAATACATGTCCTATCCACCAGTGGTAAGTTTATAAAGAATCTACTCATAATACTTTACCTCGCTCCTCATTAGCGAATTCCAAAAAAAATTAGTTCATCTGTCTAAAAAAAAAATAAAATTAGTGTTATTCACCCGCACAAATTATATGCTTGTTATGTGAAAAATGATCTCACAAAGTCTATTTTAAAGTAAATTAAAATTAATTAGTAGAATTTTAAACAAAACAAAAACCTTTCCGCACTTCGTAGAGTTGACCTCAGTTTGAGTGTTGTTATTAATAATAGCTTATTAAATTTAATAACCCCTCTTTTTCCCCCATTTATTTCTCTTCTCTCTAATTTACCAAAATAGACCTACTAAAAGTGGAGCAGTACGTCAAAGACGAAGACAACCAACACCAGCCAAATCCCAGCTAGACTGATTGACATCACCAAAAAAAAAAAAAACAAAAAACAATAACACCAATGGATGGATTAGATTTTGAGTCGCCACAAACTCAATAGGAGATTTTTATGTTTTTGCTTTGGGATTGGTTGATGCAAGTTGCAAGTTTTTGGATTTCTGTTTATAGTTATTACTAAGTGACGTTGATTATTATGGAGCGCAAATGGTGGAGACATGTTGAATGTATTTTGAGAAAAGACATTTGCATGCGGCGCTCGAAGGCTGTGATAAGTACCTGTTCCCAAGGCTCTCTCTCAACTCAACCACTCGGTTCGGCCGCATCACGATGGCCACGCAACACGCAACATCAAAAATTGTATCCACATCAATCAATGCATGCGACGCCGATGGCAATGGATTTGCCTTTGGGGCAGGTGCGCAAACCCCCCCCCCCCCCACACTCTACAAATGCTTGCCCCCCTCAACACATACAAACAAATCGAACCGACAAACGACACAAACAACAACAACAACAATATAAGAAAGAAGCAGCAGCATTCGTAGAAAGAACAACACAACAAAAAAAAACTCAAATATTAATTTGTAGGCATTTTTTCTCGATATTAAGTAGTAGCAATTACGATTTTTAGCATTTAGCATAAATATTATCGAGTCTGTCGAGTCGAGACTCATTCTCATTAGCAGTTGTTCAAGTTTAAGCTCTAGACATACCATATATAATCATACAAACACACAAACAGACATATATATATATACATATATATATATATATGTATATGTACAACCCTAAGGCCCGTTAAGCGTAACGATATTAAGCATTTAATAGTGAAGCGATTCGAAATCACAAATAAATACCAGAAAAATCTTCAAAGCATACATCAATTATAAACTACTTTTAAGCGTGAGTGTCGTTAGATTTAAGTGGCGAATAGATATATATATATATATATATATATATAAGTGCATACATATATACATACATATACATTTACACATACATCTATATATATGATATACCATATTTACACAAATTCAACGACTTTTTATCATGCATGACAATAAATTATATACATGATAAAAAATGCGGAAAACGCGCAAGCGCCAAAAATTATGCTAAAAACACAACAGAAAAGCTAAAATGGAATAAATTGTTAATTCAAGTTAAAATTCAAATCTAGATCAGGCTAAGCATGTGTACCATACGAAATCAAATTTAAATAAATTATATATAATTAATGTAATAAATATTTAATGCATTTTAAATCATAAACAAAAAAATATTTAAAAAAAAACCAAAAAAAATACATGAAAAAATCATACAAAAACACCCAAAACAAATTTTTGTAACTTTAAAGACGAGTATTTGAATAAATAACTTACAAATTTTTGAAAATTATAAAATCTACATATTTTTTTTTATTTTGAGGGTTTTTTTTTTTTGGTTTTAACCGTTGGATTCTTAACGCCCACGATTGCCCGTGGTTGCCCCTGTCCCTGCCTCTGCCTGATTCATTATGCACAAATTTGTCTATTTGCCATCAATCAGCGTTTGGCTTTGTTCATCATTTTTGAGCCACCATTTTTTACTGGACTGCGGGTTCTAGGGTCCCATTAAGTGGGCGTGTCGACTTACACCTTAAATGCCGACTAATTGTTTTTCGGTGCCAGACTTTGCGGCGCTCGAGTCGGCTTTTTGTTTAGAAATTGTATTAATTAGTAGCGCTGCTGGTTCGCTTAATTAATGACAATATTTAATAATATTTATTTCTTCATTTTTAGAGGCTGCATTAGCAGATCATTGAATTAGTCTGGGACAGCTTTCACTGCCCCCAGTTTAAAGCTTTTTACTTGCCAGGTGGTCTACGTTAGGATTAATCTGAATCTGGGTAAAAGAAAATCGACAATATTGGAAACTCAAATATTAAACAAATTAAATTTGAATATATGACAGTTATAAATTATTCTTGACTATTTTTTTATTTTTTAAATCAGAGCACTGAAATATTAATGAATTAAATAATTTGCAATATTTAAATAATTTGTTGTAAATGGTTTTGCTTCGTTTTGAATTTTTCAATTGATTTTTTTGAGTATAAATTACTGTTATGCCACGTCCGCAAAATGTTAATTATTTACAATCAAAGTTGCATTTAAAAGAATGAGGAGAGTGCAATTGCATATGAATTTAATTTGAGAATAACAACAAAAATTTTTTTACTATCAAATAAAATAAATGTTGCTTTAATTACCATGTTGGCTGCTGTCATTGCAACATTCGGTGGCAGCCTATGCTGGAAACCTATAATAGTCTCGATTGCACTCAGAAGCAAATAACAAAAGGACCATTAAAATTAATTTTCAGCATGTTTTAAGTGCGTAGAACGAGTGTCAACAGCAGCAACAACAGCAACAACAGCAACAGCAGCAACAACAGCAACAACAGCAACAACATCAAAACAAAAGCAATGCATAATTAAATACAGTGAATTCATTAAATTTTAATTAAAACATTTGAACGGGCAATGGATTTTTATTTTACTTGAGTTTACAATTGCAGAGCAACAATACAAATTCAACAGCGATTTGCGAATACTCTCAAGGAATTTATTTATTTATTTTTAATAATATAATATTATTATTACTTTAAGAGTTGAATTTCAATCTACTTCATTCTTCATTGCAATATATGCTTGTAAGTGTTACGCAAGGCTTACTGTACATGTCAACTGTAGTGTATTATAGGAGCTACCTACGACGACAGCTTTGAGCCAAGTGAGGCAAGAGAGGCAGCCAGCGAGGCTAACAGAGGCAAGAAACGGAAAACTTCATTAAAAGTGGGCAGCAGTTGGCAGCAGCCGTTGCCAGCAATTCACAGAGTTTGGAGAGGGTATGTGGAGGGGCGTAGGGGAATGTCTGTTGGGTTGTGTGTTCGCCTCTCGGTTCTAGGCATGTTCTAAGCACTGACTGCCAATGTGACGACGCCCGGCTCGACTTCACTTCCTGTGCTCGACTCCGTCCAGTCCAGTCCACTCTCTGGTCGCCAGCCCCAAACTACAAGCTGACTGCAATCGAACGCATAATCATATTTAATAAGCGCGTCGCAGTCCACAAGTGAAAAGGCTTCGTTCAGTTGCTGTTCCTAGTGATGGCTGTCTGTTCTCCTCCCGTTGTTGTTGCTGCCGTTGATGTTGCTGATGCAACAAGTGCGGCCAGAACAAGACACAGATGTGCAGAAAACCGGTTCGACGTTAGCAGCAACAGCGCTTTAGCGCAATTTGTTAACCTGGCTGACAAACTGTTGCCTGCTGCTGCTGCTGGCTCGCCTCCTGTTTCCCCCCCCCCTAGCACTCTCTGCTGCTGACTGCCGACTGCCGACTGCTGTAAAAAATAGGTGCGAGTGCAATTAAGAGCCTGTCTGACCAGTTCCGACTGAACGTAAACGAGTCGAATCCTGGCCGGCAGCGAGCACTTCATTCATAAAATTACGCGCATGTTACGTGATGTTGACGCTAGATAAGAACCAAAAGAACCTCGTCCACAGTGAGTGCCAGCTGGAGCCTGGAGCCCGCAGCCCAGCCCAGTTAGGGCCAACGCCAACCTGTTGACGTGCTGGCCAGTTTGCGGAAAAAATACTTATATATAGATTACTTAGATTTCAGCCAAGCTGACTGCCTGACTGGCAGGAAAAGTGCAGCGGCATAAGAAAAAAAAAACTCGCTTTTCTTGGTAATTAATGAAAGCTGCCACGGCTCAGGCTCAGGCCTGACGCTGACGCTGAGGCAGAGGCAATAACAACTGCAGCAGCTTAGCTACTGTTGTCGGCAGTTATTAAAATGTTGCGATAAGTTTTGCCACGGTCCCGAGACGGGCCGAGACACATTTGTATGCAAAGTGCCAACAGATTCTGTTCCTGCGACGCGCAGGAAGTTGTCGCTGAAAGTGATATTGAAAACTGCCCGCAGAATGGATTACTTCCTTTGCCGCATAACCGAAGAGTCCCCAGGTGTCGGGGTACCATTCAGTTGCTGATGAATCTTTGCTTTACGATTAAAAACATTAAAATGCTCTTCAAACTTTCAGACTGAATGAAGTCTAAGCGGACTCTGCCGAAGAGTGGCTGCAAATGGCAAAAATGGTTAAGCTTCAGCATTTTTAATGGCAACAAACTTAAAGGCCAAGCAAATTGGCGTCCAACTCAAGTTAAAGCTAAAAGACTTAATACAATGTATAATTAGTCTAAATATGAAAGACGTAAAAAAGCCAACAGATTCTCAGAACTTTTGGGCAAAACTTTGAGCAATTTCTCAGATGATTCGTGGTTCCCAAGTTGAAGCAATAAATATAATTTCTTTCATTTGCGGCACTTGACGCATGTCTTGAACTATTCTCACACCTCCCACCCAACGCGTTGCAAGTTTGAAGAGGGGATGGGGCAGTGGCGCTTGAAATGCCCGCATGTCTTGATAATCAACTGCCACGCCATTTAGCATCATTAAATTAGTAGGTCAAAACATCACCACAGGCCATAAAAAATGTCACAGCTTAGAGGAAAAATGCACTTGTAACAAAATCAACAGAGGAAGGGAAGGGAACGACGAGGGGGTTGTGAAAAAAAAATTAGATGTGAAGTTAGAGAAAAAGCATTTAAAAATATGGAAGCCAGCGAGAGTATTTAAAATGTGTTCTGTCACTCTCGAGACAAAAAAAAAATGAAATGCTGGCATTTTTGGGGTCTGTGACATTTGTCAGTTTGTGTACATAATCTGTGGCACAATCGTAAGCAGCGTAATTATCTATGTCAACGAAGAATTTTCTCAGCGTTTAATTCTCTGGCTGGAAACTCAAGTGGCCAATGGCCAGCAGAAAATTGCCTTTGGACAATTGGAACGTTTAAAAATTTAAACATTTGATGCGGCAGTTATGTAATTTTCAAGATGCGCCACAAAGCCTAATGACAAATTTAATGCGCCACTCGTTTTGGGACCTGGGGGGCAGACACATGTCGACAAGCAAACAACACCAAACAAACAACACATTGAGACGCCTCTGGAGTGCTTTGGCTGTTTCTACTAGAGTTTGAGTGAGTATGCATCTGTGTGTGTGTGTGTGTGACCTTTAAGAGAAGTTGGAGCCGCATTCGGAGTCACAGTCGCGCTTAGGGCCAGAGTTGGGAGTTTGAGTGTTGCATGTGGCCCCCATTTCAAGTGGCAAGCTTGGTTGGCTGTTTTTTAAGTTATTAAAAAATTAAAGCAGAAAAACTCTTGCTGCCGTTTCTATTCATGCCACGAAGGGGGCTGAACACATTATTCACTCATTAAAATCATCAGTTTAATAGCCAGAACATAGCTTGAGCACAAAAAAAGCGAAATTATATTTTTTCCACGAGCTGCTATAAGGAATTATTAACTAAAAATGGTAGACAAGATCGCCGGCGTACATACATATAAATGGAAAAAACATCGCAAAGCCATGGGACTTTATGCTAATACGCCACAGGAAAACAGAAACAGAAATGGGAAGAACGAGGGGAGTACTCCGAACATGTCTTGGATTAAATATTAAGGTGCTGACCTGACGACTGCCAATGTGCGCTACACCAGCTAAGCTAATGCGAATATAAAACATTGAAGTTGGCAACTAGATTATGTGGTTATTTTATACACGCACACACACAAATATTTATGATAAAGGATTAAAGTGATAAACAAAAAAAAAAATTTGAAATTCAATTTTATTACATTTTTATGTGTGGTTATTTTAGTAGCATCAAGTATGTCATTAACATTCAATTATATTTGCACTATTTATAAATTAAATTAAATACGATTTGGCAAAACAGATGTAATTAAAAAACCCAATTTATTAATAGTTTTGCATATACAAATAAATCATATTTTATTGTATTTAACTGAATTCAAAAAAATATGTACATTATTATTGTGTTTTTTTTTATAAAATAACTGCGGCAGTAAATATTTTTTCGTTGACAATTGGACAGCTGAAATCCTGTTATTTGTCATGAACTTTTGATTATTTGTAAAACAAATCAATACTTGTATTAAATTCATAATATTTATTTTTTTGGTTCCGACAGTTGGTTGGCTACTGTCGCATAATAATCTATAATCCAGAATGTATTTGTTGCATTAAATTAGATTTTTCTCTATTTAGAATTAGGCTTTATCTAAACATATGCAACTATTTATGTTGACAAACAAATAGGCAACAGTTAAAATGTAAATGAGATGAGAAATATGAGTAGATATGAGTATCGTGTAGTTAATTAATTGCTGATATAACTTTATAAATTGCATATTTAATGCATAATATTATGAAGCATAGATATTTGTTTTTATTTAAATAAATTTTTAATGTGAGTTGTGTGGGCTAACACGTTCAATTAGAAAATGCTAATTTACTACAAAACGACCTCTGAACTTTTATCAAATTTAATGAAGCCAATGTTGTTGTTAAGTTTGAGGCAGGCCAACAAAGTGCTGCTCATTCATTTTAACAAGGCAAATGATTTGTTATTGCCGCGGTACAAACAACTGCGGACCATCCGTAAGACAGTCCCAAAATGGCCATTGCAGTGCAACCATAAAAAAGATGAAGCGATTTGCAGCCACTGTTGTAATTGTGCCGCTTAGCCGAACGTCGGCGTCAACGGCGACGGCGACGGCGACGGCGACTGCGACGTCGAGACAGTGAATTAAAAGCTGAAGAAAAACGACAACAGCTACACGAAGTACGCGAGCACATAAACTTTTGCCACTGCCTATATAAACACATATATATACATATATATACATACAGACATACATACATACATACATACATACATACATATATAGCTACATACAGAAGTGCTACAGATACGAATGTGAGGCAGGCCTTACCGCAGACACTGGCAAGTGACGAACTGACTGTCGATGGGCAGAGGGGAGGTGTGGAGGATAAGGGTTGCGAAATGGGATGGACTGGAGATTGGGTTGGGGTTGCTGGAGGTAGCCTGGCAGCGGTGCCGGGTATCAACGAACGAATGAGTGAGCGAGTATCTTGGGAATCGTCACAGGCCTGAGAATAATTAATTCCCACGAATTAATGTGCACGGCACCAGCACCAGCAGCAGCAACAGCAGCAGCAGCAGCAACAGCAAAAGCAGCAACAAGAACGGCAAAAACAACAAGTGCTTTGCCTTGGTGAGGTGTCTTAAAGGAAGCTTGCGGCTCAGCCGTGGCACAAGTGTAGCGGCGGCTGTGTATCTCAATCTAGTTGCCGAGCTGCTACAAGTTGAAGCTTAAGTTACGTTGCCTTTTCCTTTTGCCAGCACCAAGAAATTAATATCTCTGATGCAGCAGCAACAGCAAACCCAACAACAACAACATGAACATCTACAGAGGAGCCTCTTTTTGGCATCGCTTTACCTGCCACAGTTGCTACAAATTATACGCAGCTTGAGAAACAGCCAAACTGCTTGTCAAGCAGCAGTTTCAACCAATCCCCCCCCCCCATCCCATGCTCGCACCCTGATGTACTTTCTGAATCACTTGAATGTATTTAGTCACCTTAATGAATTCTACACATGATGTACTGGGATTTTGCGACAAAAGCCTGCACAGATTTGCCACCGAAATGTTGCACAGAGCTATCAAAGTTTCCATAGGTAACACCGACAACCCTTAGCACCATCCCTTCCCATTCTCATTCCCATTCCGGCCCAGTTACAGACTTTAAAATTTTATGCGAAACGCTTTTGACGTCATGTGTTTTGCATTTCATTATTTTCTCGGTCTGCAGACGACAGAAGTGCTACAAATTAGAAAATCACCTCAAAAACTCTGAAGTGTGATTAGTGACTGTACAAACTGTGATTGGAGGGAACTTGATATTTATAAAATGACTATATAAAAATTCATATGTAATATAATAATAATAATAATAAAAAAAATTAATTACTTTATAGAAAATTGTACTTCAAAAATTAAACAAATGATTTACGATATAAGTATATTTAATATTATAATTATAATTTATTTTCTGTTTTATAATATGTTGATTTTAATTAGAAATGCTTCCACATCATTCATTTTTGATATATTAATATCCGAAATGTTATTCTTTCTTCTATAAACCATATTTTATTAACAACTTTCACCACTTACTTGTTGCCTTTCCCTTTTCACTTAGGAATTTTAAAACGTTCCTTATGAAGTCACCATTACCTGGCATCTCCAATGCTAAGGAGCTTTTTTCTTGGGCTATATTAAATAATTATAATTTTAATTAAAATAGATTAAAGCCGTGTTGTGTGCTCGAGCGCCTTGTGAGGTGATTAAGTAAAAAAGACAGACAGACAGCCAGGGGCGTCAGGAGCCTACAGCTTCTTCCATTGCTCCTGGTGCTGCTCCCTCTGCTCCTTCTGCTGCTACTGCTGCCGACAAAAGTGGATGGAGAAAGGAACAGCAAGGAGCTATAGAATCTGGAGCAAGTGGCAGGCAGATGAAAAAAACACAAATCACTTCAAGTTGTTGATGTTGCTGTTGAGATTATGACGATGATGAAAAGCTCGCGCTGCTTTTCCTATGCACAATGTGAAAGAAAACCCAAACAAAACAATAACAACAACAACAACAATAACAACAACAACAAGTGCTCACAGGGCTAATGGGAATAGGCCTCGAGGCAAAAGTCGGGATTACAAAATGAAAAACTTGGACGTCTAGGCGTTGATGAGCGCTTTTGGGATTCGCTGTGGTAATAGCACCAGACTCTAATATCTGTATGCATATAATTATAATTAGAAAAACCTTAAGATACATTTTTACTCCTAAAGCATTATTAATAATATTACGTATTTTAAACTTATCCAAATTCTTTCAATTACTTGAAGCTATCTCTGATTATGGGCTATTGACGTAATATGATTTTGGCCTAATGTGTACCCAGATTAGTTACTTCTATGTGACTGATGGGAGTAATTGCCGAAATTCAATATCTCGTCCTAATAGACAAATCCTGATTGAAACTGTCACATTAAAGTCAAGGGCAACTACAATTTTCAGTTACTGTAAATCTCCCAACAATATCCCTTTCAAGTGGCCGGGCCACATCCTCGCCCGACTGTCGCCAAATCCAACAAATCCAAATCTGAGACACACACAGAAAAAAAGAGTATAAACAAAATCTGACTTCCGCTTTGGCCTCTGGCTGAACTGCAGGTCAAGTGCAGACACACACACACACACAGGATAGTTGCCCGGTTTAGGATCTGGCTTGCAACTTGATCGCCGACAACCGATGTCGACAAATTAATGTGGCCGCCGCAGTTGAGCTAAGGCCTTGGTTAGATAACCATCGTTGCCATGAAATCCGATGCGGCTTACTTGAAATACTTGAAACAAGTTTTGCCAGCCTTTTTGAGACGATGTGTTGATATTTGAATTCAAACAAATGCCAGCTCGACCGTTGACATAATACTCATAAATAATGCCAATTGGCCGGCGGTTTTGTGTTTGTGTGTCCTTCCGATGTGGCACACAGTTTGTTTGTTGTCTGCAGCCCCGACAACAACACCTCAGAGGCAGTAATTAGCCCGGCTCACAGATGCTGTCCTCGTCTGCCTGAGAGCTGAGCAGCATAGGGCACCCATGTGGCATTCATCATGACTGACTGCCGTTGGCTGTTGTCCCAGCGTTTGTCTTGGGTTTTATTTTTAAATCGCACATTCCTCTAGATGGCCTCTGGGTCCACTTGCTGTTTGGTTTTCCATCTTTATCTCTCCCGCCTGTGAGTGCTTCCTTCTGCTTGTTATTGTTGCTGGATATTTTCATGACCTTTGCGGGGGGGGTTTTTTTTATTTCACTCGTTGCTTTGTTCAATCATTTATTGATGCTGCCTCAGCTTGTGCAGCAGCAGCAGCTCCAAAAACAGCATTCAGCATCAGCAGCATTTCCTATCGCTCGACTTGGTTTTGTAGTCCCTTTGGGGCATGTATTGTATATATAAATACATGCATATGATTTCGTATTTCAATTCATGTTTTCTCTGCGGGCACACACACACACACACACACACATTCAATTAGCGTATGTGTATTGGCTTCTTCAAGCATAGCACAACACACAATTATTTTAATAATGTATTTCCCAAAAATATTTCTTCATTTTTTTTTGTTGTGCTGAAAGTATTTTTGTAGCAGACAAGCAATGTCTGTAGCCAGTGGAGCGCAAGCGACGCGTTGCCTTGCTGGCTTATAAAAATGTATCTTTAAGATACAACGACGAATATGATACAAATTGGGCTCCTAGACTAAACAGCTCGTGGCGGGAGCCAATTGTGTGCGTGTGTGTGTGTGTGTGTGTGGGTGTGTGCGCGTGTGTATTAATAATACGAAAATTGTTTGATGTTCTGTTAAGTAGCTATAAAATTTGAGAAATGAGCCCATTTAGTAGGTAGTTAGAGAGCCAAGTTTCATTTGCATGGAACATCCAACAACAGCCTGTTGGATGTGCGATGCTAGATTCCAGATCTGCTCGAGAGACGCCGACTGTGACGTGCTACTCTGCTTTGACACCTCTGTTCCTTTGTACAAGGAAACACCTGCCGTCGCTGACAGCGTTATAATAGACCCTCTGCCATGTACCAACTAATGAGCTATTGGTTCTCCCGGCAATGCATGTCAGCAGCAGCAGCAGCAGCAGCAGACGCCGAATGCGATGAGCTCCAGAGTATGTTGCCTTAATCACTGTCACTCAATTATGACATTATGGCTGCTCACGACCCCGTGGATTTACGGGTTAGCAGCTGAAAGAATGCAAATTAATCTCAGCTCTGTTTTTATTCCACAAAGAGCTGAAGTGTGCTTCGGATTGAGCCTTCGCTTGCAACAATGAATTGATTAATTAAATAATGCCCGATTTAAGTTGGCAGACACAATTTTCATTCGAAATTCATTAAGAGAAGTTTTACCACAAAATACTTTCACAGTCGAAATATATTAATTGCATTTCTGTGCGATGATGAATTTAATTTGAAAGTATTTGAAATAATCTGAAAATATGTGTGCATAAATCACTTAACTCAATTTGCAGCTCAAACATTCTTAATTCAATTAGACAAGTACAAGTACGAATGTGAGCACATTGGTTGCATATTCGCCGACTTGCAACACAATTGATCAAACTTATCGCATATCAAACAATAAGCGCAGCGCAGAGCACCGAAAACAAGACGACCCCAAGCCCATTCCCATTGTATATGTGTGTGTGTGTGGGGGTGTGTGTGTGAATAGAAGCACCTACCCTAACCAAAAACCAGATACGCTTCCTGTGGCAGTCCCCAGTCACCTCAGTCCCGGATCCAACCACACGTGTCAAAGCAAACGGTAAACGGCAATCGCCGCACCTTGCGCAAATGTTGTCGAAAACGGTGATGAGGTTAAGGGAGGGCGAATATATATATATAGGAAATGCACAGAGGGAGGAGGAGGAGAGAATGCGAAGGAGTTGCTGCTCCATAAGTGGCACGTCCCACGCTACATATTTGTACAAGTTTATGGCGACAAGCGATGCCATTTGCCTTTGCCAGCTGATGACTGGCCCGATACTAAACACATGAAAGCTCCCATATCGAGCCAAGTCGAGAGAAAATATTGCACGGATTTTGTGGACGGCGGCACAACAGAAAGTGTTAAGTGTGTGGATATTTTTTTTATTTAAATGTAAGAAACCTTACGAGCAACATCAACACAAACAACAACGGAAAAGCGGAACAGTTGAACTTATCGACAAAATATAAAGCTGAAAGTCAGCCGTGCAAAAATTTGCATGCAAGTCAAGAAACCAACCGAAACCAAGATGTAAATGCGAATGAATGTGTGTGTGTGTGTGTTCGTGTGTGTGTGCGTGTGTACATTAAGATGTGTGTGCTTAGCGATAACACTTTGACAGGATTACGCCTGCCTAAGGACCGCATCAAAGCGTGAAGTCAGCAAGCAAAATCACATAGTAAAAACCGATATCAGCGCAACTTTTTGCGCCTTCGTCGATGGCCAATTGAAAAGACATTTGCTGGCACATTTGGCCAACTCAATTCCACACGATGCTTGGCAAACTTTAGCATGACTTAAAAGTTATGAATCCAGTTTGGTCCCTATTTGTTGCTGATGCCCAGCACGTGAGGTAATTTCTAATATTTAACTCTAAATTAAGTTAAAAAGAGGCTGTGTCCAAGAGGGGTTCGAGGCACGTCTGCTGCGGTTGGGCACCCAGCACAGCAACGCTCAGCACAAAACAGCAGAGCACAAAACTCAGCTCCATTTAAGGAGGTAGTCGGTAGGCAAGAAGAACAGTCACTTTAAGATTTTACCAGGCATATTTTATTGCAAAAGTCCCAAGCCCAAAAGCAAATGATGCAATAGGAGATGCGGCAGCACTAAACTTGAGGTTAGTTGTCTGGACAGTTGGTTTATTGGTCACACTTGGGCTCGCACATAATTTATGTGGGAATTGCGAGCCAAGTCATTACCATCACCATCACTCAGCTCAGTCAGGCAATTCAGATAGCTGCAGAGACAGAGACAGACTGAGATACTGAGAGTTACCTAGGCCAGGCTCGAATGAATTGTGTGAACTAAATTAAAACCAAAACGAGTACAAAACATATGCGAATTATGTCCAATAAGGTATATGAGACGAGCGGATACCCTATGCCCAAAAAGAACACACAACTTAGAAAACATGAGATTTCAGATCAGGTCAAAAATTAACTACTTAAGCTATGAATTGTAATTTTGCTTTATATTTTATAAAGTTAGTTTTTGTTTAATAATAATTACTATAAAATTAGCCATATATAATATTTGTTTATAGTTCAATTCCCAAATACAGGAGCTATTATTTTCTATATAGATACTTTTGTCATGATTGTATTTCAATTAACAATATTGATTGCTAGTCGTTGAGAGTAGGTATTACCCAATCCTTAAGCAATCGTTTCCCAACTCATTGACACCCTTTCCGAGAGTTCTGCACATCGAAACGAAGGCCCACAAATGCAGATCATGCGCTGACTTTCCAGTGTTTCCCTGGTCTGAAGCTCCGTTTCTGTGCACCGTGATCTGTGTGCATTGGGAACTAAGAACCTAAGAGTCCACATGAGTCCAACTTGGCGAACATTTCCACTGCTCCCTCACCCCGCTCGTTGTTTTTCTTTCAAGTTGATTGCGTGTGGCAAGCTTCCGTTCCCAAAGCGCAGCGCAGCGCTGCATGCCGCTAATTGTTTTGTACTTGAGAAACTTGCGACCGCTAAAAGTCAAACAAGCATTTATTAAAGTTATTAAAAACAAGAAGTTGCAATTGCACTTCAAAACCGTATTGCGTGCGTGGAGGTGGAGGAACATGCGCAACTCCGTGTAATCACAGCTGCCTCCTAACAAAGAACGCACTGATTAGTTGCCACGCCCCTATCATCTGCCTATGGCTATGCTTCTACTGTAGCCGCTGCCACTGCTGCTGCTGCCACTGCTGCTGCTGCTGCTGCTTTTGTTATGCAAATTAGCAAAGCCTAAATCTGCCAGTGTTTGTACAGTGTACAATCTTTACACCCACTCATCCATAAGCCCGACACACAAAATGTTATAATTAATTGCCTGCTCGATATTTGGCATCCAATTACTACGCTGCTCATTGACCGACCTCTTTCTCTCCGCCTCCCACTGACAGACAGACAGATGGACAGACAGACTGACAGACAACCCACGCTTGGCCGGCGTGAATCGATAAAATAGTAAAAGCGCTGGCCAAACTATATATATTTATGGATATAGATACTTTATGCTTTAAACAGGTTCCAAGAACAAACACTCATCAGCAACGGAGCAGCTTTTGATGCCACTCTGATTGCTGTAGCTGTTGTTGTTGTTGTTGTTGCCCCAACATCCGCTTAAAGTCCCCACACAGCAGCGACGGGGGCGTCGTCGTCGTCGTCGTCGTCGGCATCAGCTGCCAACGCACAGTTGTCAATTCTTCGTTTTGGAATTGAGCAAAGTTACAAATTTATTTGAAGTGTCAAAGTGCTGTTTAATTGTTAGCTTTCACACACATAAATTTCGCACATGCACAAGTGCATTTTGCACTTTCAATTAATGTGCAAATATTGTTGCAATTTGAGTTAAGTATTTGCTGGGCAAATATATATTAGTTTCGTGCAACATATATTGCTCCACTGTGCATGGGCCTGAACTTGATTTGAGACTTGTGTGAATTCTGGTTTGAAGTCGTGGCTCAAAAAACTGGATTTGGTGCTTGGGATTTTTATGAATGAACGCGAGTGGCACCAACAAACACCAACTATATTTGCAACAACAACAACAACAGTTCCAGTTCCAGTTCCAGTTTTCCATGGCCATTTGCGTTTACTACTACGCTGCTGGTGCCGCTGCTTTTGCAAACTGCTTTTGGCCAAGATACAAGATACAAAATACAAGATACAAGCACACATGTGAGGCGGGTGCTTGCCTGGGCAAATAATAAACATGAAACGCTTGCAGGTGTATTTCTAGCTCTTTTCCCGTGGCCAAAGCCAAAGACTCGAGTTTCATCGCTCCCTGCGTTGGCCACAGTTCATTAATAAAATTCACTGAAGCGAAGCAACTTTGCTCAGCTGCCCATTTATATCCATCTAGGTATCTTTCTCTCTCTCTCTCCCCCCCCTCTCTATCTCTTTCTCCTCTATCTTTGTGTGTAAATGTATCTGTATCTATCTATAGGGATATCTTAGTTATTCTAGTTTTTTGTATTTATTGTTGTTTTTGTTTTCAACAAAACGTAACTAATTGAATAATAATCCCTGAATTTCCATATGAATAGCCGATTAAGACATGTTACTCATTTAACATAAATGCTTTAGTTCGGCGTCAATCATCGGAATTGGCCAAACGCCTGAGTAGGGAATTCAGTGTGGAGTGGAGCAGAAAGCGGTGGAGGAGCTGGAGCTACCAAATTCGATACAGCTTACTGTAGCTTTATGATATACTTAATTGTGCTTATATATGTATCATTCTGTGAGTGTGTGTGTGTATGTGTGTTACCTTATTATTTCCTCTTCTATTTTTTGTGTGTGCTTCATAAGCTGCTTTGATGTGTAGTCAGCTAACCAAAAAACGCTCCAAATTAACACGAATTTTCTATGTGAAATAAAGCAAAGAGATCATTTGAATTTTGTCTTTTGTGCTTGGCATATTTACAAAACTCAATCAGTTAAAATAAAGCTGCTAAAATTATGATGAATCATCCTTTGCATTCAGAATGTTCATTTTGTTAATTTGAATGAATTTGTATACATGAAATAACATAAATAGCCACTTCAATAGTTGTATAAATTGATTTTCGCCCAGCTTAACAATACTTAAAATAATTTATGGTTAGCAAAAAAAACACATTTTGAACCACAGCAAAAAAATCAAATAACTCAATCACAAAATTAAACCGGATTAAAAAATTTGTTCAAAGAGTTGGCTGGAATTAAATACTGTGCAAACCAAGTGCTGAAGTCTTTTAAAGTGCTCAATGTGGATAAATTTTGGTTGGAATCCATGTCCATGTCGGTTTTATTCTTAATTTTTGTTTTTTGGAACATTTCCCCACTGACAGCTGCCAATTGTTCAATTATTGCACTGTGGATCCTTGGCTCGTTGGCTGGTTGACTGCTGGCGCAGCATTTAAATAAAACTCCAACTATCATTTAATCATAAAAAATGCATGCGCCTATAGAATAAATCCCAATGCGTCAATTGTCCCATTCCCGGCTTGAATCCGTCTCTCGGCTCTGTTAATTGCATATCAATGCAGCATCAGCAGGCTCAGGATCAGCAGGACAACAACCCAATCCGTTGGCAGGATGCTGGCTGGATGCCTGCCTGCCTGCCCAGGCATCAGCTAGCAGTTCATCAGAGTGTCATTGACAGCAACAGTGTCGCAGTCAGCGTCGATGGATGCCGTCTGCTGATAGTTGTAGCCACGGATGGCAATTAAACTGATAGACTTTTAACGCATTTTGTGATTTTAATTATTAACTTGACAATTCGATAAGCCAGCATTCCATATATGTTCCCATTCCAGAGTATGTTGCTCTTCTCTCTTTCAATCTCTCCATCTCTCTCTGTCTCACTTTATCTCTATCTCACTCCTTCTCTATCGTCGACACTGACTATCTCTCTTCTTGTATGATAAATGCCTTTTTAATGACTTTAATACACGCGTGTGTGTTTGTTGCAGGGGCATGTCTGTGTGTTTGCCACCATCAGTGTTGTGCATGTGGATTTTCCACCAAAACATGCTAAATTCAACAAAATACGGCAAATATGCATATAAATTTAATTAAAATATTCTTTTAAATTTTTATATATTTATTTTATACTAATTTACGGTTTGTCAATAAAATAAATTTAATACAATTTGTTATTTAAACTGTCGGAAAAAATATATTTATATTATTATTTTCATAGCATATGCAATTTAAGCCTCTAAAGCATATTAAATAATTTTTAACTTCGCTTTAAAACATATTTTTATGAAAGACAAATCTGGCTAAAAATTCATGTTGCAACTCTGTTGCCTGTTGTCTGTTAGTGTTAGTTTCATGCTAGAGTTTATATGTTGTTGACCCTGCTGGCAACATGTGGCTGCCTCGGAAAGTCTTTGAACGTGTCCTTACTGCCATTGAATGTAGCTGCTATTGTTATTGTTGGCATCTGGCTTGTTATTGCGCATTAAGTATTGTCTTTATTTAATGTTTGCAATTTGGCAAATTTATTATGAAAGGATTTGAGTTGCCCCCAACGGTACGTACGCCAGTGTCATTCATTGCATTTATCATGCTGCACATGCAACACATTCCACATACTAACAACTGTGTGTGTGTGTGTGCCTATGTGGGTGTGTTGCGTGTGTGTGTGTGTGTGTGTAGAAACAATGCGACGCCTGTCTTGTCTATGCCAGTGCCTGACACTGATTGCAATTTTAATTTACAATAAAACTCATTAGCAGTGATTGCTGTTTGCAGAGAGGCAAGCAACCGTTAGCGCCCAGCTAAATATGCAAAGTGCTGCTGTTGGGACTAGTACTACTAATAGTATCCTCTGCCTTCTAAGTGCATATACGTGTTAGTGTATTACGAGTTCATTTACTCTATGGTCGGCATTGGGACGAACATTCCTCTCTCCTGATCGACCATGCCCCAGCCACCGACTGTCTGACCCAGCTGACTGCCTGCCAATCTCAGCATCTAGTGGCACATTTGCATCTAATGCCTGCTGCTGCATATGTGTGTGTGTGTGGTGCTCAAGCACCCTGTGGTCTTGTGTGTTGACTTTGGTAGGCATTATCATTAGCATTAGGCAACTTTATGTTGTAATGCATGCTCTTACCACCTGCCATGTTGCAGAGGCAGCAGCAACGGCAGCAGCAGCAGCAGCAACAGCAGAAGTTGCATTAACAGCAACCGCATCGCCAGCAATTGCAATCAATGTTGTTATAGCAATTGACCAATGTTTGACAATTAAATGATGTTGATTGGCATTTAGCTCAAACAGTGCAAATATCAAATTAATAGCTTAATCCATAAAATATATGAAATCATAATGAAAGAGTTGAATTAAGGAATTAAATCACTAAGAGATATTTCACTCTCAAATGTTCTGCATTTAGAAAATTTAAAGTATCTTAAAATATATATGAAATTATTAATAATCATTAAGGAGACTTAAAAGCAAGACTTCCTCTTTATTTAAGTAGTTAATATGCCCCTTTTCTGATTTATATTTTATATGGTAGTATTTCTAATAAATAATTTAATTCAATTGTTGCTTCTTTGACAAAAATGAATATTTAATAACCACATTTACCACATTTAACTTGCATTTGATTAGATTTTTACTAATACGTTTTGATTTATTGGTGAATTTGATGTTTGCATTTTGTTTTGGCAGTTCCAATAAAATTAATTTACCCGATTATTGGTCAGAATGGATTTGGTTGATTGGTGATCAATAATAAAATATAAATACTGAAATAAATTGTATAGTTTCATATCACTGATGAAATAATATCTGCGTTGTCACTTGATTTTAATTGTGAATAAGTACACAAGTACAAGTGAATACACACTCAGCCACACACACACTGCCACATACACACACACACACACACATACACATTCGCACACATAGAACTTAGATGTATAATTAAAACTGACCAAAAAAGCCAATATTGGATGGCTGTTGACATTTGTTGCATGTGTCCAATCGGCAGCTGCAGCATTTCAATAGAATATTGCAAGGCTTCGCATATTACGTATACGTAATGCAAAATGCAGCACATTACAATTAATCATCCGACAGGTAAGCCGAGCACATTAAAATCAAATATAAATTCACTCTTTCTGCGTGTAATTCTGCTTGTCATTATGAATGTATGTGTGAATTTATATTTGCATATCTATATGTATTTCTATATGGATTTGTATGTGTATGTGTGTATGTATGTGTGTTATGTGTTATGTGTTATTCGCACGCTTAAGCTGCAAATGCTTTTGGTCCATTTCAATTAAGTCCGCGACGGTTATATTAGTTAGTTAATTTGATTATGTAATGCTCTTTACGTGTATTTGTTTATCATTATTGGCTTTAATTAAGCATTATTGGCATCATTCACATATTAGCCGCAGCTTTCTGTGTGCGAATTATGTGTTAATTTAAATTAATGATCCGGGATTTGTTACCATAATCAATCGAAAAATGTATGTACAAAATGCATGTGAGGTAAATTTAAAAAGCCCTTTAAGGTAATATTTACCCTAGATTAATCGCAATTCGCTTAATCCATTAATTAAAAATACAAAATAAAGAAAACATTAAATATAATTATAAGGAAAAACAATTTACAGCTTTAACGCATAGCCAAGGCTAAAAGCACAACTGTCAACAAACAAACAAATGAAAAAATTTTAACAATTTATGGACTACGAAGTTTGAATACTCTACATTAAATTGCAATAGAAGATGCTATTTGTTTGTGCACATGCCATTGAATGTTCAGCTTTAGTTTCTGAGATAATTCGTCGTTCTTAGATGATGACATGGTATGACCATTTCACATCAAGGGCATTCAAAAGATAATACAACGAAAATTTGCACTTATGCTGATCAGATGGCTGGCAGACAGACAAATGGCCGGGCAAATGGCGAATGGCACCCTCCTCGGAGCCGCAACCAGTAGCGAGCCGTATCCTCATCCCGTTAATTTTGTATTCAACTGGGACAGACAGGCGCAGACAGCCGGCATGGGTATTGTTGATACTGGCAATGATGGTGAAGCTGTTGCTGATGCTGATGATGCTGATGCAACTGATGGTCCAGCAGCGCTGTGTTAATAATTATGGAAAATCAACGCTTCGGCATCATTTGGCAACTCATTAAAATTCATAAATTATACTTCAGCGTTTCATTAAAAAAAATTCAGCCAACAACAATTGCAGACTTGCAGCAGGGGCAGTGAAATTAACGACAAAAGTGGAAAGAATGGGTGTGGCACAGATGCAGAAAAAGTAAAGCAGCACGTTGCATGATTTATTTCAGGTTCTGTGAATCCTAAAGCCTGCGCACACAATGGAAACGTAATAAATTATTTTTTATTAATTCCAACAAATGCGAGTATGACATTTAAATAAATAAAAACAACTCAGAATAATTTAATTAATATATAAAATAAAATAAAATAAATGTGAATTGATAACAATAGACATAATTCTTTCTTAATTGAACTGAATCTTTAGCTGCATGAGAGTAATACTTGATTGCATTGAATGAATATGTTTTCTTTTTAAGTGGAAAGTGAAAAAAACATTCAATAGGCTAATTCACATTAATTAAGTTACTAAGTGAAACGATTATTAGAATATATAAAGTCAGATAAAATAATGAAAATGGAAGTAATTGCATGTTTTACTTATAAAAAATGAATAAAATATAATCTTAACTGGCTGTCATAAACTAAATATAATTTATTTGCGATTTGCTGAGTGCTTTTCAATTGTCGAGTTCAGTCACATTGCAAAAAAAAAAACAAACAAACAGGTATTTAATGTTAATTAATTGATGGTATTAATCATTAATTACTTGCATTACAATTGCAATGAGAGTTTTGTGTGTACTTACGAATCCTCTGTCGCAATGTGTAAGCTCTGTTAAATAAGTACCATTTATTTGTCCCAACAAGAATAAATATTTGCTCAACTGTTTACTGTGGTTGTGTCGCAATCGAATTACGAATTGCAGAATGCGAAATTACAGATCTAAAGCCTGGGATAAAAACAAAAATGTTGCCACTTTAGTCGGGCATTTTAGACGCAGACGAGACCTGTATAAATTAAACTTACTTGGAGTAAAAAGACCTTAATTAGTTTAATTAGTTAAATGGAGGAAACTATGAATTATAACTTAATTGATACTTTTGCTAATACGAATTATTCATTTCACTTTATGATAATCGGCTTTCCCCCTTTTTTTTTAATGACAGCAGGGTATAAAAACCAAATAAAATAACAATATAAAACATGCTTTTTTAATAAGCCTACTAGCTCGAGACACAACAAACACAACATTTAAGCACACCAAAGCTTAATAATATAATTAACAATAAATTAATACTGTATTACATTTCCCGTTTTGTTCTATACCTATCTGCATATATATGTGAAATTTCATACAATTTATTAATTTCACTTAAGCTACGGCTGAAGAAATTACTTAATATATTCCCTTTTACATTTCCAAACTTACTCAGAACTCGTAAATTGGTGAAGCACCGTTCGATGAACCGAGCCGTGCAACTCCCCCAAGCGCCCAAATAGCAAAGGCCCATCGACCGACGCTCATTAAAACACGTCAGCAAAAGGGATAAAAACCGTTTTATTGCCTACATACAAGCAAACATATATATTCGAACATTTTCTTATTTGCATTGAATCGCCATACACTGACCTTTATATAGTGTATTTGGGATATATCTGCTCTTACAATAGATATACCAAAAATATTTCAGACCTGAAAATCTAAAAACTAAATGAGTTGCATTAAAGAAAATATATATTAAATTATTTCTAAATTACTTTTATTTCGAAAAAGTTCAAAAAAAGAATTTATAAATAAAAATCAAATTTTTAGATAATTATACAGATATCAAAGAAGCTCAAACTCAGAGCTTATTATTAATAGTATATAGCTTATTATAAAGTTATATAAGGGTATTCGACCAATAGCGCACCAAAGCACAACTTTTCATATCCGACAATTTGGTATTTTTTTTATTATTTTGCCTGTCAGCGCGCAAGAAGCAAGGAGGGTGGCGGGGTAGTGAAATCAATTAATGAATTGATAAAAATTAAGTGCTTCAATTGTACGAAATTGATTTCGAGTAATAATTTTCAGCTCGAACGACGGCCAGCAAAATGTACATATATATGTAAAAATGCGCAGTATTCACTGCATTTGTGAAGGGGAAAGGCCGTGGGCAGGCGCAGATGCAGGGGCACGGGGCAGGGGCAGGATAATAATAATGTATAATGGCTACCGCCGTCGGCGATGTCGGCAGCAAAAATAACAACAACAACAACATCGCGTCTCTTTTACAGCGTGCAATGACTCCGGACAAGTTCAAAAGGCCGTCGCATCCTGGTCTGGGCAACAACAGGACGCGGACTCGGACTCGGACTCGGACGCGGAAACAGTACAACTGGCCCCAAAGGACGACTTTTCTTTCAGTTGCATAATAAAAAATAATAATCATAATTTTTTTTCATCGTTTGCTGTGCATTTTTGCTTTTGCCATTTTTAATGCACTTAGCTCACGGCTCGACTGAGCCGCATCTCAGGAAGAGCAACCGGCCAGGATCCGCCGCAGGTGTTGGTCACCGTTAGCAACGTATTTTAATGGGCATTATCTGCATCATGAAAATTAAAAACTTTATACATCTGCATTTGCCTTGTTATTGCTGATGCTCCTCTGTTTTTGTATTTGTTGTTGTTGTTGCTGCTGTTGTTGTTGTTGTTGTTGTTGCTTTCTTAAAGCACACAAATTAATTTTCCTAATTATACGACCGGGTCCAATGGCCACAATGCAATCGTAAATTAACCAAGTTTATGCGTGCTAGCAAAAGTTTTCTTGCCCACCCCTCCACTCCACGCGCAACAGCCAACAAGCTAGTTGGCCAACCGACTTGGCCAACCCGGGGCTACAACCAACGCGATAATGTTATCTAAAAAAGCATAAAGTTTTGCATCAAGGGCTAAAATCTAAATATTATTACCAGCATCCGGTTCACTGCACCGATGCGGCCCGTCTCTGATTTATTCCGCAGAACTAGTTACTAGTTACTAGGACTGTGCCTGCGCCTGTGTTCCTGTGCCTGTGCCTATGCCTGTGCCTGGACCTGGCCACTTGACTGGCCACTTTTATTTTTAACCAGTCGTACGTTGGTTGATTACAGTTTAGGGCAATTACCAGAACGGGAAAGGGGGGAAGAGATGCCTGCAGTGGGCAGTGCCTTAATTTGCTTAGAGGAAGCTGCGAGAAGGAGGCAAAGTGTGGCACAAACTACATTGCGGCTATAATTTGACATGAGGCCACAAGCTGATTCAGAAGAAGAGCATATTAGTTTTTAGACTTAACGGAATTTAAATATAAATTTTCATTTTTTTAAACCACACATTTGATTATGAAAATAACTCAAGTTTCAAGTATTCTGACAAGTTCGTAATATATTTTAATCTAATAAATCAGTCTGTATATATATAAAAAATAAATGATATACATATCAATGTTAATTTGTGAACATCTTACACTAAAGGGCAACACTAGGTCCAAATGTCCAGTTGACCACTTATCCAATTCGTGTCCAACGTTGCACAATAAGACGCGTTCCGCTGCATGCCACTTTTTTATAGCTAACAGGAAGCGAAGCGAATTGGTCCTCCTATATGGGAATGGGATAAGGGATAAAGATGGGGGGGGGGGGGGCGGGATAGGGAGACATGCGACAAAAGTGCTGATTATTGAAATTAACTGATTGTTTGTTGTTCAGCTGCATTGGCAAATTATTAACTATATTTGTAGTTATGGCCAAGTGCAAATAAGCCAGTCCAAAGCAAAGAACCAAAAGAAGTCAGGCTAAATAAAAATACATTGGAATTGCATGCAGAACAGCAGCGAGCAGTAAAGAAACTGTAAAGCAGTGCGTCGGGGGAGCGGAGCTGCGGGAGCTAAGTGAGCTGGAGCTTGGCAATATGGCCAAATGGAAATTGCTGTAAAATATGAACTACCAATTTTTGTTTGGTACTGCAGCGTATAAAAAAAACAGCAAATAAAAATGCTGAAACTAAAAGCAGTCGACTGGAAGATGCCCTGTGCGTTGTTCTAAAGAAAAAGTTAATTGTTAATTTTTATCATTAATTTACTTAATACACTAAGTAAAAATACACATTTTCTTCACACTAAACTAAATTCGTAAAACGCGCATTTTAAAAAAAAAAGTATTTATATGTCTTCGGTAACAACTCACACTTCAATCTTTATTTGACAATGTATATTTATGTAATATTTATTTTCGTTTATTCAATACAATTTTTATGCATTCTTTTATTTATTTTTTGCATATTTTTCTAGCGGAATGCTTAAGAAAAGTTTTTGTATAACAAGTCTCGAATTTCTCTTTTAAAAATACCCAAAATTATTATGGTGTATATATGTATATGGATGCCTTTAATGGTTCGATTTTCTGCAACATTAGCATCAACTATAGTATACCCTTTTAAAGTTATTTTTTTTGGGCATAGTGGATGCTGTGAAAAAATCGACTCCACCAGTTTGGGGCAGGCACTTCGGAGGGTTTTGCGTCGGTTGGTTGCGAGACTTTGACACAATAACACCTAAAGTGGCTTTGTCCACCAGGCAATATTGACTGTCAGAAAATGCACACGACAGCAGACCCCAAATCGGAATCCCAGTTATAGTGCACCCGCCTCTCCGCCCATACACCCATATACACATGCAATGCTTCTTGCTACCAGTGAGTTGGCAATCTGCTTCTGCTTGCAACTCTCGCTGACTTTGGTCGTTGTATTCATGCATGAATTTTGAACGAAATTTTCATACCTTTTCGCAATATTCTTTCGGTTTACACTCAATTCTTTTTTTTTTGTCTTGTTTTTGGTGGGGGCAGTTTCCCACTTCAGTACGTTACTTTTCAATTTCCACTGGTATATACACACACATTCACGCACACACACCCACCCATACACACACACACACCAGTGTAAACTTTTTACACTGTGTCTTTGGTGCGATTTTCCGCAACACTGCATTTTCATTATGCTTGCACGTGTGCGAGAACGGGATGCAGATAGCTTAGAGAGAGAGACAGCGACAAAAGTAAAGACAAAGAAAGCTGCTAACTTTTTTTTGTTGTTGTTGTTGTTGTAAGAACCGCTTGTCAAAGGCAGGCAGTCAGGCAACCAGTTGGCAATTGAAGTCACCAGTCTCCTTATTGCAAATTGCTTGAATTGCTTTTGGCTTACGGGTGTTGACCATTTGCCTTACGGTCCGTCGTGCATCTGTAATCTTCTGTATTGTATCTCTGCGCTTGATACTTCACACTTGCCACTTGCCACAAGTCGCCTGACAACTGGCACCTGGGCACCTGGGCACCTGGGCAGCTGGGCACCTGCCAACCGGTCGCGTGGGCACTTGTGCGCCTCGTGTTTACCCGCTTATTTGTTACACTTGACCAAAATCAATTGGCAGAGACAGCGAAAGCAGGCAGGCACGCCGACTTACAGCCAACAACAGATTATGTTGTTTAACAATCAAATAAGTCACGCGGCGCTTAACTCAGCTCAGGTGGAAGCACCGCAGTACAAACGCAACGACGGCAAACGGCAAAGTGGCAAAGTGGCAAGAAGAATCGCAACATCAAAGGAAAATAAAATTCAGTTAGTCGATGCCCGAATGCTCTTAGCGCATTCCGTAGCAGTTATGCCAATATGGGGATGAGCAGCTACAAAAATGTAAGTTGTAAAAGTATTTGCAAAAAAAATGATAAGAATCTCAGCAGCAATCTGTAAATTTTCCAGCTAAACTTTTATTCATCTTATTAGCCGATGAATAAAAAAATCAGGCTTAAATGTTTTATCTTTTTATCTCTTTTTTATTATAGTTGAGTTTATCAGAAAGTTATCATGCCCCATGCCACATACTTAAATGTTGGACAGGCAACACCATCAAGTTCTGCACGAAAGATTTTTAGCTACCTTTTGGCTCAGACCTGCAATGTCCGTCCGATGTCCGACGTCTGACGTCTGACGTCCGACGTGTTCACGTACGTTGTGTTCAGTCTTGCCTCTGCCCTCTGATGTCCGTCGCTCGTCGCTCGTCGTCCGCCGCCCATCGTCCGTTGTCTCTGCAATGTGTGGCTTATTGTATAAGCGCGTCCGTCTGAATCTGCGCGTCCAATGTGGGCGTTTTATGTGGCCGTGTCCCTAAGTTGATGCCGCTGATGTTGCTGTTGCTGTTGCCGTTGCTGTTACCCAATGTTGTGGTGTTGCTTGTCTGATTGTTGTGATTCTTGGTTCGCATATGCCCAGCACCCACCTCTGCCGTCTGCCGTCTACCGTCTGCCGCCTGTCGCTTGTGCCATGAGCCGTGTAAACATTGGCGCGTGCCTGGCTGCCAGCAACAAAAACAAAAACAATAACAACATCAACGGGCATCAACAATACAACACCTTAATGTGTGCGCCTGCCTGGAACTGATTCTAATCGCTTGGAGTGTGGTGTTAATGCTGATGTTTCAATTAATTTTTATTAGTTCAACTCGTTATGCGCATGGCTGATGTTGCTGTTCCTGCTGCTGCTGCTGCTGCTGTTGCTAGCTCTATTCTCTACCTTATGAAAAATGATGATGTGTGGGCGAACGGTGCCTGGTTTGGCCTTTCAATTTCTGCTCAGTGGACAGCTCAATCAAGTAACAAGCTAAAGCCATAAGCTTAGCTCCGCCCAGAATGCCCATATCAGCCATATGTACATGACCTATTGAGGATCCATCAATTTGCATATTGCAGCAGTTCAGATATTGGCAGCTCACCTATAAATCCTTTGCTTGGCTCTTTTGCACGCCGTAAATAACCCTGCCGGAAGGCAGGGCAGGCCACGTTGGTCCAGTTGCTGGCGCACATTCACAGGACGACAACGATGCCGCCAATCATTTATCAAAAATATTATCAATCAGTCAATAGATGAAATGGCTTGATGAATGTCCAACAAGCAGCCTGGCAGGCAGTCAGCCAGTCAGCCAGTCAGGCAGTCAGGACAAGCAGTAAGGCAGGCTGACAGGATGGGGGCGGATGGGCTGAAACAGGCGTCTGTGTTGACAGCCCAGTGGGCGGTTACTGGTCAAGAGCAAATACATACATATATATATATATATATATATATATGGAGAAGCCCCGAAGAACAACGAGGCAGACAGCCTGCATTTGATTGATTTCAGAAAATGAAGAAAAATCGTGTCGAAACACCAAGACAAAGTGAACAGCGACCAATACCAAAAACTGAAATTGCACATTGCTCTACCCCCCCTCTACCCCTTACCCACTAAGGCTGCCTTGCTGAGTGAAAAGCACTTACCTCTCTCTCTCTCTCTTATAGCCCACACTCCTGTTAGGCATGAATCGAATGAAAAGGATTCTCAATTCAATTTGGTGTCTGCTAGATGAAAAACACTCAAAACGTAGATGATGCAAACATTTCATACATACAAAACATACGAATTGCCGTTGGACTATGGAATACATTATGTGCTCTAAAATATGGTAAATCATTACTAGAATATGCAATTCATGTATATAACTTTTGTGTCAAAATTTTAATAAGTCAAGTCGCTTAAATATGTGGCATTTCGCATATGAATATGTATAAATATAAATGTTTAATCCATATCATAACGACAAAGAATTTAAATTGAACTAATATGAAAACTCTTCATTCACATATCAAAGAGAGCATTCATAAGTCGTATACACTAGCTGGAGCACTACTTAGTTGTTGGTTCCATGGGTTTTGGAGTTTGGCCACACTTCGCATTCCTACTCGTTGGGAATCATTGAGATCATTTGGAAAATGGGGCATGCAGCAAGTTCATCGGAAAGCGATTAACTGTGACCAGTCATGGGAGCGATGCAAATTTGATTATTTCGAATAGTGTGAGAGATACACACGCACCTAAGCATAAAACCACATACACACCCACATGCACACCCACTTGCACACCCTCATACACACACTTTGGCACACACACACGCATTACAATATGCGGGCAACATTTGTTGTATTGTTTAACGGTGTGTGTTTTTTTTTTTTTGCGGACTTATTCAATTTGCTCTACAACATGTCAAAAAGTTGTGCGCAGCAAATGAAAAATGTGCACCAAAAGTGCAAAACGCAGCAAACATGCTACGAAAATTACAATTTTTTTTTCTCCCCTCTCTCTCACTATGCATGTGTGTGTGTGTGTGTTAGCCGTTTTTGTTAGTTTGTCTGTGGCTTGTTGTTGTCTCTGCTGTTGTCAAAAAGTATGCCAACGTCGGGTCCGAAATGATGGAGTGACAGTGACTGTCGTCCGGGGCGGTAGATTTCGACTGTGGCAACTGTACGGCTTGTATCCAGGCAAGAGATCAAGAGGAGGGGGGGGGAAGGGTGGCAAAGGGGTCTCCTCCCTGCTCCCAGCTCCACTCTGTGTATCTCGTGCTCACTCTACATTTGACAAGTGCAGTGTGCGGCCAAATGCCTTTTAGTACCTCTTTCATCTGCAAATATTTGTGTTATTAGAATTTTTAAGCCAGCTCGCAGAAACGGTTTTTGCCAGCGTCAAAAACTATACATATATATATACATAATACATGTATAAGCATAAAGATCATGGTCTCCATTCACCATTCGAGCATATTTCGCCAACAATATGAGTTGGCTTTTAAGGAAGTCAACTTGCAGCCATAACTCTTCTCACATGCTCATAACAAATTGTTTTTCAGATAACATAACAAGATATTGTTGCTAACTATTCTTGTTAACAATGTGGAATACCAAGTGAAAATGATTTACAGAACACCCTCGGCTTGCTGCCACTGTGTGTGTGTAGCATACTCTTATGCGCAAACAGGCACAGTGTGTGTGTGTGTGTGTTGTGTGTGTGTTGTGTGTGTTAGTCGTCCGCTATCAACGAAAATGTTTTGAAATTGTTTCGAGGCGTTTTGTTGTCGTTGTGTTGAATTTTCGTCATTTTGTTGCTGTTTTTGTTGTTATTCATTTTGATTGGAGTTTTTTTTTAAATATTTAATTTCCGCATTAGAGTTGCGACGAAATTTTGCATATAATAAAATTCCAATGCTCAAATATTGACACGCTTTGTGCAAGTTTAGCTACCGAACTGCCTTTGTGCACTTTTTTTAAAATTCATTTTTCAATATCAATGCATTTCAATTTTTGTGGCGTTGCGTCGTTGTCGTCGAAAATCGAGCGGAATAGATTTATGACGGCGACACTGCATTTTATTACACTTAAAGGAAATCTTTCTTGAAATTGGCACACGAAAAAAGTTTTGTGAAAAATAAACGCAAAATGGCAGAGGGCAGAGCTAAAAATATGGTATATCGAGGCAGTACCAGGAGCAGGCGCAGCAGCAGCAGGAGCAGGAGCAGCAGCAGGAGCAGGAGCAGCAGCAGGAGCAGGAGCAGCAGCAGGAGCAGGAGCAGCAGCAGGAGCAGGAGCAGCAGCAGGTAACCAGAGCGATAGAGAAGTTGGCGTAAGTAAGGCAACGCCATTTATCAGCGTGACACCTTGCCGGGTGGCCAACTTGGTCCTGGATTGGCAGTGGGTGCAGATCTTGTGCTTGTGCTGCCTCAGAGTTAGCCCCTTGGCATGGCTGTGTTTGTGTGTGTGTGTGTGTGTGTGTGTAGCATGGACATGTGAGAAATTGCGCAGAAAGTGCGACACAAAATTGTAGACAAATTGCTTGAAACGATTTCATTTCTTTTATTTATGCTGGAAGCGTTGGAGGTCCTCTTCAGAAAATGAATCCAGCATAAAGCCCACCACATAGATATAATTTAAACAAAACATAAGATATAATATTTTTAAAATTATCAAAGTTTTTAACCTCTGCAACTCATTATTAAGCAATTGCTCTATAAAATAAATATTTTATTAATTGAAATTAAAGACATCGATAGGAAAACTGCGAATCGATACATTTTTGTTTAAATTCATATCTTCATAATATGATTGATTTTAATTAGATATACAGATAACATTTTAAAAATCTTTTTTATTAAAATTGTGTTGACAACAGAAAAGTGAGACCTGCTGAAAATGAGTATTTCCAATTTGGGTATTTTAAATTTAGCTTCGTTTTGCTTCAAATAATAAATCAAAGCACAGTTAACCGGTGTCAAAGTGGCTATCAGATAAAACTAGTATTTGAATTCATTGCCTTATAATCTTTAAATAAAGAATTTGAGTTACACATATCTTGAAGTTAAATGCACCCTAAATAATATAGATTAAAAACCTTTCCATTTCTATGAATAAATAAAATAAAAAAAAAACTAGCCTCGCATATGAGCGCAATAGAATTTGCAGGGAAAATATTTGGTTGCATAAATCAAACGAGAGCTAGCCCCAAAAATAATAATAGCGAACCCCAGAAACCATATCCATATCCATATCCATATGCCATGTCAGGCTGACAAAACTAAACTAAAACACAAATACATATGCATAACATGAGCGGAGCGGAGCTAAAACAAATCCTCAACACAAATAACTGCCGACACATTTGCATATATCTCACAAATAACCGACAGCAAAGCAAAATAGAAACCAAAAGCCCAAACACCAAAATAACAACACACCACGGTGAAAAAAATAAAAGAGGAAAAACGCATTTACAATTGTTGAAAACAGAAAAACAACAGCCAAATGGATAAAAAAAAAAACAAAACAAAACAAAAAAAGAGAAAAGAGTCGTGTGGCAACAAAATGCAAAACACTTTTAAAAATGAGGCATTTCCGGTCGACACACGCAGCACATAAAACAAGGGGTTAAAAAGAGGCGCGAAAAAGTAAAGAATAATAAACGCCGAACATAAAAATCGGCGCTGAAATCTGCACAACAAACAACAAGAAGAACAAGAAGAACAACAAGAACAACAGGGAACAAAAGCCATCGCTTCCGAAATTGCGAAGGGACAGGCAATATTTAAAGCATATGCCATGGCTAATACAATAATATAAAAGGCAATAAAAATCGTGGCCTGCCCCGGATTCGTGGGGCAGAGGTAGTAGGGAGGTAGCCGGAGAGCAGGCGGCAGCAGCTGCTCCTATCAGTGTGAAGCCATCAAATTCGATTAGATGCCCGGCCTTTGGGGGTTGGCAATAACGGAAAAAGAAACACTTGACTTTTTTTTTTGGCAGCTGCAAAAGATGAAGATGAAGCCCCGGTCGAGCGTTAAGTTGTTAGGCCCGAAAGTGAGGCTGAGGAAGGTACGAAAAGCTATCCTGTTGCCGACCGGTAATTGTTTGTTTTGTGTTCATATTTTGTGCATATTTATCGTTTTAATTTTTTTATATATATATATATACATTCAAACCCCTTTCGGAAATGAAGACTGTAAAAACAGTTGTAAGGTTGAAATAAAAATTCATTATTAATCATGATGGAGAGAGCCATTTTCGGGTGCTTGTTACAATTGCTAATTACAAATAGCAGAAATATTTAAGAATCACATAACAAATAAATAATCATTCAAAAAACCTTTCTTGATATTCATTGGAATAGCAACAGAACTAAAGTCTAAAACGAATTAGAAATTAAACAATAGTTTTTTAGTGGGTTATAATCTGAGGCATATAATCTAATTGAAAGTTGGCACCAGTTGGTTATTCTTAACTGAGAAGAAACAATCAAATCAACAGGGTCAAATATCAGGAGAAACAAACGCAATATTCTTCATTCAATGCGAAGTGAATAAATCGAATTATTACTCAAAGAAGAATTAAAATATTGAGAGAATACTAAGCTATTTGAATAAAAAACTTTACTTTTAATGACATCTTCATACCATAGTTTGATTCTACACGATAATGTTATGATATGTTACTCACATTTCATATATATAAAACCACGTCAATAATAGGTATTAACTATTATGTCGATACAAGACAAAGTTCAGCTTTTTAAGGTAAGATGATATGGATATTTGTGACCCACAGCCACAACTTTTGCGTAAGTCACCCCTGGGTCATAGTCATCGTATATGGTAACCCGGCCCACCATTAACACTTTAAGGGCAAGCCTCTCGGGTCTACTTGGCATGCTGAGTTTAGCCCAACCCCATCTTGATCAATCCAAGGCAAAGTAAACAGGATGGGCCCACTCAGACTCACTCGGGTTGTTGGCCAGACAATTTTACCTACTTTATGGTTATTTATTTGCATATTTTTCAACTTTAAGACGACAATGAGGGGTGAATAGAAGCAGCTCTAAACTACAGGACTATTGTGGCGCACACAAAAGCCATGTCAGCCAGGACAATGACAATAGTCAAAGTGGAAGCATGAGTCCTGAGTTGCTCCTGGAGTCTCCACAGTCGGTATGCATTGTACCGCTATTTTTATAATTGACAATAATACATAAGAGATGTGTATAGAAAAAAGCATAATAATGGTAAGTAATACATTAGCCAGACATAAGCCCAACTCCCGCCACATCCCGCCCAATTGCCATCCTTGTGCCCCGTGGGGGCTGCCCACTACTGACACTGACAATGCATTTGTGCCCGTGAAAAAGGTCACGTCTTATCTATTTACCTAAACAATTTGCTTAAAATGTTTACAACATAAGCAACATCATCATCAGCATCAGGCGCGTGGCAGGCGAAGCTTGTCCTTAGTTTTGTTGTTGCATGTGGCCAGGTTTGGGTTTGGGTTCAGGTTCAGGTTTCGGCAGGGGCTAGTGCCATCTATTTACCTTAAGTAGTCATACGGCCGTTGCTTTTTCCATCTTCGTATTTTTTTGAGATCCCTTGCCATGATATCAGAGTGCTTGCGGGGGCGGGGGGCGGTGCCAGTCGCATTTGCTCGACCAACATTAAAGCGCAATAGCCAAGGGAATTGTTTTATAAGCTATGAATAACAGGACAAAAAGAAAACGAAACGAAATGGAGACAGGAGAGTGAGAGAGGAAATCCAACCAACCCACAACACGACTCGACGTCAAAATACTCTTTTTGCTTAGAATATAAATTATAATCTAAATGTTACGCCGATTAGAATTGATTGTTTCTAAAGAATAATAATTAAATATTTCAGTCTCTGCATAGATATTGCTGGAGTCCACTTAATGCTAATTCAAGGCAGACGCCATCAGATAGTTGAAGGACCTCTTTTCACAGTTTCCACAGTTGCTAGAAATGCGAATTGCGACAGCAAAACAATATATGGCAAGGAGCAGACCCATGCTCTGCGGCTTGTGGCTGCCCCCGTTGCTGTGTGGCACCCCAGCTGAAAGCGACTGTTGCCTCTCTTATACCATTTAACGCTGCCCCCCAACTTTGAAGTTTTTTGTGTGAATGTGCGTCACTGCTAAAAGGTCGTGCACTGCGGCTCTGAAATTGTTTTTTTTTTCTTCATATATTTTTTTTTGCCCCAACAGCATTTTCACATTTACGAATTTCTTCGCTTTTCCTTTGCACTACATCTCTATCTCCGTTTTTTGCTGAGCTGCGACACGCGCTGCCTCCGTCTTGAAGGGCTTAGGCACGGTCGGTCCTGACTTGATTATTGGTTCGTCGCATCAGTCTTTCCAATCAACATCATCTATCAGCATTAAACTCAAAGTCAGGGCACAACCCACGGAAACCAAAAAAAAAAAAAAAGAAAAAAATAAATAAAAAATTAGCAACGAGAGCGAAAGAAACCGTCGAGAATGGCCATGAAGCAAACGAAAGGAGCTTCCTTCCTTCCGTTCTCGAGAATCCTGGACACAAATGTAATGCCTTTAATTTATTTGTTGGCCATTTTCTAATCACAGTTTGTAACACGCGTCTGCCTTTAAGATAAACAAATGGTGAAATTTTTCATCGTGTTAATTGTATAAATATAGTCAAAGTCAAAGTTTTTATGTGCTGTTGTCTGGAGCAGCTTTCAACGAACAACCCTCGTTCCGGGAAGTGCCAGCAGACAGTCTATAATTGAGGGCTGCTTAGATGGAGAGGGAGCATGTGATGGTAGAACAAGTTACATTTTATGAGCCACATCTATGGCCCAAAAGTGACTTATCTTGTTACAAAGTCAAAGTCCTTTACATTGCCAGAAACAACATGTCAATGTCCTCATGTAAGGCACTCATTAGCTGTTCCATTGATTTGAGGACTCAAACATCAGAGAACCTGAAAATGTCAGTGACAGACAATTTCAGAACGCGGAAATCAGGCAAAAGAAATTTAAATTATATTTGGAATTTCAATTTATTATTGCAGAAATAATTTTTAAATTAATTTATGCTTATTATTGAAGCTAAAATGAGTAATTCAGATAATTTATTAAAATAAAATTAAGTATACGTTCCAAGAGCAATTAACTTATTATAAAGAAAAAATTAAAAACACAAAAATGGCATAGAGTCTTAGGCAATGAACAGTTTATGTACTGAGTATTTCAATAACTTCAAAACTTTTCAAATGAAGCATTTTTGCAATGCCAATCAAGAAAAAAACTTCACCAAAAAACTTTTAAATTACAAAACTGGCTTATTGCTAGCAAATTCCATTTCGGAGAGGGGCATAACTGCTGTGGACTGAATCCTTTACTCAAACTTTAAACTAGTCATGTACTTAGTACATAAATGCGCTGGCATAAACCACCGCCCCACTCCCTCTTCTGCCCTTGACCCTAGCGCAATTCATCCCCTATTGCAGAGGGCACGGAATATAGACAGAGCTCATGATTTTGGGAGTTTGGGGGCAGCACAATGGCCACAGCGAAGCATTGTAGCGCATAATTAGCTGGATGAATGAAAGCCGAGGAGCAGCAGCAAAGGGAGGTTTGTGTGCAAAAAAAAAAAAAAAATTGAAAAAAAAACAGGCACACAGAGAGTAAAACAAAAAATAAACTTTGTTCACAAAAACAACGTCAAAAAATCGACAAAGCTGCCTGCCAGCGGCGATGAATTTTCCACAATTTTCTTGTTTTGTCTAATTGAAGATTTGCACTCGCAAATGATTTTAACGCTGTGATAATGTCTGCCCTTGGACAAACTCAGGAGCGAGAAAAATAACAAAACACCTAAACAAACTTTGTGAGCCGAATTGGTCGAATTGGGCTCACTTAAATGACTCGAACCCCGAAAATTAATGCA
The DNA here is from genome assembly GCA_035042405.1 of Drosophila demipolita. Lineage (NCBI taxonomy): Eukaryota > Metazoa > Arthropoda > Insecta > Diptera > Drosophilidae > Drosophila > Drosophila demipolita. Next base: position 1,813,092 of record JAWNLI010000025.1, read on the forward strand.
CAAAACTCCATCAGAGGCAGCAATAAAAAGTGTAAAATTGATTTGCATAATGAAAATTTGTTGGAATTGCTGCCATTTTGGAGCGCCGAAGCTGGCTGCCAACTGGCCTAAATTGCTTGTTGTTAGTTAGTTCTCGATGTTGACTGCAAATTAGTTGTCTGTGTCTGTCTGTCTGTCTGTCTGTGAGTGTGGTGCGCTTCAGGTCACATAGCATTTTTCGATGGCACTTTTGCATTTAACATTTGTAATTGAATTAGACAGACACGTACACCCACAAATACACACGGCCCAAAAGAGGAACCAAACGGAACATGAACGCTGACATATTTCAGGCAAGTAGCCGGGGCACATGGAAGCAAATGGCCGCTGAGGGTCTTTGGGGAGAGTTTGCCTATCTAAACACCAGCAGCTGCCGTAACGTCTATTTTGCATTTTATCTTCGCACACACACACACACACACACATACGTACACGCACACAAGCACAAACAGCTTACCACGCGCACAGTGCGCGAAATGACGCAAAATGGCGTCGCTTGTAATAAATTACGAATACGCAGCGTTGTTCGAAACTTTCAATTGTGTGCTGGTACTGGCATTAGTATTGGTATTGATGTTGTTGCTGTTGCTGTTGCTGTTTCTGTTGACGCTGCTATTGCTGCTGCTGCTGCTGCTGCTGTTGCTGTTGCTGCCGGTGCATGAGCATCCGTTTGGTTTGGCTAGCTCTGCGCAACACTAGAACGCCCCAGGCGGTCACCACACACACTGGACTCTTATGTATGTATGTATGTCTGTGTGTGTGTGTGTGTGGTAAATGAATGTGGAAGTATGTGAATGACAATGGCAACGTCAATTGGTTTGGGGCTTTTCTGGTTTTCATCGGTCGCATTTTGGATGATTTTTGCGTAGGTAGCGCGAATTGGTCGCGGCTCCTTTCAACTGATGCCATGTCAGGCATTTCATTGTTATTCTAATGCCGGGTTGTAGTTTCATTGCAAGCGCAATAGATTACACTAAATTGCTCAGGGGCTGGCTGCACAGCGCAAATATTGCTCAGGGAAAAACTAAAACCACCAAAGTCGTGCGAACTGAATTGGTCGCCTGATGGATGAATGTCCAACATTCGTTTAACGATTCGCTTATCTCGATTCGTATTTAATGCCATTATACTGCCCAAGAGCCTAATCGTTTTATGTGTTGTCCAAAGGCGTACAGAAATATTGTAAGCTTAGAATAAAATAAAAAAATAAAATAAAATAAGTGAAAATAAAAATAGATTATAAAAGTAAATAAAAATGCAAAATTACAAAAATATTTGTGTGCAAGTAAGAAAGATAAATGTTAACAAAATATGTTATATAGCAGTAGTGAAAAGTGGGCAAATAAAATAAAATATTAATGCTACATCGCCCACATTTATGCAACACTTTTCCAGCCCCGTTTCGCTCTCTATCTCATTTATCAGACAAAATCAAATGACTAAGCCAATAAAATAATAAAGTGACTGTTTTCATTTTCATAATGATGCCATTTTGTTATGCGGATTCACCAATGTTTTAAATTATGCATACTAAATCACAACAATTTCACAACTTTACAGTATTGTTTTGACTTATACATTAGCCGAATACTGGAAAACCCGTTGCAAACTATTCGAGGGCCCATCCATAATACTCACCCCAGTAAGCTAAGTACATGCAATAAATCACACTTGCGAGAGAGAGAGAGAGAGCGAGAGAGAGAGAACGAAAGTTATGCCCCACAGTTTGCAGCAACTGTCAAACCAACTGCTCATTACGCCAACCAGCATTCGCATTCGCACTCCTAAATTTGCCACCACTGCCACTGCCACAGACACTGCTGCCCAGTTAGCCACTACCAAAAAATACCACAGTAAAACCCATTGAAATGGTCCAAACAGTCCACTGACTGAGCTCATTATACTCTATTTTTGTAGCTTTTCATTTTTCTATTTTTTTTTTTGGTTTTTTTTTTGTTTGCTTGCAAATTGGTGCTCTGGACCATATGCTGAAAATGCAGGAGCCGGACCAGTCGATTTTGGCGACCACATAACATACACACATACATATGCGTCCAGTTGCCATTGTCGTCGTTTCATTTTGTGCAGTCAGTTGGTAACGCGCTGTGGCGACCACTCGGCCCATTGTTGTCATTGGCTCATTGCTAATATTGGAAGCTGCTTTTGCTGCTGCTGCTGTTGTTGCCGTTGTTGTTGCTGTTGTTGCTGCTGTTGTCAATGGCAGTGGTGTCAGTGACACTGACATTGCTCTGGCTAACATTCGCCTCATTCATGTGCTTTATAGCCACAAACATACAAACGCCAGAACAGTTCAGGAAGCGACGACTGCCAACCCCCATCCACCACCCCCCCTTCTAAACCTCATATATTTACGCTGCATATGTTTGTGCCATATCTCCGTACGCATAAACCACAACTGAACTACGAGCTCAACGGAACTAGAGCAACAGCAACAGAAGCAGCAGCGTAGCATTGCTCATTACCGCAACCAGGGCTGGAAACTGTATAAATTTTGAGTGTAAAATATATTCATCAGTTTCATTTTAATAATTTTTTTTCATGAGTAAATTCTAAAACAAAAACCACTCGAATTGGACTGCATAACACAGATTTGGTTATACCTCTGACTAAAATTGTAGTTTCGACATACTGCCAAAAAATTGCAATGCTTCGGATACCCAACCACATTTCATGTCATATAGACCACAACACGCTGGAAAAATGGTCAACAAATGGCCAAAACTAAGCTGCCTGCTGGCTCTTGATGGCTTGGAGTCTGTTTTAATCAAATTGCCACAAAAGTTCAGTTGGCTAGTTAAAGTGCAAGCCGTTACTCTGCGATTTAGAGGGCGTATTTTGGTGTTGCCATGGGTGTGTATGAGTATATGTGCGTGTGTGTGTGTGTGTTTGTGTGTGGATGACCGCTTTGGGTAGCCCATAAATCCATTGAATATTTAACAGACAGCAAGAAGTGCAAACGTTGGCACTTTTTGCCTGCCGACTGAGCAACAATAATGTTTATTATCATTTATTTTATTTCACTTAAATGACTCGTTCGGCCTGTCGGACGCCTCGCAAAAGCTAATAAGCTGCAGTAATAAATTATGTGCCATGCAGCATATAAATAATTCTCAATTAACTGAAATTCTGCATAAAATGCACAAAATGTTTGCATTCAGTAAAAATATTTTCGGTTTAGAGAACTTTTATCAACCCAAAGCAACAACAATGTAGGAAATTCCAAACATTTTCAGCCATTTCCACTTTTAATGATGTCACACATTGTGTGTGTGTGTGTGTGTGTGTGTGTGAGTTTGCGCATGTGTGTGATAATAAATGAATTTAAATTTTATTTTAAGTGCCTAAATAAAATGGTCTTAATTGTTGTCACTAGCATACAAAATGACATTTAAATTATGTGCTGGTCTAACAAACACCGATTTTTAGTTTATTTATGTGTAACTTATTAAAGATTATTATTATTATTATTAATATGACAAAAGATGATTGTCAACGCCGAAATAAATTTAAGGTAAGACAGCTGTTAGAGAGTGCCACATGTTGTATACATAATGTTAACGAATTTAATGGCATTTATGTGAAACAAGATCTAAATTTAAAATGAGCGCAAATTTTATGCAGAACGTCGAGTGAATTTTTATGTGGCTAACAGCAAATGGCAGCATACATTAGCTTAAATTAGTATGAGCCAAACTAAAGTCAACAAGAGCCAACATAAATAACAGACAAATTATATAAGTGCTTAAGAGTATCTTGTTCTACATAATACAAAACTAATATATGCAGATTCTATTTGAATAATTAGTATATATTTTAAAGAACACTTTTCGGACTGCTGAATAATTTGAGTGCAATAATTCAAATAAGAAATTTAATATGATGTGCTGCAAATATTATGCAGTGAGATAAATATTCAATTCAAATATGGCATTCAAAGTAAATATCTTATTTATACATAAATATGCATTTATTTGTTGTTAATCCTGGATCGATGCAAGGACCGCTTTCCACTGGCCACTTAGGTCACTTGGACCATGTCAAAAGTATTAATTGCAGCAACGTTGGCAACGTCACTTTCGCAACTGACCAACTGGAATCACAGCCCAGTCAGCGTCCGACTCGGGGCAATGTGGCAGCATTGTTATGCACATGGCCCAAAGGGATGGGCAGTGGGAGCAGTGCGCCAGTGCAAAATGCGCCCATTTAAATTCATGTGCAACTTAACGCTTCAAAATTGAGTGCAACGAACGCAGCGCATTGGATGTTGCAAGTTGGGTGTTTGGTGTTAGGGCTACACTGCAACACTACGCCACCCACAGCAGCCGTATCAAGTATACGCGATGGCAACCGGAAGCGCGACTTGGAGTGTTTGCCTGACTGCCTGCCCTGGCTTTCGCTGGCCTCACTGCCTCTGACTGGCATCGTCACTGACTCTGGTTCTGGCTCTGGCTCTGGCTCCATCTCTGGCTCTGGCTCTGGCTCCTCTGCAGCAGCAACAGCAACAATGCGCGACAAAAACGGCAACAACAAGGATGTTGGTTTGCCTGCCTAGGTTCATGTTTTCTTTGCCGCTTTTAATTTCAAAAATTTATGCGCTCGCGCCACACTAAGCGTAAAATAACGATGTCGGGCAAAGTCGGAGAGTACCCACTCTTTTTCTATGCCCTACCTTAAGTCCTCAATTAAGAAGCATTTCCTTTTGGCTGCATATCAAAGCAAGCTCCTAATTAAAATGTCACTTATAAGCATACGAATAAATAATTATTTCTTATATTTTATTTGCAGTGTCTGTTGAAATTGTATAAGAAATGACATTATATTGGTTTAATAGGGCATCTCAAGTTCGTTGCATACAAAAGTAGAGTCGTATTTGCGTTTTTAACATTGTTGTTGCTGTTGTTGTTTCTGTGCTCTGGTGCAAGTTGATCCTTTGCCGCCATTTTGCAACAAACTCCCAGCATGCACTCCATTAAACTCTGCCGTCGACTTTGTTGCACAGTCGCACTGGGAAGGGAGTTCACAAATTTTATTTATTAAAAAAGGGTAACGTACAAGTCAAGTGGCTCAGCTCGAAAACAATTAAAATGAAGTTTGTTTATTTAGCTTCTTTTCCTTTTTTTTTTTTTTTTTTTGTGTACCCACTATATGTATATAAATGAATGTGTATATGGGATATTTTCGAGTGAGCTTTGCAATTGGAGTTAAAGTCACGAGGGCGGCAAACGAAGCACAACTAAAATCCAAACCGAGCATAAAATCTTAACGACTTTGGCTAGTTTCACATGCTCGGCACACACAGAAACACAAATCTTGCAAGAGAATGGCATAATTAATTGCCGTTGCGGTTGCCAAAGTCCCGACACTCAACGCCCCGGTTAAATGTTGCATGCAAATGGATAGAAGATGGCGCCGACCGGAATAAAACCGACTACAAGCCCAAAGATATGGTGCAAAAAAGGTGCGCCCTATTTGGGTCACCCACTGTGCGTAACGTGTTGCATATTTAATGGCTGCTCTGAGAGCAGCACTTGCCACCGAGAACTAGTTCACTGAGAAGAGAACTCCAACAGAAGCTGAATATTGTCACAGATAAACTCACAGCATTTATTAAAGTCAAGTCAGATGAATTTAATCGAGATTATTCTATAACAATTCTGTAACAAACCATATATGTATATATATATATATATATTTATATATATATTAATTTATCAATTGAGAACTGGAGCATCTCTGTAAGAAATCTGTTGTGAACTGTTTGGCTCGACTTAAGCATGATTTAGTCCTTGTGTAAATATTTGCCTTCCAATGAAATACTGGCAGGCGGCAGGCGGCAAGCTCAAAGTTTTGTAACGCATCGTTTGTCTTCTTATCCCCCATATACTTAAGTATGCACACATGTATATGTATGTATGTGTGTGTGCATGAGTGTGTGTGCATATCCTTAGCATCTAATGTGTGTGTGTGTGTGTGTGTATAATTTTGCAGCGTGAAACCATTTAACACGCAATGAGGTGCTGCTGATTTGCCAACATTGGAGCTGCGGCTTTTGAAACTTGACAGCGTATCTTGTATATATATAATATATGTATATATATATATATATATATATATATATATATACATAATATAACTTTAAGCTGAACAGTGGCAAAAATGCTTTTCACAAAACATTCCTCAAGCAATAGTTTTCATTAATGTTGCAAGCTTTTCAGAGCTTCATCAAGTGATTTCATGCGGCAACATTTTGTGCATTTTTGTTGACAATAAAATGCTAAATAACAATATGTTCTTTTGCCGGAGTGTGTAATATAATAGGATTAGTTATAGCAAATGAAGTGAATGCAATGCTAAGCGGCTTATAATAAAGTTTACCATGCAATTTGTAAATAACAAATAAATATGTTTTGAGAATTATTTAATGTGTTATTTTCAATAATAAAAGAGTTTCAACAGCGTCGTTTTACTTAAGTGCATGCATAATTTATATTTAATACCTATTTATTTTTATTTTTTTTTATATAGACAGTACATGATTTTTAATTAATATAACATTTAAAGCGAGCTTACTAATTAGAAGCATAATTAACTATTACGTAGCAGGGCAAAAAAAACATGTCAAAATTGTTGAAAATATGTAAATTGTCAGCACAAGTAAAAGCTTAGAGTAAACACAAAAAACTAAAAAAAAAAAAAACAATAAAAACTGGACAGCTGTTGGCTGCTGCTCCTGTTGCATGGCAAAAAAAAAGTCAGCTTAGCCGCAGGCAACTCGTTGAAACAAACAACAACAACAAAAAACAATAACAAAATAGTCTCGTTGAAGTCTCTGCGAGTGTTCCCGACTAGGGGATATCTAACATATAGCTTATGTATGATGTGTAAAAAATTGTTGGTTATTCAAGAATATGTTTGCCCTTTAGAATTGCAGAAGCTTTCTTCTGTTTTATATTTACAAATACATTTTACAAGTACAGCTCGATTTTCACATTGGTAATGACTGCAGGGTATAATAAAAAAATGCACACATTGCAAAAAATGTGTGTGTTTGTCTTATGCACTTGCAACATTGTTGCAACCCTCAAAGAGACAAACCAACGGGACATATCCAGCTAGACAAACTTCAGCTGCCATCAACATCAACGACATGGGAGCCAAGTCGACTGAAGTTGAGTCGAGTCGAGTTGAGCGAGAACTGGAAACGTTTAGCATGCCATTCCTGGGCTGATATCGAGCAGGGCAGGTGCGGCAGGGGGGGGGGGAGGATGTTGGTTTTGCAACAACAGGCACTACATTCAGCAAACTTTGCGGCATTTTCAGCAATTTGTGGTATTTTACTAGTTAATCCTTAACTGTCTTGGGTGTCGTACTAATACACAACGAGGTGCTTTCACTCCGACAGCCACGCTGCTTGCCACAAGCCATCAACAGTTTGTTTCAAATCAGACGACGACGACGACGACGACTACTATGACGATGACGACGTGTGACTGGAGTGCCTGGCAACAGGCCGTGCCTGGCCTGGCACCTGGTGTGCAAGTTCTCTCCTGCTGCTCCTACACTCTAAGCTCAAACTGTTCCTTTGTTACTCGGCAGCAGACACAGCCTATTGTACTCATAGGAGTCCTGGCCAACTTGCCTCGCATACCTACTTACAGTTGCCAATCCCTGAATCTCAATCTCAACTTGTTTAAGTATCTGTGTGGGTGTCTGTGTGTGTGTGTGTGTTTGTATGTGTGTGCTTGAACTGCCAAAAGTATTTCACTGCTCAGCATTCTCACAGCGAAGTTTAATTAAAGTCGCGCTACAACTTTTGATATGTTCTTCGAGTTGTTCCTGCCGCTCTCATCCGTTTCCGTTTCTGCTGCAACGCTCTGCCACTGAGTACCGTGGCACCGTGGGCGGCATAGCATATCTAAGCAAATATTAACAAGTTTTTGCTTATCTGCTTATGTGGTTGTAATTTTCCGCTAGGTGCTGCATAAAATACTATTATGTTTTCATCTTTTAATTTATTTTCATGGAAACTTCGCTCTTCAACTATTTTTTTTAATTGTAATTTGTGAAATTTCCACTGTGCATTGTATTAAGTTTTGCTGTTTGGGTTCATGGGGACTTACGTACTTGCATGAAATCTTTCTATGACAGTTTTCCTTACAGAGTTTTGTTTAGTTTGCTGTTGAATGTTTAAGTTTTCGTATCAACTTAGACGCACATGCACATGAATGCATTCATTGTAACGTAATGCGTGCGTGCATTGGTGTGCGTGTGTGTGTGTGGGTGTGTGTGTTTGTGTGTGTTTAAGAGCGTGTGTGCTTAAATGTGCCTAAAGGACAATCAGAGACTCATATTCGTAATTTAAGCCTGGTATTGATGGCTAGCTGTAAGCTGTGGCTATAAGTTGCCCAGAATTCGCCAACTCAAAACTGTACAATTATTTTTTTGTCTTAGAAATAAATTCTCAAATATTATTTCTGTCCAGCAACCAGTTCAGTTTCCTACTATTTTTTATATAAATTATTCATTATTCTATTATTATTGCCCCAAATGTATAAAATGGCATTTGACTCCCATTAAATACTCTAACAAAGGTTAGTCAAATATTCTGGTAAATTCAAATTAAGTTGATATTAAAAACAAAATATGTATTTTTGCTTGGTAATAATATAAATGTAAAGGAAAATAGTTTAATTACATAAAATAACTTAAGAATCAGAAACAAGTTTTCTTAACAGACTTCAAGAAAAATATAGTAAATACTTTCAACTTTGGCAGCAATTTAAGGTGCTGAAGAATTAAACTTAAGTCAATTGTATATTTAATTGAATAGCGTATTTAAAGAACGGTATGCGATCTGAATTCAAAGTTTCATTTCCTGCGAAATATATATATATATATATATATATATATGTGAATGTACATTTTGTGCAGGCAAGCGCACAAATTGACAGCATTATGAAAGGTCAGGTCAGAGACGGGCGACCAAATTTATATATATTAGCCCAGCACGTAAGTAAAAAGGACATTCCATTGTGCCATAATGTCGGGCAGTTAGCAGACACACACACACACACACATTCAGGGATGCGAAAAGAAATTCTGAGAAGGAAACCAGCGGTTATCCTTGCTCGTTCTCGATCCGAGCCACTCGTGTGAGTGTCAAATGCCAGGCCATGGCCACTCGTCCTGGCAACACATGCGACCAGGCGCGCCGCCTTCTTCCCTCCTCAAATGCAAATTTTATTTATGAATATGATTTCTGGCAACAAACAATAGCGCCCAGCATTTACAATAATAAAAACCCGAAATTTTGGTTTGACAAACTCTCATACAAATGGCAAGGACCAATCTCAAACCAAACTCCTGGCGCCGGGTGTGGCTGCAGCTGTTAACCCTTACACTGGCAATACGACCCTGTGGCTCTGGGCCGCTCGAGTGCGTGCCAAAAAATATATAGCATTTACCATCTATGGCTGACTTGTGCTCGTGTTAAAATAATAAAATATGCTGCTGACTGTTGTATGCGTGGTACACACCCATCCAGCCATCCAACCATTCCAAAGAGCCAACGAACCAACCCAATTCTAGCATCCTGACCGCATAGTGCAGGAAATCAAAAATTGAGGAAATTAAATTTGGTTATTAGTCAGTGCGGCACGTTGACACAAGACGAGGGGCGTCATCACTGTCGTCAGTTAGGTGTGGCATACAATGTCTGTCCTGTTAGTCCTGTCAGTCGTGCAAGACCTGCTGCAGTGTACCCGCTAAAACCACACCACTCTGTAGAAAGCCACACACAATAATTATAAATCAACGCAAGCACTCGACTAAAGTCTAGACAATGCCTGACAAAGGCAGCCACAGACCCCAACTGAATTGGCTGTGCATGAAAATGGAAAGGACTCCGTTGGACCACTGAGCAGCGAACAGGAGCAGCAGCGAATCGTTTGGCCGGATGCCCAGCAATGACCATCATTAATGCACCCACACACGTGGGCAGCCCATCCTCAAATGCTCTGTGCAAATATTGTCAAGGCTCATGCCAAATGTATCAAATTCAAATTTGAATAATATCCAGTTGATCAGGGGTTGAAAGTTGATTGCCTGCAAAAACCAATTCATTCTGCACGTTCTCAAACAAAAATTGAACAAAGAAAATTAGGCAAAGTATTAAATGAAACCAAGAGAAAAATACAATATCTATAGAGATGGACAATAAGATACCCTATACCAATCACAAAAATCTACCTTATTGATATAAATTAAATTATACTTATTAAGAACTGATCGTATTATTCTTATCTGCTTGTAATTCTGAGGAATGACATATATAATTTGATTTAATGTACCCATTAAATTGCATCCAAATATGAATAGGGTATAGCATAATTCAATGCATTATAAAATATGATTTTCGCCAATTGGAAAGCTCATTATATTTTAAACAACTTGTGTTTGTTTTAAACTGTAGTTTAAAATGTCATTATAAATTTATCAATTTGAATGGCGCAAGATGAAATCAATTGCAAAACCGTTGTCAATTTACTTAACATAAATAAAGAATGAATGTTCGGAATGCGGCTTTTATCCAAGCTGTTAGCCAAACAAAAACGTAGTTTAACTATTGCAAAAATAGGTTGGCGATTGAAATCAGTTGAAATCAAATGTGATTCGAAAGGGCAATTGTTGTTTTTTATAAAAAATAGAGTGAGAAAACCACAAAAACCAGAATGTATCCACATTTCAATTGGTTGCCAACATCGTTCACATTCAGAACGCTCATATGTAGGCAACAGTATTTTATTTCTTTGCTGCAGCTTACATTAAATAGCTATTCAAATAAATCAGCATGGCAGAAAAACCTTACAAAACACAAACTTACACACACCGGCACACACAGAAATCAGCGATATTTAAAATCAGCAACACCATCGGGGAGCGGTCCACATACATTATGTACAAAGGGTCAGGGGATGCTGTGTGTGGGAACTCTTGTCGCACGTGTAACATCTGAGCAGGAGCGGGGGAAGCAGGGGCAGAATACGACTCTGCAGGTTCTGCATGCAATAAACAAATAAATATGCGAATTGGTGTTGCTGCTGCTGATGCCGCCGCTGTTGATTTAAAAGAAATGCGGGCCATGATTTTTAGCGATGTGGCACGTACAACAAAATGTGTTATGGGCATGGGTTGGCCAGACAGTTGAGCACTTCAAACAGCCCAGCAGTATAAACAACAACGACAGAAACAACAACAACAACAACAACAACAACTGAAGCGGCTCCTGTTGCTGTCAATTTTGGTCTTTTGCGTCGGCAGACAAGCTGATGAGTTGCATGGTGACTATGCCGCTTCATGATGCAAGAACTCGCCTCCAGTTGCCAGTTGTTGATGTTGATGTTATTGTTGCTTGCTTGGCTGGTTCGGGTTACAACACAGAGTCGAATGCAGATATAGCAACAGCCAGTCAGACACTTTATGGCAAAGTGTGGCCATGATTAACAGATTTAAAGATTTTACATTTTAAACTTTTTTAAAAACAAGTAAAAGCTTTGCAGGCGGTGCAGTAGCCGAATGCGGCATTATATGTCAGTGTATTTGGAAGATTTGTGGCGAATATAGTTCACTAGAAATTTACTTTTTCAGTTTTAATCAAATTGTGGTAGAACAATCTTTCCAGAACCATAACTTTGTGAAAAGTGAACTTGGTTATAGTTTGAGCTCTGCAATAACATTGCACTCAAAGTTGAAAACGTGCAATTCATGTTAAAAATTATTGTTCGGTGAAAAAACAAACATAATAAAAAGAAAACTTGTGTGTTCTTTTGGGCATCAGCATCAAACTAAACTTTTCATATATATGAAATCACTTAGCCATCAGTTTGCTGACGGCCAAAGCCCGCTGCTTTCTTGACAGATTCAATCTGATTTTCGCTTCTGCCTCAGTCTCAGTTTTGAGCTTCGGTTTCAGGCTCGATGCCTCAGATGCGTCAGATCTATGCGTTAAGACCCAAGGGCTAAGGCCAAAATGTTGCCTATCTGCAGAGTCGAAATGGTTTTTATTTTCCACTTTTTTCTGCCCTTTTTTGCTTGCTGGCAGTTTGCTATTTATGCGTCTTTGATGCTGGCTCCATTTTTTATTCCATCACGCCCAATTCGACTGAGTTTTATTTATGTTTTTTTTTTGTGCTTGACTGTTTGGAGCAACTTTTCGATTATTTCCATTCAATTTATTTCCTTTAAGTTTGCGTTTTCAACAAGTGGCCTGCGTCATTGCCTCTCCGAATTTTGCCCTGTTCCATTGACAATATTTTGAAGAAAAACATGAAAAATATGAACACAAACAAACAATTACCAACAACAGAGCAATCACTCCACATCTACTCCAGCTTTGCCCTCCGAGAGTTCGTTTTGCTTCTTTTCTTTTTTCATCGCTGCCAAATGTTTCACTTTTGTAGGTGCTTTCAATTGGTCCTTTTTATTTGATTTCGTTTGAAATTTAAAGAAACGGAATTTAATTCTATTTCGATTAGCATAGTAAACGTCTGACGAAATAAGCAAAATTGATTGTTTGACCTAAATGGATTTTTTCACATTTCTTTTATAGTTTATGTCTTTAGAGTTTAAATATTGCAGTTGTATAAAACCCCGTTTAACTCATGTTCAGTTTCAGTTTCAGTTTTAATAGTTGACAGCACATTTTAATTGACTTTTCCATTAAATGTCTGTGAATGCAATACTTTTGGCTTCGACCGTGGGGAGAGCAACAACTTAAATTTATACCCAATTTCATAAATTCTCATAAAACGCCCGTCAACATTATGAGTTTCATTCCATTTTGAATATTCTCAAATTTGAGTACCGAATTTCCGCTGGAAATCCACTGTGGTTTTAATGTTTCGCCTGAGTGCCGTTTGCGGTTCGGTTTCTGAATCTGTTGCTGCTGCTGCTGTTGCTGTTGCTGGTGGAGTTGCAGGTTCTGGTTATGGTTCTGGTTCGGTATGGTTCGGTTTCAGTTTGAGTCATTTTCAGTTACCGACGCGTCGGCTGACCATAATTGGGTTTCATTTGGTTGCAATAAAGCAGTTAAAATAACTACATGACAAAAAAATGTGTTGTTTGTTGCCTCTGGTTAATTATACGATTGTCCCGATATGCAGCAATAGCATCAACAGATAGACACCGAGCTGACCACCATAATGCATGTCAGCAGGCAGCAGCAGGACACGTTGCAAACAGGATGCTGGAAGCGCATTAATGCAAAAACATAAATAACAGCGCGTTAAACAATTGCAACACCAGCCAAAACAACAACAACAATAATAATAATAATAATAATAATAATAATGACACTAATAAAATAAACGATATGCGAATGCCATAACATGCAATAAAACAACATGCAAGTCGAAACCGACATGAAAACTTCAGGCCAATAACAGTTGAGGACAATAAACACAACAACAACAACAACAACAGCAACAACAAAAACAATAACAAATAGAAACAGAAATAGAGGGGTTTAAATATAATTATAGTGCTGCTGCTGTTGCGGTTAACAAATTTATAACAGACCTTAACAAGGCAACTGCTCTGAGCCTTGACTAGTTTTGGACATACACTGAACTTGCCACGCCCAATCCAGACACACACACACACACAGGCATATACAGGTGCAGACACGACAGCTAAACATGCAGGTACTTGACCAAATGTTTCCGGCGCACATGGCCACAGGTTGTCACAAAATTGCTGAGGCACTGCTGCAGCTCCAGAGAGCTTTGCAGGAGAAAACAAAAGGGGTTCGAACCGGGGCCGCAGTCTTGGCACCTGACCCTGGCTTTTGTGTACACGACACGCCTCCCCGCTTGACCCCTTCCGCATCCGATGTCGACAGCAGTCAGTTGTTTGATTTATGTGTGTGTGGCTTTTGCTGTGTGTTGCTGTTGCTGTTGCTGCTGTTGCTGCAGCTTATTGCAGCACAAATTAAAAATGTTCAAATGTCTGGGACCATAATTCAAATGTCGATGCATTTATTTAATTTGAAATATGCATGTGGCAGCACTTTGAGTTGTTGCTGTTGTTGTTGCTGTTGCTATTGTTGTAATGTGTAATTGCCCCAATATAAGCGATGTATTAAAACTTAATTAATGTAATCGTATGGAGCAAAAGCATCAGCTGCACCAGCAACAACAACAACAATAGCAACTGCAAACTATCAACTCGACAGCATTCAAATTGGCAAATTGCTTTAAAGTTGAGGTTGCCATCAAATATGCGATAATGCAACAGGCATTTGATATCGACATCGTTGCGAATTGTGGTCCTGAATAGTAAGTTATCTATTATTCAAATAACTTTGTCTTGAGTTTCTAATTTACAACTACATACTTTGCATGCCCATTTAAAATAGTGAAAGCAATTGAAATCTAGCCATCAAATGCATTTCTACCTTTTGGCAAGTATGTAAGTTAGCCAAGTGATTTAGATATTAAGTCGAACTAAAGCTTTTGTCTGCAGACTTTAAACGATTTACTTGACCTGAGCACTTTCTCTAAAGCTCAGAAAGTCATAATTTTTGTGGAAGCTAATCCGATTTTTATTACCAATGAATTTTCGCTCATGAAATTACAATATTTCGACGATATTCTTGGCTTAAGAAAACAGTTAAATAGGAAAGCTCTGAAAATGTTCTTAAGCAAATTTAGTTGCAAACTATGCAAATATTGTTGCAACATTATTTTTCCCGACACATAGTTTAATTGCTGCGAACTTTGAAAGGGGGAATTAAGAACTATTTATAGCATTTATCTATATAACCACTGTTGGTATGCTGACTAGTCATCCAGTAGACAGAATGCAAGCTTCGGTTAGCCGCACCTTATCACAACTAACCCCAGCTAATCCATTTTGTAACTATAACCGCTGGCCACAAGAGGCCAATAGAGTCGGCAGTGGCACCACATCAAAACGCAGTGCGCGACCTCAAAGGTGTAGGCCCAATGAGAAAGGGGGGGGTTGTCAGTAGTCCGTTGCAGAAGTTGCAGACAACAAGTAGATAAAGATCAACAGGCAGACAGAGAAAGAGAGAAAGAGAGAGAGAAGTGAGAGAAGTCATCCACACGAAACCGCAAAACTCAAAGACACGCCCATTTAATTGCATAAAACATAACGCCACATGCCACATGCGAGTTGTGTCCAGTGTCCGGCAGCAGGAGACGGGCCGACAATTTGCTGGCGACATTTGGCATCAAAGGGCGGCCGAAGCTGACCATTGTGAGAGCTATCTCCCGCCCTCTCCCACTGTACAAGTAACAAGTAACTCTCTGTCTCACTGGCAATGCATTAAATTATTTCCGCTCTGGAGTCCCAGCAATTCTAATTAAGGCAAAAGACATTTGGATTGACACGAGACAAGCGTTGGGCTCTGTGCAAGCTGTGAAGCAGCAGCTGCTGACCAACTCCCGCCGCAAGCAACCCGCCAACTCCCGCCAGCTCCACCCATACCCCAATCACTCCAACACACTTGCTCCCTCACTTTCCTCGCTATCAATTTGACTACTTGGCAAGGCGACAACGTCGCAAATAACATAGAATAAATTTTCATTAAATGCGCAACAAAGTCACAGTCCGATGTCAATGTAAAGTTGCAGTGAACTGGCCGCGCCCGCCGCAGGGGGTCAATGGCCCCGCACTTGCCATCGACTTGTCCATTTTCATAATTTTTAATTATTTATAATTTAATTGTCGCGCCTCGCGTCCTCTTTGCCACAACAAGTGAGTCAAACGCTGACGCTGACTCAGAGTCAACTCCCGACTGCGGTTCACTTCCCGCTGCGAGGGGAAATGCAGCAATAAACTACGTCTGCACTGAACGCGATGAATGTGTTCACTGTGTTTAATAAGTACTATATATATATATATGTATATATATAAATATAAGATTGAAGAAATCAAATAAAGGCGAATGCGGAATGCACTTACAGAGCTAAACGCTTAATGGGATAAATGCAAATATAACTTAATTAATGTAATATAAAATAACTAGTCAAAGTTATTATTATATTTTAATTTTAATTGGCTATTGTTATAGAATTTCAATATGAATAAAAGTGGTCAAGTTAGTTTCTAGTTTGATATTCAATTTAATAACATAGCTCGAAGCAATTTAAATTCCATAATCAGTGAAAAATACCCTACTCAAATATGAAAATAATTCTTAAGAACTTGCGACAGCGTGAAAAATGTGTGTGTCTAGAAACATTTAACGTTCGTTTCAATAATTTAAGTTTTTCCAAGAATTGTTTTAACAATTTTTCATGGTCGATGCTGCTGCTCGCTCCCGCTCCGGCGGTTTGCATGTCCATTGACTACCACGAAACATAAACACAAAATTTTAATTACTTGAAATGTGCGGGCGCACTTACAGAACATTTTGCGGGGTCAGCTGAGCTCAGATACGGAATCGGACTGTCAGGTGCCCAGTAGCCAGTAACCAGTAACCAGTAGCCGGTAGACACCAGACAGTAGCCAGCGGGACGATGCCCGTAATTCAAAGTTATTTACCCCCAAAAATTGTATGTAATTACAAAAGTTTTTGGCATTCAGCTCTGAATATAAACGCTGGTCGTTGTCAACGTTATGGCTAAATTGTTATCACCATCAACAGAAGCAGCAGCAGGAGCAGCAGCAGGAGCAGCAGCACCAGGAGCAGCGGCAGCAGGAGCAGCGGCAGCAGCAGCAGCAGTTGCCGCAGCGTTCTCGATGCCAAACCTCAACATTGTTGGATTTAATATGGAAAGGGGTGGTGGGGGGGGGTGGCAGTTGCAGCCCAATGGGGTGCCAGGGGATGCCAACTTATTGTCGTCGCTCAAGTAATTTACACAGCAGGTGCTCGCAGTTAGTTGTGGTTCCCATCGTTCAACTCCCCAACAAAAATAATTATCACTCTTGATTATCTTTTGTAGAAATTAGTGTGCACGCGCCCTTGCCATGCTTCTACTACTACTTTGGCACCCACCTTTAACCGGGCATTACAATCCGCACCCCACTCCACACCACCACCCACACTCAACTCAATCCACCCACTCAGCAAGTAACCCGCACAACGCAGCATCGTAAAAGTAATTGTTGTGTTTTTGTCAAAAACCTTTTGCAGCTCTTTAAATGAGGCAGACAGTCCCCCGCTGGGGGGGGGGGCAGGTAAAACTGCCAACAAACTATGCTAACTGTTTAATGTTGTACCTGAGCAAATTGTCGACGCTTGTGCAAATTTCTCAACGTTTTATTGGGCACATTGAAGCGGCATTCTGTTAACAATTTCGGACTCTATGCTCTGTGGGCGTCAGCTTAGTCCTGAAGTTTACCTGCAAATTGCTTCATATGCTTACAATATAATTTACGTTTTAATGCCGGCATTAATGGGGCCAGGAGTCTGCGGTTTTTCGTATAAAATTATATTGAAATTTTGTCAGCCTATCTAGGGGACTGAACACTGCTAACTGCTTTATATATGCTAGCAATATTATTAAGGCTTGTTGTAATTGATATCAAGCTGGAACACTTAATTATGGGTGAATTGTTCGTCCTGCAAATGAATAAGGTAAATTTAAGCGAAAAATCCTACATCGAAAGAAAAGAATCAAAATCAAAATACAACATTTAGCTTATGCCTATAAAGACTATTAGTTTATAGCATACTAGAACACTTCTGATATTATGATATTTATTTAAAATGTTTCAAATCCAATATACTTAAAATAAAGCAGCTTAAGCCATACACAAGAGACGTGTATGAAATCTCTCTAGGGATAGTTGACTGCAATTTGTGTATGTGTATGTGTATGTGTACTAAATGTAGATTGTCGAGTGGCATTTTAGAAATTCCATAAATGGCTAAGACCGAAAACTTTTAGATGACATTTGTGCCCCCATAGCAAACTTGTCGAGCAACGACTTGTGGATACACACTTTGCCCCAATGCCACTGCCACTGCCTTTGCCGTTGGCTTTGCCTCATTTTGTGTTAACAACGCGCATTGCGAATTTCCGCAACAGCTTCGGATGCTGCTGCTTCTATTGTTGTTGTTGTCGAATAAAACTTTTACTTTTGTTTATTTGTCGCTCATTTCGGTTGATGTTGATGCTTTTTCATCATTTGCAGCGTGGGCTTTCAGCTTTTTGTGCTGCTGCTATCTCTGCAGTTGGTTTTGTTCGGCTCTGCCTTTAAATGAAAGCTAATTAAGTTTTATTTTCAACAGTTTGTGAATACACTCTTTGCCTGCACACTGCGTACACATTTTGTTTTCTTTTTTCTTTTTTTTTCTCTTTTTTCATTTTTTTTTTTTGCTTTTGTTTGCCTTACTCTGTTATAAAGAGCGTGTCCATCCGACCGCCTGCCCCCGCTGCTCGGTCGGCCGTTGTTTTGGGGTCTCTTTTGGTCATTACAAGTTGATTAACTCATAAACATTTACTGACAACTGACAACTGACAAGTAGCAACTTTGTTAGCCCCGCTCAACAGCCAACTGATTTTTATATTTTAACTTAACTGCTCTTGATTTCTTTATTACTTATTTAATACCAGTATTTTTTCTCTCATTTTATTCTTTTTTTTTGGCGCAGAAATAAATTTGCGTTTTCCGGAATTTGTACGCGTTGCCCTCTAACCACGCCCCTCCCCTCCCCCATTGGCTAAAGTGCAGGGCTTACTTTCTTTAGCGCTTGCTCCGCTCGCATTTTGTTTGCTGTTTCTGGCTGTCTTTCGTGCTTATTTCGAAATTTAATTTCAAAGAGTTGTTCGTATCTCGATTTTTTCCTGTCGCACATTTTTTACGCCGCTTTAAATTCACGACCATTTTTTTTCGCACTGTCATTTGCGCTTTTCATTAATTTGGCGCAATTTTTTTTTCGCTCCCGTCGAGCGCACTTTTTATTTGTCTTTTTGATGTTGCTGCTGTTGTTTCCTTCGTGTATTTTATTATTTCCAGCTAGGTACATTTTGGTCAAAGTAATGTTGATTGTTTGCTCCGCTGACTTTGATTACGAAATTGTTAAAAAAAAAAAATAAAATACCATTAAGCTCAGCAGCAGCAGATTGCCTAAGCTGGCAGTAGGCAGACTTTATAATTGACTTTTTAAATACCCGGCACAAAAGAAAACCATGGGTGTCGTCCACTTAAAAAATATTAATGCAATCTAAAATAATCTCGCTAGAGATATAAGTTTGAGAAATCATCAACAACTATTCCCATTATCAATTTAAAGTCAGAATACCTAGCACAGGGTATTGCCTAGTCGAGCATTATTTGTGACATTTTTGTTTCCTTTTTAATGTGACTTTAGATAAGCTTGGAAAAATTCTAAATTTGTGATGGGTCGCGTTTATTTCCGCGACACTAGAAAAAAGGTTAAAATTTTTTGGGTTGTCAACGTTAATTAGAATGTAACCTGTTGATTTTTTAGATGGTTAACAAAAATTAATGCTTAAGATAGATTCATCAAGGCTGATCCCTTTTACATTTACATTTCACGTAACTCCCAACTAATTGACAAGTAATACACAAAATCTTCTGGAATTTCGACTATGTGAAGATTGAGAGCATTAGAAATCAATGTTGTTAACCGAAAAACTCGTCACCAAAAGCATTTATCTTATTTAATTGCATGAAATGAAATTAGTCATCCAAAATATTCGATAGATGCCAATCACAAAATAAGCCTTGAGACATATATTTTCTGAGAAATTTATTAAATGGTAATTCCAGAATGTGCAATGACTTTTGTCTTTTATTCATACTTTATGCAATTATCAATGCATAAATATGCTGAGTAATTACTTGCAAATGTCAATATTCTCATTTAATTCTGAATTTTTCATCATAAATTTTACCCAACTTATTCCACTCCAATCCATCTGTCTGTCTGTCTGTCTTTCTGTCATTCGCTGTCAATTTGTGTATTCTATCATTCATTCATTTTGTTGGTTTTGCTTTTAGTTTTCAAGATTCACATCTTTTCATTTTTATCCTCATTTTCTATGTAGTACATTTCGAGGCGGCATCCTCTGTCATCATTCACCCTCTCCCCGCGACGTTGTCATTTTGATATGCCCCACTGCAATTTCCGTAAATTGCGCGTAAATCGTTTCAAATTTTCACTTGTCTACGTTTGATTTTCCCTGCATTACAACCACACACACACAGACATTGGCGCACACACCCATAGCCATGGAAACACACACAGCCACACAGTGCCACATAATTCAGCAAACATTTTTCCCATTATATTTTTGGGTGGTAAAACTGTATGCCAAATAAATCAATAAAAAAATTATGCTATATATATATGTATATATATATATATATATGGAGAAATCGTGGCAAAGTCGAAGGCAAAGGCAAAGGCAAAAGTAAACGAAGCCGCAGCGAAATGAAAAGCAAACTGGCCGCCACTTTAGACCTGCAGGATGTGGCAACGAACACATTTCCAAAAGAAATTTTAAACGGCATCTAAAGCCTGCAAATATGAAACTTATGGCAATAATATTGATGTCGTCTTTGACTTACAGAGCCCCACCTCCCCCCCCCTTCCCTCTCGTCAGACCCAACCACAATCCAATTTTCCCTCAGCCCCACTGCACTGCTGCAATATCAAAAGACGCCCGCAGCATGAAAACGATAGACGAAAGAGGGAAAGAGGGAAAAGGCTGTGGCTGAATGTGACTGAGTGGATAAAGGGGGGGCATGTGAAGGCTGCGGTGGGGTCGCAACGAATTGCGATAAAGATAAATAAGCAGCGATATACTTGATGATGTCCTTGTTGCTCTTGTCGCGCTCACGGCTGCGAGCGACTTGTTGTTGTTGTTGTTGTTATTGCTGTTGTTGTTTTTGCTGTTGTTGTTCTTGTTATTGGTGTTGTCATTGCTGCTGTTTCTTTGCTGGTTTCGGTGGCGTTTAGGGTTTCCCCTATTGTATTATTTAAATTTGATTTTATTTCACGAAAATTGAGTTTCGTTTGCGGCCCTTTTTTCTTTATTTTTTTTGCACCGTTCTTGTTGTTGGTGTTGTGTATTGTCCTTTCGGCTTGGTCCTTATCTTACGAGGCGCGGCATTTCTTGTTATCGTTTATTTTTAATGCAGCCAAAAGTTCGTAAACAAATTATAATATTGAACTTGTCATAGATACGCGCCCAAAACCATTCGTGGTCTTATCAGCCCACACCCCCACCTGTCTCTCTCCCTTTTGATGTGTGTATATGTATACGTGTGTGTGTGTGTGCGTTTGTATTTGGACAGGGGATTTTAATGCGGTCTGGTTTTGAGGTAGGTCCCAAGCACGCTAAGTGGATGATGTGGGTCAAATCAGCTTGGACATGATTTTGTGGCATGAAAGTTGATTTTCAACATTTGTGCACTGATTGAAGGCATGTTGGAGGGCAATTAGGCTCGTATGAAACGCACATTTGCATCAATGCTTCATATTCACAATGTAAATAATTTATCTAATAGCCAACAATGTTGATTTAATGTGCAAGCCAGCTAAATATATGTTATTAATTATAATTGAAAGTCCTTAAGCTATCAGAGCCTGTGCAATTATTGGCATCGACTTCAACATTTCGAAATCTAAGAGCTTTAAATTGTTGCACATATATGTGTGCAACAATGAAATCAAATATAAAATGGACTTTTCAATATTGCTTTCGTCATTTTCTTCTCAGTTCTGATTGCAATTTTTTGCTCTAGCGAGCAATAAATTCAGCATCCAACAAGCATTTTAAATGTGCATTTTGCCTTTGGGATTACACATTTCAAATCTCAAATCTCTTTCATTATTTCCTTTTTTGTGCCAAAATTGCTGCCACTCAAGAATAAATGTTATATGTACAAATGCTGTGTATTTCGGCAAGCCAGCAAATTAATTGCAATATCAGCTGAAAAATATTTATTTCAATTTTCGTAGCACATCGATTTTATTGCACTTTGTATAACTTCAAATAGGAAAATACGAGAATACTTCAATTTAAACAGTTCCCGCATTGGCTTTGCTCAGGTCCAGGCTTAGATGGAAGATTCACTCTCTTCCATTTAAATGAGGTTGCAGTGCAACATTGTATTTTTAGGACTTAAAGATGAAATTTCAGATTGGCCTGTCGGCTTCAGTAGCAAAACAATTAAACGGTAAAGAAATTCGCTTTCAATACAGTCTGACAGCAGCAGCAACAACAATAACAACAACAACAACAACAAGAAGAGAATGTCATTACTCTATCGTCGTCATTGTTGTCTCGACCCCGTCATCTTCGTCTCCTTCCCCGCTGCTCTTCCTCAGATGACTTTGAATGCACTTTGACAATGGCAACGCCCTCAGGCTCTTTTAGAATTTTTGGTTAGCGCTTCCATATCCAAATTGGCTTACCACGCATAAACAGACACAAGACTGAAAGCTGCCACACCACCTCTCCCCCCACCTGCCTAGCCTACCTACCTCCCCTTTTGGTATTACTTTTTACTGGTGGCTGCCTACACTTGAGAGCTCAAGTTGCTGTGATTATCGTGCAATTTCGCTGGCAGGCTATGACAATAGCTGCCTCCCTCCCGCCCGTCTACTCCAGCCAGCTCCTGGTCCTCGTCCTGCCGCTGCTTCTGCTCCAGGTTTTGTTCGTGTCATGGCATTTGACATTACGTGTTGAGGCGTCGCCTCGCCGTGATTATCACTGCCTTACGCCTCAATGCATCTGCGCTACGCTCCATATATAAATAAATATATATATATAAATACATATCTGGCATTTTTTTTCTTAACCTGCCCGCGTCAGTAACTTGGCTGCAGGTAGAAGACACAACCCTCATCTCTTGGGTTCGTCCTTTTGTGTGTGTGTGTGCGTGTGTGTGTGTGTGCTTCTTAACCTTGTCCTGTACGTTTGTGTGTTGTGCATGCCTCACAGTTGCATTCCTCATACCACTAATCGTTCTACGTGTGTCTCGCTCACTTTGCTTAATTAACGCGTTCGCACACACACACACACACACGCACACCTACACACACAAATAGACAGAGAGTCGCACAAAGGTCGCCTAGTCGGGACTTTGACTCTTTGCCAATCATTGCCCCCACCATGTCAGTGAGATGACAATGCCAAGGAGACCGCACCACATCGCTTTGCATCGGTTCGCATCTGTCGCATCACGTCTTGGCTTTTTGGTTCTCAGCTATCGAAGGTGTCCCATTTTGAAGACACGTTGTTGTGTTTGTGTGTCTGTCTGTCTGCCTGTCTGTGTGTGCCATGTTTATTTAAACATTGGCTCTCAGCCGCTTTGCGGGTTTTTCCACAATGATTTTTCATTCATTTCAGTCTCCTCGCTGACTGTTTACCTTTTGCTCTCGTTCATAAATTCGTTTGCATGTTAATTACCATTATTATTGTGTTGCAGTCGTACGTTTTTCGGCTGCCACAACTCCACCTCCTTCCAGCCTAATACCCTTGGGAAAAAGCAACCTAATACCCATCCAGAGGCTGTGTGTCACATTATTATTTTGTATTCTGGGACTGGGACCATGGAGACACGCACAAATGATTGAGCAAATATTATGCAGAGAGTTGTACACTTATTGGAAGCTTCTGTGAGATGAAGTTCCCACCTCTTCAGAATGATTAAAGAGATTACAGGGTTTGAGAATATTATTACCCGTAGCATCATTTTTTACATTGCTCTTGAGACAACGACTCAAATGAATTTAAGTATTTTTAGTAGCACATTGTATATACCAGCTTAATTTAAAATTTTAGCGAGTGGAAAAATAAATTTAAATTGCTGGATAATTGTGTTGTATCATTGTATTTCTAATTATGTCTAGCATGCTTATAAATTATTGCTGATTGTGCAACCGATTCGCTCCTCATTTGTGTTCAATTAAAAGTTAATCAAAGTTGCAACATACTCGTATCGGATCAGTGACCTGCCCCCTTTTACCGCTATACTCCCAATCCACGTTTATGCACACAGCACAGAAATAACAACTGCAATAAACTTTTCGCTTTTGCCATATTATCAACAACAGCACTGAAATAAAAACAATATAAAAAAAAGGAAAATAAAATCAAAACGAAAACAGCTTTTGTAACAATTATGCTTCAATATTGCGCAGATCCACCGAAACTGCCAGCCACCTACCACCACCTCTTTTCATTCCCCCTTCACACCCCCCTACACCGGTAAGCATTTCACTTTATGCGTTTTCTATTTTCTACCGCCAATTTTGCCCAAACAAACAAACAAAAAAGCAGATTCGCAACAAAAAAACAAACGAAAGGAATAAAGCGAAAACAACAAACTTAACAAGTAGTTTTTAATAAGCTGCCAAACGACTCTCCGCACCGCCACCACGTCTGCCACAGCACCACCCACCTCTCATCTCACCGCATCCCAGAGACCTCTCCCATAAATAACTAGAAGCTACCATTCCGTTGGCGTTGACTCCAGTCTGGCCATCGCTGGTTTCTGTTGATTTTTCCGCTTGCCACTAAGAATTTCGCTGAGTTAAATTTCCACTATTTTTTTTTTTTTTTTTTTCGTGTTTTGAGCTGTGGCTCTGATTTTCCACCTTGTTGGAAAAATATCCAATTGATTAGCTGAAATACAGTAAGAGGATTAAGCGTTTTACCTAAGTGAACACTTTGGACACTATTTTATATACCCAACGATTAACAATTTAAGTTTTGCAATCTTTCGTATAGTTTTAATTCTTTTTTTACTCAAAATGTGTACATTGAGTATTATAAATGAATTAAAACTAAACTATTCTATTGCAGGCTATTTGCTAGCTATGTTTTATATTTTTAATTTTATTCAATATTATTTAATGTATGTATTTTTTAACATTTTAATAATTTATGGAAATATTGCTTTTTTATAACCATATTTTTATCACATGTATTTTTTCGTGGGACTTATAATTAAACAACAGAATTAAATTCCCCCAAGCCACTCAAAGAATTTATAATTACCTGTTTATCAGAAAAAATGATTGAAAAATAATTTTACCACCCACTTAAGCTCCGATACAATAAAATTATAGATTTAAATTCTTAACGTAATTATACACATGAAATAAAATAATTTGAATGTGCTTGAATTCATATTACTCCTGCAAATAATTCAGTTTTGCACTCTACTCATTTCTTCCTGTATTCGTTGTTATTATTAATATGGTTTCAAAAGCAGACATTTCCAACAACCGCAACAGCAACAACAAAAACAAAAACAAAAAACAGCTGTTTTAACTGGATTTGTTTTCCTTCCTGGCCGCGCAACAAAAACAATTGTTGCAACCAGCAAAAGATTTGCAGCCGTTCCCAAATGGAAAAAGAAAAACTAATGATAATAAAATATAGCGCAAAGTGAAACGAGCCAAACTGTTGAAAATTATCCTTGGGTCACAATGCAATAAACACGCTGCGAGTTCAGAGTGCGCCATGAAAAAAAATATATGTGGCCAACAACTAACGGCTGACCAACAAAATGGATCCTAAGCGGAAATGTCGATATAAGCATTGCAACCAACAACAGAGGCATGCATCAGCAGTGGCAGCAACAGCAGCAGTGGCAGCAACAAACTGGAGAAGACAGCGACAGTTAGCGGCGACAGCAGTCGCACAGTTTTTCACTTTTCAGTTTACTGTTTACACTTTACACATATGGCCAAAAGGTTCACTGACCAACACACAGCCAGAGATGTGCCAGTGACACGACATACATCAGCGTATATTAAAACGTAACAAAAGCGATTTTGATAAAAATTATTATAATTTTTATAACATTAGCTTATAAAATAATGCACAAATATAAGAATAAATTTTGAAGCAATTAAAACATTTTTTATTAACACAAATTTCAAAGTAAACTTTTATATAAAGTTTCGTATTAAATTCCATAATACTAAAAGTATTTTTCATATTTACAGCTGGAAGCATAACAATGTTTTTAGATAAAATTTAATTAAAAAAATATATATATGCAACTATTTATGGAGCTTAAAAAATTACGCTAAATAAATTGAAAAGGTTTTTTATGCACACCAACGGCAATATGCTGTATTTATAGCTACAAAGTTGGCGGCAAGCTAACATTATTTTGCATTAATGTTGTGTTTTATGAAATCATAAAATTAAATACGAATTTTGCGCTATTTGCGTTAATAAAGATCAGTTTTACGCTCAATTGTCACGCGTCCAACGCCAGGAACAAAAACGTAGGCGTTGAAGCTCGCCAAAAAAAAAAATAGTGGAAAAAATGAAAGAACCGTTATATTGACCAACTGAGTGTAGTATGCAGTGAACAAGCATTTGCAGATGGCGATAGAGATCGAAGGGTGCGAGCGGAGTGGGGCGGGAGTGGGGCTGCATGCAGCGTGGCAGAGATGACTCGGTGCTTTTGTGGGGGGAGCTGCCTGCTCGTTTTTGTTTTTAGCCAAAGTTCGCGCGCGAACTGTGTTGACAAACGCGCATAAATGTGTCTATGTGTGTGTGTGTGTGAGTGTGTGTGTGAGTTTATTTGCTTTGGTGTGAACATGTGTGAGCATGTGTGCGCTTGTGTGTATGTCTATGTGTGTGTGTGTGTGTGTGTTGGCAATTCAAAATGGCATGCACTTCACTAAAAACTGCGCATTTCCGGTCAAAATGACGACGAGAAACGCGACTGCTGACAACGCCAGCCGCATGTTTGTGTGCCTCTCTCTTTCCCCGTCTCTCTCACTCTCTCTCTCTCTCTCTCTCTCTCTCTCTCTTTGTCTCTCCCTCAGTCTGTAACTATTTCGCTGTCTAACGCTGTGTGTGTGCGTCTGTTTGGTAAACTTTTTTACAGCTTTAATAGTTCCACTTGGTATTTGTGTGTCCCAAAAGTTTTGCGCCAGCGCTGCGCCAAAGTGCGTCATAAATGTGTGTAATAAAATATTTACTTTTCTTTTATGGAACACATCGGCTTAGCAAAAGGGCATGTGCCATAAATTAGCAAAAAAAATCCCAACTCAACCTCAAATAAATGTTTATATTTTGATAAAAATAGAAAAGTAACGATCTCTTATAAATAGCAATAGAACCAGAGCGCATTAAATTCAACTTTATATATATATATATATATCTTTTTCTTTCTTTTTTTAAGTTTCTGCCTCGTTCTGTGCTTTCTTGTCATATTGCTTTGTTGCAACACAACCCCACACAAATGCCGCAGACCCAACAAGCAGACAAAGCTAACAACAACTGACAACTTCCGTGTCCTGCAGTTTTACTTACTTACTTACCAGCAACTTTCTTTGACTCTATATAAATATATATCTATATATATATATAAATATATATATACATATATAGAAGTTGTGAGCTTTTCTCTCATTTTTTCTCGTGCAACCCTTGTGCAATTGTTTACTATGTTTATCAGATTTGCAGATTTCTATTTGGTAACAACAAAAAAAATTGTCGTGCTATTTAAAAGAAACCCATTGCCGCTTCCCCCTTTGTCCTGCCCGGAAAAGCTTGGCATTAGAGTTTGACATGCGTCTGCTGCCGATTTCGGTTAACTCCTCCGACCCTTCAACTGCATGTCAGCCTCCCCCTCCCCACCATGTCTGGCACAAGCCAAATACCAACAAGGCAAAAAAAAAAAAAATTAAATAGAATGCGAGTAACCCTGAAAATTTGCTCGTCAACTGGGCTTAGTTGCTGGCTTAGTGGCCAAAAGGTAAGAGTTGTTTATGGTCTTTTGGATTGGGGCATGTGTGCCTGTTAGTTCCTAATGCGTAGTTGTCGCATGCAGACTCCGCTTTTGGGGTCGACGTCTGATCCACGTCCACCTGAAGGGTTCGCCGGACCCGGCCCCGACCCCGTCTCTCCCTCTCTTTCTCTTAATATCTGCAGAGGCTGAAGTGGAATAATAATTGGCTGTTGCCAATGTTAATGTCTCGTCGCCCCCCCCGTTACCCTCAAAAAATGTTGTTATTTGCTTATGTTCTTCAATGTTGCCGACAGTTCAAAATAAATGGTAAAATAAGAGAGTCTGTGACAAATGCAGCAATAGGGTTGAATTGCTCAAAATGATTGAAGGCCTTCTTATTGACAAGACTTTTAGCTCAAATTTTTAAATTCAAGAATATTTCTTGATACATATATACTCTTGATATAGAATATATATATATATATACAGAGTAGAATATGTATAATATTTTAGGCAGACTGCAAACAGCTCTTTATGAAGTCTACATAAAAGCAAAGCTGCAAAGTCAATAGAATTTTCAAAGAACTTTCACAATAATTAAATGTATTTAATTGATTCCAACATACACAAAAAATATTCATTTAATTTATTTCCAAGAATTCCCAAACAGAATTTCATAAATTGCAATCAATAAGTAAATATTAAGTTAATTCTGCTTTGAAGTCACTTCACATATTTGCATATAAATAATACAAATAATATATTTGAAAATACATAAATCACATTTCAACAAAAATTTTTGTTTAATCCCATTTAAAATGGATCGCTTTAAGTTTCGCATTTTGAGCAACTATTATTGAATAAACACTAAATACTAATTCACTTTCGGATGATGCCAATCTTTAAGAGGCCAACCTCAAGCTTGGTCCAATTGATTTTGGCCAACTCGTTCATTTCCATCCCCCCCACATTTAAAAGTTTTACACCAGTTTATAGCCTCGATTCCCTGTTGTTTTTGCTCTTAAAGTTGGCAAGTTTCCGCTGGCTTCTTGGCCTCGGCAAGTTGGCGAATCCTTAGGAGGACGACGGTTAACCCGGACTAAAACGTTTTGTTTTCCTGTTGGCAACTTGAATTACTTCAAATTCACACTCAACATTTGAAATTCAGGCTTTAAGAAAACGCTTTTGCTTCAATTTTATTTATGTTTTACTTTACATGGCACTCTTGGCCCATGTCTCGCTTAATTTGGCCAAGATTGCCAACCCCCATTTTGCAACTATCTTCTTGGACTTTCTCTTCGCCATTTCACCCTATTTACTGCACAAATTTCTCTCAACGCACCCTTCTTGATTTATTTTTTTTTTGCAAATATTTCTTTGCAAAATTGCATTGAATATGCCTTTATGACTTGTAAGGCAAAAAAAACTTTGAAGCAAAGTTTTTCTTTCGAACAGAAAATAAAGTGAAATCGAACTAAACTATTCATACAGAAGCTATTTATAGTTTCTTATGATCATATAATATGAATTCAGTAGGTAAGCAGCTGGCTAATGAAATGGAATACTTTCCTGTGATGCCAACTTCTGCAATTCCAGCCAGAAGAAAAGGAAGAACTATTCCCTCATTTTCCCTTACCTTTGTTCGGCTTAAACTCACCCCTATTTTAGCCGTCTGCTCATTTGCTTATGAGCCAAAGTTGCCGCTGCCGTTGCCATTAGCTATATTAAGTCGTCTGCTCAACGGAGCGACTATCTTTTAAGCTATCAGTCTTGTGCCTGCTGCTTAATCATATACCCTGCTGGCTGCCCCTCTAACTGCCCGCCTTCCTGCCTGACTGTCTGCCTGCCTGCCTGGCAATATCCGTTACTCATGGCTTACATATTTCATAGCCAATGTGGGCCATCAATGCAGGCACTTCTAGCCCACTTTTACTAGCCAGCAGCTGAAGACGACAAGCCATTGGCCATTGCATTAACTCGTTCCTCGTCGTCGTCGGCATAAACATCCATACTAAAATACATGCACATAAGCTTCTTTGGAACGCTCCCCTAACCCACCCCTAACTCTCTGACCCCCCCCCCCCCTTCATACATGCTGCAGCCCCTCACATATGTGGCACGGCACTTTGGCAAGTTTTAGCTTCATTGCGTTGACGATTTTTGATAGCTCCATTGACTTTATTGCCAGTCTGCCAGGCTGCGAGGCTGCACACTTTCAGTTTTCACTCCAAAAGGGGCAACAACATTCGCGTTAGAATGGATTGTAAATGCTGCGATGGAAGTGCGATTCGAGTGCAATGAATTATTTCATATTTTGTCAAAGTATGCATCAAAAAACAAACAGCAACGAGGGTTGCTCTGTGGAAGAGACTATCGAGACTATAATTTAATAAAGGTTTTAACTTAATTAAATGTCAAAGCTTTTAACATAATATTGTGTGTAACTTTTAAATTGAAGAACACATATAAATAAAGTTATAGATCAGAAAAGAAAAACAGATGAGAATACAACAAGTATTGCTCTGATAGAGAAAGCTTAATTATTACATAAAATTAACTTGATCATACAGACCGACAGATGGACGTGGCTAAATCGTGTCTGCAGCTGTTGCTGATCAAAAATATATATGCCTTATGGCGTAATAGCTGACTTCTTCTGTCCTTCACACACTTTATAATATAATTACAAAATAACCAGTTTTGATTGACAATGTGCAACTCAATTCTTACAAGGTAACTTCATTAAAAAAGAGTTTTCATTCAAATTCAGCTTCAGTTTATGAACTAACCTCGGCTAACTTTCACATCTCACTCGCTCTCTCTCTCTCTCTCTCTCTCTCTCTCTCTCTCTCTCTCTCTCTCTCTCTCTCTCTGTTTCTGTCTCACTCACTCTCTGGCTGTCACTCCAAGCATTTGGTTCGGTAGTCAATCGGTCTTTGTCAGTCGTAAAATTCCAGGAGTAGCAGCAGCAGCAGCAGCAGCCGCCGCACACAAAAGGACTTGCTACAAATAATAAGCACAAACAAAGATTTCGATATCAAGTAAATAAGATGACAACAACAATGCAACTACAACAACTGAAAGAAGCAGAAAAATAATAAGACAAACTCTCGAGCCGTTTGTGCCTCACAACATCAGTGTCATCGTCAGTGTGTGGGTGGGGGAGGAGTAGGAAGAGGGGGTTGGGGGATTCTTATGTGTTAGCCAAGTTAGTCCAAGTGAGTGAAAAATGTAACAACAAGTGCTGTGCGTATGCGTGTGTGTGCGTGTGTGTATGATCTTATACGTATTCATATTTATTGAATTTACGCTTGACAGCTCCGAGAGCAGCTCAAAGGGGGACGCACATTCAGAAGCTGAAGTTGTTGTTGTTGTTGTTGTTGGCAGGTCTTCTTCACTTTTCACTTAAGGGTGGCACATAGCACCACACACACAAACACACACACACGCACACACACACATACTCATATGTGAGTGTGCATGGGACTTAGTGGATATTTATGCGGCTTGCAATGCGCGGCGCTCAGCGGCAACAAGACTCTCAACGCCAGCTCGTTCGCCGTTCGCCTTTTGCCTTTTTTCATAAATATTAAAAGAGCTACAAAAACAAAAGCAAAAAAAAAAAATACAAATATCAACGGACTAAAGTCAAAAGTCGTGTAAAGCCAGCTTCAGCTGTCAGCTAGAAAGAAAGAGAGAGAAAGCGAGAGCGAGAGAGAACGAGAGCGAGCTCTCTAAATTGCATTCAGTTGCATTGCGTTGCATGCAACTTCCATTCGATTGCTGTGCTACATTTATCATTTCGTTATCAACACATATAACTTCATAATTCCGATTCATATTTATATTAATATAATTTATGCTTTAATTGAGTTTTATTCGAGCGCAACCTCAACTCACAACTCGCAACTTGCCACACAACAGTTTGTAAGTTTCATTGTTTTGTGTTTGACTTGGTTGCGTAGCAGGTTGTTGTCTATGCTATATTAACTTATACCAAGTGTATAAGAGCATTTATACAATTACTCGAATTATTCGAAATTGTTAAAATTCGAATTATAAGTTGTGGTGCTTATACGTAGCAGAGTTGAATATAGGATAATCTTATATTTTATAAGCTGTTCTTATACGGCTCTGTCTGACTTCTACTACATCTTATACAAAACATTACTTAGACTTCTTTCACATATTTTACTTACATTTCCACTTATATACATTTTAGTTACTTAATTTTGATATAAAAATATAAATGGGATTTTAAATCGGAAAAGATTTTGGAGACTTATCAAATTTAAATGCTTATATGTTGTTTCTTATATTTTATTCAGCATAAAATATAAGACTTATTGACACCTAATTCGTAGTTTCTATGAGTATAATATAACAGCTTGTCACTCACTTGTACAACTTATACGTAGAAGTTGTATGTTGGATTCGATGTTTTTGGTAACGTCTTTTTTGATTTGGGTTTAAGTACAGGATTGTTGTTAACTCTTGTTTGGTTTGTTTCATACCTACTTCGAAGAATACTTATACCTTCAATATGTACTTGCTAAGACTTCTAATTTACAGTATTCCATCTTCTAATAAAGAACGACTTTGTTTTCACAATATTTTTGTAATATAGAAGATAAAAGTAGTTGAATATATGAGTTTACTAAGCATAGACATGCACCTTCTACTCAACCAACAAACATGTTGCCAGTCAGACAGCACTCAAACACACAACCTGTTGTACTCAACATGCGATGCAACAAATATTTTGAATTCAAACCAATTGTTGGAAGTTAAAAGACAAAAATAAATAAAATAAATTAATCATAGCAAGAAGTCAGTTAGTCAAGTTAGTTAAATATGTATTAAAAAATGAAAAAAGGTTAAATGTAAATTGACATCTTTAAAAAGTGAAATTATTTACATTGTAAAACGATAAGATCTAAATAAAAAAATTGTTTTGTTTAAAAACTTATCTCTTAGCTGATTTTTAATAAGCTTAATAACTACAGCCTTCATCTTATAGCATTTTAAAAGTTTTTTTCTAATCTCATAATGAGTTTTGGGTTGTATTTTCAACCAATGCTTGATTTCCTCTCAATTCCCATCTCAATTTTTGCCATTCTCACTGGCCTTTGGCGTCTCAACACAATTACAAACCTATTATTATATGGAAAATAGTAAACAGACATATTTTTGAATAGCGCACTTTTATTTTTAATTCCAGCAGATTAATCACCCGCAGCGCACACACACACAGTCACATACACACACACATACGTGTTACGCACATAAATAAAAAAACAAAATAGTTAAAAAAATTGCAGCCACGAAGCGTAGAATAAATAACCGAGTTTCTGACGCTGTTAGCTACCACGAAGTAATACACACGGAATCAAACTCTGAATCGGAATAATAGAATAATGCCGATGGCAAACACACACACACACACACACACACATGCACACACACGTAAACACACACACGTAAACACACACAGAAACAGTGGCTGCCAACGGGGGCAAAAAATACTCCTCTTTCTCACTGCAAGCGCAGCACACAATTTACTGCACTTCAATATTGTTGTTGTTAATAATGTAGCTTTAGTTGTTGTTGTTGTTTTAGTTGTTGCTGTTGTTGATGTTGATGATGTTGTTGTTGTAGCTGCACTTGAAATTTTGTAACCTGCCCGCAGAGCTCGTTGTCCGCTCGTTGCTTTCCCCCTCCTGCTCAAACCGAGTTTTCTAAACAAACCCAAAAAATAACGAGCAAAGGGAAATAGCCACAAGAGTGTGTGTGTCAGAGAGGGAGAGTGGGGAGAGATAGTGGGCGAGAGTGAGGAAGAGTGAGGGAGAGTGAGGGAGAGAGAGAGACAGCTGTTGCATTTGCTTCCGATTTCCGTGACCACCCGCAATTTTTTTATTTTAACCCGCAGCGCGTCAAATAAAGTTGATATTCGAGGGCAGCAGCTCAACTCTCTGAGAAGTTTTCAATATTTTTTTTTGAAAACGATGTAAGCGGAAAATTTGAACGAGTTTCCGTCTACCGAGAGAAATTAAGATTTCCACCGGTTTCAAGTTTTTACTCTATTAACTTTCTCAACAAACATAAAGTAACATTTCGTGCAAAGCTGTTGGAAAAGATTCAAATCTGCAATAAATATGTTCAGTTTCTTTTTAACATATTTGAGTAAATGTTTTCTATAAAAAGTGCAGTTTTTCAAGAAGTATTTAAATTGCACATGACTTAGACAAGTTTAGTAACAAGACTATTAAAATAAACATAAATAATGGTAAATATAAATAAAAGTGATATTTTTTTTAATGGCTCTTGAATTGATCTTGGAAAATATTAAAATTATTTAGAACATTGTGCTGCATATTAACTATTTTTTTTCTTATTACATATCTTTTTTTGTTAAGTGTTGATACAATTTCTTTAAGCTTTTCTAAATTTTATTAAACATTTTTTTGGTTTTTATTACCCTTTGATGACTTTTTATTAATTGTAAATTTTTAATTGTATTAAAAAAATTTAACTAGAATAGTTCCTTTTGTTTAACGTCAACGTGAAACATGCCAAAAAAAAAATAAAACAGAGAAAAACAAAGAAAGAATTACTTTTCAGACTATTTACGCAAGAATATTTTAAATTTCAGTTTTCAACGTACTGAGGAATCACTGAATGAGACGTCTTCAAACCCACAAAATGACCAGATCGGACTACTATATCATATAGCTAACATAGATGCAGTCTGTCGAAGATGAATTCAACTTGATTAAATAGATTGTAGACCGAAGAACGTTTGACATCTAACTTTTTGTTCAGTGTTCGAAATACCAATTTTTTATATGTATATTTTTTGATTGGTTTCAAACTAATTGTAAATTTCTCGATATCAAAGGGAACAAAAATTACTACAGAAAAGCTAAAAAAAAAATGTAAAATGTAAATGTAAGCAAAGAAAACGTTTCAAACGTTATTCATGAATCGACCCCAAAAATCGTGTGGAAAACTGATGAGTTGCGAACGACAACAGGTATCTAATTAGGAGTCAATTTTAAAAACTACCCTCGCTAAGGCACTCATGTCGTTGTGCAACTCACTAACTCCAAACTTTAAGCTGCAACCACCGAAGTTGCACGCACACACCCCTCTCCCGCCACCCCACAAACGCCTCGTTGCATGCATTTTAAACGTGCCACATTCGAGTCGTCAACAGTTGAACGAAATTTGGTTCAGCCCGCAGGCAATGTTTGCAACTGACAACATCTGTGGCAAAAAGCTGTGGCGCCGCACCGCAACCAATCAGTAAGCCCGACCACCCAACCACCCACCCATCCAAGCACCCATTAGCAATTACCCCACTCCAGCTAATTGAAATGTCTGTCAATGCGAATCGATCGCACAAACTAAATGCAACTCAATCAGCGAAAGTTCCCCATCAACTTTGACAGCCTTTCCCCAAATTTATACCAATTAACCTCTTAAGCACCCCCCCCCCCCACAACCACAACCCCCCTCGCAACCCCTTCTTCCGTAGCATTGGCCGCAATTCCCAAGTGTTGCCAACTTTGCGACGAATAATTAAAAACCATCAGACAATTAAACATGAATTATGTATTAATAACTTCTTGCGCTGCAATTGGCCAAGCAAGAAAAAAAGAGACGAAAAAAATACAACAAAAAATATAATAAAGATAAAAGACAAAGGAAAAAGGCAAAATGGCAAAAAAACCAAAAAGAAAAACAAAGCAAGCAAAGGAAAAGCAAAGAACTGAAAACTAGAGGCAGCTACTCGCTAGTGGCAAGTGGCAAGTGGCAACTGGCTTTAGACTACTTGCGGACTAAACTGTGATTCAGCAACTTGCGGCTCCAACTCGGACTGCAGGCGTGTAAGGGGTAGAGGTGTGCGGCAGGGGTTTGGGCAAAAATTTATGCGCTGCACACAAAAGCAGCGGCAAAAAAAATTAAAAAAAAAAAAGTTCAAACAAACAAAACATTGAAACGCTTCCCACGCACTCAACAATGGTGAGAGAATTTTGCTTTTTTCCCTATTTTTTTGTTTAATGTTTTCCATTGGTAACACAACAATCAAATGGGGCCCTTATTTTGGGGGGGGGGGTGGGTGGTGCTGCTTGCGGCCAAAGTCTTTTGCCACATGCAACAGCAGGTACAATGGCAAACTTATGCACATACTGTGAAAATATTAAATCAAAGTCTGGCTTAAGCTGCCCAACAACTCCTGATCAAGTCTTAATAAAATGCCAGATTTTTAACGTTTTACTTAAAAAGCAGTTAAAAGCCTAATTCAAACTTATTTTGTATGGCAAATATTTATTGAAGCTTGCAAAATGTGCAGAATACAAATTTTAATACCATTTTAGCTTGGCAAGTCACAAGAAAAGATTTCAATTGTTGCCACACTTTTGTCGCTCACTGTACTTTAATTGAGTTTCATTTTACCTATTTTATTTACTGGACTGTGCAATTAAATCATTTAATCATTTTGTATTCTGGAAAATGCCCATTTAATGATATTTTTGTATGCATGCCACATTTATTATTTATATTGATTAAATAATTATAACATTTTAAGTATAACAAGTAAATTATTTGAAAGTTGAGGGATTACTTGAACAAAAGGTATGTTTTTTTTTTCTATTTTTTGTTTGGTGCTGACCGCCCATTGTGCAACGTTTTGGGGCAGCACTAAGCACGCGTGGGAGCTCACGTTGCAGCTGTGTGTGAGTGTGTGTGTGTGTGTGTTAAGAGAGTTTTTCCGTTTGTGACGCCATTTTCATAAGCAGCCGGGGCAACATTTTGTCTTTGGCCCCGTTGTAGTCACTGTTCGCTGTTGTCGTCATTTGTTAGCTGTTGCTCTTCTTTGCATACCCTTTCGAAAATTATACACAGGGTATTATGAAATTGTGCACACATATGCAATAAACAGAAGGAAACAGCCACAACTTTATTAGGCATATATAAAATATCAATCGATAAATGACTGCAAATAATATGAGTTAGTCTGACAAATTATTTGTAAACTGAACAAATTTCATCTATTTATTTCATCTATCTATCTGCTATTTAATAATATTTGTAATATCTGTTTTCCATCTCTCAATATATCTACTGTCTATTTCTGTATATAATATTTGTAATCTGCTATCAACTTTGACTTTTATATATATTTACTTATATCTTGCAATCCTATCTATCTCTTGGTATTTTTATCTATCTGCTGTCTAATATCTAATTATTATCTATATATCAATTTATCCATTAATCTATCTTTTTTTTGCATTTATCTATCTATTCATCTGTATATCTATATTCTATCTACTATCTATCTTTCCATATACTATATACCAGCTTTCAATCTTTTTTTAATATATATACATGTCTATTAACTTTCCCATCTAGCTACCTATTTATTTAAATATCTATATATTTATCAACTATATTTTTTATCTATCTCCTATCTATTATCTATTATATATTAACTGCTCACAACTTTCCACCATCCTTCTATCTATCAGATACCTTATAATCTTTTATTCAAATTGCAATTTCAGGGTATTTCCCCGTCGATTTGTTTCCCCTACAATATTCTAACTTGTAGTTTTGCTTCTTTTTTTTGTGTGTTTGCGGCATCTAAATAAGTTTTTCCGTTTCTTGTTTGCATATTTTATCCAACTCGTTTGTCGCCTGCTTATTTATTTTGTTGTTTTTGAATTCATTGCATTTTCATTTGGGCTTTGGCTTTGGCTTTGGGCGACTGCTTTTAATTAAATGCATAAAGCCAAAAGCCTGTTGCCCGTAAAATGTTATATTACAAATTTATTTTTGAACACAAAAAAGAAACGCACAGTAAAAATAAAAAAAAACGAAACACAAGCAAAAGTGTTACACTTGCCACTCGAGCTCGGAGGCGCCACTCCATTCGAAGTGGGAGACAAATTACACGGCGCTGCGGAGAATGTGGCAAATGTGGAAAATGGAGCTGCATATGGAAAAGCGGGCAACAACAACAACAACAAAAGCGGAATATTATGAATTGTTTTTTAATTGCATTGAATTTGCTGGCTTTGGAAAATGTTGCATGCAACACTCGCAAAACAAAAATCGGGGCCAACAACATCAAATTAAACTGCCTGCCGGCCATTTGTACACGAAAATCTCAAACGCCACAAATACTAAAACAAAAAAAAATGCAGAAAATGAAATCGCAATTTTGCCGCCTGTTGACGATGATTAAAAACTTTTCGAGACAGTTGACGACGAAGAAAATACTCCAAAAATAATATATTAATACACAAAACCCAAAAACAGGCAACAACAAAATTAGGTTAGTGGCGGGGTGACAATTATTGCTCGGGGGTGTGAAAGCGTGGAAGTGAAGCAGTTTGGGTCCTGTTGGAGTGCGACTACACATAAAAAACACATATGTATATATATATATACATACATACATACATACAGCATAAGCAATTTGATTAAAACTTTATAACTCTAGCAAAACAAAAAAAAAATTGGATAATAAATATACGATTCGAGTAAGCTCGACGAGCAGATACCGTGTAAAAAGCATATCAGAAGTGTTTATTGTTTGAATTAAAACTTCCATAAGCTTATCAAAATTGAAACTAGTTCCTTCGAACAGATGAAATATGCTAGCCAACAATATAATATAAAAAAATTAATCAAAATGTTCTTAGTCAAACGAGAACTAATTTTTATTTACGAGTTATTGTTTATAGCTTGTTCGTCAGAATATTTGCATCTAAGCATGATTTGGATTTTGTCTAATAAGCCAAGGCTTTCCGTAAAAATACCCAGAAAATGTTTAATTTACTTGTTGCTTATTTTTTAGTTTATTTCTCATTAATATAAAATAAACAATTTTTATTAACGAATAAAAAGCACAATTAAGTCTCATAGCAGACTGGTTTTGATAGTAGCATAAACGGTTGCTGTCACGGCTAACAGTGTGGCAACGCCACAGAAAGTCAAGCGCTACCAGACTTGCGTTTTAAGGTGCGCATATTTAAATGTTTATGCAATTGCGCGCTCATATTGTCGTTGCTATTTTAAGAAGAACAACTTATGTAAACATAATAAGCAGCTGAATAAACATAATAAGCAACTAATTAATTAGTTCGACTATTCGAACTAATTCAAAAGTACACATTAAATTCAAATGACAAATAAATATAACCAGCACAATTAAAAGTATTAAGTTACAAGCGTTTTATAAAATCTCAAATGCTCTCAAAAGCTTACCGCACAAATAACGGTAAACTTTTTGTAAATAAACATGGCGTCCATGGTATGAGCGCCAGCCAAAGAGCAGCAGACAAATGAGGGTGAGAGAGAGAGTGAGCGAGAGGGAGAGAAATACGCTCTTACTTGCTATGCGTGTAGGAGAGAGAAAGAGAGTTATGGAATGCGCGCGCTTTTTTCTGGCAACAACAACAACAAAAAGAAGAACAACAGCAACATCAGGAGAAGCAACAACAACAAGATGCGTAATAAACAGGAAGCTTTTTCAACAATTGCACAACGCAGAGCGCAATTATTGCGGGATTAGCAATCGGTGCGGCAACAACAGCAACGCTGCAGCCGCCAAAAACAAAACACAGAAACGCACACGGATTACAAAGGCAAATAACGGTTTAATTGAGGACTGTGTGCGTTTAACTAAAAAAGAGGCGGGGTGCTCCACCCGCCTCCCTATCGCCCGCCTACCCAGCACCAACAACCAAGCCAGGGCTGCCACACGCAAAAGTCGCTCGTTGTACATGATATACATATACATATATAAATATATATGTATATATATGGCGGCTGCTCCCGATTCATTCAGTTGCAAATGTTCATTCAGTGTGTGAGTGTTGATGAGGTTAGTTGTAAAACGGCCCCATTGTGCGCGATAAGCGTCGACGAGCGTTCGATTAATATTCTAACACGGAGCCAAGAAAAATGAAAATTATGTTTTAAGTTTAAAGTGCAGTGTTAAAGAACAACAAGTAACATAAGCGAGTTCAACTGAAGGCAGTGCAAGAAAAGAAGGCAGGATTCCAGAGGCTTGCTGCTGTGTGAGCTGGCAGCAAAATTGTGTTGCATACTTTTGAGCTGTCCGCGAAAATCGTTACGAACATGTTGGTAAGTTGCTGCGCCCTTAAAGTAGGCAATAGTTTTTAACAATTCCTCGAGCTGCTTACGAAAATTCCGTTACATGCGAGTTGCATGAGTGTTGCAAGCGAAATTATAATGAAACATATTGCATAAATCTACAAAAAGAAATTGACTTAATTAAATTACGCAAAAAATTTAAAATCCTTGCGAGGGCAATTAAAAAGATTTCTAAGAAATGATTTATTGATTTTTCCAAACTGCGTTTGTGTGCGAGTGTGTGTGTGTGTGCGTGTGAGAGAGTGTGAGTCTGTATATGGGGCCCTGTCTGTGTGCGTATATTTTTCGGTATGCACTTTTTCCAGAGAAAACACCCCACCAACCCAACAACAACAGCAAAAACAACTATTGTTGTTGGCATCCAAACAACCCCCACAACTAAAAAGCGCCAACTTCTATTTTTCCATCATCAATACTTTGCTACACATGGAAACATTTGCCATGTTGTTGTCACACACACATTGGTATGTGTATTGTGTGTATTGGTATTGGTATGGTTTGGAGTATTGGAGCAGGCGCCTTATGCAGCAAAATAACCAACCCCCAAAACAATGCACACACTCACACCAACACAAATACACACACACACATTCACACACACACAAACACAGACACGCACTCACTCTCCCGCACGCACACATTGAAAATTAAAGCTTTGGCATTTTGGAAAACTACGAAAAACCAGCGAACGAACGAAAGAAGGCAGTTTTGGTTGGGTGGTGGTTTTTCCTACCACCGGCGCATATCATAAATTTTGTGTCTATAACAATTTTTGTTCTACTCAATGCGAGCATCAAAAAACTGCAAAGGAATTGTTGCAGTTTCTGACAACACACAGCGTGAAAGAGCGAGAAAGATGGAGAGAGAGTGAGCTTTGCACTTTTACTGCCCGCTCTTTCTCTATGTCCATCTCTCTCTGTTATTTTAGTGCTACATAGTTTTAATTTGCTATTTCTCTCAAAAATGCAATTGCATTGCTCTATCTCTTTCAGTCTTTTCCTCTTTCTCCATCTCTCTCTCTCCCTCTTTCTCTTACACTATTTGGGGGCGTTGTGGGGCGTTTATTGCATATGGTTTTTGTGTCTTTGTTTTTGCTTTTTATGCAACATATGCGGCATATGGGAATGCAACTGCATATGTGCCTGTATGTGTGTATGTGTGTGTTTTTATTATATAATTTGTGTTTTGTTATTTATGCTCATGCATTTTGGCAAAACTAATATTTTTTCAGTGTGTTGTTTTTATTGTTGTTGCTAGGCAATGCAAATAAATATATTTATGAGGGGTTGGGGTCTGTGTGGTTTTATTTCTCTATATGTATACACATCTATTGCATACATGATTTATATATTATATAAAATGCAAAGCTTCATTGCATTGGAATTATAAATATGCAGATACATATGTAAATACATTTATATTCATGTATGCATCAAAATAATTTTGGGTGGGTGAAATTCGAAAATTTGTGGCTTAAAGTGCATTTAAAATGATTACATAGATTTTCTATTATTCCTAAGCAATCAGCAAGGCCTAATAACATTTTTGCACTCGTCTCTTGTTTAATACACCATAGCAAATATTTAGGAACAACAATGCTCAATAATATTAAATATATATTACACTTATATATACATATATATTTATATATATATGTATATATCTTTTTAATATTTGTGATTAACGTTAAAAACATAAATTGCAGAACTTTCTCAAGCCTCCCTTTCTTTTTTGCAGTACTTTAATATTAATATTGTTTATCAACAAGTACATCTCATTTTCTACTTATCCATGATTTGCTAACTGTGACGAAACAAATTGATTTATTCTACAATTAAACAATTAAAATTTCCCACTTAAACACGTCATCAAATATATTATAACAAATTTAAGAATACAAATATTATTAATATTTTTAACCATATTTATATTTGCTCCACTAAAAAAGTATTAATCAAGTAACTTAATTTCGAGCGCATCCAAAATACTGACCATTTCCTGTTGCTTAAATTCCAGTTCGAGCTGACAGCAAAGTTACCCACAAAAAACAACAACAAGTATATATAAGAAACCAAAAAAAAAAC
Source organism: Drosophila demipolita (assembly GCA_035042405.1). NCBI lineage: Eukaryota > Metazoa > Arthropoda > Insecta > Diptera > Drosophilidae > Drosophila > Drosophila demipolita. Next base: position 1,855,136 of record JAWNLI010000025.1, read on the forward strand.
CTATAGCCCAGAAGGCCGTGACTCAGAAGCGAGCACAGCCCAACCGCAAAAACATGTAGCGGGAATTGAAGCCAGCAACAGCAGCAGTTGGCGGATAGGCAGAAAGAGAGACAGACATGAATAGATGGACGGCCCACCCACGCCCACGATTTCAACTTTGTTTTTTTTCTAGTCGGCAAATTGCGCATGCGTTACCGTTCCCTGAAACTCGCTCCCCTTTCCATTCTCCCTCCCTTTCGCTTGTTCTTATTGCCATCCCACGCTACGCCATATTGAATATGTGCGATCGAAACCCACCCTTTGGCTATTGTTTTCCGCTGTTCTTGTTGTTGTTGCTGTTAGGGTCTGGCTCGGCTCGGTTCGGCTCGGCTCTGCTCGGCCCCTCTTCAGTGTCGCCCCATAATTTTTACTCGTTTTTTTTTGATTGTTTTGTTAAATGAGACGTGACAAAGTGCAAGCAAATCGTGATGATCGCAATGGAGAGTGTAGCGTGTAGAATGGAGAATTGGCAGCCTGCTCAGGGATTTTTATTGGTCGAAGCCTGGCGCCTGGCAGCAAAGGAAGCCCTACGCAGCGACACTTTCTCCCACAGTCTACGTCGAAGAAGAAAAAAACGAAGACTAAGCAGAAGAAGCGGGGCTTCAACAGGTTTCCTTTTTGGCGCAGGTCGAAGCCATGTGTTGAGTTTTTTAAGTTGTTTTTTTACTCTTGCTGGTTTTGTAATTGACTTGGGCTCATTATGCGGGGCGCTTACGTTATATCACACAGTCGTATGGGCCAAGGATGGCCAAGAGGTTAACTATGTGGTGTGTGTGTGTGTGGTGCACCCGACATACGAAACAGCTGTGATCTCTGTGCAAAGATTGCCAAGACATCATTGTGACATCGCTTCGTTCGAGTTCGATTTTGATTTCGATTTGGTTGTCGGCTGCTCTCCTTGTTCCACTGGGCCACTTAACTCTGGGCCGCTTAACTCTGCTGTTGATAGGGCTGCTGTTGCTGCTGTAAACTGGTTTTAAGGCAGCTCCTTTGCGGCGATCGCCATTCAACTGGCAATGAAGTTTAAAAGTAGGGTGCTCCATTTCACTGACTAACCTGTTTTTATTATTTTCGTATCCCAGCTGTTCCTCAAGTGAGCTGCACTGCAGGCATTTCCTATCCGATGCTGAGGGTGCCAGAAAGTGTAGATAACATAAAAATGAGATGAACTGATATGGATTTGTGTTTATGATATACTACATTATTTTAAATGTAATTTCTGCAGTTATTATTTACTTATGCTAATGTGCACTAATACTGGTTGCATATATTTAAAAAGATTTAACATTTTAAGACTTACACAAAGTTATAAATATTAATAGTTAAAAATGGTTTGCGTAATTAATTAACATTTTTCAAAATTGTTACTCGTATTATTATTATTATATATTTATTATTATTATAATTTTGTCAACGTAGCGTATCCAAAAGCTCAGTTAACCGTTACTTTAGCAACTTTGTGCCATATGCATTTTGGCCCTTGAGTCACTTGCACAGCTTCTTTCTGATTACAACAACAAAAAGAAGAACCTTAACTTTCCGCTATAATAAAAGCGAAAAGCTTCTCTTCGCTCCATCTCTTTCTGCTTCATATTTATTGCGATCAACTTTCAATTTCATTGACTTCTTGTCGCTGCTTGCAAAACTGTTGTTGCGGCTGCTGTTGCTGTAGTGCATTTCTGCACTATTGAGGTATTTCCCATATGAGTCATGCGATTTGCATATGCATCATTGGCATAAAATATAAGCAGAGTTTACTTCAACCTAACCTCAATCCAAGTGCTGCCCACGCTACTGCCAGCGCCACCCAGCTGCCAACTACCTGCCCAACCCTATATACATACACATAAACTCAGCCACATATATTGTGTCTACCTGGACTATGTATCAGCACCTCCTCCTCGAAAACGATCCCAAAAAAATAAGCAGCGGCCACGCTAATGAACGCAACAGTCAAACGTCCCCCGTTGCCGAATCAGCCGCCAACAGCAACAGCAGCAACAACAATACAAGCAAGCAACCCACATGCACGAAGATCATTACCAACAGAGTCAACCCGCCGACGCCGACGGGCGCACATAAAAACGTACAACAACAAAAATCAAGTTGCGCAGCGGACGCCACACAAACTGACCTGCTTCTGCGCGACTGCGCAGTCAGCAGCAGCAGCAACACCAATAACAACAACACTGTCCAGAAATTCTACAAGCCAACCCACCCTACGCAATAAACAACAACGCGCACACTGCCTCTCTCCCACTCTCGCTCTCAGGCGCTCTCGCTGTGGTGGCTGGTGGCCCACACAACAGACAGAAAAAACGTGAATGAGCGGGTGGCTTGCCTTGCCTGCTGTTGACGCCGACTGAGGCAGAAACGCCGGCGACTCTGTCGTTTGCTTGTTGCAATTTCTCTTTTATTCGATCATTCGCTGTATAAGGTGGCTGTTTGGGCCCCCTGGCGGCTGTGCACAGTGGGTTTGAAAATAGAGAATAGTATAATTAAAAGTGTTCAAAATTTTAAGAATTTTATATGTTTGATTTTTAAAGTATGACTTATTATTGAACTTTAATCTTGAGGCAAAATTTTATGTAAGCTGATTGTAAATTATCAGCGCAATTCCACTGTGCGACGCCACTGACGCTGTCGAGCGCGTTCGTTTTAAGCAACAACAGCAGCTGGCTGCGTCATCGTTGCTTCTCTCCCACATTTTGCCCTGGTGTCGCTGACGCTCTCGCAGTCTGTTGGAATTTCTCGTGGCGTTCGGTTCGTTCTCTGTCAATCGCGCGCATCAACAACAAAAAAAATTTGTATTGGCGGCGCGTGTTTTTGAAACGATATTTTGGCTAGTTTTTTGATTAAATAAAGTGCACCCATTAAGTGTGCGTAATTGCAATTAATTGCATTCCCACAAAGAAGTGATCGAATTTGGTGCGTAACAAGTGCAACAACTACAACATCGACAGCAAGGACGCTCAACAACAAATTGAAATGGCTTAAGAGCCCAAACAACGCCAAAAAGGAATTGCAGATAAACTAAAAGGTAGATAGCCATAAAATATAAGTACATTTAATAAATGTTTGGAGAAGAGCTTAAGTGTGTGTGTGGGTCAGAGGACGAAAGTTGTGAATTATTTTGCCAGATTAAAAATAGAAATCAAACAACCTGCATAAAAAATTTGAAATAAATTATAAGCAAAGTGACAATAAATCAGAGTAGTGCTCTAACTGCAATTATAATTTCCATATATATTTAATAAGTAATAAAACATAATAATAATAATGGGATAAATTTAAAAATGGCTATTGTAAATGTTTGATGTTATTGAAAATTTATTAAAATGTTATAACAACTGATGCCTGTCAAAAATGTTTAAATATTTCTTTCAAAATAGTATAGGAATTTAAGGAAAATTTTATAGTCATGATTTAAAGCGTATTTTTGTATATGTTTGTCCGCTTCTAATTGTCATTGAGTGTTCAGGCTTATGTACCCACCCCCTTCGAACCTTTCCACGACACATGTTACTACCCAGCAGAACCCAGAACCCATGTGGCTAACAGGCAGAACCACAGACACACACACACACAGAGACACACACCAATACCATGAAGCATTACATAGACCCATCGACAAAAATCATTCCGAAGGCCACAACACAACCCACAGGTAGCTGCTAGTGGCTCACAAAAACCGGTTACCCAATTTCCAATTATACCCACAGACACAAAAAATATTTAAAAAAAACAGCCACTCCAACGCCCAAAAAAAAAACGCACCGAAACTCACACATAAACACACTCCCAAAAAAAACACGGCTCACAAAGAATGCCCGCAAAGAGTGGGCACCCCTTTCGTGTCGTTGGGCTTCGGGCATGCCTCTGGCAATCACACAAAGAGATGCCAGCACACACACACCACACATACCAATGTCGTAGTCGCCATCGCATTTTTTGGCCCTCCCTCACTTAGCGCAGTCGCGACGTCGCGCTGCAAGGGGCAACGAGATAATGAATGATGTGAAACCTACCACCACCAACAACATCCTTGCCAGCTTGCGTGTCTTGACTATGTTACTGCTCCCTCTATTCCTGCATCTCTTGCTCTTACGCACACTTGTAGCTTCGTTAATTTTGATGCGACCTGGTGGCAACCCTGAGCCTGTGTCTACATTATCCTACTTTCTTTCTCGTATTTTTTCCGTCCGTTTCACAAATGCGCAACGCATTCAACTCACACACACACATACTTATACACACACATGCGAGTGGGTGATGTTTTAAAATCTTGCCTACCCGTTTTTCCCCCGGGGCAGGCAGGCAGTCAAACACGACGAGTCGCGACGCCTACCTCAGCCCTATTTATTCTGTTTTTCTCTTTTTCTGTTTCGGTTTTTGTGTTATTTTTTTTGCTTTGTCGCTGCGCTCTTTAATTGCCGCCTCGCTTGGCACAACTCCCGACTTTCGGCGTCCCTCGCTCTCTGTCTCTCTCTCTCTCTCTTTCTGTCGCGACTGACCGTCGCCGCCTGCTTCTACCGCCCGCTGTTTCGTATGTTGATTTTTTCGTAGGTTTTTATTTTGGCGTCCACTGCCTCAGTTTGCGTTATTTTTTCATTTTGTTGCCTTCACACCCTTCTGTTAGTTTATCACACAAAGTTCTTTGGAGTGCCCACTCTGCCAGTGTCGCCGTCGTCTGCCTGCAGTTTCGCTTCTGCCTGCTGCTGACTGTGATTTCTGACGAATTTCTTACACCCACCCAGCGACGACTTTTGCATTTTGCCTCTCCCCGCCGCTGCACTTCTCTCTCTGTACTTTTCGCTGAGCATTCGTTTGCTTTGCTTGGCTGCTGTCGTTGCCGCCCCCACACTTCCCTCTATTATAATTTTCTGTTATTTTGTGTTGTTTTTATTTCATATTTAGTCTGCTCTTCGCTTTTGCATATAACAATTTTGATTATAATTTTTTTTGCTGCACTCGGAGTTGTCAATGCAGCGATCACTTTTTGTTACATGTGTAACTGTATTTGTGTGAGTGCAAGAAAGAACAAGAGAGAGATAGCATTGTCAGGCAAATATTTACTTCTATAAGCTGAGCTTTTTGCTGTGGGCATCTATTCTTTTTTACTATTCTTCTGTTACCCTTCAGTCTATATAAAATGAGCAACTTTCTCGCCCAACTAGATAATGGCCTATGCCCCATATATAGTGACACACCCTGTCTTAAAAAGACAAACCTACGCAGACACGCCCCTCCCACCCCCTCTGTTGCGCTCGCCTAAGTTCAAGTTCCCATGAAGAGCAAGGCGCGACCCCAAACAACAGAAAACGCAGTCAGCGCAAAACTTCACAAAACTAAATTACGCACTTCCCGTCGGAGTATGTCGGTCTTTAGGGGAGAGGGTGGCTGGCAGAAAGACAACGGGTAAGGGAAAGGGACGATCGACAGTCGCCAGTCGGGTACCTGACTGTCTGTTTGCCACATGAGGGTTGCTGTTTGCTGGTTGCACTGATCGAGCGAACGACCCCAGCTAGCAGCAGCAGCAGCAACAATCTCACCTCAAAAATCACATAGGAATTTCCTGTTACAGCGTCGCTTTGCCTCCCCCCTGGGAACCCGAAGACGTCCTGCAATTTACCTGCCGGCAAAGAGAGTTTACCTGTTCACCATCAGCAGCAGCTGTTTGTTTTGTGGCTTTCAAGGTTTATACTTTTTACCTGTGGCGTCTCTGGCAACGAGGCAAGCAGCAGCCACCCCATTGCGTAGGATTCCATTTCATTTGTGTACCATTCACCGCTTTCAAACTTGGGTTGGGTTCGCGTCTCCTTCGTTGTAGTTGTTGTTGGGGGAGGAGAGGTTAGCTCTGGGCTTGATTATATTTCGGTTTGGGTTTGCTTCGGCTCGAATTGGGCCTGTCTCTATCTCTCTGTCTCCCTGTCTCTGGTTTGGCCCGAAAAAAATAAAACGAGAAACTCGTCTTCAGTGCTTTTGAGTCGCTTTGTGCTTTGTGATTATCATTATCTGCGTTTCGCTGCCTCATTCTATGGGGCTGCGACGCTCAGAAGAGGTTGTGTGTGGAGGGGAGGGGTTGCTGCTGTCGGCGCATCTCCATCGCCTCCTCCTACTACAATTTGCCTAAAAAACCTCAACCGTTTTTCAATATTCAACGTTGATGGGACGGCCCAAAAACCAAAAAAAAAATACACATATGTATATCTGTATATATATACACACACATGAGATGGCGATGTCGATGTCTGCTTGAAGGTTGTTGTGAAATTTTTCATTATTGGGTCTCTTTTCGGTGTCTCTGAGTGTTTGTGTGTGTATAACAGACTGTTGTTATTTTTAAGAGACGTCCAGCGTCAACAGCTCATCTTTGGGTTTTGGGTAGGGTTTAGGGTTAAGTATGCATATAGTTAGACAGAAAACGGATGCACGATCCCATATAGCAAGTATGTATTAGTATATGTTGAAAATGATCTGACATAGATCAGTTCCAAAACGAATCCAATTCGTAAGGCACATCTAAAGTTTAACAGTTAAATTCACCAAAGTAATAATCTTATAAGTAATATAAATAATAATATAAATTAAAGATTATCATGAAAGTTCTGGTTGGAATAAAAATCATGTAAAAATAATAAATGATTTTATAAGTAACTTAAAACAATACATGAATTAACTTCATTCGAAATAAATTTAACGAGTTTTTCAAGTGTAGCAAATCCCTAAAATAACATAATATATACAATATGTATGTATCTATCGGTCATCCCTTCTTGGTATGGCTTATCCACTTGTCAGCTGGTAATGTTCACCCCTAAAAGCAAGTGCAAAACATTCCAATCCATCGGTTGTGGCAGCAACAGGCTAAAAGCAAAAAGAACAAGAAGAGGAGTCTGTCTGGCGGCAGCTGCAACCTGCAAGCCTGCCTGGCAACCCTACAAGAACAACAATAACAACGAGACGAATTTGAAAAAAAAAACCACCCCTAAATTGAAACAACTGCATAAATTTTCTACCCCAGAGGGGCAGAGGATCGACCGACAGACTGACAGAGGCGAGGATCGATGCACATGTTGCTTGGGCAGCATTTTAAGTAAAAGGCAAAGATTTCATAAGAAAATGCAGGAGGAGGATGAGGATGAGGAGTATAAGGAGGAGGAGGGTGCGCAACTGACACTTGAAAGAGGGACGAAGACGCAGACGTCGCCATTTTTTCTTAATTTTTTTTCGTTTCATATGTTGCTGTGAGAATGTGCAGCAGCAACAACAGCAGCAGAATTAAAGCAGCAGCAGCAGTGCCTGCATTTTTGGGTCGTTCGGTTGGACGACTTTTTTTATGAGGGCGCGCACCTGCCAACAGCTGCCAGCCGCAACAACAGCAGCAGCAATAATAATAAGCATAGCCAAAAGCTAAAGTCAGAGACACGGCTAAATGCTATATGACTTGGCCCGAAACGATGTTGAACCCAAACTAAAACTGAACTGAACTGATGGCTGCCCTTGAGAGAATTGGTTGTTGCTGCTGCTGCTGTGAATGTTGTTGCTGCCGCAAACGCCCACAAGGCAATGCCAACAGCACCACCCAAAACTATAATACACACACATTTACAGATAGACACACACACACACACACACAGGGAAACCAGCTTATTGCTTTGTTGTCTTGGCCAAAGCTCAGCTCAAAAAGAAGACGCCAAAAATATATATAAGAAAAGGGGAAAAAACAAAGCAGCAACAGCAGCAGCTGCCATCGTCGCATCGTTTTTGCTGTTGTTGTTGTCTTTGACTGGCCACAAAAATTACCACCTGCCGCCCATATAAAGCTGCCCTCATACACATACATACGCACAGAGTCGCTGGCGGATGTCTTCTTCTGCGCAGCTGCCAAAAGTGCAAAAAATCAACTATTAAAAGAGACAATCGTAAAAGACAGCGCTGCATACATATGCATATTTATGTGCATGTGTATGCATGAATTTATGTATGTGCAGCTGATATTTAGCTTAAAGCTCTTTGTCAAATTTGCTACACACCCCACCCACCCTTCCGTCATCATCAACTAATAAAATGGACCCACGCAGCCAATACAAATGCAATCGACAAGCAGCCCACACGCATGCGTTGCTGCTAGCGTCGCTGCTGCTGCTGGTGGTTGTTGCTGCTACTGCGTAGGCGTGTGAAGCAGCGTAAGAAAATCATTTAATGTAACGTTCCCTGCTGCTGCTGTTATTGCTGCTGTTGTTGCTGGCGTGCATATAAAATCTTCAATTTTATATCGCAGTCGTTTTGGTTGATCATTGAACATTTTTTTAGCTGGACACAACAGCTGTTAGACACCCACCCACTTAAGCAACTTGTTGTTGCTGTTGTGGTTTTTTGCTGCTATTGATGCAAGCTTATATCGACATCACGCTGCTTAATGCCCACAATCGCGATACAGTGGTGCAATTTTTTAATAATCTACATTTTAATAATCTACAATTGAAATTTTTGTTAATATGTATTATTAATTAAATTAAATTATTTTTGTAATATTCAAACGGATAATTAAACTATTTTTAATACGCATTTGATGTCATTGTAAATATTTTAAATAATTTTTATACATTAGAATAGCAGGAATTTACAAATCCATATTGTTAGTTTGGCAGAAAAATTATCAATGTATTGAGGCTTTATAAATGTATTTAATTAATTAAACTTTTTATATCCTTTTAGATCACTGTAATCTTTGTAATATTTATTTTCATTAGATCTTTTGCAATTTACGATTATATTTAAATAAAATAAATACCCTTTCACCTCTTTTCCTAACAGCGATATTGCATGTGCTTGGCAATTTGCTTGATAGTTGCATATCGCAAATTACCGCCTTAACAATTAGCTTGTCCCACTGTGCCATCATCAGCCAAAAGTGCTTTTTAATAACTGCGTGTGGCGTTTGGAACTGCGGGGAGACAAATAGACAGACAGACGTAAACGGCTGCTGCTTGGCGTTAACATGTCATTAGCTGTTGACGATGCTGTTATTGTTGTTGTTGTTCCGTTGTGCCCGTTTGCTGTAGTCCGTTCTCACTCTCTGTCTCGACCTCCCCCTGTTAGCGCCTTCGCTCCTCTTCTCACCTCTGCTCTCGTCTTGTCTTTTAGCCTTTCACCGTTCACCGCAACAACAACAACAACTTCTGCTAGTAATGTTGTGGCTCACCCTGAGCTGCCATCAGTTCGGCTCAGCCCACGGGTGTTAAAATATACACACACGCACGTATATATATTTATTTATCTGCGCACGCATACATGGTTAAAAATAACACAGCTTTGCTTCTCTGGCAATTTGGCGCATTGACGCCCGCCCCCTAACGGGTCGTATGTATGTGTTTTTTGTGATTGTAGCACACTTAACGCAATTCTGAAAAATATTATCAGCAACCAAAAACAAACGGCAACAATAACAACAATTGCTGCTGCTGCCTTATTTAAAGAGAAGCCACGCAATAATGCGTTTACCGTTAACAGTCAATCGTCCGGCATCTGCAAAACGAAAGACAAAAGACAGACAACAGACGACAGCTGGACAAAGAGCGACGATCAGGCAGACGTGCAGGGCACTCTGTCAAGCCGCTGCTCTCTTCGATGTCTCGTTCTCTTTCTCTCTATATCGCTCTCTCCATATCAATTATTACTATGGGCAAAAGCTCCCAACCGGCATTTTTTGTAGGTTCAGCTGCCAACCGGTTTGAGTGCGCTCTCTCCCCATCTCCTGTGCGCTCTTTCGCTCTCGTTTGACTCCCCCCAAATTGCGCTGTCATTGCGGCTGCGTCGCTGCTGCTGATGTTTTTTTTTTCTTTTTTTGCACACCCACCACAGGCGGCAGCGTCGTAGCTGACGGCAACTGATCGCTGTATTTGTTCTTGCTGGTGGTACTCGTGTTAGAGTTGTTGTAAATTGATTTTGTTGTTGTTGCTGCGGCTGCTGTCGGCGATGTCTGTTGCGCCCATTTTCAGCCCACTCGCTGACGCGCCCGTTTGACGCTGTCTCTGGGTATTTTTTATTTGTTGTGCTTTATTTTTTGCTGCCTGCTATTAGCAAAGCGGATGTTGTTGTTGTTGGTGTTGCTGGTATGCCTGGCCCCAGCAAAGCACCCACACACTCTGCTTCTTCTTCTGCTTCTGGCATGACACTCTTTTCTGTCGTTATCGTCAGTATGTGCCTTTCAGCTCGCCCACAATGAGTTTAACCCCTCCCCCCAACAACTCATCCCCTTCTCCACCCCTTGGCCCTTTTCTTATCTTGGCAAATGTTTTTGGATTAGGCTTTTTTGTATTATTTATATATATTTTTGTAGTTTGTCATTAATTTTTGGAAACTTTTTATAAAAATGTGTTTGGCAACTTGAAGAGTTATTAATGGACTCATTAATCAGTATGAAATGAATTTCATTAGAGTTAAGTTAAAATATAAAAACTTATAATAAAACATGTTAAAATAGAATAATACCATATGTTTAAACTAAGTTTAAGCATCCTTAAAACACAGTCTGAATTGTTTTATGATGTTTACCCACACTTGCACTTTTGAGTGAACCACTATCACCCACAGACACGCACGCACACACACACACAAAACTATGATGATCTTGAGCTGGGACAAAGTCAAGTCTACACACCCAACAACAACAACAGCAATGCCCTTGGCTTGGCAAAAGCCACACGCAGCGAGTCAATCAAAGCTAAAGATGTTTACGGGTCACAGAGGCGATATGGTTGGAAGGGGAGGGTGGTCGACTAGGTGCTTTCAGATCTGCAAGGCAAAGGCAAAAACAAGACTATAACAACATAACATAAAAAAAAACCAAAACGGAACGAAGCAAGCCAAAAGAAGAAGACGCAAACGCCCCCAATGATGGCGCACAGCAGAGTGTGGGCAACAACTGTAAAAAAAGCACACAAAGCATAAAATCAAATATGCACAAAAAAAACGACAAGAAGAAGACGACAAATAACCATACGAAATATGAGCGTAAAAGCAAACGAAAGAAAACACGCTTCGGTATGGTCCACACACATACATACAAACAGTTCTTTCATTCCTTCACACACACACATACACTTAACACACTCCCCCATTGCTCAGCCCTGCACATCCCTCACGCCTGGGCCGAGGCGTGTGTGTGCATGTGTGTGTGGGTGGCTTTGGTCTGTGTGTATGTTTGGCTCTGGGCCATCGAGACGTGGCCGCTTACCCAAATAACAAACACAACCATATTTTTTTGTCGCGGCGCAAAAGTTTTATTTGTTGTTGTTTTTGTTGTGTGTCAGCATCTCTCGTTTGAAAAACGAGGCGCAGTCAGCAGCAACATGTGGGCCAACAACAACAACAACAAACAGCCACCCACCAAACACAACAAAAGTGCCGCCAAAATTACAACGCTAACATTTTTGTTGTAGTTTTTGTTGCTCGCTGGCAATTTGTCTTGTATTTTTATGAGATGAGCGAAGTCCTCTTAAAGTTGCAAAAGTTTTGGGCGCGTTAACTTCTCAATGGGGTTTTTTTTTTCATTTAATATATCTGGCTGGGCTTGTCGGCCTTTTCTCGTTGTTGTTGTTGTTGATTTTGTTGCTGCTAAAGTGTTGTGGTTAATTTTATTAATATATGCAGCAAACAAAAAAGAGTCGATTTTTGCCCCACCTGTATCAGGTGACAAAAGTGTCAAAACTTGCATTTTAAACACCATCTTTAATAACTTTATAAATAAATTAAGTTGATAACTATAATTTAAAAAATGAAGTCTCTGCTTATAAATAGTTTAAAATGTTGTGTTTAAGTCTTAAACAAACGTACGTTTTGTATAAATTAACTTCTTAAGTAAAGTATTATATATTAACCAATTGAAATCTAAGTTTTACCACAAAGGACAACATTTAGTTTCTAGATACTTGATCTGTGAGTTTACCTGATACATAGCGTTGAAACTGAGAGTAAGATAAGTTTAACAAACATGCAATTCAGCATTATTCAATAAAAGCTTGCTGCAATCGAAAAACATTTCGACACGTTTGTCGCCTTTGCGCGCAGCCAAAGTGAAAAAATAAAAAAGTCGTAAGCAAAAAATGTGCTCAATTCGCAGTTCGCGCTCAGCGCTGACTCAGCTGATGCTGCGCCAAAACCGACGTCAGCAGCAGAAAAGCCCCGCAACTAACCCCATCCACCCCCCCCCCCCCTACAACACAAGCATCAGAGGCAATGATAGGGTCCAAGGCAGGCAGGTTCCAGACAAGAGAGAAGCAGCTACTCGCTGGCTGTTTGTCTGGTGTGTCAACAGCAAATTCCCAGAACTGACATCGATTGGGGGGCTTTGGTTATTTTCTGTGCCGGATGTGAATGTGATGTGCGTTAGGCTTAAACTAACTGACTAGATAACTAACTAACTGTCTCTCTTTTTGTTCTTTCTCTTTCTTTTTCTCTTTCTCTTTGTAGTATTCGAAGCGCATACGTGGAGGGAACAGCGAGAGAAGTTGTCGTCGCTGCAATTATCTACGTGCAACGGAACGCCGCCAGCAGCAGCAGCAGCAGCAGAAAGCGAAGGCCACAGAGTCGCAGCAATGGCAACACTAATCCCAGCGATCGCAGCAAATCAAGCAGCGAGCGCAGCAGCAGCACAGTCCTCAAATGTTGAGGCCACATATGAAGATATGTTCAAGGAAATCACACGTAAATTATACGGCGAGGAGACCGGCAACGGTTTGCATACGCTCGGCACTCCGGTGGCTCAGGTGGCCACCAGTGGACCCACAGCGGTCCCCGAGGGCGAACAGCGCTCATTTACGAATTTGGTAAGCTCAATTTAATTCATTAATCATCAAACTTCTATTTACAATTGGCCAACTTTGTTAACTGAATGTTGCTATTATTTTTGACGTCACTGTAAATGAGTGTAAATTGAAAGTAAATTTAAATCTTGTTTACACTTATTAACTGCATTTTATTGCTAATTGCTCGAGAAGCACTCAACTAATTCTCTGGAAATGTGTTGTTCTTCCCCATTTTCTCCACACAGCAACAAATTGATCGCACCGCAGCGCCGAGTATTGAGTACGAGGCGAGTAGAACTGCGGGCGGTGGCAGCAACAACAACGTGGCCACAACCCAGGCCAATGTAATACAACAACAACAACAACAGCAGCAACAACCAGAGTCGGGTAACTCTGTGGTGGTCAGCGCCACTGGCAACGGCGCCACTGTGGTGCCGGCACCCAGCGTTGCCTCCGTTGGAAGCTTCAAGTCCGAAGATCATTTGAGTACAGCTTTTGGGCTGGCAGCGCTAATGCAGAACGGCTTTGCCGCCAACCAGGCGGGTCTGCTCAAAGCCGGCGAGCAGCAGCAGCGCTGGGCGCAAGATAGCGCCTCGGCTGCCGAGCAGCAGCAGCAGCAGCAGCCGCAGCTGGTGCAGTGGACAACAGGTGGCAAGTTGCAGAGCTATGCGCAGGTCAGTCAGCATCAGCAACAGCAGCAGCAACAGCAGCAGCAGCAACAACAACAACAACAGCAGCAGCAACAGCAGCAGCAACAGGTTCATCAGAGCACGCCCAAGTCCAAGTGAGTTCAGCCATAAATAATTATTAAATTTTATTCGAATTAAAATCACCTTTGTTGTGCGTTTAGAAAACACCGTCAGGAGCATGCGGCGGAGCTGATTTATGCCAGCCCCTCGACATCAGCGAATGCGGCACAGAATTTGGTCCAATCCACGCCCACCTCAGCGCCCACCAACAGCAGCAGCGGCAGCAGCGGCGGCGGCAGCAGCACCACCTCCTCAGGCGGCGGCGGCGGCAGTCGCAAGAAATCTGCCCAGGCGCAGGCAGCCGCTGCCGCTGCTGCGGCGAATGGTGTGCACATCGTGAAGCGATATGCGTGCACCCATTGCCCCTATTCGACGGATCGAAGGGATCTGTACACACGCCACGAGAACATTCACAAGGACGAGAAACCCTTTCAGTGCTATGCCTGCCTCAAGCAATTCAATCGTGCCGATCACGTCAAGAAGCATTTTCTGCGCATGCATCGCGAGCTGCAGTATGATATCAATAAGACGCGTCGTCATGTCTCCTCCAGCAGTGGCTCCGGCGGCTCTGGTGGTGTATCCGTTGGCAATTCTCATCATGCCGGCGGACGAGGCAATGTGACGATCAATGCGACCGGTGTGAATATTGATAACGCATTCTTGGAGGCACAGCGACATCCCACCTCGACAAGCATGAGCATTGTGGAGACCATAGAGGCGGTGGCCTCTGCTGCCGATATGCCGCTCGCCCATCTCAAGCAAGAAAAACTCGACGATGGCTCCGTGCTGCCGCTCCACGTGAGCGCCGTGTTGAACAGCAGCAGTGTCCAACAGCAGGCGGCGATTGCCAGCTCCAGTTCCGGTTCGGGTAGCAGCAGCAATGCCGCCGGCTCGGGTCTGCTGAAACCGAAGCGTGAGAAACGTTTCACCTGCTGCTATTGCCCCTGGTCCGGTGCGGACAAGTGGGGCCTGAAACGTCATCTCAACACCCACACAAAGCCCTTCGTTTGCCTGCTCTGCGATTACAAGGCGGCTCGCTCCGAGCGCCTGGCCACCCATGTGCTTAAGGTGCACAACAAGCGTGCCTGCAGCAAGTGCTCCTATCTGGCCGACACCCAGGAGGAGTTCCAGATACACATGAGTGATGTGCAGTAAGTAACCCTTGCCACCCTTAAGAACAAGTTGGAACTCCATTGATAGATGTGATAGGAAAACCCATCGATAGATATTCAAACTAGATTAGGGATCAGGAGAATTTCATAGACTTTGTGATAGAAATGACTTGATACTATTTCCCCCTCAAATATGCATTTGCTGATGGTCGATTTGTTTCTCTTAGTCCGCATGACAATCGTCCAGCGCGGAGCAGCAGCAATAATGGTGGCAACAACAACAACAATGGTGGCAGCGGCAACAACAACGGTGGCAACAACAATGCAACGCATAGCCAGAATTTGAACGTCTTGCGAACGATTGGCAACACCCTGGTGGCCAATAATCAGCTCAACACGTTTCACAATGCCGGCAATGCTTTTGGGTAACGTTCTCAGACAGCCCTCCTTCCCCCCACTCTAAAAAAAAGAAACACAAAACAAAAAAAAAATACAAAAACAAAAAACAGATTTACCCAGCGCGCAGAATGCTCCTAACTCTCGTTACTACCCTCGTTCTTGTTCTCTCAACTCGTTCTCGCCCCACACCCCACAAATGTGATCCGTCCCACCAACCAATGAACACCAATCAACAAATCAACCAACAGCTCCTCCAGTGGCGGTGGCCAAACGGTTGGCAATGTGAGCGGCAGTGGTGCCGTCACCATCTATACGACAACCACCAATGAGGGTGTCTCGGGTGGAGGCAACAACAGCGGCGGTGGCAACATAACGGGCGGCCCCCTGCAGGAGATCATTGTGAATCCCACATCGATGGTCGGTTGGCGACTCAGTGCCAATGGGTCACTGATACCGCCGCATGATCTACTCACGGGCAGCTTACCAAATGCGGCAACACAGAAACGCGGCTCGGAGCGTTTATTTCAATACCTCGAAGCCGAGGGCAGCGATCCGGAGGACTATGCGCGGTATTTCTTTACCTCTCCAGTCGTTAATTTCTCAATGATTGACTGATTGATTGAAGTTTACTCTTGTGTTTGCTTACGTTTTGCTTTTAATTGTTTGATTGGTTACATTATCATTTTGATTGATGATTGCTCTTGCCTTCCTGCCTTCCTGTTTTCCTTTTGCCAATCTCCTAGTTTTCTGTTGCCAATTTGCATTGCCAAAATTGTTATTTATTTAATGTTTTCCCTTGCATTCAGTTTTTATCATTTCATGCTAAAGTTTTCAAGTTTCACAATTATTTCAATAAAACATTCTTTAATTTATTTTGATGCTTTTGTTGTTGTCCATTTTCATTATTTTATTTTTATTATTGCCAGGAAATTTTGTTTACGTTGTTGCCAATTTTATTTCAATGCTTTTGTTGTTGTCCTTTTTCATTGTCCAATTGTGATGAACCCACTTTAATTTTATTTTCGTTTTTACTGCTTAGCTTTAAACATATTTTTATTTTATTTTTTACATTATATGTATATATGTTTTTCCTTATATTTATACAGATTATATATATACAGATTTTTATATACTAATCTCATGTTTTCTGTTTTGAATTTACAGTCTGCTAAAAATGGACGCAATTAGTCGCAATACAGCTTCGGTCGCTCAGGATTTTCATAAAGCGGGAGGCGTGCACGAGTTGAAAATACCAGCTAATCATCAACTCCTGTTCAATAATAAACTGCCTTCGCAATGGACGACACGAGAGGCTGCAGCGCTGCTGCACAGCCTGAGCAACATGGGCGGCGGCCATCACATCAACAGCGGCAACACCAACGGCAGCGGCAGCAACGGCAACAGCAACAACAGCAGCAGCAGCAACATCAACTGCAACAGCAGCAGCAGCAGCAACGGCAAAAAGTTTGGTGTGATGCGTGCTCGACAGCATTCGACGGGCGAGGATGATGAGAATACGCCCTCGTCGGCATCATCGTCCTCGTATTCGGGCGATGAGTACAATACGAGTATGTCGGGTGTTACGTCACCAATCAAACTGTCGCGTCATGCGAACAACAAAAGCTTGCTGCGAGCTGCTTGCGATGAGAGCGAGCACCACAAGGAGCAGAGCAAAGCTTTGATTGCATCGGCATTTCTGGAAGCAGCTGCCTACGAGCAGACGGCCATCGAGCTGCTCGCCAGCAAGCGAAAGCTCAAAATTGAATACGACGAAGATCAAGAGAATCAGCAACAGCAACAGCTGCAACAACAACAGCAGCAACAGCAGCAGCAGCAGCGAGTGCAGCTTATTAAATCGTCTCCCGCGTATAAACTAAACAGCAACAAGAACAACAACAACAACAGCAACAACAATAATAATAATAATAATAACACCAGCAATAGCAACAACAATAACAACAACAGCAACAGCTATTACAGAGAGAAATCTCATAGGAATGCCGTGCAGCAGCATCGTCAGGATGATAAAGAGAATAACACGAGCAGCGCTGAGGCAACGACAGCAGCTGCTGCTGCAGCGGCAGCTGCAACAACAGCGGCTGCTGCAGCAGCAGTTGCTGCAGTCACAGCAACACCAAACAGCAACAATAGCAACAACAACACAACAACACCCTTTCTCACACAAATGGAATACCAGAATCTCAATCGCATTGGCACACAATTTCAGAATTATGTTAAGGATATTATAAATAAATATTATGCAGCCGAAACACCGTTAATGATAGCCGCAGCAGCGCTGCCCACTGCGACGACAACCGGCCAGCCGAGAGAGCAAAGAGAGCGAGAGCAAGAGTTAACATACGGCAAGCGACGGCGACTTCTAAGCGAGACGGAGGAGTACATTGAGTATCTGCGCAACAAGGAGGACATTACGCTTACCATCACGCCAAAGGTGTCCAACAACAACAACAACAACATCAGCAGCAACGCACCGTTAAAATCGTTAGCAGCGCCGCCACCGCAGTCGCTGCTTAAACGTCAGCTGGATCTGGCAATACCACGCAAAAGTCCTAAAAAAGCAGCGCCCAATCTAAATTCGCTCAACAACAGCAGCAGCATCAGCAGCAACAGTGTAGTGAATTCCTCGTCGCGCAAGTCGCTCAACCAGCTGGCAACGCTGCTGCCACTGCTTGCCGATGCGGCCAGCAAGCAGGAGTATTTAACGGCGCCGCTCGACTTTAGCAAGAAATCGGAAGCGGAAACGGCGCGCAGTTCGCGCAAACAAGCGCAACCGAAAAAAATGCGACTCGCACCCGAAGTTGTGATCGCGATGCTGCGTGACAAGCACCTCAATCGGCTCGTGCATAACGGTCTAAGCTGCGCCAGCTGCTCGGCGAGTCGACGGCGCAATGGCGGAGGCGTTATCAGTTTCAGTCATCATACACTCGGCTCACTGGCACTGCATCGGTTTTGGAAGCATCGTGCGCTGCGAGTGACTGCGCAGCCTTACAATTGCAAGAAGTGCAGCGCAGTGTTTGAGCGGCGTTACAGTTTGAAGCTGCATCAGCGCCTGAAGCATACCAAACTGTAGACTTTGCACACTTTCTGCTCTCTTCCTCTCACTCTCTCTCTCTCTCAAACTCTCTCTCGCTGAGAGAGAGAGCAAATTGTTTCTCATTTAACTTAGCAAATGTTTTGCTTGCCATATAAATTTTTTATGCATTAGGCGTTTTCATTGAAAATTCATTCAAAAAATTGCATTTATTTGTTAAATTTTAAGTTGTGATGTACCTGAAATATGATTTCTCTTTAAAAAAACAAAATACAAAAACAAAAAAAAAAACAAGAAAATGTAGAAAACTACGCCCAATTTCGATGAATTTCACATTATATTAGTTGAATAATTGAGGTTATGTAAAAGCACACACACCTACACACACACACACACATACGCGTGTGAAATACTCACCTTGTAGTGTTTTAAAAGACAACAACAAACTTACACTTATAAAGATTAATTAATTAAAATGAAAAAGAAAAACACTCACTTAATAGAATTTAGAGATGCTCGTTGGGCATTTATCAAATGTCTTGAAAGTTTCGTTTGAAGTAAAATAGCTTTAATTTGCCATTACATGATGAAAAAATCAACAATAAGAAACAAACAGAAACTTTGTTTATTTAAGTTTACTTAATACGAATATATTTTGCCATTTTTACATTGATAGTTTACTAGTTGTTTAAGTTGTATTTTACACAAATACAAACATTTTATATATTTAATTTATATACATATATATACAACATGAAAACAAACCTCAAATACCTTTTTGCCTTATTTTTTAAATTAAGCTTTAAACACACATGAACATTGCATATTATGTACATTTAATTTAGTTATAGTTTGTGCAAACAACCACGCCCACAATGCGCCCACACACACACACACACTCACAAATAATGCAAGCAAAAAAAACGCAAAAGTTTATATTAAATATTTCACAAAAACAAACAAACACAAAAGAACAAATATTAATGTAATGCGTAGTTGTATTTATGATTTTAAACAAATGAAGAAGACGAAAACAAAACACAAGAAACAATACAAAAATACTCAAAGAAACAAAATACGATAAACATAAAAATACACTTAAAAAAAAAACAAAAAAAAAATACAAAAATATATGTAATAATTTTTACCTTACACTGAACAAGAAAATATTTGACTGAAAAGTGTCGGGGAAAATATTAAGGAAAGAAACAAAAAATAAATAACAAATAAATCGTATTAACAATTTCTAGTGTAAAATGTGTGTTTTTGCTAAATGTGGTAAACTTAAACGTAAATTTATTACACCAAAACGCTAAAGGAAATGAAATGAAAAAAAAAAAAAAAAACCAAGAGAAATTCTTAAGTAAAGTAAATTTTTGGATGACAAAAGCCATTTAGACAAAATTTTTGAGACGAAAAAAGACATTTA
This sequence comes from Drosophila demipolita, assembly GCA_035042405.1. NCBI lineage: Eukaryota > Metazoa > Arthropoda > Insecta > Diptera > Drosophilidae > Drosophila > Drosophila demipolita. The sequence continues at coordinate 1,874,728 of JAWNLI010000025.1, forward strand.
TGAAAAAAATACATAAGAACAAATTACTTTACGTTTTATTTAAGCACAAGTTGCAAAAAATCAAACAACAAAATGAGTAATATATAAAAATAAAACAAATATAAGTGTTTTTAGTTTAAAAATTATATTTCCCAAAAACAAAAACATTCAAATAAAATTAAACTAGTTTAAAATATAGAAAACTAATTGTTTTATTTAACAATCCATTGGAATTGATTAAAAGGAGAAAAAGTTGATAATAGTTGAAGAAAACTTTTGACATAAATATAATTTTAGAATTGAAGATTTAAAATTTATTTGCAAGACAAAAAGATTTATTACAGCCTTTATTTATTTTTAGTAATGTCTTCCTGGGGGAACATTTCAAACAAACTGAATTTCATTTAATTCAAAGTCTGATATTTATTCCAATTACAAGCTATACTCTAAAATAGTTTCCATCACTTGGAGTTTGTTGTGTTCCAGTTAACAGTTTAGCGGGCATCAAAAACGACAACTGTAAATAGTTAACATTAACATTGGATTAGTTACCAAACACAGTCTTGGAGTCACTGCAGACTACTTACGACGCTTGGTGCGCTTCTTGTACATAATACGATAGCCGCACTCGCGACAACGGATCGGATCTCGTGGACGCATCTCATTCTCGTGATGGCATTCTATATTAGTTTATAAATGAGGAATGACCATTAATAAACAATGAAGGCTCTTTTCCTTTGCTTTTGCCGCAAACATGTGCGTTAGTTTGGCATTCCTCGTTTTAGCTGCTTTGCAGCTGTTTTGCGTACTCACCGCCACAAATGTAAGTCATTGCTGTTTTAACATTCTCCTTTGAGCTTGTTTCTGACATTTTTACTTAACAAATTCTTTAAAAACTTGCAAATTTAGCTGCTGAACAAAATATTGTTATTACAAATGCGGTCAGATTGCTTTAACAGAGCTGTGTTAATGTGCAGAGTGACCGTACTGATGTGCCCTGTTGTTTGTTAGTATTTTTACTTAGGTATATATCCGCCATCATGAAACGGTCACATTTATACGACAATAAATTCAATTTAAACGTTTTAATCGACCATTAACTTGGATTAGTTGATAAAATGGGGAAAAATAGAAATAAAAAGTTTGCCATGCATCCGCGCAATCCGCTGTCCACGGCACCCGACTACATCAAACTGGCCATCAAGCACAAGGACTTTCGGCACGTCTGCGAATTGGTGAGTTGCGACAAACAACATAAATAAAAAATTTGTTCATTTTTAATATTTAATGTTGCAGGAGTTGAATGGCAAAGTGTCACTTAATTTTCGCAACGAGCGCACGCTGCGTGAGTTGACCAAAATGCTGCTGCTTGAGTATTTTGGGCTGCAAGTGGATTTTGCGCCGGGCAGTTTGGTGCCAACTTTGGCGTTGCGCTTGAATTACATTTTGTGGCTGGAGGATTTGTTGGCGCCACAAAAACTGAACGCAGCGCGTGGCATAGACATAGGCAAGTGACAGGGATAACATTTGATATTGACTCTTAGTAATGTAAAACTCTTACAGGCTGCGGCTCTTCGTGCATTTATTCGCTGCTCGGCGCGAAGAAGAATCGTTGGCAAATGTTGGCACTGGAATCGAAGGAAACAAATATTGAATATGCCCGGCAAAATGTGGCAAGGAATGAGTTGCAGTCACTCATTGAAGTGTATGCACAGCCCGACAAACAAAGCATTTTCAGCAGCTACTTCGAGTCGGAGAGTGCAGAAGCCAAAGCTGATTTTCACTTCTGTCTCTGCAATCCGCCGTTTTTCGACTCGAATGCGGCGAATCCATTTGGCGGCAACACGCGCAATGCCCAGCGACGTCCAGCGCCCAATAATGTGCGCACCGGCAGTGCCGAGGAGCTAACCTGCGCCGGTGGCGAAGTGCAGTTCGTGCAACGCATTGTGGACGAGAGCAAAATGTACAAGGAGCGCGTGCTGTAAGTGCAACACTGCAACCAATTAAAACGAATCTTATAAAGCATTTGCTTGCCTTCACTTGCAGCATTTTCAGCAGCATGCTGGGCGTCAAGGCGAATGTGCCCAAGATTATGGATTACCTGAAAGAGCGCAAGATAAGCAATGTGTGCAGCACAGAGTTTCATCAGGGGAACACAACACGCTGGGCAGTTGCCTGGAGCCATCAGCCAATAAGTCTAAACATCTGAGCATCTGAGTGTTAATAGATATATAGTAATTAGTTGGCATTTAAATTTGTACCTTTATATATCTGTATAGATAGTTATAGCTTCAAATTGTAAAACTCTCTTCTTCTTTCTATTTGGCAACGAACATGGTTTGGGCTTGCCTTTAATTCTTTTGCTGGATCAATTTCAAACTGTTGCCCGCCCATATCGCATTCACATCGTGTTTCGCGTGCCAACAAAAAGCTTTTCCACTAAGTGGAAATTTGCATGTCTGTTGGCACTTTGCCCCCAACAACAAAACAACCAAACAACAAAAACAACAACTGAGTCGAGCAGTCAGCAATTCTAGTGGAAATTATCGTTTCATTTAGATCATCGTTGTCCAGCGCTCGGCAAACATCCCCAAAGCAAAACAAAACAAACACACAAATGCCAACGGTATTTGCTGTTGTTGTTTTAAACCCGTTACTACAGTTGCTCCTACTAAATAAGCAAATAATCATTGTCAGTGCAATAATAGCATTATTTACAATGAATTCTTTGGTTTAAAGTGAATTCTGTTATTGACTTTTTGAAAGGATATATGAAAATATTAAATAAATATATTATTTGTATACACAGAATGTAGTTGACTACTTAGAAGATTGCCATTTGCAGTAATATCAATAATCATTTTAAAGACAATATTTATTTAAACTTATTTATTTATTTATGTTGTGTTTTATAGCATTAATAATTGTTCGATCAAAAACTAGCTTCTTTGCGCATAAGAATCAATATCATATAACATATACATTCTACTTAGCGGGCGTTCACTGTATTCCCATTTTCCACTAATGCACGTACAGCTGGTCAAATGTGCCATTAGTTTTTTAGACACTTCATTGATTGCACTAAATTATTATTTACGATGGTTATTTTTTAGTTTGTCATTTTCAGAGATTGTTTTACATATTTTAAAGATAAAATAATACTCATATGAGTATAGATAATAATATACCCGATTGGTAGCTTTTAAAAGACTAGTTTAAAGGGCATGCCAAAGTTGCATATGACCAACTCAAGAATTCTTAGCTTTTGGCTTTTTGCCTTTCCCTTTTTCCTTTTTCCCTTTCCATTTGTTTTCTGCCCTTTTGTTTGCTGCTGCTTTTGTCTTAACTTTCTGTTATAGCGTTTCCACACGTTAAGGTGTTAAAAACAACGTAATTAAAGGCTGAGTTTTTTGTGGTTTACATTTTTCATACAACGACTGTAAAATTAACACAAATGAGTGATTTTGAAAAGGGCAGAATTACTATTGTGCTGAGGGATTCCTACAAATCTCAAACATTCTTGTGCAAAGTGGAAGCTTACCCATCGGCAAATGCCAAGCAATTTCTTCTTACCAAAATGAAATGTTCCTTTAAGCTGGTACATAAAACATAAAAAATACACGCCATTGAAAATCGTTTCAGTTTTGGTAGATTTATTTAAGCTTGAAGTTTGCATGTTCAAATTTCGATTATTGAACTTGCTAGAAATTACTCAAAAATTAAAGTGCAAGCATAGCAATTTGAGGTGCTTGACAACTTAAAGCAATGCACAGAGCACAGGATACCCGGCGTTCATAGCAAATACCAATCTATAAACATAAACACACACACATATATATATATACATATCCTGTGCTTTGGAAAAGGACTGCCTGCTGTGGTAATTCCAGGAGCTAGCAGCTTAAATGACTGGCGCCTGTATCTGGCTGCATGCCAAGCCAACAATATTAACCGGCAATATGAGCAGATGATCAGAGTGTGTGTGCTTGTGTGTGTGTAGAGGTCTGTGGTTAAATGTGGGTGTATATCGGTGGCATATCATAAATACATATGTGGTGCACAACATGGCCATTATCACAAGTGATTTGCAAAATGACACGGAATCAAAATGGAAAACCAAAAACCAAACAACCAACCAACAGGCAGACAGGCGGCTAACCAAAAAACAGGCAGCTCGTCTATCAAAAGAACTCAATGTTGACTTTAAAATCAAATCAAACACACACACTCAACAACACACACACATGCTCAGGTGGCCGTTCAATTACTTGACTCGTTGTGGCAACTGAATGCACAGCCGCCAATCTACACACACACACAAACACACACACCGTAGCACAACATGTTTATTGAAAAGGGTTACATGAATGACACACACGCCTATTCCACACACGAACTATTTGTATAATGTGCGCACGTGTGTGTTTGTTGTGGCTGGTGTGTGTTGTCTGTTGTGTATGTGTGTGTTGTGTCATTTGGCTGTCATACGTTTGGATTTTTGGTCGGGTTGTGCTCATTGCACTAAGTGAATGTACTCCTATTACCAAGTGAAATGACAATAGCATACATTTAGTCAGACAGGCAGACTCAGCTCACAGCTCTCTCAGCTTACAGTTCTTTTCGTGTTGTCACGCAGGCACAGCAGGATCCCAATCAGCTCAAAGCAGAAACCCTCCTCCAATATATCAGGCATCGAGTTGCATTTAAATGGGGTTTTTCAATTTGGTTGTCATGTCTGGTCCTTAAGCGCACACATGATAACTACTCAGCGCCAGACAGGACGCCATTTTGTGAGAGGTGTCTACACTGGGAAAAACGAATATGAACTACAATTTAGAGCAACTCGTTGGAATCTAAAAGTCATTTTCGGTTTTATTATATATGGTTTAAAAATGTGTATTTAATATATTTCTATAAGTAGAAATGATTTTATCGCAACGTAAATCTAAAAAGTGTTTTATTTTATTCTTCTGCTTTCACTTATTTAAAAATTGTTTTAAGAATTAAGCTTTCAAGTTTAGATAAAATAATAGGAATTAATTGAAGACACGAATTTTTGGCTCAGTGAACGCTATTGGGTGTCACTCATATCCTGTTTTTCTAGTTTCTTTAACACACACACAACTTTGATTGATGATGTTGCTGCCTTGTTGCCAAAAGATTGATGTTGCCTATTAGAAATTGTCAAGGTTGACGAAAGATTTCTGCCGAGTACATGAAATGTCATCGAAATTAACCCGACAAAAAGTGTAATATAAATCAAAAATCACACACACACACATCCTCATAGGCTTATGTCATATATCTTCTTTATATTTATATTTATATTTATCTTCTATATAAACTCAATTTAATCAAAGTAAAAGGGTTTCCTTTATGTAGGCCTGGCTAACCAATTACTTATCTGTTTTAGACCTGTCTGCAAATGGAATTCCCGTTGCACATTAAAAATGTATTACAGTAGCATAATATTTGTTTTATGTATGTCATAAACTCATTTTCTAAACAATTTAACGATGACCATAAAATCAAAGCCTCGCAACTCCATTTAATACGAGTGACCGTAACCCTGTTGAAATTGAGGTGCTAATAAAAAAAACACAAAATTATCTAGGGTCCATTTTGGACTTTATGACATTATTCAACACCTTCAACGGGCCATGGTCAGTGGTCAGTGGACTTCAGTCTCGCCCATCCAATTTGAGGGCACTGTGCATACAATTCGTGACCAGAGAGCGTTTTTAATTAACAATTACACTGTTGAGCCAACTCGGGCACACGTGTGAGTCATGGGCGTGCGGGTGTACGAGTGTGTGTGTGTGTGTGTATGTGTGCCTCAAATTAAGGTAATAGCTGGAAAATTACGAAAGGCACACATGAGGGAGCGCTCAACAGCGCAATAATACCATATAAGCCAAGCGTTAACAACAATAAGCCAGTTTACGAACTCCTTTTAAACGTGGACACGTGGTCCTTGTAATGAATATATAGAAGCTGATTTTTCTATACTTCGAAGTTTTGCTAAGTTGTAAAAATAGATGGCTGCTTTAAGCACAAAGAAAACTGAAGCATAATTTCAGGCGCAAATTTATTCAGATTTTCAAAGAATTCGCTGTACTAAAATCGATTAACTAAATCATTCTCATAAAATCCTTGGTTTCTCGGAAACTACAATAACGACAGCTTCAGATTCATTTTAATAATGGTCGTTTAATATAATTAAGTGTTATTATCTGTTTATTTGTAGGTTGCCTAAATTAGTTTTGATTCTTTGTTACAATATTTGCGTCATTTATTTTAAGGCTAAAGAATCGTGTTATTAAATTCCATTAGCCGTATGATTAATACACAAGTCTACACTTAACGCTATGCTTGTAAACTATTCACAAGTGGAACATATATCATGTCAGGGCTAATTCAATTATTTCGAGCGACTTTTGTTGTAGCAAAAAAATAGAAGCGAAGGAAACACAAATCAAAATGAAAATGTTAAGGGGCATGTAAAGTAGGTGCCAGAAAAAATGTCTCGTTAATGTTTTGCTGAGTAAAAATAACTTTATTATATTAGAAATTTTCCAATAACGAATTCAATTTAAAGCCTGCACTTATGCCGAGCACAAATCAGGTAGCAGCAGCTCAGACTATAAGTCACTTAAGCCAAAGTTCGCAACAGTTTTTAAAGTAAAAATTTGATTTGGCTAAGCAAACGGCGAACTCACTTTGGGCGTGGACTTTGTTTGTTTGGAATAAGGAAAGAGCAGAAGCTGCTTTTTCCGCTATCAGCTAGCCTAAAGCCAGCTTACTTTAATACATAAATTTTCATATAGATATATAGATAGATATGTATATATATATATATATATATATATATGTATATATATAGAAATTCTGTTGGTCTGCTGTCAATTTGTGCCAGCTCCACCTCCAAAAAGTTGTTGCGCACCGTTGAACTTCAGACAAAAAGGACGCAAAAGCTTTCCACTTGCCAGCAATGGGGTCCCGGGAGACAGTAGACAGCAGCAGACACAAGTGAGGGGTATGGTGAGCGTTTGTGTGTGTGTCATAGGCCGAGAGTACACATCATGGCGTATACGTAATTCGGTGGGGCACGTTTCCTTGCTCTTTGGCTTCCTGTTCGACGACAGACATGGAGGCAGGCTGTATCGAAATGTGCTCAGATCGGAAGCCGGGAACGAAACCAAGCTTTCAAGTATTTCTTTTATTTTTTGTATTTTTTTTTTCATCTTTTTCTTGGCCAAAATAATGACTTTGCATTTCGGCGGGCAAATGGTGCGCAAACTTGAAGCCTTGAGGCGTCCCCTTTCGCCAATTACGCCTGTAAGCTGTGAGCTGTGAGCTCTGCGGATGCAACCCAATGTCTGTCACTTTATCAACCTCAGAAAGGGTTTATGTGTCACCCGCGCATTTGTCATCCAGCTGTCTCCCGTCCACAACAGAATGGCTGGAATGCCAAAATTGTCGAGCGCAACAACTCTGAAAGAAACTTGTCATGCATTTTCACACGCCTCAAACACAACGGATGCACAGCATTTGCCAAAATGTTTGTCGCTATCTTAAGTCCTTCACATCGGCGACGCAATGTTTTTCAGTTCATTTTTATACCCTGAACCCAATGAAAATGGGTAAAAAGGGTATAATGGATTGGTGCAAATGTAAGTAACAAACAGAATAAAATATCTTCGACCCCATAAAGCATATATATTTCAGAGACTATAAGAGCAGAGACTATGGAGTATAATGTGGAATATAAGATCTCGAATATCCCGAGCAGATGAAATTTGCTTTTGATCGATAGATGACTTCGTTTCTCGATTATCGATACATTTCGATTTGCCATAGCAATAAAATTCATACTCTTAAGGGCAGAGTCTTTTATTTGATATAGAATATACATATGCAAATTATTAATCAACAACCCAATTTTAATTAAAATCTGATCAGAAACACACGAATTATAATTGAATATATCTTATCGTATTGATCTTATTTCTACCAGCAGCCGTAAGTATTTTCTGTATGCTTAAATATGCCAGCGCATGTGTGAGAAAGAGATGGCATGATAATCGACATAAGCTTAAAGAAGAATAAGAATAAAAATAAATATTCTGCAGAACCCCGTTACCTACGATTGCTTGAGTGTATGTATGTAAAAGCACCTGTTTCTAGCCAGCCAATTAGAGATCAGTTCGGAATTGTGCATTTCTCAATGCCTGTGCTTAAATTACCCTGCACCAAATTTTTGTGCTTTTTATAGAGAAATTAGCCAATAAAATACGAATATATATTTGGCTTAGGGTATATCTTAGTCGATCTTACTCTACTCCACAGCATTCTTACTTGTTTTTTTTGTGTTCTGGTTGTTCGTGTTGTGGGCGCTCTGCGGAGTGTACAAATTCACGCATTAGTTTCAACTCAGCGAAACATAAAGGATGCGCCTTCTCACACTGTGTCCTCTGACAGCTGACGATTGTTGTCTTTGTCTTAGCTGTCATGGTTGTCTGATTTGTACCCTGTTTTGATGGCAACTGTCTTCAGCTCTGTAAAAACACAAAAAGGATCTAAGACAAAGCATAATGTATATTTGATGTTTTTGCTAACTTGATTGTATAACTTTTCTATTGATGGTGTTGCTTTTTTTTCTTCTTATCTCAAGCTTAGGGTATCTTTTCGTAAGCATTGTTAAGTCAAAGAGCCATTTCACTTATGTTGCAGCTGCTGACTGGCAAAATGCAGCAGCGACAACAGATAAGAGCTTCAGCTGTCATCCTGGATTTAAATTAAGTTTTATGTCTCTTGTGTTGTATCGTTCACCATCCTAGACTCTTAAGGAATACTTCCACAAGAAGCATCTTAATTAAAGCTCAATTAAAGTCAAGTCAACAATATTCGCCAAATATGTAAATATTGTTTTGCGATCTTTGGCAAGTTAGAAGTTTTCATATATTGTTCAGTTAAGCAATACGTTCTCTGTATGCAATTAATTGTTAACAAATAAATGGGGAATTGTGGGGAAATGCACTAAGCTGTATATTTTTAATTGGTTGACTCGCAAACCATTTGTTTGCAATTTTCGGCATGTGCGGCATATTTTTGCCAATGCTCTGAAGTATTTTTGCATAATTGTTAAATATTTACCGCAGCACACAGGGTGTCTTGCGACAGTCACTTAACGCACTTTTGATTAACCCAATGCATATGTTGATTTTTTTTTCCTTCTCCATAAGCATTTTTTTAAGAGACTCATTTGCATATGCAATGAGGCAAGTTCAAATTTGATTAGACTTTCCCAGCTGACGCCGAAAAATGTGACACACGTTTTGTTCGTTCTGCACAGCAGTTAAATGTCACTTACTATTTACATATGCAGTCGTATTTTTACGATAATCTTCCGGTGCCCAACTGGCCGGGCAATCGAGTTTATGATAACGACACCCTGTGTGCTTCATCCTATCGACTGGGAAACTGGGAGGGAGTGAGGAGGGCTTGGCCGAATACACAATAAGCGCAGACCAATTCATTTCTGAGTGACTCACACAGCCGCAGACGAACACACACACACACACAAAACCAACTCCCAAAGGGCTGACAAAAAAAAAGTGGTAGTCGAAAAAGTGTAACAGAAAAAAAGGTTCAACAACAGCAGCGTCAACATAGTTGCAAAAAAAGTGAGTTAGGAGGGAGGAGGAGAAATGTATAAATAGAAAGCGCAAGAAAAAACTAGTTAGCTGCTTACGCAGATGAGTTATGCTAAGGGCCAAACAAAAAACCAAAGATAGCAGCAGAACTTTTCATTGATATATTTTTATGGTTAACATTTGGTATTTGTTTTGCGGTTTGTTCTCTGCATACTGTTTACGGCTCGATTCACGCAAAAGGTACAGCAAATACTATATACATATGTGAGTGCTCTGTGTGTCTGCTTCTTTTTTTGTGTATGTGTGTGTGTATTAAAGTTGGTGCGTGCAAACGTCCCAATGGATGATGATGCCATTGCCTTAGCAACTTCACAGCAATGGCTGCTACTTTTCGCTGCTGCTGCTGCTCTGCTGGTGCTGCTGCTGTTGTGGCTTTGTGGTCCTCATCTGCATGTGTGTGTGTGTGCTTTTGTGTATTTGTCGACTGTCGGCTTTGCCTATCACTTTGTTTATTTGTGGAAAAACACTCTGCAGGCCAAAAGCTGCACACATTAAACAGCGCCAGAAGACATCAGCTGTTTTGTTGTCATTGCTCTCCGATTACTCTACTCTTTCTCTCTTTCTTCATAGATTTACATTCCTCTCTCCCTCCCTCTAACTCTGTGTCTTCTTCATACAACGCACTCTATCTTTGTTGTTGTTTTTTCTCTCTTTACTTTTTGCTCCCTGACACAATTTTACACTGGTTGGAAAACTATTCAAAATAAACAAAAATATTTCAATTATTGAGTATAATAAATCAGACAGCTACAGAAACGATGTGCATACATTTTAAATAACTTAGATACTAAGGTCTGCCACATTTGCTTACAGCCTTTGTCCCACTGTGCAGCTAACAAAATGAGCAGGAATGCGCTCTCTCAGTGCTGCTTGGCTGGCTGGACTTTTGTTTGCTCTCTTGCCGCGTTTGCCCGCTCAATTTCTGGGGCTCCATATTTGGCTAGTTGTTGACTGCCGGCAGACGCTGACGTCGCTGCCTCTGTCTCTGCTTCAGTCGCCGTTGCTGTCGCTGGCGCTGCTGCTTCTTTTGCGGCTCCCGTTGTCGACTGTTGAGCCTTGGTCCTGCAGGATACCCAGCCGCATTTCGGTCTTAGTGTGAACGCGTCGCTTGCGTTTGTCAGTTGTGCCCGAACCTGTGCCAGTGTCAGACAGAAAGTCAGTCAGTTGAATTCAGCGTCAGCTTTATTGTTTTTCAAATTGCGATTTCCGCTTTCCAAAGTCTCTCTAGAAAACGTACATAAAAACTAATCTGACTGGTAATTTTGTGGTTGTGAACCTTTTTGTAACTCTTTTGAAAACGAAATAACTTTTCAATTACTTAAGAAAAAATAATCAAATATTTGTTTAACCGATTTTTGTACAAAAAGGTTTCCACCCAACAAAAGTCAAAGTGCAAATAACAAACCCTTACAAAGTTAAAAAAAAAAAAATTTTGGAGCTGTGTGTGTGTGTGTGTGCGCATAAACAAGAAGTATTGTCGTGTGTGTATGTGGGTGTGTGAGTGTGTGTAAGTGTGTGACTTTTGTTGTTGCTGTTGCAATTGATTAAACAACAGCGATTGGCGTTGGTTCGAGCCCGGTTACCTAGGCCAACTCGAAGCACATAGACCGAGCAACAGAGCCCTGAGACACAGATAAAATGGGCTGCAACACCAGTCAGGAGCTGAAGACAAAGGACGGCGCCGCCATCGATGCTGTCAGCAATGGCGAACCGGAGCCGAGCGCACCACAAATGGAGCTCACAGATGGTGTCTCCTCATCGGCCAAATCCAACGCGAACAATCACACAAATCACGCAAAATCAAATTCGATTATCTCCAATGGCGATGCCAAGGCGGCACTCAGCGCCAAGGGAAGCAGCGCCTCGGCAGCGACGGCAACAGCAACAAATGGCGTCGTCGACCGTTCATGCGATAAGGCGGAAATCTCGGAACTCGATGATGATGACGAGGATGAAGGTGAGAAGAGTCAACACACACACTGCTCAAATATATAGCTGATACAATTTTCCCAAAAATACATTCTTTTTACAAATCTATAAGGGATATGTGCGTAAGTGTGTGTGTGTGAGTGTGTGTGTATCAGTGTGTATTGTATATTGTGATACCTTCATTATTATTTATTGTATTGTAGTATTTATCAACTGTGTGCTGTGTGTCGCATCTTTATCTCAGTTGCTCTTTACTCACATGATTCGCACTCTAATCCAATAACGTGTTTAATGGGCTCGCAAATATATATTGGCTTTATATATATAGGGAATACTTATGGGGAATACATGACTGCTTAATGCGCACTACACTGCACAACATTAAACTACGCTCTTATATTACATGTCCTTTTATGACTTCTGTGTGTGGGTGTGTGTGTATGTGTGAGTGCTGTGCAAATTGTTCTGCCCTTCAGCAAATTTGTGGTGCACTTTACTTTACTAAGTAGCTGAACTGCTGTTCCGACTCTAATGCCCATTATTAGATACCATGTTTCACTGTTTATGTTAGCCAATAAGCGCCGCATAAATATGTTTTTATGACAGCGCTAAGAGCATAATATAAATATAATATTTACTGCTTGCAAAAATTCATTGCCTACTCTTCGGGGCTCTTCGGCAGTCACTTATGAACATGAATATTTACACACATATATAAATATAAATATACATATATATAAATTGTGTTTAGGAAAAGGCAGCAGTCTGTACAGTTTAATCTAATCTTCCTTAATCTCTCTATCGTCCCATCGCTTATTTATGATAATAACCTAATAATTTCAAGCTAACTAATAAGCAGAGAAACTCCTTGCTGACCCAAGTGAACTATTTATCAAATCTGCTATTTTGTTATTCTTTTTGTTTGCCTGTCAAAACTTTTAACAATATCTGGGAATATACAAGACAATTTGGCAAAAACATTTGTTAAACACATCAACGTGAAACTTTTGACGAGCAAAATCGTCAATTTCTCACTTCAGCTATCTGCTTTCCATGTATATATATACAGAAATAACTGCAACCAAAAATGTTATTTTTAGAAAATTTCACAAACGACGAAACTTTTGTGGTTTGTTTGCCTCAAATAATGAAAATAAAATTCGCGCGAGTTGTGCTTGCGCACCGCACCGGAGGCCAAATAAGAATGCATAACTTACAAGTATGACTCATAAATTACCAGGACGTGTTTTCCAACGCGACAGGTGCAGTGTGCCCCGTTTTGGATTGGCTCCCAGAGCACCCGGGCCACCTGCCAACGCACCATCTTCAGCAATATAAATTGCACAGCGACACTTTATCAGCGATCGTAAAGCGCTGGCGAGGACGTCGATAAAAAGGACCAACGGTTGCTGTTGTATGGGTATTCCTTTGGTATCCTTGCGCTCCTTTAATACCACAAATTATGATTATTGCTCAGTAATTTCGTTGTTGTTGTTATTGTGGCTGTCCTTGTCGGTGTGGTTGCTTTTAATTTGCTAAATATTTTCATGCATGCGTTGGCAGATTTTAATTTCATCATGTCCTTGCCACGGGACTTTTTTGGGGGCACAGCAGCTATTCGAGATTCGTTGAATTTTCGTTGGCTCTGCTAATTAATGTTTATTAAATGCTTTTGATGTGCCTTGGGCTAAAAACAAATTTGGTTATATTGATAAAGCCTTGAAAGTGGGAATTCATTCAAAGTAAATTCAATTAAAATACAAATCAAAAATGCTGGCTAATTAAAAGTTGAATTTTAAATTAATCTTGATTTTATTGCATAAAGCAGAAGTTTACTTTAAATAGTTTTATTCGTAACTCTAATGAAAACGCCTTTCAAAACAATCCTTTTCAACAATACTCGAAATATTTTTAACGATCCTTTAAAAATATTCTTCTGAACTCTTGATCAAATTTCAAAATTAAAGTAATAAAACGCCAAATTAGCCTTGCCAACTTCTTTAATAAGCAAGCCAAACAATGTGAAGGGGAGAATCAAGAAATATGTTTTTGGGGTGTTGCTTTTGCATCAATATTTTATCTGCAGGCACAATTTTGATATTTCCAAAATGTTTATAGTCGCTCGTTAAGATTTAAATTTGTTGTTTTTATGCGTTTGTGTAGTTTCTGTTGTTGGCCACCAGCGGCATAAAAATGGAAGGCAACTGGCAAAAAATACATAAAATAAAACTACTGGGAAGCAAATCAACCATACAAATGCCTTTTAAGTCGTCGTCGCTTTATGCCTTTGCTGCTGCTTCTTTGTGGGTCTGTGCCAAGAAATATTTCATATTATAAACACGTAGCCGGGGCTCAACACATTCACAGTCTGTTTGCGTTTTTCTCTTGGCTGCAAATCAAAATAAATTATAAAAAATAAAATAATAATATATATAAAACTGAGCTGCCAACAACAGCATCCGCCAAAGGAGCCGCTTTTTCTCCATCGCATCTGCAGTTTGTTCAACCCGTGAGTGATTAAGAGAATTTGTGAAAAGTCTGTCTTTGACACGTCATAAATTAATTAAGATATGCTGATGACGGGTGTAGTTGCCATGGACATGGCTTATCTTAACGACAAGCCACACCTAACCAAAATGGCATTACGTAGACCCCCAAATAGATAGGCGTGGCAAGGCCAGCAAAAATTACACAACGCTGCACATAAATTAGCAATAAAGTAGTCAACTCATGCGTGAATCTAAGCAACACACGCACACCCACAAAAATGTGTGCCAAAAAATCCTAAATAATTACACAAAGCATCCCCAAAAGCGGAAAGCAGACAATAAAACACTTTGCCCAATTCTAAGCCTCGCAAAGTATCTGCGAGCTGCTTTCCTCCAAATGGGAAATGCAAATAAAAAGCTTGGAAAAGGTGATCCACATTGTTGCCTGTGTTTTTTTGTTGTTATTGTAGGCGCTTTATTGTTGTTGTACATGAGCAATTAAGCCATTCCTAAGTGGTGTAAGACCATCTAAAGACCAAAACGCACGTACCCGACCTGATTATACTCTAATTGGATTAAACAGCATATGAGATTAATTTATTTTGTATTTTAAAAGTGGAGATTTAGTAGCTTAAGTCAGCCCATCAATATCAGTCGCCTTTTAACCAGTCTGAAAGATACAAAAATTAATTTTTAATGCTGTGAGATAAATCACTTAATACGATTTCAATTAAGCTAAAAATAATCGAGTCACAATCAATGTTGTCTGGCATTAAATATTGAATATACCCACAGGCTGCAGAGTATAAATCAATAGAATTAACGAAATATGCGCAAAAAGGCACGCAATATAATTGGAGTTTAGTGCTGGTTTTGAGCTGAATATTCGGTCGTCTGGTTAATATTATATTTATTTGGGGCTTATCATATAAATTTGAATAATTTTAATTAAAACGATGCAATGCTTTGAGTTTGCTTTGAGCTACAAACGATTTCCACACAGATTCACACACATATACACACCCAGAACAAAAATGGATTATAGGCTTGGCGGTTTCCGTTTCGCAGCTTGTTAATTATTTATATTTTCTCTGCTCGATATAACTCGGACAGAGTTCTGCGTTAATGTAAGCCTAATTGAGAGTAAATAAGGCGCTTTGCCCGCTCCCGTCAGTCCTTTGATTTATTGGCGGCTAATGATTACCATTTGATACGTCTTGTTTTGTGTTTGCTTCTATTCTGCTACTGCTTTAAGGTGCGGCCATCTTCCTTCCATTACCACGGCTTAATCCATTGTGTTGACGTGTTTTATATGTTCGTAGTTCGCCTCGGCGATTTGCATGTTTGAGTGCCCTAGTTAATTAGAACTCTATTTTTTTTTTAGGTGTGAGCTCTTGTTTGACTGATTGGCTGTCTTTCAGTTTGTTTTAAGCAGTGAGCCAAGATAGAAGAAACTCGTTATTAAGTTTTCGAGTTGTCAGATTCTCTAACATGATTTTATAAAACATTATTCTTGGCATATGTAAGAACCCTTTTGTGAGTGTCGCACTATCATTAATCAACAGAACATCCTCACTTTGTTGTGTCGCTCACTTAGTGAGCCATTATTTCTGTGTGAGGCCACATGGAGAGCTTCAAATTGGTGGCAATAAATTTGTATAGGCCAAGGGGCAAGAAAGGAGTAAAATTTAAATACATATTTACCTGTCCGCCACATGGGGCACACTTCACAGCTCGTTTGGCCGCTGCCGATTCCGCACAGCTATAACAATATTACGCATACGCCATGGTGAACACAAGTTTTGGCATTAATTTTAATTTGCCCTAAAAGGTGCGTCTGGTCTGGCTAAAAATAGACAACAACAATGACGGCCTTGCCCAAAATTATGGAATTAAAGCTAAGCCAATTTGGATGGTAGCGTTTTCTGTATGGGTTGGTCATTATGTGGCCAAATGCTGCATATTTACACGAAAAAAATGCATAAAGTATAAAGATATTAAGGTACGTAGAAATTGGACACTGGAGTCGCATTAAAGCGCCAGACAAATACCAGAAATGCGTGCCAGAATGTTATTTGATATTTTTGTTTTCTTCTTCGTTTTTATGTTTTTAATGTTGTCTCTGACATTCGCGCTGAAATCGAGAAAAACTGGCGCCACACACAAATTATGCATATCTTTATGTACACATAAATGTCGACAGTGGGCGCAGTTAGTTGTTGGCCCGGGTGTGGTTTTTGTCAACTAACTGCCCAAGCAGACTGTCCTTCGCAGTTTGTGGATTCAAATGGCTTTTAAAAGCGGGCGAAAAACATTTGCTAAACGTACAATTTGCGACGCGTTAACACAAACGGAAATGATAAATTGACATCCCCCAGTTATGCCCGTGAGATTTCCGTTGCTCCATTTACCGTTCAGCATTTCCTGTCATACTATTTACGCATCTGTCATTGCTCGCTGCAACGGTTTCCTTATTGACTGCGCAAAGTAATTGTGAAAGTCGCCAGACAGCTTAGCAAACAATTATGACAAAAGAAAACCATTAGCAACAAATTATAAATTAAAATGACTTCTGATAATGACAAATGTACAAAAATAGTGCAAGGCTGAGTGAATTTGTCGTAGTTGTGAATTTAGTCAAGCTGTTTTTTAATGACGAAAGCTGCATTCGAAAAAAATTTAATTTTGGGAAAATTTAATATTTTCATGTGTAAATTTAGCTTGTTGTCATATAGCAGAAATTTTCTTCAAATATAAAGCGCAAAACATTTCAACATCTTTCATCTTAAATTTAGCTTTTAGTTTCTCAGCAAAAAATGTAAGAATAATAAATATGTCTGCTATTTGACGTCTGTAGGTTATAAATTTATGATGAAGCTATTGATATGGCCAATGTTATTTATGATGCTTATATGCCCAGACTGGAATTCTAGCATTTGTCACTTGACGCAAAAGATATGCGCATACATTTCTAAGCAACGCTGATATCCTTGCACGTCGATGTGATATATATATATATATATATATACGTATATATCATCCCATCCCCGTCTGACTGTAAATAATTGCCTGTGATTATTTGTTATCGGTGGCATTCCTTGAAATGGAGTACTTTATTGTCATTTTTGCCGCTGTTTAATGGCTTATGATTTTTTTTTGTGTTTTGGTATTTGGCAATCATAAATGCTTTAGCAAGTGCTGCAAAACGTTGGCAATAAAATTTAAATACTTTTTCTATTTATTATTTGGGTTATCTTTTTTCGTGTCAAGGCAGTGGAATGGAAATATATTTTACAGCTGACTCACACAGCATTTGCGTCATGGACCAATAAATGGGGGGAAGGCATTAATCATTAACGACTCCGAGTCAAGTGGGCTTAAAAAGTTAAAGTCCCTTTGACTTTCTGGTACGTCTCAAGACACTGACCTTTTTTCTTCTTATTAATGAATATAAATGTGTTTCAGTTAACTTTGTGATTTTTTTGTATCGTCTAGAAATAAAGTATTATTCTTTCTGTGATTTTGATAAATGCATTATTTATGCCAATAAACAATTCTGTCTGCTCCGAACAGAACACGCAGAAGACATTGACAAATTTGAGAATGATACCAATGTATTTAATGATGTGTGTGTGTGTGTGTTTCATAGTGTCCTAAGGGATATCTGAGAGTCTTGGGTCTTAATCAAGCAAACCATATAGCACAAAAGCTAATTGCACAAAGCAAATGCCGCAACTCAAAAACAAATCCTTCTCAAATTGCCCCAAGCAGGCAAACAGGCGACCAATAAAGTGCCAGTCGTTGTTATACACAGGGATGATAATGTATATTACGCACCATAAGGCGGAAATTTAATTAAAAAATGTGTACTTAACATCCTAACACAACCCAACATCCTGCACAACATCCCAAACACCCGATGGCAATGGCAAGCAATCAATAAATTGTTTTCGGGCAGGAGTGGCAGCATTGCGTATACGTCATGTTTAAAAAGGACCTGCCAGCTGAGCTGTTGCTTCCGGTTCATAAAAATACTGCCGCCAATAAAAAAAAAATCAAAAAAACAAAAAAAAACAGAAATAAATATAAGAAAAACAATAACAACATAAAGTGCCGCAAGTTGAAACACAAAAAAAGTTCTTCAACTTTTCTTGACAAACAAAGCGGAAATTGATTGTATTACAACAAACAGAGTAACACAAGCAGCAATAACAACAAAGGCAGCAATAAGCCATATTAGCTGACAACATAAAGTGTACACACACACACACACATTTATATATATATATATATATATACATTGTGTACATTTATTTATATATATTTGTAGTTCGCTACGGCAGGACAATAAACCTGGCGCCGCTTTTTCGGCTCCTTCATTGTTGTTTTATATTGTTAGAATGATATTGTTGGTTGTTATTGTTGTTGTCGCTGCTCTTGAAAGCCTTTGCATAACATTCTTTATGCAATTAACTTGATTATGTTTTTGCTGTTACCGAAAATTCGGCTATAATTGCGCGGCCAGGATGTAACTTTTGCAAGCTGATTAAAAGTTTAGCCAGCGAGGCGGCAACTCGTTCGGCGATTGCCTGCCTCTCAACTTGTTTGAGGACGTCTGACAGACATCTAACTTTTACCAGACTTTGCTTAGTGTGTCTGTGTCTGTGTCTGTGTGTGTGTGGTGCTGCAATTGTGTTTTTGGTGTGTGGGTTCCTGTATGTGTGTGTGTGTGTGTGTGTGTTGTCGTTCCCTGTCTTTGCCAGCCTCAGAAAGCAAGGGGCTACCACAAACTCTAAGTTTTCTCATGCCTTCACACTGGAGGTGCATACCAATGAGGCATGCTTTTGAAATTTAACAAGCTCAGCTGTGTAGATATTGTCACATGCATATTTAATATGCCTGACTATGATTGAGCCATTTCATTCAATTAGAGGGACGCATAAGACGTCTTAATTCTGCTATTTAACTAGAGACCAAAACCAGTCATGAATTTGCCATTTGTTTACTTTGAAAAACACCAGCGATGCAAATTGGTTTCGTATATAAAATTTAACTATATTTAAATTATATTATACACTTGTAAATAGACTCCATCTTTGGGTAGCAATAAAACTTTGTTAGCCAACAGTAAGGCTTAGGTAAATATATCCATGCACTCAGGTGGCAGTCAAATGCGACCACTTAAGGAGCAACTCCAGCCACAGGCAACTGCACTTCAAGAACTGCCTTAACAACGAGTATTGTGAAACTTTTTGAGGGCCAAAACTCAACATTGACTTCAAGAGTTGGCATTTCATTTTGGGAAGTTTCATTTTATTATGCTAGTCTTTTTTTTTCTTTTCTATAGTTTTTTATTTTTATTGTTGCCGCGTCGCACTTAAAAAGTTTTGGATGCGTATGAAAATGAAGCTAGACTTTTTTCCCCGTTTTTATTGTTTATACCCGGCACGCAAGGAAAGAGAATACTTCAGTCACAGATATAGAGAAATACTTCTGGCAAAAATAAATCATTTTTTTCTTGATAAGTCGAAGCAATAAATTATACTTAGTGATGAGCACCTGTTTGGTTATATGCCATATAGTTCTCTTCTTCGTATTACAGGGTATATCCCAATCAAGTGTGCGAATAATAAGTGTTTCGTTCTTGTCTCCCTATTGTATTGCAAATGGGTTCTTTTATACTTATTTATATGATTAAGAAGTTGTGAACATGCGGAAATTATTCGGAAAATTGGCAATTTATGCGTAGCTATTTTGTGGTGGATTCAATGATGAGCCAATCGCACTTTACACGTGTTTATCGTAAGCATAACATATAAAATTGCGTGGCTCTGATCAATGCTAATAGTCCGATGCGTGTTAGCAGGAAATTGAGTGGGATATGAGCGTATATAACGCATACGCACTGTATTCAATTCTTGGTTTTCATGTGTGTGTGTGTGCTTGTGTGTGTGTCTGTATATTTATGTATGTACAACTTTGACTTGATATTCAATTTCTTGAATTAATTTTATTCATAAATTTCATCGTATTTTTGTTTTTCGCTTATTCCATGGCTCATGCACCTGACACAGATTAATATATATATGAACATATATAATGATATTTTAAATGGATTTTGATTGCATTTTGTTTTAATGGCATTTCTTCTCTGTATTTGTCTTTGTATATTTTTTATATATAAACAATCGACACGAACAACTTAATTGAAATTGTTATACCAAATCCGAAAATATGTGTATCGATAATAATGCAGATGAAGAACCGGAAGTGGAGATACTAATACCACATCACCATCATCATCATGGCAGCAAGAAATTCCGTCGAAATCCGTTGAAAAATTTGGATCTCGATTTTAAATTCGATGTTAATTCGTTTTAGCCAGCACCAAAAATAACAACAACCACAACAACAATGACAACAACATTAAATGGTGTGTGTGTGTGTGTGTGGTTTTGATAGCTAGGCAATTTGTTGATGTTGTTGTTGTTTCGTTGGTTGCTCCAACAAAACAATAACAACAACAAGCAAAAGCCTAGCAACCCATTTATGTACATATTGTAATGGCCTAGAAAGCACGTGTTATTTTTTGTGTGTTGTGCTACTAATACTTACCGAAATGTTGTTAGTTGTTTAAAAGTGTTGTTAAGTTGTTTTAAAATATAGCTGCCTACAATTTGTTTTTTTTTGTCACTAACTTTGCACGTTTCTTTAATGTATCATTTTTGATATTAAATACATTTAAAATATTTATAAATAAAAGAAACTCCTAAATTTTATATTGGCATGTTTTTCTAACGGACTTTCCAAATTAAATTTAAAAAAAAAAACAAACTATAAAAGCGCAATATTTATGTACAATGTTCAGCTGGTAACACTATGAAAAAGCTCTTCAAGCTTTTGAGCTAAGAACTTCTCTAACTCTTTCTCTTTCTATTCGTATTTGTACTTGTTGTATTTTGTATATGGTGTTTAAAATTTCCCTTTACAAATTTATATTGTTGTTTATGTGTTTAAGTGTCTGTGTTTCAGTTACGTTTGTTAATAAGTCTTTTACAAGTTAAGTACTAATTAGTTATTCCATTTTTTACTTACAGGTAAATATTGGCGTTGCTTATATACGAAACATAAATATTTTATATCCAGGTATTTAAAGCTTACAAATTTACCATTGTTTTAACTTACGTATTTAAAATACTGGTTATATTTGGCATTGAAATAATTCCCACTAAAACAAAAGCTTTCTGAAAGCTTTTACATTGCACAACTACAGGTACTGCGGGGGTTAGGATACTTCCCACTCAATATGAATACTGAGTTTTCACTCACTGCTAGACCTACTTTTTTTGTGTAGTGGGCTCTGTCGTGTTTCAATTCCAGATGGATCCGAGTCAGCGGCGGTTAACAGTCGTCGAAAAACATCACTCGTTTTGAGAACACTCGTGTGCCCGAATGTCGAGCAGCGTTAACAGAGTCGCTGTTTTAACCAAACCCAGCGGAACAAACGAGGCCAGTTTCACAAATCAAGCGAGGTGTTCGGTTCGATAGGTTCAGTTCAGCAGCAGCAGCAGCTCAGCTCTAAAGTGAAAGTGCGCGCGACTCAAGTATATATTTTGAAATTCAAAAAGTGTAGCATACTTAAGTGCTGAAGTCAATTTATCGCCTGCTTACCCTTTGGACAAGGTACGAGCTATAATTAAGTTTTCAATTTACACATTTTCCTCATGTTTAGTTATTAATTCCCTTTTTCCAATTTGTCACATAAGCCGCACTTCATCCATTTCAATATCATTTTACGAGCATGTGTGTGGTTTACACATAAAAATGTAAAATAACTTTTCAAATATATATATATGTATATAGTTTTTTTTCATTTATCTTAGCTGTGTGTCCTGGGCAGCAGCTCTGACGTACAAGTTAGCGTGCCCATGAATAAATAAAATCTGTGTGTTCGCCGCCACACGCCCATTACTCTTATTTTTTGTATTTTTTATTTCTTATTTTTTTAACATAAGAACATCGTAAAATCTGGCTGGGGCTTTACAATAATTCTCCTTTTCCTGACATCCAATTGGTACTTGGTGTGGTATTTTGTTTGGGCAAATGGTGTAGTTTGGTTTCCGTTTGAGCCATTTTATCGCTGCCATTTGCATCTAATCAGCGTCAAAAATGGGTCTGTTGACCGTTAACAGGCTCGCACATTTGATTTTATTTGTTAGTGTCTATCGTTTATCGATTGACGACGACAATTAAAAAGTCCAACCTTTTGTTACTCCATCCGGGTAACATTTTATCTGCCCTCTGCCCTCTGCTCGCAATGACGCTGACCCATTTCTGGGCAGCACTTTTTCGTAGACGTCATTTTGTATGCTTTACCTCTTAATGATTGAATGTTGACATTTTGTTATGGATTTTCGAGGGATTCGGCCTGTGCAGTACGATTAGGTTTATAGTGTAATTAAGTGGCGTTAAAATAGACGAGCAGGGATGTGTAAACAAAAAAGGGATTTGCTTGCTTATTTTTGTTTTTTCTTTTTTTTTATCAAAAAGGGTCAAAATCGTTAAATAAATTGCGACTAAATTGGGTTGCCTAATTTTGCGCTTAAAATAAACTCCAGATGGATGAAGGCTTTTTAAATTCATATTTTATTATATAAATAAACAAAGGTAAGCATTAAAAAAGTTTGCGCTTTGCATAAAATTGAAATTTTATTCCTTTTGTCTGTGATATGCTAATAAAAAATTTGTTATTTTCCTTTAATGAAAAAAGTTTTTTTTTCATAAATAATAACTGTAACAATTAAATAACAAACAATATAAATCAATCTATTAAAAGCTTACGTTTTATTTTCACAAATTGCTTTTTATTATGTATCGCTAAAAATAGTAAAAACATATTTCATCTGCCTCAAAAAAAAGTGCACCACTCAGCAAAAACTCAATTTTTACATTAACTAAAAATAATACTCACTCCACTATTAACAAGAACAATGCGAAGAGAAACAAATCAATAATAAAATATTCAATTTGAGCTGCTTGCGGCCAAGACTCAAAAAATTTAGTTGTTAAAGTTTGCTGGTCGACCCCTAACAAAGTGCAAACAAATAAGCAACATGCAACTGGGTTCGGAGTTTGGGATCCAACCGAGCTGAGAACTCTGAAAATGACACATGACCCACAACGTTGGTTATTTCCCACTCGCTCCAGATTTCCTCGTGAAATATGTTTATGACTTGTTTTAACAGCGCCAGGCTCAAAGCAAATATTCCAAAAAAAAAAAACATTCCGTGTTAAGGGACAAAAAATTTTACAAATAAGCCACAAAATTTATATTTCCTTACCAATCAATCATTGCCAACTACAATATAGCGCATAAATTACAAAAACGCAATAAACAGAAACTTTTATAAATGATATACGACGTTGAAATCACATTTTAAAATAATACCCATAAATATGTTGAATGATGGATGTGAAGGCAACAACGCAGAAAAGAAAAGTTGTTAAGCAAATATGGAAATATGCGTTTATAAATTTCTGACAGGAAAATATTCGCCAAAAAATAGAGATTTATGACAGATGCCAATCGCAATTGTGGGCAAAGCGCGTGAAAATGGTGGCGACTTGGACGGAAACCGCTAATATTTGGCTTAAAGAATTTAGGGAATAAATTCATTTTATGTTCAGCACGTGGCCAGAACAAATTTTAATATTCTCTGGTTAGTGGTGGGCCTTATATCTGCAGTCAACCAAAATAATGTTTATAGTTCTCGTTGCAAATTGTCTTAGTTGTTGCGTAAGTTGCCCTCTGTTGCACGAACTCGTGCTGGGCGGCAGCATTGCTGCTGCAGCAAGTTTTACTTCCTAATAAATAAAAAATTAAGCTAAAGCTAATTTACGCATGCAAATTCAATTCTTTTGTATTCCTCATTTTAAGCACAGTTGTGGAATTTGAAATATATACAAGAAAAAAGAAAATAGTGTAGAAAATGTGAAAAAAGTTATCAACCGCAAACTGTATAAAGTCCGACTTAATCTGGGACAATATGAAAAAAGGGATTATAATATAAACTGACTGTCCTTGTGCGAATCCACTCAAGAGTAAACAAATCTATCTTAAAATATATCTTTTGATCAGTTATTGAAGCCATACAAATTATTGACAATTCGAAGGAATATTTCATATTTCATGATGTTCCATTGATTTAAATGTTAGCTTTTTTTTTTTTGTATTTTCGTTGAAATTTGACGAGCATGACACAGCAATTGTATTGACAAAAGCCACTGGTTTGTTCGACATGTGCACCACCCGCACATATAAATGTAAATATATATTTGTTGTCTGTCGACTTATCCTGCCACATGACAATTCAAACTTTGTAAGATATATATGTATATTTTCCACTGATACTTACAAAAAGCCCTTGTCAAAGTTTTGTTTGCCCAGCAGCTGAACACGACTTTAATTTGTTAAAAATCCCCCTAAGGGCGACGCTGGCAGCCAAAGCCAAAGCCAAAGCATTTTAAATGTGTCACACAAAAAGTCAAACCTACAGAAATCCCCACACACACACATACAGACGGGGAGTTATCAATTCCACAAAAGAAATCATTTTGGTACAACAAAAAAAAACACAGCATCAGTTTTGTCATGCCACTGTTCTGACCATATTTCATGTTGTGTTGCCTGTTTTCTCTGTGCATAACAGTGTGCAAATGTCAAGCCTTTAAATTGCCGACCCACACACACACACAGAGGGAGATAACAAGTCAGCTACGTGTTGGCCCCTATTCAATGACTTGGACTAAAGCACTGACTCTGCCATTTGCTGTGTATTCATTTTGATATAATTCGATGAGAAATATGTACAATGATCGGCAGAAAATATGTGTGTGCACAAACAAAATAAATGTTTTCCTAAGCATATTTTTGCGACTAGTTAGACATTAAATCAATAAAAAAAAAGTAACATCCATGTTGAATTGTGTAACAAATTGTGAAAGACCAAAGCCAGGCAGATGTCACCATGAGTCCTGCAGTTGGTCATTTATTTTTCTACACACACACACACACACACACATGCCACTTTCATAATTAATGCAAGAGTAAACAGTTAGTATCCACCATGGTTCCGCCTTCTGTACATTTAGTCAATCAGCGCGTAAAATTGCCATAGAGTTGAGTGGCAAGCAGCAGCAGCAAGCACAGCCCGGTTCCATTGCGATGCTCAAACATTGCGTATACGTCGCATATGCCAACGAGTTGAGTCCATCGCCTCTGGCAGTTTGTATAGGTGTGTTTGACTTTGCATATCTAATGTTTGGCTTCCAGTCCCTGAAACTAATGTAGACCGGACACACACACACACACATTACTCACACACACAAACAGAAAAGTAAGTGCATAGCTTTTGAGTATCGTCCCGCCTCACCACGCCCCTTTTGGCACTTGGCCTTGTCACAACTCGCGGTTCACAGCAAAGTGCCAAAGCTAGGCTAACTTTTGTGAAAGGCCGTCGGCAGAGTATGTGGTGTGCATTATAGTCTCTCTCTTAAAGTCATAATAAAGCCAAATTGGAGGTCATCGAGTTAAGTAACTTGTAGCCAAAGCAGTAAATATTAATGAAGCACAAAATTGAGGCCAAAAGTGTAAATGTTATTGCTCTGATCTGATGGCTGAAACAAGTGTAACATAATTAAAATTAATTGCAGGTTACACAATATTGTTCCAATCGTCTTTTGTTCTTTGTAGCTTTGACTTTTCCCTAATTTATTGGATTTCCTATGGTTTTAATATGCCAATGCTCTAATTACACTGCTAAGTAATAAATAATTATACTTATTGGGGTTAAATTCAGAACTCAATCGGTTTCAAATGATTCGCTTAAATCTGTTATTCGAAAGATGAAAGCTGAATTGACTTTTATTGTATATTTTATTCGTAGTTAATTTTTAAGCTATTGATTACTTTTCAATAGGTTTATTTCCATTTATCAAATGCTATTTAGCTTTATTTTAATTAATCACTCTGAAAAGAGTAAACACCTCAAACTATTTTTTGTATTCAAGTCACAGTGAGTTATAAACTTCAGGCTACAAGTAGAAATTGCATAGAATTTGGCTTCTATATATAAATTCGTGCTTTAAGTTTAAGAACTTATTTCGTGCACAACATTTTGGTTATATTAGGATAGCAATCGAGTTGTTTAACTAATTGTTTGCTGCTATTAATAAAAAATCGAATGTCACGGACTGTGTGCCTGTCCAGCTGGTCTCTCTAAGTGCTCGACAGTTTAGTGCCACACGCTTTGCGGGGTGAGGAGGCAGAACGATGTCCATTTGTCTAAGCTGCGACAGCGTATTCAATTAAATATTGAAACACGAGACTAATAAATTACTCCGAGAAAATGAATGCCGATATTATTGTGATATTATACAAGGCATGCACATTAATATTACCCACATTGGCCCGATAATCGTGTAAATCTACAAATTACCTTAATATTTAATAAACCATGGACGGGTGCCTCGAAACACCGGCCAACAAATAAAACTGTATCAAAAGCGCTAATCGAGCAAACCAAGATTTATACGCCCCGAGTACAAGAGTAGCCAGGTGTTTGGAGCTAGAGGGGTGGTACTTTAGCGGGGGTAGTACGAAAGCAACCCCTTTTCGTGCCCATCATTATTCATTTGCTGCGGCTTCGTGCTTACAACAATGGACATCTAAATGTAATTTCCGTCAGTTGGCCTATTGTTTGGGCCATTGTGGAAATGCTTTTGCCGCTGATTCCCTGTCAATAAAATCAAATTTATATCAGTAACGGATTTTTGGTCATTATTTGAACGCTTAAATGGCTTCTCATTTAGACATGCCGACAAATGGCGATTGGTTTAGCGGATTCATGAATTTTGATATTTAGCCGCAACGACAGATAGCAAAGCATTTATTCAGTCAGCCAGGAAATTGAAACCGAAATTTCAAAATTTATCGAGGCGTAAATTATTAAAGATTTTCCGCATTTTGTTTTGTTATAATATTTTGTATATAAATAATTGAGAAAGGCGCTTAGCTAATGTTGCATGAATTCAGCTACTTTAGATATGAAAAGCAGCTTAAAATATGTCGGCTTAACATTAACTTAATATTAACTTTGCTTATCTTTAAGCTCAATTGAATTTTATGTAGCTCTCCGAGCTTCACGTCCATCCAATTGTGCTGCGCCAACTTCGATGATGTTGATGCCGTTGGCACTTTTGAATTTTCTTTCCAAAAATGTTCCATCGATACACGGATACCTTGAATTTCCCGACGCAATAAGAACCTTGTGCAGAACAATAACAATGCTTAGTATGTGGCAACTTTAATACAATATATATTGAGAAAGTTGAAAGTATGCAAAATCGGAAGCAAAGTTCATGTCAGACCTCAACTAACGACAGCAGCCTTGTTGTTACAGGCGCCATATTCACCGTTCACTGGTCTAAAAATACAACAACTGCTCGACCTTAAGATACCCTGTAACGAACTTGCGCCATTTGCTATAAAATAAATATTTTTTGTGGCTTTCCTGATTGCATAGCGAACTGGAATCAGTTAGAAAATAAATTATAGTTATTTATTTAGTTTAAAAAACAATGGGTATCTGTAATATTTTTATTTATCTTAACCACTAAGCTCCACAAATGGATGGACATATTTATAGAAGAAGTGATATTGGCTGTGCTTTGCAACCTTAATTTACATAATACACAACAATATAAAATATTAGCATACCTTTTCCATACAGCTAAAACCAGAAGAACTGCATCTAAACCAGTATTGAGGCATTCAATGTTATTTGATATAGTCAGTTAACTTGCAAGGCGACTGCTTGTGTGGCCCATCACAACATCAGTTCGTCCATCAGTCAGTCAGTCAGTCAGTCAGTCAGTCAGTCAGTCAGTCAGTCAGTCAGTCATTTAGTTCACACGTTCATGTATTTCCTTCTTTTATGCGCTGCAGCGCAGAATTTCCTTTTCAGTGCACTCTGATTGAAAGTCTTACGTACTTTTGTGGCCCCTTATCTGGCGGCGTGTGTCGACTCTGAAGGACCACTGCAGCCCACCCACCCACACGACGCCCACGTCGAGGATGTCGTTTGCAATTTTAATGTGCAGTGACGTAGATTCAAGCATTGATAATGCCGCACGGCCCCATTTCGATAAGCCGGCAATTCAAATAAACTCAAAAAAGAGGAGGCAAAAAGAATAGATTGTATGCAAACTGAATACTAAATACTCTAACCAAAAGTCGGTAATTAATCAAGATAATTTGATTAAAATGTTAGAAAATAGTTGCCTTATGTTTAATATTACCTATTTTAATTGTTAACACATCAATTTTCTATGGTTGCCTTTCTACTTTTGTAAGGGGCATAAACTGTGTCATTTTCTAAGCATATTGACAGCTGTATCCACACATTGTCATCTGTCAATGTCGTCATTGTTGCATGTCCTGGCAATGCAACTAACTGCTTGCCACGGCCTCTTTAGCGAGACAATGTGACAAAGGCGTATCTCTTGGGCGATTTTTTTTTTTTTTTTAATTTTATTTAGTTTTTGTTGCACTGCACCCTCGATGGCAGTATTGTATTATGTTTTGCTTGTCGGGTTGATCGTTAAAGTGTCTAATTAAATAGACGTTTCAAGGCGTTCTAATTTCACAATCGTGCCAACGAAACGAAATCTCGTTTTGGCTGCAGTTTTCATGTGGCGAGCAAATTGCTTTTACTTTAATTGGATTTGAATTGTCGTCGTTTTGTCGTTGGTCGTCGGTCGTAGATGTTTGCCAGGGTCACGCACCTCTCACACCTGGCTGTGTTGACAGTGCCCTGGTCTCCAAGGGGCGAACTCTCTATTCCTGCCTGCCCTTTTACTTAAGTGAAAATGCGATGGCAACTATTTTCCAGGTCCTTGCCTTCGTCCTTGGGGGCATTTTCTTGATTTTTCTTTCGTTCCCCCATTTATTTGCTTTACGGCATGTTTGCGTTCATAACTGTAAATCCGTTTTTTTTTATCCAGTTTTAAAATGCACAGGCTCCCACGAGCAAAAGGAACAAACCCAAAGCAGCTGCCTCTGGGCACACATATATATATATATATATATATATATATATATATGCTGTTTGTTTTTATGCCCCTTAACACAACCAACTGGGCTTAAAGGCATAAACAGCTGATGAGAGTGGTTGTTGTGGCTAAAAGACAAAAGTAAAGTCGTCAAAACTACAAATAAAAATGTATAATTAATGTTACAACACAATGTTAATCCTTATATGCACAGCTTGTTTATTTTAAGAATAATTGTATTTATACATTCTTATTAATTTATTAAATAATATATAAATAAACTAAGCTGTATATTTTGCTATGCGTGGGACAACAAAATGTTGCAAGAGACTCTGATTAGATCATGTCTATATTGAACCTGGTTTTGCTTAGCCCAAATTCCAAAAATCGACACAAAGAATTCATAATATCTGAAGCACATTTTCAGGCGTGTTTTTTTTTTGGTTAGTTATTTGATATATATATTGTGGGTATTCTGCATCAACCCGCCGCCCGAGAATGCTTAATGCCACAACCTGAAGCGCTCACATTCGTTGCATGCCGCTGTCCGTAAACTTGAACGTTGAACACAACGCGAGCAACTCGGCAGCACGCTCAGCAATTTTGTTTATTGTTTTTTGTGTCAGTTTGGCTTTTGCAACTACAAATTATTATGGCACCAAATAGCAAAGAGTGCTCAATATCTCATACAAATGCAAACAGGAACTATGTGCCACAACAACTTGCCGCCTTTCATTTCAGCAGTGTCAATGTGGCAAGGGGCCTGAAGAGCACACACAGTTATTACTATGGGTTTGGTTATGGCTGCTGTGGGGCACTGATTTATGGCAAAGATTGGAAATGACATTCAAAAAATGTTGTGTGTGCTTTGGATTCTGGATTCTGCTTTAATTGCATGGAATTTTTGGTAGATTGTGTTGTCAAGTGGTTTAGGCAAATTTAGGCAAATAATTTTATAATAAAATAATCTTATGTATGATAATCATATCATGAGTAATATATGCATGAGTTTATGAAGCCATTTAGCTGATTAGAAAATGTATTAGAAGTTATATCAAGGGAACGAAAACAAGAAAAAGCGAACAATTTCAGAATCATTTTACTTTAAAGCTAGATTATATTTGGATTTGCTACACTTTCTTTTTCAATTCTACAAATAAATCTGCAAATCCAATTTTAACCAAAAACATTTATGTTTCCGGTTCATCAAAGATTCCGTTTGAATCAAAAATCGTTCAACATTATATTTTCAGAACAACTTTGTGTATACCAAATTTATTGCTGTTGTATTTCTCAAAGTAAACCTCCTAAATTGATTTAAATATTTAATTGCGCAAACAAAATGAAAAGATCTAAAATGGAAACTGCAATTTTGAACATGAAATCTATTTGCAAGTATTCAAAATGCAACAAAAACTGAACTGAACAACTGAAAAAGTAGAGCCACCAGAAATGCACATAATAATTATTTAATATTTAATTGTCTTTTGCAATACAAAAGAAATCTTATAATTTAATGCACAAAAAAGTCTCGAATTTTGTTGTTGCTTTCAGCGAGATTAAGTTGAAAATTGAGCCAATATTTGAATAAAATGTGAAAAACTATTTTGCAAACATTTTGGTTGACTCACAAAATTTAGTTGAAGCTTTTAGATGGCCAACTGTCACGAACAGGCAACAGCAGCATCCACATATAGACGGGTTCTATTTACACTCATACATAATAAAGGCAAATACAAATGCGAATGAGATTAGTTTTGCACTACGCGCATTGCTCATAATTAAGAAGCTGCAAATTTTAGTGCCTGCCACTTAATGTTACCTACAACATTTCGTGGCGCTTCGACGGAGATTTGTTGGCGCTGCCATTAAGCTCTTCCGCATTTGCTCATTTTAAAGTCATCAGAATGGAACGATGTATACCACAGAATAGTTTTGTTGGTGATAATAATGCGCTTTATGACTGTCTAGCGACTGAGTATACCCTGTAACTTGAAAAGATATACAACAAGGCATCTTTGTGCCTCCGACCAAAATGTGTATTTGTATAAATATTTTGATTCTATTAAGTGTTTAGAACTGATGTCTGCTTGTCGAGCAGCTCTTGAGTGGAGCTCTTCGCATTGTTTTTCCCATACTTGTTTTCTTGGACTATTGATGAGTTGTTGTTCTTTCATTTCCATTGTTATTCCATGCGCCACAAAACGACACTTGAGACCCGTTTTGGTCTGTTCCATATGCTCCGTGTTTTTGTTTACATTTGAATGTTTGCTTTGCACCACATCCTTCCTGGTGGATAAATGAGAAGCCACTTTGTTATGACTCTTTTGGGCATAGCTGAGTAGCGTCAAGTTAATTTAATTCTGTGTTCTTCCTTAATTGAGTGGCTGGTCAATGAAGTGAATGGAAATGTAGCGGAAAAGTTTAGATTAGGAATTAGATCCACTGAAGTTTTGGCCTACTGCAGCTTAGCATGGCTCTTATTGGGTATTTGGCTTTTGCACTATATTCTTAATGTATGTGGATTATCTTGTTTCGCTTAGCTGAATAAGCAAAAATAAAACGTGGCAATCTTTAATTCTTTAAACTTGTTTGACTGTATTGAAATTAACATTTAAATTAAATAGGTTTTTCTATGAAACCTTTAAGACTTGTGCACGTAATTATAATATTTCTGTTATTTATTGAGCCACTCTTTACTTCGTTAACTGCCAGTTTTGGCTAATTACCCATTATTATTCACACTTGGCTGCGTTTGGTTCTCTAACTTTGAATTAATGACCTCAGTTTAGGAGTCACGAAGTATTCTTACCAATTTTGAAATGTCACTTTTTTTAATGAACACTGACATTTATTAAATTCTTATATATCGGGCGGGTACACACACATATATATTAAACAATAGTGACAGCAATGGATGTATACGATATAAAAACAATGTAATGGAAACCTGAGCACGTGTCCCAAGTTTTGGCATAAATTTCCACAATAAATATAAGCGCAGTCATCGTGCAACAATAATGTCAACTACACAAACACAAACAACAACAACAAAAATGTTACAAAGAGCAATAGCAACATACCCACCAACAATATCAATAATAATAATGTTCTTACGCACAAGCGCCTTTCTTATAATGGCCTCAAAACAAACACAAAACTGGCAACGGAAACCGTCGAAAGGGAAAGTCGAACAACGGCAAGGAAAAGCCAGAGGAGGAAGGAAATGTAAAAGATTTTTCAATGGAAGCATGTCTTAAGTTTTATACGATGTGAAAATTAAATTTTCGCATGTCAGCGTTAAATTTATTTCGTTTTCTTTTTCATTTGCCACCTCACATTGCGAAATGAGAGTATCCTTGGAGGTGGCTCGAACGAACAGGAACCTCAACAGGTGCCATTTTGTATATATGCCAAGACACAGCAATTACGGTATTATTATTTATTAAATATGTTTTTCTTTGAGAATACATGATTTAATATAACAACTGTAAATTTGTAATTTTTATCGATCGAAGTAATTGCTAGATTGTGATTTTTCAGAGGCTTTAGTTAAGTGCTGAGCAAATCTCTCTTTTCGCTGAGTCCCATAAATATTACTGAGCATTCTAACTGCCCAGCAAATTGTATTTCTACAATTCACTTGAACTTTGCCCTTATGGGACTGAGTGCATTTTGTTTTCATGAGACCCTTTTGGTGTCATCAGCGTAATAAGTTTCAATTTCAATTGTCCTCAACACGCCAGCAAGAAAAAAGGATAGCAGCGACGAGCACAAAGCGTAAACCGGTAGCAAATTGCACTTGTCCCTGCTGCACTTGCAACTTGCAACCAGCAACTAAAAACCATAACCATAACCACTTCCACTCTTTGCATTTGAGTATATTTTTTTTATTAAAATCACCAGTAACTTTTGTGTTTTTCACTTTCCTTTCTGTATCCTACAGTTATGGCTTTGCTCTGCCAAACTTTTGTTTAAGAATGATAAATTTCCTCTGATATTAGATGAATTTATAACAATGTAAATACTGTTTATAGAGATTTATCTAGAATTCCGTAATATATTTATAGAAAAAGGTTATATTGACTACAGAATATCTTCAAGTCGAGTACTCCTAAATGTGGGCATTGTAAGTTGTTTTATTTTATTTCCATTTCCAGCCAAAACGAAGAGCTCTTTCAGCCACAGAGTTTGCCTTAACTCATGTGAGCGGGTTTGTTTAAAAAAGGAAATAAATTCTAGAGATATTATATATTTTTTGGCAACTTTTGTGCTGCTGCTGTGCATTGCTTGTGGGCATTTTTAATTTGGTTTGCAAACTTTGTCGGTGCCAGGTTTGAGTTACATTTTAATAATAAATATATGCGAGTTTGGAAGCGGCCGCCATTTTGCTTTATTTTGGGCTCATAAATAGACCGGAAATGGTGTAATGGCCGAACGAGGAAGGGGAAAATGTTACTTACGGCCGGCTGGTGAGAAACCCCAAGAGAAAACATTTTAAAGAAATAAAACTTAAGAACTATGCCAGATAGCTGAACTTTAAATCAATGATTGTCTTAAGTTCTGTTTCTAGGTACCCAAAGCAATGACATGACGAAATTAAAATATTTCCAACAACAGTAACAAATTGAGCTAAATTAAAAGTTAGCACAAGATTTCTTTTCTTGACTGCAGAATTTTCCGGCAGTAAATTTCCAAAAAACTTAGGAGCACGACACGTAATCAAATTGTCAACAAATGGATTTCTTTCGCCTGGCACGTGACCAACGTGACCATGGCCCCAAATGGCTGAATAGGCTCAGGCACAGCCACTTAAGGCTTGCTCTGGGTTTGGGATTGGGTTTGTTGGGCCCTTGGGTTAGCAGCAGCGGCATCTTCATAATTTCCAAAAGCAATGTGCAATGCATATCAAATAGTTTGTCGTTTGTTTGCCTTTCGAAACAGTGGAAGAATGACAGACTGGCAGGCCAGACGATTTGTTTGGCATATGGGGCGTATGCGCATTTAAATGCCATAGGCCAACGTGTTGCGAGCAGCTGTCAAAAAGTTTATATAGCCTGTCAATCAGCGCATCGATCGAGTGTTGACTCTCGAATTAAGCGCTCAACTTGCTGCCTAATTGAAATTGATTGTGTGCACAATTAACACGTAGGCTTAACACATATCCGAATTGGGTAAAAGAATGTATATTTAAGTGGGCAATGAACTGAAACACATATAGGCAGATACTATTAGATGTGCTGTTAGCCAAGTTAACCTATGCTGTACAAGACATATATTATTACTTGGCCTACGTCATTCTATAGAGTATCTTCTATCGTCGCAACTGTCACACAATATGAAATGAAGGGAAATCGAATGAATTGTTAAATTATCTGTAAAACAATTTTAAAATAACAATTGACAGCAAAAAATATGCTATCAGTTCGCATTTTCTACCCGTATGCAAATAAAACGCTTATCGAGTTAATTTATGCCAACTTTGCCTGTTATGAGCAGTTTCTGATATCCATAAAAACAAAGCTAATTTTGTGTTATTTATGAACGCATTTGACTTCTGTTCAAGTGTGTGTGTGTGTGCGTGTCTCATTATGCCTTATCTATTATATGCCTGCATTTATTTTGATCTGACCCCAGCTGAACAATTAAGTGAGCCTGGTAATACAAATTACCACACATAAATTCAGTTAATTGTCTCATTGCTGTGTCCACAGCACAATTTTCTAGCTTTTCGTTGATATATAAGATAAACAGGGGTTTTGCGCCAGTTTGGGACAATATTCATTATTCTATCATAGACAGGGAGATGAGGAAATAAAGATATTTTCGCAGATTAATTAAGGTTCTGGTAGTTTATACCTTAATTAATAGTTGAAATAAATAAATAATAGTTGAAGCATGAAGATTGCAACATAAAACACTTAATCTGCTTTCAGGGATACGTTTTTATTATTTCGTTACTCTCAGTTAGGTTATTTGCTAAAATACCTTCAAATCGAAATAAAAGTGTTTCCCTTTAGTCCTATTTGGGATCCCATCGCTCTTTTAACTAACCGAGAAAGACGGAGAGAAAGCAAAACTTTTTGCCATTATGATTCACTTAGGGGCAGCAAGAGCTGTGGCAAGTGTTTTGTGTATTGTTTTAGAACGACAGCTTGCAGCACCTCGTTGGCTTAAATGCATTTTCATTAAAGTGGTTTATTTTAATACAAATTGCACTAATTTTTGATAAAATTAATAACCTTGACGCTCAGCAAACCAGCTTTTTATACATGAGGCCAACTTGTCATACTTTGGCGAATTGCCATCCGCAAATATTTTAGTGGGGCAAAAGCAAGCTTGGCTTATTAAATTAATGGCCTGGCTTTGTGGAAACGAGCTCTGAAATTGTTTCCCTTGGCCCCTCGATGTGCGTGCCACTTTCATCAACCGTTCAGCACGAATGCAATCAATTGTTGTGGAATCAGTGGGGTTTGTCATTGTAACAATTTTGTCAATATTTGTCAGTTGGCAAAGAGTAGAGATGGAAGCCAGTTTAGTAAAAGTAAACATGCGAGAACTATTAAGGCTGAAATAAGTGTCAAAATGTGAAAAATTCGTGTTTGCCGT
Source organism: Drosophila demipolita (assembly GCA_035042405.1). Taxonomy (NCBI): domain Eukaryota; kingdom Metazoa; phylum Arthropoda; class Insecta; order Diptera; family Drosophilidae; genus Drosophila; species Drosophila demipolita. Next base: position 1,910,561 of record JAWNLI010000025.1, read on the forward strand.
GTTAATAGTTGAGCACGCTCTCTTCTCTAGTTCAGATTGCGTGTGATAGCAAAATGCATAGATCAAAGCTAAAAACCATTTCATATTTTGCAGAGCCATTCACATGAATTTCGAAATAAAGCAAAATAAATACAAAATATAGCTAAACTGCAGCACTTGCAACAAACCCATATTCCGCCCACTTTTGAAATGAAATATTAAATATATTTAAATTGAAGTTGTCGTGCGAATTTCCACACTTGAAACTGGACATTAACTCTGATATTCCTGCGGCTAAGGACATAAATATCTGCTGCGACTTCTTATTTATTTAAGGCTGTCATTAAGTGTTTGCACGACCAACCACACAGTTTATGGCCCAGCGCAAGGACGGCTAATTGGAATGGAAACCGAACAGCAGTTGGAAAACAGCTGGCCAAAGTTTACCACTGAGCACAGCACATATTGCTGCTCCGGCAGCTGTCTCCTGCATAACTCATTCGTTTTCATACTCTCCAGACAATTTTGAGCGGCCCAAGTTGGCTCCAAAGAAAATATAGAAAAGATGGAGTAAGCCTTAGCAGCAAACTGTGAGCTTTTCGAATCACGATTAAAATGCAAGGCGAACTACAAAGTCTACAATTTAATTAAAGTAATAAATTTCAAGGTATTTGTGTTACCTGCGACGCGGACTATAAACTGAAGTGAATCCCTGACGCGATTAGACTTAGGGCAGCCTAGGGACAGCTTTATGTGGACAATGGTTGGGGTAAAAAGCGCAAGTAATGTCTCAAGTAAAGCACAAAAATCAATATGTGCAAAGTACAAAAAAATAGAAGCAAAATGAAATAAAATGTATACCAAAGTGATTTATTTTTCAGGTTTTTCGTATACAGCGGGAAACATTAGATTTGTGTGCACAGATAAGTCAGACATTATAATCTTACAGAATTATCCTGTAATACCCAACCAGCAAAACTAGGGGAAACCACATCATTAAAATATGCTTTGGCAGCAGTCTTATTGTTTTGGTATTTGAGTTGTTTAGCCAACTATTCGGGGGGAAAAAAAACTCGAGCAAAATCTCATTAAACATCCGCATTTTAATCAGCATTCGTGGGAAGGCAGTAAATATTCCGCTTGCATAATGCTGTTTTATGCCACGACCACGCCTCCAATCTGCTGGCCGCCCCCCGTTGGTTGAATGCGTTAATGAAAGGAAAACTGCTGGTAACAACAAGATAGCAAAACAACGACAAAACTGCTGCTGCCTTAGACATTTGCCAGTTTTGTTTAAGCAACAACAATAACAAAATACTTGCAAAATAGATGCCATGCGAACCGTTGCTAATGAATTTTAATTACGCAAATAAGTTTGCTTGGCCAGTTGCTGCCAATTCACAGCAGTTGTTTTTTTTTTTATTCTTGCCAAACAAGTTAAACGCACTTGATGACTATGGGTGGTTAAGTAAAGGAAACAAAATATAAGTAAAAACAGCAATCGCAAACAAGCAGCTTAGAAGAGCAAAAAAGAACAAATTTTCTTTATTGCGGTGACAGGAAACGGAAATGATTTTTGATGCTGGCCTGAAGACATCTAGAAAATGGCACATGGCTTATAATACATTTATTTTGGTATTAAACCAGTTTGACTTTGATGAGCTTTTGTTACCGCCAGCCAAATTGCTCATACGCTCCGTTATACAGCGACAAACATTTCTTTAATTGGCTGCTTGCCTCCTTTTTGTGGCATGTTCTGATTTCTTCTTTTCTACTTTTGGCATTTGGCGCCCGAAATTGTTGTTAGGCAAACACTTGCGTGTCGATGCATAGGTGTAAATTTGTTACCTGTTTCTTGTGTGTTTTTTTTTGTGGATGGTTATTAATTTTACTTTCCACTTGAGTGCACTGAACATCTACCATTTGGCCAACGGCTGATTGTTTGTTTTGTCAGGTTTTTATAGTCACATGAAAAATTTATTTTCCACGCATTTTTTGGTTCTTTTTATGAAAGCACTAAAATTGAGGCTTTAAAGCGAGTTAAGCACGGGCAGAACTTTTGAGTCGGAATTATTTAAATTCATCGGTATTAGGGTTTGTGGATTACCACATAAATTGAAAATTAATAGTACACATCGAGTATTCCAACATTCCATAAATAATAAAATTCATAGAACGCTCAATTGACTTAAATTGATTTTGTTGTTATATATTGAACATGAGTTAGCTGAAAATTCCATTTCACTAAGCATTATTATTGTATATTAAATATATGCCAAATAAAATATTAATAACATTAAATCTATTTCGATAGATGTTAAATAAATGGCAATTTCAACCAATTTTATTCAATGTCATTTAGTTGACCGCAATTTCCGGACATTCATTTGTACAGGTGCCTCGTGATTAATTGCTAGCACTATAAATAAACAGTTGACATTCGAAAATATCAAAAAAAAAAAAAAAGACATGAATTCACTGCTCTTGAATGATTTAATGCCTCTGGCAAAGCACTTCGGGCAGCTGACTGAATAGCAAAGGGACTACTGTTACCACTTGACACTGGCAAAGCCATCAACGAAATTTGGCCAGCCGCATTTCAGCTTTTGCGCCATGCACACCTGACTGGCCACCGCCCACTGACCACCTCCCACTGGTCACCTGCCTGCCTCACCTGCCTGCCTCACATGCCTGCCACAGCTCAACAAAAGAACCTTGCAAAAATGCACAATACAACACAATTTTTCAAGCCACAAAACTGTTTCTGCTTCGGTTTCCTTTTTTTGTTGTTTGTAATGTTGTTGCCGCTTTTACAGATAGTGTTGGCCAAAAGACCTTACGTGTCAATTTATTATAACTTATTCAAGGAAAGCATTTTGGTATCTGCGTGAAAAAACCCATAAAAAATGAACGCTTTTGCAACCAGAAAGGGCGCCCCTTACATAAATAGCACAGCTTACTCAGACCCACTCCTTATATATATATCCTAAGTATAAACATTAATGTGTGGGTTTTATTGTGCAGAGAGTAAGACCAGAAACTCCTCAAAACATATTGCAATCATACTTTTTCGCTCATAATCTCAAATATTAAATGTGCTTCTTGCACACAACTCATTTCACAGGGTATCTTTATGTCTAATAAAAACAATTTTAGTAATGTTTCTGGTTCCGCACAAAAAACTTAAACACGCACAGTTCCGCTTCAAGTATATTAGCAAAGCTCTTGCCCTGAGTTCTGGGCAGATTGCCAAAAATTCTTCAACATTTTGTGGGACTCAATCAGTAACCGATCGATTTTTGTAGTGGGGTTGTCCGCTCATAGAAGTTAATTGCTTTGCCAAACTTGCCAGCACAAAAGTTCTCCAAAAGACGGAAAAAATAAAAAAACAACAATAGAAGAAGAAAAAATAGCTGTCGGAGAGTTTTTATTTTGGAATGACAGTCATCGTATTAAAAATCAAAGTTTTACATAACTTTTGATAGATACTTAAGCAGAGTGAGACTTTTGTTATAATTTCTTTTCGATATTCTCCTTTTTGTACATTTGATTACAGCAAAAGCAGCAACAAAAATACAAGCCGTCTTTCGAGGTCACAAAGTGAGAGAAACCATGAAAAAATCGGAAACCAAAACCACAACCAACAATGGCAGCGCCATCCCCGCCGCCGCCGCTGCAGCCGCCGAGGCAGCCTCCTCATCTGCGGAGCCCACAAAAGCGGAGCTCGAGGCTGAATTCGATCCGAACGACAAAGGTGAGTGTATCCCATATTAAAGTTCTCCAAAGTGTTAAGCAAGATTGAAGCGCACGAACCGATGATATTGGTTTACATTCAGCAAATATTTACTTTGACCAAGTTGAATGATGCACTCCGATAACTGAAGACGGCCAAAGCGGATCTAAAGAAACATTCCACTTTGATGTACTTTGGAAACGGGCTGTATTTTAATTTATTGCAGACATGGGGAAAAAAGTATTTCTTGAATCTATATGAGCTGCTCAATTCTAAAAATTGGTACAAGGACGAAATTTCCTCAACGAACTTCATTTCATGCTTGATTCACTTAGATCAAATAAATGTGTCTCATTAAAACTACATCTAAATTTTGTGTGTATGCACAGTCAGAGTTATGCATAAACAGAGACATGACAACTTGAGTGCTTGATAGGATGAGATGTTATCCTACTTGGTCATTATTAGCTCAACTCGTGACACAGTTGCGAGTGCCTTGGGTAAGTGCTATCTTGTTAACCTGCTTGCTCATGGCAAGCACATTAATCACGGCCTACACTTGACGAAACACTCGGGTACATTTATTTGACAAATGGCGTCAGCTCCATACCCCTACTCCTCCTCTGCGTAACGGCATAACTTCATTTTCAGACGTGGTCCTTGGGGGTTTGCCTTCTGACATCTTTGGCAAATCAGCAACTTTACACCCATGCTGAAATTACAGTTTGAACAATTTGCGACTTCCCCTTGTATGTAATGAAAACTTTGGCGTTACCGTTACGCAATATATTTTCCGAGTGTAAGAAAAATTTGTCACAAAAACATCGCTTGCGCTGCTCCGTTGGCTTAGACTTGCCTGCGTATGACAGCCGGGTCCTCATGGATATATACATACATAGATATGCAAAGTTTACAGGCAGACTGCGTTCTTTCCCCGCACCATCCCTTAGCTTTACCCAATGGGTATTTAATTGTGGCCCTGACAGATCCGCAACTCTTATAAATAACACAAAAACTTCAAGCGACACAGCGACATTTTTTCCCCGGGAGAGCACTGGCTGAGGATCTGCTAGTGGCACGTTTAACCCTATTAAGCCATGAGCAGCTACTGACAATATTTAGCCATAATTCCGTAGAGAGATAGTCACGCTATCAAACTGGCAGACAGACTGACTGGCGTGGCTGCTCATTAAAAACTTAAAGTGTGTCATCAGGGCGCATAACCAACGAGGACGACGCCAGTTTCACAAGGATCCCCAACTTAGGTAGACAGTCTGCGCCTCTGCTGCTGCTACTGCTTAATTATGTCTCACATATATACATTACATACATATATGTATGTAAGTCGCTGCACATATGTGTGTGACAATGGAAGGCAATGGCTAATTAGACGCGGTTCACAAGTCAAAGCGATGTGCAAATGCATGGAAAAACCCGGCGACTCATTGTGGCACAGTTGCACAGTTGCACTCAATTACAGCAGAATAAGCGGAATGAGAACACTTCTCGGAAGGCCACACATCAGTCAGACCACATTTCATCTGTCAGCTGTGCATTAATACTTCGTCACCTTGAAAAGCTCATTGTTCTTAAGGCTTTTTGTTAGTATCATGGCTAAAAATAAATTGAAAAATAGCATGTATCAAATACTAATGATATCAATATCAATCTCGAAGACTGACATAAATCACATATTGAAAACTTATTAATTCACTCAGAAATGATTAATTACAAAACCTTATTATTATTATTATTTATTGGGGGGTTTTGTGCACTGCGACCTAATGGATCTATTGTGCCCCCTTCTGAGCTTATAGCTCCTACAACAACCCCTGTTCCTGAACGAATGTCAGGATATTTGATGGGTCGAGGGCTACTATGTCTTTGATATTCATAACATGCATCCCTAGGATGCTGCATCTTCTCCTGGCAAGGGCGATGCATTTTGTTAGGATGTGAGTTGAAAACTCCTCCTCGACAAACCTCCTCACAAACCCGCATTGACTGCTGCTACAGATACCCATTTTGGACAGGTGGCTTTTTAATTTACAAAACCTTTGGATTATTCATTTATTTTCATTAATTTAGTTTCAATTTAAGTTGTCCATCAAATTTATTTTGTTTTATATTTATTTTTATTATAGTATTGTTTAACTGCCGTTTTTGCACTAGAAACTTTATTTATTTTTGACTATAATTTCACACCTGTTTCACACCTGGACATAGGAAACCGCTTTCCAGCGAAACTGACGGTTAAAACTTCATCATTATTCAAAGTTGGCTGTTGCAACAACAGTGGACGAACATCAGCTGGTGTTGGCCTAGTTTTCAAATTTCTACCAAACATATTGCACTACTTTCGCAGCGATAACAAACAAGTAAGCCACAACAACAGCGATGTGGTCGTTTGCAAATTATTTAGTTAGTGCTTACCTGAATGCAATAACGCCCATTTGCCATGCAAATGAGCCAAAATAACAAGCAACCACACACATAACACACACGCACACACGCACACACAGTAAATGAGAGAGAGAGTTGGATAATAATGGAAAGCCATAGGTATTTCATAGGTTATTTTCTTCGCATTTCGGTAAATAATATGGCTTTGAAATGTTTCCGGTTTTGGCATTTCGAGCATTTGCTTTGTGAATAACGTACACACATTTACGAGGAAATCAACACACACAAACAGACACACACACACACACACACACACACAACTGCCTTATGTACACAATTTGCTGGCATACGCTTAAAACATTTGGCCTAATGCCTTTGAAGGTCGCCCAGTTGTCTGGCAATTTGTTTTTCGCCCATGTCGATTTGCAATTTTGGCCTCATTTCACTTGCATAATCATTTTCTTGCTAATTGTTGTTTACTGCAGGCAAAATATTGCCCTATGTTAAGTGCCCTTTGAGATCGAGTTGTTTTGGATTACTTTGAGAATTATTCGAGCATTTGCTTGCAACTGCTAAGTCGGTCATTAAAATGCAAATATATGCAAATGCACACGATTTAGCCACTTAAGTACTAATTGGCTTACTCATAATACAGAATTGAGCTTTACTATAATTACAAATAAAATACGTTTTCAGCCTAAATTCTTGTCGTGTTTTAATTTCTGTTGTCTTGTACAGCTTTAAATGGGTGTTTTGTAAATTCGAATTTTGAATAACAGATTAGAATTTGTGCTGTTGATGGTGACAAAACCAAAACACACCAAATAATAACTTTCCAACCAATTCGTAGCTTTAATTACGCTTAGTGGAATGTTAGATAAGATTGTGCGAGTCGAGAAGGACGCTCGAAAAAGATTACTTATAAGTCTTCACTAAGTCTAAACACATGGAGAGGGTTTATTGGCTTGGTGCGTGTCAGCCGGATGTTGAGAGTAACAACCACATCTGCGATAAAGCAGACGCAACGTTTTTTTTTTTTTTCTAATTGGATTTTCGGTTTTGAGCGCAGCTGTAATTCCATTTACACCACAACAAAGCACAGCCGCTGGGCGATACATTTAAGTATACTGTTAAGTGTGTTGTTGTTAGTCTTGTTGCTTATTCACAGCTGTGCCCCACAAGCAAAAAAAAAAAGAAGGCAAACACAAAAAGGCGGATCCGGCAAACACGCGCAGTAATGCGGTCGTATTTAAACAGGAAAAACAAAAAACGAGAGAAAAAAAAGAACACAAACACGCAAAAAGCATGAACTAAAAATGTTTTGGTCGCTGGTTGCAACACACCCGCATTAATGCGTGAACACACACACACACCAGCACACACGCACACACCTACAGCTCTAGGCTGGAGCTCAGGTGTTCCGGAATGTAGGTAACACAAAAGAAAACTTCTCAGCGGCCCCTTGAACAATAAAACGGGCAACAACATTTCAGTGACGGTCGCTTAATTTATAAGGCACATTGGCCAAAATAAAAAACTGCCATAGATTATACCAGTATTTGTGTGCGTGTGTGTGTCTTTTGGGTCTGTTTGTAAGACAGCTGGATTTGTATTCATTAGAAATTCTGCTAAACGTTTTGCACAGCTTTTTGGTCTGTCGCCCCTTTGTCGACCGCATTTAAAATATTTTACCAACTTGGCACCTTTTACGCAGTCTTCTTCTTTTTCTTTTCCTTGTGGTAAAATGCCAATAGACAGCTGAAACACACTTCCCTTATATATATATGTATAAATAAATATGTTTATTGCTGCTTTCGAAACCACTTTGTAAATATTTAATTGTGGCTTCAATTCATAATTTTCCTGGGTTTGTTCTTTGCATAGGCGATGACCTCAAGTCATTTTATGGTCAGTTGAGATTGGTTTACCCCTTCTAATTGTTAGCTAATAAAATAATCACAAATTTCTATCTAAAGGAATATGTGAATTATTTGATCAACAAATTTATTTCTAGGCTTTTTGATAGTAAATTCCAATTTCAATTAAAATCTGTATGCAAAAATGCGTTGTGTTTGTTTTGCCCATCTCAAAAATAAACACCTAATTTAAATATTATATAAATTACATACATTTTGTTGAGCTACTCAACACCTACAATAAATTGTATTTAATCTTTAAGCCAGTAGTAAATTATAGCAGGGATAAGCTTGAAGTACTGTTGACTTTTAATTAGTTTGTAGTGCTAAAGCAGCCCTAAAAACTCCAACCCCTACCAAATGGCACAATAAGCCATAAGCTGACTTTGTGCCGGGCTTTATATTAATTAAAGTATTTTGTTTGATTTGTCGTGGTTTCTATTGACAGTGTGTGCGTGTGTGGGTTGTGGGTGTGTGTTATGGATGTGGGTAAATGCAGCACACAGTTACGTTCAGTAATTACCAGTGGGACTGTCGGCCGACATTATTCGGTTGGCTTAAGTCCGATTACCACAGGAGAATTTATACGTGAAGCTTAATTAGCAACAAAAACTCGATATTTATGTGTTAAACATTTCGGTGCACATTATGACTTAAAATGGTCCAAAAATTATAAATATTCATAAATATTTATTACATCATTTTAATGGCGTCACCACAGTCGTCTTTGGAAACCTCTGCCAAAGGAGATTTATTTGCGGCCAAAGAAGGGAAAACAAAGAATGCCAGCGAAATGAAAATCAAACCTCTTTGGTTAACCACAAGACTTAGTGAGCGGAAATTGAGAAATGGGCTTAGTTTTTGGTACTGCAGCAGGAGTAGCTCTCTGGGTCACCGCAATTCCTAGATAGGCATGGCAAAACGGAACTCAACACATCTTTTTTTTTAATGGGTTGTTTCCGAGCTTGACAGTTTTGGCCAACCGTTTGTTTTTCATCTTCTTTGAGCGAGTTTCCTGTCGTTGCCCATTTTTCACATTTAGCCGTCCTCTTACACTGCCCCACAGAAAGAAAAGAAGAAGAAGAAAAAGGTATATTCAGAAGAAGGTATATTCAATAAAACTTAAAGAAAGCAAATATATATCACCATTAAAAGTGCAAAATATGTACGTTTTCATTACAAGAAAAAATGCACGAATTTAAAGAGGACATAAGCTGGTAAATCTTTTAAAATTTTCAAACAACAAGATTACCATTTATATTTCGCCAGCTATGCGTGTTGTTTTTACTGTGCACGTGTAGCGCAAATGTAATTAAAATTCAGATTTATGACAAAGACTTAACAAAGTTGTTATGGCAGCTGCCTGCGAGTGACAGACACAGGCAGGACAAAGCCGAAAGAGCTGACGATTATTAAGTATGAAATGCCTGAAAATGACAGCCACACAACCACTTAGCTTGTCATTAACACTTACACTTACAAAAGGTATACCAAATCTGATATAATCAAAAGTCTCATCTAGTATTTGTTTAACTAACAACTGAAAAGTTTCTAAAATATTTATGCTATAAATATTTACAAGAGATTTTCACTCACTCACAAAACGTATACCAAATCTGATATCTTGAATGCTTATAATGTTTTAATCAAAAGTCTCATTTATTATTTGCTTAACGTTTCCAAAATATATATGTAATATATATATACAAGAGATTGTCATTGCATTTAAGTAAGAGTACTTAAGTTTCGTTAGTCCTAGTTGTGAAATCATCTATCATTTTCTTTAAAAACATTATGTGCTCATTATGCGCGTGTCTGGGTCGTCACTTACCATCTGTATATGACACAATTACCTAGCACACGACACAGGTTTTGCACTCTTGTTAATGACACCCAAAACAACACTTCCACACACACTCACACACACACACACATACTCAGATATTGTCGCAAGCCTCTCGTGTGTGCCTTGCTTTGTTTTATTTTTAATATAAAATTTGCATTGTTTTTGTGCCGTGCGAGATGAATGTGGGTCAAGAGCGTTGCATGCCACATGAAAATGGCAACACATGACCAAGGGTTGTAGTTCTTGTTGCCGTATTGTTGTCCAGTAAGCACACTCTCAATAATACCAATAATCATCACACCAAAGAGCAGCAGATGAAGTTGAAAAATTGAGTGAAAATCGCTGAGTATTTGCACAAAAATAAACACAACACACGCTCGCAAACAGGTCGTATGATTGATTACCCTTGTGCATTGGGATGTGACTGATGGAATCTGTGAGCAGAAGTTTTTTTTGCAAGGTCAGCAAAGCAATCAGCTTATTTTATCTGATTTCAACAAACATCCAATGGATGTCAGGGATCAGACATGAACACAAAAGTAGTCGAATAGGTGAAAGTAATCCAAAAAAAAAAAAAAAAAGATGACAAAGAGTGATGATGGATGAAAAGGACTAGAAAACTTTCTGCTATATTTCGAGTATATCGAATTAATATTGGCTATTTATGGTACATTTTTAAAGAGAACAAAGGTTAATTAATTTATTTATAATCTGAGTTAAGCACTCAGTAAAAGAAGGGGAAATGAAGACTCTTGTTAATAAAAGAGTTATATTTACATAACTTTTTTAAAATTATTAAAAACATTATTTAAAATCAAGGCAATGCATTTAAAATTGAAAACTCTTGCCCGGTTAAAATACTGTCTTGGAAAAAGCACTTGGAAAAAATATAGAAACCATTTTTGCCAAATTTTAAATGGAATTAAATCAGAAAAATTACCACACGAAATTCCATTTGATGATGTTTCAAATTACGCACTAAAAACGCGATTATTTTAAGCAATTCATTGTTGAGCATGAATTGGGTTTTAAAGAAGGGCTTAGAACTACTAAAATATAGTAAACATTCTTGCATTATAAAATCTGCCTATAACCCATAACCTTTTTGACAAGTTCTAAGGCTACAGGAAATAAAAAGGCAAATTGCCAAAGTCATGGCAAACTTTAACTATATAATTATAATTAAGTCAAGTTTAAACTTTTCAATATCATGCTCTAATACGTTTTTAATTTAAAGTTGAAATGTAATAAAATTCGCCACTGACAAGTGCCGAACATGACTAACAACAACCAAGACTGCTGAGCATGTCGAGCCCAGAAAACTTTCCCAGAATAGTTAGACAATCAGGCCTAGACATCGATTGGCCATAAAGCGTTTCACATGCAATTCGATGGCCAAACATCGAGTTAGCTGCCAGTTCGTGCCTCTGGCCACAGGTACAACTGCGTTAGGTGCAAAGTCAACTTGGCTGCAACACACAAACTCAATTTACATGCAACAGCCAACAGTAGGTGGCAGGACATCTGAGCAGAGCAGCCCAACTAAGCTGCATGCTCTGATTTTAGGCAGTGTTAGCTGAGTTGCTCCGTGTTCCGTGTTCTGTGTGCTGTGACAGGACACGCTCAGTACGTGAGAGTATGGAGAACATGTGTTACATTGCCCAGACATCCTTAGCCGAAGCGTGACAGGCACGAGAATAGCTACTGCTGCTGCCAGAAACTTTTCGTTATCAGTTTCGCCTCAATTTCGGTGGTAATTTGCCAACTTTGTGTTTGAATCACAGATTTGCAACTAGACGCATATTGTTTTATCAGAGTTTCACAACATTTATGTGCTTATCCAATCTATAATTTTCAGTACTTTATTTAATCAAGAAGTGGTAATTGCTTTTAGGAATTTAGTAGAATATGTTTATGGCAAAGATAAGTGAAATTCATGCATATTCAGGTAGCAACATACACATTTTGTCACAGACCTATTTTGTGCTCCTGCGACTTGGCTCATAAATGTCACAGTATGGCCTTAGGTCTGGCCGTTTCCAGCTATTTGCACGTCTTGTGCTTATTTTAAATATTTTATAAATAAACAAAAATGCAGCACGACCGACGTGGCACGTGACTCAAATCCCAGTCACGTTGCTTACGCGGCGTATGTGTAATTTTATAACATCTACTGGCCAAGACTCAACCACAATTAGTTGAACAAGCAAAAATACACACAAATGAAATACGAGAGTTCAGCAACAGCAACCACTGAAGCCAATTTCGTTTTAACGCCTAATTGCGTTGAATATTTGATATGGTCTACAAGGAGCAGGGCACCAGAGAATCTTTCTAAATTAAATATATTTACATTGTACAGTTCAACGAAATCCCCACAAAAAACGGAAAGCGTAATCAGAAAATTTCTAAAGAGAATTTTTTAACATTTGCATAAATGCACCGTGCTGAGAAAAAAATGTGGGGAAAAATAAATAAGAGAAATATCAGGGAACTGCATTACATAACGTAACTTGCAGTTAAGGTAAGCGACCAACTGATTTTCATCTTGAGGGAGGCAAAATGAATATTTTATGAATGCTAAATGCATTTGCACGAAACGAAACGAATGCATGAATAACGACAAAAATATCTGTTCTTGAATTATGAGCCAGACTGTGTCATAAGAAGAATTTTAATCACAGCAATAAAATAACTGAATGTGACATATTAAATCCAAAAAATAACTACTTGTTTAGCCATAAATCAAAAATGTAAATCCAAATGGAGTCTGGCTTTCTGTAGATTGCAAAGAATATTTAATATTTATATTTGAAATAAATATTGAAGTTTAAAAATAGAACTCTGCAAAGGCACTTTTAATTTGACCAATTTTTCTTGTGCTAAGCGAAATTTCTTTTGAGTACTATACAATTAGTTGCTAATTACATTTGGTGACGCTGCAAAAAAAAAATAAGCTCATTAAGTAGACTGATGCAACATGCGTATAACTTTTTATTAAAAACTTTGAGCTGGCAAATTATGGAGCACGTAATTGTGACTTGACCAAAATGGTGGCCACATGCATCCGTAGCTGAACATTACAAATGATGCTTAATTCTCTTTCAGACTTTTTGCGGTTGCCTCATGCATTTAATATGCAATCAGCATGCGGCAAAGTGCTGGATTTTGCCTCTCGTTTTTCCCCTCTGGCTAACCGCAGTGGACATATTGCGTATACGTAATGTGATTAGTCTGACCATCATGGGAGTTGGCACACCAGTATCTTGACAGGCTCCATTTGGCTGCGAGCTTCCGAACAGCGTTTGGGGAGCATTTCGTACTGATGTCGATTATTTCGCATGCATGCGAATGGAATATTTACAACCATCGCAGATTTTACATACAGAATGCGCAGTCAGGGCAACATTGTACAATATTGTTTCCACTGGGAATGGAAACGTGCTGAATATTTTGTTAATACGAAAATATGTCCAGTGACAGATGAGAGTGATCAGATGTAAATTGGCTTTTGTCCTATTTAAAGTACATAAATCAGATTTTAAAATCAATATTGGCGCTCGAAACTGTAGAGTATTATGACTATCTCAACTATCGATATGGTCAGTCTGTCAATCTTCATTCCCAAATCGTTAAAAAACCATGTACAATTTTTGCAACCACAGAATTATTCTGACTAGTTCTCAAATGCAAAAAAAAAAATAATAATGGTCAATATTTACTGTGTGACCCAATAACAAGTTCTCGTATAACGCCACATGAACAGCATGAACAGTTAATTAAAACTGCATAGTTTCAAATTGTTTTTGATGTACATAGTTTGGTGTAAAGTTTCAATTGAGTTTTGACCTTAATACAGCCAACAGAAAGCACTTAGAATGGCGAAAAAGTTTAGAAAACTTTGCTATTAACTAATTTATTTAGTTTTAGGGCGTTGGCCATGTGACCACTTAAGAGTAGTGAAACATATTCAGCAATTAACACTCTATTATATACATATCTCTCTCTCTCTCTCTCTCTCTCTTTCTTTCTTTCTCTTTCACACACACAGAGCTGTGCCATGCCGCGCTGAAGATCCAGTCGACTTTCCGTGGCCATTTGGCACGCAAGCTGGTCAACAAGGACGAGCCCGAGGATGAGGACATTCAGGAGATAACCAAAAAGGTGGCCGAAGAGCTGGACATTGATCTAACCGATCCGGAGCTGAACAAGGCTGCCACCAAAATTCAAGCTTCGTTCCGTGGCCACAAGACACGCAAAGATACCACTAACGAATAAGCTGAGCAAAACGCTGTCTTTTTGAATTTGTTGCTGTCGACTGTCCGCAGAGCAGTCAACAAAATAAAAATTTATTAAAAATAAACAAAAGAAAACAATTGGTAAAATGTAACTGTGCAAAGCCTATGAAGATGCTTGCACTCAATTTTTTAGTAAATATGTTAATAATGAAAATGATATTTATGAGCGGAGCAAATTTGTCATTGGAATGATATATATATATATATATATATAGATATATGTATATATATATTTATTCATTAATTTTTAAGCAATAATTAACTTAATTAAATGGCAATTATTATACCGAACCTTTGAGTTATTCTCAGTTCAGATAATTTTGAAAAAATAACGCTTTAAAGATCTTAGAATAAATACTACGTCTTAATTTATAGAATGAATAAATATTAAAAATGTTGTTTGAAATGATTTGCTTGAGTTTTATGCATAATTTTCATTCAAAATAAAAGTAAGCCGACCCGAGCCAATTACTAGCTAAAAATATAGGCTTACATTTCTCCCACATTTTGAATGATAAACAAAAACTTACATTCTTGTTTTATAGGTCTTTTCTTTCATCATTTTTTCTTTTAATAAAGAATTATTCAATTATGCAATATATTCAAAAGAAATTCGTTAACGCTTTTTAACATAATCTCCATAGTTTGCATAAGACAAATTGCTTATAAATTTCTTACAATTGTTAGAAACTTAAATTATCCATTAAATCAATAAATTTAATTTACTATTAAATTTGCTAATAATAAACCCAAAACTTAATAACTCAATAGCCAAACTTAATGGCAAAGCAGTGTTAAAAATCAATTTGCAAAACATATTACAAAAGGCACGATGTTCCATAATTGATTGTAGGACAAAACAATGATGACAAACCCAAGGGAAATGCTAAAATGCTGAAACATTTTTAAAACTTAACCGGTTTGTCTGGCCAAAGCCTAAAATCCAAACCAAATGCAGTGTATTGTTGTACCTACATAGGGAAACCCAAAAATAAATAAATAAATAATACATATAAAGAACATAATTTTTAACTGACACTCAATGTTAAATAAATTGAAAAAAGCCGATAAGGCACATTAGGGGTACTCAAGCGACAACAGCTACGAAACGTCAACAAATTTTTTCAGCGAGCTACTTAAACTGATAAACAAGAACTCAAAACTAATCTGGTGGCACAATTTTATGTTTTTCTACCAAGTGTTTGTCTACTTGAAAATATATATTATCAAAAAACCAAATGAAAAGAACAAAAAAAATAACATATATATATATATACATATATATACGTACAAGTATTATAGAAAATTGAGAAAATTTAAAATAAAAATTCGCATAACACAAAGTAAAAATTTAATTAAAAATGCTAGCGAAATTGCAGCAAGGAAAATTGTTACGAAAGCAACTACCAACAAAACTGTTTAAAATTCAAATTAATTACTACTAAAAAAAAAAATAAAAATAAAAATAATGAAGAGCATTAAAATTATATTAGAGATCAAAGTAAAATTATACTGAAATGCATAAACAACTACATTAAACCAAGGTAAATAGCAATAAGTGACAAAAATATTAATGAGAATAAATGTGAACAAAAGATAGCATAAACATAATACATCCAGCAAAACAACAAAACCAAAAAACCAAATGTCCCAACTAAATTTTAATTGAGTAATAAACGTAAATAAAACTTGAGAAAATGCAAAAAAAAAAATGAATTGTTGTTTATTCTAAACCGCATGCTATATTTTTGCTGGAACTGCAACTTTAGCCAACTGACAGCGCCACAATGACAGTGCTTATTTTAGTCCTGAGATAGTAGAAGCCATACCTCAACGCTTCCGTGCACATGGCCAACATTTAACGATTTTTTGCTGGCTTACTTGCTGTGCTTCACCGCCTCCTGCTTGAGGTCCTCATCCAGCTCCCCTCCAGCCGTGGACCGAAAAGTGGTGTCACTCCTCTCTCTCACGACTCACTCGGTCCAGGGTCGTTTGTTGCATTTGACATTTGCATTGAAAGCAGCACTGTGTCTTTTATAAATAGAGAAAATCAGCCAATCAGGTTAACAAAGATTTCTACGCTTGCACTTAAATGCTATAAATATGCTAAAATTGGTTAGTATTTGGATTAAAAGTGAAAAGTGGCATCAGCTGCTACACTCGCAATTTGATTGATGGCACATAAGACACACTTTGGCACTGCAAAGTGCGTTGTTGCAACAGTGTTAGAGGCAGCACAAGTGTCATCCTTCGTCAACGTGGAAAAAAAATACAAAAGATGGATGAGGATGAGGATGAGGAAAGAGAGTACAGGTTGCTATGGGAACCTCACCTGTGCTTTCTGCGCGACAAAGACGCTGACGTTGATGCCAATGCTGATGCTGATGCTGATGATGATGATGATGATGATGAATATGTTGCTCGTTGTATCGGTGGAATGAAGTTTTAAACAGCATAATGAGAATGACAGCAATGTCAGAGCTTGACCTACAAAAGAACCCAGCTGCAGTGTGCATT
The DNA here is from genome assembly GCA_035042405.1 of Drosophila demipolita. NCBI lineage: Eukaryota > Metazoa > Arthropoda > Insecta > Diptera > Drosophilidae > Drosophila > Drosophila demipolita. The sequence goes on from JAWNLI010000025.1 coordinate 1,927,253, forward strand.
TTGTGAAGGTAACTTTCTGAAAAGAATAACCAACTGAGACGTCAAAGTGAAGGCCCTTTAACAGAGAATTGCTTAGCCTTTGGCCATAACTGGAAATTTCTTAAATATTTAAGTTTCGAGCGGGCAAAGCGCCGCCAGGGATGCAATAAAAATAAAATAAATGTGAAAAGAAAATAAAAAGCAGAAAACCCGCTGAGAGTACTGTTCAGTCAAAATTGGACAAGTGCCACATGACGTAGGTGTGACTGGCAAATTGAACTTGCCAAAATTTGAAGCAAATAAACAAAGAGAGAGGGAGAGGAAGAGAAGTAAGTAATAGCAATTTGCATTCTATTGGAATTGCATGTCAATTTGAGTTCCCAGCACACCTATATGCACCAGGTGCATAAGGACGCCTGCAAACCGAGAGCCGGGCACCGAGGACTGAGTACGGCTCTTTGAGGCTGAGCGCCATTGGCATTCACTAAAGTTGTATTTTTTTTCCTACTTTTTCACGGCTCACAAATATTTCAACGGTAAATTTATGCGCTTCCGTCTCCACGCGAAAAAAAAAACGCAAACAAACAAAACAAACCGGGAAAAAAGTGTAAGCCATCTACTATCTGGGCACGGTTTGAATGTGTGCAGCATGGCGTATGCGCAATTTATGAGGCTCTAAAAACAAAGCGCTGTATAAGTGCTCCTGGCATACAAAACTGCCACGATGACGTCGACTTGGTGCGCAATGCATTTCCTCTCGCACTCACTTAGGACCCTCCAAATGTTTACACTAATAGTGGCTGACACTATTATTCCACTTTGATTATAGAATAACCCTTTGAATGTTTATTGGAGCATAAAACAAACATATGAACTCCTTTCTATAAAGTGTTACTCAAAATAATAATGCGTAAAGTAGACTGGATTGGGCAAACAAAATGAAACAATCGTTTATCGTTAGATATTTCTTTGAATCCTTTTGATGACTTTATTAGCTATTTAGCACTTTAAATGGGTAAACCAATGTCATTCATAGTTATTGTGTTGCTCTGCCTTTCAGCCAAAGCACTCGACATTTATCGCACATTTGCAGTTGCAACACACAGCAACTTTCAATTTCTAAAACCGCGTTGCAAGTAGCGGATGGAGAGGGGGGTTTGTGCCATGTGGGTGCGAACGGAAGGCAACTGAAATCCGTGCCAAATAAGCAACAGCTACAATCAAAAGAGTCGTACAACGACTGCTGCTGCTGCTTCTGCCTCTGCTTCTGCCTCTGCTTCTGCCTCTGCTTCTGCCTCTGCTGTTGCAACTGCTGTTGCTGTTGCCACTGCTGCTTTTCACACCTTTTGTGTGGATTTCAACCGCAAAATATGCCAACGAATGTACAGACACGAACACACACACCCACTGACACACACACATACACACCCACATGCAGGCAGGCTCACAAGGACACCATTTCGGAGCGGAGTGCACGCTTAACTGTAAACTTCGCACTTGAGCGCATTACAAATGTTAAATGCTGCAAGTGTTGATACTGCAAACTGCTCATCAATATGGTTAAGCGCCGCAAGTTGGCAACACTTTCGTAAGTAAAGTGAGTTCATTCAATTTTCAAAGTTCGCCATGTGTAATTGGGCGAGAGAAGGGTAAGCCTTCAGTTTTTAAAGCACTCGCCTAGTCTGGCCTAGTCGAAATCGTTTTGGGGAATGCGCTAAAGTGATTATTTGGTAGTGTGGCAGCGAGAGGGCTGCAATTGGAAGGCTCGCTGCAATTGCGGTTCAACTTTATTTGTTTTGGATGCCCCTGGACAGCAGCTGTCCGTTGTGAGTCCGATTGTTCGTGGTGTTTGTGGCAGCTCACTTGACAGTGCCACACTAGTGGCAGCCAGTGGCTAGCCTGGCGTATACATAATTTGTTGGCCAACTGCCATGACACTTCCTTTCGCAAGCAAATCGACCTGCTTCCACCCACTTTTGTTCATTATGTCGATCGTTTGAGCATTTTGCCCTGGGCTAAATTAAATAAGAACCCAAGTATTGAGCACTTAGATTTAGTTTTGCTTATTTTTATTTTTATTTTTATTTTCATTTGTCTTAGTCAAGTTAAGCTGGCTGACGTTTGGACATTTCTTGTCGCAGTACATGTTAGTTTTGCCAGCATCGCAGACAGTTTTGTAGCATTTATTGTGTTCTTTTGACAAGTAAAATATAACCCATTCTTTTGAATTATAGTATTATATATATTCTCACATAAGAAGTACTTTTCATGTTTTGTTGAGTTGCAATCAATTTTGGTCGCTCTTTGTTCCACCTTTGTTTTGGCTAACATTTTGTCGTTAGTGGTTTTTCAGTTCATTTTGTTTTCCGGGTTTTCTGACGCATAACTGTTTCCTTTGTGTCCACACAAAACCTGGCAGGCATGTTGACTACTTTTCCTTTTGTACTACCAGATGCAATTGTATCGAACTTAACACACTTTTCGTTTACCACGTCCGACCAGTTTGCGCTGTTCAGTTAACTAAAACATTTTCTATTTTCAGGCACATTTTTTGGACTCACAGTTTCTGTGTTGCTCACCCAGTATCGATTATTAAATGATTGGCTTCTGGCCAGAGTGAACAGAAAATATAAGTTTGAGTCTATATCATAAACTAGTTTCCCCAACAAGAGTGATTTTATAACTGAAGTTAAGCTATAACAGACTTGATATGCATGCGAGATAGCTATGGATATAGCTATGCGCTTGATAATTAGACAAACGAACAATAAGTTCAATCAACCTTTTAACCACTCTGAAAGACCAACTTCTGGGCCACCCAACCTACCATATAGTAATCATAATAAAAGTGATTTACTTTTGCCACCCTCTGAATACGATATGTTTGCCTGGCAAATAGCAATTATGCGACTTTGTCGACATGTTGTGGCTAAATTGACTTTGTTTGTTGGTGCCACAATAATTACAGTTACTTTTTACTTGCCACTTTTGGCCACGCTCTATTATTTACTGGAAGGAAGTATTTATAAATTGATAAAAAAAAAACATATGATATGCTGGTGTTGATAGTGTTACTGAGATGGTATTAACCAGAGTTGTCGCACAACTTTAGGATCTATTTATAAGAATCGCCAGTCGACGGCATATCGAACACATTTTTTTTTTGTTACTGACCAAGAATAAATGGCGAGGTCAAGACCAATGAATTCGCTCTGTGCTGACAAGCTGCTAACATTTATAATTTTGGGGGTTTTCTCGTGTATTAACCCCACAGAGAACAGCATTTGATATATTGTGTGTTATGCGTACAAGGGGAACTCTTTGGCATTTTTGCTGGCTTCACAGAATGGCATTAATTTTTCATTTTGCTCGTCCGATTTTATGGCCTTTCTGCCATTTTTTTTTGTTTTGTATTTATGTTCTTTGTCTTTAAATTTTATAAATTAGAGTTGTGCCGCATTGCTTTATTGTGTGGCTTAACACAAAAAGTTAGTTGTCATTCTACTTAATAGCGACGCCCACATTTTTTTCCATTTATTAATGCGTTTTTTGTGTTTATTATATTTTGTAATCATCATAATTTTGTACCGGATGTGATTATGAACCCAAATAATATTTTACACATTTTTTTGCAGAGCTATTCCATTCCTTGCCATTGGGACATTTGCCCCTGAAACTGTTGTGTATAATAATTAAAACGATAAACAAACCCAACTCGAACAGTTTCATTTTCCGTTGCAAACTGTGTCTTTATTTAACTCACAATTTATAATAACAAATGTATTGATTGGTCATGCTTTGAGTATACCAAATTGAACAATTTCCCGTATGAAACACGGCAACTACATTTTAAAGGCAATTTCACTTTTCAATTTCAGCCAAGCGAAATTGCTCATAACTCAATTCTTAAGGTTTCGAAATCGAATGTAGGAACACGACTGAAAGAAATCTTAAGACTCACTGCGATTTTTCAGAAAAGCACCTGCGGCAAAATAAATAAAAATAAAAGTGGAAAAAATCTGAACAGCCGTAAGAGCAACAGCAGCTGGCAAGTAGAACATGTGAAATCAAATGTTCTTACAGCATAATGAAAAAGTGTACACAGCGCGTATACTCAATGTTTTTGCAATGTTTGCACGAGTGGGATGTGAACACGACAGCACCGCCCACCGCACCACTACATACACAATTGTGTGCCTGGCTTAATTACATACTCGAGTAAACTTATCTTCTGACGATTCTTAAATACTCTTGCGACATTAAAATATGTTCTATTAAAATCGGTTAACAAACCTATTTTTTTTGGAAGTTATAAAATAGTTTACAACTTTTGGTTTCTCGATAAAATCGAAGTAGATCTTGATTTGAAGTGTATTTATGTTCTTACAGTTTTTCGCTGTTCGACTACAACTAAAAGACATCTTCAATAATTCGCATCTTCAAAATGCAAAATTCTATGGCGATGGGAGGCTGGAGAAGCACAGGATTTCTGTTGGTGCTTATCTGTTGCCTAATTGCGATCTGTATATCTGTGGAAATTGCCGCATCCATCGGCTATAATGCCAGTTATCCATAGAAAATCGAATTAGATCTTCTGGAATGAGTATTGGATAGTATTCTCCTCACTAATCCCCTAGGATGTGCTTCCTCAATCGTATGTGGTGTTGGTTATGTGTCTGCTGCTATTTCGGATCTATCAATACAGTTGCTGCAACTTCTGCAGTCCAGTTACTGCAGTCGATGTACGCAATAAATATCGGAAACCATTCAATAGCCTCCTGTTGGTGTTTTTGGTCCCTATCTGCTGCTCCTCATCGTGGGCAGCTTTACTTCGATCGTTTATAATCTGATGCACTTGGATGTGGCTATATTGACGGAAGTAAAAAAAAATCTCTTCTGCAAGTTGGCAATGGCTTTGTTGTTTAAGCTGCTTGTTGGGGCCAAAGCTTCATCGATGTATTCACTTTTGCTTCCTAATTAAGCTGCTCTCCGAGTAGAAACGCAAAAACTTGCACAATCCTCACAATCTAGGCGATTATATAATTTTATTTTTTGTTAAATAAGCTATTCTTACTTAATATGCAAATCATATCTTTCTAGTAAGAGGGTGTTAGTTAATAGTCTTATTTGTATTTGCTCTATTTGGTGTTAGGCCAATTATAGTAAATTATTGCATTAAACAAGGGTCGATTTCACAAATTGGTAATTTCATATTTAAATGACAACAATCAGTGCTATGGAAATTCTTAATAATTCCTTTTTGCTTGGCAACATTTGAATACCACAGGCTGAATGTATATGACCAGCCGGGGCAAAAGTCAATTTGCATAATTTTCATGTTTTGATTCAGTCTATGGCGACCCCAACACATCGAGCCTGAATGGCCAACGCGTCGGTCAACTGCAGTTAAGAATGCGTTAGTTGGAAATGCGTGGCAGAAGGGAAAGAAGAAGGGGGAAAATTCACACAGTTTCAACCGCTTCGTTGAGAGGCAATGTCAACGGTCTGCATATGACAGCTTTGATTGAGGCCATCAATGACAGCGGCAGACACGAGTTAACCCAACGCAAATGGCCACTGGACAGTTGGCAATCAACTGTGCTTGCAAATGGCTCTTACAATGCGACTTAAATGAGCAGAGGCAGAAGCTGACAACTCAACCACCTTATTTCGCTACAATAAATACATTCTTTTTGTGATCTCATGTCAAGCTCAATTTGAGCTCTTTATGCTTGCCATTTGTTGCGTAAATCGGGAGGGCAACCACTTAGTCTTATGGAACTATCCTATTTTATATTTGCTTCCGCTTGTACGCTCTCGTCGTGAAGGTAATAAAACTATCAGTGAAATGCATGGCTGTGCATTTATCATCAGGCCAAACAAATTGGCAAACGACAGCAAAGTCTAAGTTTACCCTACACTTAAGGAAAAAGATGTCCACGAATTTATAAAATGTGTTTGCGAAGAAGGCATGTATTATATTTAATAATTTCCCTTAAGTATTAAACAATTCATTTTCTTTTGAAGAAACTTAGTTCTTAAAAGAAAATATGATAACAATTTGTATACGATAAAGCGTGCCTCTGGCAATATTCACTTTGTAATATTTAAAATAATGAATTAAAAATTGTTTTTTTTTTAGTGTATATTTTACATCTTTAGCTCATCGCTTTAAACAATCAGGTGAGCAGGTGCTGGCAAAGACGCCTAACAGACATGTCTTATCAACATTTATGGCAGTTTTATGAGGACTTTTCTCAAACACACACACACACAGGTGTGCACACCCAGATTCACATGTATTCCAAGTTGACAGCGTGTGCTGAAAATCATTGAAGCGCAAAATAGAGCAATAATCTTGCCACTGTTTGAAAACGGTAGATGCAACAAGAGAGGGTTAAATGGTGGCAACACGACATGCATAACAAACAACTGCAGCTTATGGTTGCTTGTGGGCGTGTCGCTGGAGTGTCTGATGCTGGCCAACGATAAATTTAATAACACATCGCAAAGCCAACAAGTAACATTTTAACCAGTCCGCTTTGCTCAGGGGTGAGTCCTTGGTGCGCCTAAAAGCATGCATAACGATATTATGAGTGACCTTTCAATATTGTGGTTCTACTTACTCACATCTTTCAGCAGCACACTTGAATCACTTTGCCCCTTCCTGCTCCACCCGCCCAGCCAGTAATGACTGGCCAAGCAGCTGCATTGAATTATTGAGTTCTCATCAATACAACGCCTACCCAACAGCACTATCAGCAGCACTATCAGCAGCAGCAGCAGCATCACCAGCAGCATCAGCAGCAGCATCAGTAGCAGAAACATCAACAGCATCAGCAGAAGCCTCATCATCAACATTATTAACAGCAACGATTCCGATTCTGCTGGGCCCCAACTGGGAATCTACACAAACACACACACACACACACATATAAACATACTATTGTATATGGCTGCTCATATATTAAAGTGAGCGCAACACACATGCAAACAAACGGAAAAGGTGAAATTGCTGTGCTATGTATATAAACATACAGGGTGCTCGTGTGTGTGGGAACAATCATACTAAGTGGGTGTTTCACTTAACCAAACACCCTGTTTATTGGCAAAGTAGCCTGCCATCTGCCCAGAGCATGCTCGCTGCAGCGCTTTTAAATATTTTATATTTCAAATAATTTGATTGGCAATCTGCATTGAAAACAGACACACACAAACACACATCTATACCATTTTATTATTGCACACACACACATATGCATATGTTATGCGGAAGTTGAGTATGTCTGACAACGCAAGGAACTGCTGTTTGTGTCGGACTTTGTCGAGAATTTTAATTAGAAATAGAATCGGTTTAACTGTGTATTTAAGAGAATACTCACCGGCAGCAGCAACAATTAAACAATAATCCTTTCTTAATTGTCTCCGTCACATCCCTTTCAGCTTAGCAAAAACTGTGCATTGTTTTCACTTTCAACTTTATCTTGTCCCTAACAACAAAAGACAAAGTGAAGAAAAAGATTTTAAAGGCACAACGACAACAAGTTGTGCAACTGAATGCAGGAAACATAAAACGCAGTTATTTTAAGTCCAGAGAGTACTGCAAAAGCATGCTAAATAACATAAAAAACTTTGAAATAATAGGACTTAATAATAAATTAACACAATGTGACCATAATTAGTATTACGTGCCTCAATATTGCTTGTTAACTGAAACTTTCAGATCCTTCAAAGATTTTATTTGCGATGTTAATTTGCAAAAAGAGATTCAATGAGAATTTAAATTTGAAACGCAGCAGCAACACTTGTTCAGTAAGAATTTAAGTGACTCTTCTGCGGTCAATTTTTTAAGTGATAATTCGGAGTGCTTAAAATAGCAATCTAATTTATTTTTACTGAATCTTCTCTCACTTTCCAATTCTCACTCTCTTTAATCGCCTAATGAAGCCCGCTTTCAGGCATTTTCATTTCCTTTGTGTATTCACCACTAACTGGAATTATTAACATAGATATAAACAGCGTCGCAGATATTGCTTTCATCTCGTAATCAATGATAATACTTGCAAATGCCTTTGATTGCTTAGATGCTGCATATCGTTTTTTTCTTACTACTAAGTCTGTGTTTCTTTAATTAAGGACTGCAGACTACGCTAATGAGACATTGCTGACCTCCTCCGGGGAGCAGGTAAGAACTTAATTAGTTAACGTACCAATCGATAAGGTTTGTTACAATGGGGCCAAAGTGCAAGCTAAATGTTAATGGATACCAAACGATGCTCATTAGAGCAGCTAGCAAAATAGTTAATTTGGTGAAAAAAAAAACCAAAAACCATTAGCTGATCGGATACCTTTATATGCCAAGTGCATAAAAACTTAGTGCAGACTTGTACAGAATTTATATGAGCTGACTTTAAGCAATTATTATTTAAATGTTGTATTTGCTCCTTGCTTCACTGTCTGCTAGATAAGCTCGGCTGCACCATTTTTTGTGTGTCAAACACCGGCTTATCAAATTGCGTTATCATATCTATTTCAAGTGTTTTGCCAAAAAAATCTACTCCATAATTGGCCCAAAGCCTGGCACAAATTCTTCTTCAACAATCGGCGAGTCCTTCCCCTATATGCAAATATCGTTTCCATGCCTCGCAGCAAGACACAGAATTGTGGTTGCTATAGTTATTGTTGTTGTTTTTGTTGTTGTTGTTGTTGCTGTTGCTGGCATTATATTAAGTCAGGTGCAAATGTGACGCGCACACGTGTATTCCAAAGGTCGAATGTCACAGCACAGGAAATATGCTAAATACGCACGGCAGTAATGTGCCAGTGCCTAGATTTCGAGTGTCTCAGGAGACAGAGAGCCATAGAGAGAAATAGAGAAAGAGAGAGAAGCACAATTGAATCAGATTTCTTGCGTACACTTGAAATTGTCAATCTGCAACTGGGGTGGCAGCAATGCCCCCAAGTTCAAGTTCCACAAATTAATTAAGTTTATGCTAATTGGCCGGCTGAGGCGCAAGGCATTAATTATGTCACATGGCATATGGTGTATATATACGCAGCGCAACGTACTGTAAATTAAATTCAAATCAAATGTTTTGCAAATTTGCATAATGGCCCTGAGCTGAAAGAACAACAACAGGAATAGCAACAACAACAACTGCTGCAACAACCGAATAAAAGCAGGCCAAACACATTATCAATCACTAATCGATGAAATCGATAAGGCAAACAAACATGGCGATGCATGCCCAGAAATTTCAAATCGACACGCTCCCCTCCTTTCCCCCCCTTAACACTTAGCGATGGCAACGTGCAAAGTGAATTTGAATTGTTGCAAATAAAGTAAAATCAAATCCCGAACAGATGTGCAGCAAGGTAAAAACAAAGTTTCCAGACAAAACTATCGGCTTTTGGCCTTTGTTTTACCTGTTTGCCTTTGGCTAGTTCATATCGCTTATCACACATCTCTAGTTGTCAAAGTCAATGGAGCCCAGTGACCTATCTCATGTATGGTTAACTGCTAATTGAATTTACAGCTGATTAAGCCGTTCCAGTTGCCATTGGCCCACATTTCTGAGGGGTCACTGCTTGTTTTTGGAGACCCTTCAATCATTTTTATTTCATGATTTATTCGTACAGACACTAAAATGCTTTTGGCTCAGTTTTATCTGCCGCAAAGATTTAATGGCATTTCATCTACAAATGGACAGCTAAGAGGCCGTGACGCCAATTGACACCCATTGCAAAATGTCCATTGCTTTTTTTGTTCTGGAAGTTTTGGCTACTTTTACATATTTAAAATTCCTTGCTGCTTTAACCGAAATTGCGTTTTTTGAATGCGCAAAGTTCGCGGATTTAATTCAAACGGGTCCCAAGGGTGGGCTAACAAGTTAAATTAATACGTGATAAAAATGGGTATAATTTTTTTGTGTTTAAAAAATAAAAAAAAAAACCTATGACACAAGACATTTAAAAAGCAATATAAGCCACAAGCACATGTATAATTTTCCAGTCTTAAAAAAATTAGGTAGAAATATGTTCAAACAGTCAAATGTTTCCTGGCACGCCTCCTGGAATTTCCCTAGCCTCATATGCCGCATCACTTAATCCTTACGGGCCCGATAAGTTACCCAACAGTTTACCTCAAACGTTAACAGAGCGCAGTGCTCCGAGCCCATTTTGATATATTGGAATGGAACATAACTGAAAAAGTTCTGATATGTGTGAAAGTGGGCTGAAATAAACTCAAGTTTGAGTCAACCTTGAGCATAAGAAGCACAGTTGCAACCTAGCCACACAAAACAAAGAGGAAGCCTAATCAACAGTTTCGTTGAAAGCTTTCTGCAAATGTTAACATATGAATAATCAGAATACTGCGTATGTTATTTGAAAGCTTTAATCACGGAATAAAACCTTAAGACCAAACAATTGTTTTACATGATTTTCAACCGTTTGCTGCTTAAGCTGACATTACATTGATTTTGGTGTATATATATATGTATATATAATAGATAATAAGTTAAACATACGCACACACACTTGAGTATACATGCATTAATATATATCTATATAATCTGTATAACTTAAAGCTTGCATTATTTGTTGATTTTTAATATGATTCTAAATCAATTGTGCCTATCTTATTTATCATACACTGTCATGATCTCTATTCTCTCATTTTTGTATCTCAGAATCCTCGACACGAACTGGTTTGCGTGACAAATATAACACGATAATGGTAGTCAGGGCGCTGACCAGGAATATAACATCGAACCAACGATGATAGAAATTGAAGTGCAAATTTCCAAGCACCTCAGTGATGATCACACGATACTCAGCCGGCATATTCATTCGCATCAGCAGAACTGATGAGCAGAAGTACATGCCCATAATTTGACCCAAAATCAACACAATAATGTTGCTCGATTTGCTCGATGAAATGCGATAGAAAAACTGCAAGAAACATAAACATTCAACAAATCATTTTGTTTATGAATTAAAGAAAAAATCATTACCTTTGTGAGTGTAAGCAGCAGGCCGCGAATGGAGGTGACCACAATGCAGCCGACGAGCAGAAAGGAAATGTGCTGATTCCAGAATGCCAAATCAATATCAAAGCCGCACCAGTGCACGGCAATTTCCAAGCCACGCGTCACTGGATCTTTGCGACCAACACGATCGAAGATAATATTAATGCAACACTGCAAATTGCACAGATTAGGCAAAAATTTCTGAAGAAAGTTAACAAGATTTTGTACTTACCATAAATATTTTATAAACGCAGTAGACACTGAAGAAATGTCCGATAACATTAAAGTATTTGCCCTGCAGCGTTTGTGACCAACGTTGGCGCTCCTCCATATTTTTAAGTGAGTTTAGCTCGAGGAACACCGAGCGTTGCAGCTCCTCCAAACCATAGACTTCCTGCTTCAGCTGATTTATGTCTGCAGGAAAATAGTTTATCTAAAATTGGTAGTTAAACAAAAAAGGCGCTTTGCTTACCTTCCCCACCGCTGGTTGTGCGTTGTACAGCTGATGTCAGCATATCCCAAATTCCTGGCTTGGCATGATGCTGTTTATTATGATTATAGACGGCCATTGCGATGCGTCGCTTTTTGGCCGTCAGCATGTCTATAGTCAGAGCCAGGCGTCGCTCAAAGCACATGATGTCATTGCGCGAAACTGGCCTGCAGTGGAAAAAAACTCGCAAGTTAGCCGAGATAAGAAATCATTTGTATACTGCGTGTTTAATGGACGCTTACTTAATGAAATAGGTCATGCTGGTGTATGGATAATTCACAGCACCGAAGCCCGAAAGTATGGCCATGACTGTGACGCCAATAACACTAATTCGCGACACTCCCTGCTCAATGGTGAATATGCCATGCGAGGCGCTGAGCAGTGGGAAAGGTTCACCAATGCGCCAGAGGCCGTAGAGGAAGATAAACCAACAGAGAGTGGTCAAAATGCGCACCCATTTGTCGGAAACTGCCGGAGAAATAATTAAAAATTAAATACTCTAACTAAATATGAATTACCAAGTGGTCACATACAGAAGGAAATGCTGTGTATCACAGAGTAGCAGATGTAGACGGGTATCACTGCTGTCACCATGAACAACAGCAGCGTTAATCCAAGACGCCAATGGAAATACCGGGAGCTGGACTCCAGTACGCCAATAATTTCGAAGATTATCAGCTCAAACATTGTGATGGAAAGTGCAAATGTTGAGGAGAATATCAACTGCACGGAGATGTGACGAATCTCATAATGCTTGAATAGCTGCTTGTTAAAAAATAGCCAGCCGCCGGCAAAGAACAGCATCTGGAACAAAGGAAATAATGCCAATTGTAATTCGAATACAGCTGAAAAATTTAGAGCCACTTGCCTGGGAGACGAACACAATTACACAGTCGCCGAGAAAAGCCATTTTCGGTTGGGTGACAAGTTGTTACGTTTTGGTTGTCAATAATGCTCTGCTTAGGTGCATAGGTAGTGACATTGCTTAGTTAGAAATCGGTTAAATTCTAATGTTCTTCACATTCATTAAATTGAAATTGCCAACAAGCAATATAAACAAAAACGCCGATATGCCAATGCAGCGTTGCCAGACTGCACGACTAATCACTCATTGAAGTGACAATCTCATGTATGATTATTAAATGATAGTAACAAATATTTCGAAAATTTCCATGATTATCAAATCGAGCAGATATATATGCTAATAAATATAAATTCAAATTTCAAAATATCTGCAAATAAAATAAGCAAATGAGTTCAGTTTTATTGCCATCCAATCACGACCCGTGCAATTAGTCCATCTCTAATTACTGCACGGGAATCAGCTGTGCAATAACTACTTCAGTGTAATTTTGTAAATGTTTTTATTTTTAGACATAAACTAATCGTTAAATGTAACATAAGTTAACAAGTCCAAGCACATACACACAGGCAACAATGTCGTGTTATTATCGGCAATATGAAGAAACAACGGTCACAATTGCCAAATACTTTGTCGAAAGTTCAGCTGGGATCACATATTATGACATTAAGGTATTTAATTATACTAATGACAATACAATACACACACTACTTAACAATTAATACAATAATATTTGCAAATAGGTACAGGTGGCGAACGTGGAATGGTTTGTGGAGCGACGCTATCGCGATTTCGCTCAACTGCACGAAAAGCTTGTCGAAGAGATATCAATCAGCAAAAAGCTGCTGCCGCCAAAGAAGGTACGCCCCCCGCAAGCTTTCCTTGATTCCGGAATTACAGATTAATATCACACTCACATTTAACTCGTTGCAGCTAGTTGGCAACAAGCAGCCCGCGTTCCTGGAAAAGCGTCGCGAACAACTGGAAACCTATTTAAAGGAGTTGCTCATCCATTTTGGCAACGAGCTGCCACGTTTGCTGGCCGAATTTTTGGATTTCAACAAGTATGACATCATCTATCTGTTGCAGGATCTGGCCAGGCTGTTTAACGAAACCGGCGATGCACTTCTGAGTGCCAAAAAGGAGTACAACCTCTCGGCTCTTGAGGTAAGTAAGATCTGATTTGATCAAATTTAAATTAAATCTTTTCCTCTGCGAACAAAATCTCAGTTTTATGTGAGTTATGTTCTCGATATTCAATATTAAAGTTTAGTTTTGTTTATTTTTTAAATAACACGCGTTTGCTATGTCCAAATTGTTTGCACTAGCCCTGACTATGTTCAGCGGCCGGCCACTGTCCCAATTTCGCGGCCTTAAATATTCTCTAGGTGTACTGCATATGCCCCGAACAAATTTCTCTGCAGAGCTGCAGCACTCGCTCCAGTCGGAGCATAGCATTGCGAGCATCATAAAAACACACTCGAGCCTAGTCCAGAGACATAGAAGATGGCACTTCCGTCACGATCCGAGCAAGCGGCATTTCTTTAACTACTTGCTGTTGGATCCGCGCATAACCAATGGACTGAGTGAAAGGGCAAGTGGCATGAACCAGCTCGATGTGTGGTTGACCTTTCTGCGCTCTATTTTTTATGTGGGCAAGGGGAAGTCATCGCGTCCCTATGTCCATTTGCGGCAGGCGCACAAGGTAATGCAATCCGCTGATCGTCATGTGCTGGCAAAAGATCCAAAGATCGCCCTCATTGTGCATCTGTGGCAGCAAAAACGTGGCGTTCAGTTGCTGCGTTGCTTTCACGGCATCTCCTCGAATGATGCACATACCCGCGAGGCGGCAATGATCGATGCCCTGGGCATGAATCATTTGACTAACAGGCGGGTGGGTGTCTACTTTGGTGTGGCGCGTAGAAAATTCACAATGCAGCAGCGGAGGCTGCTAGGAGTCATATTGCTCTACAGGTTGCTTTCGCTCTACCTGAGGCATGAGGAGCGTGAGCTAAAACCCGAGAATGTTGGCCAAATCCATACGAAGTGTATAGACTCTTTTTAGTTTTAACAATAAAATTAATCGGTGTCACTTTAAAATATTTATTATTCACTTGTTGAATCTTTGTCATTTGAATTTCCCAGGTTTATGCCATCAGTGAGCGCCTCGCTTTGCCCTGCCCACCGAGTGAACGGGGCGATAAATTTGACTTCTCGCATGTGCTGGACTTTAGCATGCAGCTGGTGGCGTTGTTGGTGATGCCGGTTAAGGAAAACACCAGTTTTGTGCAGGACTACAATACGGTGGATGTGCCAATTGGACGCAGCAATATTATACCGAATCGCTTGAGCTTCAATTTGAATGCATTCCGTAATCTGAAAACTCTCAAATTCTCAGCACTATCCACGGAGAATATTGTGGACATTAAGCCGTTGAAGCCAACTCTGCAAACGATTTGTGTGCATAACACAACAATTACACACATCAACCAGGTGCTCCTATGCGATAATCTGCATAAGTCGTGCGATGTGCCCAGCCAGGTGCCGGATACGATAGTCGTAAATAGTGGCGATGCCTTGCTTACCACTGTTGCGTGGAGTGAGCTTTCCGAGCTGGACTTAACTTGCAATTTGTTAACACAAATCGATGGCAGCGTACGCACTGCACCCAAATTGCGCCGCTTGATACTCGATCAGAATCGCATACGCAACGTGCCAAATCTGGTGGAGCTGCCCCATCTGCAGATGCTTTCGTTGTCAGGCAACTTAATAGCCGAATGCGTGGACTGGCATGTAAGCATAGGTAATCTGGTGACCCTGAACCTGGCACAGAACAAGATCAAAACGCTGAGTGGACTGCGAAAGCTGCCCTCTTTGGTCAACTTGGATTTGAGCTGCAATCTCATTGAGGAGTTGGACGAAGTTGATTTTATTGCCAATCTGCCGCTCCTGGAGACCCTCCGACTCACTGGTAATCCACTCGCAGGCAGTGTTGGTAATTTTTCCTTAACAATTTAAAGTCATGCTCAGTGAATCTAATTTGTTTCCATTTCTTGCAGATTATCGCCCACGCGTCTTATCGCGTTTCCACGATCGTGCTGCTGAAATCTCGCTGGACAACGAGCCCGGCACACAACAGGAACTGGACACGTCCCTTGTATTGTCCGCCCTACTGAAATCGAAACAACGACAAAAGCAGAAATGACCAATAACGCTACAATTCCCGTTCTCTAAACTAGCTCTAATCAAAACGAGTATTCTACTGGTGTCAAAAGGAGTTTAAGTTCAGTTAGCTTAATCGCCGGGCGAGTCTTCTAGCTACATCAAAATTGTTTGTCCGGACTTGTAACCTATGTGCGTGCTTAGAAATTGTGGAGTTTAACAAAATTGTATCAAGGAGTTCCATTGGCATTGAAAGACTCGAACTGTTTTTACCAATATATGTAATTTTATTTTATATGTTTTATGTGTATTGCATGTGGGCAATAAGAGCTGCATGTTTTTTTCTTATATTTTGTTGCTTTGTTTAATGTATTACAAATAATCTATCAATATATACTGTGCAATATTACGATGCATAGATTTTAGTATGTATATAAGCTAATAAGGTATAAACTCATAAAACACATGAATGCGTTTTGTAAATGGGTGAAGTGTCTCAGTAATTCTGCCAAGGCAGCGTATAATCGCGAGCCTTCAGCTTGCCCGGAAGCTTATATCATTGGGGTAGTTGATGGTGATGCTGCTGCTGTTGCTGCTGATAGTGCTGTTGCTCGGCTGCGGCTACCGCATCGAACATGGGCGTGTGCACCTCACCCAAAAACTGTGGCGTTGGCGGCGCACTAGGCTCGGCCAGCTCTCCAATGAGCGGCATGTCAATGTCCGTTGACATGGTGCTTTGACCGTAGCCAGTCATTCCATATGGCTGCTGTTGATGGTGGTGCTGCTGCTGCTGCTGCTGCTGCTGCTGTTGTTGTTGTTGCTGTTGTTGTTGTTGTTGTTGTTGTTGTTGTTGCTGTTGTTGTTGTTGTTGTTGTTGCTGCTGCTGTACCACAGATACCTGAGCATAATCTGCAGCTGCTTGCACCTGCTGTGGATCTAACATCACAGGTGCAGCCTCCATTTCGCCAAATTGTATGGGGGTTGATTGCTGCTCCTGCGGCTGGACTTGGGGCAAGTGTGGCAATGGTACGGGCTCGGGATGTGCCCCTAAATATTCCTGCTGCTGCTCATTTGTTTGCATATCAACATGGGACTCCTGCGGCAACGCCTGATTATGTTGCTGCATTGGCTCCTGCTCCGATGGCTGACCCTCTTGCGGCAGCTGCTGGTCATCATCAACGGGCGTCTGTAGCAGCTCGCTATTGTCATCCATGCCATCATCGCCTGGATCACCCATATCTGCGCCCTCGCCAGAAGTTTCACCATCGCGACGCACCAAACCCAACATATCCAGCATATTGCGCTTGACGGCATTCTCGTTGGCCGCCTCTACACTGGGATAGCAGGTGCTCATGCAACAGTTGGATAAATGCTGGGCCATTTTGTTGCCATTGCTGGTGGCAAAGCCACAGATGCAGTGCATCTCCTGTAGCATATTCACTTCCATTGCGTCCTCAAAGTTGCTATTACAATCGACGCCATGACGAAATTGGGCGCGCTCGCAACATGTCTGATAGTTGCATTTGACGCAGTGCAGCCAACCTCTGCGAAAAATTAAATAGTTTGAACGGTTGTTCATCGGATATATTTGTTGCTTTTACTTACGTGTAGTGCGTCTCCTCGCTAGCGAAATCAGTATTGCACTCGGCACATGTCTTGCCCTCGAGGAAGGCAAAGAAAACTGGCCGTTTATATGTTGAAAATGGTGGCTGTTCGCGATGGTGAGTGCGCACCTTGGGCGGAGGAATCAATAGCGAGTTATTCAATAACAGACGCACTGGCTTATTCGTCTTGGTCATGCTGACATGATGCATGACCGAGTGCTGCTTTAAATCGCCTTTTTCCAAGAAACTCAACGAACACTTCTGACACCGCAATGCCGGATCGCGCTTGTATACATGCTCGTCCAGATGCATGAAGAAGTGCTCAACACGCAGCTGATTCACCTTACCCTTGTGTGTGAAGTAATAGATCTGCAGAACGCAAACAATTATAAATTATTTTTGGATAAGCTTTATATTTAACTTACATCAAGACAGTATGGGCACTGCAAGAAGTTCTGATTCTTGTGTTCGTCGTAGAAGTGGCGCACCAGATCGCGATGAGAGGAGGAGCGATAGCCGCAAGATTGACACCAATACGGCAATTCTAATGTGCTGTGCACCTTCTGCAGATGGGCGGTCAGCAAGTGCAGAGAATTGTGTCGCTGCTGGCAAATCAAGCAATAATAGGATGGGGAGCCATCCGTCTTGGTTTCGGTGGGATGCATAATCTGATTGTGTTTTGCCAGCACAGATTCGGTTGGATGTTTCTCCAGGCAGAACAGACACTGAAATTGATGTTGTTTGCCCTCGGGTGAGATGTGCGACACCAAATGTGTTTGCAACTTTTCATTGGAGTCATACGTATCGCCGTTCAAGCAAATTGGACACTCAACTTTCCTAGTCAGCTCCGCTGGATTGGCTCGTGGCGAGCTATAGGGAAAATGCTCGTAGAATTCTTCGGTGCCATCGCTGATGCCATAGTAGAGTTCCTCGAGACCCTTGAGTTCGTCTTCCTCCTTTTTAATGACAATAGCCACCTTCTCTTTCTCCTCCTTTGTCTCCTTAGGTTTCTTAACCAACATTTTCGCCGGGGGCAGAGCAGGTGCGATCGTCTTGAAAGCTGCAGTTTTAGCAGTCAACTTTGAGGTTCCAGCTCCTTTGCCGAGGCCCTTGGAGACTGATGACGGCGGAGGTGTGCTGACAGCACTCCGACGTTTGCTTCCTGACGGCAAAATATCCTTTTCTTTCTTCACTTTGCCGACATATTCCTTGCCAGAGTGCACATAGTCCGTATCACTGATGGCTGCGAAATTATTAATTTCATATTATTCTTTGCTCTTTTTTTTAACAGATTTATGCCTTTTAACGTTTTGTCACTTATAAAATCATAATGAATGGAAATAAAAAGTACCAGTTTTACATAGTTTTGTTATTAGTTTTACTTATATAATTTTTTTTTTAGTTTATTTCGCTTTAAAACAAGTTAACACATTTTAGGAAAGCCAAAAGTAAAATTATATGTAAATCAGTTTTTAAATGCTGATTAAAGTATCATGAATAAAAAGTTATTTAATTACACAGATTAAAAATTCAGAGTTGGTAAACATTTCATGTCGGACATTGGTTATTACAATCGTTTTGGAGTGACAAAACGCACAGGCATTACAATATATTTCTGGTTTGGCATTGCTCACAGCTACTGCTGCCTTAGGACTAAATTAGTCTATAACGACTAATCACTGTCTACATACTAACTAGAGTTGATTTACTAACGTTTCTTGAGACGCTTTGGCGTGGCATTGGCTGGAGTCTCTTTGTAATTGGGTGGCAGTACGCTCCAGTCCTTAAACGGATTCGTTGCGACCTGCGAACAAACAAACAAGCACCTTGCTATTTTGACATATTTCAAGATAATAATTTCGCGATAATCACCTGATACAGGCGCTGTGTAATTGTCTCGTTGGTCGTTACACGTGTTTGTTCGGCAATGTGTATGATTATATTGTTGAACGCCTGCAGTGCATACGTGCCAAAGGATTCGCGCCAGACAAGCTCATCAAGGAACTGCTGTATCATTTGGCGCGAGAGCAACGACAGCGTGTTCTGGAACATGCGCGGCACAATGCGACGCAAGTACTCCATAACAGCCGAGTTGTTGTGCTTCGCTGCGTTGTCGGTGGCTGCCGCCTGGACAATATTCTTGAAGCCCATGCTAAAGAGTGTTATCTTGTCCACGGTCAGATCTATGCAAATTGTGCTGTCCTTGTGCACCCAGCGAGACAGTGGCTCTAAAATTGCCTGCAAATAATGTCAATTTAAACATATATTTAATGATAAATTGTATATTCTCTACCTGAAAGCGCTTCTTATAATTACGGTCGCCATCGGTGATCGGCTCTACAGCACGCAGCCGTATAGATTTATCTGTATAGTCGTAGACGCCAAGCACCTCTACCTTCACTTGACGCTGTGCGCCATCCTGCGACGTGGTGCCCAACGAAATAACGCCCACCTTCAAAGCGCCCCAAGGCAAAGAAAATATATATTACATATTTGAACTTACTAAAAACACAATACGATGTAAATAATTAAATTGAACGCACCTCAACAAACTTGCCGGGTCCTCCCAGCTTTTTACACTTTTGATGAACGGCCAATGTGCAGATAGCGCGTAGCCAAGTGTAGATGCCCTTGATGTAGACACTGTCCACTTTGACCCACTGCACCACATTCTGAATGCTGGTCTGACAGGCCCAATGATATACAAGCTTTAGAAGAAATGTTGGCGGATGCTGGGCGCCCTCAAATATCGAATTGTTAAACACCGAAACAAAGCGGTAGGGGCAACAATCGCTAATCCACACATAGCCGCCGGTATACGGAAACTTGCTGACGTCCGAGTAAACGCCTAAGAATAGAAAAGGTATGTGTCAAATGATTTTCGAAATTTTAAAAAAATATAATACTTTAATATTTTTAAATATTATTGACATAAAACTGTAAAATAAATTAGCATTCAGTTAATATTCCAACGACCAGTCACCCTGTTTAAGCATTTTGTTCCTTACCCAATTTGAGCTCGTTGCTGCGATGATTGATGCAGTGCTGCTGGGCACGTAGCAGGCCCTCTTGGAGCAGCCACTCGCAGAACTTATTGGGCGTCAACATGAGCACCAGTTTGACCTTGGAGTCCAGTTTGCTCCTTGTCGCTGCCATGTCTTTTATCTTGAGGAATGGCTTGGCCAGCACTACCAGTGATGGATATGTTTTGCCCTGCATTTTCGTATCCTTGCCATCCTTGACATCCTTGCCATTCTTCGCACTGCTGTCATCGTTGCTACCCACCACCAAACCACCCACGGAGTTAACCTCTGCCGGACGGAAATTCTTGGGTGGCGCCTCGCCGCTAGCCGATGCTTTGATTCCTGATCCCTTTGCACCCTTGGGCTGTGGAGATGCTTTACCCGTGGGAGATGCAGCTGCTGCGGCAGCTTTTTTACTCGCTTTAAGAGTCGATTGGGATGGCGGAGCGGCGGCAATAGCCTTTTTGCCCACTGATAGGGCTAAGCGTTTGCCCAGCGGCACATCGTCGTCGCTCTCTTCCGATGACTCCAAGTATGCAATGTTTGCTGCCAGACGGGGTCGGCCACGGCCGCGCCCAGTGCCACTACCGCTTCCGCCCGATGAAGTAGTGGCCGGTGGTGCCGGATCTGGTTTTGCTGGCTTCTTGGGCAATGTGGCCTCCTTGAGCTCCTGCAGCACTTTGCCCTTGAACGAGTATGCTTGAAACACCTGCCCGCTAAACAGCTCCTTGCCCTCATTGGCGCTGACAGCGGACTTCAACGCATTTTTCACCGCGTTGTGCTCATTTGTGATCTTCTCGTAGTAGGCCAATTGGGCGGGAGACAGCTCCTCCACCCAGCACTCCATATCAAGTGATAAATCACTTCTAGTTATCCGCGTCATTGTCCCAACGCACTGGGCTACCTTATTTCTTGTTTTTAAATTCAAATTATTCCTCGAATCAAATGTGCAATTGATTTTTTCGCCGAGGCTGTACCGTGGATGTACCTGCTTGTGCAGTGTGACCATATGCAAGTATTAAAATACCAAATACTGATATAGCTGAAAAATGTACTTATTGTTTGTTTTGAATATAAAAGATAGGGTGACCTTATTAGCCACATTAAAAATCGCAAATTTTGTTATATTTTCATATTCGTAATTTATTTTCAGGCAGGAGGAAGCAACTCCCCATAAGGTATATATATATTCTTGATGAATATCAACAGCCGATCATGATCATCAAACGACAACGACAATTTCGTATGTGAACATGCGGATCACAGAAACTAAAAGAATTAGAAACTTGAAATGTGGAATATAGGATCTCGTATATCCGGCTCAAATAGCAATTTATTTTATCGATAACTGTCTCCGTTTCTCGATTAAGGATTTTAAAGGAAAAATTTAATTTACATAGAATATACACATGCATATTATAAATCAACTACCCAAATTTATCAACTAACAAATTATTTCATAAATATAAATAACGTTTATTTAATTTATTTTTAATCGAAAAGGTGGTAAGTTAAGTTTTAACAATCATGCAGGGAAATCGCATTCCTTGCCTTATCGTCTTATCAAATGTTATCAATAAAGAGCTGAAGTAAATTACCAGTCATTTAATAAACAGAAGCATTATCAAAAATAAAATTTTTTAACCCAGCAGACTGACAAAAATAGAATAATAAAACATTTTTGGTTGAAATTGGAGTGTTGTATTTATTGTGGCTATTAATTTTAATCGGCATTTTTGATATCGTCCAGAACAGTGTTATAGAGTATTTCTTTGATATTGAGTCCCCAAAGGAAGTCCAAATGATTCCACTTAGCCTCAGGCATACGATAAGCGCGGTTCAGGGAACTTGGGTTCATGGTTCTCCTCAGCAAATCCACATCTATCAGACTGGCGAAGTAGTCATTGTCACTGTAGTATAGATAGGTCGGTACATCCATTCCTTCAACGTCGTAGTTCGGAGGTGCCTTGTTATTATATTCCTTCTTGTTCCTGATACTGCCATAGTCGAACTGACGAAAAAAGCCGGATTCGTATTCCTGCAGGTAGTGGAAGAGCTGATTGACGGAGCTGCCCGCCGGCGTTGTTGCCATGATTTCGGGAACCAATGTAGTGTTCAAATATGGTGAGTCCCAGCCACCTATTAGGAAGAGCGAATTGGTGCACATCACTTGAGAGAAGGCACTGTCCCTGCACATAACCGCACCCATCAACTCCATAGCCCTTGAGCTGGGCAAGAACTCAGCGCTACCGAACAGCTCCACAAGTGCATTAGGCTGTCCAAGCAAAGGTCCTGCTACCTTAGCCAATGGACTCTCCATATGCTCCATCCAGGCAACCGGAGCCAGCAAATGGGCCGAACGAATGCGACTCTTAAATCTCTTGACCATCGAGTTAAGCACAAAGAATGAAGTTGTGCCCTGCGAGTGACCGACATACTGCAATTTCTGCTCCCCGGTCTTATACAGAACGTAATCAATCATCGCTGGCAGATCATAGATGCCAATATCATGCCATTCAAAGTTCCAGAACGGCTGAAACAGCGGCGACTTGGTCGCATGCTTTCTTGAATAGGTGTTGCCGCGTGCATTGCCCATCCATATATCGTAGCCAGCATCGGATAGAATAAAGGCCAAGCCATTATCAGGTCCGCTTAGAACCCAGTCTGACGAGGAGCAGAGCAAACCATGCTGAAGAAACATAACCTTACGCTGACCACCAACGTTGCCCGTTTTTGAAGAGTAAGGTATGCGATGCATAGTCAGAATATATCCGTCGGATGTTTGTACTTGATGCTCTTCGATTGGATAGCCAAACTTCTTCACAAGAGACACCTATATAGATTTCGAAATTAATGGCTATGTAATGTTTGAATATTATATGTTCTATATTTTACCGTAGTTACTGAACTGCTTCGTCCGGCATTGGAAGGTAAAGACGTAACAATAAAAGCCAGAAATAGCTGAGCTACCAGAAAGCGGAGGAACCCCATTTTCAACAGATATGTTTTACTTAATTGACCACTGCAATTAGATTGCAACTTTCTCAAGACAACATGACATTTATATACTCCCAAAGTTGCTGAATCGGACAATCTAAAATATTTCAATCAAATTTTCGATAGCTAGTTTAACAACAATTTTTTTCAATCATAATTTATTATAAAATTATTGATTTATTATTACTAACTCTGCATGCGTGATAGCAAGCGGCGTCATCAAAGATAAGCTTCCTGTTGATGATGTTCGATTTTTATTTTAAGCGTTAAATTGTAGCGCCAACTATGGCGTTGCCATATTATTGAATGGAATACCTATGTTTCGCTGTTAACAACACTTCTGTTATTGTTATGTTTAATTATATTTTGGTTTAACATTTCTCATTTCCAGACAAGCTGTGTTTTTTTGGTTGCTAATATTAAATAAATATAAAAAATGCGTGAAAGACGCGATAGAGAACGAGAGCGGGAACGAGATCGTGACAGAGAACGGGATCGCGACCGAAACCGTGACAGAGATAGGGATAGAGACCGAGAGCGGGAGCGGGACCGTGAACGCTATCGTTCCAAATCAAAATCTCCCGGTCGCAGCAGCCGAAATAGATCAAAATCAAAGAAGAAAAAGTCAAAGAAGTCGAAGAAATATTATCGACATAGTCGCAGCAGCAGCCGCAGCTCTTCGATCAGCTCACAGAGCTCATCGCGCAGCAGCTCGCGGAGCCGGCAGAGCAAGGGCCACGAGAACGATTCCCGCAAATCGAAGTCCAGGTCGGCTTCACAGCGCACAACACGAGCTCCCAGCGCAGAGAGCGGTTTCCGCCAGCTTAACACTTCGTCATCCACATCAGTTGCACCCCTCATCAAATCCATCGATTTGCTGGACGCCAAAGTGCAAAAGGCGCTGGAAACAATAGATGAAGATGTATTCAAGCCGTCTGCATTCTTTACCTCTCGTGATCGAGAAGCCCCCGAAAAGGACAAAGTGATCATCGATTTGAATAAAGAGACGGTGATCGTAACCAAGCCAGTCGAAGTTGCAGCTCCCAAAGAAGACGAAATCTTCCATCCCAATGTGCGTTGCATTTGTATTTTATTTGCATTTTTTGTGTATTTAACAAATGTTTTTCATTGATTTTTTCCATTTGCAGTTTTTGGGCGACTCTGAACTGAAGGCAGAGAAATGGCTGCGCAAACTTTACAATTATCGCCAGAAGTACATGCAGCAGTAGCAATTAACATTAATAATTAACCATTAATAAAAAACTAACAAAAATTATGTCGCTTAGAAAATATCACTGCCTGTTTTTCGGGCACGCATCAGAGCTATCTCAGGCGTCAGTTGCTCGTTGTGTGATGGCTCTGTGGCTTTGCCATCGGCGTCCAGCTTGCCAGCCTTGAAATCATCAATTATCTTCCGCGAGTAGACGGCATTAAAGAGATCCAGGCTTGTGTACTCCGACTGCATTACTTCAGGCGACTTGTAAGACACATATGGCTTTAGTTTACAGCCAGTCAAGTCTGGCACAATGAGGTCGGGTATTTTCTCTGGTATCTCCACGAATTGGCCATTGAGTGTGATGCCCGTGTCACGCACTCCTCGCTTGTGGATGGCCACCGGGGGATTGGCCAGTGTCCGCTGTGCTTCCTTTGTCCCACGTGTGCCACGCTTGCTGTACACGTTAAATTTACGAAAGTTACGCTTGCCAGCCATTACGGCTGTGGTACTAACGGTTCGCTGCTGACACTTGAGTGCAAGCGGTAAGAGTTTAACACAACTTTGCATTGTTTTTATTTAAGAATTCGACTGGTTAAGTAACTGAATCGGCTGCAGGCAGAGGCAGAAACAGCTGTTGATATTAATGCAGTTAATCTGTAGAGAAACAAGGTCTGGCAACGCTGCAGCCGGCTAAGTATCGATATTCCAGCACAAATTGCTTTTGAGCGAACAAATTATTGTGAATTTAATAACTTCATATCTAAGCAGGAACAGAATTTATTGCAAGTATTAACCGTGCTTTACTTTAAGAAGTTATAATAATACGAGAAAAAGCTAACTGTACAAAATGGCATCTAAAGGTAAGTTAAAACACAACAAATCTCTAATAAACACATATAACGTGAACGGATTATAAAAAAATAAAAATTTTTTGTTGCAGACAATTTTGAAGTTGAATTCGAGAAATATTTGTGTAGGAGTTTTAACTTTGGGCCAAGTACCGAAACAAAGAAGTACGATCCCTCAATTGTCGAAATATTTGGAGTTCTAAGTCTAACCGATCAGCAGCAACCATATCGCAAGTTGTGGTACATGGATTATTGCAAACAGACTGACCGTATATTCCAAAAATATGGCAAGAAGAATATGCGCGAAATATTTCGAAAGCCCGTCTTCAGCGGTGTTGGTCTGCGCAAAAGAGTAGAAGCCCATTTCGCCGATAAGAAATGGTATGTGGAAGATAAGCTGCTGGAAGCCCCGCCAAATAGCCCCTTTAACGACGACACGGTGATATGGCATGTTACCCAATTGTACGATGAGGACCGAAGATTGCTCTTCCAGTTTCTTTTTAAACGCCGTTAAACTGTCCATAGTTATAACTTTCCACAGTTATTGATACATCAAAAGATTTTATAATGTGTAAAACTAATCATAGTTCTATTATGCGGAATTGTATATAGTATCTGCTAAGTGTATAAAATGTAATTTAGTTTACCTAAGCAATTATAAAATGCTGTATTATTTATGACATATGGAAGATTGAATTATAAAAAAGGATATTATGCTTTTTTTCTGACTTTCAATAGCTGCACACCAAGAAGCCGGGGCATTTTGAATTCGCTGTCTGTGATATTATCTGTAAATGTATTGAGAAAGTGTACTTTAGCGATAATAGTTTTAACTTTCTTTAATTTTTAAAATTTCTTGTAATTACATGTACATACATTGCGATGTCTACCTGCTTGGAAAGAAGATCTGGCAACGCTGCATTTGGTTACGTATCGATATTTAAGCACAAAAAGCTATTGAGCGAACATGTTATTGTGAAATTACTGACGCACTTAAAGTTTCGCACAACTTTCACACCTGATGAAATAATCCCAATTTCATATATAAGCAAAGGCTAACATAATTCTCTATCAGTATTTTATTTACGATACTTTAAGAAGAAGTTATATTAATCATACAAATATAATAAAGTAACTATAAAAAATGTCGACAATAGGTATAAAAACCACAACAAACTTTGTGAACAAATATATATTTACTTTAAGTTATAAACTAATTATTATATACATAAAATTTCTCTTTTGTTCCAGACAATGAGTGTTTCGATGATAAATTTGAGGAGTATTTGCATACTTTGTTCTACATGCCGAAAAAACCCAAAAAAAAAGAGTATGACTCATCAATTGTCGAGATATTCGGAGTGCTAAGTCTAACCGATGTGCGGCAACCTGACCGCAAATTGTGGTACATGTATGATTGCAAACACATTGAAGTCGACGAAACTTTGGACCGTATATGCAAAAAATATGGCAGGAAGAATATGCGCGAAATATTTCGAAAGCCCGTCTTCAGCGGTGCTGGTCTGCTTAAAAGAGTAAAAGCCCATTTCGCCGATAAGAAATGGTATGTGAAAGACAATCTGCTGGAAGCCCCGCCAAAAAGCCATTTCAACGACGAGAAGGTGATACGGCATTTTAACCAATTGTATGATGAGGAAAAAAGATTGATCTTTCATTCTGTTTGTAGGAAACACTTTAAACGTTATTGCGCTAAGAAAGCTAATTATGTATCGTGTATATAATAAAATATTAATGACAAGAGTGAATTATACAAATATTGCAAATTTTTTTACTTTTCAATAAATGCACGCCAATGATCCGGACTCCCTCTCTCCGAGATGAAGAGTATTCGCCCTTTACTAAATTTATTCGTTTGTTATGATCTATGATCAAAGTAGACTACATTTTTTTCAGTTCGATATCTGTATATATATATAATTCATTTGTTTTGACGTTAAACTGTCATTTGGTTTTCTCACTTTTATTTTTGCCGGTTTTCTTGGGAAATATTAAATAAAATGTAAGCAAATACAAATATGATATATATTCTGTTTGAGCAGAAATTCTTAAATCTAATTTAAATACAAGAGCAACTTATCTGCGTTGATTTTGACTGATTCCCATTTAAGGTCCTACTATAAGCAATATCGTAGCAATAATCATTATTACCCGAAATCCGGTTGGAAGCGTCACCGCCGCAGCTCAAGCAGTAGTTCCCCATCTCCATCACTTCGTCGTTATTCAAGTCACAAGTCGCCAAATTTGCAACGTTCGTTACGCGTAAGAAGCAACACATTTAAAAAATAAATTTATACTTATATAATGAAGTCTTGCTTCTTACAGGGTCAGTCTCAGCCCAGTCGTTGCTTAGGCGTCTTTGGACTTAACAGCTTCACATCGAAGGACAAGTTGTTTAAAGTCTTTAGCAAGTTCGGACGCATCGAAACCATTCAAATGGTACATTTTTTACAGGTAATTTAAGATTACTAGAATGTTTAAATTGACAAATTGGACTAATTTTAATTTAATATTTTCTAAACTACAGTCACGAATCTCGCGAGGTTTTTGCTTCATTTACTTTGAGAATCTCAGTGATTCACGGAGAGCCAAAGAAGCATGCAAGGGCATGGCCATTGACGGTCATTGCATTCGGGCTGATTATTCCACTAGCCAGCGTGCGTACTCCCCTACACCTGGTGTGTACAGAGGACGACCCTCATGGTCAGTATCTTATCAGTTCAATACTCTTATAGAATTCTTGGCTAGAAATCTCTTTCACTCTAACAGCTTTGAAACCAATTGGCAACGAAACAGAGAAATGATACAATGGTGTCCAAACAACAAATATATCTCAAAAGAGCATTCCTATTTGAAGCCACAAAATTGGCGAAATTCCAACAAACATTAATCACGACACATATTTAACAATAAAATATTTGTAAAATCAAAACGTAAAACAAATAAAAACTATCGCTAGACGCGAAATATGCATATTAATTGATGCAACTATCGATACTTATGCATTTGCAGCCCTACGTAATACTGCGTGTTTTTTTTTCTTTGACATTAGTTTTGAAGCAAACTAAAAAACAAATTGCATCAAGTGGGCTAAAGTTAGGCATAAAGTGCACCCAATATCATGGTAAGTATAGCCGTGCCTAAAGAAAATGGCTTGAAAATTTGCTTAACACGATTTAATCATCATGTCCGCAGACCTCTGGGTTTGCCAGGGACGCAAGGGATTATTTACATTTACAGCGCAGTAATACGAAGAGATTTAGCCGCAGGTATTCTTATTCTTATATACATTTAGTTTGAAGACACTGAAACCTTGTAGTCACTCTACAGCTCTGCCAGTCCCTCCTCTCCAGCAACAGAGTTTTCGGACAGTGCTCCTTTCCGTCAACGTCGGTGAGTATCGAATTTGAAATTGACTAGTTCGAGTAGAGTTTGACGTTGTCAATCTAGTAGGCCACCAATTCTTTTTTGTCATTTCACTGTCAAAGATCCCTTCATTTTGATTTAGTTTTTCAAGCGGAAAGGTTCTGTTCTTCGGTCTTAAATAAATTGATATAAAATATATATATTATTTGAAAAAAAATTAAACTAGAAAAATGTAAGAACAAAAGTGAAATTAAATTATTTTTTTATTTTTGCAGAGCAGTAAATGTGCACAGTTCAAATCAAAAAAACAAGCAAATTTATTTTCGAAATGCAATCGCAATTTAGCGAAATGAAAATAGCAAACAAATATCATAGCAGCTCAAATCAATTGTTCAAATGTCAAAAAACTGATTTTAATTTAACACCAAATGAAGCACAAAAAGCCATCAAAAAAACCAACTGAAAATCTAAACTGCATATTTCCATCTCAAGGTCTGACTCCAAGTCTCACTTGAAACGCCCACGCTCGTACTCCAGATCAGAATCGCCGCCTGAGCATCGTCACAATTCCCACCGTCGCTCCTCCCGTGATCAGCGCATGCGTCAAGTACGTGTAAGTAGCGGAAAATTGAAATCAAAACAACAATTTAGTAGCAGCTATTAATTTGTTTAGTCACAGGATAATCCAAAAGCTAGTCGCTGCATTGGCGTTTTTGGCCTGCACACCAAGACCACTCAGCTCAAGGTGCGGGAATTGTTCAAGAAATTCGGACCCATCGAACGCATTCAAATGGTCATCGATGCTCATGTGAGTGCGATTTCAACGTAGATACCAAAAATGCTGCCATTTATTTTTGGCCAGCGTGCAATTTGGACTTAAGCTTGTGCACAGTTGTGTGACTGGCGTTTGGCAAACAGTATTTGTATTTAAATTCAGCAATAATGAGTGTTTGCTATGCGAATCACTAGCAATTCACTAAAGGCTTGCTGTAACATAAACATATATTTTCAATTCACTCTTTATTACCTATTCACTGTTATTTACCATCCTTGTAGACTCATCGTTCTCGCGGCTTTTGCTTCATTTACTTTGAGAATATCGGGGATGCTCGCGTTGCCAAGGATGCCTGTACTGGCATGGATGTGGATGGCCGTCGAATTCGCGTCGATTACTCAATAACGCAGCGCCCTCACACACCCACGCCGGGTATATACATGGGACGCCCTTCACGGTTGGTAGTATTAAAGAAAAACAAGTTTGATTTTTAATAATGTACTTAAAAAAAATGCTGCAGTGAAGACCACCCACGTCGACGCGATTGCCGATCGTCGGTGTCACCAAACGATTCGCATCGTCGCGACTATCGCAGTAGTCGCCATTATAAGCGCAGCTGCAGTCGCCCCCGCAGCTATTCCCGGTCACGCTCACCACCACCTAAGTGTAAGTTTAATGGTATATTATTTATCCACTGGTATTACTAATTCTTTTTAATCCTTGCAGCATCTCGATACTCATCGCAATATTAATGTGTCTTGCAAAATGGAGTGCTTCAGCACACGAGGGTACAGACTGATTTCATTTTGTATAAACAAACCACCTAGATTTAGTTGATAATTAACTCATAAATATCGTTTATGTTGCTCCCCTCGTACATTTTTGTAAAATGTAGTGCAACCATCAAGAAAGCAACCGTTGTGGATTTCGCGTCACATCCATTATCCATCCAATGGCGCGTAACACAATTTGTGATATGTATTTTAAAAGAATCTGCATTACAAAATATACTAACAATAGTAATAAAATAGTACGTTTTATTTGTCAGCTTTGATTACCACATGTAATATATTTAATTAATGTTGCTTATGTATAGATTTGTTTAAATAATCTTTAGTTATATTAAACTTATATAGGCTAGCAGATATGAACACTTCATGTATTTAATTTGGATTGACAGTTGTTGTGGGTGCTGTTGTTGTCGTCGTTGCTGTTGCTGCGCCTGCTGTAGATTGTGTTGCACGCGACGTCTTGTAAGCCAGCTCCAGGCTTTGCTGTATTACGTGCATGTCCCCTTCGATGCTGCGTGCCCAATTCTCCACATCTCCCAGTTCTTTTAAGGCACTGCTGAAGTTGTCAATCAACTGTAGCCACTGGTGCGTCTGTTTGGCAAAGTTGGTGGCACCCACATGCAATTGTTTGGCCTCCGCATCCAAACGCTTTTGATTCAAATATGCTTGCGCCACACTAATTGTCATTTTATATAGTGGAAATATACACAAATCTTCAACGAATTAGCTTACCCCACATTCAGATGATCTACCAGTGATTGAGTAAGTTCGTTTGAAGCTTCAATTGCCTCTTTGCGACGCACTTCTTGTTCTTGCTTTCGCTTTGATTGTTTGGCATGATGATCCTTAACCATTGAGCTCAACATCGCACCTTTTTTTTCATTTACAATAAAATTACTTTACTTACAATACAATTCAGCTGACAACTAGAGATGGCCTGTAACATGAATTTAAAATATCAGATGTGATTTAATCTATCGATAAGCCACAATTTGTGCAGTACAATTTATCGATACTATTAATTTCAAATTGTGCAAATCAGATATTTATTGGTAAAACAAATTGAATTTAATGCGTAACTAACATATTTTGGTTAACAATTCAAATGCACCAGTGCCGTTGCGCACCGGGAGGCCAACCATCAAGCGACTCGATGGCGAATTAAGCTGATCGGGACGTCCAAAGCCGGCTGCGTTGCGCAAAAACTGCAAACTGGACTCAAAGGACATTTGCTGCAGTGGTGAAGAGGAATGCTC
Organism: Drosophila demipolita; assembly: GCA_035042405.1. Lineage (NCBI taxonomy): Eukaryota > Metazoa > Arthropoda > Insecta > Diptera > Drosophilidae > Drosophila > Drosophila demipolita. The sequence goes on from JAWNLI010000025.1 coordinate 1,958,670, forward strand.
CATGCCCTTGCGCGACAGTGGCTGGAAGGTGCCATCAAAGGTCATGTAGTCGGCAATCAGAGACAAATGGCGTCGATCCACGGTAATACCGTACACCTTGAACACATTGCTCACTTCCTTGACAATCACCTGGGCGGCCGCCTCAATGCCATATGTGCGTGCTATGGCATGAATATCGTTGGAGTACAAACGATTCAGATCCAGGATCTTGTTGTGTTGGAACATTACACCAATATTAATGCCATCCGTCTTCAGCAGCTGTTCGTCACCGTTGCCCTTGTAGATGATGGCGCGTTTGATATGCGGCACCTGATGTACAATGGTCTTGGCGGCCAGTTCGCGTATAATGGATGTAAGATCTGGTTTCTGGTAGCGCACACTCAGATTAAGTGTTACTCGGCACCACAGATGATTATCCTTGTCGTAGGTGTAATCGTTAACCATTTGATTGCTAAGCAGCTTTTCCACCGACTTATCATCCACCTCGGCATTGTCATCGTTTGCCTGGTCATTGCCATCGCCATCCTGTTCTTCATGCTCATCATCTTCTTCTGTAAATTCCATTTCTTATTAGTTTTAGATTTATCTTTGTGGTGTTAGGCACACTTACCATTCGCATCTATAATTTCCTCAACATCTTCGGGATCGTCATAGTCATTCTCATCGGTTTTGCGTTGCTTCAGCTTAATGCCAGTGGCGTCATCGTCACCCTATAAGATGAATGATGTACAGAAGTTATATTTTTACTTTGACATATTTAACTTACGCCGTCATCTGAAGAGTCGTCCTCATTTTCTGCAACCTTTTGTGTGGCCATGTCATCAGCAGCATCTATATCTTGATCATTATCCTCGTCCTGCTTGTTGCCCTCTTTTTTTTCATCGACCACAATGCTGCAAGTACGTAAAGTTAAAGGTACGATTTTTGAGAATCACAATTAGAGCAAATACATTTTGGAGGTCTTCTTGGCATTGGACACCTTCACAATGGCTCGTATGAGCTGCTTGAAGAACGTCTGATGCATGTATTTGATAATGCGCTTTGGTCGCACACTGTAATCCTCCTTGTAGATTTCGCGCGGCAGGAATTTGAACATCAAGTCATAGACATAGGCGCGTTCCGGCTCCAGCGTTAAACTGGTGCTGATGTCTACGGCTAATATGACAAAGAGAAGCAGTTACAAATAGTCAATTTTGTGTATAGTATGATGACAACTTACATTCAAGCAGGCTGGCGAGTGTTACACAATTGAGGGAAATGCGCAACTTCTCTGCGTTGTGCTGCTGTCCCGACTTGATGGGTATATCCATCGATGGTGTCTTGATGTTTGACGATGCCAGCATTAGAATTTCGCGCAAACGTGGTATACCCAGGGTGACGTTCATTTCACCACGACCCGCAAAATGGAAGGTATTCAGTGTCATCTGGGTAGATGGTTCGCCAATAGACTGGGCTGCAATAAGACCCACCGGCTCGCCCGGCGACGCGAGTGCCTTGATGCTCTTCATGTGCATAATGTCAGCGATGGTTTTCTTTTGCGACGGATTCTTCAACGCATATTCATCAATCAGATTGCGTGTGCGCTCTGATACGGCTCCATAGTAATTATCCTGCTTGTAAACGGCCACGGTGGGATCGGGACAGCGTGCATATTTCTTGCGATACAGGGCCTTGTCCTCGGCATCCGCCTTCTTCCACAGCTTAATAAGACCCTCGTCAAAGCGTCGGCGTCCCGTCTTGGCATTGATTTCATTGGGTCGCTTGACCTCCACTTCGTTGCGAAGCTCCTCCGAGAAGTGGGTAAAAGCGGCACGCAATTTGTCAGGCTGTTTCTTCTGCCAGCTGCGAATGTGTTTCTCGTGTCGTTTCACTTTTGCTAGGCATTCCTCGTCCTTCATAAGCTGCAGCTGGCTGGGGCGCAAAACGGCTTTTACATTTTGTGCAAGAAAATCAGCGCAGAATTCGCCATTAAAGAACTTGGACTTGAGTATGTCTAGGCCGTCCTCGCCGTACAGAAATTGCACCACGCTGTTGTCACTGTCACGCACAGTCAGATCATAGTGCACACTCAATCCCTCCAAGTGCTTGATCAGGCATCGCTGCAGATAACCGGATCGGGATGTCTTTACAGCTGTATCGATCAGACCCTGTTGCACGGTGCAAAAATATGTTAGTATTTTGAGATTGCTTTCATAATTTATACTTACTTCACGACCAGCCATGCAATGGAAGAAGAAGTCCTGCGGCTGAATGCCCGTCATGAAACGTCCATCAATAAAACCGCCCGACTTGGGCGATGTCTCAAAAGAGGTAAAGCTGGGAAGAGATTTTCCCGATATCATCAACGGCGGTCGCTTGCCTTCCAGCTCAATTTGACCGAGCAGGCAGGAGATTTGCATGGTGTTCACCATGGAACCTTTGGCGCCGGACAACACCATCAATTGCAGATTATTCGATGGGAACTTGCTAATTAGACCGCCTGGCAAGCATGTTCTGTATAACGATGATAAATAAATCCGTTTTTATCGATATTGCTTTTGGGGATTAACCATATACTCACTTGTTAATGTCATTTGTGTAGCCGTCCAGAAGCGATTTGTATTTGCGATCGAGCAGAACACGGAACTTTGAATCCTTGACGTAGGCAGCCTCCATTTGCTCGGCCAACACATCGTGGGGCGGCACAACGTCCAATTCAAGGGCAGCGGCAACAGCACTGTTTCCGACATCGCGACATTCATCAATGATATTGCGACGCTTTAGATCTGCCACATCGCTCACCAAAATATCCTTGACGCCCAGCGTAAAGCCTTCGAGTTGCAGGAAAAATGTGAAAACCTTGGTAAAGGCGGTCAGCAGGCGTGTGGACACATCGCCGCCATACAACTCGTACATGCAGTGGATAAGTCCAAATGTGGTGGCGCCATACTGCTGCTTATCCAGCACGCCAACCAGCAGCTCACCCTTACGTATCTGCACCTGACTCTCGCTCAATTCCTGCTCCAGCGGCGATGTGCCGCACAGCGGAGCGCGTGCCTTGGACACATTCCAGTTCTGCAAGAATACATTATCTTAGTGACCGATATACAAGCAATCCGTTTAAGTCCTTGCTCACCTTGCCGCCAATTTTGGCAAATGAATCCAAGTTGATGCGTTCGTAGCCCTCCGGTATAAGATTGATGATTATGGTGGAGAGCACTTGTTTTCCGGACCACAAAGTGACTGGTTTAATAATCGAGGGTGGCAGTAATTTGACATCGCCTTTTAGATGCGAAAGACCCTGGAAGACCAACTGTTGGTAGTCCTCGCGACTGAAGAAGCGACCACGTATTGAGAGCTTTACGCCCGAAATAACTTGATCCTGGATGAGGCCACCCAGCGGCGTGCCGTCCTTGGGCACCAAATAATTACTGGCCACATTGACCAGATTGTAGGCTTCCGCACGTGCCACTTCGCTCTGTGGATAATGCGCATTCATCTCGTCACCGTCGAAATCGGCATTGTAAGCCTTGCAATTGGAATAGTGCAGCCGAAAGGTTTTCTCGCCGTGCAAAATGCGCGCCTTGTGCGCCATAATGGAGGGCTTATGCAGCGACGGCTGACGGTTGAGCAGCAGGACATCTCCATTTAGCACATGACGATGCACAATCTTGACACCGTCCTTGGGATTCGATAGCAAAAGTTTAGCCATACTGGCTCGCTTGGCCACATTATCGGCGGGTATAAACGTGGTCGACCCCTTGCTGTCCTGTATGTAGTTGGCACCCGGATGCACATCTGGTCCATTCATGACCATTTTGCGCAACTCGACCACATTCCATTCGGTTACAGGTACCGGATACGATAATTTTCGGGCAAATATATCCGGTATGCCAATCTCATCCACATCGATATTGGGATCGGGTGTAATGACTGTGCGCGCTGCATAATTTACACGTTTGCCCATCATATGCTTGCGAATGAGACCGTCCTTCTTCTCGAGCACCTGCTTGAGGCCCTCGGCGGATTTGATGTCACGCGACATGTTCACGTCGAGCAACACATCCACAGAACTCTGCAGCGACAGCCAGGCATTATAGAGCTTCTCGTGGCTGTTGCTCCCGCGCATATTCTGATAGGCCGCCCTGGCCTGCTCACTAAGATTCTCCTGTTGACCCTTCATGAACTTCAGCACCACATTGAGCACATTATTATTCTCAATGATGTTTACATAGATGTCCGTCTGCGGATTGCCCTTCATCATGTCGTTAATAACGTTCATAGGACGCGCACGCGGCGGTGTCACTGGTATTGTGTCCATAAAGAAAACATCCACGGGCGAGTAGTCGCCGTTGCTGCTGCTTGAATCGCCGTTTATGCTGAGCACGGGCACCAACAGTTTCAGAAGCTGCGGATAATTTTCATAGATTTTACGCAGATAGCGTTGCGCCTCATCGGCGAATATCACCTTGTTCTGGCCAGTATTCTCGGGCACATCACCCAGCCTGACAAAAGAATCGTGTTTTTAAAACGTAATGCAAGTGGATGATGTAGGTCACTCACCGCTCCTTTATATCGGATAATGTCACATAGTAAACGAGACGGCGATGCAAATAGCGCACATAGCGCATAGATTTGTTGCAGTGCCTGCACTTCTTGTTAGAGGCACGCTGCAGTGACGCATGCGTGATGGCTGTGCGTAGGGAGCAGCTAGTTTTGGTCATATTGGTGGCATTGCTCAGATTCTTTGCAAGCAATTCGTGGACAGCTGCAATGCGTGGATGCACTGCATCGCCGTTGTCCAGCTTCACCAGCTCATCGGTATTCTGACAGGCCATCTCTGATTTAAACAGCTCCAGCTCCTGCGCCTCTATAATGTAACCAGCATCAATCAGTCGCAGCTGCAGCATGACAATCTCGGACTCGTGATCTGTGGAGTTGGTCAATTAATAAAATAAAGACTGCTGAAATCAAGACTGGTCAAGCACACACCTTTCATCTGCAGCTTAAAGCAGTGAAGACAGAAGATGCAAAGTAAACGCTGCACCAGTTTGATAAAGAACGGATTGTACACAAGTGAGCCTAGCTCAATGCGACCCATGTGACCGGGACAATCTTGCATCTTCAAGCATGTGCCGCACGGATCCATGCAACGGCCATAGGAGCCCAGTCGTATGTCATATAAACCACCGGGTATTGGGTGTCCCAAAGCATCGAAAGTAAGTCCGGTAATTATTTTTACCACACTCAGTTTGCGTATCTCCTCGGGTGAGAACACGGCGAACTCCAGATCCGAGGGAAACATATGTACGTCCGGTGCCCTTCTCGAGCCCATTTTACAGCGATTTTATTTATAGTTTTAATGAAAATAATTGTTTTTCTCAAAGCAACAGCTTGCAGCACGTGTATTTACAGAGAACTGCGAAAATATCGATGAATGTAACGATCGTATCGATATAAATAAATCTTTTGCGAACCATCGATAACTTGTAACGAACTAGCAGCACGAAGCAGGGCTGTTCACAACGCAATAAATGCGCGAATTTTCAAATTTGAAACAATTTTCATGTTTTATTAATCAGAAGAAATGTGTAAATACAACTTCATTAGGATTATGCTTTGGTTAAGCTTAGAACTTATCACAAGTCAACTGGTATTGCCAGTTTTTAAAAGCCACATTTTGTTCGTATTTGTTGCGGACAGCGTCCAGGTGTTCCGTAACAATTGCCTCGTCTCCAACGGCTGTTGCTCCATCACCACAGCCATCTCTTGCTCCCGTTCCCGCTCCATTTCCAGTTCTGGCTCCTCGGAGAGTGTTTGCAGCCTTGCTGCCAGCCACTGTGGGCTGTTCATCGTACGGTTGCAATTGTCTTGGACGTCGCATACGTTGGTTACCTGCTGGTGCTCCTCCTCCTGCTGCTGCTGCAGCTGTCTCTCGGTCTCTTTCTCTGTCACGTTTCGCTGTTCGACCACCTTTGCGCCAGGACTCGACGTTGGCCACGTGGCCCGCATCGGTGCTGCCTCGAAAGATGGTCGTCCAACGAAACCACTTTTGTCATAATGATGCACTGTGCCGGCTATGTGGCATCTCGCGCCGCAGCAAATAGACACACAAGCCCAGGCAGGCGAGAAGCATGCACACTAAGCCAAGCATGGCATAGAAGCCCTGGCGATAACGTGCCGCATCCGCATTAGCCTCCATCAGTCTAACACGCTGACCCAAGGCACCGCCATCAAATCCAGCGCCGCCCTTGCGAAGCTCTTCATCCTGTGCCGTGGGTAAGAGAACCCGCCAAAACCCAAAAACTCGTCGCAGATGATTGCCGTATCCGGAATCCAACTGATTGCTGGCCACATATGATTGTCCATTCTGGCGATAGCTATCGTGGCGATTTATTCTGGACAAGCTGCGATCTGTGCCAAGCTCTGCCTGCTGTTTACCTTCCAGCAGCTGTTCAATTTGCGACTCATCTGAGCCTGACGGCCGCTCCAGGCTATTGGTGGCCAGCGTCTCACCCAGACTGTAGATGAAGGGGCGCTGAGCGGTATACGGTTGCCAGCCATCGTAAATGCGTCCTGGCGTTGGATTACCGCCCTTCACAAAGCTGGCAAAGGAGCCACGCAGCTTGCGGCACAGTTTCTCTTCCTCGCCGCTGAAGCGACGCCTTGAAATCTGCTGAAATAAGCTCGGACCGAGCAGCAACGGTAAATCTGAGCTATGCGAGGCACCACCAAACAGATTCTGTCTGCCTCGCATGTCCATCGAATGGGTAAGCGACTGGTCAAAGACATAGGCATAGCTGACGCTGTCATTGAGCAGTTGCAGCAGGCGCAGGAAGGGCGTCTCGTACAGGGACTCGGAAAGCAGACGTTGCATGCCCCACAGCAGTCGACTGACCGACGAATCCTCGCCGAAATAGCGCCAACGAATAGCGGCCAATTGGGCCTCACTTGCTCCCGCCTCCAGCTGCATGAAGCGCAATACATTGGGCAGCAGAGTGCTATTGATATAGCGATGCAACGGCACTTGTCCATCGCGTGCCACGTGGAGCCAGTAATCCTGCAGAAAGGCGCCCTCATTGGACCCAATGCCCAGCAGCAGTGGCGGCAGTGAAGCATTCACTAAGAGCTGCTCTAATTGAGCACCCAGCTGGACTCCCAGCTGCATACTGCCATTGCCATGATTGTAGATACTTTCGTAGGCACGCAACAAATCCTCGGTGCTCTTGCGGCGTAGGCAACTCAACAGCTGGCGATGCTGTTGCTCCTCAAACTGACAGCCCAGCTTATTGACGAGCATTCGTCCCGTGGCCACAATACGCTCTTGATGACCAGCACCCAAAGCGTATAGCACAGGTCCCGGTGACATCAATATGACTTGCTTAAATGTCTTCGCATCTCCATCCGGCTGGAGTGCAACGGCCAGAGCTAGAATGGCACCGCTTCCATGACCCAGCAGCGTCACCTGATCCGCATTGCCACCGAAACTGGGCGCGTTGCGTTGCAGCCAATGCAACGCCAATTGAATGTCACTTAATCCATAATTTCCCAGTAGCTGGCGCTGATCCTGGCCTAGTCCCAGCCAGCCATAGATATTGCTGCGATATTGCACGCTGACCACAATGATGCCCTCGGCAGCGGCCAAGTCCAGACCATTGATGCGATTGCGTGGCCAGTCGTAGGCGAAATCTTCGCCGCTTATTATGACCAGCATTGGCATTTTGCCATAACGTAAGCCCGTCTCCGGCGTCCAGATGTTCAGATACAGACAATCCTCTTTGCTTGGAGTTGCCCGCAAAATGCTGTCATCGACAGTCTCATCATAAATGGTATTCGAGAGCTGCAGGCAAATCGGTTGCATCGTCGTTGCCAGCAGCGTCCGGTTCCAGCCTTTGTGCGGCTTGGCGGGCTAAAGGTAAAGAGATTGAGAATGGAAAGGAATTTAATATTGAGTTCCTTAATTTGAAAGATAAAAGAACTACTATCTTTGGAAGGTCTACATACATATACGCCTGATTTTAAAATTATTGGTAATTTTAAACCCATACAGAAATGATTTAAAAAATATAAAAGTCAACTTTCTTTAGCTTACCGCAAATCGCAAAGGACCCACTGGCGGCTGTGCATAGGGTATTCCCAGGAAAGCGTAGACAGCGCTGCGTGCTCCATCCGGAAAGATCTTAAGCTGGAACATCGAACAAGTTTTAAATGGTAAGAGAATCTGTTATATACATATAATTGCTGTATAAGACCTACACCGATTAGATCGCCCTGTTCCAGTTTGATATGCGTTTGTTGTGCCCAGCAGCCGTGGATGGTGAGCCAAGTTAATACCCCTAGCCAGTTAGTGAGTAGAAACATTTTCATCTTTTGGCCGCTTCTCACTTGCTAACACCTGAAGCTGCATTTATTAGTTATTGTTGTTATTCTTATTTATAAAAATCTGTTGCTTTTTAACTTTTATCCGCTGCAGTTTTTTAGATAGTAGACTTCTGGACGCTGGCACGAAAACTAAAAAACAAAAAATGAAATGAGCCCGTTGATGAAAATGTTGGCTAAAAGTTTCTGCTAGAATTATTTCAATTGTTTTGTGGTGTCATTATTGTTAATGCTGTTGCTGTTGCTGTTGCTGTTGCTGTTTTTGTGTTGTGTGCGCGCAGGAATCATTCATGCATTCATTAGAGATCAAAACGCCAGCGACACCGAAACCATTAAGCAACAACCAAGTTCGCAGGGTGGATTGTTGTTGGTTGTGGTGTAAGTATGTTTACATGTTTCAACACACACATACATACTTGCATACATATGTATAAGCGTTGTGTCCGCGCTTTAGTCAGAAGGCTGGACCTGAACCCATAACTTTGAACCTAGAAAAAGCATCAATTGTTATATGTAAATCTATCGACGAGGGCTGCTTAAAAAGTTTTTTAAATTAAAATTTGTAAGTAAACTTTTTAGTCAGGAGAATCATACCTATTTTGCTTAATATTTTATATTTATTGCTATTGAAAACATTTAATGTTGCCCTCGATCTTGTTTATTGCCTTTTTTTATTATTGAGTTTTGATTTTGCTGGTGCTGTTGCAGAATGTAAATATTTTGTACGCTTCACAGCCGGCGACTATCTTTTTTTGCTGATACACAGTCCGTCTGCCTGTCTTCCCCGCTGTTAAATGGAGCTGTCGCAGCTTTTGGCTCAGAGCACATTATGTACCATAATATTTGGTTCAATTCCGGGCCAATGCGAAGAGAACAGCTTAGCTCGGTGGTTGTTTTTACGTGTTGTTGTTTTTGCTGGCCCTGCTAGGCGAAGCGCAGTTCCGGTGAATAACTGTGGCTGGAGTTGGGAGATCGGAGTTCACCATGCTCGTAATTAACATCTATGTTGTCATAGAGACTAGCAGTTTTATGAGCGCACACGCATATTTATGCATTTTAATTAGCTTCAAGAGTCATTTACAGGTGGTGATGCTGCTGCTGCTACTCCTGCCTGATACAGCAGATAGAGGGGAAGTCAGAATTTGGTGTTAATTATGGGGCTACAAAATACACGATTAAAATGCCATTTGGCCGGAACGATTGTCTCTCAATCTGTGCGCCTCTTTTGCTTGTGCTCGATGGCAACTTTATGCCAATTTGTGCCATTACGCGTTTACGATTTGATAATTGTAAATTGCGATGCCGGCCTAGTTTGGTCAATGGGTAAATTTATATTTTTGATTGTGTTTGGGGAATAAGCCAGTTCGAATAGGCCGTAACTTAAATATCTGGCAATTGGCTGCTGCTTTAATCTGATAGAACTCGTCTGTTCAACAAATGCTGATTTATGGTGCAACAAAAGGTATTAAAAACTGCCATATTTCCACTTAAATACACAAACACACATTCAGATTATCTTTCATCTAAATAGTCTGTCCTTTGCCATTTTGCAGCAGGTTCGGTCGACAAACCAGCAAGTAGGCCAAAACAAATTAAGCTGTCAAACTGTTCATTTCATTTTTGGCCATTTAACTGTCGAACTAAGCTGTTGATCGTTGTTGCACATTGTTTTGACATTTGGCTTGGGTCGTCCCCCCAATGTTTTCAATAAATTTAACACACAAAAACCTGTGACACAAAGTTGGCCAACCCGCAAAGCACTTATAACCAAATTGGAAAACTAAAAATGTGCTGGCCTAAAACCAATGCAAATTCGAAGCACCAATTGAAACATTTTTGGCAGCTGCAGGAGGAAAACAGCAACAACAAAAATCATTGCAAAATTGACATTTGATAATAATTAAAAGGGCAATAATAACTACCGGTTGCATTTCGTTAGATTAGTTCTGTTTTTGTTGAGGCAGCTCCAAATCCATTATTTGGTACTGAACTGATTGTTTACATATTTGGCACAGAGAGCGATATTGAAAATTCTTCATAAAATTTTACTTGAATAAAATCAAATAGTCCGCTGTTATTGCTGTGTAGAAATTGATGTTATTATTATATACAAATTTACAAAAAGTTTTTAAATACTGCGGATGGAGTAGGGAATTTGGGGTAAGGGTAGGGTAGGTGGTGTAAATGGAGTTATTTGTTTGGATGACTGAGCTCGTAATTTAATTTTGATTTATATTTTTACAAACAATGCATTGAATTATTTGTGTGCTTGTCCTTTTAGTTTTTATCTACTTTTTTTTGTTTTTGTTTCAGCATATCTTCAACGCACTAAAGTGTAACCATTGTGGATTTTGCACAAGGAAATTCTTAATTCTGGCTTTGCCAACAATTTGTCAACACTTCCAAACAATTTAAGCTGTGGTTGCCTGGTTCATGAAAGTTAGAAATTCAATGCGACAGCGCTGGGTGCATGCCCCAGATACGTGTACAGAAAGTAAACAAAGTAGTCTTTGCAACATTGAAACTGAACAGATTACTTTGTGAACAGATTTTTATTCCTAATTTGTTCACTTATATAAAAATATTTGCAACTTTATTTGATTTAATTTGACTTTCTCATATTTAAATTATATCATTATATGCATGTTTGACTGAATTTTATTACTAGTATTTATTGTTTTTGGTTTTAATTTAATATTTGGCCACTAAGTTAGAATAATAATTACCATGTGCAAATGCCAAACAGCAACAATCGCTAAAAACAACATTAAATAAGTGTCTTAAGTAAAGTTTCGTGGAACAACAGCGTGCAACATAATTATGTAATTAGCTAGAACAACAACTGTGCCAGCAGTTGGCCCAAAAATATCTAACAAAACCTTTTACAATATTTTTGTTGTTGTTGTTGTTGCAATTGCAGGATGTTTTGTTGGTTTTGCTGCTGTTGTTGTTGGCTTAAGCCTAATTTAACGGCGCAGTAGACAAACAATGTGGCAGGCATTTTGTTGATACTAACCACACGACTTGCACTTAGGCATTATTCAGATGGCAAGGGGCATGCAGCTGAATGCTGCACAGTGCATGTTTAACATGCGCTCGTTTCTAATTAATGCTAAAAAAAATTTGGCTTAAAAAAAGAACTAAAAACGAAAGAGAACCGCATTTTAGTTGGTCTATCTGCTGGAAAGGGGAACGAGGGAAAATTGTTGCAAAGGCCACTTCTTCAGTGCTTTTGTTAGGCGTTTCTGATTGCAACAAGGGCTGACAAAAAAGTGGCGACAAAAACTGAACATATGCAGCACGTCCTTGACAATGTCAACAGCATCCAAGCAGGCGCACAGAAGTGACCGACAGAGGTCGACTCTGTGACTGTGACCAAAGATGCAACTTTGGCTAGAAAATGGGCCTGAAAAAATATATACTAATTTTTGGGAGATAATGACTTGAAATACATTCATAATGCTGTTGTAGCTAATTTTTTTGTGCTATGACATCAGTTATTCTATTATTAGTGAAATATGCGAATTATATTTATTAGTGCGCAGGGCGAACCAGCGAAGGAATTGGATTGTTTAATTGGCGCTCCTCGGTATAAAGGACATGGCCAGTCTAGCAGCATAATCTTAGCAGCAGTGTGGATCTCTATTAAAGTGGAGTTCGACAAATAAGAGAACAAGTCAAAGCACACCATATATTGGGGCCAACATTCGAATTTTATCGATCATTTCGGAGAGTTACTCGTAGTAAGCTTGCAAAATTTATTGACCAGCATGAAAATTGAGGAAAATAAGCTGGCTTCGGTGTCGGAAATTGGCCAACAAATAAAAAGTTTATTTAATGAGAAAAAAAGAGTTAAGAGCTGTTTGATAGTCCCACTTTAAGCAATACATTTTTGTGTCAATTACTACAATATTCAGAACATAAACCTTTCACAAGTTTATATCAAAAGCCGTGTTAAATTTTACGTAACTTTCTCACCTTACCATGTGATATGCTGGTCTTCAAACAGCTTTCTATATGAGCATAATTATATGTAATTAATGAAATGCACTTAACATTGCACCCCCATCCGAGACTGGCATTCTCCGCAAACCATGAACTCCTTATTTGCGAAGCAAATGTGTGCAATAACCGCGGAATTTCATTGCGTGCTTTTAGGCGGGCTTTTCTAGGAGGCAAAGCCGCAGAAATGCAATTTATTAATTTGCAAGTGCAGAAATTGCTGGCTAAAAGTTTTAGTTCTATATTTATGTGTATGTATCCATGTACATATATACATATGTATGTATATGTGCATATACTCGAAGAATACTCACCTGGTTGGAAAACTATTCTTTGGGAGAGGACAGCGACTTGTTTCCTGCTCCTTGCTGAAAACTTTGCTAATTCGTTTGGCAAACTTTTAGCAAGGTGTTGAGTGTCCCAGCGACTTGTTAATAGAGACTACATTAGAGAGTCCGGCAATAAATGAAAAACAGTTTGCAAGTCTCTCATTTCATTTAATTTTTATTCAAAAATCACATTTGTTGTTGTTTATTTTTGTTTTCATTTGCTGATTCGGCGCGAGCTGCTGTTCAATAATATAATAATTTTTACTACATTTTTTATATATAGTATGGCTTACAAGATTAAATTTTTCTTTTATGTAATTTACATGTGGTTTTATGCTTCTCCGTTTCTTGTTAATATATGGCTCTCTCTCTCTCTCTCTCTTTTGCTCTTTGGAGCACTTTTGTTTTATTAATTTTGCCTTAAGCTTTAACAATTTTTACTATGCAATAAATTAAGCACATTTACTTGCATGATTTCATTGTGTAGCAGCTGAAGTATTGTAGGTATTTATTAACTGTTTTTATATTTATGTACAAAAGGTTCATTTGTTAAAAAAAAATCAAATTAAAAGCGCTGCATGCTCTTGGGCGCAATTTTCCATTCAATTTGACACCTCAAATTGCAGTCGCTTTTATGTCTATATAAAATTACAAAAATGTAATTAAATCAATTTTTAAAAGTGACAAAAACATGTTATGCGTACAGAACTCAATTGAAAGTACAATACATGGCCAAGTAAATAGGTTCAACAGCAATTTGGGAAAATCGTTAACTGTATCTAACTTAATTATATAATTTGCTATTGTTTTGGGTAGAGGGGCTTTTCTAACGAAATAGTTGGAACATATTTCTATAGGCTTATGTCTTATTGTCTGCTTTCAAGCCTCGCTCTCTCTCCGCTTTTTTTTTTTAAATTTATTATAAATCATAATATATAATTAATGTTTGCAACTACAGTTAATTACAGAAAGTCATAATTTGTAAGAAAGAATATATTTATTTTCTTGGTTTGTGCTGGCTTCAACTACTAATTTGAACTTTTAATTGTTAACTGAACCTATTCACATGTCCATTTTCGTATATTTATTTATTTTTTGTTTTTCACTTATTGCATTCTTTTAAATCAGATGATGATTCAATTTCAGTGCTTAAATGTGCATCGTGACGAACACGATGAGCAAACAAAAAAAAAAAAGAGGAGTAAAATAAAAAAATGAATAAAAACAAAATTGAAATGCATTCTGCAGGTCGGCGTGGCCCTCATCTGTTAAATGTGGCAAACTAATTGATTATGCTCAATTATATTTAAATTGTAAACGCAATAAATTGAAATGCATGAAAACGGATAACGTATGTATATATTTACGATCATACTATATATTTTGTTGCTGTTGGTAATATTTACTATGTCAATCGTATCACAACATTTATATTTCGCATTTAATTTAATTTATATATTGTTTCTATCATTTTTTAATTCTTTTCTTTTTGTATGCAATATGGTTGATTAACATTTTATGTTAGCTGCGTATATATAATATTCATTTATTATTACTTGTGTGATTAGTGGTTGAAGGACAGGCGAAATGTGTTGCACATAGATTTTGATTTTATATATTCGTTTCGTGTTATTTTGGCTTGTCAATATCAATTAGTTAAATTGTTGTGCACTGTTGTTGGATGTTGTGTACATGTTAGATTGTAGATTTGGGTTTTGTTTGTTGTTGGTCAATTGTTCGTCTTTAGAGTTTTTATTTGTTTCTTAATTTTTTTTTTTTTGTATTATTTTTTTGATAGTCAAATTTGTATAAAAAGTGGCATAGTCTGTTTCTTGTTTGTGTCAAATACAAATGCACAAAATACGAGTATAATACAAATATTTTACACACAGATACAAAAAAGTAAACTCACTGTACAAAAATTTCTTGTTTGGTTTCTGAATAGAGATATATGTTATTTTTATATATATTGCTTGTTCCAGTTTTTCTTGTATTGGTTGTATTGTTAGCATGTATGTATATGTGTGTGTTTGTGTGTGTGTGTGTATGCTCGTGTGTGTTTGTGTCATGTCCTCAGCCTGGAATTTTTGATTATTATTTAGCAGTAAACGCAGAAAATATTTGAAATATTTGATTTATGTGCATTCTGATGCTTGATAGGGCGAATTCATTGCGTTCGTGTATCTCTCCTCTCTCCTCTCTCCATCGCCTTTCCGCCTGTCTGTCAGATATTTTTCCATTTAAATACATATTTAGCATATTGCATTCGTGTGTGTGTGTGTGTGTGTGTGTATGTATGTGTGTTTGCATTTATATTTGTATATGTATTGCTGATAAACATTTCCAATGATAAATGCTAAGCAATTTGCTTGGCAGTCCAGAGTTGAGGCAATGCTCTTCAGAGATGCACGGAGCTAGGAAATGTTTCTCTCTCTCTCTCTCTCTATCTATCTATCTATCTCTCTCTGTCTTCTCTTTCAGTTTTTGGCAGCCACTTATATCTGATATGTTTAGGGTAAACAATTTTGCATCATGCTACATTTTACATTTTACGTATGTATTTAGTGTTTTTCTACTCTTATTGCCCTATGCACTTTCATAAGTAACGAAATATTAAAACAAAAATAAAAAAGTAGAAAAATCAATCACCATAAGAGGAGGAAGAACATAACCAATTTCCATGAAAATAAAACAAAATTATCGATATTATATTTTATATATGTTTTGTGTATATTTCTGTAAAAATATGTATAGATTCCGTATGTGTAAAAAAAAATTGTTGTTTAATTTTTTATATTCTCTTTGTACACATATCTATTGTTAATTAAAACTAAATGTAAAAAAGTAAGAAAACTCTCATATGTATGCATTTGATATGCGAGCGTTTAACTAATAGAATTGCATATTTATAATGGTTTTATAATTGATTGCTACAATATTTATATACACATATGTATATTAAATGGCCGCATTAAAAGCTAAAGCTAAAGCCGATATACAATTTCTATAATATATATAATATATGCACTCTTGAATTGTTACGGTAAAATGGAAATTGCACATTTAATTTAAGAGTCTAGAATTAAAAAATTAAGCATTAATTAGGAATACACAGATACGAATGAAATGAAGACATTTACAACTATTTATTAAATAACCTTGCAGAGTTTCCACAATTGACAAAGTTTGATAAAATATAAAAGTGTTGACTATTATTTTTGAATGGTATCTTTTTGGAACAATCGGAATAGCATTGTTCTTAATATGGAAATATCCAGCACATTGTGAATTTACATTGTTCGGCAAGTGTCTGCAAGGATATTCTTCGGCTTCAGTCCGAAGATAATTTTTGTTACTTGAGTTTGTTGTTGTTGTTGTTTTTTTGTGCACATTGTACCATGGCTGTAGAGTTTCGTTCACTTGTAGCTCTTTAATAATGGCCACAGTTTTCAGTTTTTAATAATAATATAAAATAATCATAATCGATAAGGAATATCTTTGCAAGCTAAAGCCCAATCAACTTTCAGTAGTAATGCAACATAAAAAATGGCTACAGACACACATATATATATATATAGCAATAAAAACACTATCTAACTTTACATATACACATAAGGACATATTACTTACACATACATATATATCGCTTCCCTTTCAGTATATCATATCAATTGAGTTACAACAATTACAATTACATACATACAAAAAACATTTACACATACAAAAATCAAACGCGTCGCTTTTACACAGTACAAAATCGGCTACTTATATATATATATATATATATATGTACATATATATATATATATATATCGTATATTGAAAATTTGCTGGGCTAATTTGAAATTAGCAAAAATGGCATTCCGCTCGCACATTCTGCTCCCACGGCCGGGAGGATAACTTAATTAAGCCTAATCAGAGTCCGTCTATATACATATACAAATCTGGTGTGTGTGTGTCTGTATATAACTACATGCATGCAAACATATGCTGAATGCTATTTAGTTACATACATATACATATACATTTACGCTTCATAAATCCTAACTAATTTTTTCTACTAATAATAATTAACATAGTTTGCGGCGCTTATCAGCGTCAATAAACAGCTGCTTATGAAGTCTCTGTGTATATACACATATATATATATATATATATATATATTGTGTGTGTGTGTGTGTGTTGACTGCCGTGTGTGGGTGTGTGTGAGTGTGCGGTAGGGGAATCTCAGTACACTTAACGCTTGTAGCTATTACCGATCTGCACATATCGCTAGCTGCCAACCAACTCGATCTGGCGATACTTTTTGCGCAAATTGGAGACTGGATCACGATACAACATGGGATCCATGCGCAAATTGGAACGTATAAGCGGCATGTAACTGGAAATACACAATGGAAAAAAGAAGAAGAGTTTTATATATTATATAAATTTAATTTTATTTCGATTTAGTAATTTGTACTCACCCAAAGACCGCGGCGAATGTATTCAGACAGCTCTGACGCTGTATGAAATGATCGGGATCATTCCATGGTGAGCGTCCCGTCTCCCGATCCTTGTAACCCTTGCGCTGCGTCACTTTGATCGGCGGTTTTCTGGTCACGTGCGAGACCAGCAGGTTCATTAGGATGTCCTCACAGTTGGAGGACTGCTGTACAGTCTTTAATAGCAGCAACGACAGCCAATTGGTATACAAGTAATTGTAGTAGCGGTGGTAAAACGCCGCACCCGTCAGCACAATCGAATAGTAGTTTGTCCACTTGGACGTGTATCCCCAGGCATTCTGCAAAGTGATTAAAAAACACCAACAATAAGCCACAAATCACACACACATGCACACACACATGTACACACACAGTGTGGTTAGGTCATGCCTCACCTTGGAATCATCCCAGAAATGTGCTCGAGCCGGATAGCCGACAATGCGCTCCGGAAAGTCACGCCAGACGGTGTAGGCAAAGTCCAGTTCATCCGTATTGAGTATGGCATCCTCGTCGAGCGAGAGCACTGCATCTGTGTGTATTTCGTCGTAGGGCAGGAATCTCTGTGATATGCTTGGCCTCGCCTCCGCACCTGTCTGTCCCGTGGGCGTGGCTGCTCCACGCGAACTGCCGCCCAAGGCAATAACATGCAGCGGTATGTGAAAAGTGGGCGGCCACCGTTTCTTCAGCGGCAACGGTCGATCAGCGGCCCACAGAACGAGTATCTGTTGGAAGAGTTGAAGAATTTAATATCAAACATGAACTGGAGAGCCTTTCCCATCATTTTAAATGTATATATCCGATAAAGAGTTGCGGCAATTTACAAATCGAATGGTAAATGCTATTGGCTTTGCCAGCCGTATTGATGGGACTTGTGGGAGGAGGTAGCCGGGAGGATATCTATCACATTGCATGTGTGCAGCATTTGGACAACTGCAATTTAGATACTTACTCTATCCACAAATTGGCTCTTCGTTATGGTCCTGACTAGTTTGTAGAGGGCCGCATTGGGGCCAAGAGCGGCGCCAATTTGCACATAGATAACGGCTGTGTAGTTGTGACGCGGCTCCACGCCCATCGCATTGAGCAGGAAGGGCATAAATCTGAAATGGGCCACAGGCAATTAGGTTAATGGCAAAACACTTCAATGCGCCCAAAATGGCATCGAATTTAAATTTAATTAGGCCCGGCAACTGTGCCAGAGAGTCTGTCTCACCTAGAACTATCGGCAAATGTTGGCAGTGTGAGGAGGGCGCCCGGCGATGTGTTCCAGATGAGGTTGCTCCTTACCGGATAATCGGGCAGTCGTTCGCGAATTATCTGTGAAAAGTGAGAGAGAAAATCAAACGGCTGTTTAATACCCACGCAAAAGGAACTCAAGTGGCAAGACGATTGCCAATTGATTGCTTAATGAACGGTTTCTGCACTTCAATTGGTCGGACCAAATTGCGTTTTCCATGACACTCGACGCCAGCCGCTTAAGCTGTCAGTCTGTCTGTCAGTCTGTCTGTCAGTCGGTCTGTCAGTCAGTCGGTCTGTCCATCTGTCTGTTGCTGTTTCCGTCTGCCTGCCAGTGTGGCAGTCATTCAACGTACATTAATTCGAGAGGCCACCAAGCTGTTGCCTAATTTTCCGCTCCACGCAGCTGGGAGCCAAACAACTCCCCAGGGGGAAACCGCTGGCCGCAACTTCCGCTGTGCAAGGAAAGCCGCACAGGCAACTAAAGTCCCCATGACACTTCAACCGACTCCCTCTCTCTCTCACTCTCTCCCTCTCTCTTTCTCTTACTCTATGTCGATCTCGTTCGCACAAGTGCTAAGCAAAGCAGCTGGGAATTTGCTGAGTGTCTTTGTCTTCACCCAGCAGCAACGCTTGTCATTAGCGCCCATTAATTTGTCGCTCAAAGTGAGAATTATGTGTGTACGCCTTAAAGTATGCTATGCTAAATTAGCTATGCACATCATAAGAGACAGACAGAGACAGAGGGACAGAGCCAGAGACAGAGGGACAGAGAGTGAAAGAGTTGCCAAATCCTTACACATTGCACTGTAGAAAAATTAATTTACTTTTCTGGCATACAGAAAATAAAGCCAACATTTCTGAAAACATTTTTAAGATTTAATTAAAAAGTTTTTTATATTAATTCATCGAAAGTGAAAGTTTAGTGTATTCTTGAAAAATTGCAGTCTTAACAGTTTCAGCTTTTATAATTGAATTTGTCAGTAGAAAACTTGTTAAAAAAAAAAATGTCTGTTTGATTTTAGATTTTGTAGATTTTTTGCGAAAGTGCATAGATTTTTTTTTGTCAGGTTGGAAAACTACTATTATAATTTTGGGGTTGAGTTGGACTCAAAAAAGCAAGTTATGAGTGCGACGTGAGACAGCAGTGAGTGAGTGAGGGGGCAGCAGCAGCAGAAGGAGCAGGAGCAGGAGCAGGAAATGCAGCTGGAAATGCGGTTGCTGCTGCTGCTGTTGCGACTGATGGTCTGGGCTCAACTCATCGGGTTTTCATCTGGCACACTCTTTTGTGTGTGCCACCAGAAAAATGTGGATAAAACAATTCAACTGGAGAACAGTTAAATTTAAATGTTGCGTTGAGAGTAAGAGACGCACTACAAATATCAGCTGCATTTTAGATATAAGGAATATATATATAAATGCGGGCTTTATTTATACATAATTAAACAACTCTGCATTCAGATCAATAATTGCATTATATTCAAATTTTATAGTGTTAATTATAGGCATTTATAAAAGCATTGCATTCAGAGTAATCAATTTATATTCGAATTGTATTATGTCTATATTTATATGCATCTGCATTATAATAATTTTATAAATTTAATAAATACGCTGTCGATTTAAAAAGAACTTTAATTTAAGTAGAAAATCTCATGTGTGCACATATATTTTATTTAAATGTATATTAGTTATGGACACAGATGTGCTTAAAATAAATACGTATTTCTGGCACTCAGTTGGATTTGCAAACATGAGATTTCGAGGAGTGTCTGTCATCGTGGATGGGACTCGGCATGGTATGCCATGAGGCAGTCATCTACTGTCGACTTGCTCCTGACTTGCTCCTCCGTCTGTTTCTCAAGTGCCTGCTTTATTTTGTAATTATAATTCTTATCTTCACAATTCTATAGTTTTTTCCTTTTTGTGTTCCCTATATTTTATTTAAGTTTGTTCTCGCTTCTTGGCATAATCAACGCTGAGCATTGTGGGGCGTCTAAGAGCATGCAAGGCGCGTGTTTATTTACCTTTTCAAGTCGAGTGTGTATATGTGTGTGTGTGTGTCTGTGTGTGTTTGTGTGTGTGTGTGTGGCTGACATAATTAAGTCAATCTTGTTGCTGCTGCTGTTGACGTTGCTGCATAATTGAGAACAAGCGAAGAGTCAGCAAAGAGCGAGAGGATGCACTCAACTCTCGCCTCCTTTGTCTCCTCTCGTCTCCTCTCGTCTCATCCCGTCTCAACTCGTCTCGACTCGTTTTGTCTATGATTCAATTATGCAAGGTGCATATATGCGCAGGCTTAGACCAGGTCAGGAGAGGCCCAAGCAAATATTTGGCATTGCCATTTTAATTGGCTAACAAAGTGCTTTAATTGACTTTAAGCTCGCTGAATTTTCCGTATGTGTCGTTTTTTTTTTTGGCTACCTGGCAACAAGAGCAATTTGGCCACGTTTGCTAAAGTGGCAGCAAGTTGGTTTCTACTTTCCATTTTATTTTTTTTTGGCAATTTCTTAAGCGACTTAAGCAACTAAACGACAGTTTGGCCAACTGGCAAGTGCCGTTTACATCGGCATCTTTATTTAGCCAGCTTGCCAGCTGGCAAGCACGGAGTGAGTGAAAAATATGGTAAAATCTGCAGCTCTCAACTGGGCGCAAAAACTCAATAGAGCGCATAATGTGTGCAAATAAAACAGGTGAGTGCAGTTTTGGGCGTGGACGTGGAAGTGGGCGTGGGCGTGGCAACTGCTTATGCAAATGCTCGTGACTCTGATATGGATAGAGGATATACAGGATACAGGATACAGATACAGACAGACTTGCACACATGCTTATCTCTCTAGCTTAAAGTAGCTGCATCCACAACATCCCTCAGCCTTTGGCGAGGAGAATTCCGTTTTGGGGCCAGCCTAAAAGCAGACTACACAAATTACTGTGCATGCAGGCAGCACTAAAAGGAAATTTACTCAAATTAATTGCTCTTTTGGCCCAAACAAAGTTTCTTTTGCGATTTTACATTTTACGATTTGATCCTTCTGATGAAACTCAAATAATTTGCCGTAATTTCAACTTTAAGCAGCTCAACTATGCTGGCCATGTGTGTCTGTTTGCCAAGTAGTTTCCTGTTTGTTAATTTGCCTTTTAAATATTTAGTGCTATCAACTTAACTCGCATCCGGTTTATAACTGACAAATTCATTTATTGTGATATCCCTTTTCACGATAATACCTTTATCGTGATATCCCTTTTCAGGATACTCCTATACTGTGTCAGCAATGTTCAGTCTTGTTTCTAAAGGATTTGCTAATGTATTTAAGCTGTTGGAACTGAACAGATTTGAAGCGTTTTTCTTTTTTATGCTCTGCACAATTGTTTGCCTGCTTGTGAAATCTGCTCGCTTTAAGTGGCACGCATAAGCGGAAATCGCATTCAAATTCGCGTTTACATTTGAATTTCGCATAAGCAAGCACAAAAAGAGCGTATTTACTGATGTTTCCAGCATAGTTTCTGGGGCGAGAAAGTTCAAAGCGTCGACAGCTGCATACATAAAATGTGCAAGCAGCCAGCAGCCAGCAGCAAGCAGCATGCAACACACACATAAAATTTGCAGTTGCATTTGCAGTTGGCAAAAGTTGCAGTCAACGACACCAAAACAAGCAGCATGCAAAGCAACGAAATTCAGCTGAAGTTGCACAACTTGCTAATGTTGTCCCGCTTGATGCTGCTGTCCCACACACACACACACACACACACACACACACACATTAATCCAGTAACAAGAAGGTCTCTGCTGAAGACAGACACAAAATTAACTTAAGCTAAGAGTGGCTTCAAGTACGAAGCGGAAAATTGTATGTAAATGCTTGTCAACTTTTGTCAGCTGCCGATGCAAGTTGCAGTGGCACAAAAACAAGAGCAACACTGCATAAGACTTGCAGCGACTTTGGTTTCAAATTAACAAACGACCAAGTCGCTGCTGTATAAAATGTAAAGTTAATGCCAACAACATGGCGTATGCGTAATAAGCTGTCCCTTGCTGTCAATTTGCATTGCCACAGCCCAACAACAAGTGGCCCGTAAATAATTTTGAGTGCTAGGACTCGCTGGCACATTTTTAATTAAAAAATACATAACAAACTGAATAAATACGAAATGGTAAATAATTTCAAATACACAAAATTTGCATGTAATTTGCGAGCGCAAAAAATCCTACATACAATATTAATGCAAAACAAATGGGTTTTCGATAGAGCATTAAACACCCTATTTAATAATCTCTTAAAACAATATTTGTTTTATTCAGTGTTTTTTTTCTCAAATGTGAGTTACCAAGTTTTTTTTTTCTAATTGGAGCGCATAACATAGTCGACTTTTTTAAAACAAATATAAATTTGTTTTTTATTCATTTGCGGTTCTTGCCATGTGACAGAAACATTGCCGCAAAATAACCAACAAAAAACCACATCAAAAAATATTACTAGCCAAAATGCCAAACGCGCTTAAACACAATTGGTTTCATATTGTTGACTGCTTTAAATACCTTTAAAGCGGGTCCTTAAACGTTGTAACGAGCTCTGCAACAATTATTATTATTAGCATAATAAAATTGTGTTCAATTTATGTAATCATAAAAAGAGTTAATTGTCAGTAAAGTGTATTCAATGCTCGGTATGCCGAATAAAACTTATCATTTTTATTTCATGTTTTTGGTTTAGAAATTTTGTCCACATATTTATCGATCTGAACGCAATGTTAATTAAAAGAGATTGGAAAAATATCAGGGGCAGCTTCATCTACATAACTATGTGAAAATGAGTTTTGAGTAGTCTTTTTGATAGCTGACAATTTGCAGTTTAGAGAAACTTTAGCTTGAAATTTTTTTTTGTTTTGTACATATTTTGTTTGCGTTATATTTCGCTGCCATTCACTTCGTTCTGGCTTATGTCGAGCGAAAACGTCATTTGCCATGATTTCAAAACTTTAAGCTCACGATGATGTCATTATTGTTGGCCCAAAGTCGCGCCTGGCAAACGTCAACAACAACAACAACAACAAAGAGCTGAAGTTATTGAAGCTGCTTTGACAAATTCGCTTAAATACAACGTCAAACAAGTTTTGAGCGAGAAGCTAACAAACTGAATGCTGAGAGAATTAAGGTCGAAACGTCTGCCTGAAATTTGTTCGTCAGTGCAGTATTTATTGGATATTGATAGGCAGTCAGATGGGAAACTCAATATACATAAATCATCAGCTGCGCAACCATGGACTATGTATATGAATTTATGCATAAATATTTGGAAAACTGTACGAAATTTGATTTCATAATTCTGCTTGTGTTACACAGAAATCAGTTTGTGCCTTAGAAAACTTGTTAAACACCTTATTGAGCCACAATTTATTCACTCACTAAACTCAAATTAAACAAAAATATCTTATTTTATAAAAGACGTTGACAAGTAGTCAGTAAAAATTAACAGTCGATTATAAATGTTTGTGCTGAATAAAGAACAATAATAAATATTATTATTTGATTTAATAAAATAAAATTATGCAGAATAATTTTCAGAATTCACGTTCCTACGATTTTCTGAATTAAATATTTAGATCGAATTCGTTATTGATGCTAATTCAGACTACTCGCATTTGCACAATTTTAATTGAATATTTTTACTGCTTTTTTTGTATATAACAAACGAGTTTTGTATTCCAAGGCCTAATCAGGCAAATGTACATTAAAAAAAATTGAACTTTCATTCCTATAAATGTTTAAGTCGTTAAAAACCCTAAATGAAACTGTTAGAAAATAACTTGTTACACTTTGTTTGTTTTATATCAATTGAATGTGTGTAAAAAATGTAACAAAATTCTTATCAATTTTCGACGTTAATGTCACCAATTAATCAAGCTAAACGACAAATTTTACGTCGCAAATCGTCACAAAAAAGAATAGCTTGGAAGAATAACAACAGCAAAAACACAACAAAAACATAAGCTGCAAACAAATGATAAGCACAAAGCAAAATAAACAAAACAGCATTACAAGAAGCAAAGCAAACAACAATAATTCTACCGGTTTTCTTAGCGTCAATTAAACCTAATTAGCTGAACGGTGCCACCATTTGAAGCACACTTGAACAGAATTATAATTCGGCAAGACGTAGCATAAAGATATGTTAATATTGCTTAATGTGCTCAACGACGACGCAATAATTAAAAATAATATGATGACGTCACATTCGAGAGCCATATGTGCGAGCAAGCGAGCGAGCAAACGAGCGAGAAAAACGGTGAAGCGTTCAAAATTTTTGACGACGGTCTGTGTCATATTTTAAATTTTAATGCCATCGCCTTTGCACCGACTTAAATGCCAAGAGCATGTGAGAAAGAGAGCGAGAGAGACGCTGCAAGCTGCATGCTTTATTCTCTATTTTATATTCTCTATTTTATATTCTCTATTTTATATTCTCTATTCTTTGTTTTACATCTGTGCACATGCTGTATATGGTTGCATGCATGTGTGTGTTTGAAGATTGTGTTTGTAAAAAAAATATTTTGCCGGCTATAAAAATATTTTCGGCCGCTAAAACAACAAATACGCCATTAAAAAAAAATTTTACAGATAGTGAAAGAATGATAGAGAGAGCGGGACAGAGAGAATGCGTTATGAAGAGTGCATTCCCTCAATATGTGGAATAACTGTTCTTGTAGTCAGTGTTGTTGTGCTGATTATTTATTGTTATTGCTGCTGGTATCCCCTAGGAATATGAAGCAGGTTGGCAACACTAACCAAGAACTACGACCAGTCAGCCAGCATGTCAATAAATGTTTAAATTCACGTTGGGCTTTGAATGACCACTTGAGTGGGTGGCTTGGTGTGTTGTGGGGATGGGCGTTGGTGGGTGACTATTTCATAAATTGTGTCTCTAATTAAACTGAAGTCAATAATTGAGTGTAATGACAGCGAAAAAGAGATACGAAAAATGTGCAATAAAAGAAATAAACATTACAAATACAAGGTCAACGTTAAATACAGCCATAATTAAAGCCATCATTGCATTACATTAAGCACATGTATTTTCCGATCGAACTTCTTTTTTGAGAATATTTCAGCAGTCTTTTACTTTGTGGCATTTGCATTTTGTGCTATCCTCAGTTTAGAGGAGTGCGTACATTAACCCGAAATCTAAATCGAAAATTTTCATATGCACACATGCTTACACACAAGTTTGCACACTGTTTACACACATGCTTACATTCACATGTGTAAATATTTTGTGCTTTGGCATTGATTTCGTTAAATTTGCTTTGTGTTGTTTTCTATTTGTGGCTCTCGCTTAGCTGCGCAACTAATACAATAGCAGTGGCGTTTTTAGTAGTTCAAACACAAACAAAAACAAGAACGAAAAAGAAAGCAGCAACAAATAAATGGCTCACCAAAGCAACAGCAGTGAACGTTGGCAGAGCATTGCCACCATTTGAACATGTGAGCGTGTTACTCATGACCGTTCAGAGAAATAGAGACAGAGAGAGAGAGAGCGAGAGCGAGTGTGCGAGCTTGCTCAATAACTTGCTAGTTATTAGTGTTGTTGTTTCTTTATGGCCATCGACTGAGACGCTAACTGAGACGTCGACAGAGACGGCGACTCTTAATTTCGTCGATGATGACGTGTGCGAGGTTTTCGAGCGACCGGCCAACGCGCCGCAAGTTACAGTAATTTCTCAACAGTCAGAGCGAGCGGACGTACAATCGCAGTAGACTTGGATATACCACACAAATAAAAAAAATACACACAAAAAAGCAGCTGAAAATATTTAAGCACTTGTGTACTTAAAACGTTCCTCAATTAATAATTAATAATTTTAAAATAAAAAAGTAAAAAAAAACACAGAATGTCTGGACGCCGCGTTACTTTAAGCACACGCGTTTCTCGCGCTTCAACATCGACGCCTGTTGGTGGCATCTCGGGTGGAATTGGTGGTGCCACCAGCCCCACTAGCCCTACGCGCACAACCCGCATCCAGGAGAAGGAGGAGCTGCAGCATCTGAATGATCGTCTCGCCTGCTACATCGATCGCATGCGCCACCTGGAGAACGAGAACGGCAGACTCACACAGGAGTTACACCTGGCACAGGACACCGTCAACCGTGAAACGTCCAATGTGAAGGCTGTCTACGAAAGGGAGTTGGCGGCGGCACGCAAACTGCTCGATGAGACGGCCAAGGATAAGGCCAAGCTCGAGATCGATATTAAGCGCTTGTGGGAGGAGAATGAAGATTTAAAACAAAGGTAAAAAAAACATCAAACAGAAAAGAATGAAAGAAAAAATAACAAAAACAACAAACCCAAAGAAAAAGCACTCGCAGTGATGTCATATCTGTGAGAGAGCAAACGAGAGAGAGCGACTTTGAGCTTGCTGATGTCATGCTGCAGTCGGCAGCGCACATGGCACGCTCTCTTTGTCTCTCTCATTCTCTCTTTCTGCAGCACACACTGTCTTTTCGTCTTTGTTTGCTTTTGTTTATTTTTTGAATGTGCGAAACAGAAATAACATTTCAAACAACAACAACCAAAGACGTCAAATATTAATCATGAGAGCTCATTTTTAAAAAATTTCACATAATTGCGACGATATAATCGTTCGCTCTCGCTCTCTCTTTCTGTCCATCTGTCTTACGCGCTCTTGCGTTAATAGGCAAGGCAGACGACACAAAATATGCGCCGTATACGTAATGCCTAAACATAAATCGAAACCCTTCCAAGGTTGGCATTAAACAAAAGCGAACACATTTTTGGTATACCTAAATATATTATGTATATATTATTTTTTACATCATTTACTAACTATGATGTCATTTCAAACCGCTTTGTTATTGCTTGTTTATGTATACTTTCTGTTTGTAACGCCGCCAAAGTGTAATACCAGGTTTTGAGTTGGACAAACGGAAGTTCGTTTTTCGGACGCACCCTCTCCCATCTCTATGATGTCAACAATATTTAAGCTTTACTCTTATCAACACAGGAAATCTTTATTTTGCGTGCTTAACTGTGCTCAGCGAATTAACTCATGGCAGTTGGAGGGCTCTATTTGTTTGTATGGTTTTAGGCCAGAGCTCAATAGCTTGCTGGCCATAATGACCAGATGGTTTTTATTTATGCTTCCTCTTCGTTAAAAGAGTTCCGTGGGCGTTGTGGTAAGTTCAAAGCAACAGCTACGATCAATCGATAAAAATGTTGACTTACTAAAAAGAAATCTTATACAAATGAAGAATTTTTATTTAGAAAATAATCACAAAAATCATCAAAAGCTTATGTTGAAAGTATGGCAATCCCTACAGCTAATTATACCAACAAGCTAAAATAAAAGTTCATTTTTCACACTTTGTATTTTCACCAGCAACCCCAAAAAGTTCTATCGTCAATTAACCCACTTGCCTTGCCTGATGTCAAAATTGGGAGTAAACAAAAAAAACCAATACACTTTCTTAAATTAGGTCGCTTGGTAGCATTTTTATTTATGTGGCCCTGTCATGGAAAGCAGAGGAGGAGGGTCTGTCGGAGGGTGGTAAATTGGAACTTGGGGGTATATATTGTGGACTCACACGCATGCCACAGCAGTGAGAATAACCTTGGGATTGCCCCCTATTTATATTTCTGTCGTTGATTAGTTTCAACAAATTATTGTTTATTTGTGGAAAATTCAGTGAAAATGGCATTGAAATCGGGCCATTAGCTTTGTATAAATATTTATTTATTTAAGGCGCAGAAAAACTATACAACTATTGCGCCGACCTTGCGTGCACAAATAAAGTAACGTAGCATAATAATAACTATTCATTTTGTTTATAGACTTAAAATAAATATAAATACTGTACTTTTCTGTTTTTTTTTTGCTAAATTTAGCAAACACACAAAAACAAAAAACGTGCAAACCACGAGAGTCGTTCAGAACGACATTTTTTTTTTATAGCTTAGTGGAAGTTTTTTTTAGGCACATAAACAAGTTTGTTTCTAGCCAAATTGAAAAGAGACAACAAAAAAAAACGATTGACATCGCATGGAACATAAATTAGACGCGTGAGAGGGAAAGAGAGAGGGAATGTGGAAAGAATGTTGATGGGTAGAAAATAGGCAAACTAATTTATGCTAATGGCATCTGACGACTTCAAGACAGGCACGCAACGGAAAGAAGAAAAATAAACGATGAATAATTCATAAGATCAAACAAAAAGCAAAAGAGCGAGGCGCAGAGAAAGAGAAACAGTTGTGACGTCACCAACAGTTTGTTGCCCATGTCAAGTGATAAGCAAACATGTATTAACAACATTCCAAACACATTTGAATTTCATTCACAGACTCGACAAGAAAACTAAAGAAGCCACCGTGGCGGAGAACAATGCACGCCTCTATGAATCTCGATACAGCGAAGTGAATGGCAAATATAATCAGGCACTCGCCGATCGCAAGCGGGCTGACGATCAGGCCAAGGAGCTGGGCATCGAGAATGAGCGACTGCGTCGCCAGCTGGAGGATCTGCGCAAGCAGCTCGAGGCAGAGACATTGGCACGCGTCGATCTGGAGAACCAGAACCAGAGTCTGCGCGAGGAGCTCGCCTTCAAGGACAACTTGCACTCACAGGAGCTGACAGAGACGCGTTCGCGTCGCCAGATCGAGATCAGTGAGATCGATGGTCGTCTGTCCAAGCAGTACGAGGCCAAGTTGCAGCAATCGCTGCAGGAGCTCCGCGATCAGTACGAGGGACAAATGCGCGCCAATCGCGAGGAGATCGAGAGCCTGTACGACAATGAAATACAGAATCTTAAGGCAGCTGCCGCTCGTGCCGCACAAGGTTCGTTGCATGCCAGCGAGGAGGTTCGTCTCATGCGCACAAAGATCGATGGACTGCACAACAAATGCCAGGAGCTGGAGAACACCAATGCTGTTTTAAATGTGAGTAGCAGGCTTGGTCTTATTGGGGAACTTTTCGAGCTAATCTTTGACTCTGTTTTTTTTTTGTTGCTAGGCACGCATCCGCGATCTGGAGAACCAGTTGGACGCGGAACGTCAGCGTCATAATCAGTATATTGCCTCTTTGGAGGCGGATCTGCAGCGCATGCGTGATGAGATGGCGCTGCAGCTGCAAGAGTACCAGGATCTGATGGACACCAAGGTGTCGCTGGATCTGGAATTGGCTGCTTACGACAAGATGCTGCGCGGCGAGGAGGGTCGCTTGAACATTACCTCACCGGGTCGCGGTGCCGATTCGGGCATCTCCAGCAATGGCACCCACTTGAGCGCCAGTGGCGGTTCCCGCTCTGGTCGTGTTACGCCCAGCGGACGCCGCTCGGCCACACCCGGCATATCCGGTTCGAATGCCGTGAAGCGTCGTCGCACCGTCATCGATGAGAGCGAGGATCGGACACAGTCCGATTACTCGGTGAGTGCGGCCGCCAAGGGCGAACTGGAGATCATCGAGGCAGACACCGAGGGACGCTTCATCAAGCTGCACAACAAGGGCACCGAGGAGATCAATCTCACTGGCTGGCAATTGACACGCATTGCCGGCGATGAGGAGCTCGCCTTCAAGTTCTCGCGCGGCTCAAAGGTGCTGGGCGGTGCGTCGGCAACCATTTGGTCTGTGGATGCGGGCACCGCTCATGATCCACCTACAAATTTGGTCATGAAGAAGAAATGGCCGGTGGCAAACTCAATGCGATCGGTGCTGACCAATGCCGACAAAGAGGTGAGAGTCTTGTCGATATACAACACATGCGGCACTTGTGACATCTGCCGGCACTGCAAGCATCTCGAGTTTGTGCTCGACCAGTACGCAATACCATGAATTTTCCCATACCCAAATGTAATTGATACTAATTGTAATCCTTTTTTTTGTGTTCCAGGATGTTGCCAGCTACGACCGTGTCCGTGATAACGTTTCCAGTCATGTCTCGCGGCATCGCAGCAGTGGAACAGCCGGTAGCGGTTTTACCCTCGGTTCCGGAGCTGGCTCCACTGGAGTAAGAAGCCTCTTCTCACTGCTCTTCTAAGGACACACACAAATACACCCACAGAAGACTCAAGCACCCAATAGAATAAGACGGTTCTTGTTTAGATGTTGAAAGCGTAGCTCGCACTTGCAACACCCACATTCACACATCAAATTGTGCTTTTTTGATGCATATCACACTTAATTGCAATTTAATAAATGTACAACAACAACAAAAACTACAAGAAACTATTTACGTATCTACGTATATGTTCAATATATGCTTAAGACACTGTTTAAAACTTATTTTTTGTATAATTTTTAAATGCATTTGATAAAAATAAAATAAATGTTTGAAAAAAAATAAATAAATGAAGAGACGAGAAGAGAAAAGAAAAGAAACTTAATTCAAATAAAATACCAACAGCGCAGGACATGTCCAAAATTCAATTAATGGCTCAGCGAAGCAGTTGGCCAAGTTTGCCCAGCAAACTTTTCGCTCAGAACCCCCAAGGAAAATCAGCTTAACGCGCACTTGCCAAGATTTGCACAGAAATCTTCGCCGCTTGGCTGCTGCTGTCGCGGCATTTACCACCCCTCCCCCCCCCCCCTCCTTATGACGTCCCTCTGCCCCACATCGCCGGCTGTAGTTCAAAGAAAATGGACAGTAAGCAGGTGAAATTAACTACCACAAGCAGCTACCTAGAATAAAATAAAAAGAACGGATTCGAGGATGGCTTGCACCGTACGAAAAGCGTAGACGAATTTGGGTCAAGAAGCTTAGGCCAAATAAAACGGAATTTGCACTTGATAAACTGTTAATGCTTTTGTGTGTGTGTTGAAAGAACGCAGCCAACTCGAGTGGCCAACAGGAAAATTTTTATTGGTTGATTGTCAGCTAATTTATACAAATTATTATTTCAACACAAAATACGCAAAAAACATTTATGTTTTTTAAAAAGTACAGTCGCTGAAAAAAAACTTTGTTCGATTTCACTAAATTCAATGTGGAAATCAGCAGAATAATAAAGTTGCTCATTTAAATTTGATTTTAAATTATTTTTAAATTTCTGTTCATTTAGAACAGAAACATTTATATATAAATAAATAAATTTCGCATTGAGTTCGTGCCCGCAATAAACTTAAAAATATATATTGTATATTTTGTTTAATTTTGTTGTTATGCAAATGAGTTCTATTATTGAATAAGCTGACAAAAGTAGCCAATTTAAATTTAATAATGACGACGAGTTGAAAAACAAAATAGACAAATAAAACAAATTATTTGTTGAATCTGTTGTTAGGCCAAAAAAAACAACTTAAAGCTCGTTTCGATTTTAGTTAATAAACATTTAATTAAAATTGCAATTATTAGTCAATAAAATGTGAAGACTTAATTAAATGCATCATAAATCAAGGAGAATTTTTATTTAATAAATTTAATATTGAAATGAGCTTGTGAATTAATTAATTGTATTATCTATACAATTCCCCAGTCAAGTTTAAAATATTAAAATATTTTTTTTGATTTAATTTGTATTGAATATTTTTTTTCTAGCAGTGTAGCCGATGCCTTAGCAGCTACTAAGATAACTTAGCGGCGCTTGAGTAAGCGCACGATTCAATAGAATGAATGAATGGACAGACAGCTGGACAACGTATAAAGAAAGATAGAAAGAGAGAGAGAGTGAGAGAGAGAGAGAGAGAGAGAGAGTAAAAGAGAGATAGGAGTGTTGTAGAAAAGTAGGTGGACAGCCACTGAGGCGTTCAACTTCAAAGTAGTTGCAGGAAAAGTTCTTGCTTGTCGCACGTTTGCATGCGCATAATAGGATTAGTCCAAATAATAAGTTGTTGCAGTTGTGCAGGTGTCTATATAGACACACATATATATATTTATATATACATATAAATATATATATAGATTTTGCACACAGTGTTTTGCGTTGCTTTGAAATGGAAATCTCGCTGACACACTAAAGTTAAGCGTGTGTGAGTTTGTGTGTGTGCGTGCCTGAGTGTGTCTGCGAGAGAGCAAACTGAAAAACGAGGAGAAACGCAAAACTCATGTGAACTTTTCGACAGCTGCCCAAAAGTATGCAACATATTTTTGTGCAAGCCAACCCAAAACTGCAGCCTGACTGCACTGGGCGTTGGCCATAAACAAAATAGGCAACAAAAAAAAAAACTACAAATACAAAAACAGCAGAAGCAGCAGCAGCAATAGCACTTCTAGTTTCCGTCAAGAGTTCGTATCTGGAGATGCTTTCGAGTGCGTAGTAATCTTCGGCTTATTGTGGTTTGCTGACCAGTTTCGAACTTTGGCATCGGCCCACGTTCAACTGGCCTGGTGACTGTGTGCAACTTAAGTGCAAGCCACACGCTTATCGGTCACAACCAAATACCAAAAACACACACACGCGTACACACACACTACACACACACTGCACACTCCAACTCAATAGCGACTTTTAGGCTTAGGCAAAGATTTTGTGCCATGGTGGACAAGGATAACTTAGTTGGTAAGTGGACTTTGAGTGACCTCTTTGTGGCGGCTTCTACACTACGTATACACACACACACACACACATATATATATATATGTATATGTGTGTGCGTGCGTGTGTGTGTCAGGGGTTATTGTGTATTCAGCTTTTGTTACGGCCAAAAGTTCAGCACACAATAAAATTATGCAAATCTACAGATCAGCCGCATAAAATGGAAAACCATCGGATTGGGTCAAGGCATTTATAGGAAAGTTTTCTGTTGCGGTTTTGAACCCATCGGCATTTGTCGCACTTTTCTAAATATTGTAATTATAATATCTAATTCAGCAAAATGCTCCATTTCATTTGGGACAGACATTTTGAACATGCAAATTGATTTTCAAAGTTTGGTTCATAATCCTTGTTAGACAATTTGTTTCACATATTTTGGGAACTAATAAATTAACAACTAGCTTAACAATTTGAAATATGTTTAATTTTCTGTGATGTATAAAGTTTTCTCATAAAAATAAACGATTAACTCTAAGAGGAAAACTTGTCAGCCACAGAGTGGCCATAAATTTCAAAATTTCAAAAATAAATTTAGAAAATAATTTAATTAACGCTTGTTTTATGTGTTTTTAGAAAGCTCCACTAAAATTCGCTAACTTAATTCGAATTGTCAGTGGGTCTTTAACGAAGGGCGCTGTTTTATCCAAAACCATATTACAAGGACAACTGGTAAAGGATGTGTTGCTGTCGTCTATGGTTGTGTGTGTGTGTTTGTGGATGTGGACGCAAAAGTGTGTATGTAAGAGACCAAGATCCCAAATAACTCCTTAATTTGTTTTTTCATCCAGATGTTTGGGGCAACCACTCAAAGCGACCCAAGTCTGCTGCAACCCTTTTTGGCCACCTTTTCTGTATTGAGTGTTGTTCTTGCTGTTTGTTTAGACCACAGTTGTTGTTGTTGTTAGTTTATTGACTTTGGCTGAGAGACAGAGAGAGAGAGAGAAATAGACAGAGAGAAAAGTTGAACCCAAACAGATACCAAAATTTGTTGCCAGTTGCGGTTCAACACGCTCACTCGAAAAAAAAAACAGAAAAAAAGAGTTGAACATTTGGATTTGGATACGGATGCTGATTGGGAAATTGGGTATAGGAAACGGTGCCGTCTGTTAAAAAACAGCATCAGATTCGGGCAGCCAAAAATTATTTGCCACTCTCATATTTTCATATTTTTGGGGCACGACAGAATGTTTGTGCCTAAATCAATTTGTTGCATGAATGAGTCTTAAGCCGGTCACACTTTTTTTTCTAATCCCCCCCCCAGACAGACAGACAGGCAGACAGGCAGCGTGTGTGTGTGGATGTGTGTGTGAGTGTGTGTCTGGGTTAAGCTATTAGACTAAAAGGTTATCAGGCAGGAACAGAATGGCGGGTGGAAAGGTTCTTCAGGAAGGAGGAAGCGCCCGCCAGCTGTCTGTCGACGTGATTTGCGTGACAAAAGGATGCTGCCTGAAGTGGTGCCAAGTTGGAGAGTGGATTTTGCACTTTGATATGCGTTTTATTAATAAAACAAATTGCCAGGGCATACGACTATAATTTTAGCTCACTCTGTTTTCAGCCATCATGCATAAATTGAGTTTATGTTCATTTGGTTGACGCTCGCCGAGGAGGACGTGACGACTCACCAGACGGATACTCTCTGGGCAGAGTGCCAAGCCGCTGGCAACAAGCATCAAGGATCAGGCCGCAGCAGGCAGTAGGTGGCATGCACCACACGTCAACTATTTTTCAACAAATATGCGCAAAACTTTCTTCTCTATTTTTTTTTATTTGCATATTAAAGCCACAGACAGGAGCAGAGCAAAGCTGAAGGGATTCGTTGGTAAAAGTGGGTGCAGGCGCAAGCTGACCATAAGCTGACACAGGCTGCATTTTTTGGCATATGCAAAAGAGGGCTCTCGCAATACGTGCTGCACGTGCCACACACATACACACACACACACACTTATATATATATATATGTGCAACAACAACAATAAAATGATGGGCGAAGCGTGACCATTTTTCCCAATACGAAAATGCCACAAATCTTATTTTAATCGCGACACATAAATCAAAAGGTGCATGTTGCTGCACATAGGTGCCACAAAAAGTGTTGCATGCTCTCAAGCATTAGCTGTAGATGTAGCTATAGTTGCATTTGACATAATGGCCACGAAAACCATTTATGAAACAATTTCTTCTTTCAACTCGATATATTTTTCAACATGCAAACCTTAAATGGAAAAAGCTGACAAATTTGTTTGTTATTTGCATTGGTAAACAAAACAGCAATTTTCATTTGTCATATTTTAAATTCTGACTTTCTTTTCAACTGCTAAAATTTGTTGAAAGTTTCGCCAATTATTTATTAAATGCAAACACTCTTTTGTGAAGAGAAAAATATTGGAAATAAATTCGCATAAAATCAAAAGTGATTAAGTTAAAACTCATTGAAATAAAATATGCAAAAGGGTAATTGGAAATGAACACTTTTAAATGAGCTTTGGCCAGAGCAAAGTGTTATCCCAATTAAGCAGTTTATGGTCGTTAAAGCCATTGTTCTTAAATCTGTTATGCAAAAACCAATTAAAGCACAGTTAATAAAAGACAAGGCA
Source organism: Drosophila demipolita (assembly GCA_035042405.1). Taxonomy (NCBI): domain Eukaryota; kingdom Metazoa; phylum Arthropoda; class Insecta; order Diptera; family Drosophilidae; genus Drosophila; species Drosophila demipolita. The sequence continues at coordinate 1,994,210 of JAWNLI010000025.1, forward strand.
ATAACAAGTGGGGGAAAATTGGTTTGGAAGTGGGCTGAATCCTAAGCCGGATTCGCTGCAATATGCTAAGAATAATAATAATGTAGTGAAAATAAGTTTAACAGCAGAAACCATAAATCAGAGCTGAACACCTGCTGCTGTTGGCAACACGAGAGAGAGAGAGAGAGAGAGAGAGAGAGATGGAGAGATGATCTTGCAGTTGACATGTTAACAATACGCTTAACGCATCTGGTGCGTGTTTTGGCCAGTTTTTGGGGATTATTCAATTGTTGGCGAATCGCCTGAGCTGGTCACGTTGCCTGGCAAATATTTCCTTTTCATTTGGTTAACACAGCTACAAACACAACACACACACACACACACACACACACACACGGTAACTGTAAATTGATTATTGCTGGCCAAGAGAGAGAGCAAAAAAAAAATATGAAGAAAAATGCGAAACTTAAACCCACAAAAGCCATACACCACATGCAGCACACAATCTCCATGCTCTGCAGAGCAAAGAAGTTTTTGTGATAAAAGCGACCTCATCCACATCCACATTCGCATCCTCATCCTCATCCACACCCAGGTCGTCGACGGTTAATGTGTCTGTCAGTGCAAAAAGATTCGCAACATTCGCGACCCAGCAGAGTCACGGCTACAGTTTCTGCGATGATTACACAAAATTGAATGCTCCACACACACACACACACACACACACACACACACTTTGGGATGTAAATATCTGGGTGTGTGTGTGTGTGTGTCAATTTGAGTGTTGAAAAGTGGTCTCCACTGTCAGCGGTTTGGTTTGGTTTGCGTTTTTGGTTTGCTTCTCGGCTTCATCATCAACGTCGTCGCTTGTCCCGTTACATTGTATACAAAACAACTATGAAACTGTGTGTGTGTGTGTGTGTATTATTTATACGAGTCGTCGTCGTCTCGTCTCTGTATTCAACATGATCATCATGGCATCGCATCCAGGCAAAGCCCTCTAAATCCGTTTCATTTTCGTCTTATTTTTTCTCCTTTTCTGTTGTTGTCGATGCCGCATATTGGGCGGCGGCACCATTTGCCTAACGTGCCACATTCAAATTCAATAGTCGCCAGTCGCTGCCAGACGAAGATAAACCAGTTTCCTTCCCCAAAATGTTGCTCAAAGTGAATGACTAATGTGGCCACTAAACGAACCGTTAATAGTTGGCCCCAAGTAGCTGGCAGCACTTTTAGGACATGGCTCAGAATGTAAATTTTCAATAGATGTGCAAAGATGACGAAAAGTTAATTAATTTTTAAAAGCAATGCTTTAACATTCAGTTGAATACAGAATTTTCATCTAAAAATTCTGTGTGGAAATTCTGTATAAAAAAAAAACTATTAGCGGATGGTTCCAAGTTTACCAAATTCCAAATTAAAAATTGGAATACAGCTCTTTAATTTTTTGGCTTGATTTTAAGTAACGATTTCTTATCTAGAAAAATACTGCACATCAATTTAATAACTTATTTTATCGAGAGAAAAAATGTATGCTGGGAAGAAAGTATCGAAATTTACTTTTCTTTTGCTAAAAGCTCCAACAATTTTTAATTTAAAAAGATAAACTTTTGCCAATGTGTCCACAGAGCACGTCAACTTTAAAGAAACCCAACTCGATGTGAACTTTGACATAGTAAAAAACCCCAAAAAAAATTCCATACGTGTGCGTATTTATCGAAATAAGCAGCTGTCGACCGCAAAAACTTATCGAATATTCGCCTACTTCAAAAGTATTCGCAGCAAGTGCAAGTTCTTTGTTCGAGAGTTTTACTTGGCTTTTCTTCTTGGCCAACTTGGGCGCTGCTCGTCGATTAGAGAGTAAAACGCTGTGAAACACACACAAGAGCCGACTCTGTTGTGTGTGTGTGTGGAATGTCATGTCAATAAAACAAGTGTGCGAAAAACTTACCTCAAATGTTGTGAACACGATCTTCTCAATGGAGCCAAAGTAGCGTTCCCAGAGCACCTGTGTCTGTTGGCGCAGTGCAAAGATGCGTTCCGCTGAAATGGAGCGAACAATGTCTGGCACCTGTAATAAGAGAGAGAATTAGCATATATATATATATATATATTGTGTTTGTTAACATTGCGGATGTGGAATATTAGTTTAACGAGTGCTGCAACAGCAGCGCCAGCTGCAAATCCCAAGCATTAATTACAATGGCCCCAAAAACAACCTGATGCAGCAGCCGGCAGGTAACCAGGCAGGTTGGTAAGTAATTAGTTGGGGAATGCGCCCGCAGGATATACATAATAGTTAGGCAAGACACACACACCAAAACAACAGACGGAGAGAGGGGTGGACAGGGAATTCAATAAATGCGGCAGCTTAAAATTGTAACAATTCGAAGAGTGCAGCATGAGTGCTTCTAGTGCTCAAGTTTCCTGCTCAAGTTAACTTAATTAATTGCATTTCCTGCCAATAAACTACAAAAGCAAACATGCCAACGACGAAGTCGCAAGCTTGTCCTTCGCAGCACGGAAGCAGAGTGGAGCACGGCACAGGTTGGACAATGCAATTGGCAAACAATGCGACAAGACTTTGTCGCGACATGAAGACGACGAGAGAAGCGGAGACAGAGAATGGGAGAAAAGCAGGACATACTGAGGAACACCGGCAGCAGTCGTAGAACAGCAGCAAAAGGACATTGCGTGCAAACAAATGCCAAGAAGCGAGGACAAGACACACAGACAGACAGCGAATGGGACAGTTAAATGGATGTTTTTTAGTAGCCAGGTGAGCAGCCGGTACAGACCGGACAGGACCAGGCAGGACTTGGCCCTAAAGGCAATCTCAGCGTGCAACGCAACTATTCATTTGTCATGCATCGACGGCAAATGGCTGGCAATACGAGCCAATTATTATATTGAAAGTTATTGCATTCAATCTAAACAAGTTTGTCTATTTTTAATCAGTTTAATAATATTTGTTCAATTCGGGCTGCTTTATTTGACATCGAAAAATATTGCAGAGTGCGGAGAAAAAAAATATGTGTGTCGCACAGCTTTCGGGCACAGTAAATCATCAATAAATGACAGCGGCTCACGCCAGGAGGAGTCCAGGAGATAGGCAGAATTCCCAGTGCGGATGCGGGTTAGCCGGGGGAAAATAAAACAAAACTTTCAGGCACACATTTTTTTAAAAGCTTGCAACCCATTTTCATAGTTTATGATGAACAGAAAAACAAAAAAAAAAAAAAAATAAACTGATGTGCCAATTTCTATAAAGCAGCCATATCTATGTATGTATGTATGTATATATGGTTAAAGCCTCTGGTCAACTCACCTGCAGCAAGAGCCGTTCATCGGCCCAAATGGCGGCCTGTTTCCAATCGATTTTCGACTCAAATGGCAATACCCAGGCATTGGACAATAGCACCGGAATGCAGCCCGCTTGCAATGCTTCCAGAAATCTATGGAAATGAATATAAAAAGCAAAAACAATCGGCATAAAGTAAAAAATGCAAGATATGTTTGTATGTATATATATATCTGTATATGTATGTATGAGTGGAAACTAAATGGGCTGAAGCTGTAAAATGAAAATAGTTTTTTACTGGCTATTTTTTTTTTTTCTATTTTTTTTTTTTTTTTTAGCTTACCTGAAGGAGCCCAAGCGTCGTCCGCGTGGCACCAAACAAAACGTGGAATTCTGCAGCAGTGTCTCGTAGTCGTATCTGAAGCGGAAAAAAAAGAGGCGAGAAAAAGGTCAGCAAATAAATGGAGTGAGCCCGAGAACATCGGAGGACAGCAGAGGATGGAAATTAGTAAGAGCCATGGCAGAGCATAATGGCATTGTGAAGCAATTAATTGAACAATGGACCTGTCCTGCTTGATGGCGACTCCGCAGATGGCGACTGACAGCCTGGTTTGGCACCGGGGCGACTGATGGGTTTCCATAGCTGCCGAATGGCTGCCATCATTCAAATAATCAAGCGAATTTTAAGTAAGTTTTAAAGTTAGCAGCCACAACAAATAGACTTTCACTTCTACAAAATCAAAATGATAGTTTCAAGCGTATTTAAGCACCTCAAATTGGCTCATTGTTCTAACATAAATTGACTTAATTGGCTGCCAATTAAAAAGCTTTGGCTTTAATTGTTCATTTGCTTAAAGCAATAAATATGCAATTAAAGGTGATTTAGTTGTAGAACATACTAAGTGCCGCCTCCTGTGGCATATTAATATAAATATTAATCATTTGAGAGCCACTTGAGAGCTTCAAACTGTCGCTGCTCCTTAACCATTATGCTAATGGTTCGATTCCAAAATGTAATAGCCAGCATCAAAACAGCAAAGTTCTCAAACCACAAGGGCAACGTGGCGTATGCTTAATATTCATGAACACAACTCATACACACACACACACACACACACTCACATACATTTTCGTGCAGCACACACCCAAATTAAATTGAACAATTTAAGCATTGGAATACAAGTGCACAATACCGCAATCCGTGTTTGTTGCTGATTTAAGCTTTAATGACAAATCAAAGCAAGTAGGCTGCATACCAAGCATACGCCATGTGGCTCAAACATTTGTGCACATTCCAGCAGGTGCCTCTCCCCCCCCACTCACTCTCTCTCTCTTCTCGAAACAACTCCCCCCTCTAACAAGTTAAGTTGCGCGTAAAATTACATGTAGTGAGGCATGTTGGCACGCCCACAACGCCCAACGATTGAGAGCCAGTCCAACTCTGGTCAGCAATTTGAGCTGCTAACAATTTTCAAGCAAATTCAGCAGAAATCGTATTTAGAAAAGTGCAGTCACAGCGTATTCGCATTGCATTGACAATGGCAAACATTACATGGCCAGCAGCAGCAGCGGGGTGTGCGGGGGATGGCAATCAGCATCAGGGGTGGTACTCTCCAGTGGGGGGGGGGGGGTGAGGGGTTGAGTGTCTGTATTTTTGCCATAGGCATGGCTTATGAATATTCTTAAGTAAACAACATAAATTGCATGTTGCCTGTGTTTCGAGACCGTTGAAAAATTACATTTTCAAATGCATGGAAGAACATTGCCACCCAACCACCCCACCGACCAGTTGCCCCGTTGCCCGCCGTTGGCCAAAAAGTCATTTGTAAGCAGCAGACATTGGCCACAGCAACAGGAATGTGGAAACCCAACTGGTTAATACCGACAATGGAATGCCCTCCCTGGCTGCATGAATTTAGTATGTAGCAAAAGAGATTTATAAACGGGGCCACAAATATGCAACAAGGCAAGCAAAAAGTTTAAATTTATTAAATTACGCTTTTAAGTCATTAAACTAAACTTTAAATTTAGTTGAATTTCATCAAAAATAACATTAAATGTTTCGGCCAAGAAGAGAGTTAATAATTGGCCAGATTAAAGCGCAGCAGCTGAAAATCATTTCTTTCACATTCTTTGCTAATATGGCCAAACAATTTATTATCTGTAGTTAAGTTTATATTTAACTTATTCCATTTCTGTCTGTCTGAATAATATTTCATCTTTGCTGCTTTGGATTATGGATCATTTGAGCAAAAATTGCGTGCATTCGTTTTTGTTGGCTTTGCAAAAAAAAATATTAACATTTAACGTACTTGAGTTGGCCAAAAGCACGTGCTGCATTCGAATTTGCGGTGGTTTCGTTATTCCTGTTTTTATATTTCGTGTGCAAAATGAACAAATTTGCCAGCCTTGGTATGCATCACACGTATGTTGGCTGTGTGTTGTGTTATTTATTGGCGAGTGCCACGCCCTAACTGCCTACGTAATTAGTCAGTGATATGCCGCCTCCGTCTATATATGCATTTAGCTAAATGCACAGGTCACAGGTCACTGCACCCCGAACCCCATTTCCCATTTCCCATTTCCCCATTTCCCACTTCTCGTTTGGATATGTACTTGTTAGCTACTTGTTTAAGCAATTAAGAGTCGCTAACAGTGCATCCAGGCTATGTTTGTTGCAAGTTCTGATATTTTGTTGTTGTTGTTGTTGTTGTTGCTTTGTTGCTTGCCGTGCTTAACTTTAATTAAATGATTTTTAGCTATAGCAAGTTGAGCGAATAGTTTGGCTCAGCAGAGTTTCTCTGTTTAGCGCTGTTTCCCTTCACTCCGCTTAGCTTAGCCCGGTTCTGGCCATGTCCGAGCATCATGCGAGTGAAACTTTGTTCTTGTGGCCAAAGTTCGCTGCCCGGTTTAGTTGCTGCCCCAACGTGCCGCAGCCACTTCATTAGCCGATGAGGCGCCAAGGCGTCTATGAAGGCTGCAATTCGGTGTTAAATACACTTAAATCCTTTGAGCTGCAGCCGATGCACCTCTTAAAGGGAAAACTTTTTCCTTTCACTCATAAAATAGTTTAGATGAGCACATTAATTATCTATAGGCAATTTATCAGAGTGTTAACACAGAGTTTTCAAATACGTTAGTTGAGCTATTTAAGCTTAAAGTAAAGTTCAATTCAAAGTCTTTTAACCATTTTACATGCGACACTCACAATTTAACTAGAATTTCAATTATTGAACTAAAATAAATAACTTATTTAAGAGGGAATATTTTGTGTGTGAATTCTACATATTTTTATGAGAAAATATGTACATACATGTGAATAAATAAATATACCAATGTATACCCAAAGATGTATATATATGTATATATAAAGACATACATCTTGATGAGGGTAACTCAGTAAGGAAATAACATATTTTATTATGTATAAAATGACTTACAATGTCAGTTAAATTTGTATTTTATGGCTTTTCTCAGCATTTCTACTGGTGGCGCCTAAAAGTAGGCAACCAAAGTTAAATTACTTTTAGGCCTATTTTGAAGCTGAAGAATCCTCATTCGTTTTTCATTTTTATAATTTCTATAAGCATCTTATGCTTACCTTTAGAATATAATTATTCAACATGACGAATCTACAAACTTGGAAATTAATTATAATCAAAATACCATTTAAAATATTAGTTTTAACTTAAATTAATTGAGCATTTAACTGCACTTGACATGAAATTAACTATTTTGCGGTACCTGTTGCCCAGCACTGACCAACTATATCAGCTTAAATACATACGAACACACACACACACACACACATAAACACACTTACATGTCCAGTAATTAATTTGCCAACACTTTGCTTAATATTTCAATTCAATTTCCGAAAGCAGGCCACAACCAACACACAAACAAACACACACACACACACACAGAGCCCAAACACGAGTTGGGTTGATGTCAATTGCTTTACTTTACTTTATGCCAAGGCCAACAAAATTAACATAAGTAGTGGCAGCCAGCTAGAGCAACAGAAGTAGGAGCAGCTACAGCAACAGCTCTAAACCAATCTCCCCCAGTCGTTAGTCCAGTTTGTTCTGGTGGCTGCACAGCGGGCCCATAATTTAAGTGGTTTCCAGCTGTCAAAGGTTGCTCCTAGTCGGGCGTCAGGTATGATAATTTGCTTCCTCTTTCGCCTCAACTCTCGCTTTTGGCCATCTCTTTTTTGTTCGGCTGGAATGCAGCTTAGCTGAGTAAGTGAGTCAGTGAGCCAGTGACTGACAAAACGACCCCAGTTCCTATTTAAATGACTGACGACGAGCCCGGCTTACGTTATGATTTTAGTAGTGCAAAAAAGGACAAGTCCTTTTGTCCTCTGACAGCTCAGTCGTTATATTTTGGCAGAGAAAGAATCAAAAATGCAAACAAAAGCCAGTGAAAGATTTGCATTCTCCTACTTGACCGATTGCAAAATACGCTGTAACCAGTGAAAAATTAGCTCAGAAAATTCTTAATTTATTTTACGTTAGTTAATTCCTGCGCTTTTTGATCTCTAACGAAATATTACAGTCGAAAACGGGATTAAATAATCACTCAAAAATGCCATAACTCTGACAAAAATTATACAAAATATCAAACCAGGCATTTTTGATCTTTGTTTAACGCCTAGAATAATATACTACATTTAAATATGGAAATTATAGCTCAAAATTCATAATTCACGATTCATCAAAAAGTGCCTGAGGTGATGGTTCTATTTTTTCCAGAGTCATCGCTTTGTCAAAAATAATCCAACTAAAACCTTCTGTATCAAAGTATAATTAGTAAATAATACAAAGTAAAAGACAGACTAGCAGATACACTACAAAGTATCTCAGAATTCAGATTTACAGGTTATAAACAGTTTTATGGTATTTTAACAACAGTTGTAAAACCTGTGAAACGACGAATTCAAAATAAAGTGCTCTTGTTTTCAACAATTAAAAAACGAATGTAGACATTATGTACAGATTAAATGAATCAGAGACGTTAATGAAGCAACAATAATACAGGACAAACTATAAATTTAGTAAACGTGTTAAGCAGGTAAAAAGGTAAACAATAAAATTGCAATACACTTGGAATAGTAAACCATATCAAAGGCAACTTGTGTCAACTCACTTGGGAGCTCTTTGAATCAAAGATATCAGAGTTTCAATTCTAACAAACATTTTCAAAGAGTCAATGTTTTTTTTTTTTTTTTTTTTTTTTGTTGTTATTTTATGACGTGGGTATTGTGTGTGCTGCGTGTGAAACTTTGTATCGTATTTTGCTTTGTCATCGCTTTGGCTTTGTGCGTCAACCTGACACGCAAATTGCATGTCGGTTGGGCCATATTGAAACTGAAACGCGATCTGCTTCGACCTTAGGCCGAATGCTTGTCAGATGCAGCAGCAGCAGCAGCAGCAACCGCAGCATCAGAAACCATGCTGACAGCAGCGAATGCCAAATTAATTAAAACTGAAAAAAAAACAACAAACAACAAGAACATGTCAAGTAAAAACAAACGCAAACCTTAAAATCAGATTGAAACTTGCAGCTCGACGACTGGCAAAAGTTGCAACCGCTTCAAGTGATGAAAAATAAGTGAGTGGCAAGAAAATTTGAGAGGGACAACCCAAACCAACCCAACCCAACCCAATCCGAGCGAGCGAGCGAGCTGGCAAGCAATAGGAAATTACAATGAATTTCAATGAAAATTGCATTCTTAAAAAACAGCATTTGAAATAAAGACAATTTGGTTGTGCGTGGGGGCGGGGGCGGTAGGTGGGGCAAACTACATAAAAACAAACAAACAGCAATGACAAAAACACAAACACAAAGCATAAGAAAAAAGGAAGGCAGCCGACAGAATCGCAGCAAAAAGCAGCTGTAAAAGTTGCCATTGTTTGTGCACAGGCGAAGAAGGAGCAGCAGCAGCAGCAGAAGCAGCAGCAGAGGCAGCAGCAGAGGCAGCAGCAGAAGCAGCAGCAGAAGCAGTAGCAGCAGCAGCAGTAGAAGCAGCAGCAGAAGCAGCAGCAGCAGAAGTAGCAGCAGAAGCAGCAGCAGCAGCAGAAGCTGTGGCATTAAATATGGCGCATTAGTCAGAAGTGTAAAGCGCATGGAGGCAGCTACTCCCAATCCCCTCTATTTCTGTCTCTATCTCTCTCACTCTTTTCAGCTGTTGGTTCCCTTGTCGCCAGCTTGTGATAATGGCTCATGATGAATACAGCAGACCGCACTAAGACGAGGAGCAAGCCAAAGCTGAAACTAAAGACCAACCCAAGTCATTGAAATTCAGGGCACAGTGCGTGCCTGCAATGCAAGCGAGCTTGAAAGCCAACTTAAACTTTGTTAAAACAAATTCATTGGATAAGATCAGGCTGATACCCAGCAGTGTACAGCAAGACTCGCGAATGGCATATATATTTTCTTGATTCCTCTCTGCTTTTTACACGTATTAATTATATGCACAACATTTGTTTTTCATTTAGTTTTTAATTAGCAAAAACACATTCAAACTCAAAGCGAATAAGCATACTTCACAAAATATATAAATATATAATTCAAGAATTCATTTTAAGAAGAACAAAATATATTAAAGGATATTTTTTGTTTTAAATATACTTTAATAGATTTTATTTAAAGAAAAAAGCTTATTGCTACTCTTACCAAAAATGTAAAAAATTGAAAAAAAATTTACTTTTATACTGACGTATAAAGTAACATTTGCGTAAGGTGTAAACTTATATTGATCTCACTTTCTCCCTCACGCCCCTCTCTCTCTCTCTCTCTCTCTCTCTTTTGCTGTATCGCTCACTTTGGAGAAAACAGGACACTTAGTGAATGACCAGCAATTTCGAGGAACAGTTTACGGTCCCGCACAACACTACTCCACAAAGGAAAACAGAGACTGTAAAAAATGAAATTGGCTTTCAAAGAAATTGCAATGGGCCACTAGAACCGGAGCAAGCTGGCCAGTTACCTGGTCTGCCTGGTAAGTGTGTCGCCTTTAAAGTGATTTATGGCAAAATCTGAGATTAACGTATAAAATAGCGAACACTAGCAAGGGGTGTGTGTGTCTATATGTGTGTGTCTATTTGTGTGTGCAGTAGTTAAGGCGCAGATGCAAAGGAAACTGCCGCCAAAAGTTTGCCAGGCCTGGCCTCAGGTCTGGCCAGGCTCCTGCTGCTCCTTGTTGATAATAATGATAGTGTTGCGTACGAAAAATTTATTACTCTGCAAATTGCATTATGAAAAATGCATAAAATGCCAGACAACCAAGCGCAGGCTGAGGCTAGCCCGGTTGGCAGCAGTAATTATGTGAAATGCACATATATTTCAATAAAATTAAATGAAAGTCAAGTGAGTTGTGTGCTCTTAGTCTTTATACATCAAATCATAAACTATTGTCAAATGGCAAATTTATGACAAGCCATTTGTTGTTAAAAAAAAAATGCAATCAACTTTAAATTGCATATTCTTTTAGCAACTGCTGCTTATTCATTTTTTTAAACACACATTTTGCCATAGTCAGCCTTGTTAAGTTTCCACTTTTTAAGCAATTAACTCCATCAAATTTTATATATATATTTATATATATATATAATATACTCTGACAAGTTTAATAACAAACGATTTTTTTGGTTTGTGAATTTACTGAAATTAAAAACTTGGCAAATTGTTGGTTCAAATTAAAGACGCGCAAAATAAAATTGAAAAATTTGCTTGCATTGACCTTGTGGCATATTGCGTTTGTTTGTTTTTTTTTTTGGTTTTGTGGGGGTTTGGCTGTACACTCCTCTTACGTGCTGCAACATGTTGTCAGCGTATCTGACGTTGCCTTCTGCTTGTCATGCAACGTGTCGTATACGTAATGGCTGAGGAAACGTTTGCGATTCGCGGCGATGCGTTCAGTTTCGTTGCCTTCTGTCAAATTGTGTGCGAAAATAAAATGAGGCAAAAATAAATGAAGCAGAGACTCAACTTTACTCAAGGACGTTTCTAGTATTTTCATATTTCCTTTAAAGGCCAGCCAAAATAGTAGTAGAAACCTAAGATACTTGATTACAAACTGCACACACACACACACACACTGACATCATGTGCATGTGTATGTTGCATGGCTGCCACGCCCACTACACTTCACACCACTCCAAAGCGACAGACGCCTTTTTGCCATATCAGCTGTCGAAAAGGCAAAACCACAAAATGTCGCCAGTTTCAGTTATGTTGTCGCTGCCACATCAGTGATGTGTGTTGTTGCCATCAGCAGCAGCAACACCAACAGCAGCAGCAACCTCATCTTCAGCAATACGAAGGAGATCCCTTAACCAAACAGCAGATGCCAACATCATCGACACGGTGCTCTCGCGTGCCACATTTTTGTGACCAGCACAGAGCCTGGGGCGAACTGCATTGATTGTTGGAGCAGTTGGTTTGTGGTTGTGGCACTTGGCGACTTTCTGTTGCCATATGTTGCACGAGCAGCAGCGTTTAACAACGACGCCATAGGCTCATTATAGCCAACAACAACAATGACAACAAAAACACTGGCCAAAAACGGCGACTGCGACGCGACATCAAAACAACAAAATTTCATTAAAAGCAACTCAAGGTTTTTGAATGCAGTTGTTAAAGTTTTTCGTTTATTTTCCCTCTTTTTTGTTATATTTGCTGGCAGCAGCAGCAAAACTTTTTAATGGATTTTGCGATAATTTCGAGAAAAAAAAAAAAACACTGGAAAATCTTTGAAAGCTTTAGCGAACTTGAAATGCACTTATTTATTGATTATTTTTTTATAATATTTTTCCTAAGCTTCTGAGTGTTTGGCCATTTAAATTTACGTTATATATTTGTCATGTACTTTTTAAAAGCTAATAAAACTCATATTTTATTACATAAAATGCCCTAAGTAAATTTTAAAATAATTAAATCTTTCGCTTTTTACAGTAAATATAACTCAATGAATGAATATTAATTATTTAAACCAGAAATGGAATTTAGCATTTAATGTGTGCAAACCTGGTTTGGATTTGCATATTCACAGAGAATAAAATATTTTAAATACATTTAGTATTTTGAGAGTACTTTCAGAGCTGTAATAACTTGAATTACTTTATAGAAATCTCCTTTTACTTTACAAGTTAAAATTTAATATTCACCATAATCAAATACTTAAATTCATTTTTAGTATAAGCAAATAATATTAAATGCAACACATGTAAAAACCAGCTAATTTCTGCACTTTTCTAAACTCCCCATTGGTCAAGAAAAAAATCTTTTCCCATTTTTATGCCATTGTCATATTATAAGAGCAATAATTTTCCATGTCGGGGGAAGAGAGCTAAGTATGAATAGTTTTGCATATTAATACAAAGCAGGGTCGTCAAAAAGGCAGAAGTAACAGCAGCTGAGGATAAGATTCAGGAGCGAAAAAAAAGAATGTCTTAGCAAGGCTGCTCAGGTATTATGCAATTTGCTCGACATTTATAAATATGCGCAGCGTTTGACAGGTGCATTAACGAAGTTTCAGACACGGTCCCAGACAGAGGGCTTTCAGATAAAAAATGATGCGAGTAGGAAAGCAATTTGCTTGATTATGTTGAACAGTTGACGAACGGGCGGCGCCGGGGCGGGCGGCTGCTGTAGAAAACGTCGCCCCTCGCCCAACGGCCGAGTTGAGTCTGCCTCGCCAAGTGGCACACTTGGGGTGTGCAAACAGTATGGAAGGATGGGGCGCATAAATCGCTGACGCTTGACGCCAAGCAGATCTGTCGCATAAGTCATGTCAAATTACGTGCATCAGACAACGGGGCAGCAGGTAACAGCTAACAGAGCAGAGCAGACGGAGCAGAGCAGGGGGCGCAGAGCAGTCAAAGGTGAGTTGCAAGCGTCGCACTCGCTGCTGAAAAATGAATGAAAAATTACATTCAATTAAGAGCGAAACTTATATGATTTTTTCTCATATTTTCCAAACTTTGCCAAAGTACAAAATATTGACAAGAAATAAAAATTTATGAGCTTGACTGGGAAGTATGCCCAGCATTTATCACAAACTGATGCATTTTTTTTAGAAGAAATTCAATTTAATCAAAATATGCAAAATAATAGATAAAATGTAGTCATCGATTACATATTACTTTTGTCCAATAACTGTTTAGCCTCATTTTATTTAAGCACCTGGTATTGAAATACAATCCATTCAAAATGGATGATTTATTTTGTGAGCCATCAGCAGGAAATCAAAAAATAAAAAAAAACTCAATGCAAGTCAGTTGAAAAGTCAAATGAGGAAAAGTGAAGAAGGAAAGGCAAAATGTAGCCAAAATGTGAAAATGTCTTTTGCTGAGAAAGAAAGTCTCTTTCCTGACAAAGACAAAGATTCGCTGACACGATTCAATTGATTTCTTACAGTGTAAGTAATTGTGCAAGTAAGCTGAATATTTAATTAATAATAACATTACAATATCTACGTAAACTAGATGCTTTTTTTTCTTTAAAAATTTATTGATTGCTGTTTATTGTTTAAAGCTAATCAGGGTTTAAAGAGCGATCTTGAGAATTGAATGTCTATATTGATATAAATGTATAGCAGCCCTAAAAGTCAAGGCAAGTAGACCGATGTCTCTGCACAAGTGTCGTGCCATTTAAATGAGCTTGTCAACTTGGATTTTTGAACATTAATCACAGGAATTGCGACAGACAAAGAGAGATGGACTGTGACTGGGACTGGGATTGGGACTGTGACTGGGTCTGCAAATGTAACTGTGGCTGGGGTGTCTCAGTCTGTCCCACTGTCTGTAGCTAATGGCGGTCGATGGGGCAGATTTGGGGCAGGCGCGGCACATTTATAGTTAATGACAGCTACCAAAAAATAATATGTGGTTTGTGCAACAGCAACAACTCAACATTACAATTAATATTAATATTGTGATTGTTGTTTAGATTTGACTTACCTATCATATTCGCGATTATCCTCGTCACAGCGATTATCCTGCAGCTCGCGCCAACTCTTGCCATGCCGGCAGGTGGTCACCATAACCATGTCGCGACCATTGTGCAAATGGAAGAGCGAGTTGCGCGTCTCCGAGCCAATACCATGAACATAGCTGCAAAATGCCAGAAAAGAAAAAAAGTTAAAGTTAAAGTTGAAAAGAGGCACAAAAAGGCAAGGAATATATATATATATATAAGGATACATATCTTAGACTTATCGATGTGGCTCGTATACACAATGCTTGGGTCATATTAATCTGGCAGATTGCAGAACCCATAAAAGCGGTGTCAAAATCAATTGCAATAAAGCAGCTTCAAATGTGGCGAAAGAACCGAGGCTCCTTGGGGAACGATGGCGACCGACCAGCAAGGAGAGGCTGAGTTCAGCTTAAATCTGCGCTGCCCGGCCGCAAGCAGAGCAATTGAAACAAAAGATACTTACAACAATGGACAAAAGCGCACAGACACACACACACACAGACACACAGACACACACACACACAGCCACACACATGTACAGTTAACGTTTTCGAGTGTGTGGGCCAAAACAAAATGGCTGGCAGCTGCTTCAAGAAGCTAAAACAAAAAACAACAATCACATCGACTGCCACAGCAGCAGTGGAGCAGAAAAATACCTAAGGCAAAGCGAGTCGCCTAAGAAAATAGCAAAACTCACACATTGTTCTGTGGCTGTACACTCAGAGATAAATGCTACAACAAATTTAAAGGAATTATTATCAAAATTTAAATTTTGTGTTTAATTCACTCTTGTTAAGTCTTATGTTATATAAATAATATTTTATTTAATTTTAGCTTCATTTAAGCAGTGCAGTTGCTGGGCTACAAACTAAATCAAAATAATATTCTTCTCTATAGAAACGCAGCTGTTTTAAAATAACAACAAGCATAAATTGGAATTTTGGAATTACCATAAAATATGAATTAAATTGAAAACTTTGTGCGCTTGATGACTTTACACAAAAAAAAGAAGAGAAATGATCCATTGTTTTTCAATGTGTATGTGTCGGTGTGTCTGCGTGTGTGTGTGTTTGTATATGTGTGAACAATTTCCTTCTGCTTCGCTTGCAGTTGAGCAAATTTCATAGACAATGAAGTACGCGCCACAGCAGCAACAGCAGCAGCAACGCAACCGACCCCAGATTGGGCAACGCTGATTTCCGTTTGCCTACTGCTGCAGAAGTAGCAAGAGCAGCTGGAGCAGCAGGAGCAGCTGGAGCAGCAGGAGCAATAGCAGTAGTAGTCAACAGTCAGCAGAACAAAGCCAGGCACACACACATTGCTAGCTCACTTTTAGATTGCTGACTGTTTCCTTTCCTTTTTTTTTTTTGGGAGTGTAGGCTTTAAGTGAGCGCAAGCCATAAGTTATTTGATTTAATCAGCGTATCATCGTGGTTAGCTATGGATTTGAAGTGAAACAAATGTGATTTTCTTAGAGAAAGTTGCAAAAAATTGTATCATCATTCGCAATTTTGGCACATTTCTGCGATTTACTTTGGAATTCAAAAGAAAATGTTTGCAAAGTTGACCAAAGAATTTTCGGTTAATGAAACCTTAATTTCTTAAATAAACTCATTGTAAATGGCCAATTCACCGTAAAGTGAAACCGATTTCAATTGTTGCACGCTTTTACAAATTGTATCGCATTTAAGCAAAAAGTAAATCAAATTTGCATTTCTAAATTGTCGAAAAATTGTAAAGATATAAAAGCTAAAGAGCCTTACAAAATATATAAAAATTTCTTGCTAATAATACAACCAAAATGTCAATTTCAGGTGTCAATTAATTTGCATAAGCAAAACTGATTGAATGCCCATAAAGTAGCGGCTCTCAGCAGCTCTGCCTCCTATTTAATGCCACAACGTTTTTACTGGACAACGGCGATTTCGCGCAGTGTAAATTAATTTGGCACGCAGATGCGACAGTCAGCGGGCCAGAGCCCTGACGTTGACAACATTAGTATAAATTAAACGCATAGGCTCACATTACATGGACCCCCATACAGAGACAATGTGGATAAATAACAAATGCTTTTAGCGGCAAACAAGAAGCCAGCATTTTGCCTGCTCAAATGTTATTTATGCCCCACCCAACGCCCACCAAATGGGTCAATTAAACATTGATTGAGCCCACCGTTGTTCGGCCATCAGCAATTGAAATAATAATAAAGGACAAAAAAATAAACCAGAATTGTCGTCCTCAACTGTCCCCAGCTGTCCTCGCCAAAACAAAGTGCAATAACCAGGCGTACAATGAACTAACTTTTTGGGTCGTACAACTATATATATATATACACTAGCCGTTGTGCTCAGCCGCACGCGCTGACCACTAATCCAAACATAATCCAAAATAATTGACTATTGCCCAGCGAGGAGTCCGAGCGGGATGCGGATCAGCAATGCGACGCTTTTGCAGCGCAACTCTGAATAATTTATGCGCGCATTAAATGTGTTTTAAAAGTGAGGGTGTTCCGCTGTGTGTGTGTGTGTGTGTGTGTGTATGTGTGTGTCTGTGTGTATGTGTGTGTCTGTGTGTATGTGTGTGTATCTATATGTGTTTGCGTTGTAGGTCGCTGCAAAGTAATGTGCGAGGGTTGCCGCCTGCAAAATGGACATCTTTACAGACTTTGAATTTATGCTACATTAAACTATAATCAACATTTAATAGTTAACAACTTTAAAAAGATATATAAACAGTAAACTCAGATTGCTAAAAATTTATTTGTAATAAGAGAACAAATTAATAAATTCAAATGACTTTTTTAATACTGAACTTTAGCAATATTGGAAACTATTAAAGTTTTAAGATATTTTTAAGTAACACAATAAAAGACAAACGATCGAACAAAAGATCGCTCAAATATATATAACATGGAATATATTAAATCTTATTTAAACTTGAAAATGGATTTCACATTTTTTGCCTTGTCTGGAGCCCTCGCACAACCATTTAAAGTATTCCTTTGGGTGTGGAATATGCTTTGGCTTTGGCGTTGGCTTTGGTCAAGCTGACAAGCAAATGTGGCATGAATATTGCCACTGCTGCCTCTGCTGCTGCCTCTGCTGCTGCCTCTGCTGCTGCCTCTCCTGCTGCTGCCTCTCCTGCTGCTGCCTCTCCTGCTGCTGCCTCTCCTGCTGCTGCCTCTCCTGCTGCTGCCTCTGCTGCTGCTGCCTCTCCTGCTGCTACTGGAGCATCCCGGCGTCTTGGGATACTTATGAAATAAATTTATGGGCTGCTGCTTCAATACATGCTTCCCTTTTAATGGAGCGCATTGTCCAATAGGCGGCCATTAGCCTCGAGTTATGCAGCAAGCAACTGCGACAACATCACAACAACGGGACAACAACAACTAGGCTGGGGCAGCTTATCTATGCAACTTCAAAGCTTTTGTAGCAGCGCCAACATGACAAACATGGATAAAAAAAAAAAAACTGCGGCGAGTATGCAATATCTTTGCCTCTATTTCTTTGTGTGTGCGTCTCTATGTATGCGTGTGTGTCTATGTGTGTGTGTGGGTGGTTGGGGAGAGGCATAAAGCAAAAATGGTGTCGTCAACGGCCGCACAATGCAGCTGCAACAGAGGCGCTCGAGGCTTTAAATCAGTAACGACGACAACTGCAACAACTGCAACAACAGCATCATGCAGCATGCAGCATGCAGCATCAGTTGCACACAGATACTGTGTGAAACAGGTAGTATTTTTACTTAACAAAATATACATAAGTAAATGTATTTTAAGTGCAGCACAACAACAACAACAACAATAACAATAAAATTCTTTGTAAAATGTGAAAATAAAAAAAATGATATTAAAAGCAAACAAAAGACAGCAGCAAAAGTTATATTTTTAAAAGCCGCACATGAAATACCCTTACCTGTCGAAGCAATATATAAATATCTGTTTATAAACACAGATATTTTTTTAAAGCGAAATTTGTTAATATATTTCGAAAATATATGTTTTAATATAACCCAAGATTAGAACACATTTTAATCGATAACTCCGAAAAAGGGAATTTAACAATTATAAAGTATAAACTAATTAACAGAAAGAGATTGCTTTTTACGCACTGATAAAATATCAATATTTTTTTGAGTATTCATGCAATAATTAATTCATTAAAATCTGAACCAATAAACATGCATTTGCATTGATTAAATATGCAATATTCATTGCAAGAAATTAATTTAAAAATAAAAACAATTCGTTAATTCGATAAAGAATTATTGTGACAAAATCAACATAATTTGAGTTACACAAATGAATATTTCTTATTCAGCAATAGTTTGTGGAAGTGCTGAAACTGCCCTCGCAACAACATTCTCGTTAAGCTATAGCAATAAACTGAATTAAACTGAAACCTGAAATGCAGTTGGACATCAGTTGATGCAGGGCAACGGCAAAACCCACTCTTCTCTCCCAATGGCCAATACGCGTAATCCCAATGGCAAACCCCAACGATCCGTATCAATCTGTGCTGCATGTTGCCTGCCAATATTGTCAATGTTATTGTATCTAATGCTTAGCCAGTGTGTATCTATGAGTGTGTGTGTGTGTAAGTGTGTGTGTGTTACAACGAGTAGTGAGTTAAGGGCAATATCTAACCCAGAAATACGATGTTATCAACGTTTCAGATACAATTTGAAGTACTGCTGCAGGAGTTGTTCTTGCTGATGTGGCTGCCACATTGTTGTAGCTTCTGCTGTTGCCGTTGTTGTTCTAGTTGTTGTTGCTGCTCTCGTTCTGTGTGTGCTGCTTGGCTTACAGGCAAATTTTGAGCTCATACAATTTGCAGTTAGCCGCCTGCCGCCTGCTGCCTGCTGCCAGCCGACTGCCGCCTTTCGCTTGACTAACTGCCTGAATTGTGTCTGTGACTCGGATCTGCCCCCTGCAGCGTTTCCATGGAGTGGGCCTCTCTGCTTTGCTGTACAGCAACTTGTAACTTGGCGCCCTCTGACTTTGTGTGAGGGGGGAGGAGGAGGAGTGGTTGTGCTGTTGCGGCTTGTTTGGTTTTATTGTGTTTATATTTGGCTTAAGGCATCAATTTGCTTTTACTTATATATACATAATATCGGGCGCGGCGACTCTCAGTTGAATGCCAATGTTGAAGCAGCAGCAGCAGCAGCAGCAGCAGCAGTGGCAGTGGCAGTGGCAGCAAGAACAATTGCGTATCGTTATCATCCAGCCAAGCAATAATACAAATATGCATTTAGTATACACACCCACACACACACACACCAACACACAGCAACTCAGCAAATCCGTTGGCAAATGCATCGATTTTATAATCCATTTACACAAATGGCATTTTAAATACATTATATTGACAGCACACAGTGCAACAGCTTTGCGTATACGCAATATTTGTATGCCATTTGCCATTTGCCATTTGCCATTTGGCCATTGTGCGAAGGTCCTTGGCGAGCTCACAAATACCACAACAACTCCCTGTTTCTGTAAGTGCATCAACGTGCAAATTAGTTTACATTGTGGCATATTTAAGCGCTTGTTTAATTACCACATCAAGAATAGGCCAAGATTAGCAAATGCAATTGCGATAAGGTTTTTAGTTGAAATATATATGCACAAATTATATATACTTATCAATGGCTTAAATATTTCCGACTTGCACGATATCAATTGTGGAAATTATGGAAATATTCAAAAAATAGTTAACAATTTGAAATGGCAATTTTCAGAGCCACAATAAATTTCAAAGCCAATTACAAATTTACTTTGGCCAATGAATTTCGATTAAATTATGCGAATCGAAAGAGCAGAAAAATCACTTCATGTGCACATAAATATATATATATATATATTTACCATTACATATATATGCAATTGATGACAAAGAGCAGGCACTAAATGTCATTTGCAAACGCTTCTCAATGCAACGCATTTGCCACTTGGCGCCACCTGCCGCAGTTGCACCTGTCCAAACACAGCTCAAGTGGCAAATAGAAAACCCCTGAAATACATCAGCAGCAGTTAATTTCATGGCAAACATCACTGCCATGGTCATCATAATATTGATGATGATAATGATGATGATGATGATGATGATTGTTATCTGGACATGCACGTCATGGAATCATTTGCAAAAAGCCGCTGACCAAACTCATTTCAACGCTGCACGTTTCGTTCGACAGATGACGATGCGCTGTAATTTTATGATGCAATTGCCGATGAGCCGTTAATTAATAATAAAAAAAATGCAACAAAAAAATGGCAGAAAATGTATATAAAAATAAAAGGCGCTCATTAATAAATATTAACTCATAATTAAGCACGAATCATAATTTAATGAAAACTGCAACAGCAGCTGCTGTTTTCTTCTTTTTTCATTTAACATTAATTCGCCGCGCAGTGATTTAACAAAATTTAACAAAACTTACAGCGATATATATGGAAAAGAAATCTGCACGCCAAGCTAGGTGCAAAAATCAGCCAGCACGAAAATAAAATGCATACGGAAACAACAAACTAAAGGAAGGAAAAGGCATTAACACAACAACAACAACTGCAACAACTGCAACAACTGCAACAACTGCAACAACAACAAAATGCCAAAGAAAGAAAAATATAATAATAAATAAAAAAAAGCCACAAAACCAGCAAGAAATTAATGGAACTAATTGTTTGACGAAAGGCGGCCACATAAATATGCACAAGGGGAGGCCGAATTGCAGGGGATATTTGAAAGGGTAGTTGGAGAGGGGGGGGGGGGGTTGCCATTGTTTAGCCGAAAGTGAAATGCCAATGCCAAGCGCAAGCGCAGCGACTGCGACTGCAGCGCTCATGTAATTGGAGCAACTGCAGCAAGCCAAGTCTTAGCCACAATTCCAGCCGTTAGCTGCCGGCTGCTGGCTGCCAGCTGCCAGCTGCAAACGTGTGAAAAGTGTATAAAATCAAGTGCTTGGCACGCAGGCGCCGGCAGTCAAAAGTGGCCAACGAAAACTAGCAGACGGATACGAAAGTAACGCAGTGCTGCAACTTGGGAATATACATATATATATATATATATAAATATAAATATTTATTTGAGACAAAAAAAAAAAGATACTTTTGCCAACATGAGGAAGCATTGCGTAAGTAAGCCAGAAATCAAGTCTATGCAAATGCAATGCAAATCTGGCTCTGCCACACAGACCTGGCGAAACGGCTTTTGGCCCATAACTGTGGCCACCTTGCTGCTCCTGCTGCAGCTGGTTAGCGGTGATCAAGCGGCGGAGGATCACAGGTAAGTGGCAGTGACCAAGTGAACAAAGTTAACCATTTGAACGGATGTAAAAATTTGTGACAGTTTTCGCAGCAAGCAAAACACGATTGGGTTTTTTTTTAGGAAGTGAGTGTTTCCATTTATTATAAATATTTATGGATCAATTCAACTATTTTGACTGAGAGTTATATAAGGCAAATTTAATAGTTATTTGGTATTTATTTTCCAATTGCAAATATGAATGTTGTTGGCTTGCAAAACTCAACGTTTAACCATTTTAAGATTACCAAAAGCGATGTTGAGTAAATAGTTTTTACAGCCGATAAATGATTAAAATTACTGATAATTTTCAACTATATAAAAACAAATTTGATTCATAAGTAATAAATGCAATTATTCAAAAATTTATATTCTTGCTTAATTTATTTATTAATTCAAATTAGAATTCAGCGGCGTTTCATGTGGCAGCAAATGGATAATACTGTAATGGGTGGCATTATGGGACGCATGTTCAATGGAGCCCGAGTCATGAAGAGCATGTTTAGTGATTTCTTGCCCAGCACAGCGAGCTATGCCAAGACGATGATGGACTTTATGCCAACGGAGACGACGCGCGTGAAATACATCATAAGAGATCCGAATACGAACAAACCGATGAAGATCATCAAGATGCGTGGCTCGGGTAAGAAGGTTGTCAAACTGATAAGGCCACTGCCCAAGCCGGCGGTGACAGAGCCGACAAAACTGCAATATGAGAATCGCATGCGACAGCTAGAGAAGGAGCAGGAGCTAATTGTGGAGGGCAGGGTGCCGATGAGCAGCGATGAGGCACTGATGAACAAATACTTTAAGCCAAAGACGCGTCCCAGCAGCGGCAATGAGATTGTCTCTGGCAAGATAATGGAGTACCAAAGCTGGAAGCCCGTCTACAAAGCCGGGGAGCAGCCCACCTCATTTGTCACAATGCGTCCACAGCCGATGACCCAACTGCACACGCAGATCACATCCAGCAATCAGAATCAGGTCAAGCACAACGATTACGAGAGTTACACCAGCCACGATCTGCTGCCCAAGCCAGAGAAATTGGTGGCACACATGCCCGATCTGGAGGATGAAGAGGACGATTTCGAGCAGGTCGAGGATGAAAATGATCTGTTCAAGCAAACGGGTCATGGTCATCAATACGAAGTCACAGAGCACACGGGTGAGGCAAGCGCCGATGTGCAATCCTTGGCACCGATGGAGGGCGGCTTTGTGCCCTCCAATCTCTACTACAGTAGAAATAGTGGCAGCAATCCCAGTAGCATCAGTAGCAGCATCAGCAGCAGCAGCAGTAGTAGCAATCAAATGCCTCGACCGCGGAGTCGTGGTGTCATCATTATGAGTACCTCAAGCACCAGCACCACAGAAGCACCCAATTATCCACCTGCTTTTCTGAAAAAGTATCGCGAAAGGGAAGCGATTGCAAACCAAAAAGTAATTCACAAAGTGCGACCCAAGCATCATCATCATCAGCACAAGGAGCAAATCCTCACCGAGAGCCATCCCCAGTCGAATGTGAGCTTTGCTTTGAGCACGCTGCGAGCCCGACTCCAGGAGCAGCAGCGCAAAACGAAACAGGAGGAGCGCGATGCTGAAATGGAGGCGGCACTCGTCGAGGCAATGGAGGGCGACAAGTGGCCGGCGGAGGTGCAACAGAGTGGCGACTATCTGGCCAGTCCCATTGGGCCAAGTGCTGTGGCATTTGAGCAGCCGCTAAATCCACCACGCAACGAGTACAAAAGACCGAGGGCAAATCTGCGACAGCGTGGATCCATTAAGTTTACCGATAATTCCAACGAGGAGATATAGTCGCTGGGGAGGGGCAAAGGGGCACTTGTTGGTGCAGTAACCAAAGCATAGCCAAAGCGTCAGCTAAGCGTTTTAATTGCCTAGTTGTTAACGTAGTTTTTAAAAGCCAATGAGTAAAAGCAAAACATTTAAAACATTTCATTTTCATTTCATTTTCATTTTGATTTTCATTTTGATTTCATTTCTGATTTGGAGGGACGGGAAACGGGAAGAGTCATTGCACTGGCAACACGCAACGCAACTTCATCATTGTCTTTGACTGCGTTTTGCTATGTGGCAATTGCACTTTAATTAATGTAAAAAATAAAACAAAAAATATAAGCACACTTCACAAGTCGTTGGCATTTATCGCATTCACTCATTGCGTTTGACAACCAATTTAAAATACTCGAAATTGACCCCAAATAGCGACCACATCACACGCAGAGAAAAATTAAAAGACAAAAAAAAAATACAAGCAAGCAAATAGAACTGGGTTAAACCTGCTATAAATTCCAGTGACAAGCCAGAACAAAAGACAGCCATAAGACATTGTAAGCTTAAACATTTCCAGAGACAAACCCACAAGGCCAATCCTCATCCTCCTGTGCTCCTCGCAATAGAAAGCAGCAAACAGCAAGAACAGAGAACAGAATGAAAGAAATGCAACAAATGCGGTTTTTAATTAAGTGCCCAAAGCAACGGCGACAACAACTGAATTAAGAGGCAACTCGCACTGACACTGGCACTGGCCAACTGGGTTTGGCCAATAGCAAATATATACCGTAAATGAAGCATGCAGCAAGCAAAACAGTTGCCGCTCAACTTTGTTGCCAAAAGGAATGCAATTAATTTGCACCATTTGCCACGAACGCTCGCAGTTACTTAAAGCATTAACAAATGGAATGTTAATAAAAAAAAATACGACTCGTCTAACACTTTAAGCCCAGATCAATGATTTTATTATTATTAATCTATAACAAAAAAAAAATGGGAGTTTATCGCCTGCATCTGTTGATGCAATCGTCACGGTTGCAATAACGATTGCTGTTGCCACCGCAGCCAAGGAAACGCATTCGCTCGCAGTTGCGTGTCCGTTGATTATAATACCACATCTCGTTCATGGCCCTATTAGGACAATTAGCCCAGCGATTGTGGCCAGCATCCATGCCCCCTCCGCAGCCAAGTATCATCGGACGTCCTGCGCAGAATGCCTGGGATTCAGCGAATGCCACGTACAGCATCAACCAGACCCAGATGAGCACAAATCTCATATTTAATGTGTACATAAAAATTGCGCAGCTCGAACTGATTTCCAGACGTGCCACGCAACACTTAAAAGGCAAATTAATAAAATCGATGCATTAATCTACAATTATAAAGCATTGTTTCAAAATGTATTTATTTCTGTGCGAAATGCATTGTGTTATACAAAATTCCACTTTTATCACGTGCTAAATGATTGAAATTCGATATTCATATGAAATTCGAGTTCATTTTCTTTGCATTCATTGAAATATTTGCCGTTTATCGAAAGCATCTGGCCATACAATCATCATAGGAACAGTAACGATTGTTGTTGCCACCACATCCAAGGTAAGCCAGGCTGAGACAGTTGCGTGTAGATACAACAAAATGCCACATTTCGTTCATGGCCATATTACGACAGGTCCTCCCACGATTAAAGCCAGCATTCTTGCGAGCAATGCAGATTTGTATCATTGGACGTCCCACACAATCTCACTGGGTTTGACTATAAGCCAAGTACAGCAGCAAAAAGGCTAAGATCAACTTAAATCTCATTTGTAATCGTAGAAAATTTTACAGCACTGATTACCAAAAGAGACATAAAGTGATTTTATAGGTAAAGAAAATAATGCAAATATTAAGCCACAACAATATGGCATTAATTATGTGGCAGCTGTTTCAACAAGTAATTGTTCCTATAAAAAAATATATTTAAGAAATTTATTATGTCATAAAAAGTTTAATTTTATCACAAGCAAAATCAATATATATATATATATATAATAAATATATCTAAATTATTGCCTGCATCTAGCTATGCAATCGGAATATATAAATATTTGCAATTTATCGCCTGCAATTAGCTAAACAATGGGCTTGGGAACAGTAGCGATTGTTGTTGCCACCACAGCCCCGGTAACGCATTCGGATGCATTCGCGTGTTCGCTGATCGTAAAACCACATCTCGTTCATGGCCCTGTTCCGACAGGCGGTCCACCTCTCATTTCCAGAATCCATGCTGCCAGTGCAGGTCTGTATCAATTGCCGTCCTACGCAAAGTGTCTGGGATTCAGTGCATATCACGTAGAGCGACAAACAGACTAAGATTAACAGAAATCTCATTTTTAAGGTTTCACAGCTTTAATTGATTTTTAAATATGAATAAAGTGCTTATATAGGCAAAGTATTCAATGAAAACATGAGTCCACAATTATTGAATTGAATTAAATATGCCACAGCTGTTTCAACATGTGCTAATTTCAAAACAAAATACTACGGGTACTTGAAAAATGAATTAACTTTTGTCTATTTTACGGGAAATAAATCAAGTTTCTTAATTATGAAAATACGCTATATGTAAAAATTCGTTGCTTTTAAATCCAACAGCTGAAACTACTCAAAACATTCACAAAATAAATGTAACTTTACACTTTGCATTTATTTCAATATTTTCAATTGAATGCCCGAATTTTATACATTGAAGGTTGCAAAATCGATTGTTGCCACACCACAGTCAAAGCAATCTGACACCGTTTTGTTAATGTATTTGCCACTAACCAATACAAACGAATATTTTTACGAATGCCAATTTTAATCCACAATTGTTGCACTTATTTAAATATTTGCAATTTAACGCCTGCAACTAGCTAAACAATGTGCTTGGGAACAGTAGCGATTGTTGTTGCCACCACATCCAAGAAAACGCATGCTTCGACAGCTGCGTGAACCTTGATCGTAATACCACATTTCGGTTATGGCTCTAACCAGACAGACAAGCCCCCGAATGGTTCCAACATTTCGGCCGCCAGTGCAGTTCTGCAAAATGGGACGTCCTAAGCAAAATTCCTGTGCTTGAGTGTTAGCCACGTAGAGCGAAAAAATTCCAAAGATCAACAGAAATCTCATTTTAAGTTTCCAAAAATTAAACTGATATCAAGAAGGTAATATTAACTGCTTATATACTCAAGGAATATAATGAAAATAATATACAATTACAGGTCATTGATTATACAAAAGCTTTTTTTTCACTTTTTTGTGCTTATCAATAACAAAAATCGGATCGTCAAAAAGTGAGTTAATAATTAAATGCAATGTTTAACGAAAAGTAATTTTATCACGTAATAAATAAAGTTTCAATTCATTCGATATCGATTTATATAAAAGTAAAGAGCTTAAAAAAAGGTCTGATTTTGAAAGGTTTTTATTTATTATTATATATAATTATCATTGTTCCTTTTTAAAAAGCATAGCTTATAATTAAACATTTCATTGGTTCTTTTATCGAATTTACCAACGAGTAAGGGTGAAACCGAATAAAAAAAAAATTTGAACGGCATGTGGGACAGCTAAAAAATGCACACTTACAAAGGAAATGTGAATAAATTTAAAACACATTTAACATTTCAAAAATTAGCATTTCAATATTTTCAATTTAACGCCCGCATTTTATAAAATCCAGGTTGCAAAATCGTTTGTTGCAGCCACCACAGCCAAGGCAAAATTGACGTATTTGAACAAAAAAAAAGCTAAGATAAAAAGTTCATTTAATTAAAACGAATATTTTTAATAGCGCTTCATATTTTTATTCCATAATCGTTGCACTTATGCAGCTGTTTGCCTGCATCTAGCTAAACAATCGGCTTGGGTGCAGTAACGGTTGCTGTTGCCACCACATCCAAGGTATTGCATGCTTAGACAGTTCTGTGTAGCCTGATCGTAATACCACATCTGGGCGGCTCTGACCACACAGAGAAGACCCCTGGTTCCAACATTCATTGGGCCAGTGCAGTTCTGCACAATTGGACGTCCTAAGCAAATTTGAGCTTGGGTGTTGGCCACGTAGAGCGAGAAAATGGCGAAGATAAACGAGAATCTCATTTTTAATGTGATCGTTGAAGTGTCCACTGATTAAACTGATTTCAAAATGCCACAATAACTGCTTATATAGTCAGGGAAAATAATGAAAATAAAAAAAAAAAACTTTTATAGGTCGTTGATTATGCAAAAGTTCTTTGTGGGTAATAATTGAAGGCAATGTTTAACGAAAAGTGATTTTATCACGTATTAAATAAAGTTTCAATTCATTATTTACCGATTTATATAAAAGAAAAGAGTAAAGAGAACGCGCAGCTAGAAAAAGCTCTGATTTTAATTTTTATATTTATAATAATCTTTGTTCCTCTTTAAAATGCATATAATTTAATCGATTCCCTTATTGGAGTAGAAATGAAAGAGAGAAAAACAACAATTTTAAACTGCTTGTGGAACATCTAAAAAAAATGCACACCAAGCGGAGAAGGAAAATAAATTTACTCGCTAAAAGCGGTAATCAGTTTGTATCCTGCTTTTATCTTTAGCATCGATTAATTGCCAATGTGAATTTACCTGGATTTGTAGCAATTTTGGTTGCCATTTCTTGTTTGTCTAGATGCTGCCGCCTCGTTGAGAATGATTCTTGTTAACTCCAATCTAAATGATTACAAATCGTTGCTTAAGTAATGCAATAATGACACTTTACTTAGAGTGTCCTGCGGCCTGCTTGCTGTTAAACTGGGCCATTTGTCCCTGTTTTACGTTGAGCACTTCTCCATTCCAGCTTGAGTCATTAAAAGCAGCAATTGACTGTCGCTGAGCATTTGGCCATGCGAAGCGTCACCAGAAACGCGATTAAGATTGCAGCACCTAACTGAAATAGCAATAACAAATCGCTGGCCCACGCCCTAAAACTTTCAAGGACATTATGGGGCACGTGGCTAGTTGTGGGACTGGTGGTGGTGGGGGGGGGGGTGCTAGAGACTGGGTAATACCCTAAAACTACACCTGTCCAAAAAGTTCGCTGGCAGGAAGCGTGTTCGCCATGTCCCCAAGCTCTTCTGTTCTCGACTCTCATTTTCGAGTGCGCCAAATACAAATTAGAATTTAAATGAACAATGCAACCAGGGCGGAAGTTAGGTTGTGTGTGTGTGTCTGTGTGTGTTGGTGTACAACTATATATATGCATTTGTGTAAGTATGTGTATGCGTGGGTGACATTGCACGTAACGCGCTTTAAACAGCAACAACAACTGAATGGCAATAATGCCATGCAGTTTGTCGCGCACTTTTCCAGCTTTCTTTTTTCCATTTTTTTTTTTTCGATTTTTCCACTTGTTTCTTCTATCTGACTTTTTTTTTAAAAGGAAAAAAAGTTTGGAGATATTTACGCTATATAACAAACTAGGTCGCTAACTCGACAGCAAAATGTCAAAGGTATAATGGAATTTCGCATAAAAAATGTGTTCAAGTGCGTTCAAGTAAAAAAAAAAAAAAGAAAGTGTATTTGCAAAGTTTAAAACGATAGATCAAGGTTAAAGTTTTAAATAGTAAATAAAAGAATTGGCACAGAATAGTCAATAGGGGAAAGAAAAAAAGCGTGTTGCAGTAATTAAAATATAAAGTGATTTTTATTTACTTCAAAAGTTTAAAGTTTTAAATAATAAAAATGTGGCAGAATAGTCGAGGCAACAATTTGAATTTAAATAATCCTTTTTCGGGGGGACGTTGCAAATAGTAAATATTATTGTATATAAGATATATATTTTAGTTTAAATAAAGTAAGTTACAAATGAATTAGCGTATAACAATTCTCGAGTAGAGTGTTAAAATTCTATTGTAATTGTTGAGTTTTTTTTTTTCTTTTTTTCATTGGTGAAATAGACGCTGATATCTTAATAACTGAATGGGTATTTAGCGGAATGGTTTTTTGGCTGGAGGGTACGATCTCAATTAAATATTTAAAGGCAGTTAATTGTTGCGTGGTAAATGCCGTTGACGCCTTTTGCTTGCCGCTGTCAAAGTGAAATTTATGAAAGTGAATTTCATTTAATTAAAAATGTCAAATGACAGTTGAAAAAAATGGCGCTTTTTTGGTAGATAACCGAGAAGGAGGCGACCGGCAGCGTGTGGGCGTGGCTTGCCAACCCTCTTTGTGCTAAAAATGATATTAATTATGGCATGCGACGCACAAATTGACAAAGAAGACATCGGGAAAAAGGCCAATTTTAAGCACGTTTTTCCTTCTTTTATTTCTTTTTTTTTGATTCTGTTGAAAGCATTTGGCATGCATTGAACTCGCAATCAGCGAGCAGCTGACAAAACCAGATACAAAGCTGTCCATTTAGCATAGAAAACATTTTGTTTGCTTAATAAAATACACACAGCTCAACGAAACACACAGCTAGCCGGGAGGGAGAGGAGAGGAAGGGAGGGGAGGGGAGGGGAATGCAGCCAACGACAACGTTTAGTGTCAGTTTAGAAGTGCGAAATGTTCGCTGCATGCTATAAAATTAAATATTCAAATACAGGAGCAAGGAAGGATGGGGATTCCAAAGGGATGCACAGGGCAATGCTTTATGGAGAAAGAGTCAGCCGAAGCACTCCAAACTCGAAGAGAGAAACTCACACAAATTTATGGAATGCATGTGCAAATGCAATCAGGCGACAAAAATAAAATGTTTTCTTTATAAAATGTATAAAATAATTTACAGTATCTTTCTTTCATTTATAGGTTTTACTGTAACTAGGTACAATGGCCGAATTTTGTATTATTCATTTAGCTGTCGAATCAACAAAAAGCAAGGTAAATAAACAAAAGTTTCGCAGCAAAAACTAGGCCAATGCACTTTTGCTGGATTATTGATGTTCATTTTTTTTTATAATAATAATTATTGCATTTTTTTTTTGATATTTTAGTACCGACACCTGGCAGTGTTGCCATTAAAAATTGATTAAATTTCTCATCAAATTTTTAAGAATTCATAGCAGCATTAAGTAACCTAATATTGTTATTTATTAATGAAATCAATAATTGTATTATATCCAAGACATTTATATTTATTTATGAACTTATCTGAGATTCATTCATAATTCATTTCGGCAATTTTGTCGGTTGGCTGGATACAACACGTCTACGAATGCATGTGTGTGTGTGTGTGTGCGGGTGTGGGAGTGTGTGGGTGTTCACTGAATCTAGAACAGTTAAAAGCCCAGCGGTCCCATTGCCCGATTGCCGAGTGCCGAGCACACAGGCCAAAGCTAGGGAGGAGTTGGTGGCTTCTAATGCTTAAACTGAAGCTGGACTGAGATGTGTGTGTGTGTGTGTGTGTGTGCGAGTGTGCGAGTGTGCGAGCGTGTGTAAATGCTAGAGTTTTGGTGCTTTGATGGCGGCACAAGTTGTGCTGGTCGTTCATCTGCGTCTGTATGCGGCGGGGCTGTTGAAGTGTAATCAGCGGCACGGCGGCAATTACCGAAGCATATGCAGCATATGCATGGAGTACTCGCAGTTTTTAGTTTACACTTGGGCTGCATCATGTCTCCTATATATACACACACATACATACATATATATATACACATACATATATATATGTGTGTGTGTATGTGTGCGTGTTAGCAAAACGTAGCGCAATTTGCAGCACTGAGAGGATTTCCACAATGCTAAATGCAGCAGCTGCAGCAGCTGCATCAGCTCAGCTGCAGTGCATCATCAGTGGATTGCGGCTCTGAGCCACTGTGGCACTGCCGCCACAAACACAAACTTGCAGCTGCGACTGTTGTTGACTTTGATGCACTTGTACAACCGGGTCAAAATTTGGGCACAACATCATTTTAATGAATATTACGCTTAACGTTTTATAAATTGAATACGCTTCGCGTGCAGCGCTCAAAACTGTGCAACATATTTAAATAAAATAATTAACAGCCCACAACATTTAATTATGGCCATAATTAACCTACTTTTGATAGCCAAAAATAAAAATACTAAATCAAGTCAATAGGCTGTTTGTATTTTTCAATAATAATAATAATAATTTATGAAAAACAGCTAAAATTGAGGCAAACTATTGCTGACTTTATCATTAAATCAATATTTAATTGTCATTTTTTGGCGTAAAAAACAAATACTTATTATTAATATTATTAGGCCTTCAATTTTTAAAGATCTATCTACCTATATATATCTACATATATGAACATTTATGAACTATTCGCTTTATTATGTTCCACCAATTGAATCTCATTTCGTTAGCAGTTTCGCCATTTGATTGGATTTGGAATATGTGTCAACATTATACCAATTCCTTACCATGTCGTTCTTGGCTGCTACTGGGGATATTCCATGCTCCCACCGTTTTTGTGCAAGTCATGGTCACTGAAGAGCTTAAATAAAAAGAGCTATTCAATTTATATTTTATTGAATAACTTCATGCATTCCAAATGTTTAGGTTGCTCAAGCAGTAGAAGCAATATCAGCAGAAGAAGTAGTGGACGCATTGGCGCACTTGAGTTTCTCTAAGGACCAGCCATCCTCAGTCGTCCTGCAGCAATTGCTCTGTCAGTAGCAGCAGCAGCAGCAGAAGTTGCAAGCAGCAGGAGCAGCAAGCAGCAGGAGCAGCAGCAGCAGCAGTTGTAGCAGGCAGCACCAGCCGCATTCAAGCGATTTTTATAGATACGCCGGTGCAGAAAATCGCATATTATTGCATCTGGTCTGGTGTGGTGTGCTCCCGGTTTGGTCATGGGGCCAACACCCGACTTTACCAATCATTAATCTTTACAAGCTGCCAATGTGTACGCCTTTTTCGGACTTAAAATCCCACTGCACGAGCATTACCCGTGCAGCATCCTGCTCTGCTTCACTATATGTATTTATGTGTGTGTGTGTGCAACTAAGTGTGGTGTAGGATGTGGTGTGGTGTGTGTGAGTGTGTTTGTGTGTGTGTGTTGGAGTAACTCCCTCTACTGCATTAAACAGCGGATGGAGTCCATTAGAAAGCCATTGAAGCACATTCTGTCGATTGCAGCCAGTCCACATTCATCCGCAAACGGATGTCCAGCTGCCAAAAATGTTGTTAAAGTCTTTTCTGCTTTAAGAATCAGTTCCAAAAAACTATCCTCACTATTTTCCCTGTACATTTTTGTCTAACTCACGCTCGAAGGCACACTAATTGCCTTCCGTATTACACTTATTTAATATAATATAATGAAAAAATAAACGAAAAAGAAAAACTGGCAAAATTCAGGGCACTCTTCATTATTTAAAAATTTCGCCCTCTGCGTTGCCAGTTTGTTTAATTATCCACATGAAAAGTCCTTAACAAAAAAATGCGGATTCCAAAAGACTTGACCCAACACACACCACAAACAACAGCAAACACCCAACAGCAACAGCAACAACAACAACAACAACAAGCATGAAATCAAATTAACAGTAAAATAAAAGCAAAAACAATTCGCACAAAATATTTTTTTGGGTCCAAGACTCTTCAAAGAGCGAAGTGCAAAAGTGAAGCCAACTTTCAACAGATACCAACAGCAAACAAAAACCCAAAAAAAAACCAAAAAAAAAAATAAAGTAAAGTTAAGTAAAATAAGGGCGAAGATGGCCAACTCTGGTATTTCAAGTGTCATACAAAAGTTCCAGTAAATAATTTTCCTCAATGAACGACTCGTAGGAAGTGGTGAGCCACAGGCGAGATTAGCTTTTGGAGAGCTCCGTATTTTGTTAAAGATTCACATTCAATGTGACTCGCTGCAATTTACATTTCAAAAGAAAATATTTAGTTTACCAGCTAAGCTTACAATTTCTCACATTTTGAATAAAATAAAGTTGTGTTTATTTAAATAATTGAGGTCATATTTTAATTATTTGAATATAGCATGTTTTTATGATATTTTTCGCTGGCTGTCCGACCACATATGTTAATTGAGTTCGGTTTTTTTTAAAGAACTATAATTGACTTTATTTGTGGACAATCTATAAAAAAAAGAGCCAGCATAAAAAATATTTGAACGCTCCACTTTTTAATCAACTTGCCTTTCGCAAATACAGCCCACAAAACCGCAAAACCAACACAAAAATATTCAAAAGTATAAGCCACAGATTTGATGCCGACTCTTTTTTTTTTTTTTGATAGCATGCATTTAAAAAATGTTCAAAAAGGGCATGCCGAAAATAAAGGAAAAAGGAAATCTTTTAATTAAATAGCCGGAAATGTAGTTAAATTAGGCCAAAGCTAAATACATTTGAGGACAGCATTATTTTTATTTAGAGGGTATCTTTCAGTCCAATTGTCAGGACCATAGCATTCTTACTTATTTTATTACCCACTCTGCTCTATTAAAAGAGGAATTGAATTCTACATTTTTTCTGTTCGCTTTTCCTTTTGGGGGTTTCACCGCTCACAGTTCATTTGCTAAGCGAGCAAAACATAAAACATAAAAAGAGAGTAGAATTTAATTAAATCGACTTTCGTATGTCTGCACTGAGTGCTGGCACAAAAAAAAAATATATATGTATATATATATATACATATACATATATGTATATAAATATTTATTTAATTATTTATGTACATAAAACAAAAAAGTATGCCTTGAGTAGAATTTTAATTTGATTACAGAATCCTTTGGCATATGGTTTTTCTTATAGCTACTTGCCTGGAAGCCAAGTCAAAAAAGATAAATGTTAATTAGACTGAAGAGCGCAAAGAGAAAATTCAATTAAAAAGCGCTTCGCAAATACGTATTCATTATATCTGATGTAATGTTGTTTTTGTTGTTGCTGTAAAAAAGTGTATGTTGCGCGATGTTAATTAGCGTAACAAATATCATCTGCGGTTTTTTGTCAGATGAGAAAATGTTTGCAAGCCGCTTATGATGAATTCTGTGTATGAATAATAATAATAATAATAATCATATCAAGCAGCTTATAGCAAATGACACAGCAGTTGTCACTCTTAGCAATATAGTTGGAGCGAGAGGGAGGCCAGCAGCAGGGAGGAAGTAGAGAAAGACAAAAAATATTGCCAAAAGTTTTGCTCATGTTTTATGAGTAAAGTTGTTGCTTAAAAACCACTTGAAACAGCTCACAAGTTGGTTGTTCATTGTTGTTGTTGTTGTTGTTGTTGCTGATGCTTCTAGCTTTTGTGGCATGATGAATTGTCATGAAATTTAATCAATTTATTTGAAACGTGCGCTGGAACGAGGCGTTTTAGCCCATAAATAACGCCGGCTAAACTAAAAATGTGACAATGCCAAAATGCCAAAGCAAATAACAAACAATGAAAATACAATAACAACAATAGAAGCAAAAAAGCACACAAATACACACCAACACACACACACGCACACACAAACTTAAATAAAAAAACGAGATCACCGAATAAAGTTTCATTGTTTGACAATGGCAGCAACCACACACACAGAGACACACAAACGCCGCGATTCCTTTGCACACACACAGTCACAAACACACACAGTTACACACCCACACACACACACACACACACATGTTGTGTGCACTGTGACACCATTTTGTTAACCACTTTGCAGTGTATTATTTTTGAAAATACTGTTCAGTTTTGGCATCATTGAGTTGTGGCTGCTCGCATACTCTTTTCATAATAGTTTAGCTTTCTAGACTCAATTTTCCTAAATTGAGTTAACTTTAATTGCAAAACTATTTATGAATGGCAAAACAATGGCATTAGAGAAACAGTTAGCTTTGATGCCCCACAACACACATGGGGTAAACTGCACATTTATAACTCATACGCAATGTTGAGAAGGGCGTTCGAAATTCTCTGCAGGCTGCTTTGCCACGCACGTACGCCCCAAACACTCTTTCTCACTTTGGCTTCCGCCCGCCCTCATCCTCCCTGGCCCCTTTGTTGCCACGCACATTTGTCAGAATCCTCCTTCGGGCCTCGCCCTCCTCCACCCAACATTCTCAGTGTTTGGGAACAACATTTTGTGCCATTATTGTTGGCAGCAACTCGCAGGCAAAGCGTTTATAAATTTATTGTTTTCTACGCGTGTACTCAAGTGTTGCTGCGTGTTTCTGGCAACAAATTGGCCCAGAAGAGGCGGCACAGCCACGGCGACGAGAGGAAACGTTAGCTAACAATTTGGCTTTTGGCCACTCAACTCGTTGCGGTGACGCATTTTATCATAATTATATTAACACGCCAAAAGCGTCTATAGTTTATGCTCATTGCCTTGCCGAGCACATAAATTTTAAAACCAGCTCTTGCTGCCCTCCAAAAAAGTAGGCAACATTTTCCAGCATTCTAGCTTCAATATGCGGTTGGCCGAAACCAAATAGCCATACAGGCTAACAGAGCCAAGTAGGCTAAATGTGAGCTCAGCACGACTAATTAGTATGCTGTGTGTAGAAAATTAGAAATAATTGCCAACACTCGAATCGATTAAGGTAATTATATAATGCTTTTATTTACAGTTACATAGCCAGACTCCTTGGCCATATGCCCGCATAATGTTAACTGCAGGGTATAAATGAGTGAGCAAAATTAATGCAGCAGCCGCTAAAGAGAAATAGCAACAACAATTGCCAGCGATTTGTTGTTGTTGGTTCAAAAGTGCACACATGACATATTATTATTTCAACAGCAAATGTGTGTGTGTGTGTGTGTATGTGTTTGTGTGTGTGTGTGTGAATTTGTGTTGTTGTTCTTTTATTATTTTTGGTGCAAAAATTCATTTTGCGCATTTAGCACGGGCACAAACCACAAGCAGCGAAGGGAAACAGTTGGCAAAAAGGAAGGTGAGCGGCGGGGTAAGCGGGGGAGACTGTAGCAGCTGGCAGCCAAGTGAAAGAACCAACACACAAACACACACACACACATAGGCATAATTAAAAAAATATTTTATACGAACAAGTACAAACAGCAGCGGAAAATCTCTCTAGTGTTGTGTGTGTGTGTGTGGGTTGGTGATGGGTAAACTGACTCATATTTAGGCCAAACATGTGAGGCAAAAATGGCCACCACGTCCGTCGAGACCAAGCCATCCACCCACAAAAATGTTAAATAAAATTACAATTAAATTAATTTAATTTTATGACTTCTGTTTTCACACAGAAAGTGGCCCAGGCATTATGTGAACACATAATCACAAAATAAAATGCGAAAATATTTGTAGATGGTTTGGTTTGGTTTGGTTTGGTTGGTGGTTGTGGCCGAGTGGTTTTTGTGGTTGCTTCGGGCTGGCCGCACCACTCAATTAAACACAATTGAATTATAATTTGCTTTCTGGTGCATTTGTAAAACTTGCGATAAGTGGTAAGACTGGTTAAAGCTGAAGAGGATCAACTATATTTGGGTCTCCTTTTATGTGAAGAAAAACTTGGAATTATTTTTAATGGAAATGGAAGAAAATGCGGAATTCCTAGAAATGCAAACTTTTTCCTGTTGACTGAATATGTTGCGGACAAACAGAAGTTGCAAATGACAGGAATGATATAAGTTGATAAGTCGCTTGAAGTAAAAAGGGAAAACATTGTTATTCACATGAAATATGCAAGATATTTCCATTTACTTTTCCATGTTAAAAGCTGTATTTTAAAAAAATATAAAACCGTCAATTAAGGCCTTTGATGCACATCAAAGAAATAAGCATTTGTTATCAGTGCAAAGGAAAACGAAATGCGATACTCTTATCGGCAACGCTTTAAGGTATTCACACACACACACACCAAATGCCAGAAATTGATTACACACATTGAGTGTACTTGGATGCCAATAACCAGAGAAGTGTAGCCAGGCAGTAACCTTATCTGGTGCAAGCCAACTCGGGGGGCAAGTTGCCAGCATTATCACACAGCGGCGGCAGCAGTTGAATTGCCACTTTTACTTATGACGTGTAAGCGGCTCAAACAGTTTATGCGATTTATTTCCTTATTGGCGGCACGTGCCGTCGGCTCGCAACCACCATATAACCACCACTAGAAACTGAGCCACAATGTAAAGCGGCTCAGTGCAGGGCTTCATAGAAAAATAACTTGAACAATTTTCCAGAACTTAAGAAAGAAAGTATTAAAATAGGGAATTGTTCTTGCTGCAAAAAGAATAGCTATTTTGGGGAATTCTAAATAAAGTCGCGCTCTTTTTTTCTAATCAACTCTAATCGTGTGAAAATCCAGTCTAGAATTTAAAAAAAAAAAATAAGGCAAAAAAAAACTCATTATGCGCGAAGGCGACTTATCGGTGTCAGGAATGTGGGGTTTTCTAACGATAAGAAATTCCATTTGATGGACATTGCAGCCGTCGAGTCAGCGAATTGGACAGCCGCCAGCAATTTAAAACTCTTCCCAAATTGTCTCAAATTTCAGCTGCTATCGTTTCGGCATTGTCTGGGCGACATTAACTCGCATTTTTGCTCAAATCTCTTTTTTGTATTCTTATGCAGATCTGGCGACTTAAGTAACAAACTTTGGGTGGTGTAATGGTTGAGGCGGGAATGGATGAAATGTGCCTGTTTGCCTTTGCCAAAATTAAAATCAACTTGAAGAGCATAAATAATTTTTTATGTGCTGTTTGTGTCGACAGTCAGCGTTGCGGCAAATTAACTTTGGAAGCATTTGAGCCAATAAATGTATAAAGAATATCCAACAAATAACAAAGATTATTAGACGAAATGACGCGATTGATGGCAATTCAAGGCAGCTGACAAAATCAAGGCAATTTATTTTTTAAAGATATTTACTGCAACTGTAAAAACCAGTTTTTAAAGCATATTAATTTCGTTATAAAATATTCCGTCTCAACTTTCGCAAAAATATGCAAGGCAAACGGGTTTCAAAAATAGACAAGCAAATAAACATGTAAATTTTTGCCATTTTACAGTCATATCGAAAAAAATCAATGTTAACTTTTTACCCATTTGTGCTTAAAATTTAAAGAAAAAAATCTCTCTTTAAAAAAAATGTGTATTAACTGGCTTAGTAAGTTTTTTTCTTCTTTTTACTGTAAACTGATTTTAAATAAATGTTGCGCACAAAAATTGTATGGCAAATGAGAAATCAGCTTAAAATTGATCATGTTTATTACACATCTTTAATGCTCAGCCGTCAAATGAAACGTTGGCGTTGGCAAAATTCATCCTTGTAGCGGATTTGGCAAAAATAAATAAAGCCAATGGATGATAAGGGAAATGCGAACGCAAAGCTTATTTTCGAAACTACATCCAACGCAATGCAACCGCAACGAATTGATTTGAGCAATTTGAAAAAGCGCAAAATGCAATTGGAATTGGGAAGCATCGTACACACAGCCACAGCCACACACACACACATGCACAATACGCAATAGAAAGCACAACAACGCATGCCGCCAAACGAAGCATTTAACCATCACCCTTTTGGGAGACGGCAACAAATCGACATGAGTTGCATGCGAAATGGCTGAAAAGCCCAAAAGCAATATTCAACTCACAGCCAACAAACCAACAAATAGTTTTCAAAGTATTGCAGGGTATTGTAAATATTCTGCGACCACCGCTGGCAAACATTTTTCGACTGCCTTCAGTAGTCAATCAAACCGCTTAACGAATTCGAAATTTTCTCCCAATCGAACTACTTTTTCTTTGTTGTGTGTAAAGTGAAATGAGTTCCTATTTCATCAATGTTGCTTTTAATGAGTAGCAGGAATTTTTTTTTGATAATGTCTTATTTTGCAATCGTTTGTTTTTTAATATATATCGAATTAAATTTACGAAAGCATTAATAAAGTTTTTTTTATTATTTTTTTATATTTATTTTTGTTAAAAGGATTATGTTAAAGTTTTTTCCAAGAATTGTTATTAAAATTTTAATTACAATGAATAATAAATAAATAATAATAGAATTTATAACCTTAATAAAGAAATTGTTAAGTCGATTTAATGAGAGCTGCTCAACCGATAGTTTTGCAGCTTTAGTGACAATAAAAAAAAACAAGCGGGCAGTGTAATTGGCAAAAGCTAAAAAAAAAAACGGATAATAACCGTCTAAACTTGGACAATAGAAGTGGAAAAAAAGTACAAGCCCTAATTGCGCAAATAAAAAATTTCCAATAACTGGGGCAGTAAATAAAAGTCAGCTTTAAGTTGATGTCGCTGGTTTCGCTTCTTTTATTTGATTTGGTTTGAAAAAGCAACAAAAAAAGGTTCGCTTTTGTGTGTGTGTGTGTTGCAAATAGCTGTTGTAATATGCTTGTATATGTCGAGCATATGAAATTCACACATCATGAACAGAGATATGAAAAGTTAATAAGAAGTCGACTACGTGACGGGAAACATTCGGTGGGGCAACTTGTGGCAAGCATTCACTTTCAACTCAAGTTGAGGTGTGAAAGTTTAGCTTGCTTATATAAAAGTGAATTCATATGCCAGTGGAAGCAAAGAAATATTATTGCTAAATTGATTTTCCATTGCAGAGCTCAAATGTGAATGTCAACAATAAGTTGTGCAAATGATGGCAAAACTATCAAGTATACAAAAGTGAGTGGATTGCAAATCTCAGAATTGTTTAAATTGGAATTTTACTTTTATATTGTAGAATGCTAAATATATTAAATTATTTAATATCAAATATGTTAAATTAAATCAATGTGGTTAATTCCAAATTTTTTACACTTCAAAACCAGTTAACAAAGACGAACAGTTCAATCAACAAATTACCACAGCTGTTTTAACTCTAACAAATTTAAATATTTGATGAGTTTGAATGTGTGTTAATTGTTAGTGCTTCAGTTTGAGATAGGCTTGTCTCAATATTTAAAAATATTATTTTATAATTTTAGCGAAGCGTTATTAGCTAAGAGTCTGCCTAATAAGCTGATTTAATTACTTTAATTAAACAAACTGATAGCTGATAACTGATAACGCAACATTTTCAGCTTGATTAGTGGGTCAAGTAAGCGCTGGGGATCATCATGTTAGTTTTTTTCCCCAATGGCACAAAATATAGCTTCACAACCAAAGATTAACTCACTGCAAGCTGCCACACACACACACACCAATTTCACATAGATAAAGGAGAGAAAGAGAGAGTAGACAGAGAGGGAGAGAGAGTGTTAAGGAGCAGCAGCAACGACGAGCAATTAAATGCGAAAAGAAAAACATTTCATCGCTTTCGTAGAAAAGCGAATACGCAAAGGACCCCAGCCAGCTATGTAAATGTAAGTGCCTTTGTGTGTATGTGAGTGTGTGTGGGTGTGTGTGTGCTTGTTTGGGTGTGTCATTTAAGGTATGTGAGTGTACAACATGTGCTGCTGCTGTAGTTGTTGAAACCATTTCCAATACATTCCACAAAACATAGCAAAACTCATTGGAATTTTAGCACTAATTATAAAACTTGATATTAAACAAATCATTTATTAAACAGTTGCTAAGTCAAGGCTAGTCAAATTACTGGGTAACTTGCAGTCGAGCAGCACTCATCTCATTTGCTGCTCATGTTTGCTGGTGGCACACACACCACACACATAGTTGTAAAGTGGCTTGGCTGGCTGGCCATGTGTTGTTGCTTTCACTTTTAATTGTCCATGTGCCCGGCTCCCACGCCGGGGCACCAGGACGTCTGCGACTCGCTGAACTTATCCACGACTCTGCATCTATATAAGTATAAATGTGGAACTTTAAATATGTGTGCTTGTGTGTGTGTGTGTGTGTGTGTGTGTGCGAGTATTATTAACAACATTAACATCACTTTTGTGTGCCCTGAAACGTGTTTTGTCTTTTATTGTTGTTGTTTGCTGCTTGTTGTAATCTTATGGGAAAATGTCGTTCGCCATCCACCAAAGCTGCAGTTAACTTAAGTGTGACCCAAACACACGCACACACACACAGACACACCCATGTCAACCCACACACACATTTGCATGCGGATGGCTTCATTTTAAACGGTCTGAAATTAACGCAGAGTGCTACGAGGACGATGACAACATATTTTCTTTTGTTCCTTTCATATAAATATATTAATTGTCACTTCAATTAATAAAGTCCTTTAAGTGTTGTGTGCGACAGCGTCTCACAGTTTGCCATAAATTACTATAAGCTCCGCTGGTAAGTTGTGTGTATTGAGTGTGTGTGTGTGTATTGTGTGTTTGTGTGTATTGTATGTGTATGTGTGTGTGTGTGTTGTGGGTGATTTGTGTGTGTCCTGTAAAAATCAATTTTAAATTAGACCAGATGAGCTCATTTGCACTCAGAAAAATTTACAAAAAAAAACCATTAATAATTTTAGGTTGTTTACAATTATTCTTATTCCTCATCGAATTCTTAAATTCAAGCAAATTATCGCTTTTCAGAAATGCTTCCTGATTATATAAAATATATTTGAAAAAGGAGACATGTTATAAAAAAAAACTTTTATAATAATTCTTAAATTCAATCAATGAATTTAGAATAGGGAAATATATTTTTAAAAAAAATCGTAAAACATTTTTTATACTTTCTTTATACGAAATAATTTTAAAAAGTTATTTCTATATTCATATATCAAATATAAATAAGCAACTTTTTTTGGAGTGTAGAAAAAGCTTGTCCGGGCCGACAAGAAGCTCAACTGCTGGCCAGTATAGCTGTCGCCAGGCGCAGGTGGTGACCCCCACAATAACAACAACAAATAGCAGCAGCAGTGACAACAAACAACACGCCAGAGTTCATGTCAGAATCACCTTTTCC
Organism: Drosophila demipolita; assembly: GCA_035042405.1. NCBI lineage: Eukaryota > Metazoa > Arthropoda > Insecta > Diptera > Drosophilidae > Drosophila > Drosophila demipolita. The sequence continues at coordinate 2,036,314 of JAWNLI010000025.1, forward strand.
TCCTACCACAACCTTCGCCGTGTTGTCCCGGCGGCTGGCTGGTCTGGCCTGGTCTGGCATCGGCCTGGGGCACTGTTATTGAATCGAGTTACAGGTCAAAAGAAGCGCCTGGGGCAAAAGTGGGCGCTACAAGCGAGCAAACAACAATAAAGCGAAGACAAACAAAAGCGCAACAAAAGCACTACAAGGAAACTGTAGAGGAGGAAAAGGAGGCGGGAGGATTGAGTAGAGCACAAGGACTCAATAGTGGACATGAGGAATGGAGCACGCGTTGCTAGACAGCTTTTTAATTTGAATTGCACCAAAAAGTGGATTGGGGCATTTCTCTGGTATTGCAATCGATCGCTGCAACCTGCAATTTGCCGCATCAGTGAGTCTAACAAGGCACAAAACAATAAAAGCACATCAAACACACAAAACGAAATGAAAATGAAGTTTTTCTATGAACCTGCAAAAATGTGTGCGTGTGTTGCACAGAAACTTTTATTGCTTAGGCTCTTGTCCAGATAGTAAATGCATTGCAAAGCAACTTTGAAGTTAAGTTAAGTTATTTTTTTAAGTACATCCCAGCAAAAATTTAGTTAGCAAGATATTTTGCAGACTATTGTGTTTTTTTTTTTAATTTTAGAATAAACTGAAAACAAAAAATTCGGCGTCTGTGTGTTTCCCTGTAAGCGATGCAGATTTATTTTTTATTCGAAATGATAATATTTGGTAGTATTTACTTCAGTTTAGAATTACATTTTACCCACTCTCCTGATAAAAAAAAGAAAGAACTCTGCTAAGTTCTGATCTAATTCCTACCTAAGGAATAATGTTTATGCTTAAGTTAAACAAGTCTTAATTTCGATAAAAATCGATTTCTCACAAAAATCAAATATATAAAAATAAGACAATAACTATCCCAAAAGTTTGTCAGGGTATAACGACTTTATAAATACTAAATAAAACAGAATCGAACGATTTCTCAAAATACACTCAAAACATTGCAATAAATGTATATGTAAATTTATTGATATATACTCTAGATCTCCAAAATTAGTCTTTGGTTACATGGAGATCGAATGTTCTTGAAATTTCTTCACTTACCGCTTGCCCTTAAATGCCAGCAAATACTTTTTGTTGGCTGGGAAATTGTTGGACTGCACGGATCCGGTGGCGCCGGCTCGCAACGGGAACTGTTTGTGGAAGAGCGGAATGCTGACATCGAAGCCGTGACGCATCTGGAGTACGCTCATGCTGGCTTTGGCAAGAATGGCCTCGCCGGCATCGAAGCCAAGCGAATGCTCCGCATAGTCCGGCCAGGTGCCGGAATATAAATTGAAAATGATATGATTCCGTCCGTTATTCCAATGCGGAAGACGCGCCAAACGCGACGGCACATTGCGGACATAGTCATCCGAGAGGGAGTCACGATCCAGTGTATCTATGCCCAGCACAAAGAGGCAGGCGGCGGCGGGATCGCTGGTGTGATAACGCGACTCTTGTATGGCAGTGAGAATCTTCTGATAATTCGCTGAACTGGGCGGTGCGGCACCCAGTGAATTCAGCGGCTCCGGCGGGTAAACGTAGACCAGAAACTGATCATAGCATTTCGTGAAATCAAAGCACGTCTCCATGCGACATGCATTTCTTTTGGAAGCAGCAATAGCAGCACTCGATTCATTTGCGAGCGGTTTCCGCTGCTCAAAACTGATGAAACTGGGCAATTGTGCGTAGGGTTGGATGCCGCCATCCTTCGCCGATTCGTGCTGGGCACGGCGGGGGCGATGGGGCGCCACTTTCAGTCGATAGCCGCCAAAATAACAGAAGGAAATGGCGAGAAATGCACACGAGACAAAGACCAGAATATATCGCTTCTTCGCCTGCATAATGGCAACGATTCCAGCTGGGTGCTGTGTTTCCTACTGGGTATTGTTGTTGTTGGTGTTTGTGTGAGTGTGAGATGCACTACAAGTTGATTTGGGAGTGGGAAAAGGAGCGCGTGATGCTTCTTGTTTATTTTAACCTTATTCTAAACGCATTTTGCTCTGCTTCTTCTTATTTGTTATTGTCGTTTGCAACAGAAGCAGAAGCAGCAGCAGCAGCAACGAGCCTCTCTTTCTCTCTCTCTCTGCTGTGTTTGTTATTATTGTTGTTGCTGTTCTTGTTGTTGTCTTTTCCATACACATTTCACTTGCACAAATTTAACACAGCGTTTTTCGCATATTTCTTTATTCAATTTTTGATTATATATTTTATTTTCTATACATATGAATATTTTTCATATGCTGGCGCGACAGCGATTCCGGCGTCGACAGCGGCAGCGACGACGGCAACGATAACGGCGACAATTTGGTAGCTAGCATTTCGCTTGCATTCTTTACGCATTGGTGCAGCACTCGCGCGGCAATATTGCACAATATCATCCACTTTACCACTTAAACTAATAATAAATATAATTAATTTGTTTTATAAACAATGTGAACGCGACACAACGCAACACGAATCATTTTCAGCAGCGCGGAGAGCCAACGACTGTGTGTGTGAGACGTGAGAGGGCGCTTGAGAGCGGGAGTGGAAGAGAGCGTTAACCAACTGTCAAAACATTGGCAGAGTTGCCAACTGCTGCCACAGCCAGTCCGCCGTTATTATTATTTTTAAGCAATATATATTTTTAATTTTAATAAATAAATATACAAAAGCTATATGCTAATGTAATAGCCAATTATTGTCTGTATATATAGCATAATCACTGTCATATTGCAATTGAGTTCTCAAAAAATCTGCTTGTGTTACCGTCACACGCGTTGCACTGCTTTAAAATATAGAAATTTACGCCGCTCGCTGTTAATGCGCTCGCCTGTTGTTTGTGTTTCAAAAGCTCGGCGTTTACTGTCACATATTACTCAGTGTCTTTGGCCAATGAGCCTTGCTGGGAAATGCATTATTTTAGCTCCTGGAAAACGAAGTCATGCGCACAACGCTCGCACCATTATCCGCGCGCAATCAGGTGGCAACGCCACGCAGCAAACCGATCAGCTGTTTGTCCAATTCAACAATTCACGCATTTCGTTATGTGTGTGAATGGAGTGGGCGGGCAGCTGCAGGCACAAAATTATATTTCCCTGGAGCGTAATATGTTTGTCAAAATGTAATTGTACATTGTGAAACTGCAGCGTAATAATTGTTTGTTCGAAATTAATTGCATTATGGGCGTCAAGCAATATATAGATAATTTAGATGTATGTACATTTGTTTTGGTTTGTGTGCGCTTTAAATGAGCCCCAAGGTAAATCTTGTTATTTATTTATTTGGTTGCAAATATTATAGCAAAAGTAATTAGGCCGACGCGTAAAGTAATTACATGCACAAATGTTGCAGCGAAATTCCACCAAAAACCAACAATTTTTGGACATCCGCATCCGTCTCCCGGTTCTGCTCTCTCTCCCTATTCTCTCTTTCTGTCCCTGTCTCTCCGGCCGACGTATTTTGGCCGCGCAATTTCCCGTTACAAACGCGTTTAGACTGGAATTTCAATTATGCACAGGAATGCCTGACCCACTTCCCCTTGGCACCCATCCGCAATTATGATATGCCCGCATAGTCAACCCAATCCCCCCCTAAACACAACAAAATATGCCAGGCAGGCAGGCAGGCAGCTGCTGCTCTGGCTTCTGTTTTCCCTTTATGGCTTTATAAGTTGTCATCCACCCCGCAGCCCAGTAAAGTTTGGGGTTGACTCGCATGCAAATCAAATCAGCGTAGGACTAATAAAAAAAATAGATCCTGCTCGCACGGAGCACTTGAAGCATCCTTTAGCATAAAAGAACTCCAGACCCGACTGGCTGGCTGGCTGGTTGGCTGGTTGCCTGACTGCCTGGCAAGTCAAAACAAATTGCGGCCCTCAACTCAACTTTTTCTATGTAGAATTTAATTTTGTCGTCAGAACAGCCTGCATGTTGCATCCACTTACATTTCTTGGGGCAAGACGGAAGTAGCTGGGTGGCACAACAGGGCATGGTGGGTGTGTGTGTGTGTGCAACACAGCAATAGAATCTGCTTTCAAAAAAGTGCACTCTGTAGTGGTTATGAATAGAAAATGAATATATAAAAATGATAATGCTCAAATTATTAGATTGTATCCTTTTTTAAAGCACTTTTTCCATTAATTAAAATGAAATTTATTAATCAAAAATATATTACACTTTGAATATTTGAATATGTTCTGCTTAATATTAAAATTAATAACTTCTGTAAAAAAAAACAGGAAATATCTTATGTAATAAATTCTATAAAATTAGATCGCATCTCTAAATATTCTCAAAAATACGTAATACGATTTTGGGTATTTTTATAAAATGCGGCTTGAACATTATTCGCATCTCCAGCTGCATTTGACACTCCTTTTTCGCCTCTGTTGGCCATGGTCATGCATTTCGTTTCCGTTTCCGGGCGCTTCTAATTAAGTGTCAGTCGTGCTGCTCGTCATCGTCCTGCATTGTTGGCTGCATTTCCATTTTGGCATTTTGCAAGTTACTCTGTATTTTCTGCTACTCTGTATTTTATGAAAATTTGTTAATATAATTTTTATTTTATTTATATATATAACTATACTTTAATTCCAGTCAGGATGGTCTTCTGGGAAATATTTACAGCCTTCATTTTGTGAACTAAGCATATTACAATTATTTACAATAAACAAATGCAAATAGCAAAATCTGAAGCAATATTTCTGTAGATGTATTAAATTAACAACTTACAACTTACCACCTGCTGTGCAAAGTTCTATATAAGTATCATTTCTAATGTTGTTTTTCTCAAGTATTTAATATATATAAATACATAATTTATTTAAAAGTATCAATAAATATTGAAGATATTATAGCTAAAACACAGGGTGTTCTCCAATCAAACCTGCTGCAGCAAAGAATTTCTTGTATATAAAATCCTCCTTGTGCATTTGTTAAATAACAGGAAAGTTAATCAATCATGCACACGCTGGACTTTTTCTTATATATAATATATGTATAATCAGAGCATACTTTTAGGTGTTTTGCAGCAGATGCGGCTGCTCCAGCTGCTTGGTCTACTATGACCAAAAGTTTGATGAATTGTGCGCTTTGTGGCGCTGCATGCTAATGAAAGAATTCGATTTATTTCGACCACGCCCCACGTAAATCTGCTGCTCGGCAACTTTGTGACTCAGCTCGTTTGGCCATAAGTACAAGACCCTTTAAGGCTTGAGGAGCTGCGTGCTCCAAGCTCCAACTCAACACGGGGGCCAGACCACATAACAATCATGGCTCTTGGTTAAAGTTTGCAGCTTGAGCAGCAGCAACAGCAACAACAACAACAGCAACAACAACATAAATTCATTAGTTGCTAGACAACGGATTGCAACAGTGGAGACGCCGAATCAGCTCCTTGTGCACTAACCACCACCACCAGCACTCCCACTACCATGCCACATGCCACACACCGCATACCTTACACGCACCCCAGCTAAGTAGCTACACAATTTATGACGTCACTTTTAGTTGGTCGCGGTCTTCATTTCATGGCAGTAGAATCGTGGAATGCTATACGAGAATGGAGTGCCTAACTTATGACTTGTTTTCCACTTATTCAACTCCATTAGTAAACTGCGTTGTTTTGCGGTCTTTGAGGATCTCATGAGAACAGAATCACGGCTGATGAAGTCTTATCAATTCCAAACAGAAACTTATGTTTTCAACCATCTTCTCGAAAGACATGGCAACCTTATTTGAATTTAAATCAGTTCCCACGAATCTCCCACTCCACCTCCTCCCTTTGGATGCCCCTGTGGTTTAATGCTCAGACACAGGAACATGCCATAAACAACACTTGCTTTCTTTGGGGAATATAAAATGGTTGTGTTATGTTGTGATTTCTGTATTTTATGACCCAAATGTTGAACGATTATGGGTAAAGGGGGGTGGCTGGGAGTGATGAGGCAAGGTGTTAAAAGAAGGTAATGCACAAGTCTATTCCATTCGCATTCGGTAGCTATGCTTATCTCGTTTTATATGCAGTTTCCCCATGACCGTGCGCACGGTCTTGTGGCAGCTGCCACAGCATGTCAGATTTGCTGTGCATGTCAGGCGCCCTCATAGACGTGCCAAGGATAACGCCAATCAAAGGATGTCACGCCAAACTTGCACTGCCTTTGCCACGAAGAAAGTCAAGGCTACTCCAGCTGCTGCTGCTGCTGATACTTTAAATACAAATGATTATTACATGCAACCGGTCAGTGGACAGCTTGAAAGCCAATCAACGTTGCGTATACTCGATGACAGCTAGAAACTATGCATGACGGTTGAAAATATCAAGGATCTTTGGCATCCTTGCCTCGTATTTTCACACAGCTCTAAATTCGATTTGCAGCACATCAAAGCAACACGAAAACAGGCACTTCAAGTGTGTCCGCAACAACAGCAACAGCCAAATAAGTGGGGAATACTGAACTAACAGATACCCTGTTTATTATTGATTATAAATATTGGCAATATGTCCAATGGAAAAGAAAATTTTTGAATTATTTTTATAAATATATATTACGTTTTTATTGAATTTTAAATTTTGTATTTAAAATAATTTTATTTAATTTGATTCTTTGTGTTGACTGATTTTAGTTGATATTAAATAAGAAAATAAATAAGAAAGTTGAGCGTAATTTATTGTGACTTTATTTTTAATAAAAATTTGAGATATAATAGTTTGTTAAAGTTGTTATATTGTGTCCATTTAAACTAAGCGTTTTCCTTTGTACTATGATTTTCATTCTTGCTGCAGTTTGGGGGAAAATTAGAGAGTGTTAATAATTGGTTTTTTTATAGGAAAACGTTAGAAAGTCTTAGAAGCAAAATAAAAGCAATACTTCAGCGATATCAACCCCTTTATAACCTTCACTACAAGCTAGTTTTTTTCTACAGGGTATTTACTGGCACCCAAAAATAATGCATACAGCACGTGCGAGGCCAACAAACACTAAAATTCTAAGTGTATTTGCCTGTGTCTGATGTGTGTCTGATGTGTGTGTGTGTGTGTGCCTGATGTGTGTGTGTGTGCCTGATGTGAGTGTGTGTGCGAGAGTAATTCAATTTGTTCGCTAAACCGAACGCATAATAAGATACATAAAACAGTAAAATGTTTCGTTTTCTGATTTGCTTGCAAGAACAAAAAATAAAAGAAAAAAAATAAATGCTGTATGCATAATCCTTGTAGCCGGCGCACATTCTGGCTGACTGTTGCCGCTGTTAGCTCAGCCGGAAAATATGTTATTTTATGTGCAATGTGCTTTCAAGACAATTTTTTTCAATGTATTTTGTTAATCTTTTCTTTTTTTTTTGTATTTTTTGTTTTTCTCGGTGCGTACTTTGTCACGCCCAAAACTTGCAATTCTATTTGGCCATCTTTGAACAGGAGTTGCTATTCTTGTTGTGTTTAAGCTCCAATGATTTTAGCATAATTTTCTACTATACATTGGATAGTCTCTGTGTGGTTTTAAGCATGCAACAAGAACAATATCAACCACAAATAAAAATCCTGTATCGCAATCAACAGGATATTCAATTTGCAATTTCCCATTGGTTTTTAGGATTTTGGTTTCAAGGTTTAATTTTACTTTTTGCTTATGCAGTAGCAACGGCAACCAAGACGCAACAGCAGCAGCAGCAGCAGCAGCTCTCAAATGCTATGCAAATAAAATTTAATATTCTCTCCACACACCCACACACACAGACACACACGAACACACACACACACATACATATACACACAATCACAGGCGAATAACACTTGGGAACGCGACAGGGAGAAGTTTTTTAGCCTGTAGGCAAAATATTTCCGTTGCGTTCGCAGCAGAAAACGCTTGTTGTTGCTTTGGGGAGGATTTGGTCGAGAGGTGACTGTGGCATATTGCCAGATACGTATGCCTTTTAAATGCTATAAATAAACGATTTATGTTAAAACATTAAAACGATCAAAAGAAGGCGCTTGCAATTTAAATGCCTTCAAGCGGGATTAACAAGACTAAGCTTAAATCTTAGCTCCAGCAAAACGATTCAAATGATCAGGGGAGGGAGGAGTGCAGAGCTGTATCTTGCTTAAAATGATATGAAAAATACTTAAAGCTCAAGATTAAAACATTAAACATTAGGCTTGAAACACGCTGTGTGCACTCACAAATAAAATTAGGCCTCTCTGCGAAAATATTGATAAAATAATAAAAACACATTTAAGTTAAGTGAAAAAAAGCAAAGCAAGTTAATAGTAGATAATAAATAAGCTATTAAAATTATATATTACAATAAAATAATACTTTTATAAAATGTTACTTTGTCAGGTAAAAATACAGCTTCTTCTATCAGTGATACCTAAAACACATATTTGTTAATATAATTACATTTTTCACTTAAGTAAAATTGACTGCCTCGGTCGCCTAATGGAAAATGTAATAAATTGCATCTGCCCCATAACTGGACATCCTCAATGTCACATTCTAGATTCCAGAACAAGTCCGACTTGTGTTTATGGACCAGCCAGGAGTCGCTCTCTCTCTCTCTCGAATTGTCAATGTTTATACTGTGGCCATATAAACATTTGCCATTTGCGCATTAAGAGTCCCAAAGCAGCAGCAGCAGGAGGAGCAGCAGCAGCAGGAGGAGCAGGAGCAGCAGGAGGAGCAGGAGCAGCAGCAGGCAATATTAATAGCAAACGCTGTAGTCTGGAAAATGGTTGTAAGAAGGAGTTGCAGTCATAGTTTGCTGCAACATATTGCAATCTAATGGGAATTTCATTTTCATTGTCAACACTGCTTGAATTATGAGCTTGAGATGCCGGCGCCAGTTGTATGCCACAAGGACACAAGGACGTCAGGACATCAGAGCACACAGAACACACATAACACTACCAGCACCACCACCACCACCACCACCACCACTCAGTCATAAATTCCTGGCTTAGATTAACACCAGACGAGCTGATGCTTCACCGCCCATGCAGTTTACATTCAATTGAATTTAATCTGCTGGGCACTTGTGTGTGCGTGTGTGTGAGTGTGTGTGAGTGTGTGTGTCTGTGTGTGAGTGGTTGTGGCTGGGCATTTGACACTTTTCAGGTTTAATGATGCTACGGCACTGGGCTAAAACAGACCGAACACACTGTAATCTCGAGTTCTTGCCCATTGTCTTTCGGGCCACACATTTGTGGACGACGTGTGTCAACGCATTGTGCGGTGTAAATTGTTTGCCCCACTCATTGTAACGACTAGCACCACCATCCACCCTCTCTCCCACTTACCCCTGAGGTTAAGCAATGCAGTGACTGCTAATAGTACACTTGTCAAAACATTTCTTATGTTCAATTTCATTTGTCAAGCATTGCAGAGATTAATTGGAATTTGTATTTAGATTTGTAATGCAAAAAAAATAAGGTATATATATATATATATATATGTTCGTGATCAGCATGACTAGCAGAGTCAATAAAGCCCAGTCAGTCGTTACATGCTTGATAAAAATTGACAATACTCAGTTAGGAGTTAACCAGATCGCTCCATATATATAATATAATATCAGCTGTCATAGGAAGAATCAATCGAAAGCCATTTAAGGCAAGTCGATCGAGAAAGAACGTTTATCCTACATTATCCGTAGTTAAATTGCTAACATCTTCATTTTCGCTCAATAATAATATTACTGCCATATTAAAAATAAAATAAAAAAATTTTGCTCAATATAAATATATTTCGCTATATTAAAAATAAAAAACACAATTAAACATTTTACATTACAAGTTAAGCAAATAAATTCAGTAAAATGTAATTTAAAATTGTAGTAAAAATACAAATTATATTTTTGTGATATTAAGCCTGACTTTAGACAACTAATTTGTAACTGCTAATTTATGTCAATTGTGAGGCATGTTTTTTTTTAAGTGTACGCATGTAGTTGCTGTATGCTGCTGGCTTGTCTCGTCTGGTTGTGTCTTGTTGTGTCTTGGCCCCGGCTTGTGTGACAAGTTGTGTGCATAAATTGCAAGTTGCATCGTTCTCGACTGCATCTGTAAACAAAACACGTGAAGGATGCGACTCCTGCTGCTGCGACTCCTCCTGCTGCTGCTGCTGTTGATGATGCTCCTGTTGATGATGATGGTGATGGTGATGCTGATGCGACGACCGCTGACTATGTATGAAGCATATCCTTGACGTTTTGTATTTTGTTTGATGCTTAATAAAGGCATAAGCCGGAGCTGACTGTCGACAGCAACCAGCAGCAGCCAGAACAACAACAACAACAACAACTGCAACAACAACAACACATCGCATGAAGTTTCAATGCAGGTTATGCCTCACCTGACCCCTGCCTTACCTGTTCGCCTGCTGACAACTTGTGCTTGAGCACTGCAATCCAATCCCAGGCATGCCACTTGTGCACACTTGCTTCCGGTTCGCGACGATGTTGCATGCAGCAGCAGCAGAAGCAGCAGCAACTTAAATTGCTGCCACAATTACACATGTCGCTGTCTGCCGCAGCTGCAGGGTCAATGCTGCCAAGCAACTCAGCTTAAATTTTAATTTAAAGGCGCCACCTGATTTTTTAATCATTTTTTTAGTTTAGTGCTGAGTGCATTAATAAAAAATCAACACGTCTGACGAAAGAACAACTCAAAATGTTTTATTCATTAATTAATGGCAGACCAAAATTCTCCTATGCATTTTAATTTTATAAAAGTCAAAGTTGTTAATATTATACAAATAAAATAAACACTGTTCAACATGTACTTTAACGTAATTAAAATAAACTCTTAAATTTTTTTTCATTCTATCGGAGGAACAAGTTTTTGGGCGAAAAAATAGCTCACAAAGTTTTATTTATTTATTAAATTAAATTAAAAATTTCGCATATGCGCAAAAAGTAGTTAGTGTTATACAAATTAAATAAAAATTAGTCAACAAGATATTATAAATTTTAACATTTAATTAAAATTGACTTCAAGACTTTTGTGCATTCATTGCACAAAAACCAAAATACTCTTGTATCTGCGAAGTTAGAGAATAAAAATCAAATCTCTATTCAAACAAACAAAATTATATTTACAACCAAAATACAAAAAAAAAAACCTAATCATTCATCTTGCGTCTAAAATAATTGGATTAGTCACACAGTATTAAAAACGCTCGATTCAAATAATTTTTTTTTTTTTGGTGTCTCTTACAGCATTTTTTTTTTGGTGCTGACCTAGCTCAAGGCTTAAAAAAGCACTTAACCTAGAAAGTTGGTAAACAAAAAATAAAAAACTATATAGTCATCGTAGTAAAGCTCAGCTATGGGCTGTGGCTCCTGCTGTGGCTTAAATGTATGCCTGCTGATAAGCCATATAATGGCTGCATATGCAAGAAGCGGCCAACAACAATGAGCCAAACAAACGCACAACTAAAAACCGCGCCAACCAACACGAGTTATCTAAAGTAATTATCAAACGCAACAAAAGCGACAAACAACAACAACAACAACGACAATGCAACTTTAGTTTGTGAAACAACCAAATGCAAAAGGCCTGGCCGACTGAATTGGCCAGCAGCCTGAGTAAGTCAGCGTTAATTAAGTCGGGCGAACAGGAGATGCCAACAAATGCTCAAAAGTGCACTCGAAAAACTAGAATAACCAAGAAAACAATGAATAGAAAAATATTAATTTTTATTGTGTAAAAACTTTGAAAAAGTTTATAACTTTGCCGAAATTGTGCTAATTTTTAAGAGCAATTATTTTATGGCCTCGATTTAGCAATGCATTTTACAAGTAATGCAATTATTCACTTATTTTTTATTAATAAATATAATTTAAAAATATATAAATAATATTTAACACCTGATTTCTGATTTCAACACACATCTGTGCGCATTGCCTGACATAATTTGTTGTATGTATTATTTTAATAACCTGCTCAAATTGAAACTTAAATGGGTCAATAAAATATGTATGCAAATGCAGAGTGGTCTATTATAGATTTATATGCAAAACGCATAAATTTCCAGTTCAGTTCAGTTGCCACTTAAATCGCTGGCAACAGCAGCAGCGGCTCGGCTCACGACGATGACAGCATGCCACCCAATTCAAGGACAACGCGTCGTATGCGCAATCCAAGCCACAGCCAAGACTGTGAGGGACATTTGGACATAGCTGCTGAAGTGGTGCGTGCCAAAGGAATGCAATAAAAATAACCAGCCACATTATGCACAGACACACACATTTGCATATTTTCTATATATTCTGCGATTTTTACTCTTCCTTTGCAACATTCTCGACTCTCCATTCAGTGTACGAACTTGCGGAATGGCTCTGTAAATTGGCTGGTTAGTGCGTTGGCCAACTGCCAAATGGAGTGCCACAAATATTTGCCGAAAACATTTGTGTAAATGATGTGTGTGATGGCAATGTGTTGTCAGTGATAAGTTTGAGCATTTGATGTAACTATTTTTGTGCTCCAAAAATTGCTTCAATTTAATTTATAGCCATCCAAAATGCAAAGCACAAAAAGCAACAACATCATTTTACTTAGAGCAAAGTTTACTCTGTTTTGCCTGTCAACAATTTAATTTTTATTATTGATTTCATTTTGCAAACTTTGAAGTTTTTTTCTCAATCTGATTCTGGGTCAACCACGCCCACTTGTCAAATTTTGTAATCATTATTATTGGGCAGGTCAAGTTGCTTTTTATTAAAATCATAATCGCTTTAAGCCATGTCCATATTTATTATAATTAAGCACAGCGTGTTACTCACAAAATTGAGGAATGTCTATGATAAGGTCAATGTAAAGACTAAGAAATGTCCATCAGCTAATTCCTCAAAACTTGAATAAATGAATATAATATAAAAATGAATATGAATGCATATAACTATAAATAATAATAAAATATTTAGCTGCCAAAAAAAACCTCTGCAATAAGCTGGAAAAAAATAAAAGACAACAAAAATCATATACATAAAAGAGACGGTGATAAAATGCGAGCTGACCAATTTGTCAATATAACACTCAAAGACCTGAATGGGAGCTCCATGTGGGGAGAGGCCCCATTTAGCTCCGGGCTGCAGATGAGTCCAACATATGCAAATTAGCGTGCTAATTTGTGAAGGCTGCCTCAAAATAGAGCCATAAATTTTGAGGCGTTGGCGTATTTTACTGTCTCTGTGTATGTGTATGTGTGTGCGTGTGTGTTTGTGCGTGTGTGCGTGTGCGTGTGTGTTTGCATGTTAGACGTAATCAATCAAAGATTTGAGACCCACGGCTTGATCGTGATATTGGCCACCATTGGGGGGTAGAAATGATAATTATAAAATTATCAGTGAAATACCAACAGAAATTTTTAATGATGATTATGGGGATGACGATAACGATGACGATGACGATGACGATGACGCTGATAATGATAATGATAATGATGATGGGAGTGATGGTGTGGGGCGTTGCGTGTGCGGCAACTTGGTGCGGTCTCTCACCTTGAACGCTTCAGATTGATTTCAGCAACAGCAACAACAACAACAACAACAACTAAAGCAAAACTTGTCTGAATGGGTTTTTTGACATTAGTTTCTTCGATATTTCACGCAGTCTGCGTCAGTGCAGCGTCATCTAAACCAAATCAAAATAAGTTAAACATAAATATTACTAAACTTCCCATTATATGAGAAGACAAACAACTGATGCTTCATTGGAGATGGAGTGTAAAAAAAAAAAAACAAAACCAAAAACTATTTTATGTGGGTCTGGCAAGCACATGGAAAGCCAAGTGAATGGGCTAAGAGTCACGAAACGAAAGTGGTACGAACGGATGTGGTACGACTAAACAGTGGTGTCAGCTACACCCAAAACTACAATTGCATATTTGGCCATGTGCATGCCTTGCATTCTAAATGTGGCCATAACATTAAAATGCCATTAAAAATTAAAATTAAAAATTAAAGAATATTCTAACGGAAAGCAGAGTCACGTTTTCGAGTACTGTCAACTTTCCATCTTATTATAATAATGTATTCAAATTTAACGCATATCTTAAGATTATAATAATATTCAAATTCGCTATAGATTGCCTTGAACAAAGTTAGAAACCGTTAAAACAGCAATTTTGGTATGGAAATAAAGCTAAACACGTTTCATAAGATCTTCCTTAATTTTGAAAAGATTTGTTGAATGATAGCTGCCATTTTGTAATCTGTCTGATTGTTCTGGTTTTTTTTTTTTTTAATATTGCGCAAATAAAAATTTAAAAAAAAACCTAATATTTGTTATGTATTATGTCGCCTAACCAGCTTTTGTTCTGATAACCACTTTAAATGCCAATATGTAAAAGCAGAAATGATCTTCTTCAGCTGTTTGTTTTTTTTTTATTTTGGGGTTGTTTTTTTTTTGCTAGCCGAAAATAAAACTCGTTCGGCTTGAATCACTGTGCGTGGCAAAGGCACTTAACACTTAACAAAAATTGCATTGCCTGAGACTCTTTCTCACTCTTTCTCTCCCTTTCTCTCTCTCCTTGCAACATTTGCAGACCGCCCAGTCTTAAGACGGCTGCCACTGCCACTGCTCCGTTGAGTTGTTATGGCGTCGCATTTTCAAAAGGGTGCCCCACAGACAACGTAATGCTCCGCTTACTTCCTCGTAAGCAAAAACAAAAAAAAAAACAAAGTAAACTAAAATTGAAGCAACAATAACAATAACAACAACAGTACACGAAATAGTACATATCGAAGCTTTCAATTTGCACATAAATTACATAAGATGACCAAAAAAAAAAACAACAACAACAACAAAAAACGACCATTAAAAGTAAACAATAAAAGAAAGAAACAGAAAGGAAAAAAAACAAAAACAAAATGCGGGCAGCTCTTCCAGCTCTTAAGGGATCAGCCCAAAACTGGTTCACCGCAGCAGGACCAGCTGACCTTGAGACGTGGTTATGCAATGCAATCTTCAGACTTCAATCTTCAGTTTAGTATGCGATATATAATTTGTACAAAATACAATTTGAATTACAAAAGTCCAAAAAATCGCATCTCAAATGCAAAACCGAAAACATAAAAAAATAAATAAATAACTAAAACAACAACAACAACAACGTGTCCCATAACCAAAAAAGCCAGATTAAAAAGAGCCAAAATGCGTTGTCTGCGCCGTCGTCGCTGCTACCAATTGCTGCATTAGTATATGTGTGTGTGTGTGTGTGTGTGTGTGTGTGCGTGTGAATGTGTGTGTGTAAGCGGGTGTCTTCAAGTGTATTATAAAAGCAACTCAACCTGGCAGCAAACAAGCCATAGTAAAAAGTCAACTTGCAGCGTGCACAGCTCGTGTTGAAGCTACCAAAAAAAAAGAAAAAAAACACAAATCACAAATCGAAAACGAAAATTAAAAAAATAAAAGAAAATGTTCAAATTCGTGTTGATTGCCAGCCTGCTGGTCAGCGTTGCCCTCGCCGCACCCGTGAGTGAAACCACATATCAAAATTATGGGATATTTCCAACATTTATATTAATATCAAAAAAATAAAGAACTGAGAATTGAGTGTGCCACCTGTTAAAAAGGGGTGCTTTTTAGGCGCGAACACATTTGGGCCGCTTGGTGCTGCGATCTGTTTCGCATTTCTCGAAGCTGCCGCATTTCACATTGCCACAGTAGCTGCCCGAGGAGCCAGCTAAATAAAAAAAAAATACAGATTGATTGCAGTGCAAAAAGAACTCCTTCCATGCTGCTCCACTCACAATTCTTGCTGCCAAAGGGTGAACTATTGGCGCCCGAGTTGCCCAGCAAATTGGACGCTGCGCAACTGCGTCCATTGCACAGATTTGGACAGCATTTGCCACCAATGGCGCTGCACTCGCTGTCGTGCAGGCACTTTGGTGTGCAGTTCGTCACCTTGGTCGATGAGGGGCAGTCTGCAAAAAACATACTTGCTCAGTTTTTGGCCATCAAGCGAATGAAATGCCATTTTTTTTTATGGCCCTGACTTACCGCCAGACGCCACTGCAAAAGCCACAAAGGCGCCAATCAGCGCCAACAACAACAGCATTAACTTGGCTATAATGAGTAATAATTGCATAAAATGAGAGAGTTTTTTTTTGTTTTCCTGGAAGCTTCTAGTCTCTCTCTCTCGAGTTGTACTTGCCCATTTTTCCGGGGTATATTTTTCTCTGGTTGAACGTCTGCTTCGTTGCTTTAGTTAATTGCGACTGTCGCCGGTTCGGCTTTATACTTGTTGCCCAGACCCCGTCGGATACGGATCGAGCCAACTACTCGAACCAGTTTCTGTTTTGTCGCTTTGTCGCTTGATTAAAAAAAATGAAAAAAAAAATAAAAACAATAACGCAAACCAAGTAAAAACAACGACAGTTATCAGTTTTTGTCTCTGTATTTGCATAAAAAATTGAAGTAAAAAATGAGATGCGACCAGCGACTATCAAGAAGAACGCTATAAATTTTAATTGAAATTAGTTAAACAATTGCAAAAAGCAATAAAAAAAAATTGGATTGAGTTTCATACTTAAAAAGCAAATGTTTAATATGATAAAAAAAAAGTTAATATATTTATAGCCACATTTTAAGCAATTCTAAAACATCCAGTTTAATTAGCAATAAACTTTTTAAGCTGGTACAATTTATTTATAGAGTTGAATGTTTTTTTTTTTAGTTAGTGTAGCTCATTTCGAAGACAGAACAAGACATCATTTAATTAAAATTTCCGCTCATGCATTTAAGACAAATTGAGAAGAAAAAAAAATACAGACAAAATATGCAAATAAACTAAAAACATGAAACGAACTTGCTTATGCAACCTCCAATTTGAGACAGACCCTCAACTGAGTTCAATTATAATTAAGAATGACTCAAAATGTCTCAGTCATTTTTATCAACTCAACCGACAGCTATAAATATTGAAACTATACTAAATGTTAATTCTGTCAATTCTGAGAAAATTAAATGACTTCATTGAAGTGGGAAAGATGAAATTAAAAAATTGCATAACTTAAACTTGTTTCATAAATGCATTTCACAGCTGACAGATGATGAATATGAAGCCCAGGAGAAAAGAAAACTGGAGATTGAGCAGGAGCAGAATCAAAATGCCCAATACTCATTTTCATCGAAAATCGATGATCAAATCAACGATGGACAGATTCAACGTGAGGAGACGCGCGATGGCACAAAGGTGACCGGTTCCTATTCATACAGCGATGGCTTCGTCTTCCGCACCGTCTTCTACGAGGCCGATGAGAATGGTTATCGTGTGGTGAAGGAGGATAAGCAAGAGATTGGCAATGGTCCCGTTTTCAATGACAATGGCCAGGCCAATGTGGAGGGTTCACTGATCGGCAAATACTCCATCAAGCTGGACAAAACCGATGACGAGAAGCATTACAAGGAAGCTACAAATTAATTTTAAAATACAGTCAGTCATTCAGTAGGTCTATGGAATGATTTCTAACATTTAGAAAAAAGAACTGAATACAACATAAAGTATAAAATACATAAGAGAACCAAAATATGTTGTTATTGCTTAAAAAAAAAGTCAATTAAAAATCAATCTGAAAAAAATAAAATAAATTGTGTTTTAATTTAATCTTGATGGATTTATGTATAGCAATATATGCATATATATAAAGGTATTTCTCCTCTACAAAATAAGATAATTAAAATTTTCTTTTTGTATTTTGTCATCTTTATCGTGTATAAAATACATAAGAGAACCAAAATATGTTGTTATTGCTTACAAAAAAAGTCAATTAAAAATCAATCTGAAAAAAATAAAAATAATTTGTGTTTTAATTTAATCTGGGAGGATTTCTGTATAGCAATATATGCATTTATATAAAGGTATTTCTCCTCTACAAAATAAGATAATTAAAATATCTTTTTGTATTTTGTCATCTTTATCGTGTATAAAATACATAAGAGAACCAAAATATGTTGTTATTGCTTACAAAAAAAGTCAATTAAAAATCAATCTGAAAAAAATAAAAATAAATTGTGTTTTAATTTAATCTTGATGGATTTATGTATAGCAATATATGCATATATATTTCATATATATACAGATATTTCTCCTCTACAAAATAAGATAATTAAAATATCTTTTTGTATTTTGTCATCTTTATCGTGTATAAAATACATAAGAGAACCAAAATATGTTGTTATTGCTTAAAAAAAAGTCAATTAAAAATCAATCTGAAAAAAAAAAATAATTTGTGTTTTAATTTCATCTGGATGGATTTATGTATAGCAATATATGCATTTATATAAAGGTATTTCTCCTCTACAAAATTAGATAATTAAAATATCTTTTTGTATTTTGTCATCTTTATCGTGTATAAAATACATTTCAGAACCAAAATATGTTGTTATTGCTTAAAAAAAAGTCAATTAAAAATCAATCTGAAAAAAATAAAAATAATTTGTGTTTTAATTTAATCTTGATGGATTTATGTATAGCAATATATGCATTTATATAAAGGTATTTCTCCTCTAAAAAATAAGATAATTAAAATATCTTTTTGTATTTTGTCATCTTTATCAGGCCACAATCGATAATTATTTTATACTAAATAATCTATAATAAAAATCAGATAAGCTAAAAGATATATATAGTACCAGATAGTATGATAATTATGATATCATATGTAACCAGTATTCATAGCAAAATCAAATTAAAAATCGTATTTTATAGCTACATTTTAATATGTTAAGAATATTGTTAGACAATTTGGATCCATAAAGCATGTTAACATATACACATATATCGCAGATCTAATACATATATAGCCCATATAATATATATATATATTTATATATAATTTCGATAACTAGACATCCTCCTGCACGCACTCCATTGAATTATTCGTCGATTGTGTAATAATCAATGCCTTCTCCGAATCCGTGAGATTGATGAGCTTCAGTTCTCGCTGAATGGATGAGAGTAAGTCGGGTG
The DNA here is from genome assembly GCA_035042405.1 of Drosophila demipolita. Lineage (NCBI taxonomy): Eukaryota > Metazoa > Arthropoda > Insecta > Diptera > Drosophilidae > Drosophila > Drosophila demipolita. Next base: position 2,055,293 of record JAWNLI010000025.1, read on the forward strand.
AGCCTCGTCCTGGTTTCATTATCAAACTATCTCGATTGCTCGCCTGTTCGGCGGTTACCTCAGCGACAGAGGGCTCCACTATCGTCTCCATTTGGACAGACTGCCGCTTGCGACGCACCCGCTTCGAGCCACGTGTGATGAGCACCACGGCGGGCGATTCAAAGGGCAGCGCTTGGATGACAGTCTGCAGCAGTTTGGGTGGTGTCTCTGGTGTCTTCGGATTACCGATAACAACATCAGCCTGCAGGGCACTGCGAACCCGTTCACGTTCCTCCTCCTCGCGCTCCCGTGCCGCATTCTTGCGCATTAATTGACGAGCGCGTTTCTTGAGGATCGCCTGCGCAGTTGGATAGTAGGCGATGACCTCATTCAGATCCGATTTGGATAGCACAAACAGATTGGAGTAGCCCTTGGAGCGTACATCAGCCGTGCGCCGATCGGCGCCATTGATGCCCAGCAGACTAATCTCTCCAAACACGGAGCCCTCGGTGAGCGTGGCGAGGACAACATCGCTGCCGGGTCCACCCATCACCTGCACCTGGCCCAACTTGACAATGTACATCTCACGACCCACTTCGCCCTTGCGGCACACAAAATCCCCAGGCAGGAAGGTAACAGCGCGCAGCTTCAACACCAAATCCCTGAGAAGCGCCTCCTCACAATCCGCAAAAAGCTGCACCTTGGACAAGGTTTGTATGTGCACCGAAATGGCAATGTCCGTCTTAAGATTAATGGGCAGCGCGTCCAAAATGTTGGACTCATCTAAAAGATATAATCAGAAAATAGTGTTAAATATCATCTTGGCATATAATTCCAGGATTCAAGACTCACCCAAAGTGCGCTGCTGCTCCCAGGTAAATTGAAACCACATCTTCACCCTTGACTGCACCTCCTGCGAGAGATTCAAGCGTCGCATATATTCCAGTGTTTCATCCTCCAACTGGCGATACTCATGCCTGTTCCGCGTCGCCGTCGAAATGATATCCCTGATCTGGCCAATGAGCAGGGCAAACACAAAGACGCCCATCAGCCAGGCGACCGTCATGAAAACATATTCACCCTGTCGCTCCGGCTTGGGATTCTTGCCAATCGATGTCGCCGTCTTGGTGGCAAAGGCAAAGCAACGCACATACGGATGCCCCTTGCCGCTGAAGACCCAACGATTCTGACCCAATCCCTGATAGTCGCTGTAGGCGTAATACAAGGCGGCTGTGATGTGGATCATGTACAGCATATAGGTGAGCGTCTTGGCCACACGCACCTGGGGGATTGAATAAATATTACTAATGCTCACAGATGAATAGCTAATCCCAACTTACGAAATGTGGCGAGGAGATGACGCGATCCAAGAGACGGAATACCTCCCAGAAGCTTTGTATCTTGAAGAAGCGTGGAAAACGCAGCCAAACAGCGCCGGTGCCCAGCCTCAGATAGAACAGCTCCAAGGGCAGCAAAGCCAGCAGATCCAACTGAGGATTACAAATGAATTGAAGATTATAAATTGAAAGCAGCCTTGGATTAATTGGGTTTCCCCAGACTCACCTTAAACTGCAACTTTCTCATGTAGTTTTTACGGGTTAGATTCTTGTTCTTGACCCAGAATCCTTCGAATAGATACATGACGCGATGCTTGAAGAAGACGACGTCCAGCAGATAAATGATGTCCGCACAGAAGTCGCAGGCAAGCCAAATGTTTGTGTTCTCCTTGGTCTGGAATGGAAACGAGGCGCGCAATGGGATCACCCAGGCATTGTAGAGGAAGGACAAGGAGACGACGCAGAGCCACGAGATGTAGATCTTGCCCTGCGGATCGAGGGTGCGCTCATCGTTGTTGGCGCCACACAGGCTCGAGCAGAGCCAGACATTTGAGCGTGGTGTGTCCGCCTCGAAGAGGCGTCCGCGATGCGGTGACTGGCCGGCCGGCACCAGGCGCACCTTGTGCTCCGGCGTTGGATGCAGACTCTTTGTGCTCGCATGCAGCGCACTTTGACCGGTTGGCGGCGGAGTGGGTGAACTGGCGCTGCTCGAGGAGGGCGTCGGTGGCTGCTCAATGCGTGACTTCACCTTGTTGGCCCTGGCCGTAAAGCGTCGCACCAAATGACGCACCTGCTCGCGCAGAAACTGTTGACCCTGGGAGTCCAAGCTGCCGCTGCTGCTGGCCCGCTGATGCACATGTGTGTCCGCCTCGACGACGGCAACGATTTCGCTGTCGTTGAGCGAGGAGGAGCGAGTGGTGCGCATATTGCGATCATTGTTCTGCTGCTCCGGAGATTCATTGTAACAGATCTGCACATCCTGTTCGTCCTCATCGGCCACGGGCTGTGAACAGTTGTCCGGCTCCGTTGGCTCCAGCAGCACCTGTCCAGTGGCACTGCGTAATTCCGCCTCCCGTCGTGCAGTCACTGGATCTATGGGCTCCTCCACTGCACCCGGCAGTGGTGTTCGCTCCACATATTGCGGCTGCAACACACGACGCACACTTTCCGGACTGACAAGTGGCTTCTCATGCTTCAGTATGTGCTTGACCAGGGCATGGGTGCTCTCAATGTTGCTGATCTGACCCGACCGCTCCGCATCCACGCAACCAATGCGCCCGTTGCGAAAGTAGAGTCTCGAGTGAAAGAATCGTGGACTGTTGGGACGCTGGCGACGCTGTGGCGCCTTATAGGCATTGATCTTGTAGCTAATCCGCTTGGCCGGACTGGGCGTCTTGTTCTCCTTGTCGCGTTTGCGTTTCTGGATCGCCTGCAGTTCCTGTTCCTTTTCGCGCTGCATCAGCTGCTCGGTGGCGCTGACAAATTGCTCAATCTCTTTGATGTCATTGGAGATCTCCTCCAGACTGCGACGCACATGCGCCTCCTTCTCGCCAGGCGTCGAATAGCGACGCTGTGGCTCCGGCCGGGTATTTATCACATGCCCCATAAATGCATGCCGCTCCAGCGTCTCACAGAAACGCGGCGAAGTTGGCCTCTTCACCTGTTCCGGTACCGTTGCCATCCGTTTGTGCTGGTCGTGTGCCTGAGCCTGGAAGTCGTCGTAGGCAAAGTTCTCCAATATGTTCGGTGATGATTTCAACAGTGCTGCCGTCGCCTCCGTGTCGAGCTCCTCGCTGCGCTGGCTCAGCTACAAATGAAACAGTTGATTCTCAGTTGATTCCCAGTTGATTCTCTCAGCTCAGCAAAAAACACAAATGAAGGCAAACCACAAGCGGACAGCACGCAATTCCAATAAATACAAAAAAAAACACAAAATATAGCAACAATTGTGCCTTGCATGCTAATTGCTTTGGTTCGCCCGCACAACCAATTTGAAACCCCCCCCCCCTCCCCACCCCCCTCAATACACCTCATTTGGCTATCATCTATCAGCCGAATCGTGTTTTGCACTATTTTGGTCAGCGAAGGACGTTCAAATAACCGTCTAAATAGCGATAGGATCGCATAAATTTACTTTAACTATAAAATAAAAATTATCTATAAAAGTCAAATACTCATCTGAAAATAATAATCTTTACTCATTTTGACATTAATTCGCAGTTTGAACTTGAAACTTTGCTGTCTGCTTCAATTTTCTATTTGCATTTTGATAGTTACAAAAGATTTAAATTAATTCGATTTTACTAACTATAAATTTGGTAAAAAAAAAAACCAGCTGTTTCTAAAACATTTTATATCAGTAATGTGATCTTTACTTTTTAATAACTATTTTGTTACACATAGCAAATGTGTAGCAGAAAGAAAAAATATATATTTAAATCTGCTCTTCACTTTATCCATTAATACTTTAAGCCTCCAATTTTATTTCTAGCTTTTTATAGTTATACTTTTTTCTAATTTTTTATATTTATATTATATATATATTTATATATTTTATAGTTATACCCAAACAAAAAAAATCTAAATGTATTTTCTGAATATCTTCGGGACACCGAATTCCAAACACTTTTTATTATTGTCTATTTTACCTTACAAAAGCGGCCCTTGCTGGCCATTTTGTTGCTGTTTTGTATCTTCTGGCCCTTTGTTGTTAACTTGGCAGCGAGTTCACTGCCAGTTCAAAGTTCGAGTTCGTCTGGCTTTGTCTGTAATTCAAATGAAATTGTCGCATGCCACACGCGACATATGATTAATGTACAAAGTGTCATTGCGCCGCGACTCTAATCAGTCATTTCAGGCTGCCCGTTCCAAGCCATATGTTTTGGGGCATTATTGATTTTTCGCAGAGTTGCAGTTGTAGCCAGCATTGAAGTGTGTCTGATAATAATACGCATTTGCAAATGTCGCAGCTCAACAGGTGTGCGTATTGATAGCGATTCTTACCTTTATTTTTTTAGTTTACACCTGTCAATTTAGACGATTTAGAGGCTATTTAGTGTTTAGCAACTGCACTTTTGTGTTGGTCTTAACTGCATTTTGACTGCACATGAAAACTACGCAATTGCTGAAAATTATTTACATATATTTTGGTTTTTGAACACTCAACTTCTTTGTGGCTGGCAACAAACTAACTGATGATAATAAAACTGGCAGCTGACTTGGTTTTCATTTTGACTTCCAAGGATTGCGCACGCGTGGGCACCGTGGTAAGAAAGTGGCCAAATAAATGTGTCAAAATGTGGAGGATTTAACAAAAAGTTACTAGAATTATAACTTATTTTATATAAATAAATTTAATAAATTTTAATGTATACCTTATATATAAATACATACATATACATACATATAAATTAACAATACATTAAATTATATACACTTTAAAATTTATCAGTTATTTAATTAAATTGTAACCGACTGTTAACTAGTCTGATAACAGAAAGTTTAATGTTAGTTGCAAGCTTAGTCGCCAGTTAAGCGCATGCAAAGCTTTTATTAGTTAAGCTTTGAATGTTAACATACACAAAATACACAAGACATAAAAGCTTTGCATTTGCTGGACTTACTCAAATTTGCTTTATCTTAAAAATGATAAGCCGTTTCCTTTTTTTATGCTTAAAATAACTTTTAGTAACTCATAAGGTTAAATATTAATCATATGTTTTAAATAAATAAAACTGCAGTTCATTCTTAGTAAAAACTTATCGAAGCGCTTTCCATATAATTAATAATTAAAGCAAACACAAGTTTTTTTTGATTTTTTTCTTTTATTTATATATTTTTAAATAATATTCCGTTCAGCTCTACATTTACAATTACATATTTGTAATATTTTGTTGGTTTTGTTTTTTATCTTTTAAATTACATTTATATATATATACGTGTATATATATATATATATATATTGTTGGATTGTTGATTTAAACGTTTATAAATTGTATGTAATTAATGTGAGAACGTCTGCTAAAAGGACGAGTAAAGGAATCGTTGGACGCACAACACATGGGACTCGTGGAACTGTGTGGAGTCTGTGCATCATGAAATGACTTCCTCTATAAAACTGTGGAACGCTATGCATAAACATTTACATTAGATGCCGCGACGAGAAGAAACAAAATAATAATAATAATAATAATAATAATAATGATAATGATAATAACCTCATCTTGCTGATGTGCTGAAAATGTGTAGAGCCGAATGGAGAACGTTTCGAACTCCACTCGGCGAATGAGGAATTGAAAGAAACGCGATTGAATGACATAGTTGTAAATACATACATATGTACATCATACGTACAAACCTATAAAGAAACAGTTGCTAGTTTTTGTTTTTTCTTTTTGTAAGTTTTCATTTTTTTTTTTTGTTTGTTTGTTTGTTTGTTGTTTTGTTTTTGTTTGTGTTTGACTGGAAATTATCTTGTAACTTATATTATGGTTGTTGGTGTGGTTTTGTTTTAAGTGCATATTTAAAGGTATAAGGTTTTCATTTTCATTTTGTTTTTGTTTTTTGTTTTCTTTTTTTGTTTGTTTGTTTTGTTTTTTTTTCTTAATTGTTTTTCATTTGTTTTTTTTTTATGTCACTTAAAAAATTACATTAGTAAAATGTATTTTAAAACTGATGCTAGCGTTTTGCACTCGGCATTTACTCGCTCTCATCCTCCTCATCCTCCTCGGAGGACTCTTTCTTTTTGGCCTTCTTGGCGGGCTTGGCGGCAACCTTCTTTCGCTTCTTGGGCGCACCGGAATCGGTGCCACCATTTGCCTCATACTCCTTTACCGCCTTATTGTACTCTTCCTTCATTTTGATCGCTTTCTGTTCCCATTCCTAATTAAAAATATATATATATATATAAATATTACAATATATTCTTGGCTTGCACTTGATAAATCAACTTACGGTCTTGTCTTTCAAGCCACGCCACAGTTCGCCGCCTCGTTTGGCAATATCTGTGACCTTGCTGCCGGGGTTTTCCTTCTTGATACTTTCGCGGTTCTCATTGAGCCACAACATATATGCCGACAACGGACGCTTCGGGCGTTCTCCACTCATATTTGATTTTTTTTCCTTCTTTTTTTTACGGTGGTTTCAATTCGAATTTAATACCAGATTTCTCGGGTAGTTTTTGTGTTCTGTAACGCATAAAAGAAAATGTTCAGTAAAACAATCAGAAATAATAACATTTTTCAAATTGTTGACAGTTAATCTATAAATAAATTTGATGTTTGTAAAATCATTGTTAAAAATTTCCTGAGTTTGTAGGCCATTCAGTAAGCCGTCAATTTGTGTGACAGTTAAATATGGCATTGAGTCATCCGGAATTTTAATATAAGGTTTGCGCTATTTTTTTCCGTAAATTGTCAGCGCAGCGCAATTGCCATTAAATATTCAATAATTGCATATCGAATACACAAAACGTTCATTAAATATTTGTGTGCATATGGCGAGTGCAACTGTACACAGTTTTACAACCCACACACAACACACACACTCACCACACCACACGCACACCACACACACACACACACACACACACACACAGGTAGATAGAACATCAGCATATACTGAGTGCAACAATTTTTTATGTGCACATAGCTCCGTTTATTATGTACAGATTTATGTATTTTGCACATAATTTACTCAATAATGCAATTGTACGGGGCAAGACGGGCATTGAGTTTTTGGACCAATCCATTGTGGTATATAACAATAACTGTACATATGTAAAATCAGGACAATGCACTCCCATCAATAACTCGACAGTTATACATAAGTATGCGATTTTATATATAATATTATAAATAAGAGCAAAAATTCAAGCAATTTGTTAGGAGCTTAATTAAAACCCTTTTGAAGACTAACTTGAATTTGTCATGTCAGCTCAAATATAAGTCAGCTTAATTTATAAATAAAGAAATATATTTTTAGCACTTTGTCAAGTTTAAGCAAAGAACAACAAGCCAACACAGGAACGACGTAAGCGTTATGCAAATGTTTCGGCCTCAGCCTGATCATGATGAACATCATCATTGCTGGCGTCGTCATCATCAGTAAGTCAGTGGCAGTCAGCAGGAGCAGCAGCAGCATCAGCAGCGACAGACAATTGCCTTTATGCACTTGACCCAAATACTCAGAAATACTGACAAACGCAATGCGCACGAGACACCGAGCAACGAGAACATCGATGGCGATGACGATGACGAAGACGACCATGTCGAGGATGACGAGGATGACGAGGATGTTGATGATGAGGATGATGATGATGTTGCTGTCGAGAAGCTCTGGCAATTTGGGTTAACAAGCCACACGGCACACTAATGGTTAGGGAGCACAGCAACAATAAATCAACGACGGCAACGACAGCGACGGGTTGTTGCCTGGTTGAAAGGTGGCAAGGTGGCAAGGTGGCAAGACTACAGTCATATCAATCACGAAGACAAATCCACGCACTGGTCAACCAGCCAGTCGCAGCCTCTGCGCATATTAGCTCAATGCAATAACTCGCACATTCACCCACATGCCACATGCCACATGTATCTGTGTGCAGCAACAGGAAAGTGGCGGCAAAGTTGTTGTTAGTAACTCAGTCGCGTAACTGTGCAGCCACTGTTATGCCCGCAGACTTGGTCCCCAAACAATGCAACGGGGGCGACACCATAGCACTATATACACACACACACACACATGCAATGGCGTTGTCAATGTCGCCACACGAGGCGGCAACACGTGATGCACAAAGCAACAACTATAGCAACAGCGGCAGGCTGCTGCAAGAGCTTACGCATTGCCATTTCTCACATTGGGGGCAACACCAAAAGATTCCACCAACGCATATATACACAACACACACACACACACACACGTATTTATATATATATATATTTATATACATAGCTGTAGGAGAAGTCACCTACAAAATCGAAAGCGAAATCCATTTTGTCTGGCGAGGAATATGCGTGTGCGTGTGTGTGTGTGTGTGTGTGTGTGTGTGGTGGCTAGAGGCTGTCAGTAATGGTTAGGTGTAGCAGTGGCAGTAGTTATAGAAAATAGGTAACTAGGCAGTGGAGAATTGTGTTATTTATGCATACAGAAAGAGAAAGAGTAACTTAAAGCCCAAAATGGCATACTAAGCAAGCAGAATAAGTCAAAGATTTGTGTGTTGGGATTTGCAGTTGTCATAGTATTAGTGCGCCAACAAGTATGCTGCATAAATTTGTGAAACAATTTGTACGCAATTTTGAAGTATCAAAGTATATTTATGCTTAGTAAATATTTAAATATTCATTACAACCTGAATAATTTTGTCTTGTGCTTAATTGCATACCTTGAGGAGCAAACTGTTGGTTATATCAGCAAATAATCTAGACTAGATAATAATAAACAAAAGCTGTTGTTAAATATACTCAAAAGTAGTCTTGAAAATTGCCTAACAAATTCATAACAACAACAACAACAACAACAACGAAAGCTGCTCTGTCAATGTTTTATTACTCATATTAACTTTGGGAATGTGCGTCTGTCAGTTCGAGCTGTTTATTTCGAAACTATCGCACAAATTAAAAACTGTGCACGTTACGCATACGCAACGTGGTGGGACTTCCTACACAGAAGCATGCATAATACACAGCCAACTGGCTGGGGACAGCAACAGCAGCAGCAACAGCAGCAGCAACAGCAGCAGCAGCGAAGCGAAAATGAAAACGAGGGAAAGGACTACAAATGATATTAAATGGCATACAAAATGAGGCGGGCTGGGTCCGACATTTTAACGTTGATCTAAAATTGAAAAGCAGCCAACGTTTGCGTCGCAGCCGCTGCCACCGTCTCCGTCTCCGTCTCTGTCACCGTCGCAGTCAAAGTCAAATGGACAAAATGTGAAATTGCTGAAAGGAATTCGGTACACACTGCCTAGCACTGTATACACAGTATACAAATACAAAAACAAAACACACACACACACTCACTCACGCATACACACATAGGGCAGGCATAAAATTACCGTTGCCTCTGCGGCGGCCTTTGCTTATCTGTTCAATGTGCGAGCAGAGAATTATGTATGTGTTTGTGTGTTTATGGCATTTTTAATGCCAACAACGCAACTGCTGACGTCGACGGCGCAGCGGCGACTACTGCTGCTGTTGCTGCTGCTGCTTTTGCCGCTGTCGCTGCTCAGCGCTTAGTGGTTGTTGTTTCAGGCTGTAAGAGCCATCCGACGAACCACCCAACGAACAACCACAGAAAACTGTAAAATTTGCTGCCTGAATGCGACTTTCAGTTCGAGCTTGTGCGCAGTGACAGCATTTTAGGGTAGATACTTTTACAGGGATTTGCGCAGTGGATGTCGACAGGGCAAACAAACCGTTATATGTGTGACTATACATATACGTATGTATATGTGAGCTGTATCTATGTGTCGTTTACCGTTAGGAGAGCCCGTACAGTGGTGACTTTTAATAGCTTTCCCACAACGTTTTCCTCACTGATGTAATTTTTCCAGATTTTGGACTCGACTTTTTCGAAAAGTGTAGTTCACATATGCAGTACAGTCGTGGCACACGCAATGCATATGCTCGAACTTTTGATGCGTAAGCGATTGATTATTTTATTTGTCAATTGTTTGTCCTTAACTCACTTATCTTTAAACAATAATCGTTCCACTCAGCATAATATAACTTAATCGCAATAAACAAAAGCTTAAATTCTCGTGTGAGCTTTTTTTTATGTTATTTCTGTATAAAAACAGTTTTGATAAGAAAACACACGCACACTCGCACACATAAATAAAAATTTATTTGTCTCAGCGTTTAGTTAACAAAAGGCGAGTGTAAACACTTTAAACGAGGGCGAAATCTTTGCCTAAAACAACAACGACAATCAACACGTACAAATACAATTACAATTAGACTCACACTCGCTCACACAAACGCACATGCATAACTTATTTGACAGGCGATGATCGGCAAGTGACCAGCAATAACAAAAAGCACAAGGGCAACACTAATGAACGTCGACAGCGACGTCCACGACAACAGCAGCAGCAGCAACGGCAGCAGCGGAGTTGAGTTGAAAAACAGATCTTTGATAAGGTGCTAACAAATCCGATGTAATTAATTACGGCACGTTGCTATTCCGTTTTGAACTAGTGAAAATGGCGCGAAAAAAAATCTTTATAACTGTAGTCGGCTAGTTGGAATGGTGTGTTACCCTCTCTTTTTTCGCAGTTGTGCGAGCGAAAGAAAGAGAGGGCAAGAGAGAGCCCCCTTGTGCAGGTATTGTGGCAAACTCTTGGCGCCATTTTTAGTTTGTGCTCGAGTGTTCGCGAAACGAGTGCATAAGCAAAGCGCGCACGAAATGCAAAGCTAAATAAATAAACAACGAACATCTCTCAAATAGCGCATAATCAGAAGAACCGCACCATATTAAAGAATTTCAAATGTGATAAAAAGCGTGTAATTCAACCGTTGACTCAACAATTAAAGCAAAAATATTTTTTAAAAAAAACCGAATTTGTATACATAATATTTAAAGCTGATTTTCTTTATTGATATATACAATTTTTCAGCCCGTCAAACTTCTAAATGTGTATTCTAAAAACTTAAATTTTCTAAAATATAATGCAATAATTTTATTAATTACAAATTTGAATATTAAACCAAGATCCCACATGAAACACTTTTTCTTTAGTTCTATATGTACAAATGTATCATTTTTAAATATATAAATAACTGCGATCACTTTCTGCAAATTATTATAATAATAAATTCACAAATTAATATAATTTAAAAAAAAATGATTACATAAGAAACCAAGAACAGAAAGAAATATTACTGTATATAGAACAGTCATACGCAAGACAAAACCCCTTAAAACTCAGGAGATGATCTGGTTACTTAAGCTACTTGTATACCGATAACATGCCCTTCAGCGTCAACTAATAAAAACTATTTTGATAAGAAGAAATTGCATATCTTTTAACAACCCCAAAAGTTATAAGTTTTGTAATGGAGAACCCATTTTTCTCGTTAAAGAACAAACTCAATTACCAAGCACATTTCACGGTCAAGAAAAAAACTTTATCCGCAAACGGGAGAATTCTCTATGGCGGGCAATTTTAAACACGCAGCTGCGAAATGCGAGTCAAGCAAAATAAACATGAGAAAATCGGGAAGTCGACAAGTGGGAAATGGGAAAATGGACAACGGGTATGAGAAACTTGACCACCGACAACCGGCAAGAAGGGGCGACAATCGCTGTCAGGTGATAAGACCAGAGAAGACGCCTTACAATAAATGTGAATACCTGTACACACACACACACACACACACATAGACAATGCACCGGAGAATTTGTCAGTCAGTCCACGGCATACAAATGCAGCGCGTATGCCTCAAGTTTGCTCCCAGCGGAGCACCACTTTGAGCAACTGCCACCGATGCCGTCGACAGGTGGGTGGCGCCACCAACGTTCGGACCAGGTCCAGAACAATAAGTGAAATCGAAAACGAAATGCAAAGCAGAAGAACTCAGTGCCTCCAAAATGCAGTGGGCGTGGGGCCCACTACACTCGAGGTCAAAAACATTGAGCCAACAACAATCATTATTCAAATACAAAAACAAAATTCAAAAAGGCAAAAAAAAATTAATATAATCAGCAAAATATTAAAAAAAACAAAAAAAAAACAATAATAATAATAATAATAAAAAATATTTAATATTGATAAATAATTAATATATACTTTTAAATAATTATTATTTATGTGTTAAATCTTTGAATTTTATATCAATATAAGTCAATTAATAAGCACAACAATTTCACCATAAATTAGAATACTTTAAGCATATGCCAGTCAATAACAAATTTATTATGACTTGAATGAAATCAAACAAATAATTGCAAATCTAAATTGCCATGCGTTGCTGAACCATTCAACTGCTAATCAATTAAATTGATGATGATAGCAACGAGCAATCCAAATGCAATGTTACAAAAATAAAACACATATATAGAAAAGGTTGTCCAACTAATTTTACGCATACTGTAAATGCGACGCCCCATGGGCCAAACACTAAACGCCAGTGTAAAAATTATTACCCACAGACTACGACGACGACGGCGATTACTAATGAAAAATACTCGTATTTCTGATATGTACGTACTTTGCTTTGACTGCCGCTGTTGTTCTTGTTGTAGTTGTTGTTGCTTCACTCTTAGCCCGAGCGTTGGTCTACAATATATTTTGCTTCGCACTGGCGACGCTGGCACTGGCACTGGCACTGAACAACACTCTGAACGCTGAACAAAATGTACTGCGAGTGTCTATAGAAAACTGAACTGAAATTCAACTGAAGCAGCTGTACCAAGCAAGCAGGCAACGACAACGGCAAAGGCAAAGCCAAAGCAAACCAAAGCGAAGCGAAGCAACGCAAGGCAGGCTGGCAAACGCAAGGCAGGCAGACGGCAGAGAAGCAGAGGCAGAGACATACACACACGCATAGGCAAGACGAGGAGAGGCGAGACGAGGCGAGCACCGAACGAACGAGTGAACAGCGAGACCATCAAATAATACACACAGAGTCAGAGCAGAGCCACAGCAGAGCAGAGACCCAGTGCAGAGCGCAGTACAGGCAGGCGGCAGCTAAAGTATCTGTATCTGAGAGTCAAACAGCCAGCCAACCAACCAACATACAGCGTCGAGTCGAATACGACGACAGCAGCAGCAAAAGCAGCAGCAGCAGCGACAACGACTACGACGGCGTTGATGGAAGCAGGCGGGCAACGACGAACAGAGCGAACGAACATAGGCAAACCCAGGCAGGCAGACGGGGCCACAGTGGTGGCAAATTACGTGTGCACAGCTGCCGAATCCGTGCGTTTGTATGTGAGAATAATAATTTGCGTTTTTGCGGTGGCTGCTACAGTGCCGTACCCGAAAATTGACCTCAAATTATGTACGGCGCATGCACAATGCAGTCACTGAATATTGGAATAATAATGGAGGTTGAACTTAAGCAAATAAGGAAAATTACTAAAAGGCAGTACAAAAATTATAGAGCAGTATTCATGAAAAAAAAGTTATCTTTTAAAGTTTAGAAAGATATATTTTTTTTTATTATTCTTAATATAATAATTTTGTTTTTATAATAGATTTCGCATTAGCAAAATAATTTGTTATCATAAGTGCTTATAATATGATTATTTGTGCTATAATTATGCTCAGACCCCATTACGCCAGTGTAAAACTCTCACTCTTTCAGCGTTTGCGGCCACATGGTAGGCACACGCGCATGTTCAACTATTTTTGACGCGACTGTACGCGTTGGCTGCTTATTGCCTCAGCCATATAAAAAGCGTGGAGCGAACGAGCTTTGTGCGAACGAAATGCCAGTAGCATTTTGCCGCGGCAGCAGCGGCGCCGCTGCCACTCGCCTATACCCCTCATCCCGCGCATTAACCATTACACACAACCCCTCTGTTCCCCCCTCCCACTCTTCGCCATAACCTTGATTACCCCTCGGTTTTCCCCTCTGTTCATCAATCGTATCATGAACGTAGTCGTCGTCACATATAACCAAATATGCCGCCCACCAGCCCCGCCTCAACAGTCCCTCGACCCACTGTGCCCCGCTGCCATCACTCACGTGTTCAAATCTACAACAAATTAAACCCCCTTACACTCACCTCTCCCCAATAAAACGAAAACATCTCTCATAAAACAACAAATTAATTTTTAAAAATTTTACAACACTAACAATATTTTTGTAATTTTTTAACCATAATTCAATTCGATTCGAACATATACTTATGCGTAATGATCAGCATTTACATTATGTTCAGTTTGAATTTCCTGTCATGCTATATTTATAGATAATTAGCTATTAAATAATCGTGGACTGTCAGGCAAACAATGCATTTTCAAAAAATAACCGTCAATTTTACGCGCGCGCCATTCGAAAATTTAAATTCATTCAATACCCAACAACAATAATCAACTAGAAGAAGAACATCGACAAACGACGAACGCAACCGAAACGAACTCTGTGCATCTATGAAATGAGTAACTAAGCGTTTTATTATTATTTTTTTTTATTTATTTGTTGTAATTATTATTGGATCTTTTGACACTACTAGGTTAGGCCAGGCCAATAGAGGCCGGGGCCACCTTTTGCGCTTTCGATAAAATACAACTAGCCAACACACAAGCGCACAAGCAAAAGGGCCGCATCGGCGATGATGAAAATTTAGGTCGCTTAAGTTTATTTAGTGAAATTTATATAATAAATGGCCGCAATGGCGTCGCATTTTGGTCAATTGTTATAGTTAAAACATTGAGAAATCAATCATAGTGAGACACTTTTCACTCACCCGTACGAAAATGTCGCGTAATTTGCAAATATTTAATTTGCAAGAGGAATATTACTCGTGGATTGGTTATACTATTTGGTGCACTGCACAGGCACAGCCAGTGCTTTGTTTGTTCACTTTATAAAAATTTCTTCTACTAAAAACTCAAGTCAGTCGGTCGCTGTATCGGTCTCGGTTTGCTTCACCGTGTGTGTACGTACTACTACACAGCGTTGAACGTACAGCGTACAGCTTTTGCCTTCAGTGGAATATCAAATACACAGAATGAATGCGAATGCCAGCCAGCCAGCCAGTCAGCCAGCCAAACGAGCCAGCCAGCGCCATCGAGCCAGCGAGCCAGCCAGCCAGCCAGAGGCAGGCAGAGCACACCAAGCACACCAAAAGCACCAGTATACGTCGTGTATACGACGCAAACGCAGGCACTGAAAATTGTGTGTCTATGTGTGTGTGTGTGTGTGTGTGTAAAATATTTCCTATGCGAGTGTGTGTCTCTGTGTGTGTGTGTTGTTCATTCGTTCGCTCGTTGGTTTGTTCGCTCTTCCACTGTATGTGCGCAAAGCAGAGGCAACGGCTATGGCTATGGCTACACACAGCACAGCACAGTACAGCACCAGCACAGCACCAGCAATACAAACACACACACACACACACATACACATAGATACTGATACTTAGGTACGTGTGTATCTGGCTCTGTTCATGCTTTCAATGTATGCGTGCTTGTAGAGCTGAAAACAAAAATTGTTCGTTCGTTATATGAAAACAGCAGCAGCAGCAGCAGCAGTGGCAGCAGCAGCCACAACACATTTGAACAGAGGGGGGCAACTGGGGAGTGAGGGGGACAAACGGCAACCGGCAATGGCAACAGCAACAGCACTGAATATGGCCGCCTGCCTGCCTGCCGTTGCTGATTGTGGCTGGTTTTGCTCTGGCTCTTGGCCTGCCCTGTGCCAGCCAGAACAATTTACTTCGACAACGAACCCAACTTCAGTTGACTGGAAAATTTTGTATGGCACTGCCCAGGAAAACAATGTTATATTAAAAAAAAAAAAATCAGTATCATATTAAATATTTAAAAAATAAAAAAAAAATAAAAAATAAATATATATGTATATATTATAATTGGAAAATGAACTAAAAAATAGGAAGATTTTTCAGATCTATAGTAGAGAAAAAAAGTTTAATTTAAAAAAGTTTATTTTAACATGTTCGGAAAAAAATAGGGCACATTTAATTGAGCGTTATAATAAAATAGTAAATTTATTGATATTAACGGGAAGTATAGAAACAGAAAATTTTCAAATCTTTTTAAATATATACAATTTTTATACATTTTCTTATTTAATTTTAGCTCTTTAAGAAACTATAATAATTTTGATAGTTAATACAGTCATATAAATTCCGTTAATTTAAGAATATAAAAAGGGAGAGAAAAATATAGTGGAGATATTTTAAATTTTGTTACTAAAAATTGTTAAAATGTCTTTAGTAAATGAGGCTGGTAAACTATTACAACTGTATATATTTCATAATCTAAATTAGTAATAAGTTGCTATTAGTTAACTAGTAGTAAAAAAGACATATTACAGGAGCAGATATTTTATATCCTATAAAAATAATATATTGCTATTAGTTAACTATTTCATAAAGAGTAACTAAATATAAGGCAAACATAATTCATTTTCGCTGCAAAAACAAGATACTTTATTTAGCAAAGCCATCTTTGGCAAATGCAAATGGAAACCATAAAAGCTCGATTAAATGTAGCGCACTATGAATTTCGACCAGTTTTGAAGCAATTCGCTTGTATGGCTGTGTAGCTGGCTGGCTGACTGTAGTACAAGTATCTCGCTCTGGTGAGTCCACAGCCGCAGTGACAGAGCACAGAGCACAGAGCACACAGAGTACAGCCAGTCGTCGTGGTGCGAATGTACGTACGAAGCAAGCGAGCCAACGAGCCAGCGAGCAAACGAATGAAAATAGGCAGCGGCAAATGCAGAAGCACAGGCAGAGCCAAAAGCAGAGCTAAAAGCAGAGACACAGGCAGAGCAGTAGCAGAGAGAAGGGAGTGATGACGACGACTGCGATGTGTCTTTCTTGTTGTTGTTGTTGTTGTTGTTATTGTTGCTGTTGTCGTGTGTGTGTGTCTCTGTGTGTTTGTATATGTATCTGTATCTATGGCAGAGCTAACAGCAAAACAGCTTACAGCCCCAAAACGTGCCCCAGGCAAATGTGACTGGGCGCACTCTAAAAATCAATAGGCCCCACTCACTGTAGGGTATGCACTGTAGGCAGTGGACCAGGCGCTAATGCAAACAAGCTGCAAAACGTTAAACGCTTGGATCGTATGCATATCGCCATGGATATTGAAAAACCAGAATAATGCTCTAATGACTCTCGGATCAAAGTTGAGCGTTGATTGCATTGTTAATTGTGGTCATTGAATTAACAAATTAATACCCAATCACAAAATATAGAAACTTAAAAATTACCTATTTAATGTGAAACTAATTTTATTTTGTTATTCATAGTACAAAGTACATCAAAACAAAACTGGCCTAATTAGTATAAGCTTTTTCCATTAATTTTTTATTACTTTTACTGTAATTATCAATCTTTATATTTTTTTTTAATATCTCATAAAATAGATCTGCAACCAGTTTGATGATATTTGATATTTTATTTAAGAAATCAAAGTCAATTCATTTTGTAACCCAATCTGTCAGATCTTAAAAAAAAAGAAAGTTACGAACATAGTTTTTAAAATTGGCTAATAACAATAATAATAAAATCGTAAAAATATTAATTCAATTAAAAAAAGGTATTTAAAGAATTTTTTAATTTTGTAGAAAATTTACGCTTAACTCAAACTTTTTAACAAGCAATTAGGCAAAGAGAATTTAAAGTCTTCAGTGATCTTCTTCTTTAAAATAATAATAATATATATAATATATAAATATTTTAATAAAAATAAAAAAATAAATAAAAATAAATAAAATATATGCTCTTGCTAAATTTTGCCTTTTAATAAACGCCGATTTTCTTATTAAAAATAATTTAATTAATTTTAATTTTTTTACTCTTGGCCAATATTAAATCGTCTTCTTGACACTGTTGCCTGGTGCCAGGCAACGCAATAATCTGTTGAATACATGTGCGGAAAATTCGCAAAACTGTCGATTAGGTGGAAGATGTTCACATGGAGCTCGGCCCACAGTGCAGTGGGTCGATGTCGATTATTCCCTGCTTGTTTGTCGACTCGATGCAGTGTGTGTGTCCGTGTGTGTGTGTGTGTGAGTGTGTAATAGAACCCCGCTGCCGGAGCTAACGGGCCAGCCTGGTCCGGGCCATTGACATCGGGTGGGTTGGGGATGATGGTGTAGACTCGGCCAGCTCTGCCACTGGCGCTGACTCTCGACTGCTCTGCCTCTGCTGCTGCTGCTGATACTGCTGCTGCTCTCGCTCTGTGGTGAGAGACGGCTGCAGTTGCTGTCGGTGGTGGGAATATAGCTATATGTATATATCTATATGTATGCAAACCAGGCAGCAGAGCAGTGGAAGCGAAAAGTAGCAGCAGCAGCAGCAGCACCACCAAACGAAGCAGCGAACGAGCTAACGAGCCGAACTCGAACACTCGACAGGATGTGGATATAAAGAGTCCGTATGTGTTTCTATGCTTTGTCTGTGTGTGTGTGTGTGTGTATGCGTGTGTGTGCGTGTGTGCGTGTGCGTGTGTGTGTCCTCTTCTTTGCTTGCGTGTGTCAGAGCATAGAAACAATGTGCAAACTGGTAGGCACAATGTATGAGAAGCAAGAGGACACATTGAGTAGCTCGACAATAAAATACCCTAGTTCCATCTGATTTATAGTTGGCTAAATACCCTAGTTCCATCTGATTTATAGTTGGCTAAATATAATAATTGCATGCTAACTAAAAGTCGTTGATATCAAAACTTAAACACATCTAATTAGTGGTTTGCAAAAGTGGAAAGTATTATTAAAAATATGTAGATGAAATTTGAATAAAAAAAAAGTAGAAGAAAAATGTATTATTATATTATGGGAATAGTTTTGGACTGGATATAAACATTATTTAAATTTTAGCTAATTTTGTAATGGTAAACTAGGAACTAGGGTTGCATTTTAAATGTAACTTTTAATTCATACCTATATTTATAATTATAGAGAAGGATAAAGATCAAAAGGGAGAATAAACTCTATTCTAAAACATGCATTCACAGGTTTAAATTTTTAACAACAAATATTTATGTATTATATTATTAAAAATATTTAAATTGATACTATTTAAATAAAATAACTAAATTTAATTAATATAAATTAAATTAGTATAAAAAATACTCTCTATTTCTATTTCCAATTTTGATGGATAATAATTTTGAGGGAATGTATTTGAGATGAAATTGCGAAGAGTGTCTGCATTTGGTAGTCGATAACTGTTTCAGGGACTAGGACTCTTTGCCAAATAGCGCATAGAGTACGTCGCTATAATTCAAATTTAGAAATCGGGGTGGTCGCTCTCAAGACTATGTTGCCTTGGGTTGCCTTTTTGTCTCACACTCTCCGCGTGCCCCCTGACTATGCAGCATGAGGCAGGGCATAGTTTGTCAGCTTAGTTGCAGTTGTGCGTGATACTTGGGTTTTGCAAATGTCGCTGTGTGTGTGTGTGCGAGCGTGTGTGTGCGAGTGTGTGTGTGCGAGTGTGTGTGTGCGAGTGTGTGTGTGCGAGTGTGTGTGTGTTTTGCCGTTGGTCCCTTTACAGAACTGAATGACTTGTGCTGACTGAGGGAATCTTGCAGTTTTTCCTGTAAGCACACACACACTTACACACATAAATATATATATATAAATATATATATATATATATATATATATATGTTACTCACAGCAGGATGCGATGAAGATGGTCAGAGTGGAGTGGCAGGCACTTGTTGTTGTTGTTGTTGTTGTTGGACTGTTGGCGTCATCTTGTCGTCGCCTACTTTAGCCAATATGTTTGCCATATGGATGCAGTGTATCTCTCACGTTTACCGTTACGTTATGCTTATGCTTAGCCAAACGCATATTTAATACCCACATTCAACAGCCAGGACAATGAAACTGTCATATTATTCAAAGTTTCGAATAGTTTCGAATACTTTGCCCCAATCTATTTGCATATTGCAAAAGTTTTACCCCAACTAATTGGCGATGTTTGGCAAAATGCATAAAATTTGGAAGCCAACTGAAAATGTTAGCAATTTGGAAACCAAGGCAACTAAATAATTGCAAATTAATATTCAGATTTTAAAAGTTGCAGTAGAAACTTATTTAGCTGCATTTTTATGGCTATCCAATTAAAACGGAAATCATCACCTGTTTATAAGAGGCTAAATTTACTATTTTAAATAGGATACATAACCAAATTTAGATAATAAAATTAAAATTGTTTGTAAAATGTATTTCCTGATTTGTTTTTATTCCCAAAAAAAACCCAACTAGTTTTACTATGCTTCATAGAATTTTAAAAAAAAAGCCATCTGCAAGCGAAACATTAGTTTTTTTTCTTGGAGTGCGTGATAAGATATGGATTTTTGATTAGCAAATACAATCCAAGCTGCAGACTAAAAAAAATGATCAAGTGGATCTAAATTAGTTGGGTATAGCAGAAGCGTAGCCATTTTTTCCTGAAGGGGAAGCTGAATTTGGTATATTTTCGCACAAATTTTAATCTAATAATACTTTGGGTATAATTGAGATGAACTGCCTCGTAACGGTTTAGCTATATGCATGGACAAAAAGTCAAGCGACCACCTGAAGCTGTGGGTCTGTGAAGCATTTGTGTCTCGTAATGTTTTTTGCCTTCCTGGTACTGATTTAGGTCTCTGCGGCAATTGTCTCGGGTCTCTGGCCATATTGGCGCTTCGCTGCTCGGCACGAAACAGCTGATGATGCATACACACACACACACACACACAAACACACACACACACACATGTGTGTGTATGCGGGGGCGGCAGAAGAGTGAGATGAGTGAGAAGAGTTCTCGCAAATATGCGGATGGGTTTCGTTGTTTTCGAGGGCGATGGCATGTGGCACGTTTGCTGTGACGCTGCTCGGCTATGGCTGCTGTGCCAGACAAGTGGGGGGCACAGACAGACAGACAGAGAGACAGGCAGGCAGGCAGGCGGACAGTCAGGTCAGACCGATTGAGAGCGAAAGAGAGAAGCGCACAGAGTCTTTCCAAAGGCCAAGTTCAGAATCTTGTGCTGCCTATTGTTGTGGCCAAGAATGTGTGTGGCTGGCTGGCGTTGTCGTTGCCGCGATTTGAAACGACAACAACGACAACAACAACACCAGTACACACACACAGACCACACTCCACCTCCAACTCCGCTAGTAACTCCATATCCACCTCCAACAACAAGCACAACTCCAGCCGAGCTTCGATGACTGCTCTGATTCTGGGCCACGGAACCCTGCCTCCTTTACCACTGCCTTTGGCCGTTGCCTTTGCCGCTCTCATGTGACCCAATTTCGTGATGGCAAAGTGCGAAAGTGAAGCTCGGAATTCCACGGAGAGCTGCCGATGTCGATGGCGATGTCGATGTTTATGCTTATCCATGTCAGATGGCGCCTATTTTAGAGTGCTTGCTGGCTGTCTGGCTGAGATTGTGGGACAGCTTTGAACACTTGACGCATTTCTATTGAAATGCTGCTAAAAATGATCTCTGGAGAACAAATTGCAATAAAAAAAAACTCATTCGTCAATATAAATTTAGATTTATCATTTATATTGCCCAATGGAGCATTAAGTAATTTTAGTTTTCAGCATAATAATCACTCACTCAAATTGTTCAGTTAATGACAAATTATTTTAAAATTTAACTTAATTGAATTCAATTTTTTTATTATTATTTATTTATTTTTAAATATGATAGCTTTTTAATATTTCTGTAAATTTACCATCATTTATTTAAAATATTTATCACTAACGAAATTAATTTATAATAAAATAAAAAAAATATATCTTTTATTAGAAGTGTTTTTCAAAATATTAATGTTTATGTTGTGAAATCCTAAACTCCAAATACAAATATGAATTGGTGGGGGGGGGGTACATTGAAAGGGATCAATTATTGATATTAGCTTTGAAAGCTATTGCTCAAAACGAATTGTAGAGCTTAACTGTAATATTCAGTGACATACGATAAGCATGTGCTGGGTGCTCATAAAACAACAAACAACCGCAACAACAACAAACAACCGCAATAACAACAACAATCGCAGTCAGCAGTTCAGTGCGTTGTCTTCGTCGTTGTTTTCGTCCGGTTTTCGACGTTTCTCTTGCTGCTGCTGCTAGTCTCAGAATTCAACAACGATTTCTGCACATGCACACATACACACACAGAAATAAGCATACTTACATGGGTGTGTGCGTGCGTGTAGGGTATTTGTGAATCATGCTGGCCGCGCATTCGTCAATGTAACAACAACAGACCGCCACAATTTGGGACCAAATTGTATGTCATAGTGCGAAAATACATAACATAAGCGAAACTATAGCGAACACACTCACTGCTCACCCACACAATGCAACGCATCCACATTTTATGCTATACTCTCTGTCTCTCGCTCTGTTTGTCTCTCTTCAGCTCTTCTTGCTTGTTTGTTCGCTGCTCTTTGCTGCCAAGCGCTCGCCAGCACTGTGTGGTACAGTTCGGTTTGCTTTCTTCCATCGCTGTTTCTGTTTCAGTTTCGGTTTGCTTTTGCTTCTGCTTTTTGATGCAGTGCTTTGTGCTTTGGCATTTGCTTTGCTAGCTTTGCTCAGGTGGCGATGTGTAGTGTTTTATGCTGCTGTTGTCAGTGGAAATCGCTGCAAAATAAAACACACACATTTCTCTTCACTAGAGATGGTTGCGTGTCGTGAAGCTTGCGTGACACGATTAAACTTTTTTGCATAGCAGCACTTTAATGCTTACAAAATATATCGAAATATTAAATTTAAGTTGGTCATTTTATTACAAATATCTTTTTGAATAAATGATACATTATTTGATTTTAAATCACAAATTTATATTATAATAAACCCCGTTAATGTCTCCATTAGAGAAATGGGTTGGCATCTGTTGTGTCCCCGCCGATCAGGCGACGTTCTCTGGATAGCATATATTGAATCTTGGACTGCATGATCATCGCATTGGAAAGGGGCATGCTGCGCAGCTGGGCGGCAACACTCAGCCCAAAACATGAGAACTCATCTTCTCCCAGTGCCTGAAACGGTTTCGTTTTGTTTGTCGGTAGTGTCACAACTTCGAGCATTTGTGGAAGCTGAATTGGAACTGGTACTGGAACTGGAATTGGAGACTGAGTTCGCTGCCTAATTAGACGCAGGGGAGGCGGCGGCGTAGATGACATGTTGGACAGAAAGGGTAGCGCCGTTGTCGGTGTGAACACCTGCTGATCTGGATTCACTTCCGTTTTTATTAAGGGCAGCTCCTCGGTCTTCAACCGCGGCAGCAGATTTTCGTGCTTTAAGCGTGGCAATTTTATCTGGAATCGCCTTATCGGCATTTTTGCAGGAACCCTAGTCACATTCTCGTCCGATTTCTGTTGAACACAAAAAGAGAGATAAATGCTGACAATGCAAATTTTGATAAGTTGCAAGTACCTTGTCGAGGAACTGGGCCACAAAGCTGTGCAATGGCGCAAACCAAGGAATCTTTGGTTTATATTTCGGATTCGCTCTGATCTTCTTCAGCTCCTGATGGTAGCCAGTGCGGATATTCTTGATCTTCATTTTGACCGCCTGCAAAGAGAGGTGATTCTCGCTGCGGTCCGCCTCCTCATTGATGCCCGCCTGGATGCGCTTATAGGCCGCATTGCGAGGGCCAAACGAATATGGCCGACGATTCCACAGACAAGGCTCTTGCCGGTAGAGCTCCACGAATTTTATGTGGCGCTCGTCGGTGAACCGAAATGGCAGCAAATTATTACCAGTCATTGTGGGGGGATGACCAGAAACCGTTAGGCGACTTTGCCGTTGAAATGCTTGCTGAGCACTGCGAAAACAGCGATACGAACGATTTTTGCTTTTGCTCTCTTCTCAGCTTTTCGTATATGTTTTGCGTTCGGGCTGCTTCGTGCTCGCTGTCAAAGTTGTCGGCTTGCTTTTGCTGCTTCTCTGCGAATTTTGTAAGCAAGCACGAAACTTAGTGATGAAAGCATGAATCGATAGCAGCTAGTCGATTAACGATTTAATTATATCATCTTTAAACTAATCTATCCAGTGCAATCTGCTAAGTTCAAAGGTGTTGCACAAAAAAACATCGTCTGGAATTTAATCAGACTGCCGGAAATTAATCTAACTCAACTACGAGCATTTTGTTGCCTGTGGGATCCGGTGCAGAGAGTGTTGAATGTTGCTTTAGTTCTAATTGCTTGTTTTTGATTTAACGGAAAAAACTCTAATTTTTAAACGAAGCCATTACTTATGCTCTTAAGTTTTGTTGAATTTTGACAAAACTATGGAAAACTCATCGAAGTCTTGTTTTTAATTTATAAATATATATTTTTTCATTAGACAAAGAATTAATAAATTTTCTTCCTTTTTGTTAGCAAAAAAATAATATGGAAAACTCCAATTCTAGAATATATTTACTTAACTTAGAAACAAAATTACAATTCTTAGATGAAGATACAATAAATTTATTTACCTTTTTTATTTGCAACCATATTATAAAAACCTTAAATTCTTATCAAGACTTTGGTACATTTTCACACAGTTAATGTTATCAATAAAAACAATCAATGCAATTGCAGAACTGCATTGTTCCATCCAAGTCCTTCCTTCTCATGGCATACCAACAACGTTCAGTACTTACCCTAAGTATTTTCAAGGGAACTCTAAAGAATTTGAACCTTAAAAAGAAATGTTTGCATTTGCCGTGCTGCAAAGGCGGCTTAGCATGAAACACACACAAAGACAGTGCCTGCGCTGCTGCCTGCTTATGCTGCTGACTTCCCAGGCAGAGACTAGTTCTGTTGCTCATTGTGAACGAACTTCAAGCGGCGCGTGACATTGTTATCCTTTGTTGCGCTGCCAACTGCCTCCATGCTAGAAGCAGCAGAAGCAACTGCTGCAGTAACGCCATTTTATCCACTACGCTTCATATTTTGCGGTCCTCTTTCTAATTTGGTTTGGCGGGAAAATGCTTTGCAGCCTCTCTGCACCGTGTTACCCTAAACTGTAGTTACAAGCACACCGTTACAATTTACAAAACTGCCGTTGTTTGATTTTTCATCAGAATATGTTTAAATGGATCGCGTCTTCAGCATTTTTATTGTATACATATTTTATAATTTATTTATCTTATAATACTTGTTTATTTGTTTTTATAAATTATTAATAAGATAATATGATATAAGCATATTTCTAATTACTTTTATGTTGCCTGTTGCATTAACTAAGTAAACTTGTAATTAAAATCATACAGTTTTTGAACCTAGTACTGTAGACGCTACGACAGTTATTAGCTTTTCAAGATTTGTTTAAATAAAAAAAATATAAATATATATATAAAAAGCTTTTGGTTGTGACGTCAGGATATGATTCAACCTTATTTTTGTCATCTCTTGTACTCATAACAGAAAGCTGATTGCTATAAATCAATTCGAAAGCATTTCACAATAACCAAAGGCCAAACGAAGAAAATCTAAAATCGCCAAAGGAAAGCATAAAATATAAACTTTTTCAAGTGTAGTTGTGATTTTATCTAATATATTTTTGCAGGTAAGTATTAATTGCATATTTCTGAGCAGCTTGTGCGCGTGTCAGCTGAATATCAAGAAAAAAGAGATTATATTTTAACAAGAGAAAATAGTTTTAAAAAAGTCGAAGTATGTGTACAAATTATGATATATGTAGTTTTGCATTCCGCGAAAAATTTGTTTTTACATTTTATTCCGCATATTAAAATTGCTTTTGTTGTTTTGGCGCCATTTTTAAATGAGGCCTCAATCGATGCTCGTTTTGTATGTACCAGTATAGTGTTGCAGTGAGAGAGAAATAGGCCGTTCTGTTCTCGCCTTTGTCGCCGTCGTGTATATGTGTGGAAACTGAACTCCACCCAGCCAGGGGCAATCTAAATGTGTGGGACACGTTAAGCGAATTGCAGATGCTTCACATTAGCTTAATAACTAACGAAAGCTAATTTGAATTCGTTTTTATTGCACATGTGCTTCGTGATTGCAATTTATTTTATTTACATTTCAAACATTGTTTTATTGACGCTATTTTTGTTTTTACATGGCTTTTAGCGCTGTTTCTGCTTTCGTTTCATACTTCTCATTTATCTCATCGAGACTCTTAGATAATTTGCCGGCTGGCCTTTTCACTTGCTCTCATCTCTCTCTTATAGATCTGTCAGCGTGCCGTGAGATAGACCGATTAATTTTATTGTATTGTTAAAATTCAAATAATTAAAACATAAAAAAAATTTTAAATCCGTAATAAAATAAAATATATTATGGATAACAAATAGTTGTTTGTTAAACAGCTCACAAAGTGTGCACTTATATATTAATATTGCCGTGTTTTTGCGTTGAAACGTGAATTAAATAAGCGCATGTTGCGTCACGCACCCATCCCCAGCAGCATTTCTGCCTGCGTTTGCAGCGACGCTCTCGCCAGCAGTTAGCAGCTGCTTGCTTTCGTTATGCCAGCAAACTCTCACTTCGTACAGTTAAAATTGAGCAACATACGAGAAAGGTTGGTTCTGCTCTAAGATTATTGTGCAAAAATAAATTAAGAAGTGTAAGTGAAATAAGACACACGCCATACTATTAAAGGAATATTTTTTGAAAAAGTGCTGTGAAACATACTGTTAAACCAATGAACAAGTAGAAAAAAAGTTAATCTCCATCACTTATCATTCAGGTTTCTGTCGTTTTGCTTGCTTGAGCTTGAGTTGGTCGCTGTGAAAAATACGACAATGCTGTACCAAGGCAAAGGCAAAGCATTGCCATTTGGGGCTTTTTTTTGCTCGCCGTGAGCGTAGCTAAGTCAAAATGGCCGCCTAGGCCATTAATTTCATTAATTTATCATAATTATGCTCTAGACTTCCGTTATTTTCTTCGTGAACAATTCATTTGTGTTTATTAAGAGGAGGCACGCTGTTAACTGAAATGCGCGCCTTTTTCTCACCTATGCTCACATATTTTACTTTTGCGATGTTTCCGTATTTGTATTTGTTTTTACTCGACATTTAGCTGCGTTTCTTCTTTGCATGGCCTCACACTATCGTGCTCTCTCTCTCTCTCGCCGCTCTCCTTCTCTCTGAGAGAAAATTACCAGCCGGCAATTTATCTGCTGCTGACGTCGCAGCCGACGTGAGCAACGTTGGCGGTTGCTGCTTATAGTTTCTTGCCTTTCTGCTGGCTTCACTCAGTACAGTTGAAGTTCGTGAAGAAACGTGAAAGGTTGGTTAATCGCAAGTAGCAATGACAAAAATTTTATTGGAAGTTTGTGTGAAAAACTAAATTTAAAGTGTGCCACAATATTTCTAATTGCTTTTGTTGAATATAACTCAAAAAGAATTGCCAATAAAGCATTAAACACAAGCAGTTAATACTTTTCCAAAGTGAAATGTAAATTTTTTTTGTAAGCTATTAGAATAATAGAGCTTTCAAAGTAACTCTTTTTAATATTCATAGTATTCAGTACAATTTTCTATAAGTTCTCGTCTTCTGCTTGGCTGCGTTTTTTTTCGCATGTAATTTGCTCTTTTGTAGTACATTTTTCATACAAAACGTCGCTTGGCGCTGTGCAAAAGAGCGCGTCGCATACAACGACGACGCTGCTGTACCCCATACAAGCAATACGGGCACACAGGCAAGCAAAGCAAGCAGGCAAGCAAAAGCAGCCAGTCCGAGGCCAGTACATACAGAAAAAAAAGTGTTGCCATTTCGGTCTTTTGCACTCGTCATTGTGCTGTAGGAGAAAATCAGACAAACATAAAATGGCGCTGCTCTTGATAAATCGGCACATTTTAACGAATATTTTGTTGTACATTATTTATGATATTAATTCTGATATGTGTGATTATTGTTAGCTGCGCGCACTCTGCTAGCGCTTCAACTAGAAAGAAGCGCGCGCGCGCGCTTTTCTCAATCGTTGCCGCTTCCAGCACACACTATGTACATATATATGTGTGTGTGTGTAGTATTGCCATCTCTCTTAAAGCGACGATTGGTGATGCATGTGTGTGTTGCTTGGCTGATTTGTTTGTTAGTGGTGGTTTTGGCTTCTCGCTCTCCCTCTCTCATTTCTGAGCGGTAGTTCTTATGGTTGTCACTTGCTGTGTTGCGTACAAGTAAAACGCATGTATATTTTTCCTTGCAATCTGGATGGATACTAATGCACGCCGTTTTTTTTTTCCCTTTTCTTTTTTGAAATCTATATTTACAGCTCGAAGCTTGTAGTAAATTAATTTAATAACTTCGTACAATACATACAAAACCACAAAAGAAAAATGGCCGACAAACCAAAACGTCCTCTCTCCGCTTACATGCTGTGGCTGAACAGCGCTCGCGAGTCGATCAAAAAGGAGAATCCCGGCATCAAAGTCACTGAGGTGGCCAAGCGCGGTGGCGAATTATGGAGGGCAATGAAGGATAAGTCGGTAAGTAACCAAAAGAAGACATAGAAATAAGTTTTTTTTTTTTTTAAATTTTGTTGCTAATGTGAAATTTTTGTATATGATGTTTTATTTAGGAGTGGGAGGCAAAGGCAGCAAAGGCCAAGGATGATTATGATCGTGCCGTTAAGGACTTTGAGGCCAACGGCGGCAGCAGTGCTGCCAATGGTGGTGGTGTCAAGAAACGTTCAAAGACAACGAAAAAGCCAGCGAAAAAAAGCAAAAAGGACGATTCGGACGATGACGATGATGATGAAAGCGAGTAGATTGCGGTTGCTGCTACTACAACAAAAACAACATATAAAAAGGGTGTCATCATCATCAAAAACAACAACAAATCAACAAAAATACCACAAGAACTCTTTCAGTCAATCAATCGCATTACGTCTTAAATTCACACCACACAACAACAACACACTACTCTCCACATGCACATGCCATACCCAAAAAGAAAAATAAGAAATTTAATTAAACAAATACAAAATCCACAAAACATTTTAAATAGCATAGGAAATAAAGATTGAGAGAGAGAGATCCCAATATATATCAAAAGCAGGAAGGAAAGTGAAACCGTTGCGGCAGGAAAGAAGTTGGCGTCAGTTGCACTCGAGAACAGAAGCAAAATTGTATTTTTAAATAAGAATAGAGGTTTACTGTAGGTGTTTCATTTATATTCACAGTTTGCAAGAGGACAAATCGTTCTTAACGTTTATGAAATTCCCTCGTGTGTCCTGCTACCAAAAACTAAAAGCAAAAATAAAAAGATGAAAAGCGAGCAGAGAATGTTGATCAATTTGTATATCTTGCATATAAAAATTGAAAATTAAACGATAAAGTAATTCCATTATAAATAAAAACTACAAAAATCGAAATCAATTATTGTTCTAAAAAATAACCTGTACAACACACAAAAACATCAACAACATAGTTGAGTAACAGCGTTTATACAGATCGATATATACCAATAGCTATAATGTTGAAAGTTGGTCGAAACGAAGATGATAAAAGAGTGTACAAAACAAAACAAAATATGATGGAGGCGTTGAAAAAGAGCTTTTTTCACGACGTTCAAAACAAAAAAAAAACCAACGAAATTTCGCTCAGGTTTTTCGTAATTATTGAACTCTAGAGAAACATCTTTGTTAATCCCTAAGGATGTTGCAGATGTATTTGCATTTAATCTGTAGTCGTAATTAATACCTATATAATTTAATTCCAATATGAAAAACAAATAAAAAAAGCAAAAATACATTTTTTAAATGTGTTAAAAAAATTTGGTATGTGATTTTATGTGGATTTTGGTTGGGAAGCGGAACTTATATGAGAAAAAGACCTTAAAAAGATTTTCTTATTTATTGTTTTAAATATCATAATTAATTCAATAATCGATCATCACTAAAACTAAATGATTTAATCTGCTGTAGTTTTACATTCAAACATATCCATTCAAAATTCATCAGATATATTATTATGTATGGGATTACGTATGTAATTAGCATTATCTACATATCGTATGGGATTTTTGTATCCAAATACTTATTTAGTTATTATTTCACTTTGTTGGTTTTGGGATCCATAATAGATCGGTATCCATGGGATTATTGTTAACAATGTTTGGGATAAAAACTAACGTTTAACAAAAGCACACGAGAATTCAGATCAACTTTGAATTGCGATACAAAAATTAATGTGCTATTAGATTAATTAATAAATATTTCAGTGCAGTGCTTCGGATTGGTTCCGAAATTAAACACACACACACTGACAAAAAATAAATAGTTCAAAAGCACACATTTTGGACAGTTTCGGGTGGGTGAATATTGGTTTTAGACAGACCACAAAAATATATACATGGGCTGCTTATAAATAATAGCACTTTTCAAATATTAAAACTGTTGCTTTTTTTTTTTTTTTTTTTTGGTTTCCGCGATGGACAAACAGATCAAAGTTGTGCTTAATTAGTTATATAACTTAAAACGAATATGGCAACAAAAAAAGAAGTCTCTCTCAAAGCCATTTACAAAAGATGAAAAAAAGAATATACAATGCAAGCATGTATGTGTGTGTGTGTGTGTGTGCAGCAAACGGGAAATAATCGGGAAAATGAAGCACCATCAGGATGAAATCCCGATCTCTCTGCTTAGTTGCGATTCAGCCAAAAGATGGTCTTCAGCACAAAGTAGGCCAGTCCGAGGCAGTAGACAATCTTCTCCCGCTGCATTCGCTGCTCATTGTTGATCTCAATGTTGAGAACGCGACGATTCAGCTTGGCCAGCTGGCGACGCAGATAGAGGATCTCCTCGGGGGGCGTCAACTCGCCCATGGGTGTGCCCTCGCGCTGCGCCAGCATCGAGCCATCCAAAGTGTTGTTCAGATGCTGCTGCTGTTGCTGCTGCATCAGCTGCGAGCGTTTGCTCGTGCTGCCCGTGGTAAGCTGTGGAAGATTAATCAGAAAAGTGAATCCATTAGTAAACATTTGAGTTAGCTGATCCTAACTTACAGCAAAATTTGGACAGACCATAGCTTGATATAAAATATACAAATTTGTGTGTACTTTCTGAATTTTGACAGACTTATAAAATTGGAGAAACCATTTGACATAATCATTTGAACTTTCAGCATTCTCAAATATTTCCGTTAATACAAAAAACTTAAAAAAAAATATTCACACAAAAATATGTCAAAGGTGCACATCAGCAACGATGATAACCAGGCCAAGGGGGAGGCCATTGGGGATGCACTGAAGTGCGAGCAAGCTGGCCACATTATGGAGGCGATATTGCTCTACGAGGAGGGCATATTCAATCTCCAACAAATGTCGTCCAGCTCGGATGTGAGTGGGCTAGAGCTCTGCTCGAAATATCTCGAGATGTACGAGACGCGTGCGAAGCAGCTTAGGGATCAGGTCATGGAGCATTTGCTTGACAGCAAGATGTTGGAGCACATTACAATCGATGGAGATGCACGCGGTAGAAGCTATCAGCGGCTGCTCGGCGTTTATCTCGATGACAGTGTAAGGGAGGCGCATCTGAATGAGCCGCTGCTGAGCACGGAACCTCAGTTCAGGGATCTGATCAATTTCTTCGAGGTGCTGGTGAAGAATTGTCGATATCTGAAGTACATACGACTGACGACACGGCCGGATGCAAGTGCTCCGCGTCATCAGTTGCAGGTACTTCAACGGATACGGGACGATCTGGACACTGGCAACATACACATGAATTTCCAGCTGGACGAAACACTGCAGGATCACAAAATCGTGCTCAGCTCGGGCATAATCATTAGGATTGAACGTGGCCTCCACTATTTCAAGCCAAGCGAGCACGACTACAGTCTGGGTCTGTGCGACTACGATTTTCGCAAGTGCCTCCCCACCGAGGTGGATGTGTGGAAGTGTTGCGCCTTTGCCAAGCCGATTAGATTAGAAAATGAGGGCGCAAGTAAGTAAAAGCAGCCAAGGAGCAAGGATTAAAGAACTCCTGAAGAACTACTAAATATATGTTAAATTAATTGTACAAATATAGATTAAGGTAAAAATTGTGTGTATTCCCAAAACAAATCTGCAAATCTGAAAGTATATAGAAACCGATGAATGCGAATGAAAAAATATAGAAACCGATATAGAGCTAAAATCTGAGGTAATTAATTTATACCTATAACTTGGATTTAAGAACATTTATCTCAATTAAAACAGATTTATTGGGTGAGGAAAGCCAGCTTAACAAAAAAAATCTTGTTCTCGGAAAAAGTTAATCTTCTAACGATTGTTCACATAGAAGTTATATATAATATATATATATATATATATATATAGCTATATAATATAGTAAAACGGATCGTAATATGAACTGACTGCAGCAAACTTAATTTTGGCATTGGCTTCACTTCAACAAAACCGCAAAAAACACATGTGCTGATAATAAAAGTGGATTGTTGCAAGATTATGATAGATTCACATGGAATCGCTTGTCGCGAGTGAAATGTTTGGCTAGCGTCACGAAATGCGATGTGACGTAAGAATTGATTGGGAATCGATTTGATGGCTCACCTGTGAGTCCGACTCGATGGAATTGGCATCGTTGCCGTTGTGGAAACCCATGCGAATGTTGCCATTGGAGCGCACATATTGCGTGGCACGATGCTCGTCGTCATCGTAATTGTCATCGCCATCGAGATCGGGATGAGCATAGAGATTGCCATTGTTGTGTTTGTGTGGTGAACTTTCCTCGGATGCCGATGGAAAATGATGATCCGTCAGTGTGATGACACGCGGCGGTGTCTGTACGCGCAAGAAGCCCAACGATGGATTCTTTGGCAATATGGAGTTCTCCAATTGGATTTCACGCGGCGCCGAACGTGTCTCCAGATGCTGATTGTGTCCGAGCACAACAATGCGATCGGGCACATTCATATCGATCTTGTCGTGATAATTCCACGAACTGATCATACCATTCTGATTCGATAGCAACAGATCTTCGTCCGAGAACTCCCCAGTGGCCTTGATGCGTTTGGGTACACGCATTTTATCGTTGATTTCATGCGCATATTTTGCATCATTATACAAATCGTCATCCAGACCGTTGAACATCGGTGTTGGTGATTGCGGGGTGACCATGATTCTTTCGCTTGTAAAACGTTGGAGTCAACCTCGATTCGGTCTTGTTGCCCGGCTGTTTCGCTGCTTACACAGGCAAATACAAATTTTGAGAGAGAGACTTTTCATAACACAAAAGTTACAAATGACTGACAATTTTGATGCTCAGATTGCACAACATTTTTGCTGTTTGTTGCATCGAGGAATTTTCGAGTGGGTGTGTTTTGTTTTTCTTTTGTATGTATTTGTACTACTTACATTTTTTTAAAGTGACAGCAAAGTTTTTGTTCAATCCTTACGAATATTTAAGAAATTTTCTTTACACTCGCTTTGTGCTTTTTGTTTGCCTTGTTCTTGTTTGAAGATTTTTTATGAGTGTGCGAAAAGGCAGCTAATAAATGGGCTAAAAATGACAGCAAGCGCGCAAAAAATACATTGGCAACAAGGCTGCCAAGTAGAGCAATTACTTTAAAACTTACATTCAACTAAATTCTCCCTAATAAATATATTATATTTATTAAGATTTATTTGTTAAATATTTATAAATGCATTTTTATTCCAAATTAAATACTGTGCATAATTTCTGCAGCAGATTAGCAGCTCTGTTGCGGACAGCTATTCACCACGAAACGCAACCATTCACACACACACACGCACACAAGTACTCATGCCAACGCTTTGCGCGCTCATTTACAACAAATTTTTTGCCGCATTCAGACGAAGCGGCGGGCGCCTAATTTTTTTGGTAGCTACAAGAAATTTTAATTTCTTTTAAATTGATTTTAATGTGTAACATAACACAATCGTGTCAAACTAAAGAAATCTTTAAATCAAAATTGGATAAATAGAAAGCATTTAACATACATTGACTGGAGTTTAATTGTAAGTGCATTGCAGAGGCAGTAGTCGCGGCTGCAGTCGCTGCTCGCAGCGCTGTCGACGTCGCCGGGTACAGTACGCGCCGTTTTTCATGTGCCAGCTGAAGAGTGTTGCTCCTGCTGCTGCTCTTCTTGTTGTTGTTGTCTGGGCGGGAAATTGTAAATAGAAGTGGCTTAGTGTGTGTGTGTGTATTTAGTGTAGTCTATAAATAATATCTCAGATTTAAATAATTTATTACATAAATACATTTCTGTGTATACACCTACAGCATACACGCGCGGCCCCTCACGTAGAACTGCACCATGGAACGCCGTTTGAGACGTCCGCGTCGCGCTGAGGATTATGCAACAGTCCCAGCAACTGCTCCAGCTCCAGCTCCAGTCACAGCTCCCGGTACACAGACCAGGCGCTCCACAGCAGCAGTGCCATCTGTGGGCCTACAAACGCGCACACGTGCTTCGCCCTCTCTCAGCAAGGTGTCGCCAGCACCAGTATCCTTGCCAGTCACAGTAGAATTGGGTCCACGTACTCGTCGCTCCAGCAGACCTCGCTCCGCTGCCGGCCAGCCCATTGCACCGGTTTCCAAGGCCACAATTAAATCACCGACACCCATCAAGGAAGTCAATGAGGTTCGTGCAGCTTCTCCTCCTTTCTTTTTTAAACAGTTTGAGATTTACATAATCTTCAAATCTTTGTTTCTCACTTGCAGGTGCAGTCGCCAGTGCGCCAGTTGCACAACAACAGCAGGAGCAACTTGCCCATGACACTGACCACAAACACATCTTCGCGCGCACCGAATGCGGCAATGATGACCTCCTCGGTGGACAGTCCGAATATCAGTCGCACCTACAGCAGCAGCACAACGACCACACAGCGCATCCAAATCCAATCCGAGGGCGACGATGTGGTTGTGGACACAGATTCAATACGCAAACGTTTAACGGATCGCCTGCGTCGATCCCTGTCTCAGACAATCTCGAACATGTCTGGTGTTGCCACGCCCACAGAGGATGGGGGCAGTCGTTATAGTCGCTCCGTTTCTCGGTCCGCTTACGATGATGATAAGAGTTCGAAGCGCAGTTATTCGACCGGCGATGAGGATGAGGTTATCCCTGAGGAGGATGAACAGCAGCTAGAGGATGAGGAGGAGGATGAGCCCTTCTGCAGTTTCAATGCGACCCGGCAATCGGTGACTCCGCTGCTGGGCAAAGGATGCCGCAATCTGACGACACCACGTGAATTTGGCGGCTGGCCAGGAGCACTGCTCCTGCTCATTCTCTTACCAGCGGTGGTTTATTATCTCACCTGGAGCTGCACGGCGCGCAATGCCTGCCAATTGAAGAGCTTAAATTTGACGGCGTTGCTCGACTGGCGCTATCTGACACGGCAAGTGTTCCAGAACCATGTCGTTGGCGTCTTCACGGCCTATCAGTTTGTCGTCTTTCTGCTGGTGGCCCTTTTACCAGGACGTCGTGTGCACCTCACCCGTGAAACGTACACATTCAATGGCCTCGGCGTTGGCCTCACCCTCCTCCTGGCCGGCGGCATTTTGGAGTATCTCAAGTATCCCGTTGTCAGCTTTGTGTTGCGCCATTATCTGCGCTTCTGCATCTATGGATTGATGAGCGCCTTTGTGGCAGCCACCTGGAGCTACTTTCGCATCGATACCAACAAATACAATGTGCTGCGCCAGACACTGGCCAACAATTATGGACGCAGTGGCAACTTTGTGGTGGACTTTGCGCTCGGCCGCCAGCTGAATCCCAAGTGGCTGGGACGCGTCGACTGGAAGCAGTTCTACTATCGTCTCTCCCTGGTGAGCACACTGCTCTACGCCGCCTGCTACATTTACCAGACGCTGCAGTGGCCCCAATA
This sequence comes from Drosophila demipolita, assembly GCA_035042405.1. NCBI lineage: Eukaryota > Metazoa > Arthropoda > Insecta > Diptera > Drosophilidae > Drosophila > Drosophila demipolita. The sequence goes on from JAWNLI010000025.1 coordinate 2,091,066, forward strand.
CCCCCAGGCGCAGGATGGCTATTTGTATGTGTTGCGCTACTATTGGAACAATCTCAACTATGATGCGGGCACTCTGCTCACGGCCACTTCGCTGCTGATCTATGTGCTGGACTCGTTGCTCTTCGAGCGTCATCTCAGCTGCTCCTTTGAGCTGCAGCACGAGGGCTACGGCTGCCAGCTGCTGCTCCGCTACGCCGTCACCCCGTATCTGCTCAGCTCGGTCAGCAAGTATTTCTACGAGCAGCGGGTGCCCATCAGTTGCTGCTGGGCGCCGTATGGAGTGCTTGTGCTGTTGCTCCTGGGACTGATCATCAAGCGGTATAGTTGCGCCTTCAAGTACAAGTATCGCTTGAACTCGCAGAATCCGATCTTTGCGAATGTGGAAACCATACATACGTATCAGGGCAATCGCTTGCTGCTCGGCGGTCTGTGGGGCCACTTGAGGCAGCCCAACTATCTCGGCGATATCCTTGCCATGTGTGCCTTGGGTGCGCCCATGTTGATGCGTCCTGCCTGGCCGCCAATGCTGTCGCTGCTGCTGCTCATCCTGGTCCTGTTTCATCGGGCCACGCGCACCAATGCCAGGAATCAGGGACGCTATCATTCCGCCTGGCATCGCTATTGTGGCCAAGTGCGCTACTCGATTCTGCCCAAGATCTTTTAACCCAATTTTTTCTCACAGTGTCATTTTGCAAACATCTCATTTCCCCCACCCACCGTTATTGACTTTTTCAATTTATACGAATTTTTTTTAGTTTGTTTAGCTTTTAGTTTTGACTCGAATTATTTGTGTATATATGTATTCAGCACACATTTGGCTGAGTTTAAGTTAAGCTATGGATTTGAATTTGATTTTACTTCAAGACAAAATTATAACGATATTTAAGCATTTATTTAAGCCTAAGCAATAATTGCTTTTAGCCATAAAAATTATCTACTACTCGCATGAGCAGGCATTTTTCTAGCATCTTGCAACTATTACTTAACTTCTTATTACGATGTTAGCTTAAATACACAACACAAATACATTTATCATGTAAATATCGCACTTACTTTATATATACATAAATAAACTGAATATTTTCGTTTCATTAAGGAAACTCAACTCAAAATTTGTGTTGCTTTTTCAATAAATTTATTTTAGTTGCCTGCACGCTAAATTGTAAATGCCGCACTGCTTTCTCAAAGAGTTGTGCACTGCTTGCGTACTGCTTGTGCCGCTGACAAACATGTACTTTTGAGTTGCCAGTGCCTGTTTGTAGAGGGCGCTAATATTATTTAATTGACAAATTTAAATCGCTTCTGCTTAAAATACTTTAACAATCTCTCAATTATACTATTATTATTCGAATTAAACTGCTCAAATTGTGCTTACATATTTGATAAACATGTGCATATGCACTTTACATTAGATTATTGTGGCAAGGCGATGTGGCAAAGCAACAAGTTGCATAGATTTTGTGTTTACTATCAGCCAGCAACAAAATTACAACTTACTTTTAAAATTCAAATAAAATAAAATGCAAATATTAATCAAATTTATATATAAATTATTATTAAGAAAAATAAATGATAGTCAATCTAAAATTTACACCTTAACCCAAAAATGTCTTTCGATTAGAAACTGTTTCCTATTTTTAACTAAAAAAAAGACTTGCAACACACAAATCAAATACGCTGCAATCAACACGATCTGTGGCAAAGATCCGCAATTTAAACGCTCGTTAAAGACCAAACGGAACTTGCCACAAAGTTTTCTGCCAGTTGCCTCGTCCGTCCGTTCGTCCGTCCGAACAATTTGCTAATGTTGACGCCGTTATTGTATAATTTTCGTTGGATGGGCGGGGCTGTCAGGATAAGGCAACTGAATGTGGGGAAGGATGGAATGTGGGGAGAGGGTGGTGGGGTGTAGTCTAGCGGCAGAACAGTTTCATTATCAACGCCGGCGGTCATTTGTAAAGCAAACCGCAAACGGCGGCGGTTTCATTTATATATATATTTTTTTTCTCTGTTATTTTTTGACAGTTTCCGCGTCATTTTTCTATGTTGCATGTTGCAAGAGCCGGGACACGGGAGCTGTGTGTGTGAGGGTTGTGGAGTTTATTTGGGGGTTTTGGTTACGATGTGGCGACTGGGGTCCAGGCGTCCTCATTATTTTGGCATTATGTGCGGCAAGTTCGAGAGAATGTCGACGAGGCCGACGAGACTCTCGCACAAACATTCGTAAATGTCATTAACAGTTGTAACGCCTACGTTGGGGGGGGGGGGGGGATGGGTGGAGCGGAGGGGGCTCGCTTACTTTTTACACAAAATTACTTCTTTTGTGCGGCGCTGACATTCATCATCATCAACATTCAACAATTTTGTGTGTGTGTGTGTGTGTGTGTGTGTTTGCTTGCCGCATTTGGTTGCCGTGTAAACGCCATGAAATATGCAACATAATAATTTTTATTTTTGTGTTTGTTTGATTCAATTTGAACTCGGTTAGTTGCTGCTTCGAGTGGCGTCTCTTAAAGCTGCAAATTGTGCACAAACATTGTTCTAATTATGCACAGCTAGGCAATGGCTAGAAATAAACTAGTTTATACACTTGAAAAAAAAGTGCGGTGGTTATGCAAATAAGAGTTTTTGATTTGCTTGACATCAGAATAAATGCAAATTTTTATAGTTACAAAATTGATTTACTAAAATAATAAATTAAAATCTAAACTTAAATCATTCGTATCTCCAAAATATTTATATATATAGATATATTTAATCTAATTTAATTCTCTCAGTGTATGTGACCGCATTCCGTTTGTGCTTTGTGTTCTAATTGAAAGTGGTGAAAATGTTGCCGAGGTTCTTTTTTTTTTGTTTTGTTGCCCAATGTATTTGTTGGTTGGGGTTTGTTTATTTGTTTCCTTCGTTTGTTGCCACAAAATTACAGTTAACAAATTTGCAGCAGCATTTAGAAAACTTGTGCAACAAACGTTGCCAACTCGGTTGCTATCCTTTCAATACCAATCCTCAACAGTTGGACAACCCTCTTCAAAAACGCTGTGGCGAAAACTTAATTTGCAACTGTGTTTTAAATTTGCTGAAGAAGCCGACTTGGATTAGATTAAAGTGGCTTTTTTTCTAATGGAAAAGTATAATATGAATAAGTGAGAACGTTGCAGTTGGGCATAACCGGCGACGAAATACTCTGTTATCGGAATTAAGCCAGATAAGCACTAAAATTGCAAAGCTCTAAAATTGTGGTAACAAGATTAAAATAGGATTAAATTGATGTTGTCAACAAATTTAAATAGCTGTTAAAGAATCAGAATAGTTGTGCTCAAATCCATTTGCACTCTCGAGAATTTATGGCCAGGTTAATACCTGTAACTACCCACGGAATAAAAGCCGTTTTGGTTCATTTAAGAAAAATGAACAAACGCCTTTTTGTCAGCTTCAGATAATGTTTGGCATAAATTTAGTTTTAATTGACTTAATGCTTGTACTTTTATCAAATAATTAATTACAACAGCTCAGCAAGTGTGGGCAAACAAACAACAACTTGACTAACTGACAAAGTGACTAACTGACAAAGTGACAAACTGTTAAATGTGGCCTTTTCACTTAAAGTTTTGCCTTCAAACTGATTTACGCCAGTTTGTATGTGTGTGTGCGTGTGTGTGTGTGTGTGTGTTGGCTGGTTGACTGCTTGTACTGTGCCACATTTGGTGTCTCTTGCAAACTGGTCGTGCATCATAAGTTCAAGTGGCAACAAATCAAACTGGCGACAACATGATTTCCTCAACTTGTTGACATCCTTTTTAGGGATTCCATATTTATTGGTCTCTTGAAAGTTTACTGAATGCGATGACTTTCAAAATATTAGTTAAACTTGCGCAAACTAAAATTTTTGTAATAAATTCTATAATTTTTCCAGCCAGGAATAACAAAAATCTTAAGTTAAAAATTAACTTTAAACTGTTTCCTTGTTTTGCTCCCTCTCCATTGCCACTGTTCAGCACTCGACACTCCAGTTAACTGCATGCAACACTCGTTGTGAGTTGCATGCAACTGGTGACAGGTCTGTGACTGGTTCTGAGACAACAAACAGGCTGCAAGCTGCAACACGAGCCACACAATTTTGCGTGGGCGCCGAGAGACTTGTGGGTCTCTCGAGTCTCTACTTTGCTTTCCATTTGCAGCGGCGCTAATTGTGGAGCTTTTGTGGCATACGTTTTCATTTGTTGCCGGTGGCAGTTTTGTCGTTGCATTTTGTTGCTTTTGTAATTGCTGCACGTCAACAACAGCAATGATAGCAGCAATAGCAACAACATCCAGATCAATATCAACATCGCAACAGCAGTTTTCTTGTCATTTTGTTGGGCCAATAAAATTGAATTAAGTGTAATTAGCTGTATAAGTGAGTTATTTATGTGCTGGCCCGCCACTCGCTGTTTATGTAGTGCAGTGTAATGCATTTTATTAACTCCCCGGCCACAAAACTGGATGTTTTGATTGATTGATGGACAGCGAATGGAGTCTCTGAAAATTGAAAGTGCTTTTAGAGCCAGCACTAATTGATATTGACTATTTTGTGGTTTACTTTGGACAGCTACCGCATAAATCTTCAATTTATGGTGTTATATGAGGGGTTGTTAGCTTAGTTGGCACAGTGGATAGTCTCTAGAAATACTCTTTAACAATTCGACTTTTTCGAATTAACTTTATTTATTATCTTTTAAATAACGTCATGGAAAATGGTCAGTTTTTAACATTAATTTCTTAAATTTCACAATTGAGCATTTTTGAAAAGAAGCAGAAATGTCTTTTGTCCTTAACATGGTAATTGCTCAAATTCTTGAAAAGCACTTCAACATCAACAATAATTGCACAATTTTCCATTTTCCATTGTTGTCGCACAATTGACATCAGCTAAAATGCATACCATTTTTGTGATAGCTTCATTAGCATCTTTCAACTGACGCCCTAAAATTTCATTGGAACCTGCTCAACAAAACTCTGATTGCAGCTGTCCCCAGCTACACCCCTCTTACCCACAACAGCTCACGCTCTCTCACCTTGCTGCCGGCTGGTTCATTCATATTCATTTTGCAGTCACTTTTGATTTACATTGAATTGGCAGCACTCAATTCGGGGGGGAGCCAGGAAAAAGCTCATCCAACGAACTTTTGGCGCGCTTTGTCTTTTGTTCATTATTCGTATTTTTGATTTAATGAAATGATAACGCTGCCAAAGCAACAACAACAACAACATTGGCAGCAATAACAAAAGGAATAGTATAAATTTTATAGTCATTACGTTCGGTGACATTACTCTGACATTTGCCACTCTTTGTACCCTGTAACAATAAAAGTAACGGCACTGATTGAAATTACTGCTAAAATAATAGTACATTCAAAGCTGTACAAAAAAATGGAGAAGTAAATTGGTGTGTCAGCAAGCAGATCGCAAAAAAAAAAAATTGTTTACTGCTATTAACATACTGCGTAAATAAGTAGATAAGTAGACAAGAAACTTCCAAGATATTGGTATGTACAGGGTATGTGCTTGTCGTATACTCTCAACAAGTGCACTCTTGGTTTGTATTCTCGTTGTCCTCTCTTTGTTGCTTGACAATCAATTTTACGCTCTCACTCCCTGTCTCTCTCTCTCTGTCCGCTGATGTGTGGCTTCTGCTGTTCGGTACTCTGTTATGTCTTTAGCTTTACTCGCATCCTTCATGCCCAGCACGTTCTGTTATCTTTTGTGTAGTTGATTGTTTCCGTTTTGCGTAATAAGTTGCTTCCGCCTCAGTCGACTATCTCTTTGCAATCTGTCTTTGTGTTTGTGCAGAGTTGGTTTCTTTTTTCTTTTGTTTTTTTTTTTTGTTACACGACTTTCGTTTTCATTTGTGTTAATTACCAATTTAAATGCAAACTTTGGCCCCAGTTTCGTGACGAAGATGAATGTGAAGCGTTCGGTGACAGGCGGAAAAGTCCTTTTGTTCGCGAGAAGTTCTCAAGTTCTTTGAGTTCTCCCAAAATTGGCTGCAGCAACACAAATAGTTGTTGTCTAAAAAAGACATTGATGACAAATGTCCTTTCCATTTCCATTTCCAGCCGAGCATTATTTAGATAATTGCTTTACTCTCAAGTTGGCTTAGTCCCAAAGAGTAATGAAATAGCCATATTTGATACAATTATTGTAAATATCATAATTACAATTTAAATATTTTGTCAGTTAAGTTTTTTACTTTGCCTTAATTAAACCACAACCTTTAATATGAGCTTAAGTTTGCCTTATTATTCATGGCACGCAATTACTTTAAGTTCCATTAACCCAGTGCAGAGCCAGGGACAGCAAAGCCCAGCCACAAATTAAAATGTCAAAGCCATGGCAAATGCATTCAAATAATCGCTTAAGCCCTTTATCACAGTCCAGTTTGCATTCACTTATGCCATTAAATCGTGGTCTCTCTCTGAGCTGGACACCGAGGAGTTGGAGTCAGCGATGTTGGCGAGAGGACAAAAGGCAAGTGAGATGGTTAATAGCATTATGGCGATTATGAATGCACTTAATTTATGCCACCTTGCAAATGGAATTTTAAATGAGAGCCGTTCGCTTTCAATTTCAATGCGGCGCGCATGCACTTAAAGAAATCGGGGCAAAAGTATGGATTACCTATTTGAATACTAACAACTTGATATATTTTTAATAAATTAATACTAAATCTCTAAATATAAAAGTAAATCATAATCTTAATGACTATTAACTCAAACTTAATCTACACATTCTTTTCTTAGAGTGCATTCATTTCAAGGTCTTGACAATATATCACAAGTCAATTTCCCATGTCCATAAATCAATGGAGCCAGTTGGTACTTCAGTTTGAGCGACGCGAGCAGGAAGCAGAAGCGTTCCGGGAGCATCCACACTATATATATGTATGTATGTAAATATATATTCACCAGAGGGTACGATATCTATCCATTTGTCTGGCAAGTTTCCGTTTGACAATTATAAATTGTAAGCTGGCTGCTGCTGTGACATAATCGCGATGATTTCTGGACACCGACTTTGGAGCAATTGCGCTTCATATTTTCTCTGCTGCTCTGTCTGGACCCAACCATGATGAATGTTGTCCACCCAATGAATGCAGCTGCAATGCGCCACTGATTGAGTTATTGGCAGACATAAAGTGAGCGAGAGAGAGAGAGGGGGAACAGCATGCAAATATGATAACAACACCTACAACATGCCACAAACTTGTTCGCGCTGCCTGGCCAAGCATGGAAGACTGCATCCCAGCCACCTTGTATTGTGTTGTCACTAAACAACGAACGAATCCTAGTTATCCCTGGCCCAGGCAGAGGCTGGCTGACTGGCTGGCTGGCTGACTGGTCGGTCAGCCTATTGTTTGTCCAGACTTGGGCATGTTTGTTAAGTGGAGTTGGAGTGCGGCTGGCAGACAACGAACAAGGAACACGGCTCGTTGCTCAGTAATTACCAGCAGATGCAGCTGCACTGGCAAGGACATGCTAAGGATGTGTCGACATCGAAGTAAATAAAACTGTGCAGACAATTAACTTTGTTGTTTGGCCTCAGCATATTTTCTTTGCCATCCAAAACCGAGTAATTTGTCCACAGTTTGAGTCAGTCTGTTCTCGACTGATTGGTTGAGGTTTCAGCTTCAGGTTTTCGCAAAGAAATTATATTAATTGCTGTTAAAAGCTTTTTGCTGGTCAAGTTTTGGTTTTACAATTTTGCAACGCAATTTAAATCGAAAATCGCCAGCAAATACTTCGTAAAATTCAATGAATACCTTAAAAGTGGTAAATTTATATTTATGCTCAACTTTAATAATTTAATTATACGCAGAAAACGCAGCAAAATTGAAAAGAATGTCTCTACAAGCATTTTGCATGCACATTAAACGGCTTTAATTAAAAAATAGCTGCCTAACTTTACAGACATTTTCATACGTAATATGCATTTAAGCACAGCGTAATCCGGCTAACCCGTTAACCGTTATGCACACTTTCTTAACTATAAAAACTTTGGCCAAAAGCAAACCACTTAAATTAATTTTAATTCAAGCGGCATGCAAACTCAAACAGCTACTGCCTCGTCGACCGATATATATATATATATATATATATGTATATAATCTACATATATCATCGGGCAGACAGCAAAATATTTTCATACATTTTTGCTTACTATTGCTCCTCTCTCTCCTCTCTCTTCTCTCTCTCTGCTGCGTTGCTTCCGTTTCCTTCTCCTGCTTCTTTCGTTTTGTTTTTTTTGGTGTGTGTCTTGTGCGTCTCAAAGGGTTTCGCACTTTATGTGTATGCCCCAAGCGAAGGCTGCATATGAAAATATTTGTTAAGCCTTCCACATGTGTGTGTGTGTGTGTGTGTGTGTGTGGATGTAGGTGTAGGACATGCCACTTTGAGGTCACGTTGTAAATATTTAAAACTCATTTTGGTGTATTTTAATTTGATTGCGTTTTATATTCTTGGCCGGGGGAATAACAAACAGTGGGAAATCTGCTGATATATAGTAAAAGCCAAAAGCATTTTAAAATCCAGCAAATATAATACAAAGTACAGATTAGTTTCAGTTATATATGTGTCTATAGTTATTTTTAATTAAAAAAAACATATATAAATTGCATTATGTTTTTATTGAAATAATATTGAAAAACTCAAATAAAATAAATATGTTTCTTAAATACCACTGAAAAATATATTTATACCTAAAAGGGTATTTAATCTTTGTCCCCTTTTGAACTACTCGTGTTCGGCAGCAAATCAGTGCTGGCTAACATGTTTGACATTTGGCCTGTTGCTCAGATCTTGTTAGACAACGAAAACTACAAATTTTCCAAGTGTTTGCACTAAAAACCAATTAAAATTTTACACGAACATTTGCCCAAGACAATTATGAGTGCCCAGTCCGGGCTCCCTGCTTCGAGCTTCGAGCTGGCCGCATGCCACACACTGTTGTAACTAGCAGGTCTGACACCCCACAATTTCCACACACATTTACGACACGCCCGGCCAGGTGGTGGGCAGGGCACACAGATTTTAAAGGCTGCAGACCACTGCAAAAAAATATAAAAAAAAAACGGCCAAAGAAAAGCGTCCGCTGCAAATTGAATTGTAACCAAAGTCGTGCGCACAAAAAAAAGTATAAAAAAAAGCGATGCATAAAACGAGACTAGAGGATAAGGAGGAGACACGAGGGCGAATGGCGATGGCTTTACGTTATTGCTAAGCAAAGTCTGGCGGGAGCGGAGAGTGGGTCTTCCTGTTCCCCCCCACCATCCCTGGCATTCACTTGCACAGGGAGCCCCATTAGTTGAAGCCAAGTTATGGCTCTATTAAAAATGCTACGCCTCGCTGCACTTGGCCGTGTTTGTCCGCTGCAAAACTTTTGGCTCGAATGTCGCCTGCAACGTGTTGCCAATTCAGACAAAATAAAAGAAAATATGCCTACAACTTGGGCGCAATTCGAATAAACACTGGCATATTAAATGGCCCTGGCCCGAAGGCTGTTTTGATTACATAGCACAAGGATGGAAGCAAGAGGAACTGCAACTGGAACTGGAACTGGAACTGGAACAATTCTAATGCGTCGGCTACCGCAGATCATAATCATAGATAAATGGCTAATCTATTGTTGCAACGGCCTCCGGCGAATTTGGATGGGGTATGTGTAAATGTTTTAATTCAACTTTATTACAATTCGCTGCGGGTTATGCGAATGAGGAAGAAGCTAAAAAATTGTAGATAAATTTCGATGCGAGAAAGTTGGCAGTTTCTGTATTTATTTCACGAGCTACTTTCAGCATGTGGCAAACTGTCTGGTGGCATATGTTATTTGTGGTTGTTACAGCTTTTAATCTATTGTCATTTTGATAGTTTCACTTGTCTTCTTATCATGCCACACATACATCGACACACACACACTCGGCTCAACTGTTACTGTGACTGTTCCAAGCGCAGGACCGCAAACCGTGCATACCGAAAACAGGACCAACTTTGCCCGCAGACAACTCATTAAAATACAAAGTAATTTTCCACACCATATCACTATGCATGACACACATATATCAAAGATTTATGTGCGAACCGCCAAAAGTTGAAACAGCCAAAAATAAAAGCAAATTAAATACATTTTTGATTATGATTATGACAGCGGAGGGGGCGAGATGGAGGGGAGCAGCTTGGGTAACCCTAGTCAAAAATTCAGTCAAGCTGAAAAACAGCTTCCCAACAACACTTGACACGGATATTTTATGTTTTCTTTGCGTACCCCCCAACACCCCTCCCCACTTCTTGTTGTTCCACTCGTTTGTATCTGGCTCTTGAAATGTTTTTACAGCTTGGTGGGCATATGCAAAATATGACTTGGTCTCCATATTATCCATATTATCCATATTATCCATATTATGTGGGGCTGTGGGGGGGTATGGTGAATGTGCCCAAATATTTGCACAGCCCATTTCAGAGCTGCACTGAAGCATTTCATAACTTTAGCAAGATCTAAAAATTTTCCACAATTCTGATTCTCCATTTCAATTGCAACCTTTATCATTTTATATATATATATATATATATTTTTTTTTTTGCACTGTAATCACAGAATTCACTATTATGTCGGGACTCATCTTATTGCTTCCTCTTTTTTCTATCTGGCACTATCTTCATCTTGTGCCCTTAGATTTATTTTGCACTTGCCTGGGGCGCTCATGTCATTTATGGTCACAATTTTTTGACATTCATTGGCCTTTTTTTTGTGTGTTTTTTTGTTGTTGTTGTTGTTGTTGTCCTGCCACAGCCGCCACTCCAAGTTAAATAGAAATGAGAGCATGAAGCGTGAAATTAAATTTGATAAATTCTATTTACGTAAAGCGATGCAAGATTTGTGTGCCATTTTCTCTCCGTGGACACTTTTTGCTGTTGTCGTTCCTAGGTCAAATTTTTAAGTGTATCGAATGATTTTTTCACGCTTCGTTGTACAGCACATAATTGGAGATGGAGTGTGCTCCGTGTATGAGAGGACTGAAGCTAGTGTTTAATGTATGGGTCAGTTTTAAAAGCTTGGACTTTTGAGGGTTTTTAGAAATGATTTTTTCAATAGTATAAATAATAATATAATATAATAAAAATAGTAGAAATACAAATTAATAGTATAAAATAACATAATATTTCATAGATAGTGTTAGATTCGATATTAGTGAGACAAAAGTCATTTAAACTTTTTCTCCATAAAAACTGGCACTGAAAATGCTGATCAATACTTTTGTACATATTTAAAAAACTTATTAAACTTAAAATGAAATTGTTAATCTGCTGCTTCTGCACACTTTTAAGCCTCTCTCGTCGGAAAAGCCCACTTCTTCCATGTAATCTGCGCTGCAACAACAATGAACAACAACAACAGCAACTAGAAAAATAACAACAACAATGACAAACAACACCTTCTAACATAAAATCAACGTTGAATCTGCAAACCACGCGTTGCTCAACTGAAATTCCCATGGAGCTGTGTCTGCGGCAAGGAGTACGAACCTGGCCGCCACTCAACTGTTTGCAACAACTGTCCAGCATTCAAAACAACAGTTGCCATTTTGCTATTGTTGCCAAAACTGCAAACAACAATAACAACAAAAGCATCCAGCGAACAATTTGCCAGTGCGCAAAGCGACAAGCAATCGACGAAGCCGCTGGCAACGAACTCCATCCACCCACCACACACAACATACACAGTACATGCATACATATGCACCTATAAAGTCATCGACACCCCCGCTGCCCGCTGCCCCGCTGCCACGCTGCACCATGCCCCCTTGGGGTCATTCGGCAGAAGCGCTACATTTTGCGCTTTATGCACATTGTTTATGAATTTTCGCGCACAAAAGTTGGCCCAAACGATGTTGCCGCCTTGGAGTTGGTGGCAGTGGCAGTGGTGGTAGTGGTGGTGGTGGTGGGGGTTGTGGCGTTGCTGTTGAATGGTTTTACGATTATTAACCCATAAAGTATTCATTGAAGTGAGCTGAGTGCGCTGCCTTGGCTACCAAAAGGCAAAAGCCTGGCACGCAAAAGTGCAATAACAAACAGCCGCAACAGCAACAACAACAACAACAAGCAAATCTGCTACAAAGGCGCCACAAGTTGTAGTCAATCTCTCTCTCTCTCCCACTCTCTCTTTCTCTCTCTCTCTCTCTTTATTTGGTTTCCATTTTGGCTGGCAATGAGTCACTTTTTGACTGGACGTCCTCTTCAGTTGAGTGCCTTTCATTGGTTTTGCTGTTACGCAGACCCTTTTATCTGCTGCTGCTTCTTCTGCTGCTGCTGTTGCACCCACTGCTTGCAACACTCCACCAATTCGAGTGCCTTAATTTATGCAGCAACAAGAAGAGTGAATATTAAAAGTTTTCAATGTTTTGTACCTTTTGAGACGTCGCTTTTGCTTGGGGTCTTGAGGTTGCTACTGTTGCCCTTTGCGCTCCTGCAACTTGCTACATCTCTCTCCCCCTCTCTCTCACGCTCCTCTGCTGTTCGCGTGGGTTGCTGCCACAGCTTCTGATTATGATTGCTGTTTGGCAGCGCATTCTTAATGAACAGCAGCCCAAGTGCCGGCCACGTTAATATGTTGCATGGGGCAGGTCGCATCGAGTGGCAGACAGACGGCTGCCTCGGTTCCTGCTTGTGCTCAAGTTAAGCTCAACAATGTCTGCACTCTTGCAAAGTCAATATAAGCAAGCAAACTAAATTTGTTATTTTAATATGCGCAAAATATCTAAATATTTCACCTTTGATAGAAATTTCTTATTCTCAAATTTCATAAGTACTCCATTATTTATATAGTCTTTAAGTTAGTGTTTTGTAGGTAATTTTATTATAATCTATTCAATGCACCGAGTTGGAGTTACCACACAAGTTGCACCTAGTTCGCTGGCCATTTAATTAAAGCCTCATAGTTCACTGTCAGCCACAAAAGTAGTCGCTCCATCAACGATTAATAAAACAAAAGTTTAAGTTTACCCAGCCCCCTCAACGCAACCGCAAACGACGACCACGCCCACTTTTGAGGAAGACAAGTTCACCTTTTAATGAGGCAAAGAAGAGTTGATGCCACATAATGAGGCCATTAAATGTCATTGTGCGAGCTGATCTTTTGCGTCTGTGACACGCATTGACGCGGCGTGCTGGCGGCACAAAGGACGACAGGACGTGCGACAGGACTCGCGGCTTAGCAGGATGCTTAGCAAAAGGATAAAGACAATGTCAAAGCCTGGGCCAAGCTGTATTGTTATTTTAATTGGAAAACTTAATGTCAGCTGGGTCCGGTCCAGTTGCCAGCGTTGACTTCAATTAGTGGACTTTCATCGATTTAATCTTTTAGACAGCTGCAATTTATGCAACACAAAGCATGCCACATAAAGCAACCAACTGTTAATAATTATGATCTATTATTGAAAAAAAAAACTGAAGTGCTTGAAGAAAACTATGTGTGAAACTGCTGCGAAAAAAACCAAACAAATTTTCGACGCACCACAGAAATTTTTGGCTGGCGAGCAAAGCATGTATATGGAAAAATCATGAAACTCCCAAAAGTATGCAACACTCTCGTCCAACAATCAGATGCACACACACACTGTCCAGGTGTTGGTGGAGGCAATGACTGAAGACGGACTCTCAACGTCAGGACGAGGGATGAGTGAATGGTGGACAAACCGCAAGCTTGACCAGCTCGTTGTAAAAGTAGCATTTTCATTATTTAGGTTTTTTTTTTTTTTGCAGATTTTTAGTAGAATTTTCCCCCTCATTCGTCTCGTCCTGTGCACATGCGAAATTGTTTTATAGTTGCCCAGGAACGGTCAGTCAGTGCGAAAGCAACAGCAATATCAAATAAACGTCTCAAATACAACGAAATTTATATACTCTATAACAAAAAAACTTTGCTTGTAAAACGAGCATAAATAATTTAGTTATTTTTCTTAATAAGTTTTTGTAAGAAATATTTAAAAGATTTTATATAGACTCTCCAAAAAAAAGTCTATGAAAAGTAACTCTTTCCAAATCGTTAACACTTTAAAACAAATGTAATAATTAAAGCTTCATTTTTTATTTACTTAAAAATATAGATTTCCTTTAATTTTAGAATAATACAAAAATAATTCTGGTATTTCCTAAAAACAAAGCTTCGTTTTTGATTGATATTTTTATATATTTTAATTATATTATAATTTATTATATATTTTATTTTGCTTAGAGTCAAAATAAATAGTTTGTGAGAAGTCAAATCAAAACAAAAATTATTCTTTCTATTTTTAAATTATTAAAGCTGCACTTTGTATTTATTAATACAAAAACTTTTTTTTTAATTTATTAATTTTTAGCCAATAATATTTATTTTGCAATAATAAAAGGTTCTCTTTTTTACTATATTGATTTATTTACTATTTCTTTAGACTGATTAAATATATGTATAAATTTCTTTAATTATTAAAATTCACAGTTTAAGTCACAAGTTTCTTGGCATAACTAAAAGACCCATTCAAAGAACGGCTAAAACGACTAAAGCGTTGAGTTTGTTTATGGCCAGCTCGTTGGAGTGAAACGGATGTGCCTTTAAGTTGTATATCCGTTGGCCAAAACAGTAAAGGCATGTTTGTATGTGTGTGTGTGTGTGTGTATTCTATGGAAAGTTTTTGAGCATGCAGTTTCCAGTTGAAGCGTTTAACAAAGCATCGTAAATTGCATCAGGCGAGCAGTTAGAAATCACCACAAGCAAAAAAGGGAAACTTAAACTCAAACGTTGCACGTAGATAAATGTTGCAATATGAGCCAAAAACTGAGCACAGCGCCAGCATTTTATTGAGGTATTTTTGGCTTTCGTTTTTTTTTTTATATGGGTGTATTGTGTGTGTGTGTGTGTTGAGGGTAAACTTTTATTGTTCATCCATGGAGAGAGAGCCTATGGTTTTAACCTGCCCTGAAATTAGATTACTTGGATCTGAGGTATTTCGATAGCCAGCCAATGTGTAAATATGACCAAAGGATGGAAAATAGTAGAATGCATTTCTGATCAAATTGTGTTTGAGTGCGTAAAGTGAGAATTGCAAAATTGAAATGTGGTTGAGGTATTTTCGAGTAAAACTCAAACAACTATTATGGTCTTGCCAAATGCCATTTTTTTCTTGTTACCCTGAAATTAAATCATTTCGCTTGGCATGCTTTAAGTAAGTTATTAAAAACGCAATGTAAACATTAAAATTTCGATGAGCAGATACCAGATTCACTCCTCAAAGACTATAAGCGATAGAGTCATCAGGTAGGAGTCACTATTGCCTCAGCTAGTCGAGGCGCAGGCGCAGGCGCAGCAAACTTTAATTAAAGTCACGAGGAGGACAGGTTTTTTTTTGTTGTTTTTTTGTGTTTCTTATTTCTTTTAATTACAAGTCGTTCTGGGAAAATGCATTTGATTGTGCGATAGGCGTTGCTGTGTAAATAGCCAAGGCGGTGGCAGCTGCATGAATGCTGGCCTTATCAGCTGGGCAACGCCTGCCACGAAAGTGGGCGTGTGTGGTCATTTTTCGCGCCAAGTGCAAATTGCAATTGGCTCCGTGAGTCGCCGTCTCTCTGTGCAAATAAGCAATTATTTGGCTTAATAAGTCAATGGGGCTGGCAACCGGTCGCTTCGCATTTTTTTATCGCCCTGACTGTTGCTGGATTGCTGCATGGGCTAATAGAATTTTTCAGCTACTCAGCTTGCTGGCAACTTTGCTAAATAGTCCGCATAAAAGTTTTGCGCAACAAAGTTGAAGGCAAAAAGTAAATGAAGCCGCCGTTGCCACCGCCACCGCCACCGCCGCCGCCGCCGCCACAGCCTCAATTTAAAATTAAGCTCATGAAAAGTAGTTAACCTCACGCGGGGGCCAAAGCCACCCCAAAAAAACAGACCCAGAGCCAAAGCCAAAGCCGTTAACTTCAGCACAAAGTCAACGACGAGCAGCGAGGATTGGCTCTTGTTCGCATTAAAGTAAGCATGAAATTAAAGCTAACCCCAAAAAGGCAACTTGAAAAATAGCACAGTCGGCGACGGTTGGAGTCGCGTGCTGCGGCTAGGGGGCCGGGTCTGATGTGGGTGGGGGGTGGGTTTTGCAGCTGGCATCCTGCAATATTGTTGCATCAAATTAGCAGCCATGTTGAAGAAAAAGTAGTGCGATTTTTTATTGTGTTGTTTTGTACAAAACGTAAACAAAAGCAAAGATAAACAACAATGAGGGAGACTTGAAAAATGCACTGCTCGAAATTTTTAAGTTAAAAAAAGTAATTTTCAATTACTATTTTGCATTTAAATTTGATATGTACAATCAAAATTAATGATTAAAATGTGCCTAAGTTATTTCTTAAGCTAAAGCATCGCATTAGTTTCCCTACTTATTTGCTAGCTGCACTCATTTTTTTTGTCTTTAATTTTTGTTTCATGCAACATTTCAAAGCACTCACCAAAAAAAAAAAAATGGAGCAACTGAAGAAGAAGACATTTGTTTCCTTTTCCTACTTTCATTCATTTTCTTAACTTCGTTCGGCTCGGGCGTTTTCTTCGCTTTTATTTTTATTTTTATATATTTTTTTTTTGTGCCATGGCTCCAATATTACAACACCCAAAGGTGTAATTGAATCAAATGAGCAAAAATTTCAGATTACTTGAAAATGTTGAGCGCCAAGACACGAAACTCATTTCGCACAGGGGGCAATCAACGGCAGCAGACGGGCGCGGAGCAAGGAGCGGGACGAGGCATTCGAGTCGTTGAAATGCAGTCGGATTTTAAGCGTGAGTTTTCTGAGGGTTGCTCATTTTCATCTATTTAGCAGACACGCATCCATATACCCGTTCCCAAGCAACACTTGAACAAATGGCTAAAAGGAGAAGATTGTAATAAATTCTACAGTTCTTCGCTTCTCAAATAATTTAATCATTTATCATTATTTGATAGCACTCAAATACCTAAATAATAATTGGTTCGGGTATTTCATAGTCGGTAGCTCGACTCAGACATTAATTAATGTCAAGTGTTCTATTGCAAATTTAAAGTTTGTGCTTTCGAGAAGTCTGGCCAACTTTAAGGGTAGCATTTATGTAAATAATTGAAAATACAAATGAGCTACAAGTGTTTATGTGTCTGAATGGGGCAGCTGCAATCAGTGAAAGTGCTAACCACAGGCGCCTGCCACATCCGGTGCGATGCGGAAACGGAAGTACGCAACGTTAGATAACTAAACTAAGATCGAGCACAAATGGAAATAAAAAGAAAATACACTACACGCACATATGCAAATAATGCCCAAAACACAAATATTTTGAGACAGAATTATGAATGGCAAAAGACAGCAGTGCGACTGTTAAGACAACAGTTACAACAACAACAACAACAACAAAAAAATAAGTATAAGAAAACTTGCAACAAAATGGAATTTAAGCTGCTTTTGCCAAGGGTTCAGAACTGGTATTTGGTGGGTGGCAGTGGTGTAGGGGGTGGGTAGCGTCAGTCTGCTGATTTATGTGCACTGTTGAAGGTTCAAATAAGCGTTAAGTTTTCATTTCCGCTGGCGCCGCTGCTGCGGGAGGGCCAGAAACAGTTACAGCAGCAGCAGCAGCAGCAGGACTAAAGTGAAATATCTGCACAAAAATGAAACTGAAAAGAAATATTGTTTTCTGTTGTTTTGTCTTCTTCTTTTTTAATTTTTTTTTTTGATTTTTACCGTTTTTCTCTGTGCGTTTCCTGGGTCTTTTTTGCGGGCCAACAAAGCGCCACATTATTACAAAACAAATTAAGAGAAATGTTAAAACAGAGCACATGGAGCCAAGTTGAAGTTCAAGCGGATTTCATGGCGAGAGCTTTCGCATTTGGTAACTAGAAAATAAATTACAAATATTTCAAGAAACAGGTAGACAAAAAAAAAAAATAAAACGGAAGTAAAACTGTTGCTAAAGAATTGGGCTTTGTTGCCCCCGAGTTCAATGAATGCTGAAGCAAATACTTATAACGAACATCTTAAGAATTTAAAATAATTATTTTCACTCCGATTATCGTTAGCCAAATCTTGCACAAGCAGCAAGAAATGCAATGCAATAAATTAAAAGCAAATATTTCTCATTTAAATATCTTTTCAACTGCCAACCTTTGGGTTTGCCAGCTGCCCTCCCCACTACCCTCCCAAAAATCCCAGAGAACGTTAATCAATGTTGATATGCAGAAAATTATAATTTCAAGCAAACACAAAACAAAGACACGCATAAGTTGGGTATTTATTGCGTTTTGGAAACATTTTGTTGCTTTCTGTTTCAGTTTCGATTTGTTGCCGGTGTTTCTCAAGAAAGCGCAGCGCACAATGCGGCGTATGCGCAATTTATCAAAAACACAACAACGGCAATTAATTTGTGGACTGCCTTCCAGCTTGTTAAAAATAAACTTTTATAAATCAAACGTAACGAGCGTGTAACCCGGCGGACAGGTATAAAGTATAACGTAAAGCAACCCCCTCAATGCGGGGGGGGGGTTTGGTTTTTCATCAGGTGGGGACTGCCTCCCCTACCCTGCAGCGTTCCGCAACTTTTCAAATAAAACTCAATGGAAAAATATTTACAATTGTGCGCCGCATTTTTTGTTTGGCATTCGTGACTCTTGCCGCATCGGCGTCTATGCTGCGTATGAGTTATTTATTTTTGAGTTATTGGCATTTGCAACACGGGGGCTTGCGCATGGGGCATTGTTGCTGAAACGTGGAGTGTTAATGCCTCTTCAAATCGTGTCTGAGCCTTTTGTTTGCGTATCACATAATAACACAGAGGAGACATTTTTATGCTTTGCAGCTAAACATTTATTTTTTATTTATTTTCATTTTGAGCATTGAATGTTGAAACACAAAATTTAAGAAAATTTAGTTTGTATAGTTCTTGATATCATATTGTATTAGAATCAGTGCATACGATATTAATGAGCTTAAAAGTGCAATTATATTCCGGCGATCCATATAAAAGAGACCCATGATGTATATTTTCCAGGGATTGCGTACCAGCTGCAGTTGAAAGCTCTCAAACTAACAAAAAGGTCAGATTTAGTTCAGCTGCCAAGGATGACAAGGATTACTGGACTTACTGCCTGCTCCAAGCGGGTATCCAGACAGAAGGCAAAAGTTGGATACTCTGCGATTATGTTGACCATTTTATCATGCTGATCCTGTATATAGAAGCCGATTGAGTGAGTGATCTGTGTGTCGACAACAAAGGTGACCACCAGCAGGACGAGCAATATACATTGCAAGCTCAACCAATCGATGCTCAATAGGCCGACCTTAATGGCCGAGTAGATATAGTAGACTCCAGCGATCAGGGATGCATCATATAAGATACATATAGAGAGCGCTTGAATCCCAAAGATTTGCGACATCTTTTGCACAATGTTATGCAGTTGTGTCTGTGAGCGGGCCAAAATATCGAGGCGATTGGCCAATGCTCCACATTTAAGATAGCACTCGTCCTGGCTATAAGCCTGCTCCAGCCGGTGGGTCTCAGCCACAATCGATCGCAACTCGCTATTGAAGAGTATATAGTGTCCGTGTACAGTTAACAGGCCGAAATAGAATTGGCTAAGAACCACATTGAAGAGTCCAATCATTGAGTTAAGCAATAATATGGTAATCGCCGTTATGGGAGTGACTTCCCTTTTCAGCGTATACATTATTACCAACACGTGAAATGTTTCCACCAGGGTCCCACTGACGGACTTGCTGATGACGCCACGTCGCAACATTCGCATCACTTGTGGCTGCTTCAGGAACAAGTGCCGATAGCTGGCCATCATTTGAAGGAGTCTCTGTCGCTGCCACCAGCGGCTGAAGAGTGTCAGATATATACACCCAATGCGGATGACGAACATTATCAGGAACACCCACAGATGCATGGGATTCTTGTTAATGACGAGACCCCTCCATATTCCAGTTTTAATAATCAGTGGCACTAAGCATAAGGAAATGATGTTCATGAGCACCGCATAGGCAGTCGCCGTTTTACTTAACCTCGCCCGGAACGTCTTAAAGTCGATCTCAAAGTTAATGACGCCAGAGAGACGACCATAATAGTAGTGTGCGCGCAACAAAAACTTGACCAGTTCAAACATTTTCAAATACTAAATTATTTTCGCAGAGAGTCCTGCCAGAGAGTCCTGGCTGGCAGCTAATACAAAAGCATTTGCATTTTCGATGAGATCTATGGATAAGTCGATATGGTCTAATGAGCTGATGATGGTTGGTACTAACGATGGTATGGCTGATGTACAACAATAATTTCGTTAATTAAACAATATACTTTAAATACAATTTTCCCTGTTTGTATCTTGCTGCGGAATAGCATGTAAAATATATTTATAGACAAATAAGAAAGCTGTAGTCTACTTGGAGATACCCCCCTGTGCTTGTGTGTGTATCTTATACAACACATTTGTATACGTTTTTAAATTATATTATTTCTTTAAATAGTTTCAGCTTGAATCACCATAAGTAGGTGTCCATGTTGTGCCCGGCAGTTCCCCATCCCATTCCATCTGCATTGTGTGCATGTCGAGCGCTCTCGACTCAAGCATTCTCATTCAAACTAATTCCATTCAATTGTCAACAACAAAACAAAACCGAATCTCATTTCACATATCAGTTTTGCCGTATAATGCGCACATAAACCAATTAGTTAAACAAAATATAAATGTTTTGTGTCCATGACGAAGCGAGTTTTGAAGCACGCTTTATCCGCTTATCGGGCAAATTGCAATCGTGGCTGTTATTCAGATATTTCGTTATTTGTATTTTGTTATTTTTGGCGCACTGTCGATTTGCATTTAAGTGGATCGCAGCGAACAACAAAAAAAAAAAACACATTTAAGCTGGCCAAAAACAAAAGGGATGGGATTCAATTAAAATCTGCACTATTTGCTGCTGCCGATGGCATAAAACATTTAATACAATTTACGCAATTAATTTGCGTGCAAGGAATGCAAACAGCAGCAAATCATTGCACAGAAGAACGCAAAAATATTTTAAAAGGTTTTGACAATCACAAAACGATTAACATTTATGCAATATATTACAGTTTATATGCCATATAAATATAAGTGCAACAAAAATGCAATATTAATGGCCGATATAAATGCCAGATATAAAAAATTGCAATTCGACTATCACAAAACTGCAGTATAAAATAGTGGAGAATATAGTTTTGTTGGGTAAAAACAATTTGCACAAATTGCTAAACCGAATATATGGGCCAGAAGCACACAAAAACCAATTTGTCGTATTGTTGGCAATGGCCATAGAACTTCAAATGCTGCCAATGAATGATGTTGAGTCATTCATCTTTTTGAATAGTTTCCTGCTGTGTGTGTGTGAGTGTGTATGAGTGTGTGTGTATTTGGGTCAACACATATAATAACAACGAAAACTAGTCGAAAAACATTTCGGTAAAAAGAAATGTTGTGTTTTTGCTTTAGATAGCACAATAAGCTTCTTAAAACAACAAGTTCGAAATAGCTGTGCTAAATTGAACAAAATTTAATCATCTGTAGAAAGGACAACAAGAATAATATTAATATGCTTGTATGCTATTTTTATGATCAAGATAAAATCGCTTTGGAATTCTGACAGCTTATCAGACACGTTACGTGGAGGAAGAAACGCCCCTTTTTTATTCGCTCGATGGCTATCTTTATGGAGCGCTAACAGACTGTTGCCCCATGTTTAAGCCAGCGTCTGGCCACCTGCCGCTTACCTTGAAATCAACGCCTGTGACTAAGAAGAAGAAGAAGTAGAAGACGAGAGCCTGTGGCATGCCACGCCAGTGGGTCATCAATCAATCGATGTGCAGCCGAGTGCCAGGCATTTTGTTGCAGATACTTTAATTAAAGCCACCAAAGCTGAGGCCGCATTATGCATTGCGATTGGCGAATAAATCTTTTCGCGCCTCGACACGAGACGCATTCAAAATGCTAAATTAGTAAAATGTCACTTTCGCTTTCAAGTTGCTGCTGAGATGCGCAGGCCACAGAATCTCTTCAGGGCAGGGAATGTTGTTGGTTGTTGGTTGTTGGTTGATGATCAAAGTGAAGCGCCGACAGAGGCGGCAACAACATAAATTATCGTTGGATAAGCAGGCACAGACAGAAGCGGGTTGCTGCTGCTGCCTGTTGCGAAATGTTGCACATGTGGCAAGCGACGCATTGACATACTTCAAAGTGTTTGCTTACTGCATTGTTGCAGTAGAGGGGGGGGGGGGGGGGGGGGGGGCAGCAGATACTCCTGAAATAAATAGTGTCTGTCTGCTATTTAATTTTGATTCCAATTTAGGTCTACGATATGGCATCTTATAAATATTTGCAACGCTTTGACTAAGTTTGAATTTTACACGCAACTGCATTTGCAACTGCATCTGTATCTGTATTTGTATCTGCATCTGTATTTGTATCTGCATCTGTATTTGTATCTGTATTTGTATCTGCATCTGCATTTGCATCTGTATTTGTATCTGTATTTGTATCTGCATCTGTATTTGTATCTGCATCTGTATTTGTATCTGTATCTTTTTCTGCAACATAAAATGAAATTCCTTATCGCCGGCGCTCTCTGTAAAAAGTTGCTTTTTTCTTTCTCTCACATTTTTTTTGCTGCTGTCGGGCAATTTGCTTCTTGCGACACAGGCAACAGCAACTGTTGCACCAAGTGGTCCCTGACCAGCCTCAAACTAAAGGGGGGGGGGGGGGACACCACATGGATTAAAGTTTTTAAATTGCATTTTTTATACTTTGCACAGGAATTTCATTTAAATTTTACTTGTTAAATGCAGTTTCAAGTTCTCCATAGTTGCGGATATTAAATTATATAGAAATCTGCTCACATTTCGCTTAACCAAGTAATAACTATAAATATTATGCATTATTGAAAATGTAACTTAATATGTTGGCAACACATATTCGAGAAGATGGCAGATGACAGAGAAATTAAATTATTTATTTGCTAATTTTGTTAAGTGACAATATTTGCCAACTACATAATAAAATTTAAATTAATTTTTATCCAAATAATCTAAGCTGGTTAAGTAAATTCTGATTGCTTCTCGATTATGAATATTTATGTTGCACATAAAATTGTTTGTTAACTGAAAATAATAAAGGTATTTGAAGAAGTTCCCAAGTAGAGAAATCAACTTTTCCATTAAACAGCCAAAAGCAGCAGTTGAAATTGAGGCACTCACCTTTTGACCTACACACAGATTGGCTTTTTGGCCAATTGACTGTTTTCTATGTATGTAATAAAAAGTAACTGCACAACTTTTTTTTTTTTTTTTTTGCCACATTCACAAAGTCCGCAATTTTGCACCCATAAGGCAATGCCAAACTAATTTAGATTCAATTAATTAGCTGCACACAGTGCGCAGCCAATGTGAATCTCAATTTCTAACCCAATTCACAATCGCATTCGAATCCGCATCCGTTGGCGGTTGGCGGTTGGCCAAAATCGTTGAAGTGCATTTTGACTGTATTTACCCCAGCTGCGATCCGCAGTTCAGTTCCAGTTTTTTTTAGTCTGTCTGGTCGGGTCTGAGATTTAAGCGATAAGCGACTGCACCAAACTGCCAGTTGGAGCAACAGCGAATTCTCATAAATGTGTTTATATATATATATATATATATTTAAGAAGAGAGAATCTTTCGCGCACTTGGCACACATTTTCAGCGCTGTCTGTGGCCAATTGGCAGACATTGCTGCCAATTGTATCGATAAATATTGCAGCTGGCCCCCCTCCGGGCTTGGACTCTTGGCCGGCCGGTGCTCATAAAATCTTTGCATGCATAAATCTCAAGCTGTTTATTACCCAAAATGCTTATCGGCCACTTGTATCTGTAACTGTTGGCCATTTGCTGTATTGCTTCCTATTGAATTGTGTGCTAATGCTTGGCAATTGGTTTTATCTAATGTGAAAGTGTCATAATTGACAGAAAATTAATCAGAAAAAAATCATTTAATAAAAATAGTCAATTTGATAATAATAAATATTTATATATATATATAGTAAAATCATATTCCTTGCCTTATTCGTCGGCATTTTTAAGTGGCTTTTAAGAAAGCTAAACTGGTCAAAACTTTGAGATAATAATTACAGGCAAACCGCGCAAAATAGGCAAAAATCATTGAACAAGCAGCGTAAGGCAGCATATCAAAAACTTTTGCGTAAAACCCATTTAAACTTTCCAACAACTCATGCCGAGCAGTGATGCAGTGCAGCAGCAGCAGCAGCAGCAGCTGGAACAACAGCTGTGTTAAGGCAAAAGCAATCTGCGGCTGACAACCAAACGTTTATTAAAACAGCAAAGACTCCCAACCGACCAACCGACCGACTGCCCAATGGATGGGGGGAGTAGCCTCGTTGAGTTGGAGACATGATGTACATGACGATGACGCTGGACGACGATGACGCCGGACAACGTTCGCCGGTTGAGTGACCAGTGTGTAGACGTAAGTCGAAACTTTTCCACGCTACACACGATGCTTGATTAAAGCCTCAAAATGTCTTCCTCAACTTGTTAGCTACCCACTTGAGTGCATATTTCTATGTACAGCTAAAGGAAAAAATTTAAAATGAAATAATAAAATAAAAGTAGCCCCGGATTCGTCTGCGTTTCCATGTAAATGTTCATTTGTTATGCTGTCTTCGGGGCCAACAAGGCAGAAGTTAATAATTACAATGATCATGATGATGATGATGAACATCAGCTGCAAGTGCTGCATGTTCATGTTGTTATGTCTGTGGCTGCCACTGGCTTGCCACTGGCAAGCAGCCAACAAGTGTCTGCAAACACTTCCACACTGCAGCTGCCTCTGCCAGGCGCCGCCGGCGTTGTCTGCAACAAGCCGCTGGTCTTCTAGAGTCGGCTCCAATTGGCTGCCGGTTCTGCGCATGCAAATTACTTTGGCCACAATGTTTTGATTTTATTCGCATTTGATTATTTTCTATTTTTTTTCTTGTTCTTTTTCTTTTTGCAATTTCAACGGCATGCCTGGCGCTCTACTTAAAGATTTCCTATGCGCAAGCCTGGAGTGAGGCACAACGGAGCAGCTGTGCGTGGGATTAGGCCTAGAAGCCGTTGTCATCGTAGCGTCAGCGTAGTCGCGTGGGATTTCTTTAGGAGCAGCCAGAGTGTGCGTGACATGTGTTCGAATGTGCCGGCGACATTGTACGCATTAAAAAAACCTTTTTTTTCTTCCACTCTGCTGGCAATTTGCATGGAGTGGACAATGTGCTCTCATCAAAAGTGTGCCAGACGTGTTTGCGACGAACAAAACACTTGTCCCACTGTAATACCAAGAATAATAAATAGATTCGAAACAGTCAAAACTGTATTCACAGGGTTTACACTAACTGGAAATTTAATTTCCTTTTCCAAAGCTCAGCTTTGATGTAGCCGAAATGAAGTAATCCGCCATTTGGACACTTGAGTTTCAACTAAATCTCTGACAGCGAAGCAGCAACATCTTCTACCATTTTAACCTACCTGTCTGCCTTTCCAGGCCAGGCACATCCCCCCAATTAATCCAATGCGTAAAGACCACTTACAAAAAGAGTAGCAGAAAGGAGAAGAGAGGAGAAGAGAAGAGTGGAGAAGAGAAGCCATGCAGACAATCTGCGCCTAACGTTTTTGCACATTCCCGCGAACTGGAAGAGGCAGATCTTCTTCATTTGGCTGATGGGCGGCTATTGGGCGACTAGTTGCAAAGTTGCACGTCGCTCGCTGCATAACATGGCAATGTTGCACAGTTTCCAGTTGCATGTCTCCCAGCAAGGAAGACAAACGCATGATCAAATGTCACAATCAATTTCAATTTGGCGCTCGAATTGAGCTTCGTTAGCGGCAGCTGGCAAAGAAAACGAGCTGTGGCTGCCAGTTTGATTCATCCAGGCACAGGATGATGCCAAGCGTATCCAAAGTCGAAAGTCGAAAGCCAAAGCCAAAGTCGAAGCCAACTTGGCTGCCACTTTTTCTAATCAACCAAAAACCTGCGCGAGCAGCTGCTGCAATTTAACTAATTTGTATCTGTGTGTGCTTTGTTGTGCCTTTGTCTATGTGCGTGTGCGTGTATGTGTGTGTGCAAACGTACCACGTTACAAGTCTCAACTGCCAAAAGGCAGCTATATTGTCAACTGTGTGTGTAGAAATTGCGCATTATTTTTTACTTTATAGTTTTCAAGATAAAATAAATATTTTTATATTTTAGTGGGTTAATTTTGGCTTAAATCACTTGGCTGTTGACAGAAAATAATGGATTCTATTAATAAATATATTTGAATTTAGATTCCTCGAACGAATGCTATGAATCTCTTCCTGAGAACGAATACTGATGGATATTTTTGGAGTATATAAAATATGCTTCAACTGTAACTGGCAAAAAACCCATGTGAAATATAAGAAGTGATCACAAAGCAATTAAATGAATTATAGAAATACCTAAACTTAATCTCTTAAAGATCTTTTGAGAAGTTCATCTGTCAAAAACTACTGATCAAGCTGTGTACTCCTTTGTATAAGAAGCTATCATTTCCAATTCAAAGTAGTCTTCTGACCAGTTCGAATGGAAAATGCTAATATCGATTGTGGAATTGTTATGAGAGTGCGCCGCTGTCTTCTGCCACGCCTTATAGGGCGCACAATCAAATGTCAATTATGCAGATTTTATGCAGTTAGCATTGGAAGAAATACTGGAAAAACTTTGTTTGCCAGCACTTTTGCTTTTTATATATATATCCCAGCACTGTTCTCCCGAGTCTTTTGTTCGTTGTTTACCAGCGTCTAGACGCTTATTGTGATTTGGTTTTGGGCTTCCTGAAATCGCATTGTTTGCTAGTTGCTAGTCCAAAGCGGAGAACACTTGATAAGAGCGGTAAACTCGTTTTTTTTTTTTTGGCAAATGACTGGTTGGAACTGTTTCGAAAATCGCTTTGGCAAGTCAAACAATGCTACAAGTTTATAATTGTAAGTGCATTGTGTGCAAAGTTTTGCTTTTGGCCACATTCAAAAAGACTTTTCGGTTTAAGATTATGAAGTGCGAAGCTAAGAAAGCTTAAAACTGTTACTGAAAAGTGTTGATTTGACGTGAAATGGGATTATCTTGGAAATAAGTAGTTGCACCGTTGATAGGTATGATTATTATTCTTTATATATAATTTATCATCCCTTGCGGACAACCCCATAGCCTAACCCACACTAAGGCTCTGTATACAATATATATATTTCAAAACTTTGCCGCGTTCTGACTTAATTTAACTGACATTTGTGTTTGCTACATTGTCAGAAACATATTTTGCTTGTTTGTACCCTTCACTTTATTTGCATTTCCCATGCGGTTCAAAGGAGGCACCTGTGGCAAAAACTAACTACTTACTTCACGCATTTCACTGAGTTATTGCAAAGGAAAACCACTTCCAAGAAACTATGCAAATAACTTGAGGGTAAACCTTCTGCTTGAGACGACAAGCGATGCGTTCGCATTTATCTGGCTGGCTTAGCTTGGCTTCTTGGAATCCCCACATGAATAATTACAGCACAGCCAGTTCATTTAATTTTCACTTTCAGTCTAAAGGCATCCCACAGTTAACCCCTTTTTTTTGGGGGTGTGTTTTTGGCAAGCAGCGGCACATGAATAAAAATATTTAATGAAGAAATTTATAACAAACTCGGAAACAGCAGAAGTGGCAGCAGCATTTTAAAAATTATGAACATTAAATGCAAATTAAGCTAATCAATTAAGCCGTAACGAAATGTGCCCAAAAAACGAGTGCCGGCAAATGCTAGAGTTCAAAGTACATGGTACACATTTCTGGGCCATTTCACGTTGTGCAATTAGGCAAGAAATGAGTGGCTGAAAGTCGATAGTCAACACCAGTGTTGCCATCCCTCTACTCCAACCCCCCCCCCCACTCACAAACAGCAGCCCTTTGTAATGACCGATATTAATGATTAAGTCAAATGGAGGGAGGGGGGAGGTGAGGTGCGTTTAGTGGCATGCAATGCCAACCCTTTTGCTGTCGTCGTCGTCAACGTTGCGTGTTCCTCTGGAATTTGTGCGAATTCGACACCGACTTGGACTCAATTATTATAGGTCAGTATTGCGTTAGTTGAACACCCCCCCCCCACCCCTTTGATGCTTGCATTGCTGACTTAATGGCCTCATATTAATTTGACTGCCATTATAAATACTGCTGCTGACAAATTGTAGTCGATTAGCCGTTCGGCTATTATTTAGGCAAACAATGAGGAGAACAGGCAATAGTATGATACTGAAGCTTGGCTCGTTAAAAGCAATCTTAACTGCTTGTCATTAGTTCGATGGGTAAATTGACTGAATGTGTGTATCTTTCTACTGACAAGTTATCTATAGATACAATTTCCGAACGCTGTTAAAGGATGTATGTTAATTGCTTATCCATCCGTCTATAAACTGCACAGCAACAACAGCTAAATAGTTAGGTGTCTTCGAGAATGAGAAGAATGAAAATATACTAACTAATAATAAGGCAAATCAAGTAATTTATTTAATTTAAGACGCTCAGCACAAATATTTTAATATATTCAGATTAGCTTAACGTGTGATTATCCTAATTGATTTACCCAACTCAGATTGAGCACACCAATGGATTAGGTTAGTCTGTACAATATTTAAATAATAATGCATACTTTATGCAACCACATTTATCGTCTATTTTGGCCATCAATTACGTAAACGGTTTTACGGCGGCATTGCGAGTGCCAAGGAATATTAAGCCAAAACACCATTTTAAGTTTAATTTGCCAAATAATAGTTATCGTTTCTGCACCGAAGCCAAAAATGGCGCTATGAAATTTTAATGGGCAACTCAAACGAACTGAAAAATCTACCAAAATTAACAATGCGACAGTAAAAATGGCGCCAAGCGCTGCGCTGCGTTCTTCGTCCTTCGGTTTGAATGGGCCTAATCAAATTAAGTGCTAATCCTTGGGAAAAACCGCGAATAATTTCAAATGATTGTAAGTAAATTTCCCAAAACAATTAAATGTCACAACTCAGAATTTCCGGCGAAAGAACAGCTGTTTAACTCACACTCCGAGTGAGAGCGAGAGAGAGAAAATGTTTGCTGGGAGAGGAACCTGCGCAATGAGAGCAGAGTAGAAATGGTAAAAGTTGCTTTTTTATAGCATGCGATAAATGCACTTGTCGCATGCGTTTTGTGTTTGCATTTTAATTGCTTTGGCCAAGCCATTTGCATATGTGATGCATGCAAGAGTTGAGTTTGGCCAAAGGGAGACGACAAAAACGCAGTGGCAGAAGCTGGTCATAGACAAGACAAGTAGCCATAATGACATGGCCCATCTGGTCAGGGTTGGTAGTTTCAAAGTGGTTGAACAACTAAGCACCAAGCCAAGGATAATCCATTTACCAGTGCAAGATTGTTGCACGCCAAGTATCTACGAGTGGTTGTTGAGGATGAAGATGCGCTGGGGGGGGCGGCGATGGGGAAGGGGCTGGTGGGATGGTGGGATGCTAAAGCAACTATTGTAAACAACAAGGTTGCATGTACGTTGAGAAATTGTTTTATTACCAAGCGTTGAGAGCGTGTTGACTGAAAAACAAAGGTGCGCACAATAAATTACATTGTTGCACGGAACTTGGCAGTGTCTGCAACGGGCACCAAAACGGACACGCGACAGGCGACGGACGTAGGACACAGGACACAGGACGGACGCAGGAAGTCAGCAACAAGCGTCACGTTAATGAAAAGGATTTTCACCCATATGTCTGCAGTTAGTTGCCAACTCACCCAGTCAGCCACCTTCTCCCCCCTCGTCCACCTCTTGCCCCTCTTACCCACCCCGTTGCATTATATTCCGTGTGTGCACTTGAAATGACTTTGTCCCGAGGTTATTTAAATATTTAAAGGCCGGCACATTGAAGATTAGGTTCAGGGCTCTGAACTAAATGCTGAATGCGCTTTGATGTTTTAGCCATTAGTTGAGGTTTGGCCTCTGCATAAATAACCAAAAGATTCATTAGAAAGTGTCGCTTTATAGCCAACTCGCTTTTTGGGGTTTGTTCTTAGTTTTGCGGTTAGTTTCTGGCCGGATGTTGGTGATACTGCTGATGTCTGTGTGCTTTGAGTGAAAGTGTCATAAGTCACCATCAAAGTAAGCAGAAAATGCCGGCTGTAAAGTGGAAATGGGTTTGACTGTGGTTAAAATTTGTGTTCTATCAAAAAGAGGATGCGTTAAGGTTAAATAGAAAAGGACACTTTACATATTTATTACTAGCAGATATATTTATCCTACTCATTCAAATTGAATCTTAAAACTAGTCAAACTTTATGAAATGTAAAATTTCAAGTCTAAGCAACCAACATCAAAATACAATCAAAACATGTTTAGAAGAAATTAAAGAAAAACCAAATTCAAAAACATTTCAAAAACATTTTCAATATTTCACTTTAGGAAACATATTTATCCCCAACTCAAACTCAGCTGGTTCTCTCTAAAATCCGTTATCAAAATGGGATCCGTAGTGAGTGAAATGCAGCAACCAAGTTTATTTGTCAGCATGAATTCGCCGGCGGCTCAGTTTGTCCACCAGACGATCAATGAAAACCGAGTGGTCATCTTTAGCAAGAGCTATTGTCCCTTCTGCAGCATGGCCAAGGAGCAGTTCCGCAAGCTGGAGGTGAAGACCCATGTGGTGGAGCTGGATTTGCGTAACGATGGCGACGCAATTCAGGCAGTGCTGGGCGAGATGACAGGCGCTCGGACTGTGCCGCGTTGTTTCATCGATGGCAAATTTGTGGGAGGTGGCACCGATGTGAAACGTCTCTACGATGAGGGCATATTGCACAAATATTTCCAGCGATAACAATTTCCAGTTGTGTCTGACTTGCAAATAAAAACATTTAATTTATCAAAAAATCTACGTAAATATCATTTTTTATTCAGTCCAAAATCCCCGTCGCTTTCACAGGACAAATCGATAAGCCAAATTACGCATACGACACGTATGTGCATATGGAATATTGATTTTTAGTGTTAACGCTTCACCTGTAACAAAACAAAACAAAACAGAAAATTGAACAATTTAACTACAAATTCAGCGATTGAAATTGTCAACAAATTTCAACAGCAATTTGTCGGTGCAAATGCAATCAATTATTTGGTTATTTGGCCTTTGACCTCGACACGATGTCTGGGAAACTAGAAACTTGGGTGCAGTCGAGTCAACGCGACGTATGCGTGATCTGAATTGCTGCCTTGAAATGAAATCAATTTTATTTTTGCTTTTTCTTGTTGGTCTCATGTAAGTTTAATGACAGTCTGGACGGTCCGCCTGACGTTCACCCTGAGCTGAGAATGCTGCATGTAAATGTACTTTTTTAAGAACACAAAAAAAAAAATGGTAACACAAAAATGCCGAGTTTCATTCATTGTTTATTGCCTTTGGCAGCTGACAGGCGCGAGTAGCGCGCGAGTCCTTTGCAGGATGCGAAGAACAACGAAAGGACTCTCCTCTGGCTACATTAAACATGCACAAAAAGACTCCGCATCCTGCAACGTGCAGGTGCACAGTGACTGAAATGCCATCCACACGCTTTACTACCGCTTGTCTTAATTGTTTCGCCGTTCCTTACAATCAGAATCAGTACGTCAAGCCCCCCACCACTCCCCCCTTACGCGGATGCAGCAACTTAAGCATCATATTGAGCAGATAAAGGCAGCGTTGTGCCTTTGTTGATGCCACACTGCTGCATTATTGTTGCACGCCTTTTGTGCTGCATAAATAAAGCCGAGCGGCATTTTCAGTTTGCCTCAATGCAGGTGCTGGAAAAACTTCGGAGCGTTGGACTTGTATTATTTGCTAAAGAAATGAGCTGAAGTTACATACATATATATATATATAAAT
This sequence comes from Drosophila demipolita, assembly GCA_035042405.1. Lineage (NCBI taxonomy): Eukaryota > Metazoa > Arthropoda > Insecta > Diptera > Drosophilidae > Drosophila > Drosophila demipolita. Next base: position 2,123,074 of record JAWNLI010000025.1, read on the forward strand.
ATATTTATAAGAATATCGCTTAAGCTTCTTCAATGTTGCACTAAATTCATCTGTTTTGGAAAAGTGTTTAAGTCGAAGGAGTTCTTCCAGAAATTACCCTGCTTCCAGCTCTAAGTTAATAGCCCCATTTTATCCTTTTGTCTAGAAAATGTTCCTTATTCGCATTTTCTTCTGCTCATTCAACGCACATGTCAAGTCATAAATACGCTTTTCTATAGTGGGCATGAGGGACGCGTAATTCCTGCACTTGGCTCTTGGAATTTGTAATCAAAATTTGGGCAAAACCACCAAAGCCAAAAACTAATAATAAACGCTTAATAAATCGTCTATCAAAAGGCTGGCTGGCAGAGTTGCCGCTGCACTGCGCAAAATGCAGGCTATATATATATATATATATGATATATGGTCTAGCCAATGTCTGACTGCTTTCAATTCCAACCTCAACTCCCACATTGGAGCCCGGTGTTTGTCCAAAACTGAAAAACTTCCGCCAACAAAAAAACAAACAAAAAAATAGCTCACAAACTATGCGTCCTTTTATTAAAACCGCAATTCAGTCGAGCGAAAGAGAATCGACTAATAAAATTTTTTGGGGCTGTCTAAAGATGGAGTTGAAGCCATGTTAATTGTGGGCGTGACTGGGCATTGAATGAGTCTAGTTTTAAAGCCAGCATAAATCATAAATTGTAATCACATTGTTTGACAAACAAAATTAGTAAAATGACTGCAGAAAAATGAGCTGTGGACGGAGAAATACTCTGCGGTTGATTTGTGATTTAATATAACATTAAAATATATGCTTGAAAAAGGAATGCAGTTATTTCAACTAATGCCAAATTTTTTTTAGATACGTCTAACCAATCCTAGCCATATGCCAGGCTATGTTAGCAGGGTATATTACCCATAAAGATGACCATGCAATGGTCTGGTAGCGCACTGAAAAGGATTGACCATTAGCATGGCCATAAAACTGGGCGACAATGTTGCATCAACATTTAAGTGCATTGCTAATTGAAGTGAGGCAGATAGTCAAACAGATACACGAGTCTATCTAATGTCCCCAATCAAAATGTAAAATGCCATTTTTATTGTGTTTGTCAAACGGTTGGCATCGTCAAAGCCAAAGCAAATTAAAACCGAGTTAACGCCGGCAGCTGAATGAATTTATGCACTGGCAAAATGCTCGAGGCTGCATAGCAAAGTTCCAAGTAACATCAAAAAAAAAAAAACAAAAACAAAAACAAAAAACAAATACAAAAACAACACAGAAGTAGGATAAATCCAAAATTATGGCCAAGTGCTGGATCGTAAAAAAAATTTGCCATTCCAGTTGTAAATGCAGCGTGCTGGTGGCAAGTACTACACAAAAATATATATATATATGAATGTATGTTGCCATAACGAGTTTTTACGCCTGATAAGTCAGACAAAACAGTGAAAACAACGAGCAAACTTTGTATACAAACTGCTGTGGCAACATTGTGTATTCATAATGCCTGAAGTGTGAGTCCCGAAATGGTCTTCAGTTAAAGCTCTGTTTAGCACTTAGTTGCATACCAAAGTTGTTGCAGCTAAGTGGCACAGAGAGAGTAAAATATTTGCAAAATCGTAAACTAACTCAAAATTAAAAATAAAAATTTATTAATACAGAAATCTCGATTTGTGATAAGTAAAATTTATAAAATGATTTTTGCAAAAATGAGCTTAATAAAAATTTAAGTATTGGCAAAATGCGTTTTTAAACCCTTTAATTAATGTGCTGGCATATATATATATACATATGTACGGTGCTGGATATGCACATATATATTATTTGAGTGACCATCGCATGCCAAGTGAAATGCTAGACACACCAGGGACGCCGCCAATGCCCATGTTGAAATGGACTCACACGACTTGATGCATTTCCAAACGAAGCAAACCCAATGTTTTTGCCATGCTAACCATGTATTTATTGCTATGTACATATAGCATATGGACATACATATATACAGGTGTAGTGTATCCTGTTGCTGTGGCTGTTAACACGAAAGCAACAGGAACTGAAAAGAACGTTGCAGCAAGGACCAACAATAACAACAACAACAACAACGACAACAACAACAACAACCCGGACAAGTTACAATGTCACGCACACAGACTTCCTGTCATTCTAGCGTTTATTTCCTCACTACGCTTTATATATATATATATATATATTTTTTTATCGCATCCTTGTTAACACGTGCGTTTCACTATTGTTGTTGCTATTGTTATTGTTGTTATTATAGTTGTTGCTGTTGTGTGTTTAATGTTGCAGTGCGTTGTGCTGGCCGTGCCCCAGGCTATTCAAGTTTATCAACGCAACGATCTCTGTTGGATGGGTCTGGCAAGGTTTTTGGGCTTGGGTTACCCATTCAAGACTAGTGTAAAAAAACAAAGAAATATGTACAACAATAATATAATTATATGTTTGCATGACATGTTACGTGCGAGTGTCGCTCTGAACAATTTTAACACATTTTGTGGCAACGGACAGCGGACATTATGTTGCGGCATGTTGCATGCTTTAAGGATGGCAATTGAGAAATAAGCACATAATTTGCCTAATTCCATTGTAAATTCTTTAAATAACAATATTCATACATTTTTAACTTTAGCCATAACTTTGAGACCACAATCAGAAATGATCAATTGCTGAGTTGGCCAAAACTAATAAGGAAATTTGTTGCCAAATCCCAGGCGCACCATAGGATAAGTATCCCAAGTATTACCCTTGTCGTGCCCCCAGAGTAATTTCCAATGAGTAATTTGATGCCGTGCGATAGCTTTTTGGCAAAACTTTTGAATTTGAGGCCATTAATCAATTAATTAAGCATCTTATGAATATTTCACCCACAAAGTGGGAAATTGGCATCATAATCGCCGGGGAGCGGGCATCAAATTCTCCAGCTGGCAGACTTGGGCCCACGAGGAACTACCTTTTCGCGGGCCACTTAACAATGCACATGAATATTTAATGCAAACGGCGAATATCAAAAAGTTATGTGACTTGGGGTTGGCATCTCCTATGACCCGGCTAGTCCTGGGAGTGGAGCGAGTGTCTGAGCCATGGAGGTTGTGCCTAGTCCCGGCATAATCGAGCGCATGATGATGATGGCGATGACGAGCTGCCGTTGACGCGGGATAATAAGTGGAAGATATGCACAGAAAGGGATAATGACTTGTGTTTCTCTACCCGAAGAAGTTGATGAAAGCGCCACCGTCAAGCGCCATCTTCCGAAGGAAGAACTAAACTTTATGACTAATTAATTAAATGCGCTATAAAAATGTTCGTTGTTCGCCGTCCCACGGAAAAACTTTATGCATTTCCGAAACGTTCAAAATGAGAGCAGCAGCAAAAAATAATTATTTAAACAAAGAGCAGAAAAAAAGAAAAAAAATAATATTAGCTCAGCAGACAGAGAAAAAGAGAGACAGACAGAGAGAGAGACAGAGAGAGAGAGAGAGAGAGCAAAAGAGAGGGAGAATGTTATGTGCACAACAAGCATCGCTCACAAACTGTTGGCCAAAAATTGCAGGTGTGTTTTTTTTTTATATTTTGCGCACATCTTGGCAAAAGTTTTTAATGAGTTTGCCAAATGCTGCAAAATGCGCAGCTAAAATGCCATCACTTGGCTTAGAATCTTTCGAGTTATTTGTGTGGAGTTAGATTTTTGCTATAAATTTAATATTTCCAAAAAATCTCACTTAAAAGGTAAGAAAAAAATATTCAATTCATAGGTAAAATGTTTTCTATTTTATATATTTTTGCAAAAAAAATCTTTCTTTACATATAAGCAAACTGTTAAAAAATATGTAATTTTAGTCAAATAGAAAATTAATTTTTAACTTTTAAGCAATGAAATAAATAATATTTTTATATATAGAAAACTTTTGTGGTTAATTTTGGCGACTATACGGTTTTGGCTTGCAGTTGAGTTCTGGAAATGCCTGGACACAATTTCTCATATGTCAATATCGTTCAAAAACATATGTCAACATCATTCCACATCTGTGGCAGAGAGGCACAAATACTGTTATTCAATACGTTGCATACTTGTGTATGAGTGTGTGTGTGTGTGTGTGTGTGTGTGTATGTGGTTGTAAGTTGCCACACACACACACACACAAGCCGATTCACAACATTCCGATTAATGGTCAATTTCATTTCGATTTGATTGTGTGGACGATTCAACGTCTGGGTTGGACTCGCAATTACGGAAGCCTCCTGTGGTGCAGGTTAAGTGCTCGTCTGTCCAAAGGGCCGCTCCGACCAATGAGTATAGTATTCACCAGACGTATTCGTGAATGCGAAGTAGTTCGCATGGGCAAAAGGACCTCATGTCGGTTTGTCAAATTAGCGCTTCGTTTGTTGTCCAAGACTCGATTTAGACTCGCATGAAAATTGTTAATTTTTGAGTCAAGTTTTGCTGGCCATTTCTTGCCACCGGCTTCAAGTGACTCACATTCTCACACAGCGGGACGTCCTCACACTCCTGCTCTCTTCCCCTCCCATGCGTCTTGCCACCACTGCTGGCAAACAAATTGAAATTGAGTTTTGCTATCCATGCAAATTTCAACTCACCCAACTTGTTTCCGTTGCTGCTAATCACAAATTCATTAATTTCTCAGACCATGAGCCACGCACGATGGACATGCAAATTAAACAATTAACATTTATGTGCCTCACAAGCAAATACAATGCTCAACTCAACTGCCGGAGGGCTATAAACTACTACCTATTTTGATTAGATGCCCTAACTTCAACTTGAGGTTTGGGCAAAATGTGCGCTTAATTAGTTGGCCAGAGTGTGAGATCAATATGTGTGTGTGCGTTGCGTAGGCAGGTGAATTAATTGCTCCATAATCTGGTATGGAAGTTGTGAGAATATCACAAAACAGAGTCTTGAGTTTTGTATCAATAATTTTCACGCCCGGAAACCGGAAGTGGGTTGTCGCCAACAGTGCCAAACGATTGCACTTGTCGTTGGCCAATGCGTTTCCGGTCTATCGCAAATCGAGTGTATTTACTGACTATGGCCGAAACCAATGAGCCCTGTTGTCGCAGATCCAGTCCTAGTCTATTGCCAGTACACTTCAAAAAATATGAAAAAGATAAAGATTTTTTTAACTAATGTTTTTTTTTCGTCTTTTCAAAAAGGAAAGTAATCATTTTAAAATTATGGAATTGATTTCTTCAAATACAATTTTGTACTATAAGCTTACAGAAATAAGATTCCTTAAATGGATTCATGGTAAGGATAAGTGTGTCTTATATAATTCGGATTGTTTATGAATGAATATTTAAATTGCAGACTTGGGATTTCTTGGGAACTATGATATATGATTTTTTTTGTTTTCATTTAAGCAGTGAAGAACATAATTTTTCCAAGTGTCGTTTGCCGTGGCCAATGACAAATACTGAGCCCATAAGCAGTTCTGTTTCTGATGAAGATTAGGGGGAGGGGGGGGGGGAACAAGTCAAAGTAGTAACCGCCGACATTTTGCTGTTCGACAGCCGCAACCCACCCTGTCAGGATCCAGCCCAACCACAGACGCGTCTTTTGTTTGCCCCAACTCATTGTTGTTGTTGTTGTTGTGTCTTTGTGTGTGTTTGTGTGTTTGTGTGTATGTGCGTGTGTGGGTAGTCTGGTTAGCTGTTTGGCATTGTGGCTGCAGATTTGCTCGCCGAGGCACTAAACTTTTATTTCTTAAATCCAAAATCGTTTGTGCCCCTCGCACAAAGTCAATATGCGGGCACGCTTACGGTGGGTTGGGGGTGGGTGGTAAGGCAGTTTAGCTGCTCCATACGGGGAAAAGGGAGTTTGCTGGGTGGCAGTTCTGTCAACGGCAATGTAGCTGTTGTTGATTCCTGTTACTGAAAATCGGTTTTTGTTGATTTGCGCGCCAGTTGTTTAGTCGCCAAAAACATGGAACGCCGTCAGTCTGACCAAAACGACATCCATATACCAAACCTCCCTCCCCCCCTCCACCCTCCATCCAACCCAACTAACATTGAACAACAAGCGATGTCCGTTGTCTACCAACTGGCAAACTGAAGTGGAGTTTTGTTTGTTGTCCGTTTGTCAATTACAAACTTTTATTGCAATTTACTTTTGTTTCAGGCTCGCAGCAGTCATTCGCTTCCATGTGGACATACTTTGAGGTCGTTCCAACGACCAACTGGACGAGGCTGAGGGCGGGTGGCAAAACTCTGGCATTGCCTCTGTCAGTGTCAGTGTGTCTGGTCCTGGACGTGGTCCCGGGTCCCGAGGCCCGGCAATGATCCTGCGCCTGACGCCTGCCGGCCATTGTGGTCCGTTCATGTTTTACGTTCAAGTATTTAATATTGTTTTCGATGAAGTAATATCCATTTGCTGTTTGATGAATTGTAACGGTCGACTGTGCCATCAAATAACGATTGCCCTATTGGAATTTCATTGATGTTTTGGTTTTTTATTGTATATTTTTTGAAGTAGGAGGAAACTGGTCGCATCGGGCTGCCAACATTTTGGCCATGCCTATAACCATCATTTGCTCTTGTCCAAAATGGTTTGCTTGTTTTCGATGTTTAAACATGCAAAGCCTGCGGGTTGGTGCTCCTGGTGTGAAAGTGGTAATGGAAGTGTTGAATATTCGCATTTGGGGTCCATTTCAAGGTTGTTTTAAGTGGTAATCTCAACATTTATTGCAAATGAAGGATAATAATCAGCAAATAGATCGCATGTAAGAGTTTTAAATCCTTATTTATTTAGTTATTCAACAAGTAAATATTTGTGCTGGGTTTATGGAATTGACTTGATTTAAGCTGCTTGTATAAATAGTTTAAGTTTATCACTCAGCCACACAAGACGTTATGAAAATCCAATTTAAAACAATTTGTCAACATTACTTCAGTCCAGCTATACACACACACACACACACATAGACACACAGGAAAAAGATGGAAAAGAGGAAAATGTGAAAATGGAAATAATAATGAAAGAGAGAAAGAAAATGAATTATGAAGTATGCGCTGAGAACTTGGGGACAGCAACGGAACTTACGTCCCCGATCTGTGCAGCGACAACTGTGTACGTGAGGGGCAAGCAAATGACACAACACAATATATATATATATATATATATATATACATTTGTATGTGTGTGTTAAGTTTGGCACGCGCCACGCCTACAATAAACCGCAAATGTGCCGCGCGTCTGGCCAGAAATGTATGCAACATATTTCACAGTTCGAGTTGGGGGCCACAGGACAAAACATGCCCCCGGGACGAGAGTGTCTGAGCAACCGAGCAACTGTGCAACTTTAACGCCTACACTTAATGCGTGGCAGTTACTGTGTGGCAGCAACCAACCAACAACCCACCCACTCCGTTGTCACTGTGAAAAATTTTGACTTATGTGCGCCCTGGGCGTAAGTTATACTTTACTTTACTTTGCCACAGGCCGCAAAAGTTGGCGCTCTGCGCCATGTTTATTGCGATTTCATGTACCATTAAACCGGGCCAGCAAAGCCAGTGGAGGCACGAGGCATGTATATGAAGGGGTAGGGAACTGGGTAGGGAATCATGTCTCGAACAGACTGCTAATCTGTTGATAAATAAACAAAATGCACAACTTGATAGCTTCATTCAGAGGAACAGCAGAAAACAAAAAAAAAACTGTAAACGTCGTTGATAAATGCCAAACATTTTTACCTGTGGCAAAAAGGGCGACACTTTTTCAACATTCAACATTCTCCACGCCATCATCTCTTGCTACAAATATGTCTGCCACTTATTCAGCTCACGTCGCGGCACGCAAATGTGACCAGAAGTGAGTGTTGTTATTGTTGCTGTTGCTGTTGGTGTTGCTGTTGTTGATGTTGCTGCTGTTGTTGTTGTCATTCATCACAGCCATGCAATGCTAGAAGAGAGCAACCAGGATGTCAGCTATATGTAAATAAAGAATTGTCACTTTGACACGTTTGATGCGTGCCAAATGGTTGGCAATTTTTGCTTACCCCTCCTATTCAAGTCAACTGAAAATATATGCAATAATTTTACAACATTTCATTCAGTCAGAAATTTCAAAGTTCAATATTATGTGCTATAGAAATGTTCAAGTTGAACACGTCCCCAAATGTTTTTTCTGAGGGTTTCACTTTATCATGGAAATTGAGCCAGAATCGCATTTGAACTTTGCATGTAGTAATGATCTAGAGATTAAATCGTTATCTTTGAAAATCTTATTTCATTTGATCGATAACTGACTCAATTCTATATTTACTTTCAGGCAGAAAGTTGCCTCTATGATACCTTCAAATCAAGCTTTTTTTTGACAAGTTCATTTTAGCTTGTTTAAATACATTTCTTGTTTAATGCCAGACATGGGAATACAGTTGGTTATTTTTTTTAAGTTATTTTTCATTAATTACAATATGCATAGTCGACTTTTAATATGCCTGCGTGAATTTTGTTTTATACATGTGATCAAATCAGAGCCGCGTGCCTGCATGCAAATGCAAATTTCATTTATAATTTTATGCAAATTATTTTATGATTGTGCTGTCAAATGCAGGCAAAGTGTAAGAACGTTTCATTATAATGTCATTCAGTTTATGTTGTTATTATGTTTAATCTTTTGCATTTGAAATGCATGCAAGTGCATTGTTTGCACAATTGCATGTTAGTAATAATTCAAAGTGGGGCATTATCAAAGCGGAATAGCAAACTAATTTATAAGTCACATTCAGCAAAATATTTTGAATAACATTTTGTGAAAACCATAACGATTATTTAGTAATTGCAAATTGTTATTGATTGTCTTAAGCGGATGAAAAGTAAATAAAATGAAATAACTTTTTTTTTAAATTTTACTTTATTAGCTGGCTTCATAATTTGGTTTAAAATCTTATTTTTATACCCGCTGTGAATAATCAGAAATAGTTAAGCTAAAGAACCTCTAGTATATAGTATACTTTGTTTTTTGTATACCTATTGCAATTGAACTGATTTTAACATTTATTGCCTAAAATTTAAAAGCGCAATATTTCAATTGAAGTAGGGAATTTGAATCTAAACATGAACATTATTATCAGGCAAAGGCAACTGGCAGGCGGGCCGCATCCGGTGGATACACAAATGCGGGTTCCAACACTGCAACCACCGGAATAAGGAGGGATAAGGGGGCGGTGGGAGTCTCGTGATTGTATGCCCCAAAAATATCTAACACATGGCAGCTGGAAGACAATGCGAAGGCAGCCGCCAAATCAACGCAGCCGGCAGCCGGATGCCGAAATGTTTATGCGCATAATGAACACGCTATATGTGAGTGGGATTTACAGGAGAATCGCTTGAATAGCTGCCACGTTGCCCCACTGGCCCTCTTAAGCGTTTTGCATTTTACGGCGCATGGAATGAAATCTGTTGGCTGCCAGGCACAGGCACAGACATGGGATCTGGCTCTAGGTCCATGCAGATATGAAATTGCAGTCAGAATTTCGACGGAATTATGCACGAGAATTATGTGTGTGAAAGCGAAAATTTCAGCAATTGCAAATGGCGAATGGCGATTGTCAGAAACACGCACAACTCACAAATGATGGCCAAGTGCATGCATATTACGCATACGCAGTGTTTGCTCTATTTATGTGGCAATTCGAATTACTTAGCTTAATGTGAGGGCGAGCATTGCTAAGTGAGTTAAAGTCTTTCAACTTTTAGCATAAATAATAATAAGTAAAAATATATTTGTTAAGGTTCGACTTGGTATTGCTTGCTTGCTTGGAAAACCATGGAAAACCATGATCATAATTCTGATTAATTTATCACAGCTTAAGTCTTGGCAGATAAATAGACTGCGCGTAGTAACCTAATTTGGGCGAGGCATTAAAATATCATTCGGGATTTCATTTGTATGCATTTCCCTTGTGTGCGTTTTCTCAATCATTTATCAAGTGAGTTTTCATAAAATGTCACGCACTGCAAAAATGTTTCCCCCCCGTTGGCAGCTTATAAAAATGATGCTCCCGTTTCCCGCTGCTCCTGCTCCTGCTCCAGCTCCAGCTCCAGCTCCAGCTCCAGCTCATAAGTCAGCACGACAACAGTAAAAAAAATTTTGCAACTCTGTAAGTCCTTTTCACCAACGTACGTACTAAGTGTGTTTGCATGTGTGTGTACGTGTGTGAGTGTAAGTGTGTGCGTCAGTATGTCATGAGGAGCATACAGTGCACAAAAAAAAAAATAAAAAAAAATGCTAAGCAATGACTAAGGGCATCAAACAAAAGGATTCTGCTGGAGACGTCGGCAACTTAAAGCTGATTTCGTATACTAACTCATTTTTGACAATATTACTTTGTAAAATAAGACAGCAGATGGAGCAAACACACACGCACACACACACACACACATACATATATATATATATATATATATATATGCCTCACAGCCAATAAGTTGACAGCAGCCGTTGCCATTGCAGCAAAATCCTGTCGCAGCACATTTATATATATAAGTAAGTGTGTATGTGTGTGTGTTCAAACGTGTTAGTGTGTGTTCTTTGCAGTTACAACTTAAAGCTTTTAATAAAAATGTCAACTGCATTAATCTGAAATAAGTTCAAATGTGTCAAAGTGTTGGTTGAAAATGGAAAAGAACACTAAAATTTAACTGAAATGTGCAAGGAAAACTGCGCTGAATGTGGATGGAATAACGGCAAAGTATAGATCAGATATTCGATTCGTCTGTAGATCTAGTGGGCAAGTCAAATAAATGCCAACTTAGAGAGACCTCATAAGTTTTCCACATGTAATCACATTTGTTGCACACGACTTGCGCTCATTGGCCACCAGCAGAGTCATCCTGGAGCGTTCCTCGTGAGCCAAACGTCAAAGTCAGCCAGCTGGAAAAGGTATGCAAAACGTGTTTGCAGTTTCCATACGATACCTATTCCTATTCCCATTCAGCAGACAATTGGCCCTTCTGTCCGCCTAGCTGCAACTGCAACTTGGTTGACTATTTTATTGGCACATTGACATTTAGATTGATTGCAGTTGGCCAAACTGTTATATATATATATATATATATATATTTGTTGTCTTCAGATCTTTCGCATTTTTTTCTGTTTTTTATTGACCGGATTCTTAATTAAAAGTTTTGCTCAAACTGTTGGCTTTGGCAAGAGAACAACAGAGAATACAAATATACATTTACACATGTATATGTATGTATGTGTATGTGTATTTTCTGCTTTACAATTTACATTTTCCTCAGTTTGGCATTTTGACAGGCAATCGTGTAAAACTATTTCAATTTTGGCAACAGTTTTTGGTTTTTATTATGCACAAGCAGCCTTTTAAAGTTTTCTTATCAAGTTTGGAGACTTTTCTAGCCAGCATTTGAATTTGCTTACTGGGTTAGATGTGCTTAAGGAAATTATCTCAATATTTCTGACTGTATGCATAAGTTATTATTTGCTTTTTAATCAGCTCGATTAAGTTTTAAGTGGAGTCAATAATAATTATATTCAACTGACTGATAAACAACTCATCAATAATTAAGCAAACTGTGAACAATATCACAATAGACTTTAAAAACAAAGCACACACATTTACACACACTGACACTCACACACACACACACATACACACTTACATGCAAAACCTCTTGACAATGAGCAATGGATTTGCTTTCACTCTGTGAGTATCAAAATGCTGACAAAATCACAGCATGTCCGCAAATTATGCATACAAATTAGAGGCGGGCATTGTGTGTGTCGACGATGACGTGAACATAGAAATGTGGAATAATAACATTAATGAAAACACGTCGATGACATGGAAGAGACGACAACGGACAATAAGACGGAGATGGGCAAACAGCTGCAGGATACGGCAGCAAGCACAAAATTAAACAGAACAAAGCAAAAGCGAAACAGATGGCGACAGGATTAACACACACACACACACACACACACACATACACACACACATATACACACACTCGTAGACATCAACCCATCAACATACACGGAAGCGCAGCAGCGTTGACAACAATCACAGTGAGCGCTAAAACAAAACAACCAAACATTCAGACAACAGCAACAACAGCAACAACAACAACAACAACAACAATAGATGAAACACACATGCTGTTGGCATTATAAATTTGTTGCCGCTTAGCAACTTTACATCAAAAAGGACAAAATCCTGGAAAAAGCTTTAGATTTGTTTGTTTCTGTGCCTGTGCAGGATTTGGTAAGTAATAAGTATTTGCCTGTCGGAGTAAAAATAAATAAATGACAACAAACAAAAAGAGAAGAATGTATATATATATAATAAATAATATATATATGTATATAAATATTACAACTGATCCCAGTTTATGTGGCCAGTCAAACATTTCTGGGCTTTAAAAATAACTTTCTGTTTCTTCATAAAAATTTTTATTTATGCTACCGTTTCACGGATTTTAATGGGTAGCTGGGAAAAGTCAGTGCACATTTCTCAATTTTTCTCTAGAAGTACATCTACATAAATACATACATATGCACATATTTTTGCAATTACTACATGTAATATTCTACTTTTTATTAAAGTTTCTTTTGTTATATATATTGTCTGTCATGAAAAGCATATAATCTGTCAAGGTAACATTTTTGTTTATTTAAATTGAGCTAACCATAAATTAAATATAAGCAAAATAAAATACTCTTTCAGTCCCAAATTGAAGTTACCTTTTGGCCTGCCTTATTTCTTGGAGCGTCTAGAAAGCAAATACATAAAATTGCTCTTTCATTGCCACCGCAAATGTTTTTGTTGCTATTTGACTTTGGCAAGAGTTTATCCTCGTTTTGCTGTACAGTGTACAGTGTACAGTGTACAGTTCACAAAAAGCTGAAAACATGAAATGACCAAAATTCTACCTATTTTGATATTCGGCAAGTGTTGTGGCACTGCGGCTCTTTTGGTTTCCTTAAGGTGAGCTGGCATTTTGCTGGCAGCTTTGAAAAGTTTTTTAATTAATTAAAAAAGTCCGACTAAAAAGTTGCGACAATTAAAGGAAAGTTAAAGTAGCAACTGTGCAAAGAAAATGGATGAGCGATGATCAGGGCAAAAAAGCCAACCACATCTAAAAACAAATTTCACGAATTATGTGGCCCAAAAAAAAAAAGAAAATGGTATTAAATCTCCGTAGAAGCGGAACAGAGAGGAAGAGAGATAGGGGAGGGAAGAGAATGAAACGCACTTCTTTGGCGCAGTCACGTGCCGCTCTCGAGTGCTGCGTGTGGTGGCACATCCGCAGACTAGATAACCACATTCCTATTTCATATATACATGTGTGTGTGTATGTATAAATATACAGTATTTCTTACAAATATGCGCCTAATAATTCGCAGCTTTGTCTTTGCCCCTGTAAGGGGCAACTCCTGTTGCCATAAAGGCTTAAAATATTTGCACGTAAAATGTTGAACGGCAGATCTCAACGGAAACACACACATTTTCATTCAAACACACATACACACACACACACTGGCACATACATAATCGTACACATTTGCTTGGCATGCCACAGCTGTTGCGCCTTCATACGCGTCGTATGCGTAATATGCCTTCAAAATGCCATCAGCATGTGTCTTTAATGACATCATTTTGCCATTTTGCCGCCCTGCAAATGGCTGCAAAGTGTCACAAGTTGAGCTTTTTATTGTTTTATTATTGTATTTAAAAAAAAATTTAAATGAAAATGCGATTTTCACTGAAGCAGCTATTCATACTGGCAGCAGGCTTAACAGTCTTAAAGCTTTAAGTTAATTTCAAAAAGGCTATCAAAGAATTAACAATAATTTGCTTTTATTCATTGCGATTGTAAAATTTAAATTATTAAATTTTGCAAATTAATTTTTAGATGTTGTAAAAAATACTCTTGTTACTTATGAGATGTTTAATAATTTTGAAGACATATATATTTATCTTCTTGCAATCTAGCTTAATCTTGGACAATATATATATAAATAGTCAACTATATAATATTTGTCTAGAAGCTGTGTTGATTGTAAGAAAAGCAAAAGAAAAAAGGAATTAATGTTCATTAGTTCATTTGGTATGCCTAAGCAAACAGGCACTAAACCAAACTGAAAGACTGCGACATCCACTTGCATCCACTTGTAAATGTATTCGCCATCATTCCACACATCTTTATGCCCGATGTTCATTGTCGGCGTCTCCTACTCACTGTGCCACAGTCAGTGGCAATTGCCAGCCAGGCAGCTCATTAGTATGCAACATTGCGGTGGCTTACATTAATTGGGCGTTGCAACTGATTTGAATACGAGCCAAACAGAAATCCAAAAACTTGAGAGTCTCACAAAAAAAAAAAAAAAAGCAACAAAAATATTTGCAATATCTGCTCTGCGAAAGTGGCATTTAGCAGTCGATGCAGTCTGTCCGGAAGTCCAACTAGTCGGTGTTGTTGGTTGTCCATGAGGAACATTGGCTTTAATTGGTAAGCCGGTTGGGTCTGATGGCAAGCAAGCAAGCGGTGCTGTTGACTTATGGAAATTACCGTCTATATCGGTTAATGCCGAAACACATGCTTCGCATAATAATGAAAACTGTACCGACTTGCCAGGCATATTTTGTCGTCCTTTGAAGGACATGTGACCAGTCAATCTAGCCAGCTGGCTAGCAGCACATGTGTCTATTTATTTTAATTAAGCGCAGGTAAACGTAGCTGCCTGTTTGCACTTGGGTCTTGTTTTGTTTGTCGGCATAATTAAAATGCGACACTTTCCTTCACATTCTACTTTCTTTTTTATTCTCCTTTTGTTTTAAGCAGAACAGCGAAAGTTGCTCCTAACAACAACAGCAACAACAAGAACCGGGAAAATAAACAAACTGCCTGCACTAACGAATCACTAATTAATAAATAAGGCAACGTACTACAAACGAAGCAAGGGCATCCAGCTGGCTATGTGAGTTTGGAAGCCCGGTTGCCTTGCCAGCATAATTATGCTGATTAATTTAGTAAAGCTCTTAGGAGCACACACGCATAACAAATTTACCCACTGTCCTTGTGGGCGTTAGCCACATTTGTATTGTCAGCAGAGGGCAGAGCAAAATATTGCTCTTACACACTGTAAGGTAAAAGACTGGATTAGCCACTTGAGGCTCACATGGGTTTATTACGATGCAGTTGCTAAGCTATTATTACTTTGCTTTGCTTTGCTCTTAAAGCTGAGCATAGTTTCTGGTTCTAACAATTGTTCACAAGAGTTTGACCTATTGTTATTCTTTAATTTGCCTGCATTAAAGTGCAAAAAAAAAACATAAGCTACTTTTCCGAAAACTTTATTCCAAATATATGCCATATATATATATATATATATCTATAGACATGTACCCAATGCCTAAGTGAGTTGCCGTAAGTTGGCTCGTGTAGTCATTTACAATTAAGCTGCTCATTTGTAATTAAAGTTGAAGTATTTAAGTAATGACAAGATATGCTGCTAAGAACATTATCTGACTCAGAAGACCCACATACCTACATATACACATGCAAAGTTGCATAAATCGTTGTCACAAATGATGAAGTAATGTCATTAAATATTACGTATACGCCACTATGGCTGTCGCTGCTCAGCTCCAGCTCCAGCTCCAGCTGCTGCTGCTGCAACATTCGCTGGTCGCAGCTCAATTACAAAAACTTTTGACTCGCAGGCAAAACAGAAATAAAGCACAGCTCGGGGCTCTCGCAGAGCACTGACTAACAGATTTACACATACTCATATAATCACTAATGAAACTTAAAGATGGCGCCGCCGGAAACAACAGAGCAAAACTTACTACATATATATATAGATGTATAAGAATATGTAGTGCAAAGTAAGTTTTTGTGAATTCCAAAAAGGGAGCTGGCAAAGAGATTATGCCATGTTGAGAAACATGAGAACATGTGAAGTAATTTGAGAGAGAGTTGTGGGAGAAGTTGCCCCAAACCATCCACGATATGACAAACAAAAGATTAGTGGAGGTTGCAATCGCTTTCGAGTGTCTTACATTTGTCGAAAATTAAACAATGTAAACTTTTGGTTTGCTCAACAAGCCAAAAAGAAGCAAACTTTGTCCCCACATTCGACATACAACTTCGAGTCGTGGGTGTATTTCTTGACAGACGAATGCGAGTACAATTACGAGTACAAGTATGTAACTCAATTAGTTTTTACCCCAAAAACTTTATGTGTAATAGTTGTTGCTATTGCTACTTTGGCGCCAGTCCGATCCACGTTCTTTGGGACGCTCGTCTCTCTTGAGCATTTCAATTATGGCTATGTTCGTGGTGAGTGGCTTTGACTTGTGGCACGACCACTTCAGGAGCCCAGTCACATATAAATTTCAAGTAATTGCATAGCAAGTCAAAGTCCTGCTCCCCTTCAAACAAAACTCATCACAAAGTCCTGCAAGTCCTGCAAGTACGCCGAGCTGTTGTAAGTAATTGCCGACTAATTGCTTATTGAGATTATTCCTTTTCTTTTGGCCTGGCTGGTAATCGATGCTTTCCGTCTTTGGACTCTGAATGAAATCGCATGGAAAAATGCAAAGTGCTCCGACTAGTTAAGGATTGGAGATTGACATTTCGACATAATTGGCTATGAGAGAGGGCAAATGGCACAGTTAACTTATATTTATATATTATTTATACTTATATTTACATACATGAATATATATATGTTTATTTTTGTATAACACAGAAAATCAACATTGAATCAATATTTTTCAGAAAATCAGCCATTTTCCGGCGCTCACTTTTTGACTTGAAATAAATTTAAATAAATTTATCAACTCCTTCAGTTGAGGCTGTGACAAATGTTGGCCTTTTAATTTTATTAAAAAGGGTAAAGGACAACAAGCAGCATTTGAAGCCGTCCCTATTGAGCGGAGCACTCGTTCAGTTATTGATGAGCTGCCCCATCCGCCAAAGGATTGAATTTATTGATTGGCCTGGCTTAAAGCGAACATTGAATTTAAAGCAGAGCCCCTCAACTAAAAACTCTTCATAAGAGCCTGTCCCGGGCGTGGCAGGGAAGATTGATGGGTTCGCTGGCGACACTTAATGTTCAGTTGCTTCGGTGCCGTGAGGGGGAGTGCGGAAAGCTGCATCATTGAAGCGAAAATCACACAAAGATTTACCCATATAAATGTCTGGCAGACTTTGGTTTTCCCTTTATTATTTGTTGCTGTTGTTGCTGACCACATTAACCGGAAGCGCCTTGTAGCAAACTTATGCAAACCATGGGGCAGATAGCGAACCAGAAACTTGGCCATAGTGACTAGATCCCCAGGACGATGTCCAAGATTTTATGCCAGCGGCTGGCCAAGGCAGAAAAAAAATGGGCGATGGAAATGTGCAAAGCTTCCATCCTCTGGCGCCGTATTGTGCAAAGTGTTGACTTTATATCCTCCATTTAGTGGACGTAAAAAGGATATTATTAAAAGCTTAGAAAAGTAGCCATTTCCTTGGAAGTCAACGATGTCCTCATTGCCTTCGCTTCTCACTGGCTTTCTATCATTTGCTGGGCGAGCAAAATACATAAAATATTAGATGCCTTCAAAAGGAATACAATACAAACTGATTTCACTCTATATAGCCCCCCCCCCCCCCCTCCGCTCCACCCTCCTGCCCAACGGACCCCATCCAGTAATCAGCCAGTTGACCAAACTCGTGTAGACAATGAGACGAACTCGCTTACAGTTTTCCCTTCCTTCACTTTTTTTTTTTTTTTTGATTTCTTTTTGTTTGGAACGCTTTTGGTTGCGGCTCATTTGTCTTTTATGATGTTGGCTCTTTTCTGTTATTAGAACAAAAAAAAAAACGGAATGAAAAACCAAATGGTGGCAAGAAAAAAATCCGCTCTATGGGGACTTTGTGAAAGCCCAGCACAAAATTGTCCATATGAAAATATTCGTAAAAAGTCCATTATAATTATAAATGAGTTGAGCACCCATAATACATTTCATTTTTTGTGTTTTGTTTGTTGTACTTTTTTGTGTGTTATTATTGTCCATGCTGTCCAGGATGCCGCCATGGTTGAGTTTATTACAAGGCTTTTGGCAAATTGACTGCAACATTTTAATGAGCAGTAAAAATTTGGGGCAATCATGAAAAGAGTAGTCCACTGACTAAGGACCTGGGGCAGATCACATTTTTCACATAGAAATCTAATTTTATATGCTTTCTTTCTTCAATATTTGTTTTGCTTTCAACTTTGAGCTTGACTCCTCTGAATAGGGGGCACATGATAAATCTAATAAAGGGCTGATATAAAAACAGAATAAAAATAAATATAAAACGAGATTGTTGAGAAATAACGACTGCACATTTTACATTGCCCAACTGTTCTATTTAAAAAATTAATGCAAGTGTTATCCAATTCATTTATATTTAGACCTCTGGAAATCCCTTACTGGGTTATCTCTCTTGGAGTTCCGGCTGTGTTTGTATTTGATTGGTATTCTCTGAGTGCTCGGTGGGTTTATTGTTTTTTCTGGGGCAGCAATGCGTGTATAATTGCTCAGACAATGAGCAATTGTTTTCCACTGGTATTTTGTAATTTTCTTCGTTTTTATTTATTTTTATTTTTTTTTAAGCACATATGTGCCTTTATTTTGTTGGCTTTTTTTTTGTTCGAACCGCTGTTGGTGCTTTATTTATTTTTGTTTTTGGGCGCACATTTTTAACATTGTTTGCATATAGTCTCCCAGTCAGTGGGTATTTGTTAAACAAAGAGGCCTCAAAGCGTTGTTTTCGATATATGCTACACCCTGCTCCCAATTAGTTTACAAAGGACGGTCGCAGCTCCTGCCCATACCTGAGCAAGGATGCTGTGAGCGGTATTTTTGGGGGGTACGCAAATTGAAAATGCATTTTAAAGGAGCTGTCGGCGTAGAGATGGCCGCGGGCTAGAAATTATTTTATATACACATATATATAAAGTTGCATTGTTGTTGTGCCAGACTTACGGGGGCGTGGACAACCAACGGATGTGGACAGGATATTGCACACACACATATACACACACACACACTCACACACACAAAAGGTTCAGCAACTGTTTGGCCAGCCTCAAAAGTTTGTTTGCCTTTTCATAATTAAGCGCGAAAATTGGGTTTATACTTGCGGTGTGGGGAAGGGGGGGTGGGGGCAGATGAGCAGACACCATAAACTGTATGCGAAATTTCTGTATTCCCTGACCACCCACGAACGCCTGCAATTAGTTGGGCTATGCATGAGGCCATAATGCCATTAAAACAGCTCAAAGATAAACTACAGTTGCCGTCTGTATCTCAAATTAGTTGCAGTCTCTATAAACGCCCACGTAGCGATCCAATCAAGCGCCGTTTTATGACTCAATACGAGTGCGTATTTATGAACTGCAGACAGTTGAATGAATCGGGCGGAACTCAGGGGGGAAAAAGGGAGCGGAGCTGAGTGTACTAATACAGTATCTGCACTAATTTCGCAGCCATAAAAATTCAGTTGCATGCCATAAATGTCAACGGCAGGCGACAAAGTCAGCGTCCAAGTTGCGTGTTTCATTAGTTGCGAAATATGAGTAGCTCATCAAAGCACGAGTGCCCATATATACATACATATATACATAAATATATATACATACATATACTTGGACTAGTAGTCGTCTCGCCAAGGAGCACATCTTCTGTTATGCGCATTGTGACAAATTTGGTTTTATTTCTGTGCGGCAGACAGAAATAATAAAACCTGCAAGTGAGGCACAGTCATAGTCCCAATCTCAGAAGTGAGAACGTGGCACAATTCGCCAGTTCGCCAAATGGGTGTGGCAAGTTTAATTATGTTTGCGTTTTGCATTCAACTGCACATTAATTCTTTTCCGTGTTCTGACAGCATTAGTCTAAGGGGATTTCGGGGGGAGGCAAAGTGCTGAGCAATGGAAGTTTTTTTTGTTTATCAGTTGTGTCATAATTGTTGTTAATTTAAAGCATTAAGTATATATACAAAATTGTATATATTATAACGAGCTTAATTTTAACTTTCTTTCAAACAAATAAACAAAAAACCTTGTAAATTATCTAGTTTTTTTTAAACTTTCTACAGAGTTTTTCATCAGCAATTTCACTTAATTTGCACTTTTGAAATTTCACTTAATTAGTAAAAGTATTAATAATGTTGAGCATTTTCCTCTCAGAAACTCTATGGTTATTTTTAATTTCGCAATGATTTCTTGTAGTGCATTTACTGTTCATGTTCTCTCTCTCCATACCGAGTACATGCAACAAAGTCAACGTCATGCCCCATGCTTTGGCAAATCCCTCAGTCTTAGATGCTGCTGCTGCTGCTTCTGCTGCTGCTGCTGCTTCTGCTGCTACATCATCAACATGGAATTGTCTCTCATGTTGCTGCAAGTCGCTTCAGTTCATGTCTACTTCGCCATCGTCGTCGTCGTCGTCATCTTCTTAACGGGCGTATCAAATCTGACAGCCCGGAGAGGAGTAATCGCTATAGACTTTGAGACCTAGACATGCCCCGTATATGTATATTTTTTGAAGACTTGAGCATACACACAATCAAATAGAATAAAGTTGATGTGCTACAAACGGAGATGCGTCCAAATATTGCTAGATAGTTCAAGTTGCATTTACTTGGGATTCTGTCTGCACTCCGAACATATCAACCCGCTACCCCCCAACACCTGCTCCGCCTGTCTTTGAGCTGTTTAAAAGTGACGACAACTATATCCAGTGCGACTTTGCCTTTGTCTGAGCAGATCCCTTGCCCTCGCGCCCTTTCTAGCCAGCTGCTTCATATGCGGGCTGCAAGAGCAACAATTTGACTTGATGTTGATGTTTCTTTGTTAATTTCCATGCCATGTCATTTTCCTTTTCTACTTTTTCTACTTTTTCCCCACTTCATTTTCTGTTTTCTTCCCTTTTTTTTTTTTCCGTGTCTTGCGTAAATGTTTCGTACGTGTGACAAATGTTGAACTTGTACAATTGTCTCTGCTGCCAGCATTTAGCAAAAGTTTCAGTGTATTATTTTTTGTTTTTTTTTTTTTTCATGACACATGGGGGCAAAGATTTGTGTTGACTTTGAAGGTATTGCATAAGAGAAGGTTAGGGAGCCGGCGAGTGAAAGAGAGGTGAGCAGACTTCTCGAGAAACGTTTATGTTTGAGTTACACGACATTTGCTGTCTGCAATTAATTTGAAATGCTTTTGGTGCCTGTTGTTGCTGTCATTCTTTAAATTGTGTGATATGCTTATATTACCTGAAGCATAATTGCTTCAAAGATGCGACATCTTTAGATAATAAGCACCCTGATGAACTATGTGTAGCAGATAGTAAATATATATTTAAAATAAATATGCTCTGGCTTCGGATATGCCCATTGTCCGAATAAATACTTTGGTAAACTGTCAACTTTCGGTTTCCGGTAAGCGTTGAGTTTCACATTCAATAATTTTGCCAAAACAACAATAATGAGTCCGAGCACGTTCTAAACGGCGAACCTCGTTGAGATATCAAAGATTGCCCAAAAGTTCTTTCCATAAGTTTTTGACTGATTCATTGTTATAATTAGAAATTCAATGCCCCCAGGTACGTTGCTCATTTCGCATTTTAACCTGCAGCGAAATGATTCAGAAACTCGAAAACAAATTCTTTGGTTGCCGCCACCCGCTGGCACCACAAATCTTCAAATGCTCCTTAAGGCGCGGCACGCCCCGCACTTAATTACGAGTTACATGGGGGTGGGTGGGCATTACCAATAAGAGCTGACTTCCTCTCAGTGTGTGGTGGTGTGAAAGGGGGGGGGGGGGGGTAGGTCACATCTTTTTTCGATTAAAAACTTTTTATGCCGTTGCAAAGGCAAAAGTGAGAACTGAAAACTCCAAAATCCTCGGCAATTGTCAGACATCCACCTAACTTGACGGCGAGAATTCTAATGCAAAATTTTACGACAGATTAACGAACGATTAACGGTATAACGTGGCGCTCTGCCTCGCGCTGTACGTGCTCACGTACCACATCCCCCGATTCCCATTCACCCCGCCCATCCAGAAATCGTAAATCCCGATGCCAGATGTACGCTGCTAGAAATTTATATTTTGCAGGTGATTTGTCGCATAAAATTCAAATAATTCATAAGACGAGCGCCGAGAGTGAAAAATAACAAGCAACCCACAATACCAGCAACCACCCCCCCACACCCCTTCCCAATCCACACGGTTGGTTTAACCGCGTTGCCAAACGCCAAAAAGTATGCAGCAATGCCGAGGATGCGTGCTAAAAACTTTTTTGCCAGCTCCAAGTTGCCGAGTTGGGTTACAATGGGACATCGTTTTGGAAGAGACGCAGCAACTCCCATCCTACCATCGCCCTCTACAAAGCTTGTCATTTTGTCAAATGTTTGTTGCTTTCAGAGCCACGCCCATACAATGCATATCACTTACATACATATATATATATATTTCTACATACAAACGTTTTTATATTTTTGCCACATTTCGCCAGCATTTTGTGCAGAATCAAAAAATGCTAAATTTGTATCTTGGGGGCGTATAACTTGTATCTGCTGGATTTGTATCTGATTTGCGGTTGCGAATGGACCCATTTCCAATTGTGTGGCAAGGTTTGCCTTAGGCTGTCTACACTGTAACGTGTTAACGAGTATGATATGGATACGTAAAGAAAAGGTTTCCATTTCGATTGTCCTTTGCTGTGTTTTTTGTTTGCTCCCAACGAAGGTTAGGCTCATTAAGTTGGAGATCAGCTTGTGCTCAACGTTGTTTAGGTGTTCCGAATTTGGATGATGATCTATTTAAGTATTAGAAGTACAAAACCTGCTTTTAGTTTCTTCTTTCTAGAAATAGATGGACGGTTTTGTTAATTGTACAATATCTTATATTTTTAGTATTTGCTAATATATATTTTTGATTATATTGTAGAATTTAAATTTGTTTAATATAATAAATTAAATCAATCACAATTAACGCTATGCAATTTGTTAATGATTAAATTATAATTAATAAATAATAATAACATAATCAGCGCATTTACAAACCCAATCAAAAAGCTTATTTTGAGTCCATTTTTTAGCTAAATTTTAATTTTGTGCCTTGACGTTTTTTGCTTTTTGGCTTGCTGCTTGGCTCTTGACCCGCAATTAAGATTGTTGCCTCACACTATGTGTGTGTGTGTGTGTGTGTGTGTGTAATCGGGTATGCGGAGGTATTTTGAAGATATGCCAGTTGAATTTGTTGCGGACGCCGCTGGCAGAGCTGCTGGCAACGTTTTTGTCATTTCATTTGCATGCTTATCAGACAAGCGTCTCTGCCACAAAATGCTGGCTGCATGAAAGTTTTTCTCATTTTGTTTTTTTATTTTAGATTTTTTCCACTTGTGTTTATCTTTTGTCACATGTGTGTGATGGTGGTAGGTGGGCCGATAGGCGTTTTAGGGGTGGAACTTTTTTCATTTCTCTTTTTAGCAGCTGTTGATTTTTGATATATGCTTCCCAATGGTGTTGTTGCCATTTTTTTTTTTGTGAGTCTGTCTCTGACTCTGCTACTCATTGCCGGTTGTCGCGTTTCAATGCGTTTGACTTTTTGCGCGGTTTGATAAGTGCTCTTAACTGTGTCAAGTGGATGTGGATGGGTGGGTGGGTGGATGGGTGATGGGTGAAGTGCTCGCAGGAGTTGAGTTTGCTGTGCAATCAAATGTGGGCAGGAAATGTGCGTAGCTTTGCAAGTTTGGTTTGCTTGCCACAGGCGCACAAGTCGAAAGTACAAAACAAATTGCTCCGCTGTCTGAAGTGCTGACATTTGGAAAGTGTCACCGAAATGGTTGTATATGATACGATAGAGTAATGATTGCTGCTTGATTTTGTATCTATCCGTAAGACAAGTAATGGATGCGGCACGATTTACAAAACATATATACAAATGTATTATATTTATCTTCCGTATTAGATTTATTTGCGTCTTTAAATTGTAAGCAAATCTGTTGGGCTACATTTAAAAAGCTTTTCATTTAAACCAAAGCAGCCATTTTTCAGCAACCTATTAAAATATCATTCTTTTATCTCTTTTAATACCCAACTAACCAATTAACATATTAGTAGTTACACACATACACACACACGTCGACCATTAACCCACTTCCGTCATAACTTTTTATATAAAAAAAAGCTGCATAAAATTAATTGTAATTAAAAATTAAAATGAATTTAACATTTTTAATTATTCAATTTGCTTTCATTATAATTAAAATAAATGTTTGGCCGACTGCTTGCCAAAACAGAAACCAGCACACAAATGAGTCCCCCTCTCCCCTCCCTCTGCCAATGTACACTTTACTCCTTCTGAAATTTCATGTGTCGCGTCTACCATGAGAATGATATCAAGCCAAATGTGCAGCAAATTGTTTTAGGGTTTTGGGTATTTCGTATCTGGTTCGGGTTGATTGTGTGCCGCATTCAATTTGCAAAAAGATGCCACCAAATGTTGCCCAATTTGTGCGAGCCTCGCTGTCGCGGTGCCAGTTGCCAATTGGAGCCAGTGTCGCTCCTCTCTAATGATTTGGTTTGAAATTAGCTGCGTTTTAAATGAATTGTATATATAACGCCAATAAAAACAACATTAAAGACAACAATGGAATGTACATATGAAGTTTGTCAAACGAAATTAAATGTTTTTTCTAATGATGCCGTCAAATGGTTCTGAAATCATATGAATATATTATAATTAATGCTTAAATCATTCATTTAATGCATGATATAATAATTATCATAAAATTGCTGTCTATATTTTTATATTTTTAAATTGTGCAATATAAAATATTACTGTAAAAGCTTCTGTTTACAATTGTTAAAAGACACACAAAAAAGGCAACATTTTCACTTACATAATTTCCACACCTTTTCAGACAACTTAACAATAAATCTTTCTTTTGACCACATAAATGTTATGTGGACACATTTGGACTCATCCATTCGAATATGCAACTACCACTTTAAGATATTGCTGTGCAGCAAGCTCAACATGCAGCAAGCGACTTGCATAACAATTGCAATTTGCATTTGTTGCCACAACAAAAGCTGGTTGCAATCTCTTAAAAGCCTGCAAATATATTTTAAGCCAAATTTAAGCACATAAAAATTACTTTAATAGCTGCTATAAAAGCTACAAGATAAAAGTGCCCAAAGTGCACGATTTTCAAATTTCCAATTTTTAAAATAACTAAAAAAAGACAAGTTGGAGAATCAGCTAAAATATAGGACAACATTATAAAATCACTGTTAAATTACATAAATTATATATATATATATATATATTTTTATATGCCCTGATATACCCTAATACAGCTGATGAAAATACAGTGCATTAGCAACAATAATAGAAATCTGGACAATAGGAATTGAAGTTCCATTGAAGTGTAGCGCAAATGCATTGACAATATAGAAACCTATCAGTTTTATATACCAATCTATACTCGAATACTTATATGTATAAGTGGATGCGTTAGTGTGTGTGTTGGTGTGTGTCATTTTCTTAAACGCTGCAGTTTGGTCGACGCAGTCGGACTGCTGGCAAGGACGCTGCAGTTGCAAGGACCCAACCCGTACCTCAAATGGGGGAACAGATGTGTGTCAATGTGTGCTTCTCTGTGTCGTTTTAGTGAAATTGCAGAAAATTGTTTTCCATTTCGTTTCATTTTGTTGTCGTCGATGTTGTTGCTTCATCGTTGGAAATGTGCATTCAAAATTTATTGCAGGCAAAGCACAAAATTAACTGCATACAGTCTGTTTCGGGGGCAGTAGTGCCACGCCCCTTTAGAGCTGTTGCTGTTGACAATTGAAATAACAATTTGCTGCCTTCCTGCTTTGCCTGCGAACACTTTAGCTTCCTTTGCATTCAATTTTCCTTTCAATTTTGCCAAGTGCCAAGTTTCCAACATTTTGTGAGCAACATCTCGTGAAAGCCAAAGATCCAGGAAACGGCCAATAAGCTGCTGGACCTCGGCTTGAATCACATAGCAATTTAACGTTATTGAAATGCGAAACAATAGCTTGGCCTTTTTGTTGAGTATACCACATTTCGAACATCGGAAGTAATTCTTTAATCTCGTGAAAAAATATATTCATCAAGTAAATTCTTAAAGTTTTAAATACTTTTATATTTTGAAAAAGCTTAAAGGAATATAATTCCTATAACATTGTTATGACCTTGGAGCGATTAATATAAATATTGATATACTTTTTTATAAGATTTGTTCATTTCACTGTCATTGGGATTATGCAGTTATTATTATAATGTACAGCTGTCATTTCTTATGCCCAATCATCGGCATCTCCATTTTACTAACTGTTTTAATACCTTAAAGAGATTCAATATTTGGCAATGGCAATTTTTATTCCTCAACTCATTATTCCCAAAGGGTTTGGCTGATTTCGCCATTATCAGTTGCCATACACATTTATCTTGTTCAGCTGCTTTGTCTCCGAGTACACAAGTCACTTAAAAGTACTGCCAGACAGCTGACCTAGCTCATCAATATACTCGGCAACCACTTAATCCCCTCAAGCTAGCACCAAAATTAATGTGCCAAAAATAGCAGCAAAATGGAAATAGAAAATGGATTTCCACTTAACACTTTTGAGAGAGACCAAACCAAATACCAACCAACACACAGTTCTCGGAGCTTGAGCAATTGCTTGATTGCGTCAAGGAGTCTCTTTTGCTATGCTTAGAAAAACACTTTCCTCAAAATGTAATTAACATAAGCTGCTTATGGGAGGCGAAGGCTTAAAATTTGCGTTAGTTTTGTGGTTTGAGGAAATGCTTAAACTTTGTATTTGCTGGCGTTAATTAAATGAATCAGAAGCAGAGGTGTTTTGGAACGAAAGTGAAAATCAGTCTGCCAGTATTGAAATAGCTTGACAATGTCCTATTTGTCTGTCCAGCAGCGTGTCCTAAGCTCACTCAACTATCAACAAATCAGTCAAAGTCTGCGCTTTAAGCGCAATTTGCAATTTTGTGCGTGTGTCAAGGGGCAAAAAAAAAAAAAAAAAAAAAATGATAGCTGTGTGCAGTCAACTGTTATCACTCCAATTTGCCCACTCCAGCACCCTCGCCGCGTATCGCACGTGCACACATGACCCGACCACGCCCCCCTCCCCCCACCACAGTTGGGGAGACAAACAAGCATATAAATAATTGAAATGTTCACCCAGAGAGCCAGGGAGCCATCCTCATCGTGGCACTTTGGTGAAATTGCAGCACTTTCTGAAGTCGTGCTTCTCGCTGGTTGGTTGGTGGGTTGGCGGGTTGGTGGGTTGGCTCTCCGCTGGTTGACCCTGCTGGCCAAGCATTAAGCAATCAAACATTTGATTTTCATTTATCGTGTAATCAAGCGTAAAAATAGCTTCGTGACCAAAGTAACTCATCATCGCTGTCCTCGCTCCTCTCGCAGTTTCTCTATATTCATCCTATCTGCCAGCCTGTATGAGTGTGTTGCTGTGTGTGTGTGTGTGTGTGCTGCTGCTTCTGTCCACTTATGGATAGTGTTGATGACATTACGACCATTTGATTGCTTCATTTTTTTTTCCTCTGCCACGTGCATCCATCACGTCGCCTTTTTGCTCTTGATAAAAAATGCTGATTATTTGGCCAGTGGGATAAGCGATGTGCCCGAATCTCTGCTGGGTCATTAATTGCTTGGGTTCAAGAAGCTAGAACTGTCAGCAAAATTGATGCCTGCTACTCTTAGCTGAATCACTGAGCAGTTAGCAGTAGTTTGATGCATTCACTCTTATCATTTCAGCAGAGAGCAGCAGGCAGGAGATTTGCAGGAGAAGTTCTGCCTTTGGGTTGATAATACTTGGATTGTCTAACTTGATTTACTATGTTAAAAAATGGCTTTAATTTTACTAATGGGTAAACTGCTAGAGTTGAGATGGTCAACTGGGAGTTAGCAAATTTGTCATTTTGATAATGGAACCGGAACTACTCTAAAGATAAACATATTTTTTTTGGTAATAGTGCTTTTGGCATTACTGATTAAATAGTTTACACAAGAGTTGAAGAAAACAATTCAATTTACGGTTGCTTAATTAATTTGCTTAATCAATTTAGGCCGCATCAGCATTTAGTTAATATGAAACCTGTACTTGTACTTACAATGAATACAAACACAATCCCTCAGTTCCAGTTCAACACCCAGCTTTGATGACAATGATATGGATTGAAGCCCCAGCCAGGTATTGACACTTGATGAATGCTTCGCTGGCGTTGACAATGCCCTTCATGTCTCTGACATGTTTACACTCTGGTGATTCTCAAGTTCATCAACGCCACTTGGTATTTAAGTACTAACAACCATAAAATGTGCAGTTTTATTTCTGTTAAAAAAAATGATGGTACAATGTAGAAAAATATAAACATCTTTACGCTTGTTAAACATAATATTTGGCACTGTTCAAGAAAAATTCGAAGCTGGTTTGTCTTCAGGGTCTTGCAAGACGACAGTTGTCGACACGTGCAAAGTTTTCAGTGTAGAAAAGGTCACAAATGGCAGCGTTATTGTCGTAGCTCATCTCGGCCACCTTGAATTCCGGATTGATGGCAATCTTAAGTATGTATGAGCCCCGTGGCAGTTCTGTGATGTCCACCCACTGGCAATCCAGATTGTACAGATAAACATCCGAGCAATTGACAGAGATGCCTGCAAAT
The DNA here is from genome assembly GCA_035042405.1 of Drosophila demipolita. Taxonomy (NCBI): domain Eukaryota; kingdom Metazoa; phylum Arthropoda; class Insecta; order Diptera; family Drosophilidae; genus Drosophila; species Drosophila demipolita. Next base: position 2,151,837 of record JAWNLI010000025.1, read on the forward strand.
AATGTTTCCATTTAAATGTTGATCAGTTAATTTTTTAAAATTAATTATTACCTTGATCGCCAAAGTTGGCGCAGTTGTATTTCTTGTGAACGCCGGGCAGGCAGCTGCTGTCCTCCAGGCAGAAGGATGCCTTGTGTCCCTGGGCAACTTTGCGACCCTCCACGTCGAATATGTCAAAGGTGGCAAACACCTCCATGCTGTGAAAGTGCCTGTAAGAAGAGAATATATCAAATCAAAAGCAGAAAGATAACTTATCGCTCTGCCTACATATGACACATATGCCACTCCCACTGGCTCTTCTCCTTAAAGGGTCGGAAGTCCGTGTTGCCCGCGTTTATGGCAGCTGCGGTGAACTTGAGTAGCCTGCGCCTCTGGAACCGCCAGCTGGGATCGTCGCGCTGGATTTGATAGGCCTCATTGGAGACGCAGTTCTCCTCCATGGCGCACTGCATGAGCAGCATGGGGCGATCCTCTAAGTGGGCCGTCTGCTCGATCTCATAGAAGTCCACAACCAAATCGGGCGATAAATAATCACAGACTACAGCAGCCACATGCTGTCGACTCCCATGGCAGCTGATACCCCCTCGAATACTATTGTGGTGCAGGCAATCCGCCAGCTCCGTTTCATTGCCATAGCACTCGGTGCCACTGAGCATGGGCCGAGAGATATTGGCACCTCCGAAGAAGTCCGTCTGAAAGGCTTCCCGTGCATAGCCCAAGTCAAGCTGGCGGCAGACAACATTCGCCTCCAACATCGACCAGCCATCCGCACAAATGCTGCCCCAGCGCTGGCCATCAATCCGCACCTCGACACGCCCCTCGTTTCTCGAGCGACCGCCTCGCAGTCTCACATATAGCCGCGAACTGGGATGTATAGGAGATTTGGACAGTGGTCGATCATCCGGGAAGGCTGCGGGCTCAGCTCTTAGAGCCTCCTTCGCTGGATAGCACATGACCCCAGCTGCTTCGCTCGGCTCACAGTCGTTGACTCCCCAGCCATCAAAGTGACACTCGGTCAGCTCCTCTTCGTGTCCCTCGCAGAACAGATTGTCCATCCAGTAACGACGACGAGCGGGTCCAAAGTAGCCACTGTGCGTATAGCGACGCAGACCCCGAAATCCCAATTGGCGGCACACAATTTCCCCCTCAGTTGCGTCCCATTCATCGTCGCAAACAGCGCCCCATTTGTTGTTGTGCAGCACTTCAATGTTACCTGGGAAAGATTTAACATATTTTCATTCAAAGAATCCTTGTGGCATCGGTATTAATTACAAAAGGAATTAAATCAATTACCTTCGTATTCGGCATCACCGCCAACAAGACGTATTGCGCCCTCTTCCTTATTCAGGGTCTTGATGTACCTTTGAATGAGTTGTTGTTGCTCTTGGCGGGCATCCTGCAGCGATTGATGCACCACTGCTGTGGCCAGGTGTGTGCCAATCAGAGTCAGCCACAACGCCCTTGCTGCCAACATCTAATTCTATATGTATATATATTTGTAGTGGGAGCAAATGTGAGTTATGTTCGATAAATCGCGATTTGCATTTGTTCGGCTCGGCGTGCGTTGGAGAACTGAGACTGAACCGAATAAGCAGCAAAAAGTTCAAACAAAAATTAAATAGAAACTGAAATCATTTAACTATGAACTTCAGGTAAGCTCAGGCCCGCTCTGGCAGTGGCATCTACTTGGATATATATATAGATATATATATATACAGTATCTGTTGCGGTTCAGAAGCTCGCTCAAAAATGCTCAAAACGCTCGGCTGACGTCAGCTGACGGACAAGGGCGGCGATTGAGAGCCGTCTAATGCCATATAAATAAATCGCGTACATTCTGTAATACGATTTGTTTCCGTCAGCGAATTGACAATACATCTATGGCCATAATGTGTTTTCCAGACTGATATTGATGCACTTCTGACAAGCTGAGATTCGAATCGATCAATAGCGAACTATGAGAGACAAGTTTGCAGGAGAAAAATGGTCGACTATTCTTGCTGAAATTCATTACAACTAATCTATTTAACCACTCAAAGTTCTCTCAGTGTAGGCCAGAGTTACTTGTATCGAGTGCTGCTCCATAAACAATGTTAAACAGTTAAACAGAAACAAACTAAAGCTGGTTTACTATACGCATATCGTGCATGCAATAGTAATAATAATGATAATCATCTGCCTCGAATAGCGACAATTATAAACTATTTCTCAGACACATGACGGGCATTTAATGAGGCCTCCTGCATTGCCCCCAATGCATGTTTGTTTGCCCACTTCAGCGATTTTCAAGCGACATTGTTAAATCCGAAAACAAACCAAAACAAAAATATGGAAAAGTATGCCATAATTCAGTCCCTGAGCATTGGGAGAAATAGAGAAATATGTGTATTGTAATTGTAGGTGTTTGTTGTTGTTGTTGTTGCAGTTTCAGTTGTAGTTGTTGGTATTTCCAACGTTTATCTCTATCTGCATGCATAGCTGGCAAACTCATCAAGGGAAACCCATTATATTTGGCATGCAGCCATTTGAAACGCCGCAAAACGGCAAAACGGCCAACATGCAACATTGAGAACTGAACTTGACACTGAAACAAAGACAACTAACAACAACAAAACACAACAACAACAACAACAGATGACGTTTGGATTTGTCTCGGTTGTGCGTTGCATGTGGGTTGATTTGCTCTGTGTGTGCGTTGGTTGGGTTTTGAGCTCATCAGCAAAAGTGCTAACATAATCGTAATTAGAAATCTAACCCGATTAGGTCAGCGGAAGAGAGCACACACCAAAACAGATCGAAAGAGAGAGAGAGAGAGAGAGAGACATAGAGACAGAGAGAGAGAGACAAATCCATTGAAGCGTGCCCCAAAACAGCCGTTGAATACATTTTCAAGATCAATCTGTGTACACAGAAAAGTGATAAATGTGCTATTTAAATAACAAAAAGATATAGATTTAAAACTGAGTTGTATGATGAATTGATGGAAATTATTTTCTATATACCCAAGAGCCTATAAGTTATGCTTTATAACTTAATCGAAACATGGTTAAAGTTTTTCAAGATCTACTACTTTTCGAATCCTAACACGAAGTGGCCATAAATATTAGCGAGGCACAATTAATTGGATAAACGTTTTATGATATTGAATTATGATGGCTAAGAAACTTTGCTACGAAATTCCCACACAATTCGAACGGCCAATTTTATGAGTGCGTAAATTCCAATGGCAGTTGCCAAAGGCGTATGGACAAGGACACCACAATCCTTGTGCCTTACTCCTTGGCTTTGCAGCAGCAGCAGCAACATCAGCAGCGTCATGCACAAAGGTAATAAAATTCGATATAAAATCGTGTAATAAAATCATTACTGGCCCTTGGTCTCTAGACCAGGCACTAAAATCAAACTGGTCTGGGAACGCCAACGCCAGCGGCATCAGGCAGCAAAAAAAAAAAAGGCGCAGTCGGCAAAGGATCTGACCCAGTCTCACAATACCAATACCAATCTCTATCCCTATTCCAATCTCAAGCTCAAGCCCAAGCTCAACACATAAAAATCGCAATGTGTGCCGCTGGCTAACCGGAGCGACAAGTTAAAAGAGCATCGGCCACAGCCGCAGCATCCTTCGAAGGAAAGGTGGGAAGGGGAGCGGATCTGTAAAAATAAAGAAAAAAAAACCAGCTCGAAAATAATTTGTGTGGGTTCTTTATTCATTCGCAGTGCTCGAGGGTTTCTGGCGTAGGAAGTGTTATAATAGGAAGTGAAAGAGCAAAAAACTGCTTAAAGGATATTGAAAAGCGATAAATTGCTTTATTACTTAAGTGAGCCAGATGATTAGGTTAGTCTTGCAATCGCCCCAGTGTCTCATTAAAGGAGTTCCACTCGACGCGCTGCACGCAAACTGAAAGTTAAGAAACCCAATAAACAACTGAAAAACTTAATATTATTATGAGTGCAATTAAGTGTTATAGTGAGTGCAAAAGTGTACGACTCAGCGAAACGCTGTAATTATGCTAAATGTATACGAATTATTGAAAAGATAAGAAGTAAAGTATTTCTGACTAGGTTCAAGGCTTAGCAGCCATTATTAAAGATGTGTGCAACAAATAAAGCATAACAAGCAAAATAATCTCCTAAGATAATAAACATTACTAGGCAAAAAAAAAAAAACTACTAATTTGTTATAAATTAACCGCTGCTGTCAACGGTCCAGTGAAATCTTTCAAAACAAAGCTTGCTGAAGTATATTATTTTCAGTTGCCAGACACACACAGCCTGCCGCAGAGCGGTGGGCCATAAGTTAATTTTGTACAAAGCCCCTACAAAATGACATTAAAAGCTGTGATATCTCTTTATAATGATATCATGTATGGGCGCTCTTTAGAACATTAATAAAAATTGTAGGCCGCTGACAGCATAAATGTCACCAAAGTGCTATTAAAACTAAATTATAGCCGACATAACCATGATTCATTAGGACAAACTCAGAAGACGCCGAATAAGTAATCATAAAAAAATTCCAAAATGTGGCAATAACTCGCAAATTTGTAGCTAGCTTAAATATAAATGAAAGAATTGTTTATTAATTCGAAATATGAAGGCAAATCATAAAGAATAAAAAAATGTGGCTTGTCGTGTTCGGTTTTGAATACGTGCCAAAAAGTTCACAATTATCGAATGCCTCCGCTTTAATACCCTTTTTATGTGAGTTTCAATGGAAAACGAAGCTGAGACTAAAAACTGAAACTGGGAACTTGGAGAGGCTTGGCTTGGGTTGAGGATGGGGCTGGGTTTGGGGCATCAAAATGAAATAATGAAATTTAAATGCGCATTTTGCTTTGGCAAACTCAGTCAGTTGGACACCCGAAAGTACGAAGCAATAAAAACAATAATGAAATCAAAAGAATGAAAACAGGCGAGAGACAATCGCTGAATTGAAACCAAAGGGGCAGGGCATTCAAATGGATCGGTTTGTCGTTTGGAATTATAATGAGCTTTATTTTGATGTTCTGTTTTTCTCTATATTTTTGCAGCGCATTCCAAGGAAATTATTCCAAAGAGATAATTAAATTTGTTGCAGCATTTGCAGCTTGTGCAGCTGAACTTCTTTGACATTGAGTATTAACTCGTTATTGTTTTACTTTAATATGTCCAAGCATTATTTTTCATTTGTAAATCTTTAAAAAATTAAAAAAATTTGTAATCGGTAAAAAAATGATTTATTGAAGCGTTAAAATACGCATGAACTTCCAGACAAGCTGTTGACCTGCGACAAAACCAGTCATTGTAAATGCAAATGTATGAATATTGGAGATATTGTATATCAGGTGGCATTTCCCGTCTTGTGCACCATTGGTCATACATTTTCAATGTTGCAATGCAAATATTGTATTTTTATTTTTTTTTGATTGTAGGTATTAAGTTTGAGAGCATTCTCTAACAAGTAGTTCGAACATTACAATAATAAAAAAAAAATCCATTACATGGTGGATTTTGCTATAAATACTTGTACTTCTTGTTGTTAATACCCTTTAAATGTGATGTGGTCTGAAATGAGCTTTAAGTTGAGTCATGATAATAGCTCCATCAGCTTCATCAGCTGAAAATAAATAAATAAATGAATATATTATTAAACATGTTTAATTTGTTTGTTTTTGTATATACATTTTTTTTATTAAATTATATTCCAATATTTACTGATGCAATTTTATTCAGGTCATATAATAAATATACACATGTGATAGGGTATTTAAGATTCTAGACCCAGTTGAAATCTGTATATTCGTTTTTTGTGGTTTATTTTAATATCGTTTTGCTCTTTTCTGTCTATCGAGTGCCTAAGGCTGGGCCGTGCCAGGGATTTGCGACAAAACTTTTGCGCTTATTTTTTCGTCTGTCTCCAGACGCAACAACGACGGGTTGACTCCGTCGTCTCAGTCTGAACTTATGTGTGCAAATATTTATTTTAGGATTTTTATGAAGTTGACGAAAAATAAATCAAAAGCAGAAGCCGGAAAATCGCCGTGTTGCGTCTTGGTTAATAAAACTCAACTTAGACAGAGTCAGTTTGCCAGCCAGCCAGCCAGCCAGCCAAGCTGAGTGACTCACTGGCTGTTTGTTTGAGTCAATAGCCGTTGGATTCTCATTTAAAATGCTTTAATAAATTATTTAAAAAATCTCAACGAGAAAATCAATTAATTTGTTGTTTGTTTTCCCCCTTTTTTAGTCAGCCCATATGAAGCTAATTGAATATTCCATACAATAAAGATTTAAGTTTTAAAAAATAGCACACATTCACATATACAGACAGTAAATTCCATTGTTTAATCGGTTGAATTCACTGGCACAGAGCAACTATAGGTTATGGCCCATAATGGAAAATGTCCCTGATGCGAACTAAATGAATTATGTAACATGTCTAGCCATTTAGTGCCATAATTCAGAACAAACTATACCAGCAGACACATCATAGCCGGACAAAACGGGCCTAGTTTAGGCCATAGACGGACCCACTTTGACTGGGGAGGAGGGATCCTAAATTGCTCTGCTGCGAGACAAATTGCATTTGCATAGGATAATTGGAATTGCATATTGAAAAATATTTATGCCTTGAATCAAAAAAAAGGGGGGAAAAAACGATTGAAAACAATAATTTGTTGGCGGTTTTGCGGTCTTTTCTCTGGCAGTTTGTTGGTAGACAGTGTGGGCTTATTGATATCAAATGGCACGTGTAGGGGCAAAAAACAAATTGAGTTTTTTTTGCAAAAATTTAAAACCGTTTTTGTCGAACAAATTGGTATGAATCTAGCAGGCTGTGTTTAAATATTATTATGCTTAGAATTGTATTAGGTATAAAGCTTCATTGACAAACCTTTTATATTTCTTTCTGAACATATCTTTTCGTTACTTGTCATTTGGCAATTATTTCGATTATTGTTTTTTGGTTGATAATATTGATTTTAGAAATTACTAAAAAAGATTGTACATTTCTTGAAGATGCCCGGCGTTTTTCAGATAGTGGGAGCTTTGGCGGTTATCGCCCTCTTTGCTACAATCACTTGCATCTCTCTTGCCTTCACCATTGTTCAGCAAGCTCTAAGATTAACATATAATTTCATAGAGGTGAGTACGAGAATTCTCCTCTTGGTTTTAAGCTTAACATTCTTACTTTAATTAGTTAGCAGCAAACATCCTTGATTGGACACTGATAATTGCCGAAAATCTGTTAATCGAAGCGTTGACTTTCACTGTATATTTAATCAATATTGCTTCCAACGGATTGCGTAAGATTAGAATGGCGTGAGAAATTACAATTATACCCAAAAAGCAAAAAAAATACAATTATTTATGAAAAAAAAAAAAAACAAACTGCTATTATTTATAAGTGGTCATTTATTTTCTTATTTTTTTTTTGGTATCAAAGTTAAGCTGATTTTCTTATCGAGTTTATTAAATTAAAATCAGTGCTTGTAAAGGACATGTGGGAAAAACCTTAAAACTCTACTAAATTTGCTTTGCTATTCAACTTTAAATACTTGGCATCCATAGTTGCTATTTAAAAAGTCGGCTTTGGCCATCGAAAGAGAAAACGAAATAGGAATTTATTAAGGCACCGCCCTAATATTCAATCAAACAATTTTACGCCCCAATAAATATTTCTAACCTGCAGGCGGCAAAGCCACAAAATGCGCTCAATTGCAGCAAATTTGCGCCTTGCCTGTGAGAGAAAAATAAAAAATCACAAGTGAAAAAAGGAAGAAAAAAAAGATAATAAAAATAAATATTTTTTAGCCGCAAAATACAAACTTCGCTCGAGGATGTGCATAATTTTAGTGGCCAAACTCCTCTCTCCATCTCTCTTTCCCTCTCCATGTCTGCAATTGTTTTTTAGTATATTTTTCTCACTTATATTGTTGCCTGGCACGCCAAAAGCCGCCTTTAATGTTTTAGCACCTTTTGTGCTGTTTATTCTATTATTATTTAGTTATTTATCAATGCCGCACCATCGCTGCCAAACTGGACCCCATTGGGACAGGCCCGATACATGCTGTGTAGGAGTTTTACGTGGTTGTTGTTGCTGTAATTTTTGTTTTGATTTAGTGGCAATTTCGTGCAACAAAAATTGTTCAATGCCTCGGGGGCAAAGTTAAAAACAAGCAGATTACAGACGGAAATTGAAACGGCTCGAGATGGCAGTTAACAAGCGAAAGAACAATAACAGCTCCGTCACCCGAGGGTCAGATATTATATATATATATATACCCTATATCCATTAAAAACTGGTAAAACGCGCAACTTAAAGTGGAGCCAAGCTATGTAACAAGCTGCAAACAGTCTCATTTATATTTCTGAATCAGCTTGTTTAATTTTAACTGATAAATTGTAAATAAAGTTTAGTTAAACATATGGCGAAACCAATCTGAAATAAAAGTGCCAAAATGTTAGATATAAAAACTACTCAATTTTTTGCAAAGCAGGTGACTTTTAATGTTTGATACACAATTAGACCTACCTATAGATCTATCTGAAATTTGTTCAAATCTAGCAAATAGCAATCTGATCACCACATTACTGACTTCTCTATAATCGACTTGGCATTACCCCCAATTGTTGGCAAGAAGTGCTCTGCATTTCTCGAAATGTTCCATTATTCTATGAGTGATAAAAACATACTTTGCGTAACTCTGTTTTAGCCCTAACCCATTAACGTATTCCCGAAATTATGCACATCATTTTCTAGTATTCAAAATAAATGAAAATATTTATGGGCATTGATGGCCTTTATTTTAAATATATTTTTAAATATGGATATCAAATCTTAAGCAATAGAAACTGCTTCTGATATTTAGGAACCCTGGCTGGATTCAGTCGCTGTGACCATCTCTGGCTGTTCCGTTGTGCTGCTGCCAGCTTCAGCTTGAGTGCTTGGCTCCTCCTCCGACTGGTTGCAGGAGCAAGAGTCGCGAGTGTTTGCCTCAATCCATTCGTTGAAGCAACTGACGCGCGTGTAGACGCCGGGTGAGCCGGCCTGGGCGCAACCTTCGCCCCACGATACAATGCCCGCCAATTGATAGGATTGCGATGCGCCAATGACATGCATCGGTCCACCGCTGTCGCCCTGGCATGAATCCTTGCCGCCCTCAGCGTATCCAGCACAGATCATATTGTCGGTGATCTTGTCATTGCCATAGTTGCTCTCGCGACACTCCTGCTGGGACATCACACGCACTTCCACCTCTTGCAAGGTTTCGGATATGGGTCCACCCTCGCTGAGCGCACCCCAGCCCGTCACCACAGCAGATTCGCCAGCATACGTTTCCATCGGCGTTGGCAGACAAACGGGATGCAACTCAATGCCAAGACGCACTGGCTCGTTGAAGCGTACGAGGGCAATGTCACTGTCAAAGTTGCGTGTACTGTAATTGGGATGCACCAGGACACGAGCGACACGTCTGTCCACAATTTTCACATTGCTGTCCTGACGATTGTGCTCGAGCAGCCGAACTGTGATCAGACGATGATAGAAACCATTGACGCAATGGGCCGCCGTCAAGGCATATTGATCGTTGACTAGCGAGGCGCCACAGTAGAAGCTACCAAACCACATGAGCATTGCCATCCACGGATACTCATGCACCTCCGTCTCCTGGCCGCCAACGATGCGATGACGTGTATTGATGTTGCCACAAGTACAATCAGAACACTTCCGCTTGGCGGGCGCACTTGTGGCCGCAAACTCTGGACCCATTACGGAGACGATCCAGTCGAGAAAGCTATTCTGTCGCAAGTTGCTTAAAGACTCCAGTATCTTGGCCGGCTCCGAGGCGCTGCGCAGACTAGGCGAAGCAGCCAGGCTGAGGCCCAGCAGCGAGAGCAAAAAAATGTATCTCATTTCTGTATCGAAGAATAACTCTTTCGGCCAACCGACAATTGGCAACTGAATTGGCGCATCCTTGCCACTGGCAGCTAGAAGCCAAACTAGAATCACGCAACCTGAACCTGAACCTGAACCTGAATCAGCTGCAGAACTGGCTAGACCAGCCAGCAAACCGGACCACCAAAAGGTTATTGCCGTTGCAACTAATTGGAATGCTCCAAGAATACATTTTTCTCTACTCATTTTTTCTTTTCTTGTATTTATCAATAAATAAGGAAATGCGCAATTTAAATGTCTTCGATAAGTCGAAGTCTTTTGTACACTTGCAGAGAGAATGCCGATAAGTTCGATAAAATTTCGATAAATTAGGGTTACCTAGGTTAACTATCTAAAGAAAGAAACAAGTTTTTTTATCTAAATAAAAAACTGAACTTTCTATCGATTGTTTTACAATTTTAGATTTTTCACGAAACAATTAAAGTTTTTGCAGGTAAAAACTGTAATTTCGCTCAATCTTTGCTGTTGGTTTTATAAAATTAATCAAAATCGTTCGATTTCTTTAACTTTTCAGGCATCTGGAATTATTGACTTCACTGCAAGTGTATATTTGAGTTGTCTTATTGCTATGCGGAGTGCACAATGTGCCCGTTTACTTGATCTTCTTGGTCTCTTGATGGCACAGACAAGCCTGCTTGGTGAGGTTCTTGATCCAGGTGCCATAGCGATTCACTCTGGCATAGACTCCCGGATAACCGGACTTGGCACATCCCTCTCCCCATGAGACAACACCGGCGATCTGATACTCCCGAGTGCCATTGGGCACAATGTGTAAGGGGCCACCACTGTCGCCCTGGCAGGAATCCTTGCCGCCCTCATCGTAGCCGCCGCAGAGCATATTGTCCGTGATCTTGTTGCCATAGCGGCTTTTGCGGCAAGCATCTTGCGATAGAATGGGCACCTGAACCTCCTGAAAAATGTAAGTCCAACTTGTCAACATACTGCTCTAAAACACTGTTTGGTTACTAGCTGGTTGCTTACCTGCAGTGTATCTGAAGTGGGTCCGCCCACTTTGAGTGCGCCCCAGCCGGTGACAACGCCCGTTTCGCCCTTGAAACTGCGTCCTGGCGTTGGCATGCAAACCGGATGCAGTATCTCATTGAACTCCACCGGCTCGTCCAGCTTAATGATGGCAATGTCGTTGTCATAGTTGCGTGCATTATACTTGGGATGTGTGATGATCTCCGCGACCTTGCGATCAATCTTCTGCAGATGCGACATTTTGCGATCGTGCTCCAGCAGACGCACTGAAATGCGCTCCTTGCGGAACCCGTAGACGCAGTGGGAGGCTGTCAGCAGGAACTGGTCGTTGAGCAGCGAGCCGGCACAGTAGAAGCGTTCGCCATACAATAACATGGCCACCCAGGGATACTGATGCACCTCCGTCTCCTGGCCGCCGACAATGCGCTTCTGAATATTCGCCACGCCACAGACGCAATCGGTGCAGTTGCGAGGAGGACTTAGAGTTGGTGGCGCCGGCGTTGTGGCCCTATGAGTGGTTGTCGGTGGTGGCGCCGTTGTGGTGGTGCTTGTTAATGTTGCAACAACTGGCAACTCAGTGGGTGCCGTTGCCGAGCTGCTGAGCGTGGCAATTGTGACAGGCTCCGTAGAAGCGTCGGGACGCTGCGGCAATAGAGATAGAACCCATTGTACAAACGTGTTCTGGGATTGCTTAAGCAGCAGTGAAGCTGGTGTGGTGCCCACCGAGGGACCATCGGTTGTGTTGCTGGAGTACGCTGATCCCAACAGCAGCAGCAGAAGCAGCAGCAAGCAGAGCGTCGGGTAGATCGGCTGGCGGCTTAAAGACATATTTGCCTGGAGTAATCGTTGCTTTCTCTAGTTGGCTTGGGCGACACCATCAACTCGTGTGGCTCGTTGCAAACTGAAAAGCCAGCTACGAATTTGAAAGCCAGCGACAAACATTTCACCCAAATTCACATGACAAGCAAGCAAGCAGAAAAAAGTGGTTCTGGCCTGTGGCACGTCCACTTTGCCAATCTACACACACACACACAACCACACACACACAGGTATAAAATATATATTTGTGTGTTTGCTTTTGTATTTGTATCTGCATTTGTATTCTGCTCATGCGTAGGCTATGCCGACTTGACCATGATAATGATACTTCAGCCAAAACATCTTTAAATCTGATCGAATTAAATTCCCTGAAATGTGGATCAGCTTCATATAACCCGAAGTTTATCATACAACTAACTTTCTTCTTTTTTATTTACAGCTCAGAGTAAACCATTATTTTTATATTTACTCTTATTTACTATAAATTTTGCAATGAAATATTTTGCTTCATCATTTAATTCCTAAAACTATCTTTGATATTGAAACCGGTTTTTGTATTAGAGCATTTAAACTTCGCTCTGCTCATAATACAAATTCTCTGATTTTCTATAGTTTTGGTTCGTTTGTTGTTGTTTTTGTTTTTGATTTTTTGCCACTGAAGTAGCGAAAGTTTTTTCCCCCGATTTTATTGAAATACATTTTTATATATGCCGCATATTCGCAGTTCGATCGCACAACGCGTCGTAATTTTACTTTCTTTTGATTTATTTTATTGGGGCGACTGTTTTTTTTATTGTGTGTGTGAGTCTGCTTCTTGTTTGCGTTAGCCTTATTTTTTTGGGTTTTATTGTGCTGCTGGTTGGCTTTTGTTGCTGTTTGCCACGGTTCCACAGCCAACACCACTTAACTGTTTACATTTACATCATTTACGTGGTTGGCTTGGCCAATTCATTGCTTGTTATGTATACAGGGTGTTTATGGTAGTTGCTGTAGTTTGTGGTGGGCCGAAAATGGTTGACTCATTTCGAGTAGCGCATAAATTGTTAAGTAATCAGAACTATACTTAAACTGTCAAATAGGAGGAACAGCAAACTAATTGTATTTGCACTCGTAAAACTTTTAGTGCAGTTAAGTTAAGTTAAAACCCCTTTAAAGACATAACCAGAATAACGCCCCGTTGACGTGGACCTGTCGGGCATAATTTCGTTTTATTTTGTGCCCAACACAATTGCTGGGGCAGATTAATAATGGGCCAGCCAACGCGTGTCTGGCTAAGCTCTGACTCATATATATATACCTATACATATATATATGTCTCTCAAGTAGCCAGCCCTCGACTATAAAATTTAATGCGTTTGTTAGTGCATTTGAAGGGGAAAGGAAAGGGAAACATTTGCGTCTGCGCCGTTTTGTCGGGCAGTTGAACAATTATTGATAGATGGCCACAGTTGACAGATGAGCACCGCATAAGTCAGATGCAGACGGAGATGCAGATGTAGATGCAAATGTTGCTGCTGGGCACGTTGATGGTTTTGTGGCCACTGGAAAAAGTCATTAGTATGCGCACACAAAACACTTGGCATATTAATTGTCCGCGTAATGTGGCCAAGGGCCCGCCACCGCATTGGGATGTGGCGGGATGTGGGGCAGCTATCAATGCTGATGACGAACTAATGTCGAGCTCAGCATCAGTCGCCAGTCTCCAGTCGTTGTTAAAATAAACTGCCATTTGCATAATAGCCATGCTAGACAAAAAGCCAAACAACACACACACATACACACACGTATATATTTAAAATGGGAGTGCTTTTGTGTGTGTGTGTGTGTGTGTTTGGGTTATTTATGTGATGAGGTAGTAGAACTGCAGACCTGCACTTCGCTTCGCAATTATGCAAGGCTGTCTTGTTGTGGGCTTCGAAACGTGACCACCAACAAAGTCGGACATTGAAACTTCTCCCTCCCCCCTTCTCTCTCTCTCTCACTCTCTCTGGTTGATTGGTAGGCAGAACATGGTCAAAGGGTTTGGCTGTTAAACACGTTGGCAAATATGTTAATAGGTTTTGTAATATGCACATTAGATGCCACTACAGAACAGCCATTATATCTGCTTGGGGCCAGCAATTAGTGAGTTTCTACTCTGAAAGTACTCATAAAAAAAGAGTTTAGAAGATACCCAAATTTGTGACAGCGAATTAAACATATGCATATATATTATATATATATTCGCATTCGATTAGACACTTAATTATAAATTCAACGGACAGTTATAAATTAAAATACATTTACATATATTGAAGTTTCCAATAAACTTGTAAAAATGAGTTTTTAATCCACACATGGCCGCCAAAAATGAAAATAAAATAAATATAAAAATGACTTCAGGCAGCAGACTGAAATTTAAATTACTCCCTTTGGATATTGTTAAAAAAAAACCTCAAAAAACAATTAAAAACGTGTTGTTGTGACCCTTCTAGTTGGACATGGTTGGGAAGGAATTTGGGAAGCTGGGAAGCCGAAAAGTTGGGAGCCAAACATGCTGTGTTACATGTAAATGAATTTTCCACAGACAGTTTGGCGCGTGTAAAAATTTCACTTTTGATTTATGCGCGCAATGCAGGAAGGCAGCAACCCTCGATGGGCTAAGTATGAAGGGGGGGAAGGAGTACTAGATAGCTCCATTAAAGCCCAAAAGCAATCGAGTGGCTACAGAAATATTGCAACATATTTGCATATACAACCGTTATGGCCAACTATTACAGTGCATAGATAATGTTTTACTATGCGCATTGCGAGTTAGCATAAAATTTTATAAGCCAAGTTAATTAAACTGTCCGTCGGTAGCAGTTGGCAGTTAACAGTTAACTGCCAGAACAGTCAGACTACTCCATCCCAAAACCTTTCTAGTGGTGGCCGGCAACTTAGTTCATTTGCAGTTGAAAATTTAATTATTTATTCCATTTGCGCTCTCAGCTTTTTTTTATCCACATACACACACACACACACACACATACATATTTATATAAGTCTTTTTATTTTATTTTCTGGCACTTTTTTGTTAGCATTCATACAAATTAAGCCAATGTGCTCTTTGGCATTCCGCTGAAAGGTGTGCGGTTGCCCAAAGGATTCGGATGCGGATTCGGAGCGTGTCCTGCGGTGGAAAAAAAAGAAATGTGCATGTCGATCTTAATAAATAGAACAGAACAGAAATGCAATGCTAAAAGTGATACCTGGCCAAGTGAAAGACATGAATGCGTTGAAAAAGAAATTCCACACCTGCAACGAAAAAAGAATCACAATGCAACAAAAGGGGCACGCGAGGCGCCTCGAGCCCATGTAGCCATTTCAACAAGCTTCGTAATGATGGTGCTGTATGGAGTTGTGGGGCAGGAGACTGAAACTACCATGAAGGTCAAAGAATATACTGAAACATTGCTTGGCGTGCAACGCGCAAAACTCTGCACGGTCATGCCTCAAAAACATGCCGCCGAGTCCAGAAGGGAGTCGAAGAGTTTTTGAATTGCAGCAACAAAACTTGTAAGGCTCGTTGTAAGTTGAGCTTTGGAGGCAACACGCGATTTTTGTCGATTATGAGTTGTACTTGCAGCTGGAGGATACAATTTTGGGATACATGCTCAACTTGCAATAATTTGCATGCAACTCAGAAGTGGATGTAGCATGCAACGAGTGTGCCTCACGCAAGCCATTATAATAGATTAATTACACAGACATGTGAATTTGATGCAAGCCAAAACACAAAAAAAAGGTGTTAGTTGAAATTCAAATAAAATCGATAATTGCAGTTGATAATTAGAATTTAGCTTACAACTCCTATACAAATAATAGATGTTGTTATTAATATAAACATATTTTTTTTTAACTTTACCATTCTAAATATTTATTAATTAATTGTTCTAGTTTTGTTGTTTTTCAGTTTTTTTGAAAAAGACAGACGCTGCAGTTTAATTTTTGAAATATTGTAAAACACTTTGTTGCCTTCTCACACGCTTTAAAATACAATACATTTATTCCAGCAAGATGACAAGTTATTTTTTTATGGCCATCAATGACAATAATTTCATTTACGCTATGCCACTTCCGCCGACAATAAAATTAACAGCGGATTTAATTAATTGCGGTTTGCCCTTTCGCCTTTTAACTGGTTTTTCCGTTCAGCAACATTGTATCACTCTATGGTTTGATTTTGGTTTTACTTTGTTTTTCCTTTTTGCACTGGCGACTTTTGCTGATTGCATTTTCACGGGAAATAAGTTTTTTGTTTTATTTTAAATTGTTATTGAGCATGGTTGAAAGGCAGGAAATAAATTATTTAATACAATTTCCAAGCCAACAAAATGAAGAAGAATGTGCGTTAACTTTTTTTGTATTTTCGTTATTTTGCATTATTTATTAATTGTTTATTAATTTATTAATTGTTTAAGTGCGTGACTTTGGAAGCCGTTTCATGCATGTTGCAACAGTTTTCCAGTTTTAAATAAGTCAGATTTAAAAAAGAAACTAGATATATTGATAAACTGAGTTGGCCAGATTTAATTACAGCGTGTCAAATGTAAAAACATAAAATAAGTTGTGATGATCATTTGCATATATTTTTTTCCCACAGTCGCCTAGTTATACTAATGATGACCATTTTATTTCTTCGATCATCTTGTATTTTATAACTTAACTTTGTGCCAATTAAATATACCACAATAAAAATAATATGTTAAAAAAACGAGTGACGAGTTTGTTACGGTATTAACGATATAATTTCTATTAACATAATGAGACTTTATGAGTCATAAAATGCTTCCACAATCGGATAGCAAACGGCACGATTTGACAAGCAAAAAGCTAAAAAATTCCAATCACCTGTCGCCAAACACTGAATTCGATTTTTATGCTCTGTTTTAGCCATCTGCTATGCGTGACAATTGATAAATAGATGGGCAGTTACCAGAGCGAATACTGTTTAAAAAAAATTCCATTTTATGTGGTTCAGAATGTATCAGTTCCCGTTTGACCACCCTTCCCTTTTCTCACTCACTCCTAATCTATTTGCCACGCATTGGGAGCACAAGTTGTATTTTATCCCAGATTCCGACTTTTATTGTCGTCAACAAGCGCTTAAAGTGGCTAAGCGTGTAATTCTCGGGGGTCTGGAATCTGGGATATTGTGTCTTCCAATCGGCCTTAGAGTCGCGTGGCTAATTGGAACAACGTTCTTTGATTGGGCTAACTTCGAAGCGCCGTTCTTTTTCTCTTCACAAGCTAAACTATTCTGCCGAATAAATTATGGGAAACTTAATTAAGTTTGAATAAACTGAATATGTTGCTTGCGGAGTACACAATTTAAAACTATATTAAACATTACTTTTATTTAACCATAAATTAAACTATTACGATTCAAAGATAAATTTCTAAAGTTTCAAGCATAATGCAGTTTCGAATTAAGTTTTAGGCAATTAATAAAATCAATACTACATATATGTTATTTCATTGACAAAGCTGTCCTAATTCGATGTTGGAGATGCAGTTTTGGGCCAGATTACGTTGGTAATTATACCTGCTGCTGGTGAAATGCAATTAAAATTATTTAGCTGCAGCTACTTGGATGCTAATTAGAGTAGTTAAAACAATTATGTGACATTTTGTTAATGTAAAATGCATTACAACTTCGAGTGGAATGCAATGCAATGCAGTTAGGTAAATAGCATAAGACAAATGGACAAATGTCAGCAAACATACAAACTAATGACAATTGGCGCAAATATGCAAAATGCAGTCAGGCGACTGTTGCTGTTGTTCCTGTCAGTGTTGCAGTTGTTGTTGTTTTTGTTGGCGGTTGCATGTACATTTTCTTCATCAATGATTAATTGTTTTGACAATTTCGGTCTGGCAGACATCACTTTCAAATTCCTTTGCCATGTCCCCAAAACGAATGCGTCTAAAATTTCGCGACTATATGCAACCGGCAACTGTGCCACATTCCCATACGTTTTCGCATTTAGAGCTGCGTGCATTTGGGGTGGCAAGTCTCTTTGCCCATATTTGGCCATGATAGCTTTGTGGCATCGCTGACGAATGTCCCAAAATTGATGTATGATTTTTTGGCAAAACTGCACGTTGTCTGCGGGCAGACAAAGTACATGCAGACTCTGTCAGATATTTGAAGATTTATAATATGACTTCGGTTCGTGCACTGATTTCAGTTATTTGCGGCACTTTAAATACTCAGAATACTGGCAATTTTCATTAAATTGTAAATAGCCAATGTTAAAGACCATTCGCCCAATACTGCCACAAAACTTATCTGGGAACCCAGCTTAACCATTATATGAAAATGAAACTCATTCCTCTATCTAAAACCTATATCGGGGCTGTCAGTCGCAGTAGCTGCAACTTTCATTTACTCTTCACACTTTCCTGGCTGCATCAGGTGTTAAACTTTCACCGAATAAATCTCCTTTTCTGGGTAAGCAGGAGAGAGATTCCTGTTTCTTCTGCTTTCGTCCGTTCCACTTAAACCAATTTCCTTTTTTGCAACCAAACGAATTAAACTTAAAATAAATAAAATGAAACCCAAAAGCAACAACAACAACAACAACAACAACAAAAACAATACATTTAACAGACTTCAGTGGAACAGTTTGGCGTTAGTTTAAATGCCGGCGAGTGCTCGTAAAACTTTCGTTTGACCCTTGTCATGAACTTCACCACCCTAAACTCGCCCCAATCAACAGGGGGTGGCAAGTACACACAACAACAACAACAACAACAGCAACAAAAACAGCAAATCAACACAAAACTGTTGTTGTCGTAATCAACAGAAAATTGGCACCCGTCGATGTCCAAGTGCTATGTTTGTGTCAGCATCGTTTACCCTCAACTTGGGTCCAGTAAGGGATGCTTACCAGCTGACCAGCTGACCGACTGACTTAGTTGAGGGTTGTTTGTACTGAATTCACCAATAAATTGTCGTCTTAGTCGCAGTAGATGGTTGCCTATTTCTAAGCATTTACACAAATAGTCCTTCCTCATTACTGTTAGTTATATTATGTCATGTAATCGTTATCGTTTTACGCCATAAATAATGCGCTTAGTTCTGCCAGCCATTTTGGTTGCCAAATGCATTTTACTAACCGCCACGGACGTGCTTTGCATTTAATTAAAATTATATGCACTGCACTTCAATGCTAATTACCTGTCCTCCAACTCCGGCCGTGCAGGCGTCGCTAGCCAAATATTTGCCCAGCCAGCTGGTGCCGTGTTACGTGCATGATAACTGAGGGACCACCCAAATGAACTTCAGGTGCAGCACGAGGTGGTGGTTCAGGTTAATATTCAGTTTTAAATAGTTATGTCTTATTTACGTGGGCACAGGTTGACACTGCTGTTGGCTGTTGGTTGATTGGTTGGTTGGTCAGTTGCGGCCAGCTGTGCAACGCGATACGTATTCACTGTACTTGAGCGAACTGACGGCGACAGCTGGACTGGAACCTGAAGCTGGAACACTTTACGTGACTGCATTGCACAAGGGGCTCGTTAGCAATAAATTAGATGTGGCAAGGTTTGCCATTTCTGCATAGAATCTTAATTATTCAAATTACAAGTGTTGCATACTGTTAAAGCAAAGCTGGATTCTTTAAGCTGAATCCAAATCCAAAACCAACCCTTGTCAGTTCCGTCGAGTTAAGCTCAACTCCTTTGCGAACTTAGTCAATGCTCCCCTGAGTCGCCTGTCAGCTCACATTTTTACGACTCTTTAAAGCGCTCTTTTAAGGCTAACACACATTTTGTTCTAACACACATTTTCCCTAACACTTGCCATTATTTATATTCTCTGGCAGTGTTACATTTTTATGCTGACCGTTGAACATTTTTTCCGGGTCGTACCAGTCACAGAGATTTACATGGAAAAACTTTGTGAGCGTTGCACAAATTTTTTTTACTAGTCATGCATTGCAATTCCTATACACATTTATTTATCTCTCTTTTTATTCTCTCTCTCTCTATCTGGTGGAATTTCTATTTATTTGTGCAACACGCCAAAGTCAAGAAATGTGCGACTGAACAAAGTGAATTTAATGGTAAATATGATGCGGCAGGGTTTGTTAGCCTTTTTTAGGCGTCTCTGTGACGGCAACCCTGGCGCCAGCAAAATGCGATCTGCATTGCGTTGTCCGCTTTTTATATGATTTTTAATTTATTTGTATTCATATATACATAAATATATTTGTATTTCATTTTATTTTTAACTGGCTTTGGCTGACCAAGTGGTGCCAACTAGACGCTGCGCCAAAATAGTTAACGGTTTGCCAAGTAAATGTAAATTTGGTGCAATGCACCACAGTGCGTATGCCCCATGTTTCCCGGATATGCAGTTGCATTCAAAAATAAACTATTTGACGGTCATAAGTGCGATTATTAGAGCGTGCAACATTTGGCAAGGAATACTATTGGTACTATTTATATTTCCACTTATTGCCAAGAATAATTAAAAATAAATTTAGAAAATTATATTCAAGCTCAAAAATCATTATTGGTAAGGCACTGGTTAACCATGCTTTCTATTATGATTAAAGTTTATGATTTGTCGACTATTTGTCAATTGTAAATTTATTCAACAAAATCGCGAAAAATGCAAAACGCGTTCCCATTTATCATTCAACCTAAATCCCAGTTACAAATTTGTATGCATGCATATCAATTGCTCAATTGTTCCCATTGAAGCGCAGTCAATACAATAAAATATGTACCCTTACAGAATCCCTAGACCTGAAATGCTCCTCATCCAGGCTAAAGCAGTCACAGCAAACAAGTTGTTGGCCATAAATAAATATCGTATAAGCCCAGCGAAGTTCGTTCGCCGTTAAAAAAACGCAGAAAATAAAAAATAAACAAACAAAAATAAACCCAAACAATAATCGCACATAGAATATAAATTTCTGTGTGCTGTAACACAATAAACTTAATTTGCAAATTCAATTTAAATAATACCACAATGAACAATGAAAAAAAAAAAAAATATATATATATATATATCTATATATCTGCAGTTGGATGGTTTTTATATAGAACATCGCCGCAACAAATTCAATTGTCTGGATTTAGTTTTGTGCCAGCTGTCCTTTTGCTGCTGCAAAGGATTAAATTTGCTTAACTGGTAAAAACTGATGGGATTGGATTTGTGCAGAATTAAAGAAATAAAACATAACATATAAAAACTTTATTTGCGAGTATTTTTTTTTAAATATATTTTTATAGAGCTGTGGTCTAAAATAAAATGACCACACGTTCATTTTGGACACTTGTAGTAAATTTCTCTTCTTATGGTAATAATTCAGTTCTTAAATAAACTTTAAATATTTCACAAGTTGTGCTGAAAATATTTTCATATTTTGATACATGCTCAGAAAGTAATCTTTTTATTTTGCCATTCATTAACTTCTTGCAGCTGCTAAACTGAAATTGAATTTACTGCTTGAATTATTTTAATTTCCTTTGGATTCCAACCGTGTCCAGCAGAAACTAATAAACGACAAGACACGTACGCACCTCAGACGAGGAGCTGACATCGCCCCGCCCCTCCCCCCTGAGGGGAGCGCTGCAACATTGGCTACCTCGATGGTGACACATGTCTTGGGAGATGGGAAATATTAAAGGGAAGGGAAATTTGAAGTTGTATGAAAAGCACACTCTCATTGACAAATCCAAACTTTTCACTTCTAAAACTTCTATAAAATAAATATAATTTAGTAAGCAGTATCAAATAAGCTTTTTTATTTGCATTTCTTGAAGTTTTTTGGAGTTTGTTGTCAGTTTAATTATCATAACATTTTTTGTTTAGTCTTGTTTTGTGTGTTCTGTTTTATTTTATTTCAATTAGAAAAATTTTCAATTAGAGAAATGCTTGAGAAACATTTGGACGAAATGATCAACAAGCTGTTGGCCTGGAAGACAGAGAAACGCATCAATCTACCGGAGGTAGATATTTTTAATCTCCTCTATGAGGCACGGAAGATTTTAAATGATGATCCAATGTTGCTGGAAATAGATGCACCGGTGAATGTCGTGGGTGACTTACACGGTCAGTTTGGGGATATGCTGCGGTACTTTGATTCAACAGGATATCCGCCGAAAACAAATTATCTCTTTCTGGGGGACTACGTGGATCGTGGAAAGTATTCGGTGGAAACGCTTACTTTATTGCTGGCTTATAAGGTCAAATTTCGGGATTGCATTTATTTACTACGTGGGAATCATGAGTCGGCTAACATTAATCAGATTTACGGATTCTTTGACGAATGCAAGCGACGCTTCACTGTACGCCTCTGGAGATCCTTTGTGGACACCTACAGTTGCATGCCGGTTGCAGCCATTATTGGTGGGCGTATTTTTTGTTGTCATGGTGGTCTCAGTCCATTGCTGCACGAAATGGACGATATACGTAACTTGCCGCGTCCATGTGAAATTAAAGCAAATGGCTTACTCTGTGATTTGCTTTGGTCTGATCCTGACCAGACGGTAACTAAATGGTCCAAAAACTCAAGAGGTGTCAGCTTTACCTTTGGCCCCGAAATTGTCAAGCAATTCACATCGCGATTCAACTTTGATCTCATCTGTCGCGCCCATCAGGTCGTCGAGGATGGTTACGAGTTCTTTGCCAACCGCCAACTAATCACAATCTTCTCGGCAGTAAACTATTGTGGGGAGTATGATAATGCCGGCGCCATGTTGTGCGTTGATAAGCTTCTCACCATTTCGTTGGTTATAATAAAACCGAAAACACCAGGGACTACTTTTTCAGTGCATAATCCAGAGCCGGCGAATGCCAAATAAGAAATAAATCTTATTTACAAATTAGTTGTGAATTATTTAATTCGAAAAAATACAAATCTGGATTGCACAAAAAAAATGTTCGTCAGAATAAAAAAATAAATAAAAAAATATTAAAAGTATATTTTGAATATAAATTATGTTTTTGCATTGTAAATAAATAAATAAATAAATAATATTCTTGCTTGGGTTTTGCTGTGCTGGTCACAGTAAGTTAATTATCTTTGTGAAATATGTTATACAAAAAAAATAATAAATAACAAACAAAATAAATGAAAACTAAAAATATACATGTTTACTAAACTTACCGCACTTAATAGTCGACCCAAGAAGCATCCGCCAATTAATCAAAATGAAGTTAGATTGCAACAACA
The DNA here is from genome assembly GCA_035042405.1 of Drosophila demipolita. Classification (NCBI taxonomy): domain Eukaryota; kingdom Metazoa; phylum Arthropoda; class Insecta; order Diptera; family Drosophilidae; genus Drosophila; species Drosophila demipolita. The sequence continues at coordinate 2,174,781 of JAWNLI010000025.1, forward strand.
AAATGGCGATGCAGCTGTGATTCTAACTGGTCCTCAAATTTATCACAAACGAAATTAACCTTAAACGATTTCATCGGCAAGCTGCAGGCATCCCGAGGTGTCGCTGTTCGAACAGGACCTGTTAAAATGAATCCACCATCGGATTCTAATTCAAAATCAACCGGTTTTAAGTTGATTTTGAATTAGATCAATTGGGAAACAAGCACAAATTGTCAACACAAATAAAATACAAGCAAAAAAAAAAAACACAAGTATTTCCAATACACACAGATATATCAAACTAAACATATTGTATATTTCGTATCAGTTGAAATTATCTGTGTGAGCAGGATTGGTCGCATCCAAAATTGGGTTGATAGAGTTGGAAGGAGGAGTAACAAGATGTCACAGCCTCGTCTTTCGGTGATCAGCGATCCAACCAGCGTCGATCAGATCATACTGAGCATTCTCGAGGTGCGGCGAGTGAAGCAACTACATCTCACTGAATCGGATATAAGATCGCTGTGTGTACGGTGTCGAGATGTCTTTTTGGGGCAACCCATGCTGCTAGAGATATCGGCGCCAATAAAGATCTGTGGCGATTTGCATGGACAGTTTACGGATTTGCTGCGTATGTTCGATTATGGAGGTTATCCTCCTGCCTCGAATTATCTTTTCCTGGGAGATTATGTGGATCGGGGTAAGCAATCGATTGAGACGATCTGCCTTCTGCTGGCCTACAAAATCAAGTATCCACAAAACTTTTTCCTGCTGCGCGGCAATCACGAAAGCGCTGGCATCAATCGCATCTACGGCTTCTACGACGAGTGCAAGCGCCGTTATACCATCAAGTTGTGGCGCACCTTTGTGGACTGCTACAACTGCATGCCAGTCGCAGCGATTGTGGATACGAAAATATTTTGCTGTCATGGTGGACTCAGCCCGGAGCTGAACAATATGGGGCAAATTAATAAACTGATGCGTCCAAGTGAGGTGCCCGAAAAGGGTCTGCTCTGCGATCTGTTATGGGCTGATCCGGACGCCAAGGTCCTTGGCTGGAGTGATAATGATCGTGGTGTGAGTGTCACCTTCGGTGCAGACACGGTCGGCAAGTTTGTCCATCGCTTCAAATTTGATCTGATCTGTCGCGCCCATCAGGTCGTTGAGGATGGCTACGAGTTCTTTGCCAAACGCCAGCTAATCACAATCTTTTCCGCTCCCAACTATTGTGGAGAGTTTGATAATGCCGGTGCAATGATGTCTGTCGATGAGAGCTTGATGTGCTCGTTTTTCGTTCTCAAGCCAGCCAAGAAGGTTGGTCTACGCAAAGTGCAGAGCAAGGTGGCTGTATAAGGTATCTGCTGGTGCAGGATGAGTGATCTGCAATCCATCAGAATTGTGTTGCCGATGGTATTGGCTTTTTTTACAATTTGTGCCCCAAAAAAAATTATGTTTGTCTCTTTGTGGTTTAGTGTGTAAACAGCTATTTATTATTATTTTTGGCAAAAATAAAAAAAAATTGCACAGAAAGCAAGTTGTTTAATTGAATTCCAGCTACAGCAGCTACATAATCGATTTTGCCAACAATTGTTGCATGCCACACATTGCTTTGGCTTCTGGCCGTCAGCGTGCGCCATCGTTGCAATTTATTTTCCATTGGCCTGGCACTTAAACATGTTAATCAAATGACAGAGTTGAAGATAATTTATTTGTTGCACACGATACGTTTTGCGGAGGATGAGGTCCAGTTTTGGCTTTAATAAATTTGTTTACTCTCCGGCGCAAACATGAACTGAAAACAGAAATAGACTCTGCAGTTGGAGTCGCCAGTTGCGAGTTGCAAGTTGCCAGTTGCGAGTTGCCAGTTGCCAGTTGCTAGTTGCCGGTTGCCCATTTGGCAGCTGCCGGCAGTTGGTGGACTAATAGGTTTTAAATGTGGCTGTCGCTGTCAGCAACTGCAACTGTTTGTATTGTCCGCAGCAACAGCAACAGCAACTATAACCGGAGCTCAGTGTTAGCTGGGTGGCTGGGGAGCGGGGCATGTTGTGACGTCTACAAGGAAATATATCAATTGTGATTACGATTACAACAGCAGCAACAAGCACGGCATAAACATAAGATTCGCTAAGTGATCACTATCTATTGTGCAGTAATTGATCATGTCTGGGCGTCATTTGGAGTAGTTTTTAATAAGAATTCAAAATATTTGTTATAATCTAATACAAAAAGCTTCGATTAAAAAGCTGTTAAACTATTGGTAAAAAAGGAATATAAGAATCATAAATTTTGTGTTATCAAAATTAATAGCTTAATTAGTTAACACCGATTTTAAAAATATTGATCTGCACATGAATACTAAATTCAAAATTTTAACCGCAATTCTGGTGGATTACCATGTTAAAGTAATATTCCAAAAATGCGCCGTGGTACTAACTTTATACTTAAAGTGAAACGACTTTAAAAAATCCGTTCTATTTTGTCCCTTAATTAATAAAATAAATGTTGTTATACAAATTCTGAAACGGTTTCCATGTAACTTGTTCTCATTCTTTACTTGACATGCCATTGGGAGCTGGACAAACCAGCATTGTCCTCTATCTGTCACATCAATAAATGTGAATAGTTAGACTTGCCATCAACTTGGAGCCGTTCCCTTCAAAGCCCTTTGCTAGTCCAATGAAGTGTTGTGAAGAAATTAACAAGACCAACTACAATAAAATGCATAACAAAATTTGTCTCATAATAAACAAAGACAATTACAAAAATTGAACTTTAGGCGGATATCAAACTACAGACTAATTGGGTTCCTATTATTGAGCTTATAAGCTCAATGAACATAAACACATAGAAACGACCCCAGTTTGGTTTAATTTGTCATTGTCTAATGTCTACTATCAAGATTAGCTACAACTGATAATCTGTGTGGTCAACTTGCGGCTCGGCATGAGCATATGGCGACTCCAATGAAAATACCAGCGACAAAGACAAAATCTTGTCGCCTTTTCCCACTTGATTTGCTTTTAATTGCTGGACATGAACAAAGCAATTACGCCCAGATTTATAGCTAGCAATTTAGTGGATGGCAATTTAATTTCGAGTTGCCGAATAAAAAAAACAGAGTTAGGAAATATCATGATGGGATATAGATGCCAATGATAAATCGCATTTGATCGTGAGTCACATGAAATTTTACTCTGCTCTAAGATAAATTCTTGATTTAGCCATTTTAGATAAATCTCCATCCATTTTGTTGGCATAATAATTGCGCATACGCCGATTAAAGCGATCTAATTAAATACAAATGTCGGTAAATCAATTATATGCTAGATTTAATAGCCAATTTCTTACTTTATGTACGAATAAAATCAAATAAATCAAGCCAAGTTGACTGAGTTGCAATTGTTTCCCGTGCAGAAGCGGCAATTGTCCTCCTCGCTAGCATCACAGTTGATCTCAGACTGGCAGCCGCGACGAGTTCGTCCATTTTCCAAGCTGGTCACACAGCTTTCGCCTGATTCGTATTTTCCACAGTATTTGGCATAAGAAGCTGGGTTCTTCTCGCAGTCCTTATCGGTCGCGGAGTCGCAGCGCAAACAGCTCTTCCAGTCAGCGGGATAAACTTCCTTATTGCAAAAGTCTCCCATGCATATCTCGCAAGTGGTGCTATTGCCGCTACGGCAATCGTCATATAGTTCGTCATCCTTGTCCATGAGACAGCCACGATGCAAAACACCATCTATTTTCAGGTAGAAGAATACATTTGAAATTAGATGTGCAATAATATAATGGATATAAATTGAGAATGTCACTTACCTTCATCGATGTGCGTGTAGCATTCTGGAGTCAAGTAATGCTGACAGAGGGGGCTAAGCAAGGAAGTGCCTTCAATACATCTGTATTGGGAATTTGAGTTGCAATAGGTACACCAGTTACCACGAAGGTTAAGGACATCCTTAGTATTGCAATCCTTGCCACTGCAGAGATGCAAGTCGCGACGATTCAATTGAAGGAATGACGTTTCCAGATCACTGGCGCATCCCATGCTCTCGATTTTCATGTCACCCACATGGATATAGCACTGATCGTTGCTCCGATATGAGACACAAGTCTGGGAGCTAACTTCATCGCATTTCTCATCATCACAGAAGTTGCAGCTAAGGCGTTCCTCGGGCACCTCGTTCTTATTGCAACTAGCTCCAGTGCAGGCAACGCAGTTTTCCAATTTGCCGTCGGCACAAGCGAGACGATCGTCATACTCCAGATCATCCAGACAGCCACGTGCCATCGCCAAGGCTGGAACCGGGTCCACTTTGGAGCGTGCATAGAGTCCGGTGAAGCAGCTGCCGTGACAGGATACTTTACGTGTAATATTGGCAACATTGCGAACACAGGCTGCTTGATCCGTACCATCGCAAAAGACACAGTCCACGTAGGCATCCAGCTGCTTGGCATTGTTGCATCCAGTCGATTTGCACTGCTTGCAACTGCCTGAAGTCTCATCGCAGTATTGGGTTAGTTCAGCATCGGCGTACAGCTGATCAGTGCAGCCTCGCAGGATCACGGATCCGTTGCTGGCAAAGACTGTGACACAATTCTGGTCATCGTTGTTGACGCACTTTTGCAGGGAACCTAAGCTGGAGCCTTGGCAGTCGACACCTTCGCAGGTATAGCAATTACTTGGTGGGGTCACCCATTTGCCCGGATAGCCAATATTCCAGATATTCAGATCGACAACGTTGCAATTGTCCCCGCTGCAGGAGCGGCAGTATTGTTTGTCCGCCGGATCACAGATGAAATCGGTCTCGCAGCCACGATATGTGGCACCATTCACCAGCTTGACGCTGCAACCCTTGCTGTCGTCGTAGCGTGGACAAACGCCGGAGGCAACAGGCGTTGAGCCACAGCTGGGATCATCAATTGAGTTGCAGCGTTGGCAACGACGACGATCAGCTGGATAGATCTCTCTGTTGCACAAGGAACCTTCACACGTCTCACAGTTGTCCTGACCCTTCAGGCATGCCTCGAGTTGTTTTTTTTTCAAGTTGCCCAGACAACCGCGCTGTGTGGATTCATCTTTAAAGATGGGCAAAATAATGTTATTGAGATAATGTTATATTATATTTTATTTGCGTCTCACGTGTTATAAATATACCGATTCTATTGGACTCACCCGAATTTATACGCGTCATGCAGGCGCTGTTATTTAGCTGCGAGCATTTCTCGAAATTGACAATCTTGCTGGGATTAACGGCGCAATTTGCATCATTCAAGGAAGAACACACGACGCATTCGTTGACCACCTCTCCCTGTGCATCTGCAGAAATAGAATAAATAGTTTAGAAATATGAGTTTATATATAATCCATATACAAAATGCATTTACGGGTTCTGTTATGGTTGCCTCTGTTTGGTCTTAAGATGTTCGCATGGCAACAAAATAATTGGTCTACTCTTTTAAGTCTGAATAACTATATAACACATTTTTTATGTAGTTGATAGCTCACATTTTTTTTTTATAAAATTATATTCACAATTTGCTACAAGGAAATTTTTTTTTTGTAATAATCACTTTGATTTTAACTTACCACAAGGACTATTGGTATATAATACAAGAAGTAGCAGAGCTAATGGTAATGTTGTCACTTTCATTATAAATTGGGAACTAACTTAGTAGCCTGGTTTGCAGTGCTTCTTATTTATAGTAATTGATATATAGTATATATATATATTATCATTTAGATTATAAAGATTCTATGTCATATTTCATTGTTTCTTATGACATGACTAAGAAAACCCCACAGTTTGTTGTGGTAATCTAATCACATCATTACGATTAGACCAATCCTTGAATGGCCGGCGGACTTATGTATTTCTTCGTCCATTTGGTTGTCACACGCCGATTAAAATTATCTATAAAACTCATGGAAATTAACTGGGAATTAATTAATTGATTTGAAATACCAGGAATTTATATTTTTCGAGATTCACACTTCAATATGTTGTTTTTTCTGAATGAGTATGATAAGATGATACAGTTCCCAAACGCACGCTGTAATTTATAATACTAAACTTTGCCACGCGTTGAAGTAGTGCGATTAAGGTAGTGCAATAAACACTAAAAAATAACATGTCATAATTATTATTTTTTTTTTTTATTTTACTAGTACATCTAGGGGGAAAAACAAGCATTTTTACATGATTCTAAAATATTTTTATTTTAATTTACGGTTGTTCGTATATAATGTATAGTATGTACAATCTATTTAACTATAATCTATGGCGAGTTTCGGATAAGTCGACCAGTTGCCACTACAAACGCCATCCACTGGTTACCAGGGATACGGCAAGAGTCAGGATCAGGCCAATGCCAGTTAACGCAGCAGAGCCATTGAATTTGACCGTATTGCAACCATCCTCTTTACACACTTGGCAATGATCGTCATCATTGATCTCACATTTTAGCCCACTGCCGCATTGGCGCTGAATATATCCATCAGCATCACGGACGGATACACAGGTATCATCAGCGGCATAGATGGGACAAATGGCCAGATGATTGGGCTGTTCGGCACAATCGGAATTGGCCACTGAATTGCAAATGTGGCACTTGCGTCGATTGGTTGGGAAAACGTTCACGTTGCACTTGCTACCGGCACAGGAGGCACAGGTACCATTGGCCACACAAGCGGCGCCCTCATTGCTAGTCAAGCTATTCAGACATCCTCGTATTGTGCGACCATTATCCAAACGGGTAACACAATCCGCCTGCGGGGCGTGACAGGTCTCCGTGGTGTTGACTTCAGTGGGCGACTGGGCGCACTCGGGTGTCTTACTGGAGTCGCAGGATATACAAATGTCGCTTGAGGGCAACCGGCTCCATTCGTTGCAGTCTTTGGTTGTGCATTCGTGCAACAGATTCGAAGAGCGCCATTGATCCAAATCATCGCTGCTTTGACTGCTCGCGCAACCCATTATATCGACAACGCCATCATTGTACTTGGCAAAGCAGAAGTCATTCTTCTCATAGGCCAGGCAGGGTTCCGAACGGCTCGAGGTGCAGTTGGCGTCGGTGCAAGCGTGGCAGCTGAATCGATCTGCTGGATAAGCAAATGTATTACATTTGCCACCCTCGCAAGCAGAGCAATCCGTGCCACTTCCATCGCTGGTGCATGTAGTACGATCGAAAAGTTCCTTGTCGTCTAGGCAGCTGCGCACCAGATCAGCGCCAGCCAGCGCTACTAAACACTTGCCTTGACACTGGCGACTGGCCAATTCGGCGCTCTGTGGATACGTAATACATTTGCTATCATTTGCCGAGTTGCAGAAGACACATGTGGTAAGATTTTCCAAGTTCCAGGCATCGTTGCATTCGTTCGATTTGCATATAACACAAAGCGTGGGATTATGGCGACAGAAGAGATCCTCATAGTCATCCACATCATCGGAACATCCACGACGACGCACCGTCTTTCCATCCAAATCAAAGACCGATTTGCAATCCTGCTCAACATTCTGTCTACACTCTACGGCCGGACCCAAGGAACTGTTGCAATGCTCGCCGGCGCACGTGTGACACTTCAAGGGAAGTTCTTGGAACAGGCCATGCTGTCCATCATCCACACGATTGGCCAAATCCATTGAATTGCATTTGCTGCCATAGCAATTGCGACAATTGTGATAATCACTGGCACTGCAATTAATGGTGCTGCTGCAGCCACGAATCGTCACATTCTTCTCCAGCGATGTCTGGCAAGTCTCAGTGTCCGTCAGCCAAGCACAAGCTGAAGTCTGAGTTGGGTTGGACACGCAGCTGCTGTCGTCGGCGGAGCTGCAAGTGTAGCACTGCTGCCGATCAGCAGGGAAGATCTAAGAGCAATTGAAAGTTTTGGTTAGAACAGTTGATCTTGACTTTAACTATTATTTATGTCATTTGGCTTACATCGCGATTACATCCATTCTTTCCACACACTTCGCAGTTTTTGTCATTGCCCAGCACACAGGCAGCAAAGTGCGCCTGTGGCAGATCATAAAGACAGCCACGAATTGTTGCACCATCTGGAAAAGTTTTGGATTGATAAGAGATGCAGCAATTGATACTGAATTTGGCACTTACCACTCTCCGATTTGGTCATGCATTCCGGATGCGGTAACTGGTTACAGGTCGTAAATTGGTCAACTGCCAAAGGAGTTGTGGCACACGTGGGATCTGTGCGAGAATCACAGACTGCACACTTGACCGGCGATGGCAATTGGGGCGTGTTGCAATTGTTGCCCTCGCAGACCGAAATTCGTTTCGATTTGATCACACTCTCTAGGTCCTGGGCGCGGAATGAGCTCAGGCAGCCTAACTGCTTGATGCTGTTCTCCTCATTCACCCACAGGAAGCAACTATCCTTTGGCTTGTAAATTGGGCACAGCCTATGCGTGGGATCCTCGCAATCGCCGTTCTCGCAGTGGAAGCAGCTAAGACGGTCTGTGGGCAGCGATTGCACATTGCAGGCATCTCCGGAGCAGGAGGCGCAATGGGCATCATTGCCAGCGGAGCAGGTTGATTGTGCATCCTTCTCTTTGTCATCCAAACAGGTGCGTATCAAATCCAAGCCATCCTCGGAACTGCCATAGAGAGCAACCATGCATTCACCCTGGCAATGACGACGCTTGTGTGCGGCGCTAGTGGGATTCCACACGCAGGATGCGTTCTTGAAGGAGTCACAGTAGATGCAGCTCTTGTATTGCGTGAGTGCTGTCGCCGAGTTGCAATCGTTTGACTTGCATACGGGACACTTGCCAGCATTGTTGGCACAATAGCTGCCGAGAGCCGCATCCTGTGCAATGGCATCCTGACAGCCGCGGCCGGTTACGATGCCGTCCGCATTGAATACGGTCACACAGTCCTGTTCGTTATTGGCCTCACAGCGCTCGGAGCCGATGTCGCTCTTGAGGCAGTCTTCACCCGTACAGGTAAGACAAGTCAGGGGCAGATCCTGCCACTTGCCATGATTATCATCGGATTGGGAATTCAAATCGACCACGTTGCAGCCATCCCCATTGCAGATGACACAGGTCTTGGCGTCGGGTTCACACCTAATAGAGCTGGAGCAGCCTCTGTAAGTGATATCGCCTCGCAGATTCGTCACACAGGTATCCTCTTCATCATAGAGTGGGCAAATAGACAGACTGCTCGGCGTCGATTCGCAATTGGGATCGGTCTCCGAGTTACAAATGTGACAAGAGGTACGACCTGTTGGATAGATGTTCTTGTTGCAGTGATCACCCAAGCAGGAGGAACAGCCCTTGGCGGTGCCATTGAAGCATCCCAGGAACTCATCATCCTCAAGACTGGCCAGGCACCCACGTTCCGTACTACCATCCTGAAGCACACGCGAATAGCACTCGGGCTGACCAGTCAACAGACAGCTAGTCTCGCTGGTCACCTTGTCTGGATTGACGGCACAGTTTTGATCTGTGCGAGAACTGCAGAGAGTACAGATCTTCGGCTCCTGGATCAGTTCCAACGTGTTGCAATTATCATCCTTGCAGGTCAGCAATCGCTTGGAACGCTCCAGCAAATAGATATCCGCGTGACTATATTCACTGAGGCAGTCGTGGGCAACAATGGAGCGCTCCTCATCGAACTCAATGAAGCATTCGTCCGTCTCGCGATAGTTGGCACAACTGGCTGGCTGTGGATTCTGGCATTCATCGCCGCGACAGCTGAGGCAGCTGTGTCGCTTAGCCACCAGATCATCCTTGTTGCACTTGGCGTCAGTGCAGCTGGCACAATACTTGTTTGCCTCGGTGCCGCAGCTCGTACGATCTTCCTCCTCCAAATCATCCAGACAATTGCGCACCAGAGCGGAACTGGGATCACTTGTCTCCTCGTTGAAGAGTGGTCGGAAGGCTGATACGCAAGCGGCATTGCACTGACGCGTTTTATGGATCTTGCTGCCATCCCGCACACAATTGGGATCCGCGCTGGAATCACACACCAAGCACTCCACGTAACTATTAAGGCTGTCGGCCACATTGCAGCCATTGGAATTACAACGTGGACAACTGTCGGGATTCTCATCACAGTAGCTAGACGCAGATGTTTGCAAGTCATTGTAGCAGCCACGTGAGGTTACAACATCTCCAGTTGCATCAAAGACTGTCGCACAATTATCATTGCCCGAGCACTTCTCCAACTGGACACTGCTAGCCTTGCAATCATTGGCATTGGCACAGGTGAGGCAGCTAATTGGCAGCTGTTGCCAGATGCCGGGAGATCCATGGATATTCAATCGGCTCAAGTCGATGGTGTTGCAGGAATTACCGTTGCTGCAGATGCGGCAGGTGTTCGAATCACTGGGATCCGAGCAGCTCAAGCTGGATCCACAACCGCGATGGGTGACATCATTTACCAAAGTCGACACGCAAGTCTCGTTCTCATCGTAAATGGGACAGACGGCGCTACTGCTGGGTGCACTAGCGCACGAGGGATCACTGGCAGAGTCGCACTGATGGCAACGACGACGGTCCGCTGGGAATACGCTGAGTCCATTGCAATTGCTGCCCGTGCACGTTTGGCACTTGGTCGAGTTGCCGATGAGACAGTCGTAGAAGTCACCGCTCTCCACGTCGGACAGACAGCCACGTGTCGTTGTTCCAGCTGCATCGATATGGGACACACACTGTGTGTAGGGTATCGCGGAGCAATGTTCGACTGTTAATAACTGATTTGGATTGGTGGCACAGCGAGGATCGGTGAGGGAGTCGCACTGAAGACAGCTATTTGGATCGGGTATGATATCGTAGAAGTTGCAATTCTGACCCTCGCAGAGCAATAAACGTTGCTGGACCAGCAGTTCGTTGAGCACCTGAGTCTCAAAGTCACTGGCACAGCCCATGTCAACAATGGTGGATTGATCAAATGCTAAGTAGCATTGATCCTTTTCCTTGTAGGCCACACACTTGGATTGTTCCGGGTTTTCGCATAACGGATCCGCGCACTTATAGCACTCTTGCGGATTCTTCACAACGTCCTCATCGTTACACAATGGTCCCGTGCAGGCTGTGCAACTGGCGTGCTTACCCTCGGCACATTGGTCGCGATCGGCCTGCTCCAAATCATCCAGGCAGCCGCGTGTGGGCAGCAGGGCGGAGTCAACAGAAGAACTACGTGGATACATGCCCGTCATGCATTGGCCCTGACATTGACGCGTCTTCGTGGACTTCTCCCAGGCACATGTCGGATCCTGCTCAGCATCGCACTGGTAGCACTCGACATAGGTATCCAGACTTTGAGCATTGTTGCAGCCATTCGACTTGCACAAGGGACACTTATCCACATCTGACTCGCAATAGCTGGAATGGTTCTCGAGGACGGCATCGCTGCATCCTCGGGCAATCACCTTGCCATCCACATTAAACACTGTGGAGCAGAGTTGTTTGTTGTTACCCTCGCACTTCGTCGGTGTCGTCACACTGGCGCAGCTCTCCAAGTCCGTGCAAGCCAGGCAGCTCAATGGCAAATCCTGCCACTTGCCTGGCTCACCCACATAGCTACCAGCCAAATTAACTGAGTTGCAATTGGCATCCTCGCAGATGCGACAACTGCCCACCTCGCTAGCATCACAGTTGATCTCAGACTGGCAGCCGCGACGAGTTCGTCCATTTTCCAAGCTGGTAACACAGCTTTCGCCTGATTCGTAAATTCCACAGTATTTGGCATAAGAAGCTGGGTTCTTCTCGCAGTCCTTATCGGTCGCAGAGTCGCAGCGCAAACAGCTCTTCCAGTCAGCGGGATAAACTTCCTTATTGCAAAAGTCTCCCATGCATATCTCGCAAGTGGTGCTATTGCCGCTACGGCAATCGTCATATAGTTCGTCATCCTTGTCCATGAGACAGCCACGATGCAAAACACCATCTATTTTCAGGTAGAAGAATACATTTGAAATTAGATGTGCAATAATACAATGGATATAAATTGAGAATGTCACTTACCTTCATCGATGTGCGTGTAGCATTCTGGAGTCAAGTAATGCTGACAGAGGGGGCTAAGCAAGGAAGTGCCTTCAATACATCTGTATTGGGAATTTGAGTTGCAATAGGTACACCAGTTACCACGAAGGTTAAGGACATCCTTAGTATTGCAATCCTTGCCACTGCAGAGATGCAAGTCGCGACGATTCAATTGAAGGAATGACGTTTCCAGATCACTGGCGCATCCCATGCTCTCGATTTTCATGTCACCCACATGGATATAGCACTGATCGTTGCTACGATATGAGACACAAGTCTGGGAGCTAACTTCATCGCATTTCTCATCATCACAGAAGTTGCAGCTAAGGCGTTCCTCGGGCACCTCGTTCTTATTGCAACTAGCTCCAGTGCAGGCAACGCAGTTTTCCAATTTGCCGTCGGCACAAGCGAGACGATCGTCATACTCCAGATCATCCAGACAGCCACGTGCCATCGCCAAGGCTGGAACCGGGTCCACTTTGGAGCGTTCATAGAGTCCGGTGAAGCAGCTGCCGTGACAGGATACTTTACGTGTAATATTGCCAACATTGCGAACACAGGCTGCTTGATCCGTACCATCGCAAAGGACACAGTCCACGTAGGCATCCAGCTGCTTGGCATTGTTGCATCCAGTCGATTTGCACTGCTTGCAACTGCCTGAAGTCTCATCGCAGTATTGGGTTAGTTCAGCATCGGCGTACAGCTGATCAGTGCAGCCTCGCAGGATCACGGATCCGTTGCTGGCAAAGACTGTGACACAATTCTGGTCATCGTTGTTGACGCACTTTTGCAGGGAACCTAAGCTGGAGCCTTGGCAGTCGACACCTTCGCAGGTATAACAATTAATTGGTGGGGTCACCCATTTGCCCGGATAGCCAATATTCCAGATATTCAGATCGACAACGTTGCAATTGTCCCCGCTGCAGGAGCGGCAGTATTGTTTGTCCGCCGGATCACAGATGAAATCGGTCTCGCAGCCACGATATGTGGCACCATTCACCAGCTTGACGCTGCAACCCTTGCTGTCGTCGTAGCGTGGACAAACGCCGGAGGCGACAGGTGTTGAGTCACAGCTGGGATCATCATTTGAGTTGCATCGTTGGCAACGACGACGATCAGCCGGATAGATCTCTCTGTTGCACAAGGAACCTTCACACGTCTCACAGTTGCCCACACCATTTAAGCAGGCCCGCAGCTCAGCTTTTACCAAGTTACCCAGACAACCACGCCGTGTGGTACCATCTGTAAGATGTCAGAAATAAAATTAAAGTAAATAATATACAAAAATAAATAAAAACAAAGGATTGCAGGAAAATATAATTCTTCATTCATAATTAGACTCACCTGAGTGTATACGCGACATGCAACCAGTGTGGGGCAGCACAGTGCACTTCTCGAGCTGGAAGACCTGGCTGGGATCAACTGCGCAATTCACATCGTCCAAGGAAGAGCAGACCGTACATTCGTTTGACTTGGGCAAATTCTCGAAGGAATTGCATTTATTCTCTGTGCATAATAACAATTTCTCTAGATTTTTGTCAACAAAGTTTGGCTCCCGGTCGGAAACACAGCCGAGACTCGTAACCGAAGCGCTATCATCGAATAGAGTATAACAACGATCGTCGGGACTATAGTGAAGACAGGCAGCCATTTTTGGATCTTGGCAGCTATTATTGTCATCGCAAATATAACAACTGAGCGAACTAGCGATCACATCATTCATGTTGCAGGCATCGCCCGTGCAGGCGATACACTCATCATCTGTGCCGGCGGCACAGCGCGCTTGATCCTCTGCATCCTTGTCGTCCAGGCAGCCACGCACGAGAGCAAAAGTATCAGTAGTTGAGTTTTGTGGCTTTGCTGCCGTCATGCATTGACCATTGCAGCGACGTCTGTCTGTCACTGCTGAGGGATTCCTCAAACAATCCTCATTCTTGCTGGCATCACAGTAGACGCACTCATTGTAGCTGTCCAGCGATGTGGCGCTATTGCAGCCGTTTGAGTTACAGTTGTGGCACTTGCTCGTACTCGCATCACAGTAGGCGCTGAAGGAGGCTTCCACCACATTGCTGCAGCCGCGTGCATTCACCTTGCCCGTATCATCAAACACTGTCATGCAATACTCATCTTTGGCAGCGCATGTTTTCTGCGCAAGATTGCTACTAGCGCAGCTCGTCGTATCGTTGCAGCTGTGGCAACTCAGCGGCAACTTCTGACCCCACTGACCCGGCTGACCATCGGCCCGCCTCTTCAGATAGTCCGTGTTGCAGTTGTTGCCCACACATTGCTTGCAGCTTTTACTGTCATTGCTCACACAGCTCAAAGTGCTGCTGCAGCCACGCAGCGTGTTGCCATTGGTATCGATGGTTGTAACACATTTCTGATTAAGCTGATGCAGCACACAAAGATCCTCAGCATTGGGCGTGCCCTCACAAGAGACATCCTCGCTGGAGTTGCAGACGTGGCAACTTAGACGTTGGGTCTCTGGTTGCAGCTGTTAAAAGTAAAATGCAATTTATTAACTTGCAGAAGACACAAGAAAATTCAAAAGCTTGCATGTAAAAAAAGCTCATGAGATAAAAGCTTCTACCAAACTGAAACATTTTTTGGGTGATCTTCAATTCAAAGTTGTGCAAAAAGTTTGCTAAAAAGGTTTTATTTAGTTTTTTTTTTGTGTTTACTCAGCTGTTTTCAGAAAAGAAGACCAATTTTTAGCAATGCGATAATCTACAGCTGATGGCTTCAAGCTTTACATTTTTTTTATGTATTTTATCATTCTGCAAAATTAGTTACTATTTTTCTTCAGCAAATTGCAAAACCTATGTAAATAAGAATTGCAAAACTAAATCAAAAATGTCCTTTCTCTTAGTATTCAGTTTATTTTACAATACCTTGGTTCCCCAAAGAATGCATTACTCACCTTGATATTGCAGTTATCGCCCGAGCAAGTGACACATTTGGTCGCATTGCTACCGCTGGAACATTCAACATAATCCTCCGTGTCCAGGGTGGTCGTGCAGCCCCGTTCGGTATGTCCATCATCACGCAACAAGGTATAGCAACCAGTGTCCAAGGGGTGCGAGCATGTCGTTTCAGTGTTCGGCTTAGTTGGATTAATGGCGCAATTGGGATCAGTGCGGGAGCTGCAGATTTTACATGTTTTTTCTGTGGGCAATGCAGAGATCAAATTGCAGTTCTCGCCAGAGCATTGCCAAAGGCGCTTCTCGCTGTGCAAGGCCGCTACATCGCTGAGATTGTATTGAGTAAGGCAACCCAGCTCGTGAACTTTGTTGGATTCATCGAGCTGGATGAAGCACTCCGCCTCTCCACTGGCAGCGACAGCGCGGCACGTCTTTGACTCTGGTTTGTCGCATTTGCCATCGGTGCAAATGTTGCACATGCCGCGGGCGCCCATATCGACCGTGTTGCACTTGGAGGTGCTGCAGGGTACACAGTTGTCCAGAGTACCATCGACGCAGGCCTCGCGATCGTCCAGATCGAGATCGTCCAGACAGGTGCGTACAAGTTCCAAAGGAGACTTCGCATCGCTGGTGCGGGAATAAAGCGCAGTGATACATTTCTCATTACACTTGCGTGTATCCGTAATCAGTTCGTGGTCGAAGACGCAGTTATCATCACCTTGGGCATCGCATGCCACACACTCAACCATTTGTTTGTTGGTCTTCAGATTGTTGCATCCACTGGAACGGCACTCGTAGCAGTCCGATTCCCCATCGCTGCATGTGGTCGCCAGATTATCGCTGCAACCACGTTGGATCACTGATCCATCGCTTCCGAATACTGCCACACAACTCTGGGCATCGTTGTTATCACATTTCCGAAGTATTCCGGAGCTTTTCGAGCACTCCTCTAAACTGGAGCATTCATAACAATTTATTGGACCCGTGTGCCAATTATGCGTCCAAGCATCTGTGAAAATTAATTAAAATTCAAAAATAATATTCACAAATGAAAACATTGTTAATATATAACAATAATATAACATAATTGATATAGAAGAATTGTTAAAAATATATTTTGTTACTAATTTTGTTAACCAAATCTGGGAAAACTTTAAAACACGTTCGATTTACTTGTCTAATCTTTGCACTAGTTTTATCGGCGCGGCAATCGATTGTTGTTTATAGTCCACAATCAGACTACTTATCGCTATACAATATCTCATAAATGTAATCGTTAACTAGTTGAGATAGCATTGGAAGCACAAAGGTATTATAAAAATGTATAAAACAATGTGACATTTTATTATAACAAGAGTAAAATATCTAATATCTAATACTTTTATTATGCAGCTTTTTGCGAATTTTTAAGTGTAAGTTGAACGGAATGAAAGTGATTGACGGTAACGAATAACGAGTAACGAGTAACTTATCGAGTAAGTCTTATTTATTATCTGTCCGAACAATTTTAGTATTAATCAATTCGAAAAAACCCTTGCCTGCAAAATACTTGGGATTTCTAACTTCCTCAACTTTGGCAAAGTCCATTCGGCACTAATCGCCTAACACTTAATCGAAACCATTCGATTAAAATCATACATATATATAGTATTTATAGCATATTAAAGTATTACAAATAGCATTGATTTCCATATTTTAAAACACTTCAACAATTTCAATTAAACTTAATAGTTTTAATCATAATCTCACTGATTAATTTTTATGTTTTCGGTGGTATTTTGAAATTATACCTTCAGGATTTAGGTAATAAGCTTAAGACTAGTAAACATCAAAGGAAAACTATGTGTAAAGGGTATTGTTTAGTCCAGCAATTGAGAGAACGATATATTTAGAAGTAAGCGCGTTCCATGTCCATGTAATATACAGTCAAAAAAAATGACAGTTGGTAATATTTGGCCAATTCTTGTACAAATTTGTACTTTTTGGCGATAAAGCTTTTTTTTTTAAATTTTTCTTTAGTTTCAAAAAGCCTTTAAAAAGCTTTTGTAATATCTAAAGTTGCACATATTTAATTTATTTATAGACTTAAATTGGTTCAAGTTTTGTTCACAAAAGTTTCTCATTCTTTATGCACAAAATATAATTTATTAGATATATAATTCATGGTTCACGAAGTGTTTTGTTTAAAATGTATTTTATAATCGTTTTTATATTAACGAAACACAACACTTGAGTACATTATCCTTGATAATCACACTTGATTGCACCTACCACTCGGATTATTGGCATATAATACAAGAAGTAGCAGAGCTACTCCTGCTGTGGTCACTTTCATGATCGATGGGTTTAGCCCGACGCGTATTACCAATTATATTGAAAACGGGCAACTAATTTTGTGGCTGGGTTCGCAGCGCCTTTTATAGATTTGGCGTTGGACAATTCAATATCAATTCAGTATCAACGTTGGCCGGAACAAAATTATTGCCTTATATTAATGAGTATGATTATATGACACTGTTGCCGAATGTGCGATAAAGCGAATTTCAACTAGCCGTTATTTATTACACCAATACAATCAACTCTGCCACAAATGAGAGTGGTGCGTATTTTTGTACAACTATTAACATAAAAAGCAAAAACAATTCAAAAGATAAGCCCAAACGCACGGTATAATCACAAAATCGAACCCAATATATATAGTTTTACTCGTATTTTTTGATTACCGTCATTTTGGCGAAACTAGAATCGAGATAAGGTGACGATAAGCCATTTGGCCTATAGGTACAATCATATAGACGATATATATGCGATTGTACAAGGTTTTTCTTAGGCTGATCCCATAAATAGCTCTGGCAATTCAATTGAAGTTTCAATGTGAAATTCTCAATGCCGATGCAATTCAATCTTATCATTTGATATAGTCATTAAAAAATGATAATCCCTGCTCAAATATACACAAATCCGATTTGTTGAAATTTGTGGATTGCCAGAACTTCAAGCAATTAATTTAATTATAAATGATATATTTTTGGATCAGGTGTTGCCAAGCGACTTCATTAGGGTTTTCACAAATTACATAATCGTCAGAATTTCACAAAAGATTAACTCTCCTAATCATGTTAAGATTACTGATGTTGGGTTTTTCTAGTATTTTAGTATATTGAACCATGTCATAAAGTAGCTTCAAATAATTTAATTTATGAGTAGAATTTCTAGAATCAGATAAAGTTTAACTATTTAGAGTATTTAGCTGTTGCGGACTCTCTGTCCTTTCGAGTGTTTGTTTCTCTCTCTTAATAATGAGCTACTTATAATATTCTATTTTTGGTAACATTTTTATTTGAAACCTTTTAGTATATGATTATATATATGAATTTATTATGTGAGTAGTTAAGAGCCTTATCGTAATTTAAGGATATTAATTCCCGTTTAAAGGTTATTAGATTAGTTTTAGCTTTATGATGGAGTTCGTGGGAACTCAAACCAATATTATTATTACAGTTATTTATTGGTGCCATAAAAATACCTAATCAATTGCAAAAGAAGCAGCAAAACTGGAATGTTTTTACTACATAAGCTTGGAGCGCTGCCTGGCTTCGTGGTCGGCTGCTCAGTGGGTGCCAGTGTCGTTGAAGTGGTTGTGGTGCTGCTACTGGTGCTGCTGCTGGAACTGGTGCTAGTACTAGGAGTAGTACTGGTGCTGGTAGAGGTAGAAGTTGAACTTGAAGTTGAGGTCGTCTCTGCAGTCTCCTCAAGCAGCTGTCCATTGCAATGCGGCATATCCAAGGGATCACACAGCTGACAATTGGGATTGGCAAGGCAGCTCATCTGTTCAGATATGGTAAGGGAACAACCACGATCGACTCGCTGATCCTTGATGCTCGCATAGCACAGGTTGCGTCCGCTGCGGGCTATTTTACAGGATTGTGGCTCCAGCTGCTCTGGTGCAGTACGACAACGATCATCCTTCAATTTGCAAAGCATTAGTTATAGTTTCAGCTGTTGATCTTACTCACCTGTGTGTCCTGGCACTGCAAACAGGATAGCTGACTGGAACTCACACTGTTGCAGTTGTTGCTTACACAAATCTCACACTGAAATTGATGGCTGTTTCCGCTTTCGCACCGCTTCCGCCAACTGTTTTCGAGCAACTCCAGACAGCCCTGAGCCTTAACCACGCCCCCTTCAAATACACTGATGCATGCATCGAGCTGATCCACACACCGCTCTGTGGCCTGGTAGCTGCTCCTCTGGCAGTTTATGCCTCGACAGTAGAGGCATGAATCCCATGCCAGTACAAAGTGCGCCTGCAGCAGGGAATATAAAATACAGAGAATTGCACACTTCCTGGTCAACATTGAGACTGAGTCATTTAGCATTTGGTCGGGCAATAATGTGAACAACGATTTATATATAATCTCTGCTGCACTCCAAAGTGTTTTTGCTGCACTTTAAGTGCAACATAGTCCTGATTAGTCGGTTCTTTAGACCTATCTGAACAAGTATCTACCGATGTTACCTCAAAAGTCAAGCAGTTTGATAACCGAATTAGTCGTGTGACTTCTCATGTTCACTTCTATTTTTCTCGAGCATTGTGTAAATAGTTCGGCTAATGCCGAATGTACTTGAATTCTCCTTTTATTTAATAATCGGCATTTTACTGAGTCTTCCTTAGTCTTGAACAAATAAACATGTTTACAAAATATATGATATTTTTCCTTGGGTTAATACTATAGTAAGATACCCGTTCTTGACTCAAAGTCAAAATAATATGTTTTTTTTTTCTCTTCAATCATACGATTTTAAAATTATGCGAGAATATTATTTATTATTACTATATACATTTCGTTCGCACGAATAAACTCTAGAACGATCAATATAAGCAAACTAAAACTTAGCTGCGTTTAGAATCTCTTTCAATTTGTTATGGTTTGCAAAAATTAGTGAAATAAAAATCAATAAATATGTATCAGTCAAAGCCCTAATCACAATTATATTAGTATTTGTGTATAATACATATAAACATTGAACATTATTTAGATTGCAGACCCACCATAAAAAATAGTACAACAGGTTGTGTAAAATGTTATTTATCAGTTTTGTATATTAACAAAAAAAGACATGATGTTTTTTTTTTTTTTGGTAGCAAATTATCTTATCTCAATTCGGTTACCGAAATTGTTTGATTAATGACTTGATTCCTGAAATTACCCATTACTCACACGAAATGTCGGTCAAATTTAATACAAGCTGTCGCATTTATTTATGTGGTTAGTTTTCATTGATTTATTGGCATAAAATGAGGGCTAACGAAGAAAGCGTATAAATCGATTGGCAGCACTAGAATCTGTGACAATGTTGACGCTGTTGCATCCCCGAACATCTCCAGACGAGCACAACAGGCAGTTGGCGTCCTTGAGGCAGCCCTGCTGATCGGTCACGGTTGTGGCACAACCGCGCTGAATGTGGCTGCTGCCCGAACCCGAAGACTTCACATAGCAATAGGAATTGGCAGCTGTGGGTGCTGCACAGACAACCGGCTTCAACGATGTGGCATTCTCAGCACAGTTGGTGTCCTATGTAAATATGCAATTTTTAGCTGATTCGTCGTAGCAGAAACTGAAAGTAGGTGGCCTACCTTGCTGGAATCGC
Source organism: Drosophila demipolita (assembly GCA_035042405.1). Taxonomy (NCBI): domain Eukaryota; kingdom Metazoa; phylum Arthropoda; class Insecta; order Diptera; family Drosophilidae; genus Drosophila; species Drosophila demipolita. Next base: position 2,195,335 of record JAWNLI010000025.1, read on the forward strand.
ACTGCACACAGGCGAATCTTTCGGAGCCCACATTGTTGCAACGATTCGAGTTGCACTTAAAGCAGGAGCCATCCTTCGGTGAGTCGCAACGTTGGCGCAGCTCAACCGGAATCTCCAGCGAGCAGCCCATGTAGAGAACCTTGGCTGTTTCGGGCGTTAATCATTAGAAAAGATACTCGGAATCTGTGCTTAGGTGGCAACATACATTTCTCGTAGATGGTCACACAGTAATCCAGCGAGTCCACGCATTTTTGCTCCTGTGTCTGAGACGTGCGTTGACAGTTGATCCCACGACAACTGTGGCAAGACATTAAAGTGTTGGCTTCGCTGCCCCCAATCAAAAGGACGTGCAGCAGCAGCGCACTGAGAATTGCTTTGACTTTCATGTTTGGGCTTCAACTGTGTGCAGATTGGCCAATATTTTTGGCTTTTATATGCGGACAGTCAGCTGAAGTGCACTCAATGTCAGTTCTAAAAAAAAAAAACACTTGACAGCTGGAAAAGTTGTATCACCTAGCTTAGGAAAAGTTCCGTTACTGATAAACAACATTGAAATAATACAAAGCGATATCACAGCCAGAATAAAACGTAGATTTTTTCTATTTTTTTTCCTTGCATTTATTTATTTATGCACAATTTTGGGCTTGTAGAATAGTTTTAAGTGCCACTAAAATCTAGAATATTTATTAAGTCAGATTCAATCTTCGTTTAAATTGGTAAGTTCATTTATCATATATATATATATTTATGCTTTTAGTACAGATAAGCATTCATATTATATGTATATATCTATAAATATGATTTTAATTTTCCACAACACTTTGCTAAGTGCCACAATTAGATAATACTTTCCTAACTGCTCTTCATTTGTCACTCCCTTGGCCATTGCTAGTGTGTTGGCTTTGTGATTAATACCAAATTTGATATAAGCCAATTGACATATGCGACAACGCATAAGCAAAAAAGTTCAAATTTTAATCAGATTTTGCTATTTCGTTTATTTTTTTTAATCAACAATTTATACATTTATATGGAGCAAGCTAATACAATCCTTTAACAGTCAGCAGGCCAAGCATTCCCAGCACAAGTCCGAGCAATTTTTGTGCCTGTGCAGCTCCAGATTTGATCTCCAGCTGATAGTTGTTGCAGGCACTGGAGCCGTGTGCATTCTCTGGGAGGCAAAGGCTGCATTCGATGTCCTTCAGGCAACTCTGCTGCTCCTTCACATTCAAGGCACAACCCCGCTGCAAGTTTACACCAACGTTTTTTACGTAGCAGTAGGCGTTATTTGAAGTGGGTGCAGGGCATTGAGTGGGCTTTATGCAGTCACCCCCCAAATTGCATTTGGAATCCTGCAGGAAATTAAGAAATTTAGGAAAAAAGGCTGGTTAACTATTTGCGTTACTCACATCAGAGCCAGTGCATTGAATGCATTTAAAGTCGATGTGTCCCAGATCATTGCACAATTCTCCGCTGCACTTTTGGCATTCCTTGTCATGTGAGTTGCACTTGGACTGCGCCGCCAGCGATAGCTCCAGCAAGCAGCCCCTCTCAATCACCCTAACTATAAAATATATATATTATAGATCCATGTATAATTGAAAATATCTGATCTACTCACATCCCTCGTAGACAGTCACACAAATGTCGAGCAGATCGTTGCACAGAACTGTAGAATTTTGTCGGGTGGTTCTCTGGCAATTGATACCCTCGCAGCTGTAACAGTGACGAGGATTCGATGTACTCACAACAGAGTCCTTCAGATCCGCAGTAGCAGTTAGGGACAGGCACAGCAAAAGGAGAACAGCAGTTGACATCGTCATGTTCTTTCTTCCTATAACTTTGACTTGCAAACTATAACTAAAACTAGCTGCAAAATTCTTCGCTACACTTTAAAATCGAATGCAGGCACTTCAGCATTTTCCTTTTAATCGTGTGCATTACAAGTTGGAGCATCCGATTGCTATGCACTGTAAAAAAAATAGTCAAGGGCCCTTATACCCCACGTACTTCGTGCAACGGCATCGGGTAACAGACAAAGTTGAATAGGTTTTGTCATATGACAACTTTTAAATTCTTATTCACTGACTTTGATTGAGTTTTTCTTTATTCATTTTATTATTATTTATAATATAAACATTAGCTGTTATTTTATTATTTTATCGCCCCAATTGAAATTCCCCCAATTGATTACTTTCCCATTGTGCAGAGGGTATTTACACAGTTCTGTTTATACTACGTAAGATTATCTAATTATTCCTGATATACTGTTCTATCTGATGTGTCAACTTATTGATTGCAAGACAGTTGAAGTGACCAATTTTTTAAGTAGCTTTGTTGCTTTGTTAGAACTTTTATACAGCAATTGGCTATATCAAATATAAAAATCCAAATAACTATATATATAAAAATACAGGTGTACTTATTGTGACTCATGAGATATATTTAATATGGTTTACCTATATATATATATATTATTTCTTTTTGTTCTTGAATGTCCCATTCCTAGCTTATCAAAGCAATTTCTTCTTTACAGTCATTTATATAAGTAATTTTATATCCATTTATTGGCAAATGATCTATATAAAAAGTTGTTAAATATTGCTAGAGAATCATTTGTAATTGGCCATATTCGGCCAATCGGTCTTATTAGCCCAGTTATCTATTGGTTATCAAAGCCAGCAAAGCTCTTATCAGGAACTGCTAATAATTTATAGACAATGTGTAAATTTATGATGCTCGAACCAAATAGTGCCAACTGAAAAACTTTTTTCATAAATTACACAAAACACGAGGTTGCCTCATAATGGGTAAACATGTGTTACCCCCATTCAAACAGGTCTAACAGATGTATAGATATGTGTAATCGTGACAGAAATGTACACAAAATAGTTAGTTGGAAATCCAAAGAACTTTTATCAAGTATACTTAAATGACAGAATATTTTTTTTAAACTAATTTATGTTTTTTTTTTTGGATCCAGTTTCGTGATTTAAGACTTCAAAATCTGTTTAAGCTTTCCCATTTTGCATCATTCTGTTTGTTTTGGCAACTTTAATGCAAAGGTCAAACTCAAAAAGTGAAATTCTTTTAAATTAAAGCACAAACTGTACTTATTTGCATATATTCAGAGCAGATTTTCATAACAATCTAGGCGTACGGACTTTTGTCCTGCGGAGATTAAGTTACACAATCGCATAAGGGAAATGCTGCAAGGGAGAAATGAAAATAATGCCACAAACATAACAAAGAAATATGCAAAACAGATAAATTGGGGATAACAGCGAGCACCGAAACAAAGGGAAGAAAATGAATGGAAAAACAACAAAACTGAAATCGTTATAAAAATTGTAACTTTTTCTGCTTTTACAGTCGGGACAAGTTTTTTGATATGGAAAGCTATAAGTGTTAAAGATAGAAATAACTGCAAGGTAAATCCACTTATAAACGTATCAAAGCAAAACCGGAAATGGACTTCGGAAGTTCGAAAATGTAGGATTTTTGGAATGTCTTCAAGATTTGGCGCCTAGTTGAAATGGACACCTGTGTTTGGAGTACTCAGCTGCAGGAATTTACTTCTAAAACTAGGCAAGTGATAAAAACTGCACATAAATCTGGAAACATAATTCTCTGTCGAAATTCTAGCTAAAATTCTAACCCACAACGTTCATCGTTATTGCCGACAAGTGCAGCTTGAAATTTAATTCTTGCCACCTCATCATGAAAATGGTTTAGAGTCTCGTTTTTGTATGTGTGGCAAGCAATTTGCACAAATACTGCTGGCAATCAAATGCTACCACACATACAAATAATTTGCTATTTGTTATGCATTGAGTGCTTTTATCTGATGGATATACACACACACACACACACACACACATACACCCACTGTGTGTGTGTGAGGATGTGTTTGGTGTCTCGATTAGTTTTTGTTGGTGATTGCATGTTTCGGGGGCATTTGCCAAACCGCTGGGGACACTTATCGAAAATGCTGCCTTCTCATAATTGACTTGAATCATTTTGGGCAATATGCATGCACTGACTGGCAAACCGACTGATTGATTGATTGATTGATTGATGCTATGTGCGTTGCGTTCCGTTGTTCCGCTGGCATTTTGCATTGCGAATCCGCCTCGTTGTTTCAGTTGAAGTTCGAGTTCGGCGTTTGGCTGTGGTTCGCTTGGCTTTCAATGCCTTTGCCACGTTTTGAGGCCTGCGGTCGCACGCATAACATACAACTCTTCACCTGTCTCTGCAACACACGCCACCCAATCCCCCCAACCCCCCCACTCTGGCTCACTCAATTCAACGGCAAGTTTTCGCTTGTAATTGCGTTTATTGTGCGTTTGAGATTTGTAATTCGCTTGTGTGTGTATGACTTCTAGTGTGTGTGCGTGTGTGTGTGTGTGTGTGTGTGAGACGGCTGGCGTCGTAGTGTTGATTGAAAATGGCTTAAGTAATCGACAGTTGATTGGTTGATTCGATTGTTGGTGTTGTAAGCGTTTGTTGTTGTTTACATGTGTGGGTGAATGAGTGTGCGTGTGTGTGTGTGTTTGTGTGTGTACATTTTTGTTGTGTCTGTTGAATAGCACGGATTAGTTTTGCTGCTGTGCCCATGGGCTGTATGTATATAGTGGGTTTTACTTCAAGCTTATAGAGTTGTAAATCTTATTATGACATAACACTCAGTGTGGGTGTGGTTTATACGAAGAATCGGAGTGCACAGAGGAGGGCTTTAAATCTTAGTCAATTTTGTAGTGCTTGAGTGAGCAACGCATAACAAATTAAGACTACAACAAGTCTTAAAGTGGGTTAAGTGGAATGTGCTGAGTTACTACAAACATACATCTATATAGGATTATCATAAGACTGTGTTAGAGGCGGCCTTCGAAAGCGGAAACCTTGCTTGAAACCCTATTTTCACATATATACATACATATATATACATACATACATATACATACATACATATACATACATATATATACACATGATTCTTTAAATATATTATTATGATTGTCATGCATTGCGACCTGTTAGATCAATTATCTCCCCTTCTGAACCTATAGTTCTTTCCTGAACTCTAATTCCTGCACGAGGGTTTTCTATATACTCAGAGTTTACTTCAGTTACTACATCCTCTCCTGGCTAAGCTAAAACAATTTGTTATGTGTTTTAAGGATTTCTGCGGATCTCGCTTCTGACTTTTCTAATTTCAGTGGGATGAGTCTACAATATCCCGTCAAGACACCTTTAAGTGTTCCTGGTCAATTCTTCCCCATGGCTATTACTTGCTTAAGTCGACTGGTTACCTTGTGCCTTCTCCCAGCTCAATTGAAGACTATATATAAAATATACCGAATTATTACCAACTAATAATGTCATTAATAAAGCCAATGACGGAAATGTCAAATGGCAATTAGATATGGAATTGGTTACTTTTTCATATTCCCTTTCCTTAGGCACACACCCCCAAAAATACACACACAAAAGCCTTTCTTGGACTGTTCTTTAACTTTTCTACGTCACCTGCGAATTTCTTTACGTCTGCCGCAAAACCCTGACCCAAATGCATTCGCTGCTTGGCTGCTTGGCTGCTTGGCTACTTGGTTCGTGTAGGGGCGGAAAGGTGAAAAGGGGTATTGGCTCTTCAGCTAAAATAAGCTTCTGGTGCTGCCTGCCTGGCGGCGCTATGGCTACAAACATTTTTGCGGATGAACGCAGCAACGAGCACCACTTTGTTTGAAGCGGTCTCAACCGAAGAGCCGTGGCAGGGCAAAAGGGCAGCTGGCAATAGGGGCGGTTGTTGGGGATGGGGGGGTTGGTCAGGTGAAAGGCGGAAAACGAGTTGTGTTTGCTGCGTGAGGCAAAACGTAAATAAAAGCCAAGCCGACTAACGGCCACGAAAGAAATCGTTAAATGCCGCAAAACTGACGTAAAAGAAAATCCACTTTTTTGGTAAAAGTTCTGAGCGAAAAAGTTGATGTTGTTGTTGTTGCTGTTGTTGTTGCTGTGTTCTGCTTGCTTTTTGTAGTTGCCTGTTACCGTTTACCAAAAGGCAACCATTAGCTGACCTGAATAAAGCTTCGACCAGGCTCTGAAGTGGCGCTCTTCTTTAGTGGCTTCACATGTACTTCAATATTAAACATAAACAAATATAAACAAACTTTATCCATGTGTATAGCAATGTGTGTGTGTGTGCTTGTGTGTTTGTGTGTTTGTAAATATGTGTGTGTGCTTAGAACTCTTTAAAGGCAAAATGATAGCTGGAATAAGATTGGAATTTCAAACTGATTTTTTTCCTCCAAATATTCGCCTTCTCAAGTGGTATTTTTTTTTATTGCTCGAGAAGTACTGAAAATTGTAATTATTCTTGATCAATTAAACTGGCTTAAGAGAACCGTTAAAAGAAGTTGCTTAACTAGATACGTCTAAATAACTTGTGCTATATTTCAACTTGACAAGTGGATCATTGGATACTAAATTGAGTCAGCCCCACTCGCTCCTAAAGATCATTATTAACTGCATTCCATTTGCAGCACAGTGACTAGCCTCTGCTGGGAGTAGCAGTTGCAAGTGGCAGTTGCGAGTAGCAGTTGCAAGTGGCAGTTTCTAGTAGCGGACAACCTGTCACTGGCCCGATAACAAATCAAGTTTTTGGTCACCAAGCCCTTGGGTGGCCAATGTCGTGGAGTGCAATCAAAACGGTCATGATTAATGTCAACACAATTGACATAAAGCATTCGTCCGTTGGCCCCCCCAGGCCCCAGTGGAAAACCCGAATGCACAACCGGAAAAACTCGACGGGCAAGTGAAGAAGATGCAATTATTGATGGATTATTTACTGTCATTATGACAATGAGATAGACATATATATATATATATATATATATATATATATATTGCCGGTCAATATCTCAGTCTGTGCGTCTAGAAAATGTCTGCGTTCAATGACACAACATTAGACCAGACAAGGAGAACAACTGGTCCAACCCATTTTGATGTACCCTCCGGCTTGGTGGAGTCTTAGCATTTTCTTAAGCATTCATCGGCTGACTTTGCAATTTACGAGCGCAATTATATATTGTGTGGTCGTGTGGATGCCACAACGCGTGACAGGGGCGTCATTAGTATTCAATATTCAATAACTTGCATTGATGCATTAATTGCACGTAATCACCCCGTCCCCCCGCCATATAAATAACCCACAATAATGATGGAGCACTCGCACTCGCACTCGCACTCGCTCAGGCCCAAGACCCAAGTCCAGGAAGTGCAGAGAGTGCAGACGTCGCCAGGTCTCATTTGCATAGACAGCGCATATTTGTGTAATTATGCGTAGTAGCAGGACCAGGAGAAGGGGTGGTGCGCGGTGGGTGTGTTCATTGGTATCGCTTTTGGCCACCATACAAGCAAACAGGCCATGAGACTTTTGCCGACAGTCGCTGGCATTTGCCGTTAATTATGTTGACAGCGTTCTTACGATGAGGGGTCGTTGTCGTTGTGGGGGGTGGTTGTGTGGGGGGGGTCATTCTCCGCTGTTGTCAATCGATAAACGTTTAATCGCTCTGCATGATAATGGCCAGACTCAACATTGTGATTATGCTTCTCTAATTGATAATTTGTGTTTGTGGCCAACTATTTGATTTGGCCGCCAGCCAGCAATTTAAAATGCAAAACACCAAATAATCGTTTATCGCTTTAAAGGGCAACTTTATTGAGGGAAATGGAAAATTAAAAAATATATATATATTTTGGCTACCTAATAACGGTTGCTTGGGTGGGCTTCACTTAAAATGCACAAGGAGAATGTCCATAAATATGACAAATGAAATAGTAATAAATTATTATATAAATAAAAAGAAGAAAAATAATAACTGTTGTTTGTCTGAATAGAAATTGACAGCGTAATCAAAAATGGTTTGTCAAAGTTGAAAATATAAATTTATAATACAGAAAAACAAAATATTTACTTGTGCGTCGGCCGGGAATCGAACCCGGATCAACTGCTTGGAAGGCAACTATGCTGACCATTACACCACCGATGCCACATGATAACACAGCTCAATTTACTAAATCCAAAGCACATTTTCTTAAGCCATATTTATTCTTAAAGCATATTTTAAAAGTCAGCAAAAGCACTTTTAATAATTGAATAAAATTTCTTTTAGTAAAATGCATAAAAAAAAAACTCAGAAATAATTGGAAATTTATTTAAAATATTTTGCGTGTTCAAATTTAATTAATTTTGTGTTGTTTACATAAAACAATAATTATATTTGTCAGCTCACTTTAACTCTTCAAGCTAAGCCAAAACATTTTATTTAGAAATTCGCTGAAATTTATGCTTAGCCAGAGGCAAAAAACAAAAATAAATAAAATGAAATTTATGTTGATTGCTTATTTGCTTTGAGAGTAATTTTTTAAATTCGTTTGCCCACCTTCTGTGTGAGTTGTGCCCCTCTTGAAGGTGTTGTGTAGGTGTCAAGGGTCAACTGTTGTTGGTTTTGTTGCAGCTGCAGATGTAGCTGTAGTTGGAGCTGAAGCTGCAGCTGTGGCTTAAATTGTGTAATCCAAAGTGCCAGACTCCTTCAATGACTGAATCTTTATTATGAGCGCCTTGAAACGCCGACAATTTGTGTCTGGCTGTTATCTGTGTGTGTGTGTGTGAGTGCGAGTGTGTGGCATTTTACCAGTCTTTTTGACAAACTTATTAAAAAAGTTTGTCGGCTGCAAAATATCATCATTAAAAGCAACGCTTCTCTGATGGAGCTCGTCATTTCCAGACATTTGCTCAGAAAGTTTTGTAGTTTTTTAATTAGAAAGTAATATATATGTATATTATGTGTATGTATGTCCCTATATATGTTTGTGCATAAACACAAACGGTCGTGGCAATTTCATATGCAAATAGTTTCGAGCTGTTTCTGCTGTTTATTTTTTTTTACTGAAAAGAGCTTTGCAAAACTATTTATTATATGATTTTTCCAGCCTCTGGAATTGTTGTTGTTTTCTTGTGGCTGTTGTTTGTATAGTTTATATTTTAATTTGAATATTTTTTCCCAAAAAAATGTTATATATGCAAACACGCAATTTCAGAGCTTGTGAATTTCACAAAACAATTTTTGCATCAAACTAATTACGTCCCTCTAACTTTTGATACCCTATAATAAAAATAGGTTTGTCAGCCTTGGCTAGCAAACCAGTTATTAAATAACGATATAAAAAAAATAAATAAATAACATAAAAAATATTATAATATATAACTAAAAATGTACATATAATTTTTTAGTTATTTGCTATTTTTGAGAATCTCTGAAACCTTTTGAAACTGCTCCATTTGGCTGACTATTGTTGCCAATTTGAACAACCACTTCACCCAATCTTGCCTCTTGTGGTGAGCATTCTGCTTGCGGAAATTAAAGGCATTAAGTTAAGCGTCGAGTCGACAATGTCCTCGTCCAGTCATAATTGGCTTGCGGTGCTTTTGCTAATAGAATTAGAATGCGCTCCATGGCCAATTTTCAACAAATTTGTTGTTCAGTTTGCCACTGCTGCTGCTGCTGCACCGACAGCTTTCTGGCTGGAGTCTGTGGCAGCGACGATGGCAACGACTGCTTCTCGTGTCGCTTAATTAATTGGCAAGGCGAGCAAAAAAAAAAGAAGAAAAATAAATAAACGAAGCAGAAGAAGAAAAATCGCGAACTATGCAGCAGCCATGTTAAGCCGGAGATGAGGCTGAAGCTGAAGCTGGAGCTGAAGCTGGAGCTGAGGCAGTGGCTGAGGCTAAGGATGCCGTCGCCAGTGTCACCAAAGGTTGATTGGGATCAAGGTGGAAACGAAGTTGTCTCTTGTTTGTTGCCGACGAGCCATGAATTGTCCACTTTATGTACTGTCGGAGTGGGTGACTGGATTTTGCCTGTTTGTTTGTTGCTTGTTCCGAAGATGTTGCTCAGGTATTGTAACTGGGTGTTGCTATTGCTGTTGTTGTTGCTGTCTGTGGCGCAATGCGATAAACGTGTACATTGTTGAATGATTGGCCACAGTTAAACAATGCCTGACAATACAGCTAGGTGGTAAAAGTCGCGTGGCAATTACTGACAGCATCTAACAAATAGATTAGATGGAAGGAAATCGATTGGGATCGATCTCAAAATGCATATTAGAATGCTCACTAATTGACGAACTAAACTATCTTCTCTAATACATTTTTAAAGCAAATCCATTATTCACATGTGTATTCCCATATTTGTTTCAAATTTTGTAATATTTCCAAACTCCGACCGATTTAAACTGATCTCCGGTGAAACCATCTATCGATGGACAGTCTTCAAAGCTGAGTACAAATTATCACAGCTGCGGCGAACCAACAATGTGAAAACCTAACGGTCGCATCGACTAACGGTTAAGCTATAGAATTACCTATTACAACAAAATGCAATTAACGTGTCCCGCCAAAAACCATGACAATTAAATGACGCTGTGAAAATTGTTAGCCAGAATAATGAAAAATGTTGCGCATAACAACGAAAATTAAATTGCATGAAATTGGAAAATTATTACCAAGCACACACACGCACACACCTCTGTACACACACATCTGTACACACACTTGTACACACACACACAAATTTGTACACACTTTTGTACACACACTTGCGCACACACTCGTTTTCGCCGTGTTGGAGGTAAGCGTGCAATTTGGTTAGACGATTAAGCCAAATTAAGGCCCTGTTAGAAGCATTTGACTGGGCCAGCACCTCCTCCCCATCGTCATCCTCCTCCAACAATTGGTCCTCCCCATTTCGTGCGTGTCGCGCTGGTCACATGCAATCAAGGCTGCAATTTTCTTAACCAGTTTCCTTTGTGCCTATTAGCCAGATGACAGTTCGTGTGCGTAACGCGGCCTCCACAGCAGCCCTCTCTCTCTCTCTCTCTCTCGCTTACACACACACATTATCTCTCCCTCTCTCTCTCTCTCTCTCTTTCGGTTTGCAATTTTTCTAATGATGACACGGAGCAAACGAGGCGAAAATCGCGACTTCGCATGCTGAAAGCATCTTTAGTTCTTTTCTGCTCTTCAGTGCAACCAATTTAGACTTGGCTTTAACATTGGCAATCAGTTGGCAGTTTGTTTGGCTTAATCGTCTGCGTAATTGATATGCGTATGTGGAGCGGGCGACGGGGCAACGGGGTGGTTCGGCGGTTCCTCCAACTGCAGCCATGATGAAATTTTCTTTTTAATTAAACTGCACAACTCGCTGCATATCAGTTGGCAATTTAACAGAGACATTATTACGCCTGGTTGAAGTAGCTGTAGTACTATGGTTAAAAATGCGAAATGGAAGTGGAAATGGCATCTCCAAGATTGAAATTGATGCCGAGATTGATATGCGTGTGGTCCACCCCAGAAACTGGATGTGCTGCAGCTCCATTTAGCAGCAACAAGTCCCAACAGACCACAAGATGCAAAAGAAAAATAGCGAAATTGATTGCAAAAGCAAATTTAATTATTGCCATAAATCAATCGCTGTTAACATTTATAAATTGGCACAAATATTTAATATCGTATCATCAATTTGTGCTGAAAGGATTAGAATTTCCAACAGCCATAATTTTGTCAAAGGAAAATCCGATCTTAACATATTAGTTTGCCAATAAAATACATTTGGGAATATGTCGAAAATTAAAATTACAAATATGCAGTTTAAATTTGTGTAGGTTCAGGTCAGGTCCCAAACTGTTAGGGGCAGCTGTTAAAGTGGGTCTCATGAGGACATCAAGGCTAAAACAACAAAGACAAATATTGAGCCGCAATCACTCAGCTGTGAAGATGCCGCAGAACAAACACAAACGGGCAACACAACAGTAGCATAATAAATATATGCAGCTAGAGGGAGAGAGAGAGAGAGAGAGAGAGAGAATGAGAGAGTGAGAGAGAATGAGAGAGTGAGAGAAAGAGTGAAAGAGTAGTTTAAGGTATATGTTTGTGTGCTTTAAATATGCAGGCAAACCTCAAACCCCAGGAGCGAACTGGCCGAACTGCCACCAGCAAGCAAATAAACAAAACGTGCTCGCTGCCAACTGCAGTGGGCAGAGGCGGGGAGGAGTGGGGTCGGGCAGGGCAGGGCAGGGCAGGGGGCGTGGCACGCATTGAAATGCCAAAAACGTAAAACGCAGTGTTTCATTTTTGCTCTTTTGAGGCGTGGAAGCCAAAGCAAATATTGGTTTAAAGTGCCAAAGGGACGGAACTTGGGGAGTCGCACAGAAGGGGGCGGGTGGCCAAAAGGACCTTGCACCAGACACTTAATTTCAGCATTTTGTTTTTGGGGTTTTATGGGAAACGAACAAACTTGAATTAAATTAAATAGACAAGAGTTGGCAGGCGCATAAATAACTTAACTAAACCCAAAACTCTAAGCACCGGCTGCTGGTCAACCGCACAAATGTTGCTTGCTCTTCCCCTCCCCCCCCCCCTCACTCTCTGCCGACCCATCTGCTGGTGGTCGAGATACAAATGTATCTACAAGTAATGTGCTGCTGTTGCTGTTGGCAGCTTGTAATTTACTTAATGATGCTCAAAGTGATTACAAATGCAGCCGAGCATGCTTTACATATTGCACTTGGTCATGTCCATGTCAAACTCACACTTGTGTAAATAACAACAACAACACACACACACACACACACACGCACACACACAATGTGTCGATTGTGGCAACAACAACAACAACAACAATTTGTTGCCAAGTTGAGCTTTTTGGTGCGTGTCTTGACCCCAAGGATCTGCATGGGAGTCGCATAAATTGCCAGCAAATCAATTATGTTGCCTGTCTGGTAGTTCTTATCTTTATGCCACGGATATTCGATATGAGCCTAATCCAAGGTCAACGCGTGTCCATTGCGAGGCTTTAGCTGTGCGTGAAAAAATCTTAAATATTTCACGCACGTCTCGTGCATTAATTGATATTTGCAGTAATACGCATAAGTCAAGGCTTGCCAGCCAACCAAATGAATAGCAAATGAGGCGCAGCAGGAGTCACAACCCAAAATATATATAAAACCAGTCAAGCTCACATCGGGCACAGCCGCAACAAAATGTTAGCCTTATTTTGTTGCCATGAAGTATACCAAAAAAACCGAACCAATTTTCATGTGCGAACATTTTTGTTTTTGGGTGAATTCCTCTGTAAACGTTTTAACACTGCTCTGCATTTTCTTGGTATGCATTAACATTTTGTGTTGAGTATTTGGGGGCAGCTTGTTGGCCAAATGTTAGACAGACGCAGAGAATTAGTGCAAACAAAGCATTTGGCATATGCAAACGGCATACTAATTAGTCGGCCAAGTCAAGTCTCTTAACTGGTCTCTCTCTCTCTCTCTACTGTGGTGTCATCGACCTTGGACGACATCGACTTCATCTAAAATGCCCAACAATATTATTGGCTTAAATATTTACTCGACCAGCAGCGCATGGGCAGCATAATTTAATTTCGAATGCAAATATTTGATGACATGCAAAAATGTCCTTTCAAATTCCAAAGACCAATAATTAGATATGTTTTGTATGTATGTATGTTGGGCGCTTTGCACATCACAGACGAGCTGTGGTCAAATGCTTGGTAATTGAAATTTAATTGAATGGTTTTAATATATGACCAGTTCAAATCAGTTAACAACAGATGTTGCAATTTCGCTCGTTGGCTGTGCGTTAAATGAAGCAATTTGTGCGGTTCCAAATTAATTACAAAGCAATTTTGAAATGCACAGCTGCCAAAAATGACTAAATATGCGAATGATTATGACCAATTTATGCAACCTAAATAGTTAATATTCTTCGATATGGTAAATTAAAAAATTAACAAACAACAAAAAAAAAATTAACTTGTGCGTCGGCCGGGAATCGAACCCGGATCAACTGCTTGGAAGGCAACTATGCTGACCATTACACCACCGATGCCACATAACAGTGACTCGAATTATTCTTTTCATAAGTCGCTCAACACTAAAACTAAAACAGATATTGTTCTAAAAATAGAATTCTTATCAGACGCGCTTGAAAAACAACAGAGCAAATTGTGCAAACATCTTATCAAATTGTGTCAAATTTGGAGCAGCAGCTGAGTCGACAAAACAGTTTCGCTTCTCAGTTAGAACTCATTTTTGCTTCTTAAATTAAACAGAAAAAATGTAGTAAAAATATAATTTAAGAAATGCTAGAAACATATGATATTAGCAATGTTTATGATAAAGAATAGATATCTGAAACCAATTAATAACAAGCTTTATCTGCTGTTGTTTCTCAATTTAAGGTAGTTAAAAAACTTTGGACAATAAGTCAACTTCAAATAAATTATTTTAAACATTGAATTAACAAGCATAACTTTGAATAATTTCTTATGCTCTCTATTTGAAGTTAAAGCTGCTTAATTTTAAAAATACATATGTAGTTAGGCATAAATAGAAGCGTATCTTATTTCAGATGCCCGTGATCTGTAAATAGGCCCTAGAACCACATGTGGCCCACGAACTATTTATTATGGGAGCACAGCAGCAGCAGTTGTTGTTGCCCCTTGGCAAATGAACCGTAAAAACAGCAGTTGAACATAAACCGAACCGAACCGAACCAATCAAATCGTGTTTAGGTTTCGATCTGCACTCGATCTTCTTTAGCTTTTTTTCTTCTTCTTCTTCTTGTTCGATGTAGTCATTTAATTAATTTGTACGATCCGCGCACAGCGTGTAGGTAATTTCCCGTATCGAAATCATTCCGCCGGCTTAACAAATTGCAGCAATACATCACAATAGAAGAGAGCTGGCAACAAAAAAAAAAACAAACAGATATCTCTGAATTGTGGCTGCTTTTGATTTGAACTTGTTTGGCTCTTCCGAGGGACTACCTTTTGGGCAATTGGCCTGTGTCTCATAATTGATGATTGGGCTCTCTAAAGCTTTTAGCCTCTTGTTGGTTTTTAACCAATCGCTCACTTTCTGTGGCCTGTGACCTTTTTTTTGGGTCAGCCCAAAAGTTGACACTGATGCCAAATGATGTCATTGCACAGTTTTTGTGGTTGGATTTGTATTATTCCTTTCAATTCTTTGTTTCTTTGATTTTTGTATACTTTTTATTGTTATTGAAATTCGAATCGTTTCAGAAACTTGTTGCTCGAAAAGCTCTGCGTTTAATTTATCTACACGTATTTTTCTTCACGTTTTATTTTGTTTTTTTGGACTGACTGGAAGCGTGACTTTTAAAACTATTGAGTTGTCTACTTTGCTTAATTGAGTCTATTATTTGAGCTTAATCGTTTAACAAAGCCGTCTCTGAATTATGCTTTAGGGCCTATGTTTTATTGGACTTAAAATGGGAGTTGGTAAGAAGTTTTGTGTTGTCATTGCGTCGGTGGCAAATGGTCTTTGGCATTTTTGGGAATGGTTTGCTGCTTTTTACAGTACTGCCTAAGACTAAGATAATAATTAAAAATAGTGTGCAGTAATGTGCATATATATTATTGAAATTAATTGTATTTGTATTAAATATCTCTACGTTTATTTTATAAATGCTTTACTTTCGTAGTTACTTTTTCAATTTATACCTATTTAAAAAGATAAATGCACTCAGTGTAAATAATCCAAAAAAAAGAAGAGATTATTAACCAACTGAAAGCTTATCAATGGTGCAGCTTACAAAGTAAATCGAAGCTGTTTCCACTGTGCAACGGAGTCCTTGAAGTGCGTGGCCAGGTCCAAACCAATCGAAACCAAATTACATATGCAAAAAAGAAAACGAAACGAACGGAAACTGCATAATCAAAAATCACAGCAAGCGGTAATCATCGGACCATATATTTTCACTCACTCCCTTCCCCGGTCCCTATTCAGACCCATTCCCAGTCTCAGTCTCAGTTCCAGTCTTAGTCTCAGTCTCAGTCTCTGTGGAGCCCACACAGCCAGCAAACGGGCAGCGATCAAAACAAGTCTCGGAGTCCCCATGCAAAAGACGTCGACCAAGTTGGCAGGAAAGAAGCTTTGGCAAACATTTGCCCAGAATGCCACATGCGGCGCTTGCTGGTGGTGGCTAGTGGTGCACACACAGTTGCCGCTGAAAGCAAGTTGTCTAAGTCCGCAGAACAGCAGACATTGAACTTTGCGGATTGGCATATGAATTTTTAATTGCATGCGGCATGCGAAAGTTAGCCCAGGCCAATTAATTACGCATCGATTTGTGACTGGGCAAAATGGGCAAAATGGGCAAGCTTGGTGCTTGGAGCATGTGCATCATTTGCATTTGACGGCAGGGGGGCGACTCGAATTAATGGAAACCAATGCGAAAATCTTCAGCCTCGGCCTCGGCCTCGGCCTCGGGCAAACTTAATTGTTGGTCCTGACTAGGCAACTTTTGTATAAATGCCTACCGACGGAGAGATGGTTCCAAAAAACCATTAGTTCTGTTTTTGGCCAGCTCTGCGCATGAAGTCATCAACGTGGACAGCATGAAGTGAGTCTGGCTTTTTTTTTTTTTTTTTTTTTTGATGCCAGCGAATGCTAAAACTCTCTCATCAATAATAACCAGGAAATCAGTACTTGACTGCCAAAACTGCAGTTGACTGATTGACATGCGTGCTCTGACCTGATTTTGGCATGCATTTTTTTTGTTGCTGTATTTTTTGCATGCTCATGAATCATTGCTGTTAACTTGGCCAGCACCACTTCCATTTACCTGGCCAACTGACTGCCTACCTGCCCGCCGGCCAGCTTGCCAATTCTGAGCCAACATGTCAAAAAACTAGTCCCCGTTTCTCCGCTCTTTCTAGCCATGTATGCAAAGGCCCAGGGCTAAATTGCTAGTAAATAATTTTCAATTAACTACGAGAACATGTGGAAAATACTTGTCCGTCGTCTAACTAAACTCTGCATAGGTGGCCCCTTGGGCCCTGGAGCCAAGCACTTGTTGAGGCACCAGAATCACTCACATTTAGACGGTTTGAATAAGTAAGAATGAGAACTGAATTAACCCATGGCTTCATATTTAAGCCAAAAAGAAAATGTAATAATAAATATTTAAAAATCAGCTTTTCTACTAAATTGCATATTTTGTGCTAATGAGTAATAATCCTCAAAAGATATTAGATGGTTTATACTCATTTAGATGCAAAGATGTCATTATATAATATTTTCAAAAGAATTTCAACAACGGATTTTCAAATGATTTATTTAAATATGTGTTTTTTTAAAGGGGTTAAATTTGCTCCGCACTTTGGCTAAGTATGTGTAATGTATTAAAAAGAATTTTGCTGCACAATGTAAAATGCGCTAAAAGAATAACAAATTACACATGGCAAGCTAGTGAAAGAGAGAGAGAGAGAGAGAGAGAGAGAGAGAGAGAGAGAGAGAGAGAAGTGGGAGCAGAAGGGAGACACAAGACTCGCTCTTCAGAGTTGATGAATAATGTAAGTCGCGTAGAAGGCAGAGTCAAAGACAGCGCTGATGAGGATGATGATGATGATGAGAAGGATGGCAATGACTGCGTTTCCTGGAACTGCCAGCGAAGCACAATGGGCAGTGGGCATTGGGCAATGTCATTGTTGGGCTGACAGTAAATAATCTATCAATAATTGAAGTCGCCTGCTCAACGGCTCGTGCTCTTGCGCTTGCTCTCGTGCCGATGGACCACACTTGGCGTTGGCTAAAGGATTTTTTTATGGCTCCGTCATAGGTCTAGCCAATGGTCATGATGATGATTATGATGGTGATAGCCATATAGTGGCAGCAGCTTCCTCCCGCCTTCTGCCTGCTGCCTGCTGACGCTCCCAACGCTTTCATGCTTGACTCGATTCGATTATTTATGTCATTTGCTTTGACATTTATCATGCCACGATTCACGTTTTTTGCCTTTGTCAAGGCCAGTCTGGGTCCGGGCCAGTTCTCGCCGTTGTCATCGTTCTCTATATCACGGCCCATCCCTCCATACGATATCATTCTATATGGCATCCTATTTGGCTCTTTGGCTATTTATGGCCGCGCTACTTAACATAAATTTTATTGCTTTTGCTGTTGCTCGTTTGCTCGTTTGCTCATTTGGGGCTGCATTGCTTTAGTCTTGACCAAGTTATGGCCCAACTCCCCTCCTCGACCGAACTGAGCTGTCTATGAATTGATGAGCGTTCATTTATTGCGTGATTAGTTCGCGTGGTTCACTTTAATGGCCATCTTAAGGAGCAACCAGCACAATTTGTACCGGTCGCATTAGCACTTTTTGATATATATTCCATTATCATCTGAACATGTCTAGGAGAATGTTGTGTGATCTGCTTTTAAAACAACTTTGGTTAATGATAGATATGAGGTGTAATTTAAGTGTTACACAACTAGAGGCAGATGGAAAAGTAAGAATGAATTCATACTGAATATGAAAGGAAGGTGTTATAGAAACTGATCTTCATATCAATCTGAGTATTAAGAGATTTGCACTTAACACTATCTTAAACTTGAAAGAGTTATTCCTGTTATCTTTACAGCTGCTTCTTAAAAGCACTCATCTTTCTATCTTTAGATCTTCATTTCCATAACTATAAAGCTACTTTGATGGGGTGTAAATTGGTTTAATTTGTGTATAGGAACCGATCTATTTGAAAAGTAACTAGAGGGCAGCTTGTTGTTTCAAAAGGCAGGTCATGTTTCAAGGTGTTTGTGCACACCTTAATGGCTCATTAACGGACTTGTTATTGGCCACAGCAGCGACGACAACTTTTGCAGCCGTCAGAGCAGGACTGAAAGGAGCTACAAGGAGCTGAGATGTTGGGCACTAAAACCAAATGCCAACAAAACGAGCTCAATAAAAACTGTCGGAGTGAACAATAAAACAAAATGACAATTTACGATTTTGTTTACGATCGACACAGAGGAACAGCTCCACTTCGAATTAAGATTGAAGCAGAGAACCGCGCGTGAAAATTTTTTTTTTTTTTTTTTTTTTTTTTGGCACACGGAATGCTGCCGTTGACTTCAAAGCAGCGCCCACAAATTCGTCATGCCCATTGCGTGTGCAACAAACAAATAATAAAAGGGGCAAAACTGAAGAAGAAGAAGCAGAAACTCGAAGCGTCAACTCAATAAATTATGCGCCCACCAAGCGGAGCTGTCAACGCCAGGGACGCCCCCTCCCCACCCTCCAGGAGCTGCTACCTTTGCTTATCTATTCCCATTGTGAGCCGGAACAAATTGTATTTAGTTAAGCGCATCTCCCGACCCGAGAAACAGTCGCGACACACCTTGCCACACTTTTAGGCTACTTACCCCGACTATTTCCCGAGTGTATTTTTGGGTTGCATTAATTGAAAGTTTATTGGACGCATTTTCTGTGGCGTCGGCGTGGCCATAATTTAATTTACTTGTAATGCATGACATGCAGTGCGGCACTGAGTGCGGCTGCCACAATGTTGCCACTTTCCACTTGGGGTTGGGAAGGGGTTGCTACTTTTGTTACTCCTAATAGCAAACATAAATACTTCTAGTGTTGCACCATATTTGTGTAGATTCGAGTTTTGTGCGAGGTTCCAATTAAGTTGGGGGCGTATCAAGTCAAATAGAGGCGTCAACCCGGACGAAGGGGGTGTGCCAGCTGTTGAGTGTTGTGTGTGTTGTGCGTGTGTGAGCATTTTGTGGGTGGTCAGAGGCGTTGTAATTAGTGTGAACGCCTTTTGGCTTTTGTGTGTGCGCCCACAAAATTGAGATTTATATTGATGGCAACTTTCTCATATAAATAGTTAAAGAAGTGATCATTTGAGAACTTACATTCCAAAGATACACTAAGTCGTCTGTAAGTCTATTTGTATCTGTAGTCTATGCAAAGCTACGACTTATCAATAGTAATCAAGAGATTACATTTTATTTATCACAAATTTAAAATGAAAACCAGCTTTACCTTCCCATCATAATTTTTATACCCAATCAGTCTATAAAAAATATCAGGAAAAATCTAAAGTTGATTACTTTGCGAGCTTCAATGGAAAGTTCCACATTGATGTTGATTTGAGTATGGGATTCAAGAGGTACACCTCCAATAAGCCCATAACGTTATCTAACACTTAAAATCAGTGCTTTTTTTTCTTATCTTTATGCCTGCTTCTTGAAAGCTCTGCCTTTATTTTTTTTATCTTTTGAATGAGAGTCTTTGATCTCAATTTAAAGTTGGAGTTGGAGTCTTGCGTAATCTGGCGCTATATTTTCCACTCAATTCCCCAAATGGGAATTTTCTCTTAAAACTAGCTACTTCACATTTTACTTCATATTGTGTATCATAAAAAGTTTCCAAATCTGTTTTTCATTACGCGACTAGAGAAAACTCAAAGCCCCGACGACAGCCAGTGGCTCCTCCACCAAAGACGGACATCTACGCGCCGCGCCATCTCCTTGGCTGCTCCACTTTCCTCTCCCCTCCACCCCGCAGCAGCATCTACATCCAATGCCAAACGCTGCTGCGTAATGCATCATAAATTCACATTAACACTTTGCAGACATGTGCGTTATGCGGGGCCTTTGGGGCTTACAAACTTCCCCACCAGCCCACACCCCACCCCCCACACACATCTCGACTCCACACTCCTCGCTGGGTTGTGGCCGGAGTGTCTCTGCTCACATTTATGGCTCTCATTTTGCCTTCTAAAAGATACATTCTGTGCGCCATTTGTGTCATGTGTAGGGAGCTGCATTTGTTTTGTTGCCCGCCTTTGGATACTCTACAAAGCAGAGCTTATCGACATTGCAAAAGAGTTTTGCTCTGCTCAAGAGTAATTCAAATATTGTAAAATCGTATTTTAAAATTATTTTTTATTTTTTATATATTTATTATATATATTTTCATATTTAAAATTCACATCAAGTTTAAAGAAGATCATAAAATTTCCATCCAACTAAAAAGAGTATTTTGGACTGCTGTGTATCATATTAGAAAACGCTTTCAACTTAGTTTCTTTTCCTGCACTTTTTGAATATGCAATAAAGATTTTTGTGGCCTGCTGTGTGTGTGTGCGAGTGTGTGTCTGTGTGTGTTTTACACACACTTGCAATACCAATTTTATTATTTTTGTTTGGTTTTTTAATATTTTATTGCCCATTTTGAGGAAGCTTTTGTACATTTGTCAAAATTTTCAGGATTTACGATCGACAACATCATCATCAACAGATGCAGCAGCAACAGCAGTTTCCATTGCTACTTCACCCCACCGCCACCCCCCTTGCAACAGTTGCGACGACAGACGGCCAAGATTTATGTTAATTTGTTGTGATTTATTGAATGGTTTTTATTGGGATTTTTTTGGGCGGATTTAATGGCAAGCGGCACTCTAAGTGGACTGTCAGCTGGCCCAAATACAGCATTCAAATACAAGAAATGCAACACGCAACAAGCGCAACAAAACATTTGAAATGTCATTCGAGTGGCTGGCATGTTTGGGTTAATTGAAAATGCGTTGCAATTTGGCACAGTTGGATACGGATTTGTATATATATATATATATATATATATCCTGGGAGTCATTGAAGACAGCCCAGACAATCCCAGTCATACAACAGCGGACCATGATCAATGTGCGACTGTCATGCAAATTTAAATTTGTCCAAGCCGAAAGTAGAAAAAAAAAAACAAAAAAAAAAAAGCCAAAGCGACTAGCCAAGATGCTGAGCTGAGCCGCTGGGATTGTGGCACGCAGGCGCAGGAGCAGTGGTTGGCGGCTAGACAAGCGGCAAGTTAATTTATGCAACACAAGCAGCAACAACACAAAGACCCAATAAAGGCTCAGCAACAACGACAAGCAGCAACAACAATTGGAAAATTGTTTATGCGTCTGCGTCGTTTCGAGTCTGTGGCGCGTTTAGTGTTAAACGCTTGATTAAAATTCTTGTAACTGCAACACTTTTGTGGCATGTGTGTTGCCTGTTGCGTTGTTGCATTGTTGTTCTTGTTGTTGTTGTTGTTGTTTAGCTGTTGTCAGAAACAACGGCTCTACGCGGGATCTTTATGGTGCGCATGGCTTTTGTTGTGCTGCTGCTGCCTCCTTGCAACATGCATCATGTTGTTGTTGTTGTTGTTGTTGATGTTGTTCTGTTGCTGCTGATGGCTGGTGGTTGCTTGCTTGTTGTACCTTGCGGCTATGGCATTGAGGCATGCGTCTTTGCATTGCCAACGCTGTTTTTGTTGTTGCTTGCCGCCGCTGTTGCTTGCCGCATGTTGCTCTTGTTGTTTTAATTGAATTGATTTGCATTTTTCACGCAGGCGTTGCTCATTCGGTTGGTTGTTTGCATTGTCTTCAAGCTGGATACCACGCAGGACTCTGCTGTGGGGGGGGGGGGCTGCGGGGCTAGAAGACTGGCGAAAGCAGGAAATGCTTTGATTGAGGCTGAGAATTTATGTTTTTTTTTTGCCAAGCGGAGCTTGATTGATTAATGCAAAATGCAATAAACCTGATATTTTACATCAGCAGCTTTCTACACTCTTCTCCAATGAAATCTCTACGGCACTAAATGTGCCATTAAAATTGATCAAAAACCGATCCCTTCATAAACAGCCAACATATCATTTGTGTGGGCAATCAAAATTTTAATTACAACTTTCATTAAACACGCATTAACACCCCCCCAAAAAAAATAATTTTATTATTAATTAATATGTAATTGTAATGGGCTCGCGACATGACAGGCCCACATTTCTTGGCACGATCAGGAGGGCGAGTGGAAGGGGAGAGGCGTGTGCTGGTAACCAGAGGCAAGCTTAACAAATTAATAAACTGACCGGCATTGCACGAGAAAGCCACATAAATCAATTTTACAAAAATGCTAAACAATCATAAATAATAATTAAATGTCGGCTGTAAAATAGCCAACAAATTTCACTCCATCCCAAAAAAAAAAAAAACAGTTGTTTTTAATTATTGAAAATTGTGCTTGGCGCGTTGGCCGAAACCAAATAGCGGATAAATTACACAAATTTACTGACTACAAATTTAATTCAATTACAGCGTAGAAAAGCTGGCAAAGTGAGTTTATTTATGTATATGAATTTCCCTGCTGCCGCTTAGAATATTAGCCAAGTGTCAATTCTACGGCTCGTTGGCTCTTTGAAGCGCTTCCGCTTCCGTCAGCTATCTGCCTTTTCCTACTCTCTCCCTCGCTCTCTCTCTCTCTCTAGCTAAGTCATTTGTAACGGTTTGTTGAGCAAAGGGTAGCAAAGGCAGGTCAGCTCATATCTCTAATTTGACTGACTGTCAAGTGAACTTCTCCAACTCCAACTCCCACTCCCTCTCCCACTCCCTCTCCTTCTGCAAACATTCCACTTCTATTTCTAATTGCACATTTGTATGCCTAATCGATCTGTCCGATTCTATTTGTCTCAGTGTCTATCATGGAATTTGTGTGCCATGCTATTTTTAGCATTTCGTTTTTTTCGTTTTTCCTTTTTCCTTTTGCATTTTTTTCCCCCCCTTCGCGTCCCTCTCCGATGACAGTTCATTTCACTTGGCTTGGGCCAGGTGTCCATTTGAACGGGTTACACAAATGAAGCGTGACATTTTTCACATTTGTTTTTCCACTCGTTTTTTCTTTGCTAAACGGGCAATAAATGAAGTCTTTTGCCTGGCAAAGAACTCTTTAAACAGTTATTTAGGAATTTTACTTGATTTCAATTTAGTTGTATTTGATTTGTTTTCATTAAAATGTATAAAAAGCTTTTATTGATTTTGTGTAAAAGTATGCAACAGGCGGAGGTAAGCATCTCCGGCTCGATTAGAATAAATTACGTGATCTTGGTCAGGAGCAACTGCTGATTTAATTTGCCCATTTTTTTTGCCCATTTCAGTCAGTTAGTGCTCAAAGTGTACTTTCGAATTTGGCAACAATTGTGTCAGTTATTTTTAGTTTGGCAGCTAATCAGCTAATAATAAGTCCAAACGCAGTTTCTCAAAATGCCCACATTAGAGTAACACGTTTAAAGCCTTCAAACACTGTCATAAACTGCATGCAAAATGTTGGCCAAATACCAGAAAACCTAAGCAGCTTATTTTTATCAACAAACACTAGTAACTAGTGCACAAACAGACATAGTGAGAGAGAGAGAGAGAGGGGTGGAGGGAGGGAGGGAGGGAAGGATATATGCATATAGTAAAAGTTGCCTCAACTCGGAGTTGCGTGTTTTCTGTATTGGACAAACGCTGTTCATGTTGCTCTTAAGTCGAGCATGTTGCATTTATAAATATTATTCGCTTTCTGAGATGCTGCCCACATGCAACAGTGCCACAGACACGCAATTAAAATCTTCATTAGCCGCGTTTAATTTCCACTTTTGATTGAAAATAATATATATATATATATATATATAAAGAGAATTAAACAAGTTAACAAACAGAGAAATACGAATCAAAAAACAACTTGTGACATGTGTCGAATGACTTATCGCCATCGCCGCCAGCGCAGCAGCAAGTGGCAAGTGGCAAGTGGCAAGTGGCAAGGCAAGGACTTCAGATGTGGCATACGAAACGAAGCACGAGTTGGCCAGCGATCCGCACACACACACTTCCTGCCACCTGCCGCCTGCCTCCTGCCTCCTGCCACATGCCTCTTGCTGCCTGCTGTCTGTGCTGGCTGATTAGCGTTGGACGCTCGATTCGACGCTGCTTTTGGCTCGATAAGAAGCTATCAATGCGGGCCTAAGTGACAGTTGACTTGTTTATCAATTGACAGCTTTTGCTGCGGCTAAATGGCAGACAAACGTACACACACACACACACACACACACACACAGATACCAACTGCAGTCGGAGATTTACGTTGCGAAAAAGTAACTGTTAATAAGCCTTGTGAAAATGTTGCTTTTAATTAAAAGCTGTTGCCGCTTTTGCAATTGTGCGTTTAAACAGCCCCCACTCCACTCGAAATCTGACATTTGTGTCGGAATGTTTGTACACTTGTGGCCCAAAGTAGTGTATGTATTTATTCTCGTATTTTAAAGCCCGATGCTGTCAAGATAAAGAAGCCAACAGGCAGTCCCAGCGCATGTTTAACAGCAAAAACAGCAACAACATCACAAGAAATATGCCAAAGACACCGGCAAAAATACACACACACACCTAAACACACACACTCGCACACACTTGTATTATTTAAAACCAATCCTAAGTAAATTTTGGCATTTAAACAACGTTTTTTTTAGATTTATTGCGTGTCAATGGTTTTAATTCAAATGTTTATAAAATAAATTCATTTGCATTTGGGAATTTCGCATTGCTTTCTCAAGAGCCTGTTAACTGCTTGGGGAATGCAGCAACAGCAGAGTCTGGCTTCAATTTCGAATTCACTTCAACATTTCACATTTAAATCACAGTCGTAAAATCCACCAAAACCTAATCAAATTAAACATAAAATATGATTAATTTTCAAATTAAATGCTTCAATAAATTGCATGTATTTTATGTCTATTAAATCAATAGTTGCTTTATGAGTTTTAATCTTTATACCTAATTATTTACCACTTGATTGTGCTCATCATAGTTTAGGCAACATGCTCGTGCGGCATCTTTAAGTGCGACCACAAAACTTTGTGCACCCTTGTGGCAAGTTTAGAGCAGCGCTGCAATTAAGCAATATTTCTTAGTCAAGTGCAAAACTCACTGCGTTGGTTAGCAGCGGCGATTAGGATTACTTTGCCAACAACTTGCATTGTTTTTAGTTTTTCTCAGTTCAAAGTGCAAAGTTTTTCAAGTTTTCTTGTGCAGGATTTGTGGGATTGGAGTTGGAGTTGTGCGACTGAGATTGCTCTGCTGCTGCTTATTAAACAGCTCGTTTAGCATATCTTAATGAACAGCCCCGGGGAAGCGCCCCATCCCAACCAAGTCAGCATGTTAATCTCACAGATGGCTGCTCCACTTACACACACACACACACACACACATGAACCACATCCATTTCCATAAATATCAATTAAGGGACAAAATATCAAAAGTGACAGAAACATGCAGCTTGCAGCTACCACAGCGGCTACCTGTGGGGCAGCCTACGCATTGGAGTCATCAACGTTGTCCATTTTGTTGTTGTTGTTGTTGTTGTCGCCTTGATATTTTATATAATTGGACAATTTAGGTGATACTGCATTGCATTGGCTAGTTGTGCCACAGACTCAGCTCATTAAATACATATAAAAATGTATCTGCCGAGTTACAGTTTTGGTGTTGATGCGTAACTGTGGGCGTGTCAATCCAATTGCAGCCACGTCAGGGTTCAATAGCTTTTATATATATTCGTTTTATGGATCATTCGGTTTTGTCGCCGTTTGCGCTTTAAATTCAATTAAGTCTGCAGCCAGCTAACTGGGACAAAAGTTGACGAACTTTGCCCAGCCCGAAAATTCCGAATCGACTAAGAAGCTTAGTCGGAAAATTATTATTAAACTGCTTTCACTAATTTTCAGGCTGGCTGACAGAGAGAGAGGGAAAACCCGAAATAAACATAACAACATTTTCCGAGCTCTATTTGGCAACACTAAGCGTCCACTAAGCGTCAATATTTCATGCTAAGCCTATTAGAGATTATTGTGCCAGCTTACAAAGGCCTAAATGACAAGTGGGAACTGGCAGTGCGGGGGTGTGGTTCGAAAGGAAACTGAGGGAGGGGCAGTTGTGGTCTGGGGAGGGACATTCTTGCGTTT
This sequence comes from Drosophila demipolita, assembly GCA_035042405.1. Lineage (NCBI taxonomy): Eukaryota > Metazoa > Arthropoda > Insecta > Diptera > Drosophilidae > Drosophila > Drosophila demipolita. The sequence goes on from JAWNLI010000025.1 coordinate 2,222,027, forward strand.
TTATTAAGCTTACCATTTGCATAATATTTGACAGCAAAAGAAGTTTAATGAAATACTAAATATTCCAGCAAGTTATGATTTTGACATCGCTGAAGAGTTGTGGAAAATGTTGAGTGTTAACCCAAATATTGATAACTGCAACTATCAGCAAACAAATACTAGAAGTAATAACAATAACTGGCTAACTGGTTCTTCAAGACGTTTTAAGTTAAAGCAAAAACTAAAGCGATTTCTTTGAGCCAATGCAATGATAGTTTGCAAATATACCCTGCACCCACAAGAATTGTGTAAAAATGGAATTTATAAATATGTACAAGAATCAGAAAAATTCTTATTAATTATGCCTTAAATAATTTTATAAAAAAAATACAAACTTCAAATATTGATAAAAGGTGTGTTCTGGCCGGGCACAGCCACTCCACTGGATCATCATCATTTTTTTCAATGGAGGCATTTGTACATTTTCCCAAGTGTAGCAAAAATTTTGTTATGGTAAATTGTTTTCTAAGTTGAATTGTTGGCATTGTGAAAACTGGTTGGATGTGCACAAAAAAAAATATATATATATAAATGGCAGAAATTCGTCACTATAAAATGGAAAATAACATTAAAACTGGATTACAAATGGGTCAGCTATTTGGCCTCCAGTTTTCCATCTGTGTTGCATCTGCAGCGTTGCAAGCAGCTAGCAGCTGTTTGTGGCCGCTTTGCAGTCACTATTTAGTTGGCGGCAAGATGAGGTTACATCTGCTCATCTGTTTGGCGGCACTGCAGATTGTCCGCGTGTGCGGCTCCAATGGAACCATCAAAGTCAACGTCGAACGGAACAGCTTTTTGGTGTGGCTTTCGATGATATTGCGACCAACTACAGTCAAACCCGCACAGGAAACCACGCCAGGATCGACAATCGAGATACCCCAGAACTGTAACTATCCATTTGGAAGGGAATGCAGCAGTTGCCACTGTGGTCTAATCAACAATGGCCACAAGATCGTTGGTGGTCACCAGACGCGTCCTCAGCAATATCCCTGGATGGCTGCAATTCTGCTCTTTGGCCACTTCTTTTGCGCTGGATCCCTAATCAGTGACCTGTACGTGCTCACAGCGGCCCACTGTGTGGAAGGTGTGCCCCCGGAGATAATCACCATAAGACTACTCGCACACAGACGCAGCAATAGCAATGATCCTCTGGCGCTGGATCATCTGGCCGTCTATGTGAGAACCCATGAGCTATATAATCCACGCAGTTTCGAGAATGATATTGCTCTCATTCGGCTTGAGAAGCCGGTGACATTTGAGGCCATCTTGCGACCCGTTTGCTTGCCAGCGCCCGATGCCAGCTTTGATAGAAGGGTTGGCATTGTGACGGGTTGGGGTGCACTGCAGGAGGGTGGATTTGCTACGGACATTTTGCAGGTGAAGTGTTGGATTATTTGTTTATTTACTTATAATTAAAAAAATAATAATAATCAAGTAGGCTGATCGTAGATGTCCGTCTTTCTGTCTGTCCATCAGTGACTATTAAAGCTACAAATCGAGAATTTTTAATATACGTTTTCGTATACCATTCGAAAATCAAGTCTATTATAATTTAATATTTTATTTTATCAATCAGCGATGCACATAAAAGCCATCTAATTTAATCGAATAACTTTATATATCCACTCTAAACATCCCATGTCTTGGGTAACTCCTAGTCGAGCACTCGCGACTATATCATTCTTGTTTGTTTTTCTTGTGATTAGCCTACCGTCAACTAAATATATACAAATCTTTTCTATGTTTCTTCACCTGCAGAGTCTGAACTATATTCGATTGAACATTTCTTTATCAATTTCATTCTCCCTTCCTTCTTGCTGTTCCTTCTCTTTCTCCATGGCACTCGTTTTGGAACTCGTCCGGGGAGTGCCGCACCTCAATATCTTCCTCTCCTGATGGTGACTGTTGTTTGATTTTGTATCTATAATTATTATTTTGTTTTTTTTTTTATCCCATGATCTGTTGATCCTTCCTCCATTCTGACCTAGTCCGCTTCGACTCAACAGGAAGTCGACGTATTGATTCTGAGTCAATCGGAATGTCGCAACTCCAGCTACACTCCGGACATGATCAGCGACTCCATGCTGTGTGCCGGCTACCTGGGCGTGGGAGGCAAGGATGCCTGCAGTGGGGATAGCGGTGGACCTTTGCATGTGGCTTTGAGTGAGCTGAAGCCGGAGCAGTATCAACTGGCTGGCATTGTGTCATGGGGCGCAGGATGTGGCAGACCCGACTCCCCCGGAGTTTATACCAGAGTGAATCAATATCTGCGTTGGATTACGGACCACTCACCTGGTGCCTGCGACTGCAATCCGAGCAGGGATTCCCAGTGGGATTAGCTAATTGCAGTTTGTAGCCACGTACGGAGTGCACCTGTCAAACTTTGACTACACCAGTTTGGAGCAGCCGGAGGCAGTCCAAACTTTTGGCGATTGCATTTGGAAAATATGTATTTGTAAATTTTGCATAAACTACTTTGACTCACTTTGCGTGCCATTTTATTTTCCCAGCAGAGCACTCGCACTTAGATCCATAACCGTATCCATGAGCGTAACCGTTACCAAATCCATTGCCAAATAAAAAAGCAATTTGAAAGTGGGTTAGCTAACTCGTTCGCTCTCTCTCTCCCTCTCCCTCGCCCTCGCCCTCTCCCTCTTCGTCTGGCACATCTTCAGCAACATTTTTGGTTTATGATACGATGCAAGTTTGGTTGGCGAAACGGGGCCAGGGACGCACTGCAGGACCTGGTCCAGGACGAGGCCAGAGTTGCATCGTCTCACTCGTTCTCATATAAATAAATCCCAATTTGCCGCATTTCAGCTGCGGCCGCATGCGAAATATTTTCTGCAATTGAGTTTGTTATGCATTTTGCATTTGCACAATCATAAAACCAAAAAAAAAAAAATAAATAAAAATCAACACACACACACACACAAACACAAACACAGACATAGAATACCAGAGGCAAGGACACGCACACGGAATGCGGACACTCGCAGGAGCAAGTTTCGCATTTCGAGATAAATTGCTGGAAATATTTGTGGCAAGTGAGTTTCTTAAAGTTGCAAATGCGATAAGCATAACTTTCTGTTATTGCCAACAAATTATTTGCACTGCCTGGAGAAGAATGCATATTCCCAGCGAGCCTTGATTGCCTCTAATGGATTGCACTGGATACTTCTACCAATAACTCAAAAAATAATAAACTTGCAAATTGTACATTTATTTCTCAGATTTATTGGCTGAGCTGCTTTCACAAAATCTGAAATCTCTACAAGAAATGCTAAGTATTTTTTAGTAGTGTAGTTCAGATTTGTCCATCACTTTTTTAGTGCCTCGCTTTTGGCATGACAAACCTTTAAAACACGCCCTAATCCCATATATCGTAATATGCAAATAGTTTTACAATCGCCATGGTTCATTAAAAAATGTTTACGACTTCATATTAAAACTACACAAACTGTAAAATCGTAAAAAAAAATTGCATTTATTCGTTATTCGCTTGCCAATAAATTTGTCTCACTTTTTTGTTATTTTTTCCTCTTTTTTTTTGTGCTGTCTGCTTTGCTTTTCAGCTGTTTTCGAATCTCGGTTTTCGGGGCCAAGTCAAATACTCATAAAGATTTCCTACTCAAAGCCATAAAGCAGTCGCCGAGTCTTGTCTTCAACTTAAAGTACTGTCGGGGCCAGCATGGATTTCCAGCTAAACGACAAATAACTTGGCATTTAATAACTCTACGGTTCCAACTTTTGATCTCTCTCTCTCTCTCTCTCGCTCCCACAACCACTCCCACTGTCTCTGTCTCTTTCGTGCGCTTTATTATTCTGCAGTTTGGTTCATTATTATGCGAAGAGTCGACTTTATTGCGAGTTGAGAGTTTTCATAATTTAAAGCAACGCTTTTGTCGCAAAAACCAATTTATGTGCTGAAATTAAGGCTGTGGTTATGTGAATATGAAAGAGAAAGAGAGAGATAGAGAGAGAGAGAGAGAGAGAGAGAGGGAGATGTGTGCATAATCAAGTTGAAAGAACTTGAAAATTGAAAAAGAAGATATATATAAATATTTATAAATAAAGTAGTAAGTAATTCATTAAACAGCTGCTCAACTTGATATCAAAGCATCAATTTAAACTATAAATTCTTTTTTTTATCTATGAGTTGTTTGACCCACAACATCTAGCATCAAATACAATAATCATGTGTCATGTTCATAAGTGTTGCCTCTCCCCCCTGATTTACAAAAAAAAAAAAAAAAAAAAAAAATAACCTTCACATTTTCTGGGAATGCATAAACATGACACATCTCATAATGATGATGTGACTTCCAAAATGATGGAGCCTCCTCTTTTGGCCACAACCATTTGCATGTGCCTCAATCAACACAAACACACACACACATCCACACACATACACACACCCCTCAGGGCTGTTTCAGTCCTTTTCTGTTCTGTTCTGTTGTACGTGTGTCGCTGTCGGAGCATTTTGTTTATGATTTTGTAGCTGTCATAAAGTTATTAAAAGTATGTGACATTTTTATGACATTATGACGTCTCGACTCCAGAGAGAGAGGGGGGGAGTGGGGGAGTGGGGGAGAGTCTTGGTGTGCCCCAAAATAAATGCCACTTGCTTTTGTTTTCATTTGATTTGGGACTCGCAGCCTCGTCGGCCCACATGCCGTGAAATATGATATCAAATAAAAAGCAAATTAAAGACGATAAAAATCGTGTCTTGCCTCCATGCTGTGTGCATTATAAAAAACAACAACATTTTTGGTTTTTTTTTTTTTTTGCTTTTTTTTTCGTGCGAAATCGAAGCCGAAAGCGACCAAATGTGACCTGAGTCTTGGCGTGGCTTTAAGGAAATAGTGAGAAAAGAAAACGAAAATTGGCTTCGGTTTTAAAGTCTGCTCGTTTTGGTAGTTCTCGTTGTTGTTGTTGTTGTTATTGTTGTTGTTATTGTTGTTGTTATTGTTGTTGTTATTCTTGGCTTGCCACTTGGTGGCTCATAAAACTTGTAAACATCGCACTGATTGTGCTGCCCGCTGCTTTGGGCGTTCAATTCCAAAAGTTATTTTCCATCAGATTATGTTTCAGTTTCAGTTTCAGTTTTGGCTGGAGTTTTAATAGCCAACTCCACTTAGCAAGTGTCGTAATGATGCAAACTGGCAACTGACAAGCCGATAAGCGCTTTTAGCCATATTAATATTTGCTTGTGTTCGAAATAAAGGCCAAGTGCGAACAAGTCCAAATTGAAGCAACTTTTGCATCTGCCAAATAAATTGTTAAAAGAGTTGAAAGAATTTCAATTTTGATATATAATTTTGGCAAGATTTTCGAGTTTCCTTTGTTTTTTTATAAGCCAAATAAAAGCCAATTTTAATCAGCTGATTTAAAAAAAAAGCCAAAACCATTTAAATCATATTATTAATTTCTGTGGTTATTCATATTTTTTATTCATTGTTCTTCAATTATTTTAGACAAATAACTGTCAAACATTCTTTGGAAGAATTCTTGTTGGCTTTAATTCTTCTGCTTTGTTTTGGACCGACGCAGTTGGTAGCGACGACGCTTGGAGGCAGGCGGCTGCAGCAGATCCTCGCCAGATGCAGTCTCGTTGTCTGCTTTGTTTCCTAAGTTTCCTTCCAATTTCTCTTGCTTGACCTTGGGCTGGCTATCGGCTTCACTGGCCCACAGATCATTCATAATTTGCTCCAGCACATTATCCTCGGACGGTGGATTGCCATTGTCCGCTGGCAGCTGAGATTCGTCAATGTTGTCCATAACCTCGTTCTTGGGTACGGGATCATCCTCTTCCTCATCCTCATCCTCATCCTCTGAGGTTACGTTGCCAATGGGCAGATTCTGCTGAAAGGCATTTTCCTTGTTGACATTGATAATTATGTCGCGCTGGCCAGAATCATTAATGGCGCCATAGCGTGGCAGATGATCGCCAAAGAAGGCATGGATCTGCGATGGATCCACATTGCCATAGTAGCCAGCATAGTCGGGCACATGATCAACCTCAATGTTCGCCATCGAGTCCTGGGGACGCAGACGTATCGCTTCCAGTTCTGGCGTTAGCATTGGCTCCGACAGCAGTCGATTACCGTTGCCGCGTCCACGTCGTGGCTGTTGCTCCTCCGCTTTCTGCTCCTGTTCCTGGAGTTGTCGCTCATATTGTTGGAAACGCAACTGCGCAGTAAAACGCATGCGCGCCATCTGCAACACTGAGCGCGAGCCATGCAACATGGTGCAAGGATCCTTGCGCAAGTCATCATTGCCTGACTTCTCCTGCTCTTGCTTCCGCTCCCGATCCAGCTCAAATTGCGGTGTCGCTATGCGATCGAGCAGCTCCAGTTGATGTTCCTTGAAGTGCTTATGCTGATATTGCATATTGATACTTCCCGAATGATCTATTTGGGATTGCACAGGCTCAAAGCCCACCTCGCGCAGCTGGTCAACAAACTGAAGTATGGCGCGACTGGGAAAGATGCTCCGATCACTGAACAGATGTTCCTGCAATCCCTTGTAGCTGAGCTGCAGTAGCTGTCCATCGCTGGACCAATTTATAAAGTTCAAATTATTACTGCTTGCCGCCAGATAAAGCATGTGGACGAAGCCGTACTTCCGCTTGGGCTCTGCAACAGAAACGCAACTAGGTCCAGCAGTGGCAGCAACAGTTGCAGTTGCATTTGCATCAGCTGCCTGATTCACTTCCTTTTGCGACATCAGCTTCGACTGCGGCTTAGATCCCGATGCGGGAATGGTCACTGGATTATTCTCGAGCACGTTGGGTCCGTCGGCGAAGGTGGTAAAAAACTGCACCAGCTGCGATTTAGCAACCTCGTGGAATTGTCCAGTTTTCACCTGCTGCAGTTGCACCACTTTCCCAGCTGAGGCATTCGATTTGTTCTTGATTTTACGGTTTGGCATTTTTTATTTTTGCTCTTTTTCGGGTCCTGTTATTGACGAGAAATTTGATCAAACTAAATTTTTAAGCGTTTTCAAGATACTGCTCAGTCACCCAGATTCTGCCAATAAGTGATGGGAGACGCCAAATTCTGACAACGATTTCAAAACCAATTCGATACAATAAGTGATTTGCCTAATCGATAGTTTTCTAGAGATTGAAGCTTCGATAAAAAGCTTCGATAAAAAGATGTCTATTTTTGTGAATGGCAAATACATAAAACAAAAAAAAAAGTTGGTTTTTAGTGTGTTCTTTATTTATTTTAATAAGCTATTGATTTATGCTTTTTTCTTTGCAGGCAACTTTACCGTTTGTTTCTCTTCGTGACAAATCAACTTTCCCATTCAACTTTAACGACTTGGCAACATTTCCTCTTCAGCCGCAACGCCCCCAAACATGTAAATAAAAACCAATGACAAAAAAAAACACATGCAAGGAGAAAAAGTGGAAAACTAAATGGAAACACTTATGAATAACGAATATTGAATACCCTGGCAAAAATACATATTTTTCTACATAAATGTGTCATTATTTTCTAATAGCTAAAGTAATGTTTAATTATTTTATAAAATTTAATGAATTTTGCTTAATATAATTAGCTAAATGAACAGGCTGTAAAATCCATTCAAATTTATTTTAATCACAGTTTGTTAAAAAAAAAAAACTCTGCTGCAAGTGTATCAAAATTACACACACAAAAAAAAAGACTATCGAATATTTTAAAAGAAGCAAAAAACATTTCATTCCATTTGAATGCATTTTATGTATTGTTTGCAATAAATCTATTGTTATTCATGTGCACCCTGTTGGCACCCGTTTCGACGTCACGCACTCAGTTGGCGGCAAATTTCAAAAGAGACTACCCCCCCCCCCCCATCCATCATAGTAGTAAACCAAAAAAAAAAGGATCAACCCGCAATATCAATAATAACAGCGACGGGCAGCAACAACAAAAAAAAGGGCCGCCAACATTTGACACTGTTGTTCTCGTTGTTGTTGTTGTTGTTTTTGGGGTTTCCAGCGAGCAAAGCACGTAGGCAATCAGTCGAAGCGGGGCGGGGCGGAAGCAAACAGTAGCTTTAAATTGACATTTACATGATTATTTAATATACATCCTTTAATCATGAGGCGTTCGCTGTGTGTTTGCCGGGCAAATAAAGCAAGTTTTAAATGGATTCATTGACAAAATGAATGAATGAATGGATGAATGGATGAACATCCACATCCGACATCAACAACAACAAAATAAATGTAATGCACTAAATAACTAAAATATAACAAAATTAAATGCAACAAGGCTTTTACTCTAAATGAAAAGTCTGTTTATTATTTATTATGTATTATTTATTAATTATTATTTATTATTATTATTATTTATTATTTATTATTTTTTATTTATTAATTATTATTTATTATTATTATTATTTATTATTTATTATTTATCATTTATTATTTATTATTTATTAATTATTATTTATTATTATTATTTATTATTATTATTATTTATTATTTATTATTTATTATTTATTATTTATTATTTATTAATTATTATTTATCATTATTATTATTTATCATTTATCATTTATTATTTATTATTTATTATTCTTTATTTATTATTTATTATGTATTATTTATTATTTATTAATTATTATTGATTATTAATATAATTTATTATTTATTATTTATGAATTATTATTTATTATTATTAATATTTATTATTTATTATTTATTATTTATTATTTATTAATTATTATTTATTATTATTATTATTTATTATTTATTAATTATTATTTATTATTATTATTATTTATTATTTATTATTTATTATTTATTATTTATTATTTATTATTTATTATTTATTATTTATTATTTATTATTTATTATTTATTATTTATTATTTATTATTTATTATTTATTTATTTATTATTTATTAATTATTATTTATTATTATTATTATTTATTATTTATTAATTATTATTTATTATTATTATTATTTATTATTTATTATTTATTATTTATTATTTATTATTTATTATTTATTATTTATTATTTATTATTTATTATTTATTATTTATTATTTATTATTTATTATTTATTATTTATTATTTATTATTTATTATTTATTATTTATTATTTATTATTTATTATTTATTATTTATTATTTATTATTTATTATTTATTATTTATTATTTATTATTTATTATTTATTATTTATTATTTATTATTTATTATTTATTATTTATTATTTATTATTTATTATTTATTATTTATTATTTATTATTTATTATTTATTATTTATTATTTATTATTTATTATTTATTATTTATTATTTATTATTTATTATTTATTATTTATTATTTATTATTTATCATTTATTATTTATTATTTATTATTTATTATTTATTATTTATTATTTATTATTTATTATTTATCATTTATTATTTATTATTTATTATTTATTATTTATTATTTATTATTTATTATTTATTATTTATTATTTATTATTTATTATTTATTATTTATTATTTATTATTTATTATTTATTATTTATTATTTATTATTTATTATTTATTATTTATTATTTATTATTTATTATTTATTATTTATTAATTATTATTTATTATTTATTATTTAATATTTATTATTTATTATTTATTATTTATTATTTATTATTTATTATTTATTATTTATTATTTATTATTTATTGTTTATTATTTATTATTTATTATTTATTATTTATTATTATTATTATTATATTTTGCTTAACAAAAATAAGATCAAACGAAAAGTTATTAAAAAAAGTATGTATTAATAAGTTTTTAATATTTATTTAAGAGTACTTCCCATTTAATACTAACTTAATAAAAATGTGTAATTTTATCAAACTTTATACATAATTTTTTTTTTTTATACAAACTTAGATTTATTTTTTTTTTTTTACGCTTTGTGTAATTTTGAAATGGTTATAATTTGATGCATTTTATGAGCATCTGGCGACTTTCGTCTGTTGTAAGTTTATGGCCAAGTTATGATTTTCCGCTGCTGTTTGAACTGTGAAACTGCGATAAACAATAAAAGTCGCGAAACGTGGGGCATGTGTCGAATAAATTCACAAGTCGACCAAAAGTAAGACACGCACGTGATTTTCACAATGTTTCCTTTTGCCTTTTGCAGTTTTCCTTGATTTTCATTTTGGTTTTCCTTCCTTTTCCTTTGTTGTTTTTTTTTGTTATTTCTTCTCTTTTTTTGCGCATGACGGAAACGAGCAAAGTTTCTTTTATGATGTGACGAACATGTGACGGATCCGAGTTCGAGTTAAAATATAGTTTCATTTTCAGTTTCACTTGTGGCCTGGCTTATTTGTTCAGCATGTCAGTAAGTCTGTTTTTTTTTTTGTTGAAAGTTGCAGGTTTTTAAGCTTGGAACAGCATTTCAGACTCGTTTTTCATGTTATAATTCTGTCCCAGAAAATTGTATGTATGGATAATTGCAAACTTGGAGTCAGAACTTTGTCAAAAGTAGAAATCATGGTTTCATCTTTAGAATAATACTACATTCAAAATTGCGATTCTGACTCGATATAAAAGTTCATTTTATACCCACAAAAAATGCTTTACTCCATTTATTTTTTTTTGTTCATTATGGTATTTTTCTCGCTATCAGATCAATATTGATTGCTGATAATCTATTTAATTCTTCCCAAAAAAAATATTTTTCAAGCTTACGTTTTATCAACACTTAATGCAGATTTAATATATATATTGACAGAAATTTGGATTTTCAATTATTATTGTGCATATCTAAAAGATTCTTTTAAGATGATAATTTTTCATCTTTTAATTATCGTTTTAATTGATTGCTTGATATTTATCGCAGTTTGTTTCGGTTGCTGACTTGATAAATTCCCAACACAAATCTTGAGAATTTTGTACGCATTTCGTCTATCTGAAAGCATTTGAAAAATATATTTAAAAAAGGCAATCTACCGTAAAATATAAAAAATAACAAGCTGCAATGGATTGCCATGACTATTGAATTCTCTTTAAATAAAAATTGTGGCAAATAGTAAAATAAATTAATTAAACTAAAATATTGATATGGAAAAAATATATTGTTTTTATAGAAATTAGAGAAATTAGGCAGCACATATAAAAATGTGAAGCAAATGTGTTATTTTTATGGTCTCATTAAAGTTTAATATTAATATTATATACACACAATTTATCTACAAAAAGTGCTGATTAATAAGGCATTTAGCTTGAATTTCTTTTTTTATATTATATATTATTTCTTTTATTAATTATTAGCAACCTTGATTACTTTCTTAATATGCTTAGCTATATATTTATATACATTAAGAAATAGCAAAAATCTATCTTTGTTTCTTTCAGGCCAATTAATCCATACCAGATTACTTAAATATATATTTATATAAATTAGAGATAATAATTAGTTGGATTACCAACACATAGCTATCAATGGTACTTTAATGGCAGTACGAGAGTCAGTTTACAGTTGAAGTACTCTCAGCAGAAGCCACATAAAACTGAAAAACCGCCACAAACAAATGCAGCAAAGACGCCGTTTGCCGCTTGCCCCATGCCGCATGCCGCTTGCCATTGCCGGTTTTTAATGCGTGTCAAGTGGTCATACATTATGGGTTTTTATGGTTTATGGGCGCTACTTATATGGCACACACATCTGTACTTGTGTGTGTGTGTGTGTTGAGTGTGTGTGCATTGTGTGTGTGTTTTTCGGCGTTTTGCTTGCATATTTTCAAATATTTTTATTTCGAATGCCATAAAAATAAAACTGACGCACTCTTTGTTTGCCCTCTCTTTCCCTCTGCCCCGCTTGAGCCACTCCGCATCCCTTTCACCATTTGACAGCTGTCAAATTGCTTTCCTATAAACATCCGCCCGAGTCCAGCTGAGCATTGTCAATTGCATTTTTATGAGCTTCTGATTTGTACTTCTTATTTCGAGTCAGACGATCAACTTTTAAGTCGAAAGCAACTCTTTGTGGGTTCTTTGGCTCCATTGATGACTCACAAAACGTTAAGCAAACAATGTCAAGCAAACAATCCATCAATCATTTTACATTCCCAAGTCCAAGTTCCAAGTCCAAGTCCAAGTCCAAAACTTGACTGAGACTTCGCCTGCCTTGTCTCAACTAATTAAAATAAATGGTTACTTCTCGTACTGTAACTCATAATTAGTGAAAGATTGCACAATGAGACCCAAAAAATATTCATTGATTATATGGTCAACATGCTAACGAATCATTTTTCAAAAATAAATACATTTATATATATACATATATATAAATATATATATAAATGGAGACTCTTAATTGCTGTTAATGATGCTCCAAAACTCTGACGTTTTCTTTGGAACGAATCCATAATTACAAAATGTGTTTTGTTTAAACGAAAGTGTTAATGACAAAAACTGAGAAAAAATTCAAAATTAAAATTAATTATCCTAAAACATATAAACCATCATTTCAGTAGGTCTTTCAAAATACCATAATAATATTTAAAATAGAAATGCCATACAAAATTGCTAATAATTATTTGTAATACAATCATTTTTTAACTCGGATTTAAATTTGGCAGAAAAGTTGTCGTTTAACCCACGCAAATAATTTTGATTTTATTTTATTAATAAATAAATAATAACAGTTGCAGGGTATTTTGTAGTCAAGCTATTTTTATTTAATTACTTTGTTAATATAAAAAAAAAAAACCATATTGTAAGCATGTTCTTCATAAAAAACAATACTCAGTTTTTAGCTACTCTGTCTACATTTGGCTAACATCTGTTTTTAAGTCCAAATTAAATCTTAACCCAAGTTAAATCTGACTAATTGTCTGCCTAATGCCCCCAAAAAGAAAAACACGATTCCATTTAAAAGCGACTCTTTGCTCGCCTCGTAATATGATATTTTCCCTGGGTAAATGGTAAACGCACTCAGAAAATAATAAAAACTCAACATTTGGTATTACTTGGAGTTTTACTCCCCTACACTGAAAAGTATTTGTTAAGTATTTTGGCTGCAATGCTTTTGCCTAATGAAGCGTTAAAACTCTTGTTCGCTGTTGCAGATAATTAACGCAACTCCGTTTCAGGCCAGGTCAGGGGTCAGGGGTCGGGGATCGGGGTTGGGGGTTGGGGTATACCATTAACCCTTGACATTTGTCACATGCACACACAAAAGCAGACTTGAAACAGAAAAGAAGAAAACAAGAAAAATAAAGTTGCTTTCCTTTGAGTCCTGTTGCCGCGCTGCAAGTCAATCTACGTGATGTGGCGTCCTTTTTGCTGCATGCCTCATCGGAATTGTTGAAACAGATGTCAAATTGTTGAAAATGTTGTTTCGATTCTGTTTTTTTTTCTTTTCCATTTTTCTCTATCTCTAATTTTCCCCCTTTTCCTTTTTTTTTTGTATATTATTTTTCCATGGCCGTGTTTGTTCTGGCTTTTGTTTTCTTTTGTTGTGGCTCATTGACTGTGTGGTTTCGAATTTCTGTGAAATATTTAACCATGCCCCCCTACACTTCTCTCTCTCTCTCTCTCTCTCTCTCAACATCAATTTTAAAGTATTGAATGCATCTCTATTTCAATTTTATCGATTTGTAGTCCTTTCAGAGAGAAAGAGATAAAAACGAAGGAGTTGTGCATTGACAACTATATTTGGAAACTCGATGGATTCCAAATATATACACAGAAATATATTGGTTTCCCAAATACACACATGGTGCACATATATTTTAAATGAAATTTAAGCAACTCAATATTTTCACTCTAACTGCGGTTTAATTTGATTTGTATGGCTTTGTGATCGATTTTGAAGGGAAACCTAAATTTTTTCACGTTGAAGAATAATATGTTATTTATTACATAAATTAAATTTTATCTTATTTTGTTCCACAAGATGTTAAAAATTGTCTGCAAATCAATTTTAATGCCCTTAAGCTTTCAAAACTTTGTCAAAACTTCACGGATTTTTCATACAAAATTAATTATGTTATTCCGCAAATTAGTTCTTAATCAATAAATTATTGCACTTTAAATTGTGGCGTTTTCTGTCAAATAAAAATTTTAAATAAATGAAGATACCTTTGAAAAAGTGACAAATTTATTTTGGATATAATATAAATTTACCTTTCGTCACTTTCTTTAATTTAATTTAGTAGCGAGCAGTTTTATTTCATTATTTTATTTCATTTAGAATTCATAGTAGTTTTTTCTATAATAAAATTAGTTGAGAGTAGATTTTCTTCATTTTCTTGTCTTTAATCTAGTTGAGAATAGCTTTTCTTCTCTCTATTTTTCAATTGAGTTGAGAATCGGTTTTCTTCTCTCTATTTTTCAATTAAGCTGAGAATAGTTTTCCTTCTTTATTTTTCGCTTAAATGAGTTGAGTGATTCTTTCTCTTCATTTTTTGCTTGAAATTCAAAGTATTCAAAGTAGCTTATCTTTTCTTACTTTAAGTTTTAGTGCTTCGAGATAAACTGTAGATTTTCGCTCTATTAAAATTAGTTGAGAATATCTTTTCTTCTTTTTCTTTAATTCTTTTCTCTTCTTTCTCTTAAATTAGTTGAGAAATCGTTTTTTTCTCTATCATTAATTGACATTAGTTGGGAGTAGTTTTTCTTCTCTTTCTCTCTTTTAATTAAGTTAAGGATAGCTTTTCTTTTTTATCTTTAAATTAAATTAAGTTGAGAGTAGTTTTTTTTTCTCTCTTTTAATTAATTTGAGAGTCGCTTTTCTTCTCTCTCTTTTTTTTTAATTTGAGAGTCGCTTTTCTTCTCTCTCTTTTTTTTAATTTGAGAGTCGCTTTTCTTCTCTCTTTCTTTCATTTAAATTTCAGTTTAATTTAAACGTATCTTTCGAGTTTAGACAGTCGTTTTCTTTCCCCTCTCTTTCACTCTCTTTCTCTCTCTCTCTCTCTCCATCTCTCTCTATCGAACTTTCAATTGTCCCCAATTCTCTTAGCCAACTTTGCGCCTCTCACGTGTTCGTAATTCAATTTCAATTTCTGTTTCAATTTTTGGCTTCAACTTGCAACTTTGCAGCTGCTCAGCTGAGTGCGAAAATCATTTGTGATGAATAATACAACTTTATCAGCGACGAGTATCGTTTTGCTAGAGGTGCCCCCCCCCCACTCGTTGCTGTTGCTTGTGGCAGCCCCTCCCCAAATTTGGCATTTGCTGTGGCAGCCTCGCAGTTTCCTTGAAGCGTGCATAAGTGAAATGTGCGCAAGATACTTCAACGTGCAGCATACAGATACAGATACAGATACAGATACGACACACAGCATACAGCATACAGATACATTTAAGTCAGCAGTCGTGGGGCAACATCAGCAGCATCAGCAGCAGCAGCAGCAGCAGCACCCAAAAAGGTAATTAATCATCGTCATGGGGCGTGTGCACGATTCGCTTAACGTGCGCCGCTGGCGGTGGTTTTCTGCATGTGGAGCCTACCCCGAGCAGGAGGCGGAGGAGGGGGGGCTGGTAGCAGTTGCAAGTTGGGGTTACCCAACTGCTGTTGGCTGTCGCTTGTGCTGCTTTACGGGGTCGCCGTCGCAGACATTTGTGGCATATTACTCAAGGCAGATATTTCCATATTTCCATATGTGCTCCGACACCCATGCGACATGTCTGGGGCTGGGGGAAGCGGCGGTGATTGTTACCAAAGGGGGCGTGGCAATAATCATAACGAGCTAAATTAATGCGTTTCTTTCTACATGGAGCAGAATTCCCGTGCAACTTGTGACACATTTGCTGATTTTGCCAAAACAGTCGCTGAAATGGGGAAAGAGACTCACAAATTGAATCTATGTGTAAAATATACCCTGTAATTGCATGGCAAAACAGGCACTACTCTTATGAATGTGATTATTATTAGTATTTGCAGAAATATATTTTTTAATATTAAATTTATTTGCTTTAAGATTTCCATGTAGAAAAACTCTTGGTTTTATTCTGGATATTTAATTTTATATCTTAAATAGTTTTATTTGATTTTTTAAATTTATTTTAAAAATTACCTATTAATTTTTGATTAGCTTTATATTAATTGGAGTGCAGGATGTGCTTCAGTCTTGCATTTATTTATTAATCTCAAGTCAATTATTATTATTTGGCTGGCAAAATGATTCTAATATTTTAGGCTTTGCTTCCGGCCAAGCGGATTCAATTTTAATTGATTGTGCAGCTGATTTCAACGATTTCGAGGCTCATTTGGCTTGGTCAACGGGGCGTGGCATCGCAAAGGGGGAGTGGCAGTCGGTAGCGGATTATGCATGAGACATAAACAGCTAATTGGATGCTGAGCCAATTAGTGTAGTCTAGTTGGCTTGAAGTGGACCAGAACCAGGTATGAAGCGAGGAGTTTTAATGGGAAATGTTCCTCCATCTTAATTTCAGCCTCATATAAATTTTACTAATAATAATTATCTTGTTTAAAAGTATTTTCAAACATTTAATTAATTTCCTATTGAAATCTTCACTGTAAACTTTAACATTCTGTAAAAGTGATGTTAACAGTGGCTGTTACATGCGATGATACCTGTAGCAGCGGCAGCTACTGTTACAGCGACGACGTGTTTGACGACGGCGTCAATTCTCACCCGCACACAAAAACAGACACTCGCCGACAATAAAAACACGTGCTTATCAGAGGCACACATTCACACACACACACACACACACACATGCAGTGGCACGAAACAGACAACAACAGAGAGTTCGCTTGAAATAAACAAAAAACAGCTGTTTGGTGTATCGCTTCCAAATTCCAGTGAGCGTAGCAGCTGAGAAACGGGTTTTGTTGTCTGCCGGCATTCGAGTAGCGTTGCTATAAAGAGAGAGATAGAGAGAGCGGGCGATAGAGAGTTTATAGCAAGTCCAGGCGAATTTTGTTGCATGACTAAAATTTAATGAAATTACATATAAAATGTGTATAAATTTTATTCTGAAAAATAATAATAAGAATAATTAAAAAAATATATAAACTTACAAGAAAGTTATACAAATAATAATGCTATAATTTGTCTTTTAATTCAACTCAAATACATTTCTCGCATGCGACTTCTTTGCTTGCGCTCTCAAAAAGAGCTGCCGAGCGACTAAGGGAACCGAAGGCAAACACGAGCGTAAAACCATTCGTGCCGAAGCCGAAGCATCTATATAGCCACCCACAAGCACACGCACGTACACACATACGCACGCATGCCGCTACTTATGCTTAGAGTTCTGTTTGACTCTGCTGCTGGTGCTGTCGCTTCCAATTGGAAGGCGCCAGTTGTAAAGCGAAACTCGTCGCGAACGGTTGTCCTCCTGAGTGCCGATCTGTCGTCGTTCCTGTCTCAGTCGTCGTCGTTGACGTTTCCCCGTTCAACTTTCAATTTTACGTAAATTTTTAAATTGCTCGACACTCTATGCAAACGTCAGTGCGAAAAAAGGAGCAGCGAAATGTGAAAAGCGCGTGTTGAAGCTGTAAATGTTGTTAACATTAAATTTCCACAGTCATAAAACGGTAAACAGCAGCAGCATCTGCCTAACGTCGACTCCAGTAAGAAAACAGCGTTGAGAACTTTTCGCTGCTTTGAACCTTTTAAACGTGCCGCGTTTTTTGTTTTGTTTTGCATGCTGGGCTTTGCCTTACAATTGGTATTGCATTGATTGAATAGCTGCTGACGCTGAGGTTGACGCAGACGCCGACGTTCCAGATTAACGGTTCGCGGCCTGAAAACACAAATTCTAATTGCAAAGTGTGACCAAAGTGCGTTGAATCTCAATTTAAAAAGTAATTTGCCGCCGCTTTAACAGTGCGTTTGTTGTTGTTATTGTTCATCTTCTTCTTCTTGTTGATGATATTATTGTTGCGGATCGTTCTTGCTGATAGTTTTAATTAAATTTTATCGCACACCGCTTGATTAATGCATATGCATGCGTGCGTGCGAGTGTGTGTGAGAAAAAGAGAGAGGAAGAGTGTGCATAATGTGACCAATGCAAAAATATACAATTAATTCAGGATAAATTGAAGCTGGGCAAAATTGCATAAAAAGCACACAAATTATAATAACAATTATAGTTTATCGTTGAAAATATGATAATTATGGGCATATTGCATTAATGAGGTGAGTCTTTTGCATATTATTTTAAATTATATGATATGATAAATATATAATATATACAATAACAATAATAAATAAATATACAATCGATTTCAACAAAAATGCACAAAAATATTATGCAGAAATTTGATTTTGAGATGAAATTTATTCAAATTAATGTGAGCTAATAAACCAAATGCATTTTCCATTTCCTGAAAAGTAAAAAGCGATTTAATCAAAATAAATTAAAGTAAAACTTTTTATTTGCTTGCTTTAAAAATAATAATTTGTTTAAGTTATTTTCTGAATCTGAAAGGTTTTTTGACAGCTCAACAGTTGTGCTTAAAACCTTCCCACTGTTCTTCCAACTGTACTTTTAATTTCTTTTGTATGCCTTTTACACACCCCCACCTCACACTCCCCTTTCTTCATTTCCTCAACATTATCGGTAATTTCAAATGTATCACGCTTTGCACAAAGACTGATTACTGATTGGAATATGCATTGCATGTTTTCCCATTCCCTTCTATTCTTATTCCATAGCCATATGCTATAACTGAATAACTCCACCTACTCCTCCCCCCCCCTCCACTCCTTCCACACATCCACAAATCGCCTATGTTATTAGCATTTTTGGGCCTGTTGCCAGACGCCGTTAACAGTTGTTGTTGCTGTTGTTGTTGTTTTTCTGTTGCACGAGTTGCGTTTGGCATCTAATTAAATTTGTGGGTTTTTAAGTAAGCTTCAGTTGGTTTCCTTCTTGTTATTGTTATTGGCGTTGTTCTTGCTTCTGGGCTGTGTTGCATTTCAATTATATTTGCTGTTGTTGTTGTTTTTATTGTTGCTGCAGTGGCTTCTGCTGCCGCTGTTATCTAATTATGCGGCGTGAAAATGCAATCCATGTACAAACATTTGTACAAATATTTGACGCGCGACGCGTTGTTGTTGCAGTTGTCGCATTTGTTGTTAGTTTCTGTTGAACGTGCATCTATTTAAAATGGAACTGAAAATGCAAGCAAAATGAAAACTTTTCAAGTCGCATTTGTTTAAATTAAAAACTTGCGGTTGCAGAATTCTTGTAGTTTATAACAAAGTCCACAGATGTCAGATATACTTATGTATATATATTATATATATATAGATAACCAAAAATGTTGGCATATTATTCTTAATAAGAGATTTTGCTAAAGGAAAATAGCTAAAATTAACTATTTATTTGGATAAGAGAAATTTGTTTCCATTCAAGGAAAATAAAAACTGATTTTGCTCATTAGCTAATTGAGATGCCACGTTGCAACTTACTCGTTTCTGAGACACACTTTGCAGCTGCACTGCAATTAAAAAATTATTATTTTATATGCATGCAGAGAGCAAAAAGTCACTTTTGAAAAAATATGAAGCATAGAAATTGTATTCTATTCAATTTCATTGTTGTTGTTTGAATGGTTTTAACTGCAGTTTGAAGGGCCAACTAGCAACGCCCTCCCACGCAGTTTTAAAAGACAAGGTGCCCCCCTCCCCACTACTTCTTGCCACAAACAGAGCGCTTTTCTTAAGGTTGCTGACTGCATCTGTGAGATACAAAATATTTCACTAGGCGGCCACTTCAAGCTGTGGCAACTGAAACTAGTTCAAGTGCGTGGCAAGTAATTAGTTGTAGGTGTGTGTGTGTGTGTGTGTGTATGTGTTGGTGTGTGTGTATTTGGTGCATTTGTCAAGCTGTCGAGACATGGTGTACAAATTTACCACAAATATTTACAAATAGTGGCAAGCAGCCGTTGCACAGTTTACCTTAAGTCTTCTCAAGTGCTCGCCACATCTCAAACGGGGTTAATTAAAACGAAATTCGGAGAGCAACAACAAAATGTTGAAAGATTCGAAATTGCTTTTTAATATTTTCAACGGCGAACACTTCAAAAATGTAAAAATACAGATTTCCACTTAGAGATTATGCTCCGAGTTTTTGTTTTTGTTGTCTCTCAGCTGTCAGTTGACTTGAGAAAAAGAAAGAGAGGGAGAGAGAGAGAGAGAAAGAGAGATAGAGAAAGGTACTCACATGTCAGGCAAGTGTCAGAGAAGAGTTCTCCTTTCTCCGGGGTCGAGGATCAATTAGATCAAAACTTCCATTTCGTGCCACTTTGCTATGATCTACTCAGTATTTTGTGTTTGTGCAACAGTTGAAGTACAGCTGACAACTGCTGCTCCCAAGTGTAAACTGTCAACTTGCCACTGCGAGCGGCAGGAGGCAGGCAGCAACTCAGTGTGGGCTGCATTAGTAAATAAACTACTTAAATTCAAATATGTACAGAGAAAACATTTGTAGTTTTTGGTAAGTGATAAGTTTTCCATAGTTCTCCACGCACTTCCGCTCGCAGTGAGTGAGAAGGGCTCTTCACAGACCCTAAAGTGTCGGAGGTGCTTCAGAGTTCTACAGAATTCTCACTTGGGTTAACAGCTGCTACTTGTCTTTCTTTACCTAAGATATTGAGATATTGAGATAAGATTGGAGGATGCACAACGCATACGAAATTTAACTCAAAGATCTCTTTTCCCATTCACTTTAAATTTTAAATTTATTGCCGTTGCAAACGATATATTTTATTCAAATGATAAATCGAATAGCATTTTTATTAGTATAAATCTCAAGTTTCAAGTTTAGAGCAGATACATAGAAAGTTGTGGAATGTTTTTAATTGACACTAAAAAATACTTGAAAAGTTCATATTTATATATAAATATATTAAACTATATTTCAGTTAAATTTTATAATTATTTTATGCTCATTTTTTATTACTTTAATGCAAACTTTAAAATGTAAAATAATCTGTTAAGCAACAATTTAAAATTATATAAACAACTTTAATTTTGATGTTGCACTAAATTATAAATTTACTTGCAGTTTACATGAAATAAATTAAGGTGATTATTGAAAAGCACATTTTAAATTATGGTTATTAATTCATAAATACATTTGCTCACTTCCCACCCACTTGCTACTTGCCACTTCCACCTGGCACTTCTTCTTCTTCTGCTGTTGCCACAGACTTTTCCGTTAACTGTTTGTCGTTTGCCGTTTGCCGTTTGCCATGTGACAAATGCAGCCACATTAGCCAGTTGTAGCAGTTGTCCAGTTGCAACTGCGGAGAGAATCCACATTCGCATTTCGCTGTGGTGCAAGCGGTCGCTTTGGTGGTTGCTGTGGTTGCAATGGCTGCATTGGTTTCGCTGGTTTCGATGCTTGTTGCACTTTGAAAGTTGATTTGTTCGAACTGATTATGTGTGTGTGTGTGTGTTTGCTGCTGCGGCTTTAGCATAGCACAGATAATAGTTTTATATAAATTAAAAATCTACAACTTTAATTGGCAAAAGCATAGAGCAAAACCAATGTGCATTAGCCACACGGTTTAAGCCAGCTGCCCAATTAGTCAAGAGTGGGTCGAAGGCTTCAAGACAAATATGCGGACGTGACTTATCAGTCAGAGAGAGACTGCAAGACAAACAAACAACTCGAGGCCACAAATATATATATATATATGTGTATATATATATGCATATATATCAGGTGGATGTCGTCGGTGTCATTTGGGTATTAAATATAAACAATGTGTGTCAGCCAGACAAAGAGACAGCCACACAAAGTGGAAAGACTCTTGTCTGTCAACTTGTCCACCCATTCCAACTAAACCTATTGAGTTTCCAGGGATCAGCTGTGTGTGTGTGTGTGTGATTACACAATCAGTGAAAAGTCATCAACATCTTCTCCGGCGTGTTTCCATCTCAATCTTCTCACAGCTGCCTACACCTGTCGCCAATCTAATTTATGCCCAAGACTCTGCCACTTCCACGTCCAAAGCTCTCAATGACATATGGCATATAGATAGCTAGTTAGATAGGTGGATAGATAGATGCATATAGATAGATGTACAACATGCATATAGCTGGTTGTTGGTTGTTGGCTATATGTTTATGTTTATGGCCATGTTCAGTCATTAATAGCCAGACAACGCTGACGACAACCAACAAATTAGTGCGACTCGTGATTTGCATAATTAAGATTAAGATTCAAATTTCCTTATTTTTTTTCTTTCGTACATTTCTCGTGGTAATTTGTTAATGATTACCAATGAGACTGAAGTGTCTTGGGGAGTGGATGTTTGGATTACGATCGAATTGTGGCACAGCTGTTGCACAAACTTCAATTAAACTTTGAAAGCCATAAAATTTGGTTTTTTACAAATTTTATTTAATTTTTTTATTTGAAAAACTATTTAAAAACTATTTTTTATAGTCCGAGTCCATTAAAAATGAGCAGAGCGAAACATCTTCATAATCAGGATCTGTAAGAGACTTTAAAGGCTGGAGACTTTTTTATTTGGAATATAGGTTATGTGCAGATAAAATATATTTTATATAATCGAAACAGATCAATTTCTTATAGCTGAAAATTTTAATTTATATGTAGAATATATCTTAGATTTATTCTTAACATTTTATAAAGATTGAAAAATAATTATAAAAAAGTTTTTTAATATAATCGAATCAGATCAATTTCTTATAGCTGAAAATTTTAATTTATATGTAGGATATATCTTAGATTTATTCTTAACATTTTATAAAGATTGAAAAATAATAATAAAAAAGCTTTTTTATGCCTCACTTCCTCATTCCACAGCAATCTTGCTTGTCTATTTGAAATCAAATAATTATTTATTTGCTCGCTCACCGTTAAGTGAATTAATCTTTTTTGTATTTTATCAACATGCCAAACGCTTCAGATTGCCTTCAATTTATCAGTTAGCATAGTTAGCCCAGTTTGGCTTAATCAATTGCACTGGCGATATAAACATGCTAAGACAGATTTGCATCTTGGTCTGCATAAAATTGGCAATCCACAATCCGCAAACTACAATCTGCCGCCAAACTGGCCATGTGCAGTTACATTCTGAATGCCCGCAAATAACTCAGGCAACACACACACACACACACACACGCACACACACAACACAAAGAGCCACAACAACAACAACACATTTTGGCTAAAAGAGAGATATTCGCAGTTATTCAGTTGTCGTGGCCAGGCCAAAATCTTTTCTATGTTATTTTTTTTTCTTTCAATTTTTTGTTGCTTTTTATATTAATGCCAAGTAATTCGCCAATTTAATTTGCGACATTAATTTTGCGGCAGCTTAAAGATTGGGGCATGCACATTGAGTGGTTATGGGGGGGGGGGGGTGGGCGGGGATGTTGGCCTAACTAAGAGTTGGCTACGTTTTGGGGAGCGCAGCTGTGCGTCTCAAGCAATTACAATGCACTTTTGCCGAGTTGTGCATTTTTGCAGCTTTTGCCTGCATTTTGTCAATTGCAATAAAATAATCAACATGCAACGCTGGCCTCCAAACTCCAATCGGAGTGTGGGGCACGGGTTTTCGTGGTACTCAGACTTTATTTTTTTTTTTCTCTCTCTCTCTTTTGCCGTCTGCAGATTTACGACCCGCATGGACAACACGTTCAACGTACAAAATTGCAAGAAAGACTCCACAATTGCAACTGCAACTGCAACTGCATTTTGTTGCCATTAACATAATAATGCGGCGGCTGTTTGTAGCTTAACTCACTCCTTGCCCCCCCCTCGCCCACAATTTGCACAATTGCGAGCCAAAGTAAATAATCAACTCGCGCTAATCTGCAGCCAAACTGCATTTAGCGAATGTTTGTCAGTTAGTCAGTTAGTCAGTTAGTCATTCGGTCAGTTTGCGGTTTGCAAAACGCTTATGCTGATTATTTTTCAGCGAGACAGAGAGATGCAGTCAGAGAGAGAGACACAGAGAGAGAGAGAGAAAGAGCGAGTTTAATGCAATCGTAATTCAATCCGAACTCCGACTTCGGACTTTAACTTATTTGCATTTGCAGTATTTTTTCTTTCACTCCCTGAACCCATTAAATCTGGCTAAAAGGGTATGTTGGCATTTTTTGATACACTTTAGCAGAGCCTAGAAGAAGTATAAATTTAAATGTAAATTGTTAATTTATTTGATCTATAATTCACATAATAAATTTAAGGAATCTTTTTGTTGGTATAAGAAATACCAGTGCTAAAAATGCATCAAATCCCGAATAGTCTAAAATTTATATATTTTTTTAATAAGAAATGAAAGGTATTTTTCAACTGCTTACATTTGAGTGTGAAATTCGAAATTGAGCAACGGAATTGCAGGGTATCTTTTAGTGCAGCTCACTCGACATTCTTATTTCCTTTTGATTTGTTGACTGCGTTGACTGCGCTTTAGCTAGCGCCATTTCTGAAGAATAGAAATAAAAAAAAAAAAAAGAAGAAGAAGAAGTAGAAGTAGAAATAGATCCTCGTAACTCGACTCATATTGTTGAGCGTGAGTTGTATGCAAAAATGCATTTAGATATTGCCACAAATCGTAGCTTTTGTTAATGTTCAGCTGTTAAATTTGATGTAAGAGTTGGTATTTTATGACTATTCTGGGAATTATTTGTGTGGCGCGTGAAAATGCTCATATTTATGGCCAGTTGCAAGCTTTGCGGAATTTAAATACTTGAAGTGGTTGGCCACATTTAATATTTATAGTCACCAAAGAGTTGGCTGATTTTGATATATTATAACTATATATTATTTTCCATTATTCATCTTTGACTTTTCCTTTAATGGCTCATCAATCAATGTCAACGATATGAGCAAAAAATGAGTCAGTTGCGCTAAGGAAACAACAATTCCGAGATCAGCAAAAGTTGTTTTCATTAAAAAAAATTAAATAAGCCACAATTGACATTTTGTCATTGATTTTATTTATTTGTGTATATTTTGAAATATATATTTATTTTTTAATCTCTTCATGTGGCTTTATTTAAAATCAAATGATTGATTGAAATTCATAATTTATTAATATTCTTTTACAATGCAGATTCTGACATATTTCTATAATCAATAATTAATAACTATGAAATTTTCTATACCACACCGCACACCCCTCCCTACGCACCACACACGCACACACACACACACACACACACGCACACACCCTTTTCTATTCATTGCCCGCATACGCAACGCCTGCTGCAGAATGAAAGAATGTTTTTTGCTGAGTCAAGATAAAGCACACACCAGATGAGGGAGGAGAGTATATGAGAGAGAGACAGAGAGAGAGAGAGAGTGAGAGAGAGAGAGCCTAGGTAGCTTGCTGACTGGTGTTGGTACTCGCCGCGCTTATCTTCCGTGGGTAATCGCGCCTCGATTATTAACCCTCATAAATTTGCTTGGAGACGCAGCAACATTTCAGCACACACAGTATCTGTGTGTGTGTGTGTTGGTTGTGTGTGTTCACTTTCCTGAGCCCGACTTATGTAATCCTTATTTTCATTAGCATGCGCACATGGCCCATGCCCCACTCCTCTCTCCCGCCTCTGAATACTAATAAATGTTTTTCAATTTTCCTTGTGGTTTTTTTATTTTTTATTTTTATTTGTTAGCTGAATTTGCTCTTTTTCTTGTTGTTGCTGCTCATCATTGCTGTCTATTGTTGTTTGTGGTTTTTCTTGGGTTAGTTTTTTGTTTATTCTCATTTTTTTTGGAAAATGCTTTATCATTGAGTTTGTGGCAGAAACGCGCCTTTGTTGGCTTATTGAGCCATAACTGCAATGTTGTTTATTATTCTTGTTGTGGCTTTGCCTTCATCCATTTTCATTTTTATTTTCATTTTTCGTTTTTGGTTTTTTCGGTTTTTGCTTACTTAACTGATTAATCATGTTTCTTATGCAGCTGTTTACTGTGTGACCATGGTGAAAGTAGATCATATTTTGATAAGGCTTCAAATGCAGACAGTCGTCGTTTTTTTTTTTTTTTTGGTTCATGCATGGAAAATGCTTGAGGAATTTACTTTGACACTTGACCCACAACAGAATGCCGAAGCGAAAGAGATGATTTTTCATTTGTCTTAAATTTGATTTTGATTTTGATTTTGATACTCATTAAATGTCTGGCAATATGTGCTCATAATAACAGTCAAAATCTAGCCGTAAAATTAGCTTACACACACACACACACCTATATATAGATACATTAACCATTATGCTGCCCTTCCACAACAATCGACAAGTCATCATTAGCACCAACCTAATCCCAACCCGAGGCGCAACCCACAGTTTAGCAGCGTAATCGTGAGTTTATCATTTTTCACTGTCAAATAAAGAAGCGCCCGCTTATCCTGTCCAAAATTTTTAAACACTTTTTATCATTTCCTTAAAATTAAAAAATCTATATATATATATATATAAAAATGTATATATATATATATAAATACAATGCGAAGCAAGCCTAAAAGGTGGACATGATAATTCCCTACCATTATAATTTGGCTTATTTTGTTATGCCTTTTTCAAATACGTATAAAAGGTTTTTTTTTATATTTTTTTTGTGCCTTTTTTTTAGCGTGAGTTTCACTTTTGTCCTTGGCTGCGGAAAAAAGGTTATAAATCATTTGCTGGGCATATTTTTAATAGAGTTGTTACTTGTGTTTCATTGTTGTTGTTTTTTTTTTGTTGTTCTGTTGTTTTTGTTGTGTAACCTTTTGGCACGCTTGCTGAGAATTGCGGTCGATTTTTAGGCCTGAATTAAATGCCAGCCAGTTGGCAATTTTGAAAAGGGTTTCTCAATGCAAAAAAAAAAAAAAAAATAAAGGCTAAATGCTTGTTTTATATTCGGTAATCTTTTAATTAATATCATAATTTCATATTTTGTTTCTTTTTGCAGGTGAGTGCGTTGACCGATTTAAATTATAAGGTAAAATCATATAATTAACCCTATACATATTTTAATACTGTAAAACCGCAAAAACCCATAAGTGCTTCCAATAATATCCATTTTGGGAATAAGGAATTATTCTATATTTTTTTCATTTTCGTTTAGTACACATGAAAAGCCGCACAAGGGCGATTCTTGTGTGTGACAAACCACAAACTGACATTTGGGGGTGTCTCAACCCAAAAAAAAGGAAACTTAAAAAAGAAAACCCTACAATTTTCAAAAGCAGCAACCACAACAACAACAAAAGCAACAAGAAAACCATCATCATCATCAGACAACCAACATTTCCTGCCGCTAGGCGACGGCTTCAACTTATCCGGTTTTGGGGGATTGTGGGGTAAAATTTAAGCAACCCCAGAAAAGCGTCACATTTGACGCCACAAAAACCACAAAAGGCATAACAAGTAAGTCAGCTGAAATTGAGAGATTGCTCGACACGGGAATACCCTAGTAAAATGATGGGGGAAGCAAATTTAATATAATATATTGAGTAAGATTGATAATTTGATTGGGATGAGAATATTTTCAGAACTCAGATGAAACAAGTATGAAACAGATTAGAATAGACTAACTAAGAGTGATAATTTGATTGGGATGAGAATATTTCAAGAACTTTGATTCCTTTGTGCAAGTAATATCCTTGGAAAAGAACAAACTTAGAATACTCAATAGTCTTTTGACGGGACTAACGGATATCCTAACCGAGCTGGGAATACTCAGTAGCAAACTCTAAAATATTCAACCCGACAAGAATTCTAGATTTCAGTTCACAATAGATTCAACCAGCAAACAGACCCCAACAATAATAAAAATAACAAACCCACTTCTAAAAACATTGGGCTTACAGAGTATAAAAATAAACTTGGGCTTCAGTGTTGAGCCTTGAAAAGGGGTGGCAGACTGTAACTACCGTTAGCATATGCTGTGTGTGAGGCAGTGGCAACTAAAGCTCATCCATGTCGCAAAGCCAGCCAGGCCGCATGATTGATGGCGTCTTCTGTGCCGACTGCTATGTCATAGGACATCCTCTCACCTGTTGTGACTTGACTTGGCGGACTTATTGATGGACTGCCATTATTTACTAATGCCAAATGTAAATTTCGTTAACTTATTCCCCAATTGATTGGAGCACTTTAAGGCGAACTTTATTTAAAACAAATTCAAATACATTTTTTTTTAGTTGCGCTTCAAGGTGCATGGCAACAAATCCTTTAAGCCACCAACGCCGCAGTCAGCTGTAGACATTTTTCCAAAATTGGACAGGTGTGCAACAAGCAACAAGCAACAAGCGCGAAAAATTGAACAAACAAACAAAAATTCAAAACATTCCCCGAAAGTTTTCACTTTCTGGCTGAATTTCTGCACCAAGTTCGGGGACAACATGAAAAACAGCTAAACAGTTGGCTAAACAATGCCGCAGCTTTTGCTTCCGGGACTTGTACGTCAATGTCAACTCTGACGTAAGCCAACGCTGAGACAGAGACAGAGAGAGAGAGAGAGAGAGAGAGAGAGAGAGGGGAGTAGAGAGGGATAGAGAAAGTAAAGCATGGATTTACTTTTATTTTATTACTGTCATTGTTGGCGGACAGCTTCCGTTGCAACCTTTTGCGGGGGCGGTTTAGGACTCAGGTTAGGACTCAAGTTTGTCTGGCCTGTCGACGGCTGAATGTGGGGGGGGGGGGGGGATGAGGCGAAGAACTCTTGGCAAATAACATTACGGGGTATACTTCATCCATTATTGGGGAAGCCTGCTGCCTGTCTTTATCCCTTTTCTCGACTGGCGCCTTTATCAACCATCTGTGTTCAGTTCTTGCTACGTTCCTTATCTGCTGTTTAGTCAGGCGTATGTGCGTGTGTGTGTGTACATGTGAAGAAAGCAACTTTCGACTGCTTTCGGACCAGCAGCAGCTTTTTTGGCAAGTCGTAAATTAAAAATGGCTTAATATGTAAATCCTTTCCTGCACTTTCTTCGTCGTCTGCCGCCTGCAGATTAGTTTTGTGGATATTTCGGCTTATGTATGTCCCTGTCTCCATATAGCCGTCTATCTTATGCATCTATTGCTCAACCCCCCCACACTCCTCACTTCCACCCAACCCTCTTTGACTTTCATTCTTTGGACATGCAGCCAAAATTTATGCGCATTGACTTTGTGCCGGGCTCGGGGTCGAGTCGAGTTCGTTTCTGTATCTGTTCTGGTCTAGGAACAGGACATTGAGTTTGCCTGGTGTGTGTGTGGTGTGGTGTGTGTGTTGGTTTTTCCTTTTGTCGTGATATGCTTTTGTTGTCGTTAGTCAGCGCCAGGACATGACAACTCCTTGTTGTCCTGTGTTTGCACTGACTTTAACTATCCTTCGGCATGCTTGGCAAACTTGCAAGTTTTGTTTTCTTTTTGGCTCTTTGGCTCACTGCCTTGATTAGTGAGTTCTTGCTTTTGTTCTTGTCACAGCTGGGGGAGAGGAGCGAAGGGAGTTGCTGTCATGTACATATATATGTGAACATTGATTAAACTGATGATTAGTTGCTCTGCTGATTAGCAATTGTGTATTTTAATTGCTCCCAGCGTGTTTGCTCCATTTTTATACCCTAAATGAATTAAAAACGGGTAGATTGGTTATTATTTTTTTCTGCTCAAGTATGTAACAGGCGAAAGAAAGCATATTCAATCGCAAAAGTATTTATATTCTATATAAGAAAGTTTAGAGGAAACCAAATCTTTAACAGCTGCTTGCAGGGTATCTCCTAGTCGAGCTCACTCGATTAAGGCCCGCTTACTTGTTCCACATTCAAAGTTTATTATCTATTTTTTATATATGCTCATCCACTCACACAAATTAGCATATTTTACCAAATGGACTGTCATTAAATTATTCCCATTGCAATTTGCAGTCATTTCACTTTTTTATACACAGCTTTCCTACATTTTATTTTTTCCTTTTTGTTTTGTAATTATTTTAGCTGCACTCACTTTCATCCATGTGGTTTTTTTTTCAAGTAGTAAACATTATCATTTGTGGAGCCGGAGCACCGCTGCAATTAACCCGGAAATTATCGTATATTGTGAATACTGAATACGCCCATTTGGAGTTGCATTAATTTCATTACTTTTATGATGGTTTATATGTTCGCGAATGTATGTGAATTAATGCAAATAATTTAGCAAATTAATATTAATTGCATGCATTTTGTTAACCAGATGAGATTTTCTGCAATTTGCATTTTTGTTGACGCTTCAAAGCGAAAAGTTTGCATTAAACATTAATTGCTATACACAAAATGAATTATTCAATTAATTAGTTTTTTTTTTCTATTTACCAGTTTGTGTAAATGAAGCTGGGAGTATTTTTAATTTAAAATTTACAAAATGAATTATTTAATTAATTTTTACATGCATAAACTGTGCGTATTTTTGATGACCCAAAGGCAAAAATAAAGGCAAAAATAAAAACCGTAAATATTTGAATAATTAATAATGTTTCGTCACAAGAAAAATTTTTCAATCAGTGCATTTAATAATTAGTTTTGTGATTGCAATATTTGATCAAGAATGTTGTTGATAATGTTTTGAAAGGCAATGAAAAAACCTATCGCAATTTCTAAATAAATTTATAACGAATTTAACAAACTTTTATTGAGCATAGGCAGAACTTGCTTTAATACTTTATTTGATACACATATGCAAAAGTAGACTTTACATGAGACTGTGAAATGCATAATATTTTGGATGATTTGCCTGTCGATGGAGCAGCTTTTCCCGTTCCCAGCTATAAATCTCGATGAGCTCCTGTTCCGCCAAGTGAGCTCTGGGCAGCTCGATCAGACGTGCCATTATCTTGGCCAGATTGGATATCAGATGGATTCGATGATGTGGCATCGAGTTGATTCCTCTGGGGCACATAGTAGATTGGCTCCTTGCTTCTGGTAGAAGACATTCCGTTAGCTGATATCTGTTATTAGCTGATATCTGTTAACTGCCTGATAGAAACAACTTGGAATAGCAGCAAAGTGCTTAAGTATTAGCGTTGTTCACATTTCTGATTGTTGGCATGATTTGTATATGTTTGATTAATGAAATTACAGTTTGCTTGTAAATATCGAATATCAAAGTAGCGTATCGTTTCTGTTATCCGATTGACAGCTCCGAAATCAGTACTCATTTCCTTGCGCCAATCAGGCAAACATTCTTTATTTCTATCACAAATCTCCGGCCGCAATCGCTGTCTTAAAAAGTAGCATTTACATATTCAACTGTCTTTCAATCAACTAAATAACCACCCCCCACCTCCCCCTCTAACCATCCTTAGCTTTAGCTCCACTCGTCTTTGCTGTTTGAGGCGACACATCCGTTGCTTTTATTTTTCAAATCAACATAATGGACACTTTGCCCGGCAGCGCTGACTGAACACTCCAAAATGCCACCCATCCACCCCCCCCCCCTTCGTCAACCCCTGGCCAACCACCCCTTGGCCAGGGCCACACATAAAAAATACAAAGGCAACTTCACTCTTGGCTTTGACAGCTGACACAAAATGCAAAAAGCGACGCATTTTGAGTGGGTGGCCCTAAGAAGGGTGGCTCATAAAGTGCAACCCCCTCCATTCACCCTCCCCCCACCACACCTTCCTCTTAATGCTTATTTTATCATTCCTTGACAAATCCCAGCCTGGCTCTAACCTACCGCAGATGCAGATTTCCGCTTCTGGCCCGTCACTCATTAAGCATTTTGCCAACTGCAACTTAGTGTTGTTGCCGCTTGTTGTTGTTGTTGCTTTCATTGTTGTCGTTGTCATGCCAAGTGTCACAATAGTCGCCTGCATTTTGTTGGCTTTACGAGCGTGTGACAAGCAGCAAAAGCGATTGGGATTCTGCGAATGTTGCAGCCCTGAAATGAAACAAATGCTCAAATCTCAAAACATGTATTTTCACTATGAAGCAAAATTCTAAATGCATGGGCGTAGTTTTTGATGGGGTTGAATTTTAGAGGCAATTCGACTTTGTTAATAACTTTCTTATGGAAAAATCATTCATTCTTTAAAATATTAACAATTTAATTAAAACTTGTCTTTAGCAATTTCACTTATTACCAATTCGATTTTTTACAATTTATGATTGATATTATGTTTATTGCTGGCAATTTACATATATGCCAGCAAATCCGGGGCCCCCTCGCCGAACCTTATGCACACGCCCCTGTCTCTGCCTTAGTTCGTCAAGTTGACAACATGTTGCCCACATATTTAGCGCGGTTGCTGCTCTGATTGAATATTTGTCCAAGAAATACATTTGGGGAACACCCCTCGCGACGCCCGCAACTTGAGAGTTGCTTGTGTTATTTCTGCTGTACTGCTTAGTGTTCGCCTCTTTGCGTTTTGTTTTGTAAGCAAATATTAAAATATTTCACACGAAAAACTAATATGAAAATGCATGATTGTGTGTGTGCATGTGTGCTGCTGTATGTGTGTGTGTGCGGCTGCAGTTTTGCGCTATTTTTACATCGCTTCGCTCGACAGAACAAACACAGCTGGGTCCCTTTCGCCTTGCACACTGTGTGTGAGAGAGAGAGAGAGGGAGAGAGTGGGAGAGAGTTGTGGGCCACCGACTGCGAATCGGTTTTGCTTATCTAATGGGCTGCAGTTGCACGCTGCTTATCGCTATTTCCATTGTTGTTGCCCTTGTTGCTGTTCTTTGTTTTTTTCTGCCCGCACATATGCTGAGTGAACAGCCTCTGCATTCGTCTGTGTCGCTGTCTCACTCTGCCGCTCTGCAGACTGCTTGCTGTCTCTCGTTTTGTTTGATTATTGTAGTTGTTAATTGCTCGTCGCTACTTTCTTGCACCCTTCACATTGTGCCGTTAATCACAGCAGAGTGCGGATAAAAGAGAAGTTGTTGTTGTGGTTTTTGTTGGTTTTCGTTAATGGGTTTTTATTTGTTTATATGAGCGTCTCGAAAATATGATGCGCCTCTGTATATATGAGGGATGTCTCCCCTTGCTCACCCCCACTCACTCTTTTCTCCATCCATCAGTTCTGTTTGACCATTTGCCTTTTGAGTTTTGCGCGTTGCTCATGGGAATTTTTACAACTGTTTTCCAAATGACAAGTGCTCTTTAAATTTATGTGGAGGAACATTTTCTAACGCGGGCGGGGAAGGGCGACCAGCAAGTTGTCGCTTCGATCCTATTTAATTATAATCGAGACTTGTGCGTGTCTATCTTTCTTTTAATTGTGCGTTTTCCTCATCTTCTCCTTAAGTTACGTAGTTCTCAAATAATTTTTTTTTTTTATTTTTTACATTATTAATTACAGTTTTAAAAGTGTGCTGCTCATTTTTGTTTACATATTGAAGTTTATAATTAATTATTATGTTGAGATTGATTTTAAATTGCCGAGTATTGTTTGCCTTGAGCCCTTTTTTTATTTAATATCTAATATATTGCTCAGCCTATTTTCTTGCCATGAATTAATATTTCAAATGTGGGAGTTGCATTATAATATTTTCATGTGTTTTGCTGTCACAAGTAACCCTCATATTTACACTCAGATATTTGATATTATGCCATCAATCAATGTCTCAATCACATAAGTACAAATGTCACAATCTTAAATCAATTAAATATTTATTAACAGCAATCTCTAACGTCAAAAATGAACAGCCCTCGAACCATTTTTTCTCTCTCTCTCTCT
Source organism: Drosophila demipolita (assembly GCA_035042405.1). Classification (NCBI taxonomy): domain Eukaryota; kingdom Metazoa; phylum Arthropoda; class Insecta; order Diptera; family Drosophilidae; genus Drosophila; species Drosophila demipolita. Next base: position 2,255,672 of record JAWNLI010000025.1, read on the forward strand.
TTCTCTTTCTTACATGTTGCAACCCCAAGGATTAAATAATCCCGCTGACATTTCAATTGCAGTCATATTAAAACTGACAGTTATTTTTGCATCCACAAATAAAGTGTTGATTGTAAAGTGATATATACATATATATATATATATATATATATAGACTCACTATTGATTGAACTTGTTCTTGTTTAATTATCGCATCCTTTTCCACTAGGCATTTTAGGCATTTTGTTGTTGTGGTTGTTGCTGGGCGGCTAATTAATACTTTTACGAAGTGACACAACATTGAACATAGTTAAAAGGGGGTGAGGAACCTGTGTAAATGCCCACATAACAAACGGCGACAGTTATTGTTTTTGTAATTATGTTTATTGAATGCGACAAAAGCGACAAACGACAACTGTTGACATTTACAATTGATTTCGCTTGAGAAACAAAAACGTCGCTAATTAAGCAATCATTTTTGTTTAACTGTACTGTTGTTGAAATATATACAAATGTTTGTCACAATTACGGATTATAACATTCAAATAAATAAATAAAATAAAGTAGTGATAATTTTTGTCCGTTAAATAAACTACAAAAATATTAATAATTTATAAAAAGCAAAAAATTGATGTTGAACAATTGACCCCGACGTGATTTGAACACGCAACCTTCTGATCTGGAGTCAGACGCGCTACCGTTGCGCCACGGAGTCTCATGAAATGATCCGGCGCTAAATGTCAGCTAGAACTAAAGCTATTTGCCGATTTATGTGTGTGTGTGTGTGTGTGTGCGAAATGTGTTCTATAAATAGACATTGCAAATTGCTATGGCAAATAGAGAATGCAACAACAAATTAGTTAAACTGAGCTGCAAATGCGCCAATGTATGTGTATTTAATACACATGCACACACAATTACTCACACACACACACGCACAAAAGAGAGCAAGCAAAAGTATTGCTCTGATTATTGCTCTCGTTTAAAATAAAATGGAACTGCAGCTTATCTCATCAACCATATATTTTATGCGTATTGTTTATTTAATTTTATATTTTTGATTAGTTTTTAGCTGTTTACTTTTTGTCATTGTTGTTGTTTCAAAATGTTTTTAAGTCGATACATTTTCTCAACTAGCTATTAAAATGCATTTCCAAAAACGCCATTAATAGCAGAGCGAGTAAACTAATCAAGCTGCATAGAAAATTGAGTTCCCCTTCCATAAGTCTAGACTCTCCGGACTCTGAGCACCTGCTTGCTGGGCAGACGCGTGCCGCCAAAGCTTTTAGCTGCCGACGGAATTCACACAACGAACCCAAAATAAATATAAATCACTGAGAGAACAAGAATCACAACTAGATATTAGCTGGCCAACGTGGAGGGGGAGGGGAATGCTGAATGGAAATGCTGCACAGCCTGGCAACAAAATTCGTTTGTTTTCTGTTTATTTATTCATTGATTTTTAATACACTAGCCGGAGTCTGGTCGTATCTGTTTTTTTATTTTTTATTTTTATTTCTATTTTTCTCTTGCGCTTGTAAATGGAAATGCATTCCGATAAAGGCATGCCGTGGAAATTGATTTCCCCGCTGCGTTCGTCGTCCATTGTGACTAATTGTGTGACTCCTCCAGCAGTCTTTGGGTGGGCATTCATTTCGTAGAACTCCAGCTGTTTTCATTGTTTAGATATTCATTTTCTAGCAGTGCATTTACATTGTGAAGAATTCTGTTTCTGTTGCCTGCGCGGCGAGTTGCCCTTTCTTTATGGGCTATTTTTATGTTTTAATATTTATGGTTTTTAATGTTCATATTTAGTGCGACTTTACGGTTTCCGTGCCGTGCATCTTTTTAATGTCTGCCTCAAAACATGTTTTTGGGCATGTTTCAACCGCCAACGGATATGGATCGTAAAATTTACACTCTCCACGTTTCGGACTTGACAAGTTCTCACGGCTTTGGCAATTCGATGCAGTAGGCAAATCACATAAAAATAATCAGTTAGAAACATACTCAAAGTATTTATGGCAAATGAGGTAAGCCGGAGGAAATACTTGAGTTTTTATAGTAAAGGAAAGTATTCATGTCTTGTAAGAAGCGGTTGACAGGGGAAGGGGTGATAGAGCTAGTAATTGGTAATTAACTTTAGTGGCTTAGATTAAAAATTAAAATGTATGAGCAAATTACAATTCAGACTTGTGCAGTATTTGAATTTTCTTTACTTTGTTGAATTTAATATATTTAAGATATAAATCTAAAATAATTCTGAACTTAAAATTTCATAATAAATTTATATTTTGTATGTATTAAAGCAAAAAGTTCGCTACTAGAGCCAAATAAAGTGCGCAGCACTCAACTTGAGTGCCATCAATACTTAGAAAAAACATTAAACGGAAAAATCTATATATATGTATAAAGTTCTCGTTGCAACACTTGATCAGCTTAAATCAAACAAAATGAAGAATAACATTTGTAGAGCTGTTGCCAAAGTTGGCCAAGTTGTCGTTACCAACACCGAGTCAGGTCAAGTCAAGTCAAGTCAAGTCAAGCCAAGTCAAGAGTTGGGAGTAGAATGTTTTAAGTGTTTGTCGCCTGCATGGCTGTGTGTGTGTGTGTGCTAAACATGAAAACTGTTCTATATATAATATTTTTCATACATTAAAGCACTTTACACTTTTCTCACGCTAAAATAATATTTTCGTTGTCCATACAAAAGCAGCGAGAGTGCGAGAGAGATAGAGCGATAGAAAGGGAGATGGGGTGGAGGTGAAAAATATTGGCAGAGGATTTACAGTGCTCCATTTGGTTTCAGTGTTGAGTGTTTGGCTTGCACAGCGCACAGTGTGTAAACAGCAGCGAAAATGTCAAGTAGCCGTCAATTGGCAGAACAGGACAGCAACGCAAGGCAAAGCACAGCCGAGCAGAGAATAGAAACGAATGCGAAAAGTCAAGGGAGGAGTGGAGAGGGATGTGTGACGAGAACAGCTCGTAAGCCACAATTGGGCAGACAAAAAAGAATCTTCTCTTCTTCTACTCTCCTCTTCGCTGCGTCGACACTTTCACTGCAGTCAGCGCTAAAAGTGTTTGCATTTTTATCAACACCCCCCCCCCCCCCCTTTCCCTGTACCACTCATCAAGTTGCTTTGCTTACTTTTTGCTTCTTTTGCTATTGCTGCCTTTATTGTCCGCTTCGGCTTGTGCAAACACTTCCCATTGACTTTTTGTCCTCTACCTCCCTTTCTCTATCTTGTTCTGTGCTTGGAAAAACCGCTTAGCATGTTTACCGTTATGTTCGGCACTTGAATTCGCCGTGTTGCATTAGTTTGCCTTCCCATCCCCATTCCGCATTCTCAAGTGCAGTCAGGTGTGCCCTGGCCGCCATTTTGTGCCACTATGTAAGAGTGTACAAAGAAAACACACATCATTCCCTACATTTAGGGAGAGGGAGAGTGAGAGAGTTTACTTCTCCCTCCTCCTCATGTCTGCTCTGTTTAACCCATAAACGTGCTTGAAGGGTTTTTTCCCCACTGTGCGTGTGCAAACATTTGTGCTGCCTAAAAGCCGTCACGCAAAGCGGGGCAACTCTGGTCGGCAGCTGTTTGGGGTTGCCAAGTGTTTTCTCTTTGGTCACCTTTTACCCAATGCCTATTGACGATTTGCTCATGCATTTTGCGGGGAATATTCCTCTTGCGGTGTTTTCAGATAACAAATTGCCGAAAAAATAGTTACTTGCATCATTAAAGCTAAATGCCTGCAATTTATATTGTCTTAGCTGGCATTTAAGGCCCAAACAAATCATTTCACAGCATTGCACAGCACGCACATTGTGCTCATCTCAGTTGCCAACGCAACTCATCTCACCTGGCGTGTGGCAGAGTCAAGCATTCGGCAAATTGCTTCATAAGCCAAGGCTTACAAATGCAATTAATCGAGACACACGCTTCAATGAGCGTAAAAACAAAGCCAAGTTTTATGCAAAAATTAATTAACAGATACTCAAACAAACAAAAAAAAAGACAAAGAATTAGTTGAATCCAACTGTCAGTTTAATACTCGTCGACTTATAGACTAATGCAGTGAAAGGAAGTCGAGTTTGGGGTTGGGGGGAGGTGGGGGGGCGTGTTGAGTCCCATTTAAGTTAATACTGATTAATGCTGACAAATTAACTATGAAATTAATCAATGTCCGAGTCGTTTACATGTAGAACACCAGCGACAAACAAACAAAATCGAGAAAAACAAACGACAACAACAATAAATATAACATTCAAAGCCTACATTGATAAGACAAGCGTAAAGTGGCGACATCTAGCGGCGGCGAGGTGCGGGCTCTTTTGTTGTTTGTCACTTGCGACCATTTATCAATGCCAGGCATAAGCAAAAGAGCACAAGAGCATTTCGTCAAAGTGTCGGGAGATTATCAACTTGACAGTCGGCCACAGACTCTGCCCAGGGAAAACCAAGCCAAACATTGATACACTCAGAAAAACAAATGAATGATTAGCCTACATAAGCAGCTATTAATCAGAAAGGCCAGAACATTGTTGAATACTCTAGTTGAAAACAAAACGAAAAATTGGTTAAAAATTAACCTTTTGAATATTCTATAATTTTTAATATAAACCAAAAATTCAACTAAAAGCACATCTTAATTAAAGTATACATAAATTATAAGCATGGACAAATCAATTTAAATTAAACTAATTGAACATATCAATTATTAAGTACAACTTGTGAAAAAGTTTCAAAACTAATTGTTAATATTAAATGTGCTTAAACTTTTAATATAAGTCAAATTATTCATAAGTGACTAAAGACTGGTAAAGAAAAATATTAATGGAAATCATTTTTTGCGAGTGTGTGTATATAGACATTTACACACATATACACCCAGCTGCACGTACGAATATTTTAGGTATTAAAATGAGTATAGACAAGTTGCTAAGAACTGAAGATTGGTCCGAAGTTTTGTGCGTGTTTGCAGTCCATCAAATGGCATGTGATAATTCAGGTTCATCAACATTACAATCAACATGAGCACACACCAACACACACACAAGTCAATGTAGTGTACAAACTATTTACTTATTTATATGCACAGGAAGAGCGAGACAGTTAGACAATAAGAGTGTGTGTGAGAGAGAGGGGGATGGGGAAGAACTTCTCAAGTGAGATGTCGACCATTTGGCATGCAAAAGCTCATGATGATTGCTGTTGTGGATGGATGGATGGATGGATGGATGGCTGTTTGGTTGGTTGCATGAATGTTGTTGATGATGATTGAACAAAGACACGCAACAATAGCGACTGTTGTACAAGTCGTTGTCGCATTCAAGTGTCTTCATTTTTGCCATGTGAAATTGCATAATTTATTGTGTGACAAATCAAGAGCAGCTGTCTGAGGCACATTGACAAGCCGCATAACTAATTAAGTTGCATGCATGATAATCTATACCTGGGTGACAGCAATGCTTTATTTAGCTTTATTGTTGAAGTGTCTGATCATTTATTTATGGCCACGACAGTTCTACTCACTGTTGGCCAAAAGCGAGTGAGCCATCAACAACAGTTTCAGTTTGTCATAAATTAAGTTGATACAACTATCAAATACAAATGTTGTTGCAACATTGTACAAAATACGAATTGTGAAATATATTTCAACAAAATGACTGACAGCAAATAACATAAATGAAAGCTATATGTAAATATTTATTTATTTATATATTTATAATACATAATAAGTTTGAAAAATATTAATTATAATAATAATAAAACCGTTAGACTGCGCTGCTTCCACATTCGATTAACGCTTTGTTTGTTTTCTCTCTCTTTCCTTCTCTCTGTCAATCTCTCTCTCTCTCTCTTTCACTATTTGTTCTAAAGCTTTTATTCTTGTCTAGGGGATTATAGAAAATATCTGTAAGATAATAATATAAAAATATAATAAAGAGAAATACAAACCTATAAAAATTTGCTGTATGTATTTTTTATTTATTTTTCTTTTCTTTAATTATTATTATATTATAATTTGTTTATTTTTTAAAGACATTAATTATTTTTCTAACTTTATTTCCGCTTCAATGCAAATATGCTCTCTAATTAGTAAAACATATCAAACATTTCAATTCGCACACTCTTTTTTTTATTTATTTTTTATTAATACTACCAATTAAAAATGTTTATAGATTTAGAAGGTACTTGTAGATTTTTTTTTTATAGAACAAACTACGAGGCGTATTCCTTAGCCCACAATATAACTGCATCCTCTTGACCCACTTAACTGGTTTGTTTACTGCCAACATGACTTGCACATAATAAGCTAAGTATCTGCGTACAAAAGATTCCGACTGCAAATTGTTTTGCATTTCTCAGCCAACAGCAATGTGCTAAATATAATAAATGCTTAACCTTAATTGGACTAACTACGGCAGAGTAATTAACACTCAGCTGTCTGTGAATGAAAACAGGTGTTGAATGATTACCTAATAAACTAAACTAAAGCTAAAGATTTCTTAAATTTCTGTAGTAAAATAATTTTTAGCTCGTCTCTCGGCGATCTGCTGATGAAGACATTAAATGCTGAGCCAGCTGCAATCTCATTGATGCGTCAACAACAACTGCTCGGAAGATCAGCACATTCATAAAATGCTAATGCACGATGTACGTAGAACTGGGAACTGGAGCTCTATCAGAACTCGTAAATTTCTGGCCCCAAAAGTGTCTCACTTCGCATGTCAAAACAACGTGGAGCATCCCGTGGTTGGATTCAAGTTAATTGTGGCCATTGGCATGTTAAATTATGAGCCATTCGTTGAGCGAGCCCAAGTCGAAATAAACATGTTAACTTATGGACAGGTTTCCTTTTAGCGATCTCAGTTATCTTTTGCCGCTGCATGCATAAACTAAGCGAATTATGTGAAATTGCCCCTCGATCGTTGCTTTAGGATGTTCGCTTTGCCATCCTCTGGTTTCATTCATTGTCGGTATTTTCTTGTGTTTTCCTGTGTTTTCCTGTCTTTTTCCTATCTTTTTCCTATCTTTTTCCTCAATATGTGCTGTGAAAATCGGTATATCGCCGTCAGCCTGCAGCTATGGGCCAGTCATCGTACCCAGGCTAATTGAGCCAGTAAATCGCACACTGGCGCACTGACCGTGAAAGGGGTCTAATCTCCTGCACTACAAATACACACACATATATATATATATATGTATATATATGTATATCTCTGTCCATTCGAGTCGCGTGTAATTTGTACTTTTGTTTTGCTTTTGCCGAGGGGCGCATTTCTCTGGCATTTCTTTTTTTGTGTGTGTTGCAATTCCAGTCGAAAGTTCAATTTTTTGACTCCAAGGGTTTGCCATGTGCATTTGTGGAACAAGCAGATTGACTTCATAGCAATTCGCTGGTGAACTGGGGGGGGGGGGGGTCATTAGACCCAGGGTTAAATAAAGAACATTCCCAAAAAGGTATAAAAATGTTATCGGAAAGTGAACTTTGCGATTAGTTGCAACCGATGAATAATCTAACCTTAGATGTCGCTTAAAGGTAAACAACAATTATTTTACCTTTCGAAAACATTATCCATGTGAACTATAACCCACGTCTCTGGCTAAATAGGCAGCCCAAAATTAGCTCACTGAGCCATAGAATGGCATTTCAGATACAGATACAGATACAGATACAGATACAGATACAGATACAGATACAGATACAGATACAGATACAGATACAGATACAGATACAGATACAGATACAGATACAGATACAGATACAGATACAGATACAGATACAGATACAGATACAGATACAGATACAGATACAGATACAGATACAGATACAGATACAGATAATACAGATACAGATACAGATACAGATACAGATACAGATACAGATACAGATACAGATACAGATACAGATACAGATACAGATACAGATACAGATACAGATACAGATACAGATACAGATACAGATACAGATACAGATACAGATACAGATACAGATACAGATACAGATACAGATACAGATACAGATACAGATACAGATACAGATACAGATACAGATACAGATACAGATACAGATACAGATACAGATACAGATACAGATACAGATACAGATACAGATACAGATACAGATACAGATACAGATACAGATACAGATACAGATACAGATACAGATACAGATACAGATACAGATACAGATACAGATACAGATACAGATACAGATACAGATACAGATACAGATACAGATACAGATACAGATACAGATACAGATACAGATACAGATACAGATACAGATACAGATACAGATACAGATACAGATACAGATACAGATACAGATACAGATACAGATACAGATACAGATACAGATACAGATACAGATACAGATACAGATACAGATACAGATACAGATACAATACAGATACAGATACAGATACAGATACAGATACAGATACAGATACAGATACAGATACAGATACAGATACAGATACAGATACAGATACAGATACAGATACAGATACAGATACAGATACAGATACAGATACAGATACAGATACAGATACAGATACAGATACAGATACAGATACAGATACAGATACAGATACAGATACAGATACAGATACAGATACAGATACAGATACAGATACACTGAGCATTTCAGATACAGATTAGCCGCCGCTGAGCTAACAGGTTAAATATGAATTTCTAAATTAGTTTTTTATCTCATTGTTTTGTGACAGGCAGACAAATATGCAGCAGTCACAACAATGGGAGCTACATGCTGTTCCAACTGCTGTTTCACTACCCATATGCCACCTTCCTGGTCACACACACACACACACACACACACAAACACATATCCTGTGGCAAGAACAAACATGGCAGACAATTAATAATACTTAAAAAGGCAATGTGCAAAACAACAAAAACAACAAGCTCAAAATAAATACGTGTGTGCGTGTGTGTGTGCGTGTGTGTGTGTGTGTGCTCGAGGGTTAGCTTTTTTGTGCCACATAATGGGCAATAACATGCACATCAACACGGCGCGCCTAAGCACAGGACTCGCCGCCGCCAGGCAGGACTCTCGCCACGGTTTGCTGCCACAGAGGGGTTGTTGGGTAATGAATAATGCGCACTCACCTGGAAGCCTCAGAGCCTTAGAGTGTTTGGCCGGGTTGCCGGATTGTCGGTTGTGGGAGCGGGGGCTGTGCGGGGGTTTGAAATATTGCTACATTTGCACTTTGTCGGTGCCCAGTGGAAATACATAAAAATTACAAATTACCCACAAATATATCAATTTTTTTTTTTGGTATTATTCAAACATTTGCCGAATGGGTTTTGGTATTCGTTTTAATTGAAATTAGGTGCGATGTTTAAATTAGAGTGCAGCTGGACAGCTGAAAGTTGAGGGAGTGTTCCAGGGTCATAGTTCAAAATAGTTAACAGCTGCTCGAAATGGTGTCTGATAAGGGTGCAGCGGTATTTAAAATAGACAAATGCATTTTTATTTATTACGTTTAGCTGGTAAATTAATAATAATAATGCAATCGTGAATCGACATGCGTTAAATGAATTTAGAAAATTGCAATTGAAAATTAAACTACATTAAAAAAAGGATAAAAATATAATATATAATATAATATTTTTTAACTAAATCGATTATATTTTTGTTTTCATTATAGGTAAGCTGAGAGATATCTAAAATTTAAACGACATCTAAAAAGTAAGTTTTGCCAATCACATAGATAATTACAAACTCTTAAATAGAATGCAATTACACAGTCTACAATCCACCATATATATATATATAAATATATATATGTAAATCGAGCCGTGTATATAGCATTTTCAAATACGCTTTTGATTTTCAAAAGGGCTTTGATGTTTTTCCGCCTGGCGCTGCAATTGGTAGTCAAATTCAGAGCCAGATTCAGAGCCAGATTCAATCGACGTTTACCCGTGGGAGTGGCAACATATGCAAACGGCATTTTGTGGCTGCATCATTAACACACTGGTGGTGTGGGGGGGTAGCTGGAGTTGGAGTTGGAGTTGGAGTTGGAGTGTGTTGGATTGGGCTGTGCTGTGGGCACAACTCGCGGGAATTGCCAGTTAAATAAACTGCTAACGAAAGAGTTCGTTTCGCATTTGGCTGTGGATACGGCTGGCAAAACAATTACATTTCAATTTGCCTCATGTCAAAATCAGACCCCAAAAAAAAAAAAACAACACGAAACTTTCAATAAACGGCTCTGGGGGCGCGTCCGCTGACAATTCCCTCTGCCCAACATGCCCCTCTGCCACCACCAGACTGCAATGAATGCAAAATAATTGATAATTGAAAATTTTGGCCTAAAGCAATAATTGAAAATATATATATAAAAAAAAAAACTACAACTTTTTGTGTGTCTAAAGGGCGCCGGAAAGTGCAGCTAAATATTTATGCATTTAACAATGCCAAATAAGAGAAACAAATATTTACGAGAATATATTTGGTGGCTGCATTTGGTAATTTCGTCCAACCGCCCGCCCGCCCGCCTGCCGCAGCACCCCTCCTCCGCCCACGGCCCTGTTGGAGCCTGTTTGGGGCCTTTGGTTGGCATTTATGAATTTCCATAATTTATGCGCACAGCGCGAACAACAACATGGGATAAGGGGGAGTGGGTGGTGGGGGGGGGGTGCAGAGATCACAGATGGGCAACGTCGACTTCCATTTAGCATTCGATTCATAAATTTTAATTGAAAATTGCGGCACAGCAGCAAACGCGACTGCGAACACAAAATTCGTGCAATTAAATGCCAAAAACATGCGAAATATGAATATCATCGGATGACATATGGTAATGGCAACACCAGACCAGACCACACCCACTTAGCCGCCCACTTGCTGCCGCCTCAATTGAATCAATTCGATTTGTGACGCATTCTCATCTGCCTCACCACCCAACGAGTGAGAATTTACCAATGAAATATTCATAAACTTGTCAAGTGTTGGATTTGCTTTCCATTTCGACACCCAAAAAAATTTGTCTGTCAATAAAAAAAAGTATAGGAAAATTTCAATCATGATGATGATGATGATGATTATGTTGATGTTGATGTTGATTTTGTTGTTGATGTTGACGATGACCGCTTACGCAAATGTTTGGCTCAATTAACGTGCCTTGTTGTGTATTTTAATTGTTTGGCAGCACTGCAAATTTTTGGGGGTATGGCAACCCCAAAAGTCCATTAATTTGAAAGTGGAGTGTGGAAAACATTTATGAATTAACCAAACGAGTCGCAATTGCACATTTCGAGGTCGTTAAATTGGCGGTTTTTGGTTTGGCCAATTTATTGCAAACAGGTAGGGGTCAACCAGCCAGCCAGCCAGGAGATTATTGAATATTAAATTGAGGGGTAGATTTTACTGATATGTTTTACTTAGATAATAATCAATGAAGTTTTGGCTCTCAACTCAACTCTCTACGACTGTCAATTTGTAATTTTTATATATTAATTTTCTTAATCAACTTTCCCACACTGTGATTAATGATTGGCTGCGTCTCGAGCAGCGTAATTATTAAATAGTAATTAAAGCAAGTTGATGTTGAGCAGCTAAAAGCATTTGCAATGCCGCCAGCGAGATGAAAAAAAATACGCGAGTGCTGGGGCTAATCACCAAAATCATCAATATAACATCAAAGAGACGACTTGGCACCCACTTAATGGTGTCTACATCCGAATATATAGCCACAAGAGGCAAGGTGGCAACTAATTTGCCGCTGCTGCGGCTGCAGTTTCCAGTTTTGAAGAAGCACCAGCAGCGGCGGCAAATCAAGAGTTTGCCACCAGGTTTGCTTGGTTTTTTTTTTGTTTTTTTTGGGTCGTCATCGTCTCATCTGAGCTCGTCTCGGTGGATTCGAGCTGGGCTCATTTAATGGTCTTCAAAAGCGCATTTAAAACGCGTTTGCATTTCATGCATGCGCGTATCTAATTCATAGTATACCTAACCGAAAGCCCTCTCTTTGCCGCACCCCGCACACCCTAGCATTTGCCTAATCACACATCGTCATGGTTTTTGCTTATGCTTATTGCAATCGATTAAATTCCATGCGTTGCCCATTTGCGCCTCAAGTTTTGCAGTTAATGGTAACAGCTATTCCAGCCTTGGCAATACTTATTAGTCCTGCCCCGCAGCTAAATAATTCATTGGTGCAGCTGTTCGCTCTGTGTGGCCACCAAATGACTTGTGATTTTTCTCCTGGGTCAGCTTAGGGCAAACTAAGCCTGAACGCATACTAAAATATTTACTCAAATTCAACGCAATAATTTACTTTATGAATACGTAGCAAAAATCAAATGCTCTTTATTTGCAAAAAGGTAGTCATAATATGATTGAAAATTTAATGCAGAATTAACCATTTTGGACTGGTTTTTCGATCTAACGGAAATTGTGTTTTTAAACATGCCTTTGTCAATTGAGAAGCCAAGTCGAGATTGTCTTAATAAAATACTTTTTTTATGCGGCTTAAATATTTATTTACTTTTAGTTGAAGTAGTGACAAATGCAAGGCAATAAAAATGGTATTCACCAACACAGTGAAATTTCAAAATGTGTAATTTAAATGGGATTATTTAATTCAGCAATTAATAATTACTCATTATTAATTCGCTCCTTGATTTTTTCTGTCTGATGGAACTGAGATTCTGGCTTTAATTAGTCCTAATCTCGACAGCAAAAACAGTACTTCGAGGATTTAATTAAATTATGACTATGTTAATGTACCGTTACAAGGACACATTACGTGTACCCTTACCCAGCGATTACTTTTCCCTAGTCTCTCTCTCTCTCTCTCTGTATCTCTTCCTCTCTTTTTTGCTTGGGTGCCAGCTGGCAACTTTAACACATTGCATGACGCAGCTCATCAGGACAACAATTACCCATGCGCCACGTCTGCTTATCAGCCAGTCACACAAACACACTCGCACACCTCACACACACACACACACAGAAATTTATATGTAAATATACATTTTCTACATTTTTTATTTCCCAAAGCGGGGTTTATTCGTTTGCTTTTGCTTCTAGTTTTCCATATTTATGCTCTAATTAAATAGGGTATCATAGGCTGTATTTATATATTGCATTAATATGCTTAACTGTACAGGGTGTATTTCAGTTGAGTTTAGTTTTCATTTATTTTTCTCTTCCGCTTTGGATGGCGTGTCATTTTTGCTTGAAGGCTCGCTTCCTGTTTAGTGTACGCCGCTGACTTTCCTGCCTGTCATTTGGCAAAATGTAAATAAAGTAATTAAAGTAATAAAATTTGTTTTAATGTCGCGCACAAGAAATATGAAATAGACGAAAAGAGAGCGAGAGAGAGAGAGAGAGAGATAGAGCGAGGAGCGGACAAAGAGAGAGGGTGTGAGCGAGACAGGTAGCAGGCTATGCGTGTCGCCATCATTCTTCTGGGCCCGTCGCCATTTTTGTCACGTCAACGTCGACGTCTGCGTCGGCGTCGGCGTCGGCGTCGCAGCATAAAGGTGATAATTACGCTTATTTAATCATTTATTATGGCTACTTGATGGACTCTATTGCTCGCTCGCTCTTGCGCATAGTGCTGGCATTTGCTGTCTGTTGCCGTCGTCGATTTCGTGCAGCATGCAAAAATTCACTCGATTAATTTGTTTTATACATGAAATTGTCGCATTTATCACGTACCTCGCCTCAGCATTTTATATGCCGCATTTTCCATTGTTGACTTTGCTTTATTTGTGTCCGTATTTCCGCTTGCTTTGTTGACATTTCACCTTTCAGTTCCTGTGCCAGGTTCCTGTGGTTTTGAACTTGCTTTATTTGTGACACTTCCCGTCCCGGTCCAGACCTCAACACCGACCCCGACCCCTTACCCGGGCTGTCTGTCTCTCTTCAAAACCGCAGTATCCAAGTGGACACGAGAAATCAATTAGTTGTGCTTTTATTTGGTAAACTTTTCAATTTATTTAGTGCGAGTAAATAATTGAGGGCGTGTCGCTGTTAGTTGGTGCCACCAACTTTGCGTGAACTGGTTGCTAAATCAGAGATTTCAAATGGTGCAATATGCATATGTATATGTGAAGAAATGCATATATACTTTATATACTATAAACGGTATTCATTTCCAAGCCAGAGCGTGGGTACACAAATCAAGAATCTCTCGATGCATCGATTGAAGCTGCGATTATATGGATTAGCCAATCAATTAAAGTGCCCAAAATGAGATTAAGTGCTGTGCTCGCTTAATCGAAAGGCGGAGAAGAGAGTATTAAATTGCGTGCATGTTCGGTTCCAATTTTAGGTTCTTCCTTGCTCTTAGCCCCAAACGAAGCATCTCAAATGGCAGCCATAAAACTTCAAAAGCAGCAGCAGCAGCAGCAAGCTCAACATTAAAGGGACACCCAAACATGCAAATTTGTGCCATGTATCGAGGAATAAGAGCTGCTGCTGCTGTTTGGACATTGCTTCCGTTTTTCCGTTGCCACCTTCTGCTCGAATCAAGCAAATCCGACAATACGGCAATCCCCTCCTCCCACAGCCCTCCACACATCTCGCACAAAACATTTGCAATCCCATTGGCCGTATTTTTAATTCTCTTGCCGTGGCACAACGAACAGAAAAATGAGAGAACAATGGGGCAAGGAGCTGCTGCTGCTGCTGCTGCTGTTGCTGTTGCTGTGTGGCACATGGCTGAAAACCACACCTAAACACATTTGGCAATTAAGCCGAACCAGATGCAGAGCGGATGGGGTAAGGAGGGGCGCGGGAAGTGAAAGGTGCCAGGACACTAAACAGGCTGGCAGACAGGCAACCGCACGACAGGGCTCAGACACATGAGCTGGCTCGTTTGATATATGGCAGACATGAATGGCGGCAGAGCCGCAGCCAGGACACCAGTCAGCCAGCCCAGGTCCTGGACCAACACCAGAACATGCCAGGAGCTGAGGCTATCAAACACAAAAACAAAAAAAAAGCGAATGTTGTTTAGAAACTTGAAATGGGCGGCTGATAAAAATGTAGCTGGGACTCGAGGAGGAGCGAGCGGTAAATGGAAAGCGGAAAGTTGTTGCCCATCGCCGAACATGTTTAATGGCGTTATTTATGTGGGCGCTTCCCCACCCCATCATCCCACCCCGCCGTCCAATCCAATAGATGCCCGACTCGGGTGCAATTTGTCGGCGTGTGCGGGGGTAGGAAAAAAGAAAAAATTATATGCCACTTGAACCTGAAAATTATTTACTTCTATGAACCGAACACGTTCGCAACGCCGAGCCAAGGCCCCCAAGGCTCAGACAAAGAGAGCAGCAGCAGCAGCAGTATGAAAGAGCCTTGCTGAGAGGGGGAGAGAGAGAAAGAGAGTGAGCAGACGCACTTGTAGCCCGAGAGGGGAAAAATAACTGTTTGAGGGAAAAACGGCAACTATTTAATACGCGCTCGACATTTGTTTGCATTTTTTTTTTTTTTTTTTTGTGTATGAAGTTTTTTCATTATGTGTTGTCTGCCCTGGCAAAGCTGACGTTTAAATGGAAAACGGTAAATGGAAAATGCTATGAGTCGAGCTCTTTTGCATTACTCCCTTGCGTGCCATTTAAATGAAGCTGTTTTGGGCTTTCTTTTTTTCATACGATTTTAAATCAGTAAAGTTCTACTTTGTTTTGTGTGTCTGGTATTTAATTTAATTTGTTGCTCGGCTGTTTTTTGTGTATCGGCTGGCATAGTTTCTATAGTCGCGTAATACTATAACTTGATAGCAATAATAATAAGCAAATTCACGTTTCTCTTATACAACTTAAATGCTATTTGGCATTTATTTCATTTCGTCAGACTGCATATCATTTTTGGCCACTAATGGGCCATTTATTGGGACACGTTTGAGATGAACCCACACCTTTGAGAGATTCCTCAAGCCCGCTTTGGGGTGAGCTAATGGTTATTGCTTGACTTGACACATCCAGCTGTCCATCTTATGGGATGACACCTCTCTCGCAATTATTGGCCATTTACAGAACCACACTTTATATTGCCTCAGCGTTGTAATGAAGGAATGCCAAGAATCTGGCCTTTGCTGGTAAATGAGAAGACATCCAACTGACTGAACAGTCAGTTTCTCTGTCCCCATTTTGGTTGCCTTCCGTTCTGGAAAGCGTAAATTCTGCGAAGCACTTCAAAAGCCTCTCGGAAACATAATGCAAATTGTCTGCACCAATTTCAGTGCCTTCTCCGCTCCTTGGTCCGCTTGGGTGGAGGGGGGGGGGGGGACCTCATGCATTCTCCAACTCGTCGTATCGTTTACTTTTCAGTTCTTTCCTTGAATTTTTTCTTGGCTTGTGGCGCTTGGCGCTTGGCACTTGGCTCTGTCTTCAATTCAATATGTGACAGAGTTGGGGGAGTAGATTATGAAACTTGAGGCGTTTCACTTGTTAAAACAAATTATAGGTTTGTTTTGATTATTTCAGTCGCCTGGTAGGTTGATGACTCCACTAGAGGTAGGTAGATGAGTAGACCCTGGCGTATAATAATATAAAATTTATTTGCATATTTCATTAAATTGCATTTAGCTTACGGTCTGACATGGTCCGCTGCTATAAGGAGTCGCTGATGACTTGGGAGTCACCCAAGGGGAAAGTCGTTGACTTACTTTCAGTTGCATAAGGGGAAGCTAACGTTCATTGTGTTTACTTATTTCATATTCCATAGCCTAATTTTTGCTTGTGCTCCAACTGATGAGATATATATATTATTCCTATCGAGATATGTATTTGAATGCATATGAAAATATCTATTAATATTATATTGCATATTTGGTTGTTCTAATTTGCTGCTCTGTTCCGGATGCATTGCTGCGGCGTCTCCAACCAGTGTCGCTTCCCATTTTAATTGTCACTCAAGCAGTCAATGCAGAAGGCATTAAGTGCTTTATTATCCGCTCATATGACCCATAATTGACTTCATACAAACGCCCTCGACGTGGCAGATGAAAACCATTTCCTCAATGGGCGACATTTAGCGGGCATTGATTGACACTTGTGTGTTCACCATCGGGGCAGGGGCAATCCGATCTGCCAGTCTGCCACTCAGGCCAACAAATGCGGCTGCTGCCCACAAATGTGTCAAACTGGAGTCAGATCAGCAGCATTAAGAGTCATATTAAATGCAAACCCATTGAGCCCAAGCATCACAGGCAGCAAAAGTCAGACGACGACTCATTTAAACTCAAAATGTCAGATTATGAAACTTTGATAAGGCCGGAGTAGTGCTGCAGCCCGTGGGCTTAGCATGAAGATGAGCATGAGCAGTTCTTGTTAGTTGGCCGTAGTTGGAGTTGGAGCAGTCATTCTCTCTCTCTCAGATTTCGTTATTGCTTGCAGCACAAAAGATGTCGATTACAATGCCAATTTGAAGCCGTCTGACGCTGACGAGGATCATCGCAAACGGACCATAAAAAATTACAGCACGTAGCTCAAGAAGATTTTCTCGAAATGATAAAAAACATATTCGAGTTAGCCCTCTATCTCTCCCTCTCTCTCTCTCTCTCTCTCGCTCTCTTTCTTTAAGGCAACAGCCAACACTTTGAAGCTTGTTATATAATCGCCATACAGGTGAAAGTCCAACAGTCTATCAGATGCGTGTGACTAGAGTTAGCCACGGGTTCGTATCAATCAAGGCAATTACAGTTCTCGCTCTTCCCCCCCCTCCCCCTCCCCCTCTCCCTCTCTTACCCCGAAACACTAAACTTAATATAAATGTAAATTCAAATCAGAAGAAAAATATCTCCAAATCGATGCGTACCAAATTCAAAATGAAATGAAACGAATCGTTTTTGCCTTTCCATGGAAATAAATAAAGTTTGAAAAGAAAACGCTAAGAAATATGCGCACAAATCATTTGAATTTGTTTTTGGTATTGGTATAGGGATTGGTACTGGTACTGGATTGGGATTGGGTTATGCATTCATGATTTTAAGATAGTTTTGGCCAGCAGGTAAAATTGGCTCAAAAGCACAAGAGCTTCTCCCTGATTCGATTTACAGTGATGACTTCTTCGAAATGAAATTAAATTATTGATTCACTGAAAAGATAACATATAAAAGAAATTTATAATTTTCCAGAAAACTTTATTGCTTAAAATAAAAATTTAAATATTTTATCCAACTGTTCTGTATTTTTTTTTTTTTTTAATTTTTAATGTTATGAGCAAGTTTTAGCTTTAACTTGCCAAGTCAACCTTAGTGTCAGTCTTCTGGGGAATCTTCACTGTTGCTGGCGTATCAAGTTTATCTGATTATTCCGCCCGCCGCGCTTGCAAACGTTGTCTTCCCTCGCTCCCCTTTCCCTCGTTTACTCCATCGTTTCGTTGTGGTCTCATCTTTCTGCGCTTTGGTTTTGGTTGCGTTTAAGCCGCATCGGCTTATGATTTTGGCCATGCTTTTTGGGTTTGTTAGTGTTTCTCTTTATGATTTTGTAAGCAGCCCGGCCCCAAAAACGCAGCCATCGTTAACGTTTTTTTTTTTTTTTTTTTGTTAGCCTGTCGATCAAAATGCAATCAAAATTGTGCGGGCAAAGATTCCAACTTCAACTCCAATTCCGACGCGAAGTTCAACTCGGACTCGGAGTTGGATTCGATGCTCGTTTCCATTCCTTTGTCCAGTATGGAGCTATTTGATTTGATTGTATTGGCTCGTTGGCCACAATAGTTTTGGGCTCGTAAAGATTTCTATCTGCGGCAGTCGGCACGGCCTCTTTTCCCCCTTTTCTTTCCCCCTGCCCCGGCCTGTAGCATTATTTATGGTAAGTGCCTGTTTTCGGGCTGTGCGTCTCACGTAAACGAGTAATTGATTTTTACAGTTTGCTGCGGTTTTTTTTTTCCAGCTTTTATTAAGTATTTCGTTTGAGTTATAAACTTGCTTTATATCTTTAAATATCGCGCCATAAATAACATTTGAAGAATGTTTATGTTTTTAATGCTTGTTGTGGTTTTTCTTTCCACTATGTAGAAATGTGTCAGAGCTCCTGACAACATACTCTAAATGCTTGTAAAAGGTTCTCGAACACAATTTTAATTGATCGACTTTTGTTTGGTTTTGCTCATTATTAAATGCATTCTACGTTGCTATAGATCTTAATCCAGTTCGGATCTACTTTAACTAAGCCCAAGTCCCATTTAAATAATGCAACGAAAACCCATTAAGAATAAATAATAATAAAAACAGGAGAAGAGAAAAGAAAAAAAACGATATAATCCAATTAATCCTTAAACGTTTTTTAAAAGCATATAATTTAAACACACGCCGACGACGACGTCGTCAACGATAAAGGAACCCGAAAAGACAACACAACAAACACAACACACACACCCAAACACACACCCGACAGAGACACAGACAAGAGCACGACAAACAATGCCAAATTCGAATTGGGTTTCGGGTTTGGGTTTGGGTTTGGGTTTTGGGTCTGATCTGCGCACTGGGCTCCTCCAACTCCAACTCCAACGCAGCCGCCTTTGTGGATCTCTGGCTGCTGATTTCGATCGCGGCAGCGCATGCGCCCTGAATTATAAAAAAAAAGAGAAGACGTATGGGCAGCGGGAGGGGAGCGGGTAAGCAGCGGAAGGTGCGTGAACAATGGCAACAATCGAACATAATTAGGCTTAAGTGCAGGGGGGAGTAGAGGTGCAAGAGGGAGGGACGGTGCAACAACTGGAGGCGGCAACTGCTCATATAAATAAATAAGAGTAAAAAAATCAGCAGCGCAAATAAATTGTAGCGAATTTTTATAATTAATTGTATTGTCGTTTGGCTCGTTTATTGCGCGCATTGTGATGATGATGATGATGATGATGATGATGTTGATGACGATGGTGCAGTGCCTCAGATAAGGCGACAGTAGGCGAGGCCCGACCGAGGCCCGACCGAATTATAGAATGGAAGCTATGCGGTTTATTAAAAGCGCATTAACAAATCCTCTAATCAGCGCCGGCAAATCATCGACAGCGTCCCTTTCCCCACTTCCCACTGCACAACAGTGCTGTATGTGGGTGTGACTGTGTGTGTGACTGTGTGTGTGTGTGTGTGAGTGTAAGTGACTTTCCGGCTCTGCAATTCCGCCCAACGCCCCCAGTGGCACCGCCCCTCGTCAGAGTCGTGTTTGGTTTCCGTTTGTGTCTTTGTTTGTTTTTATTTGCCCCCGTTGTGGCAGCAATTCTTGTTGCCCCTGTGTGTGTGTGTGTGAGTGTGTGTGTGAAGCAATTGTTGAGGGGCTTCCAAAGTTTGTGCACTGCAACAATTTAAATAATTTAAAACAAAATCTAAGTGAAAAGTTGAAGTGCGAATTTAGAATTCAGAATTGGTTGCGAAAGTTGAGCTCAAAGTTTAGCTTCAATTTAATGAGAATATTCTTAAGATCAATTCGTTTGTATTTAAGTGTCATTATCTTCATTAATAAATCATTAAAGACATTAAATTCTTAATAAAATATAGCCATCATTTCGTCAATTTAACATAGACAGCTTATGGGTATTAATCTTAGCCAAGTCCGGTTTCCCACTCAATACAAAACTGTTTTTTTTTTTTTTTTATAAACACGCCTACACTAATAAGCCACACGGAATAGTTAATTCAGATAATACCCCAGTTTATTACTCATATTTTTTTGTCTGTGTAACGCCCCGTTTTCAATTTACGAGCCGCATATCTTGAGTCGGAGCCAAGTCGGGCTATCTATTAATAAACCATAATAATTTATTGATTTCCTTTTAAAGTCGCTATTGACCCAACTAATCTACACTGAATTATCGTGAACAGGGGGAAAAAAAACAGCGACTCCAACGACTGCCCCACGGGCCAAAGGAGCCACGCGAAAGCCAGTCAACAGCAACTGGCTATGTGCCCGGCAAGAAAGTCTGGCTTGGAGTGTGGTTGGTTGGTTGGGTGGAGGGAGGGAGGGGAGGAGTTGGAGTAGTTGGAGCGGCAGTCAGCAAAGTTCGCGGATGCAGTTGCCACAGTTGTGCTTAACAAACTATTGTTTAGTCGCCACAATCGGGTCTCGTGCTTCTTGTGGCCTATGGCCGGGATAACCTTTTGTGGACGACTTTGCCACCTATTGACATGGACAGCATCACAGGCAGTGGGATTGGGATTGGAATTGGGCTTGTGCCTGGGCTTGTGGTTGGGCTTGTGCTTTTGCCTTGGATTGGGCCCATGCTCATTATACGAAATATATTTAGCTTCTGCTTGGCTGCCCTAATTCGCTCAGTTTTGTGCCCTAAACAGTTTTTTTTGGCACACTTCGTGATGCCCTCTAATCTTCTGATATGCACCCTAGTAAATAGTTGAATGTAAAATATACAGATTTAGCCAGGATAAATTGAATTAAAATATAGAAACTATTCTTCTGCTCAAACTCAGTTAACATTGAAATGTCCAATGCGATGGAACAATTAATATTATTATTATATCTAATTAATATATAAATCATTATTTAGATTATGCACAGGGTATTTATAGTTCGTTCAAGCTGAACTATTTGCAATTTTTTTCTGACTTATTTCTCTCAGTCTTCCCTGCATTTTCCCGGCATTTGCCGTGTTTGGCTTAGTTTCTTGCTTGAGCGCGTTTCAGCCGTCAAGGCATCCTTTGAAGTTAATCGTATGTTGTGCTAGAAAAATTACACACACACACACACACACACACACACACACATACACTTCCTGTGCTTCACTCCTGTTACACGCTCGAATCGTTAACATATAATTGTGTTTTAGCATTTAACTTTGGCTCCTTTCCGACTCTGTCGCAAATGTCGGTTGTTGCCTGTTGGTTGTCGGCTGTTTGCTGTTGCTTGTTGTTTGCCTATTTTGGCCTGAAGCGCTCCACTTCTGCTATTTACTGGTACTTCTATGCAGCATCCCGTCCCATTGTCTGCCTAATTTTCTGCTACTTAAGCCCTCTCGTCTTTGGCATGCTGCCTCTGCCAAAGCGCCAAGCGAATGCATTTTCTTATTAATTTTTGTAATCCATTTGCCCAAAATGGGTGAGGAGCCGCAGGGCAAAGACTTGGCACAAAACAGCCGCACAACCGATGGGGACCGATGTGGCATGTGGCATGTGAAGTCTGCTTAGAGTTGCACAAAGAGAGATTAGCCAAGACAACAAAAGACTTGCTTGCCAGAAAGAAGGCAACTTATAAATATTTTAGCAAATAAGTTAAACTTGCTATCGATTTTTTTCTTATATATAAAGCATAAAATTGTACTTTCTTTAAGATTTCTTTCTCTTGACATGCTTAAAGCAACGATTTGCTGTTCTTAATAGGGACATGTGCTAATACAAGTCGCACTTCTCATGTATAATTTAAGCCTCCCCTTATCCCACACAAATACACACATACACACACACTCACACACACACACACACACAACACACACAGCTGTAGCAGCTGTTGCCAGAAACAACATTGAGCAAATACGCCGCGGCAGCAGCCTGCAGGTAATTTATCTAATAAAATTATTATTACCATATATTACAATAAATGAGGCTTAATAAGTATGCCACAAGATTTCAGGCCCGGCAATACTTTCGCTCGTCGCGCCTCCAGAGGAGCGGCATGGGACTCTAGTCGCGAGTCGCGAGTCTCGAGACGCCGCCGCAAATTGCGTGTGGCACGTGACCGGCAAAATTGTCGCTGACTATGGCGATAAAAGTTGCACAAATGTCGCCAGAGTCGCAGCCGAAAATAGCTAAACAATTTGAAAAGATGTCGCGAAATTTAAATTGTCGACGGCGGCGGCGCATTTGAAATGCAAAAGAGGAGACTGCAAAATTAAAGACACGCCTCCGGCGGGGAGGGACTTTGTGCAGAATGCAGAATGTATATATTGGAAATCAATTTCGTTGTGAACAAAAAAACCAGTTTTTTTTTCTTCTTTTTTGTATGCCACAGACAAAGCTAAACTAGCTAATAGATATTTATTATATAGAAGACGTGGCAAAAATTGAATATCGCACAAGTCTAGCAGCTTAATTGTTGATCAATCGATTATAATCGATAAATTAAGGATACTCTACGCAATCACTCAGCATTATTAAAATGCAGCCTTTTATGGGGAGTACCCTTAATTCGACTGGCCCACAAATTGCTTCATTTGTTCAATTGCCTTCGAGCCGTGCAAATGGGAAAAACTTGATGAACTAAGCCCAACAAATTCTCGTATTCGTGTTAAATTTGATGTAACAGGAAAAAGAGCCACAACAACTACAACAACAAGAAGAGCAGCTAAAATGTGGCCAAGAAGTTGGACGACAATTGAAATGGCGCTTAATTTTTTATGGGCATCGCAAACACTCAAGTCAAACAGGCAAACAGGCCACAAGTATCCTCAACAGAGTCGCTGAGGACCAACTGGTTGGGTTTGTTTTTCCTTTTCATTTCCATTCCAATTTTTTGTATATTTTGTATTTTTTTTTTTTTGGTGTTCTGCTCAAATTCCTTCCTAACCGCTACAATTTTGCGGTTTTGTAAAACTTTTCCTTCGGCTGCGTGTTGTTTTCCTGCTGTTTTTTTTCTCTGCCTTTTTTTTTTTTTTTGTTTAGCTTGTTTGTTTGCTGAGGCCTCTTGTTTTTTTGGGCCTAGTCGCGGGCCTCACTTGTTTTCCATTATTTTGTTTGCATTTGAATTGAAAATTAGTATTTGGGCACTTTAACATCGACCGCCTGCTAATTTATCATGCAACTTTTCCATTTTTACCATTTTTTTTTCGAGAGAGAGAGGCCATTTTTCCAATTTCCCTTTTTGGCTTTGCTGAAGTGTTTGTTTAGGCTGCATTTCAAGTTCTTAAACTTATGCTCCCGTAATTTTATTTATGACATGTTTGATTGGGTTTGCCTGCGGCTGCCTCGGAGCACACTGCAAACATTTGCGGCACGTGTGGAGGTGGACGAAATGCAAACAAATTGTGGCTTACCGCATTGCCGCTGCTTAGTAGTAGCGGTTTAATTTTATTTATGCTGCCACATGACTCAATTGCAGCCACTTACTCCATTTTGGCTACTTTACAATATAATAAACTGTGGCGCAACCGTTGGCGAAAACAGAAATAAACATCAGCATTCCCGAACAGTGCTGGCAGTGACAAAGGTAGACTACTCCGGCCAAGAAGGCGAGGAGCAAGGCGAGGAGCAAGGCGAGGAGCCCGGCGAGCAGCCCGGCGAGCAGCCCGGCGAGCAGTCCGGCGAGGCACTGGAGGATGTTGAATGCCAGCCCGTTTCCATAGCTGGCGCACAGACGGCGGCGTTGGCAACTAATGAGTTCCTAATTTAAATAAATTTCTAGTCATAAATTAAAATATGTGAGACACATAAAGCACGCAACGCAACAAAAAAGGGGGGCGCCAACAACGGCGTGTGGCTGACAGACACAGGGATTGAGGGAGGGACGCAGGGAGGTAGGCAAGTTGCAAGAGGAAACGAGCTGGGGTAGTTAGGAGTGGCAGGCATTACTTGCCCCGCAGCAGACGCAACTAAAATGTGCGAAAATGTATAACTTTACTTGCACAATTTGCATATTTACTTGTTCGCTTTTTCGCTTAAGCGCTTCAAAGTATTCTGAGCAAAACTTAAAGCTTTAAATTAAAGCAGAATGCTTAAATAATAAATGAGAGTTGGTAAGTAGATGAAGGGATCTTGAACTCACTGCTCCGACAGTGAAACACTCTCATCGATCATTTCTTTCCGCATTGCTCATTCATTATCTCGGGTCTATCGGTAATGCCCAAAACTATTTACAAATTTTACGGCTGTCGAGTAGTCCGCCGGCCAGAAGTCGTTTTTATGACTGGCCACACAATCGCCCCAACCACATAAATCAGTTTCTAGCTGTAACTCGACGCTAAATGCTAAGGACAGCCTGAAATAAAGAAAACCAGCCAGCTCCAAACTAGGTACGTGAGCCACAAAAAAAAAAAAAAATTGTGAGAGAAGAGGAAAAACAAAAGTTGGCGCATACCAAAAGTCAATGAGCCATTCAACGATCGATCCGCAGAGGCGGCTCTTTGGCAATGGGCAATGGCAATGGCAATGGCAATGGATGTGGAGGCACTGGCGATGGTTTCGAGCGATGCTTCTGAGATGCTATCCCCAAAGATGGTCAACGTCTCTCGGTTCACGTTGCTGCTTGAACATTTTCGCTACGCCGCATTTTTAGCCAATTTAAAGTCTAATTTAAGCAGCGCATTTGTAACGCACGTAAGGAGGCAACAGCAGCCTACAGTAATGAGCAGGGCTAAGGAGGAGAGGTGAAGAGACAGAGAGGCAGAGAAAGAGAGAGAGAGAGAGAGAGGCGTAGTGGTGTAAAAAGTGTAGACGCCAAAAAGGATTGATCGGCTGGATAATTTTGAGCACGTACGCATATAAATTTCATCAAAATTCCAATGAAAAATATCAGAGACCTTTTAAATACGACAATAAGAGAATAATTTTTTGGATTTTTTTTTTTTTTTTTTTGTTGCTGTTCAAAGGACACAAAAGGCTCAGCACACCAGCAAAATATAAAAAGGGAACTTCCATATTAAATTATGGATTTTTCTGCGTTGCGGCTGCAAGTGGAATTTTTTTGGTGTGCAGTTTTCTTTTTCCACTGTTAGTTTGTCTGTGCTGCTGTGGATGCCGCATAATAAACATGTTTATTAGCATTTTTGGGGAGAGCAACAATAAATTAAGCAGCGACAGACAGTTTGCAACATGTTGCACGCAACAATCAGCCCGAAAATAAAAAATGCAGCATGCAATAAATATTTCTCTTTTCTTTTCTCTTCTCTTATTTTTTTTTTTTGTTTTGCGATGCACCGAAAATAATTAAAAATTGATGGCGAGTAGAGGAAAGTGCTTATGAATGCGAATAACGAATATTGAATGCTCTGTGAAGGGGAAAAAACCACTTGAGAATTTAAATTGGAATTTTGCTTAAATGTTTCGACAAATATTTCACAAAATAAAAATAATTTTCTTTTTTAAATGCAGAATACCCTTTTAAAATGCATATTACCATTTTGGGTTGGACATAAAATAATGCGAGATCGTTAGGAGGAGCGCAGACTTATTAAAATAATAACGAACTCAGATGCAGTTCATTAAACGCTGCCCAAGAAGCAGCCACAACTTGGGCAACGTCTTTGAAAACCCATCTTGTGCGCAACTTGAGTGCTTTTTGCATTAATTTCACATGCAATTTACGCTGATTTATTTGATTTGCAAGCTCAATGCCCCATGCCCCATTGCTGCTGCAAATGTCCAATGTGCAATGTCCAATGTTGCCCACGGGCTTGATGCCTGATGCAGCGCGGCATGTTTGTCACTCCACTGGCGACAGCGACCCTGTTCCTAAATTGGCCAAGGGGCAACCCCCCGCTGCAGACGTCAATGTGGCCCGTTCGATTTGATCGATTTGTGTTGATTGCCTGTCAGTTGTTGGCTGGCCAATACAATTGCTTCTGGGCAACTGGGGCAGGAGAATGCAGAGTGCAACTGCAAACAGCAGCAGCAGCAGAGGCAGCAGCAGCATCTTGTTAGGTGTCAAGCGGTGCAGTCAAGTGTTAAATATATGTGTGTACGTATGTAGATGAGGAGAATTTACGTTAACTAAAAGTGCATAAAATGTGCACAAAAGTCTCAACTCCAAAGTCCTGTCAGTCATTCACTCACTCGCTCACTCATTCACTCAGTCAGTCAGTCAGTCTGTCAGTCAGTCAGTCAGTCATTCCTTCGTTTTATGCTGAAATGATAGCAAGTATTGATGTGGGCTCCTCTCGTCTCCAAGTCTCCAAGTCTTTCCCGTCTTGTGCCTTTGGGTATCTTTTGTTCGACGTCGAATGCATATGTAATGTGCAAAAAGAGGAGCTGAGCTGAGCTGAGGAGCTGTGTTGTGCTGTGTTGCTGACTCTTTGATTGGCTTTCTTGAAATCCACACTTGAAGTGTTGGAAATTTAATGTTGCGTGTGTGTGGCTGAAACCATTGTATTTGTATCTGTATCTGTATCTGTATCTGTATCTGTATCTGCATCTGTATCTGGAGGATGAGTCGCATTTGCAGCACTGATTTAAACGCCTTTCTCGCCGTTCTCTGCCACTTCCCGTATGCATTTATGCGTCAAATGATTTTTCATGGGAAATCGCTTAAGCAAAAAGTCAAACTCTGATATATATTTTTTTTTTGTGCGGGACACTTTTTTTTTTTTTTGTTTGTTTGAGTAGCTTTTACTGGCTTTGTGGGGAGTTGTTCATTGTGTGGGAAAAAGGCCCTGACGAGCTAAGCTGTGTAAAATAATATGACTTGATAGCTAGAGTTTAACAATACATCTTCACCATTAATACCCGCATAAAGATTAACTCACCGAATATCTCATTTTGTGCTTGCTTTCATATGCAAATGATAGCACGTTTGATTTATGATATTGAATTGATTAATTCAAGGCCCCTTAAATATATAACTTCTTATGAAAAAAAAAATATATTATTTTTTTAAAGCAGTTTTTCATTTACTTATGTTTCTCGTACAAGTTCTTTAATATTTGAACACAAGTGTTGTTTTTTTTTTATATTTGTAGTTATTTTTGCTTCAAATCAAACAGGAATCTCCGATTATCCTTTGAAACTCTTCAGCCCAGCACTTCAGCTTGTGCCTCAAATGAAGTTTTGCTCACAAAAATTGCAAAGCATTTGCTTAATGCTCGCTGAGCCATGTCCAATATTCAGCATTTCGTCTTCCGGATTCGGTATCGTCCATTCAGTGCGACTTGATCTGCGTCGGACTGAACCCACTCAATTTTTTTAATGCAATTTCATTGCATTTCGCTTGCTTCGATTTATTGTGTAGTCTGCATCCCTCACTCCGTGTTCCGTTATCATTCTAACGTAATCTTAATCACTTTGCGCAATGTTCATTCATCCACATCATCAATTTCCTTTGCGACGACTGCATTAGTGCAGCGCCCTCTCTTGGCCAAAATAGCAAAATACGCCAGCTGCTGCTGCTGCTGCTGCTGCTTGGATGGATGCCTGTCCCTCGGACATGGACTTGGTCTTGGACTTGGTCTTGGACTTGGAAGCTCAACTGTCTGTTTCTGTGTGTTTCTATTTCTGCATTTGCTTTTACGCTGCTTCAATGCATTTCGCCGCCTTATCAGATTTGTAGTTATTTTCAAGCTGATAGATTTGCTTTAATGAGTCTCGGTCTTTGGCCACCCCCCCCCCCACGAACCCAAAAAAAAAAAAAACCCACCATTTTAATCTATATTCTGTGCGCGTGCTTCCTCTTGTTAGCAGTGGCAACTCCCATTGCCAATGTATAATCAAACACCTAGCACCAAAAAAACATCATTTGCTACTTTAATAGTTGCCAATCGTTGTTGTTGTCCTATCTGAGTTGTTGTTGTTGTTGTGGCTGTTATCGTGCAATCTGCTTCGACCCGACTCGACCCCTGTTGGCCAGTTAGTTAGCCAGTTGCAGTCGCCGACCTCCCCTGTTGCCATATTAAAAATGTATATAAAGCTCTTAAGCGAACCTGTCCAAAAAAAAAAAAAAAAAAAACAAAAAAAAAACCGGAGTGAAGACAAGAGGAGCAGTGGTCGGGAAGTTGCCTCCCTCCGATGTTGGCCCGGGTTCTCTTTTATAGATTTCAATAATAGATTTTTCGAGTTGGTTTCCTGCGTGGCTGCAATTTTCGTCTGCAGACCGCGTGCAAAATTGTTTTCTTCAACTTGGCCATGAACCCGCTGCCGGCCAAGTCAGCTCACAGCTCTTTGGCCAAAGAGGCTTCTGCCAGCACTGCTGTGCACTGCCAACTTCTCGGTCTTTGGGCCGGCTACAACTTCTAATGTGTTTCCTTTGTTTTGGCTGCTCTTGCACTTGGGCGCAGCTGTGCGTTCAACCTTTTTTTGGCCTCCTATCAAACGGCAGCAATGCAATTGCATCTGCTGTGTGTTGTTCTTGTTGTTATTGCTTTTAGTTGTTGTAGCCACAATTCGTTGCTGTCCACTTGAAGTGCCACATTTGGAGTGGCCATTTGGCTCGAATACTGCCAATACTGCTGTTGCCTCTGTAAATGCCTCTGCAGGCCATTTCAAAGCAACTTTGGATTTTTCTAATAGTTATTCTGCTGTGACTCATTAAATGCATAATATATGTTGGACATTTCAAAATCCAAGTCTAAGTCACACAAATCCCATTTTAGATGCCCGCAAAAAATTCTCATTTAAAATAAAATTAATCACCTGGAAAATTGCTAATAAGCTGCCAAAGAAAAGTACATTAAAGGGAAACCAACTACCAAGATTAAGATACTAGTGCAACAAGGACGTGCCAGGCGAAAAGGACACACACTGGCCACAGTTGAAGATTAGCGCAAATATAAAGTAAATGCGTACCAAGATTCTGCTGGATAATAAGCAAGGTACGCACACACACACACACGCACACACACACAGAGAGAGAGTAGAACTGGGTGTCATCAGCCAACTGAGAATAATCAGCGGAAATGTGCGAGTTTCGCCTGGGGAACAATAGCAAAATAGGTGTAGATGATGTAAAGAGAGGGGGGGCAGAGAGGGGAAACCTATCAACGTGTAATGAGACAAGCTGAGCTCAACGAGCTGGCTACCCATGATTATCAGTCCTTCACTAGTGAAATAGCCCCACTCATTATCCATTATAACCCAGTATTATCAGCAGCAGCAGCAACTCGATGAGCGCCGCATGCTGGTCAATGCCAGCAGGCTAAATGTTTATTTAAGCTGTAAAACTTAAAAGCAACTCATAAACTTGGCCCTGACACTTAGTCTGGGGTTGACAAGGCAATTCAGCCAGCGTCAATGAAGCCGTTTGAACCATTTCCTTTTGCTTGCCAACTTGGAATTGTGGCTGCTTCGTTTATGGTTCACTTAAATGTCTTCTTTGCCAGCCATTCACCAAGCGCATATGTAGGGAAAATTGAACGGGTCAGGGAATAAAAGTAGAGTGTAACAGATAAGGCTTTAAATAATAAAAGTTGTTAGTTTTAAAACAAGGGATTTATTGCCAGTTGTAAGTTGAATTTTAGAAAAAAAAAAAATGATGGCAAACAAAATTGAAATGTAAATAAATATTGCTTTTCATTTTATTTCCTTTGCTTTTCAATAATATATTTTATTAGCTGATTATTTACTCTTTTTTTTAATTAATCTTTAAGTTCGGAAATTGGCTAATTCTTCATCTGGCCTGACAATTACAAGCATTTACTTTCATTTTTGGCAAGCCAAATCGGAATTTGACTGAAGCAACACTTGGCCTCGTAATTATGTGTGTGTGTGTGTGTGTGTAAGTGTGTGTGTAATTACAAAACGTGTGCCAATGTGTTGGCGCTAATGACAATGCCGCAATGCTTTGGAGTGTTGTGCAACTTCAAATGTGTTTAGCTTCAAGCTATCTTTTGGCTCATTATCCGGCGACCTCCCGCAACTGTTTGGCAGACCAAAAAAGGGCTCCAGTAAAATCAATTAGCCTGAGTTCTCTTCTCTGTCTGCCTGCCTGTCTGTCTGTCTGTCATTCCATCTGTCTGTCTGTGTTGCGAGTGCTGCTGCTGTTGCCTTAAGCTGCGCCCCTAATGCCCAGATCATTAATATTGCGCCCGCAACGGGTCCAACGGGACAGTCGTCGGCGCAGTCGCAATCCAAAGCCCCAAATAGAGGCCAAGTGGGCGCGGTTGAATTCGATGTGCCTCATGTCAAATGTCTGATGTTTGATGTGTAATGTCTGATGTGTAATGTATGTGGCACATTACAGTTACTTGTACACTCAGCGAAATCCTTGTGTATCATTTTGTTCTAATTAAAATATATGTATATATCAAAATTGATATTAGGCTAAAGGCGAAAGTCTTATAGAAAAGTCATAAAGTTTTTGATTTTAGAGGATGTCTCAAGAACTCAAGTGTTTTCCATTTAAAAAAAAGAAATAACGATCGGGAAATAATAAGTTGCTTCAATTTGACAATATTTGCTTTGAGCACAGAGTACACTATTTTTTTTTTCGAGTGTGCGTACACACATAACTGGGGGCACATATATGTCAAAGTTCAGGCCCATTGCTGTGCTTTAAACTGGCAACATTAGTGGATAATTAACACGCCCACAATGTGTGCCTGGAACTGGGCTTGGTCGGGCAGTTGGAGCTGCCGCATGTTGTTATTTTTTTTTTTTTGGGCCAACTTTGTCATGCAAATTCGTTGAACATGGGGCCGGAATTATTTATGTGACTTATGTGTCCAACTTGGCTCACAGTTGGTGGTCCACATGCTGCAGCAACACTGTGTGTGTGTGTGTGTGTGTGTCTCATTATTTGTGTGGTGTTTTGTTATGTTGTGTTTGGTATTGTTCATACTTTCAGTTTGTTTAGACCGTTCAGCAATTTCACGCTGCGCTGCATCTCCCAAAAATGCAAGCAACATCACTCATACGCCTCGTGTGCCTCCGTTCTGTGGGCGAAACGGCAATTCGGACACTCCGTTGCATGTTTACGATAACCATAAACTATACATTAATATTATGA
This sequence comes from Drosophila demipolita, assembly GCA_035042405.1. Classification (NCBI taxonomy): domain Eukaryota; kingdom Metazoa; phylum Arthropoda; class Insecta; order Diptera; family Drosophilidae; genus Drosophila; species Drosophila demipolita. The sequence continues at coordinate 2,287,231 of JAWNLI010000025.1, forward strand.
AAATTAGCGTTGACCGTAAAATTAATTGCCCCATCGAACTCATATACATTTCTCTAATTTAATTGCTTTTCTTGTTATCTTTGCAGGTATGTCCAAAAACGAAACTCTGTTTTTTTGGTTTTGTTGCTGTTATGTATCGACCGGTGGCACATAAATCGCATGATTTGTTCAACTGATATTGAGAAGTAAGTTGGAATAGTTTTCAAGTGATTTGCATAAATTATGATTGCATTTTCAAATCGTATCTACATAAATTACATTTTGTATTGAAACTTTTGCGAGTTATGGGCGTCGCCAGGTGCGACAAGTTTTGACGTGTGCAGTCAAATCGTTTGGCCAACGATAAAGTAGTTTGTGAGTGGAATAGGGGGGGGGGGGGAATATTTACACACGAAATGATTTAAATTCGATTTATATACGTGGTTCTGACAACAAGTCTACAAACTAGATCAATAACTGAGTGCCTCAGACAACTTGAGAGCAACATAAATGTAGTTTTGTATTTATATAGATATATATATAAATATAACAAGAGATTGTAAAAAATTGGTATCTTTTGTAACTGAGACTCTCAAATCTCGTTAAAGGACACTTTGATTAGCGATCAATATTAGTTGGCTGTGTATAATTCTTACACATTTACACAATCGCATTTCTCAACTGCCAACTCGCACATTTTCCGCTCTAGGCCCAAAATGTGTTAAGTGGAAGGAAAACCCACACTTTGATCCTCACACGCAACTTTCCAGAGATACGAGTCAGATACTCCCTATAAACAATCCCAAAAAAGCCATAGACAATCTCAGACGGGCACTTCAAGTCGACTTAATGATGCGCAGATTAATGTTGCCACAACAGCTCGAGGCTGAATGTTGTCGTGCCACAATGTAAGTGAGAAAGAGTTTTTGTTGCAACAGTTAGTAACAAACTGGCCTAGAAGCAGAGAGAGAGGTGGAGGAGGGTGCATCAAATCAGCCGCAGCCACAGACGCAACGCCTTTTGGTGCCAAGAAACTTTAACTATTTATTACAAACGCAAATCACTTGAGGCGCACAGATAACTCAAATTGGATGACTGGCGAACCGACTAACTGACTAACTGACTAACAAACTGGCTGACTGACTGACTGACAAGACGTGTGATGCATGTCTGCTGCTGCCTACTGACTCTTGGTATCAATGTTAACCCAGTTACAAAACGGATATTCAAATGCATTAGCGCAAAAATGTCAAATATGACGGACGGGCAGTGAAAAGTATTTGGGATCGGGGATTAGGGTGCCATTTGGAGTAGCTGTCGGATGCAGCCTCAGTTTTTTCCAACTTGGCAGACAGTTTAACTGCGAACCCGGACCCAGTTACAGAAAGTCAAATTAGCGCCTCCGGCTCGAGCATAGAGCAGCGAAAAAAAACGCATTTTGAAAAGGGTCTAATGGCTGTCGGAAAGTTTTGCGGCTGTTAATGATGCTGAGTTGTCTGGAATTTCTAAATGTTAATCGATTTATGATGTTTCCCCGAAAATTAAATGTGTCTGCCACAGAGATAAGGCGGCAACAGTAGCCACCAAATACCAATAGCATTAAAGCTCAAAAAACCAAAAAAAAAAAAAAAAAAAAAACATTGAAAACCCTTTAAAATGCCACACAAGTTGAGTGATTTTTTTTACTACTTTTTTTTTCATTGCGCGATAAGACAAAAGTCAAATCTTGAGGGTCCATTCAATATGTTCAAAACTTTAAAACTACATATTTTTTGCTCCGCTGTTGGCTGCCTGCCTGCACTTGGAGTTGCTGTTTTTTTTTTTTTTTTTATTTGGGGCGCAAAGTAGCGTAAAATAACAATAAACAAGAAATAATCGTGTTGTTAGGGAGTTGTTGCAAGTTTTTTGCTGCCCCAACTCCCCCCGCACAAAAAGCAATAAGCCAATCATGTGTAAGATTGTTCGCTGTTGCCTGTTGTCGTTGTCAATGTTGTTGTTGTTGTTGTTGTTGTTGTTGTTGTTATTGCTGTTGTCATGTTGCCAACTATTTCAATGGAGCATCGAGGATTTTGTAGGAGACTTTTACCGCCTTATTGGCAATCGTTAGCTGCTGCTGCTGCTGCTGCTGCTTCGGCAGTCAATGCTTTTAAATGTCAGTGTCAGCGAAAGTGGCAGTGGCAGTGGCAGTGGCAGCAAAGAACTTAACTGTACATCCATGTGTGTGCGTAAAAAAAAAAGGGAAAATAACCGTTAAGGCACCAACTGGTAGCTGGAAGGTTACACGTTATTGTGGTTGTTAAGAAGCAAAGATGCAGTTTTTTTTTTTGGATACTGCCAAGCAGTTCAAGCAGCTCAGCTGTCAAATAAAAATGAAACTTCAACTATTTCACTTGAAGTTTTGACTCAAATCTGCTGACTTTCCAAAACTCACTGGGGAAAACTAGCAAATTACGGTTTGAATTTTCAATTTGCTTTCTGCTTTTTAAAGAAGAAACAATTTTGAAGAATATTTCTTAGTTTCCCAGGAGCAGGTTGTTTGTTTGCATAAAAATATAATCTTCTCTTTAATATGCCATTAAATCTTTTGGATGTTGAAAACTTCAGTTTGTATAAAACTTATATATTCCAAACACATTTCCTATTCCCAATAAATGAGGTTTGCCACAGAATTCACAACAATGGTTTCGCTTTCTAATTCCATTGCTATGTGTTCTGCTTGGAGTTCTTTTCAAATTTTGAATTGTTCGCTTTTGGCTGTAAGACAGCAAAGTCGTCGCACTCTGACTGCTTGCCTCTTGAAGCAAATCTTCCGTTGGCCTCATCTGGAATCCGTGAATCCGCAACTACACACAAAATGTAACTAAGGCAGTCGGAAAAGCAGCCGCATTAGTTGTGATTATCACCAAGCTTCCAGACTCCACACATAAGTATGTCAAAGTACATGAATATATAAATATATATATATATATATATATATATATATATACAGACTTACATATGGAGAGCACTGATTCTGTTGTGTGCTGCGAAACTTTTATGTGGGTGTTGATTTGTGAGCTGTTGTTGTCGGAGTCCGCGTCTCCGACTTTGCCTCTGCCTCCGCCTCCATCTCCGTCTCCATCTCCGTCTCCATCTCCGTCTGCATTTGGGTTTGCGTCTTTGAGTTTCCTTTTGAATTGAAGGCAATTGAATGTTAAGTAACATGTGAATGACTTTTGCGGTCTGGCGGGTTGGGGCTATCAAGCCGCAGGCATATTGAATACAGAATACAGCCCACTGAATGTGTCATAAGTAGAACTTTAAGCCAGTCATCTGAAATTGGATTAAATTCGAGTGGCATTGAAGTGTAATCAGTGTAAGCCAAATGAGTTTCATTACCCACCAAAACGCATGTATCGAAAAGATTCAAAAAACCTTGAGTTGCAAACGAAATCAACACAAAAGGGTTTAAAAAAAACAAGCAGCAGAACAAGAAAAATTGAGCAAATTTCAGTTAGCTGACATCCAACAGATAGTTGAGACTGCTCCACAAATTTCGCTATCAATGACAAAGTGGCGCACACTTTTGCCACTGGGGGCCATCATATTTGACAACAATACCATGGCCATTACATAAGTTATACCCAATCGAGAGTAACGCTTGGCCATCGAATCCCATACCGATTCCCATTCCCATTCCCATTCCCAATCGAAATCACGCTTTCCCATGGCCAACACTTGCAGCTCGTGTAAGCCATCATAAAACGCAGCCAAAAGTGCGGTTAAACTTTGGCGATTGAATTTGCATAAATTGTGCTTGTGGATCGCTTCAGTTGGTTGCTGCAGTCCGGTTCGGTTCGGTTCGGTTCGATTTGGTTTTGGTTGTGGTTAGCTCTTCCCTTTGCTGCTGTTATGCAAATGGTATCACTTTGTGTGTGTGTTGTGTGTGTTGTTTTTTTTTTTTTTTGTTCCTTTTTTGCGTACTCCCTCTTTGCTCATGTGTGTGCATTTGAAAATGCATAAGATTTGGCCAAAGATTGCTGTCCATTAATTCAAGTTGGATTTACTTTTAGCATATTTTACATGCATGCGAATAGTGGCTGCGGCTTGCAATGGCAGTCGAAGTCCGGGACTCGATTCGCAGTTCGATTCGTACGCAAATTTTAGTTGCAATAAATTTGCATTTACCACAAAATGTTTTGAACTATGGGCTTACCCCATTCGGTTTACCTGCGTTCGATTTATTTGTGGCCGCTTTTATTCAAATCGCTATTTTCTACATGACCAGTCAGTCCATGCATTCTGATATATATGATAAAATGGAGGCGACTCTTGGAGTTGGAGGTATATTGATTCATTTTTGATTGGTACGTGTTTTGCATGACGATCTGTGGTCTATCATTTACCTGCTAATTTGGTGGCCAATTGCCAAAGAAAGGCAGAGTCAGTAGAAGAGATAAAGAGAAAAATAGAAAGAATTTCAATATTTTGGAGCTATTAAATAGTTAATAAAATAATCAATGTTTATACATAAATTTCTAGTTGTAAAACCAACATTTCTCTTTTTCCATCTTGGTTTTTAAATAGCGCTGATAAAAGATGATAAAATTTTAAGTCAAATAATATCTAGAAATTGAATAACTTAATATTCATGACCTATACTTGAACTCGTGTTGCTAGCCTATTTTTAACATGCCCTCGCATAACTTCTGCCCAAAGAAGACCCGTCAACGTACTTAACAAGACGGCTTAAAAGTTGAGTTGACAAGTTGTCAAACAGCGCTTAAGTTTCTGCTCTAAAATGTACATAATTTGATGTCAAAATAGCCAAATTGATCGCTGCGCAATAGCAACAACAATTTAAATTTTAAAGGGCCAGTTGAGTTGTTGACTTGTTTTCGTTGTATTAACTGCAAGAGCCTACAATCGAGTCCAATTGAAATGTGAAATGAGCCCGAATTGAATGAATGCTACAGTTCCCATCATCAAATATTTAAGGCAATACTGAAACCGGAGCCTAAGTCCAAACTATGTGAATAGAGTTACTTCCCGGACAGGTCATGTGTAAACCAACAATTTTATTGTTGTGACCCAAAGTCAGCAATGGGTCAACAGTCCAGTAAACCCAGCAGGCAGCCCAAAATGACAGTCTAGTAATTTTCTGTGGCTCTATCGCATTCCCAAAATGCTTACGTCGAGCATTGATTGTAGGCCTTATGTTCGTATATATATATATATATATATATATATGTATATATAGTCAGGACACTGTCTGTGCAGTCACCTACCAATATCCTCTTCCTGGTTTATTGTTGGTTAGTTTCTATCCTGTGTTGTGTGTTTTGTGTATTTTGTTTTGTTTATTCAAACAAACCCAAAAATTCGACCGGTCTGCGGTCGCCCGTTAAATCCTTAAAATGCCTCAATATTTTCAACACTGCACGAGCCAAGCCCAATGACAACAATAAAGGACACACACAAACACACACACACACACACACACACACACACACATGCACATGGGTAGACGTCAATGCTGCTCATAAATTTTGCATAAAGTTGGTCAGTTAATGGTTTTAAATTTGTTCAGCTGTGTTGGCAACAACAACATTTTAGAGGTTTCTGTGGTCGTTCACTTAAATGTTTTGCCAAAAATGTTTAGTTTTAAATTGATTTAACTTAACATTGTGCTATGCTAATATCCAATTTTAAATATGTCCAGCTCTCTGTTATGCGGCCTAAATATTTTGCTTCTTAAGAAATTTGTTATTTAGTGTTCGCTAAATTGTTTAAATTATCTCATTTTTTCAAGATAAATCTTGAAAACATATAAATGTTTTTCAGTATCTATTTTGCAGCCTGTTTATGTAAGCCCTTCAGAGCTGTGCACACAACTTAATTAAGTCTAATCAAAGCACAGTTTAAGCCGCAGACAGAGATCTACACACACACACACACACACAGAGAGAGAGAGACACACACTCGTTGGCCCACCCACACTTTGGTGTAATTTGCACAGAAATTAGCGACACTTTAAACTTCTGAACTGGCTAAAAGAAACCTCAACATTTGCCTGCCAGACAAACTCTCACCCACTGATTGTCAGTGTGCACCACTTCATCGCCTCACCACTCCCCCCACACACACTTTTCGATTCACTCAGCCGCAACTAATGCGATTCATTTTCGTGTAAGCTACGAAATGGCAAAACTTTTAACACAACCAAAACAAAAAAAAGAAGCAGAGTACAAATAATACGAATGTTGCACGAAAAAACACAAGTATATAAATAATGCAACCAAAATAGGATGCACTCCTTGGCAAAGACATCCGAAACTAATAGCGTGCTAAGGGCTGGCTATAAATTTGGTATGCTCAAACATTGAAATTCAATATCGGAAAAATGCAGCTCACGATTCTCAACAAGTGCCGCAGCTAAGTGCAAATTGGTCACTGTGAAATTGCAAAAAAAAAAAAAAAAAACCAAGCGAGAGAATATATAAAATATATGTAAATAAATAAAAAAAAAATTTAAAAAAACAACGCAGGATGTCAGTCAGTTTGTCAATCACTGCAAACTGCACTTGCCTCGCCTGCAGCATACACAAGTTGCACATTCTGTGCGTCACAATTTTTCCTTTTCAATCTTTTTTTGGCACTCTTTAAAATGTCATTTTATTTTTTTTTTTGTTGTGTGCAGCTCGAATTACAATTTTGACAGCGATAAATGCACAATAAATTTGTGAACTAAATTTCTTGTTAGCTGTGTTAACTGTAAATAAATGCTGCCACCGATTTTTGTTGGTTCAATATAAATAGAGTTCCAATTTAGTTTGATCAAATGCATTTGTTGTTTGTTTGTTTTTGAGTTGCTGAAATTTGTCAAATTGCGTTTCGGTTGAAATTGACATTTGATGTGGCACATTTGTTGGCAATGCTTTGGCATGTTTTTGAGCATTTGGATTAGCTTTGAAAATGGACCAAATTGTTAATAAATAGGGGTAATATTTATGTGCTTTGAGTATTTACGAATGCTGTATTTTGAGGTCATTCTAAAAGCTTTGATTACGTACACTTTCCACAGCAAAATATCTAGGCTTTTTTTTATCAAGGTTTGGCCTCTATTTTAAATTTGGAAACACGATATTAAATCGAAAAAATGTGGGGACTGTCCGACGAAACATTCGACTTCATAACACGAATAAAAACTGGCGCTACGTAAAAGTTCAATTTAAATAATGAAACGCGCTTTATTTTAAGCATTTATTCACTCATCTGTTCATGTTGATTCACTTGCACTCTTTTTTGTCTATTGTCTATTGTCAATTGTGTTTGCCACATCCACAAAATGTCCTTTTACTTTCATTTCAGCTGGCGCATGGCCACTGCCATTAACCCTTATGTGTCACATACTTTAGACTTTAGTATTCATAGGACCAGCAGCGTTGACATCTGTGTCCGCTTTCCCTGTTCACAAATATCCTTGAATTTCTTTTGCTTCTTATTGTGTGTGTTTTTTTTTGTTTTTTTTTGTCTCATATTTAATCAATTAAAAATGTGTACGTGCACATTTGTTGCCAGTCGACCCCAAATGCGTTGCGGGACTGGCAAAAGGGGCATGCCTCAAACCGCTCATAACATTCACAGACAGAGTTGGATAGCTGGCAAACTGCACACATGTTCACCCAGAACTCGGCACGCAGAGCACACAAAGCTCATAAACAGAAGCAGCAGCAGTAGCAGCAGAAGGTGGATCAGTTGGCACAGACGGACAAGTGGGGCAGCACAAGCATTTTAATTTCAAAATAATAAAACCCGACAAGTCGGCTAAAACCCAAACCCAAACCCAAACCCAAACCCAAACCCCAAAGCTGATCTGACGCTCTGACAATGACATGCAATTGAGGCGTTCCATGCACCATCGTTGGTTGGTTGGTTGGCATCGTCGGGCTGTTGTCTAATTGTCGCCGGCTTCCACGAGGCCATCATAATGCAGCTCCCAGCTGCCAGCTCGCAGCGCCCAAACGCTGTCCAAAGTCTGTTGTGGCATGGATGGCATGTAAAATGTGTGCATATGTTGCGCCTCTTTAGTGGTTCGCTCCAGTCACGCATCCGCACTGCCCCGACGACCTGCCAGATGTGGCCTTAGTCATGTCCTCGAGCCCCCCAACACCTCCTTCCCCGATCCTGGCCCCTTCCTATCTGCATTTCATTTGGGTTGTGTGTGTGTGCCGACAAACAAATTACGACTGTTATTTTCAAATCATTTGGGGCCACTGCGTGCCGAGCCCTTCACATGGTCACCTTCGGTTCTTATTGTTGTTGCTATTGTTGTTGTTGTTGTTTTTGTTGTGCTCTGGCGTTCATATGCTGTCAGAGTACATATATGGGCGCCAATTCCAGTGGGGATAAGAGCACACCTGCCTTTAGCCAGCACTTAACTCATAATTTCCAGACAGCAATTATTACAAACAAATTGACTTTAAAATGTTAGATTATTTCTCCAAATTTATTTAGCATTATAAACATTCTTACAATAAATTCAAATAAGAAATTGATGGAAAAAGTAAAATTCAATGTTTTATTTATTTATTTTGAAATGTTTATTAAAGTTAGTAATGCTAAAATGAGATTTAATATTTTGAAATAAACAATTTGTTAATATTACAGCAATTATTTTGGGATCGAGTAGCTCTACGAAATTCTCCCATTTAACTTATATTTACTGACTGCATTTGAAATTCGTTTTGGCTTAAAGAGTGCCCGCCATTTTTCCATGTTTGTACAATACAAATAAACTAAAATTCGCATTTGTATAATTTGCTATATTTTTGATGTTGTCTTTTGTATTTTTATTTTGGTTTTGTTTTTTTTTTTTGCCAACAATAACAATAACGAGCAAGTGTAAATGGCAATATAAATCAAAAAATGCGGCAGACGCAGCAGTTCACCTACATGCCACCACCTGCAGAGGAGAGTCTGCAACAGCAGCAACAAAAACAACAACAACAACAACCACTAAGAGCCTCATTCGTGTTTGCCATTTCAATTGAAATGTGCACACGTTTGCACTGGGGGGACATTCAAAAAGAAATAAAGAAAAAAAGAGCAATATATATATACCTATATATATATATATATATATATATATATCGTATATAGTGTACACAAACACTCACAATTTATGCTATAATTTTCTTGTTTTATGTGCTTTCTGGGGCGTGGCGGGCAACAAAAAAATTGGCAAGCCAGAAGAGAGAGAGAGCTGAAAATTGAAGCCACAACAAAACACACACATTCACACACACACACAACCATTTGGCATGGGATGATAACAATCATTTTGAGTGTTTGCCTTATTTTCAACGCACCCATTTCGTGAGTCGCCACATGTGTGTTTCTGTGTGTGTGTTGTGTGTACATTTCTCATTTTGTTGTTTTTTTTTTTTTTTTTGTTATTTTCAATGTATTTATTTGAGCTGTGAGCTGCCTTTCGCTGGTTGCCTAACCAGTGTCAGAAAATGCATTAACATTAACGCAGCTCACTCCAAAAAATTTAGCTTTTTTTTCCTTTCCGAAATTATTTAATTTCCTGCAACGCCTGCTCGCAATTTGATGAACGGCTGTCAGATGTCTGTCCAGGAGTCGCCCCAACGCACCGCCTCCCACTTCGTCATAATGATGTTTATCCTGCCCTCTGCGTGCCGTCAAAGTTATGATGTTGCTGCTTATTTTTTTTTTATCTTTTCTTTTTGCGTAGGTTTTTCCCCGGAAAATTCTTGCTCACACGGATAATTTCTTTATATATATATATATTTTTTTTTTCTTTTTTTTTCTCCTCTGTTTACCATCGCTTATCGCAGCAAAGTTAATGACTATGTGGGTCATTAGCATTTCAAGCCCAAGCGAAAGTATATATTATCTCTATGAGGGTTCCTCTAAGCTCCACATGAATTTACATTTAAGATGTGGCTGTTAGAGAGAAGGGAAAGTGGAAATGGAGAAAAGAAAGAAAAGTTGCTTAAGTTATGTAATATATTTTAATATTGGAGTAAAATATTCAAGGTTGGAGATATTTTTCGCCTGCTTTGCCAGCAAATCAAATTGAAAACTACTGGCAGACTCTGAGGCGACTTTATGGCAATTTTCAATTTATCTACATTTCCAAAATACAATATTTACCCGATACTTAAATTACATTCTAGCCAAAGGCAAAGCAATGGGAAAAAAAATAAGGAAAATGAATGGAAATAAAGTTAAAGTCTGCATGGCATTCAAAAGTGCATTCACTTTGAAATCAAATCTGTTTGTAATAATAATAATTATAATCAAAGGCAATAAAAAATACTAAAAGCAACAGCAACAAACGGAGTCTGTGCCTCAACAGACTGCATTATGGTAGAACATATATATATATATATATATATATATATGCCTGTTGATGTTGATATGATATAGAAAATTGCATTTATAAGCAATCATGTCAACGCCCAGAAGAAATATGAAAGATGCTGTTGTTGTTGTTGTAGTTGTCGCTTGTCGCTTGTCAGGCAGACGCCACAAGTCAAGTGGCAAGCGGCAAGCGGCAAGCGTAAAGTGGCAAAGTGGTGGCAAGTGGGGCAGGGTGCACGCTGCATATGTCGATGAAGGGCAAAGGGCAGACAGACGAAGAAGAAGCAGCAACATTTTCGCCAAGCGCCTCGAGAAATTTCAGTTCACACCTACGGGAAACGACGATGAGGACAACATCGGCGTCGCCATGAAATAGAAACGGAAGTGGAGTGTAAGGCATACAGGAAACGCATTCACTGCCTTCTGCTGTCTGCTGTCGTTTAGTGGGAGTGTCTTGGCGTACTACCAGAAGGCCTTCGCCAACTTACATTTTGCACCCGCTGAGTGAAGCGTCAAAAGTGTAAACGCCCCCCAAAGGCGACATGTGTCATTCAATTTAGGAGCTGGCCCAAAATTTGGCAGAGGGTTTGCCCCAGCTGTGAAAGTGAAGTAATGTATGAAATAAATTGTGCTTCCACATAAGGAACATAAAAAACAAAAGGCAAGTCATAAGTGCAATTTTACATAGAGCAAACTTCTATCTGTTGTGCCACATATTTTGATAGATGACCACAGTTCCGGGATTGAGCAATCGCCTGCTCCACAGATTTGTTGGGCAATTTGCATTTGGTGCTTCTAACTTTGGCGTTATCGAGTCTCAAATTACTTTTAGCCTTTGAGCTGATGGCCACTCTGGCAGATATTCAATCTGTGGCAGGTATACAAAGTAATGCACAATTGTTCTTGCCACATACCTGATGTGTCAAGAGCTGGCTGTGCGCTGCTCTGTTGCCAGTTGCTATTTGATGCTGACGATGCTGACAGTTGATTGAACACTTTTGAAATGACAAAAACGCCCCACGGGTGACATTTCTCAAAACACTTTACGATGCCCCACTCCAGCCGCCTCCTCCCCACTCCATCCGGACACTTACCCCTTCGCTGCCGCTGACTGTTTTGGATGCAGGTTAGGTGTTGCAACCTTGATTTACGGCATGTTGCCGCCGGGTAACCATGGCCCTAGATTATGGACTGAGAAATGGATTGGAGTAGCTGGGCCGTTTTTGCATTTGCATCGCTGCTGAAAAGGCCGGCGGCCAATCATTAAAACGTCGGAATGATGAGTTTCAGTCCGAGCTTGTAGCCTGTTTGTAGCCAAAGCTGCAGTACGGATTGGGAGCTGTGGGTGGGGTGTTGAAGATACTTTGAGGGCTGCTCTCTCTCTCTCTCTCTCTCTCTCTCTCGCGGTTTTAAATTACCATTTTAATGCTGCCGAGTGCCGTTGATTGATGTGCTCTGCTCGATTGCAGTCCTCGTCAGTCGGCAGTCGTCGGCTGTTGGCAGCCAAAATGTAAATGGCTTTTCTGCAGCGTTTTTCCGGCTAACAAGCTTTTGGCATTTTGCTGTCGACTTTAACGATTTTCCTCCGCTTTTGCTTTAAAGGCATATAAACTTTAATGCTGGCCATAAAAAGACGCAAGAAAAAATCATCAATTGCACCTAAAGTTGCCTCCCAACAGACATTCTCTCTCTCTCTCTCTCTTTCGCACTCTTTCTCTTGCCATCTCTCTCTCTACTTTAGAATACATATTAACAGCTACTTTGAGACACTTCATTACGTTTCTGTTGCCCTGTCGATTTGAGTTATGTGATAAGCCACTCGCCCCCCCCCACAAGCCTCAGTCCCACCTTACACCTCCCACCACCACCGCCCAAATCTGTTTCCCCTCCAGTTTTCACATTATTTTTGACATGGTCGCCACGCTGATTGAATGCAAGTGCCGCGCTGCCTGACAGCCTGACTGACAGACAGAATACTTTGGGGCTTTTAAATGTGCGATATATATATATATATATATATATCGTATATATATATATATGCATAGAGATATATACATACATATTTATATATATATATATGCATTTGGGCACATTTTCTTGGAGTGGCACTTAAGCAGCTTCTGTAAGATGTGCTGCTCGACCGTTGCACGTCGTCGTCGTCGTCGTCGTCATCCCCGCTCCTCCCCTTTGGCTGTCATGCCTCCTGCCGTGAAGCGAATGTTAATGAGCTGTTAAAACTCAACGTCCATCGTGGACGCATCTCCAAATTAAAACTGCTACAAAAACAACAAAACTAAAGTCTCTGAACTGTTAACTTGTTTGCAGCTACTATTTTTTTTTTATTTTCCATCTTCTACCATTTACCATTTTGTAGTTTGTCACGGCTATAAATAGTTTCATTAGTCTGTAGGCGATTGCCCAGCTAATAAGTCTCCGGCGAGCGGCCACTGATTGGACGTAGTTGGAAAGAGGATGCTACTAAAATATCAACTAATGATTTTCATTTGGTAAGCTAATTAAAAGACAGTTGCCACTCATTAGAAATCAGCTGTTGAAACTCAACTATGGAAATAAGATGTTTGCTTGAGAAATTGAGACTATTTACAAAAAAAATTTGGTATACATTGATTAAGAACTGGTAATTTATTGTCAAGAATATAATTTCAGTCCGAAAAATGATGTATAAAATGTGGTCTATATATTCCCGTTTCTTTTTGCAGCAATATTTTTGCTTGTTGTAAAGCAATTAGCATTTAACTCTTAACGCTGTCAGCAGCCACTAATGGAGGCCACTTAAAAGCCTCTTAGCCTGTGCTTCATTTAAGTAAATCACAGCAAATGAGCTGCACATACTTCGAATAGGAGGAAGCTGATTCCCTTCCACATCACACGATAAGTATTTTGCCACCAAGTTCTAAAGTTTCGCCCCCGCATTACCGATTTTCTCAAGTGTCTCGCATGACAATAAGCCGGTCCTCAAGTTGAACTTTAGTCATGTTGTTCTTATTGTTGTTGTTGTTGTTGTTGTTGTTGTTGAGTGTCTGTCTCTCCTGTCCCTCTCTATAAGAATGAAACCCAATATCCAGTTGATATTGTTGCGGAGTGCGCTTAAGCGGCTTCCGCATGTCAGCCACTTGGAACCCCGGGGGTAAGCAAATACTTTGGCGCCCAATGGTGAAGATCTCATATTACCCAAGGGGAGGCCTGAATGCAATATTTTACTATGCTGTCGAGTTATGACTGTTAAATTAGTTTGCAATTGCCGAGACGAAAGTTCTTTCAGCCGGGTTAACTGGCTGAGGGACTCGCACTCCCCAAGCACTTTGTCAGCGCTTCAAATTCTGTGGCGCTTTTCTGGCAATTACTTGTCTAAAATAATTGGCAATGCCGCAAATTGCAAAAAAGAAATAAGCAAAAAACAAATAGAAACAGAGAACTGCTGCTGAACCCAGACGACAGACAATCAAAAACTGTCTGCTGATTTTGATTCTGACTGTGACTCTGACTCTGACTTTGGCTTGGACTTTGACTGGGGCTGCTCGTTAGGGGCAGCGATTTCCGCTTCCGCTGTAACTGTGCCTGTGCCTGTGCCTGGCATTGCGAATAGATAGAAAAACAAAAGCGTGAAAGGATTTAGCCAGCAATCACAGTTTCAATATTAATAGTTGGCTGGGTTACGCTTCTCATTTGCCCACCTTTCTCCATTTTTTTTTTTTTTCTTTCGCCCTCCTTCTCAGCATTTTTGCTGCGTGGCTGCTTTTGGCTTTCAATTTTATCTGGTCTCAGTGGTCCCAGCCCTTTTGTCCAGCGCAGACACTGGCCAGAGAATGGCAACAATATGCAGCAGCAACAAACAAAGCGCAAATCGAAAAAGCCATCTCCCAATGACCCCCGCCCATAAAGCCGATTTTTATTTGCCGTCTATTGATGTTATTGACTGACTGTGGCCGCTGCTGCCGGCGGCTTCAGGATCAAGGATACAGGTTCCAGCTGTGACCAGCACCAGAACGACATCGTCTGCGGTACTCTGTCATGCCCTCCAACCCCTCCAAGAACGCAGAACAAAACAAAAAAGGACCACATAAAATTCAGTAATATTCGCCAACGCTTTCGTTTTTCGTATTTTATCCCGTGTTTTCCTTTTATGTTTGCATTTTAACTTTCGTTTTCAATTTTCATGGCCACTTTTTTTTTGCTGGCTGCTTTTTATTTGTGGCCAGCTGAAAATTATGTAGCATTTGGATTTACTTGGTTCTTAAATGCTTTCACGAATCCATAAAATAAGTAAAAGCATGTAAAATGCACCTGAGCTGCGTTTTAGAAATGCCAGACAATGGCCAGACAATTACGGATTGGGGATTTGGGGGCAAAGCGATTGGAAAAATATAAATCTCTTGTTCTGTTTATCGTCGTGGTGAGATTTTTTAGAGGTTTTCAATACGTTTTTTATTACGCTATTTGGCATCTGTGGCACGAATAATTTAAAACATTTATTTATTTGTCGTTTTAAATATACTTGCTATGATTATTTCAGGAAGATTACAAATGTTTATGTATAATTATCAATTTATCCATACTTGTTTTTAATTTACTCATATTCAGTGAACTTAATTCAATCGTTCAGCATTTTAACATTCTGAATGGGAATATTTTGCTTTTTAAATTCAAAGCAAACTTTGGAAATTATAATAAGCGGCAATTATTAATTAGAATAATGCTCATTAAAAACTTGCTGGGGCGCATAAATTTCAACATAATTTGATTGCTACAGAGGGAAATGAGATTACCAAGCAGACAGCTCAGTCAGTCAGTCAGTCAGTCGGTTTGTCAGTTAGTCATTTAGTCAGTTAGTCAGCGAACCAGTCAGTCAAGCTGCGTCAAGCTTCGCTGCTTATCGATTACATCTCGTCATGCGTCGAACGCCCACGCAGACGAACAGAGACAGTGTGGAACCAGAGGGGAGAGAGGGAAAGAGAGAGAGAGAGAGAGAGAGACAGGGAGTGTTTAGCGCTCTGCCTTGCTGAAGGCCAACATCGGCTTAGTGTTCTGGAGTGTGGCAAATAAATTGACATTTATCTGCATGTAACAAGATCAAGCATACGCAACGTTGCCCCACTCAAGTCCGTGGATACTTTGGCATTAGGCAGAGTTGAGCTCTGATTTTGTGGCCTACGCGTTGATACTATTGCCTTAATGATGCATGTACTTACTGTGCTCTGCATACCAAAAAGAGGGGGGGACCAGGAGATTTTAATCGCAACGCTGCGTATGAGTAATTTATATAGGCGCTGTTTGACCTCGGGTGCAAACGGGTACAAATTAAAACGGAAACCAAACTGCCAGCAACCAACCAGTCGAGAGTTGATACTGGAGTCTACCGTAGCCAGAGGCTCGAACTGCAGATGGATTCCATGTTGCATTGAGGTTAACGTGCGTCATGTTCTGCTTAGACGAACACTACTTCACATTTGATTCCCCGATTAGTGTACATGTGTGTGCCTCAGCGTGTATGTGTGTGTGTGTTTGCACCGCAACTTTGTGGCAGCGGCACTTGGAGGAGCCCATTTGAATCGAAATTGCAAATTTAGTTTGAATAGAAAAGTTTGCTAAGAAAAAACTTGAAGGAAGCCCAAGATTAAACTGATGGGGGGAAACCTCAGCGAGGGATACACAAACTAGAAATAACTTCTCCTTTTAATGGTATTTAATTGCCACTAATGAAACACATTTAATATAAATAAAAAAAATAATATTCAACTTGCAATAAATTAATTATTTATACAATCTCAAATTATGCAAAACTGTGAACAAACTTTATTTGCAAGCAGATCAATCAAATACACACATTGTGCAACCCTGTGCCCATATGCGTGCTGCTTTGTGACTTGCTTGGCGCTGGTTATCAGCCATCGTGTTGCACGTTGCACATGCAACTTGTTAACTGCCTACTAGTTGAGTTGTTGCCAGAGTTGACAGCACGGAAAACTTTGCTGACAGGCCAAACTGAAAGTAAGTAAGTAGCTGCTGACAAAGTTATCAACATCTTATTTTATGCAACAACAACTCGATTATCGGAAATCTGAATATCCAACTATAAGGTGCATATATGGAAGGAAGTTTTGTTTAGCTGGCATTTGTAGTGGCATAAATAGTTTATATATATATATTGTTTGTATTTATTAGGTCAACATATGACATTGCATTTAGTTACGAAACATGAGCTTAACTATTTTAGCTTCTTGCATAACTAGATTATTTAACACAAGCAAATAATTAATATCTGCACTTTCATCCAAACTCAATTGACACGGCTAACCTAGTTTTGTAAAATGTGTTTTTTTTTTTTTTTGCAGAACTATTCACACACTATTTGCCATTGAAGAGCAGCCAACTCAACAAGCTAAGCAAAAAGGTTGGTAAAATCTTGTCTTCCATTTTGTTGAATAAGCCACAAAACTGCATAACGCAATTAGAATAGGGAAATCACACATAAAACCAATTTGTAACTTGATGAGTAGTAAATTTAAACCATTTTGCATCAAATTTCCTGTACCCGAAAACTGATAGAATTTTAATGCAACACGGAAATGCGCTCAACGAACCAAAGACCATTCGAAATCCATTTGCAAAAAGTTCTCTCATTTCCGCCAAGTGCAAAAAGAGCTCTCCCAGGTGCAGAAATGCGAACGGAAAAAAAAAATACAAAATAAAAAACAGAAAATGATACTGACAAAATGTGAAAACTCGCCATTGTCGTTTGTTTTTTTCTCATTTGTGTTAAACGTACTTTCATCTAATTAAAAGGTTGCCAACGAATGCAATATTGGCAACAAGTTGAGCTCAACGAGTTTCTTAACCAGTGCCCTCATTTAAGACTCAAATGCTCTTAAATTGGCCAAGAGCAAGAAGTTGAGCTGCGCTTATTTTCCCCCAAAAGTGGTACTCTTCAAAAGCTAATCTTTTCCGTTAGCTACATCAAACGGGTAACAAAAAAAAAAAAAAAAAACAGATGACACTTCTTTCATTGAAGTTGGTCTACGGTTTATTGCTGTGTTTCTTATTTACAGCATTTTTGTTTTGTTTTTTTTTTTTATATAAAGAATTGCTGATGAAATGACTGAAATTTGAGTTATTTTGTGCTGCTTTGCGACAAAATATATTTAAATTGCATTTACGTGCTTTGGCTGCTCATTGCGTAAACTTGGCTAAAATCATGAATAAATAAATGTTATGCTTAAAGCATAATTCAATTACCAAGAGAGGGAATTCTTAAAGTATGGTTTCCCCAACAGTCAGTGCGTGTGTGTGTTTATGTGGGTGTGCGTGTGTAGGTGCAGACTCCCTATCACTAAAATCTCTCCTTTGGCGTCGTTGCCAGGCATTTTAAAAATAAAAAGCTGTCAATAATTTAGGCATCCAGTGATTTTATCCAAGCTGGGGACACTTTTCAGGCACTTCATTGATTTTCATTGATTTTGTGTGAGTTATTTTTATATAGGTATTTATTTCTTATTTATTTTTTTATTTATTTTTTTTTTTATATAAACTCGTATGCCTGGCATCTTCTTTGTGTAGATGGGCGAGTAATTTATTGATTTGCTTGTCCTTGGGTATTTATGGCTCGGAATTTGCTGTGGAAAGTGTGTTACCAGGGAGTGTGTACAGGCTAAATTGCATACTTGGGTTCTAGCTTAAGCAAGATTTAAGAATATAAGTAAAGTAATATATAATTCGAAATCAATTCCAAGTTAATCCCAATTCTGCTGAAGCATAAATACCTAAACTGTAACAGCTCTAATTAACTTATATCTCACTTTATTACTACATCGGAATTGTCGCTTCGAAGAATTGCCAAAAATTGTTCTCGGCTGCACAGTGTCCACAGTCAATTGTCTGGGTAAAAGTTCCATAAATCACTCAGTGGACTCAACAGGTTGCCTTTGGAGAGTCAGCTCCAATAGTCTGGCCATTTTTCAAGTGCCTGCATTCAATTAACAGTTGAATTTATTTATGGGGGAAAACTCCAGTTCCACAGCCCTCCCTCCCCCGCACACACACACACACACACACACACTCATATATATATATGTGTGTGTATATGTGTACTAAGTATTCCACATTCAGTCGAAAATTCTTCGTATCAACTGCCAACTGCAATTAAAAGGCAATGAATTTTGCGCTTTTCCTCCATCTCTTTTTTTCTTCTCCCTTTCTCTCTCTCTCTCTCTCTCTTACTCTCATTTTGGCATTGACTTTGCTGCCCTATCAATGTGTGGGCGTTTCGGTGCTGGAGGCGTGGCCCTGGCATCTGTTCGCCTTAAAAGTAAAACACTTAACTTAAATTGTGTTCAACAGCTGGAAATAAACGGCAGCTGAATAAGGAACAAAAAGCTGGAAAAAAAACATCATCGCGCATTGCTTTAATTTTGGGCATCATTTTTCGGAGTGCCCTCAAACGGTCCCACTCCATTTATTTATTGTCTGCTCTGCAAAGTGATTATAATTTATCGATTCCATGGGCAGCATCTGGCAGTGACTGTCTAAAAATAGTTTTGTGCATGTTTGATGTGCATTTTATACAATTTATTTAAATTTTCGACCAAAAAAAAAAACCTGAATTCCCATTCCAGCCACCCCTTTCAACCTTTCAATGGGGAACATTAGCCAAAGCTGCTGTCGCCTTTTTGGCAACACATTTCACATTTTTCATTATTTCCACATTTTATGACAAAGTGGAATTTGAAAATGTCTTCGTTTTGTTTTTGTTTTTGTTTTTATGCCGTCGACATGTACAAGAACAGCTGTCGCTGGCACGCTCCAAGGCACCACCCACCTGCCAAGTTGGCCCACTGCAGCAGCTTGCTAATAAAATTATTAACGTGTAAATGCTTGCGACTTATTTAGCTGCCAATTAATAAATTTCATTTTTAGAAGCGAGTCGCTTTTTTTTTCAATTTATTTTCTTTTGTTATTTCACGGCATTCCAATGGATTTTGTTGGTAATTCCCGGACCCTCAATTTTGCCCCAACGCCGCTTCTGAATGTGTGTCTGGCATATTAATGAGCATTTGTTACACATCTCGTCGTGAAATTTATGTGTCCAGGTTAAATTCTTGAGATTTCTGTGCCACTTTATTTCGTTTGTTCATTTGTTAAATTAATTTATGTTCTTGTCCGGGAAATTCTTACAAAATATTTGTTGACATTGCCAAACAATAAATGCGTTTAGATTGGAGGTCTTTGCATATTTTCAACCCTTTGATTTTGAAAAGTTTTCGCTCCTATGTCGCAAGTGAATATTGCCCAAGAGATCTATATATAATTATATATTTGTGTGGATAAGATAAAATATTATTTAAATTTAGACTTTCTAACAATTGTATGGAACAGTGCACTCGATTTCTAGTAACTTATTGCTTAACCTAAAAGTATTTTGGTGATTTAGTAGCTGCAACTAACTGTTGCACATGTCTTTGCCACTGCTTTATCGTTTGCTTCTGCTCGTTCTATATAACTCACTGCCTTGCCCCATATTAGCATGCCGGCCACGTTGCCAGTGAGAAACTTCAATTTCCCAAAAATCCCATTGGGCTGGTCATAAATATTTCAAGTAGAGACTCTTTCGGTCAGACACGCCCCCACATTAAACTTTGACCCATTTTTGTATGTTTTTTTTTTTTTTGTATGTCTCATTTGCATAGTAGTCTGCGCTATAAAACCCCTTTCGAAATAAATTAAAACCGAAGTCTAGCTAAATATTTAACTGGCATACATGCATGTGTGTGTGTGTGTGTGTGTGTGTGTGTGTGTGGCAGCGTAACACAAGACACTCAAATCGCCCGGCTCTAACCTCAAATTCCCAGGGATGCAGCTCTCGACAATATCAGTCGTAACACAAAAAGCAGAAACTAACACAGAGCACTCTAATTGTTATATGTTTATCCGCACAGCAAACATGGCGAACACTGAACTATGAGCATGCCGCGTGACCTGCCCCAACCCTTTGCTCCCAGCCATCGTCCCCCCTCCCCTCTACCCACAATGCCATAACCCAAACTCTAAGCTCAAGTCGAGTCCTGGCGCCATTGTGGCCCAGTGCCCGGCTCTTCGTTGGCTTTAGCAAATTTTTAATGCTCGCCACCAGCTCCAAAATGTATTTCACTTCATTTTTTATATGTTTGCGCGCACCACGGCGGCAAACAGGAAAAAAAAAAAAAAAGTGCACAGTCCCCGAACAGTCCCCAAACCCGCTCGCAACCCTTGCTACTTGGACATGTATACGCCGTGGCGTCCAAGAAAAAAAACGTTTGCGTGCCAAATTATTGTGCCAGTGGCCCAAAGTTTTTTCTCACTGACTGACTTCTGGTTTTTGTTTTTTTGTTGTTTTTTTGTTGTTTTTTTTGTTGTTTTTTTCTGCTGGCACCAGCCAAAATACAAAGTGCGTTGGACTCTACTGTTTTTTAAGGCTGCCAGCAAGAAATCGATATCTTTCACCAGGCGTATGAGCAATATGACAAGGTTATGGGCACAAAATGAGTTGGCCTTTTTGGGGGTACAGTTAGTTGTACAGTTAGATTTAAATCATGCACTTTATGCAATTGGAAATTAAAGTTAGGAGTAATGGGCACTTGGATAGTTTATTTGTGATTATAGTTCACAGATAAAGTTGCAGAATTTCAAAATGATTTGCAATTATTTTAGCTAAACTCTCAACTGTAAAAAAAATCAGTTTCTAGCAGTCTACAGTAACGCTATTAGTGGAGATACTTAAGTATTAAATTGAGAGAAGAAAAAAAAAAAACGTGCAGCTTAAAAAGCCGCCTGGGAAAGTGGCAAACTCTGCGCACATGTGCCAAAGTCCAAGAACAAAATTATATTTTTATTTATTTTTTTGAAATGAAAATAAAAATAAATAGAAAAAAAAACATGGCGCAAAATGCGGCAGCGCCTTTTCAAATGGCTTAATAAGCAGCCACGAGCCACAACAACCACAATATAAACAACAACAACAACAACAACAACAACAACATGAGGAATATCTCTAGCTGTCTCGGAGTTGCAGACGCCGTGGCAGACGCGACAGATGCAGACAGACACCATATAGCTGGTAGCATGTAGCATGTAGCAAGCAGCAGGCAACGAGCGGAGCTGACGCCATGCGGCAAAATAAAAACCAAAAAAAAAAACGCTATAAAATAGACACACACAAAAACGCGAACTAGGTATTTAAAAATATATATCGTTCTCTCGGATCTGGCCGGAGTATGTGCGGGGAGGGGGGCCAAGTGGCCGGGTTCCGAAATAATGCGACAATTGCATTAAGTGCACAATGGATGGATGACCGACTAGCAGCGGAGGAGGGGCGGCTAAGAGCAGCGGGTAGGGTGGCGGGGGGGATGCACTGGCGACTGCCTGGCAAATGAAATATTTTATCTTTATATGCAGCCTGCAGTTTTTGGTCTTCTGAATTTACTTCTCTTGCTCCTCTTGATATATATATTTTACTTTTTTTTTGTGTGAAATGGGAAAGATGCTCAACTGGTTTTTATTGTGCCAGGTTATGGTCGAATAAAGTTTTACAGTTTTTCGCATATGTAAAAAGGAAGCTAAGGAGAAAAAAAAAATGCTGGTTGAGAAAAGATAACGTGACAGCTTAAGTGAGAATTTGGCCATAGATTGAAAACTATAGCTAACAAACAAATATCCTTGAAAGATATTTAATAAATGTGCAATAAGAAAATCTTTTAAAGATAATTTAACATTTTATCAGCATGGCAAGTAAAATGGATTCATAGAGATTTATCTAAAATATATCAGTTTTTAATACAAATCTAAAATATTGGGAAGATTAGGCAGGCTTTAAGACATAAAACCCAAAGACAAAATTGAAATTTATCAATCAACTGCTAACTTTTTTTTATTTACTTTTTCGACAGCTAAAGTAGTTTTTCCAATTTTAATTATATTATTTTAAATAATTCAAAGACAAGATTTTCTTGCTTCAGATTTTAAATCTGAATTAGAAGCACAAATTCTTAAAAGCATTCGAATCTCTTTGGATTGCAAGAACATGCATCACTCGAGCAACTCTGTGCAACACAATGTTGCATTTAGCACTGCCAGACAAACTACCTCCCCCTTTCAGCAAAGTACACACCCCTGGGCTGACCAGTTGAAACGATCTAAGCAAAAACACTCTGATTGTGCCCAAGTCAGTGGACGTGGATGTGGATGTTTCTGTGTTGTGTCGTTGCTTGCCAACAATTGCATTAATTATGCGTGCGGCAACATTTTGCGGCAAAGGCTTTTGTCAAATTGCCACAGTGGAGGCACTTGAAAGTTTTGCCAGACACTCAATTATGTGGTCTACGGCCAGTGGAGGCGGACAAACAGGGAGGCATGGATGAGGAACTGCTGCTCCTGCTGCTGGTGGTACCCGGTGACAGCGACGACACCAACAATTCATCTTCGACGGCATCTTTGGCTGAGAAATCTCAGTGGCAGAGACTGTATGTGTTAGAGGTATACATATATATATATATATATGTATATATATTTTGTGCGTGCCGCACTTCAATAGTGTGTTTTGGGGCGAATCGAAATCGGGGCAAGAAATCTGCTGCATTGTCTGGGCTCCATGTTGAGGACGACGACAACGTTGCCGCTGCCGCTGCCGTTGCCATTTTCTGTTTGCCTATCCAATAACTGGGAACTGTGACCTGAGAACTGAGAACTGAGAGAGCTGTGTGAGGCAGGCGAGCCAAATGCTAATCTTGATAAAAATAAACGCACTCGGGCACGTTGAGGTGGAAAAGTTGGCGCGTCTCACGTTTTTCGTCGCATTTTCAATTTGCCTGGCATTTGCCTGGCCATTGTCAGCATCAGTTTCCCCCATTGCCTTGCCACACACCACCCTGCCACAATGGCCCCCTGCTAAGTGAATATTAATATTGACTTTTTGCTTGTTTGCTAGCGCATAGTTTGCAAAGTTTTTCACCTTTGATTGCTTCGCTTCCTCGCTTTTCCGACAGCCTGAACCTGAACCTCAAACTGAACCCTGACCTCGCCCGCTTACCATTTGTGGCCCTAAAGTCAACGCGTTGTCTGTGCACCTCTGCACCGCCTCCCCCGTCTCTATTACCCTCCACCACTACATGAACACTCATTCCCAGATTTTGCCTGCTTTTAAATTTATGTGCAAAAGTTTTATGCGTGGCGATGGAATCCTGAAATGGTAGATGCTGCGGCTGCTGCAGCTTCTGCTATGGATTTTTCACCAAGTGGAGGAGCTTTCCAAATATCAGCATTTGATGCCAGTTTCCCTCTCGGCATTTGCTATTATTTCCCATTTTTATGGCATTAAACTTGAGCGAAATGTGCCCAGCTCTCCACCTACACACACACACACACACACACACACACCGAGATCCTCAAAGTGTGTTCGCACTTCAGACAGTCAGTTTCAGTTATACTCCGAGTCACGCTCGTATTAAAATAAATTGTGGAAAACTAGGTAAGAATGTCAATATAATTAAATTGAGCTTATAAAAACTGGAACGAAAACAAGCTTCGAATGAGAGTAAAGTGTAATGTGAAGTTACAACATTGTTGATTGGATTGCTTTCGATTAAGCTGTGCAGTCATAAAAAATGGAAGAAATGAAAAATGAAAAATGAAAAATTTAAAAAAAATGTTTTCAGCAAATTCAGCTCTCTTGAAGCATGCTTAAGATGCGGAATAAGTGTTGAATGTGCTGAATCAATCAATTGAGTAGTCCTGCTGAAAACCAGGTCACGTAAGGATATGTGCAGGATGCAACAAATCGTTTACTTTGTTGATATATAGATATTACAATATTATTAATTATATTATTATATTACTAATTTACCTTATGCAACTTACACATCTTGCAACTGTATTATTAAGTTTCATTTTGCCATCACTACTCAATTGTGGCTTAAGAACTTAAGAACATAAGAACTCATTCATTTACAGCACAAATACTTTCCCTCTCTTTCGCTCTATATATCTCTCTCTGTCTCACTCTTTGTGCTTGCTCAGTTTGCGTACACATTTAAGCTCTTTATAAGCCTATTAAGATGCAACATCGATGACGTTGGCCCCACTAAAACTGCCATCTAGTGAAAAGTGGGCGCCAAAAGTGCAACGGCAACGGCCACAACATCAATAACATGAACAGTAACAACAACAACAACAACAACAACAACAAACATTTCCCAACTTGTTGGCCTTTGACAGCGCCACCAATTCGGCTGGGGCAGGCAATTTGAAAACCACCCAGAAGCCACCCACAGCCAGCCATCTGCCCCAGCCTGCAGCAGCAGCCGCAAGCGACGTCGTGCTATCAAAATATTTGCAACAATGAAATCATATTTGTGTGCCTTGGCTGTGCCACGCCCCCACTTAGAGTGGAGTCGTGTGGAGAACCTACACTTGATGGAGAGTATGAAAAGCAAATAGGGGACAGAAATTGTGTGTGTAGGGGGGGGGGGGGGGGTGTTGGTGGGGTGCAGGACTGAGACTCGAGTGTAGTCAAGTGAGGCTGGCGTGCGAAAGTTTATTAAAAACTTTGTGTGCCTTTTTGCTATATTTTTTTCGCAAACAATCAAGCACACACTCACACACACACTCACACACACACACAAGCGTATACAAAGTTACAAAAGCAACAGGAGCAAAAAAAAACATCAACAAAACCAACAACAACAATGGCCATGTGAAACTTAATAATTCACACGGGAGTGAATTTTTCACAATTTTCACTTTTTTTTTTCGAGTGTGTGTGTGTGTTGCTGCCAAAGCGAAAGCCAGGAAGCAAGGGTTGGGGGTGTGACGAGCGAGCAAGGGATGAGGTGGGGGGTGCGATTGGTTGGTTAGTTAACTCGCCTTGTTTTTTTACTCTCACCAATTTTATTGAAGCGTCAAATATGATCCAAGACCAGGCGACCAAAACTGTAAAAGCGGCCGACAAAAGTGAGAGAGAGAGAGAGATAGTAAGAGATATAAGGTGAGCGACAGAAAGAGAGAGAGAGAGAGAGCGTGTGAGTGTGTGTGTAGTTTGTAGATTGTGGACGGAGGAGAGCTTTCCACTTTTGTTGACAGTGCGAAACCTCAAAGTTTGCGTTATTCTTTTATTATCTGTTTTACAGCTAGTTAAGAGCATTGTTCAAATTGCTGGCGTGTGCAGCAGGGAAAGAGCTTAAGAGGTTAGTGGAAAGAGGGGGTAATCGTTGTGTGTGTGTGTGTGTGGGTGTAGAGCTGCTAGTGTGGTGATTGCGGAAGGTCTTCTCATTGTTTACGCTTGCCATATGCAAATCGCAGGATAAGAGACAGGCAGACAGACAGGAAGACAGACAGACAGACAAGCCGACAAACGTGCGGATTTTCCAAACAGTTAAAATGGCACAAGATTTGCTTGTAATTTGTTAATTACTTAATTGAGTGTTAGCCAAAGGGCACATATTTAACTTAAATCGTATGCAGGCTCAAAGGATTTGACAGTGGCTTATTGTGTGTGTGTGTGTGTGTGTGTGTGTATGTGTTTGTTTGCAAATATCACAGTCGTTTCTATGGGTTGCGCACAATTTTGTCAAAAGCCAACCGATAGAGAAATTGTGATTTAATTAAGTGATTTACTAGATTAGAATATTATTACTTAATTTAAATTGCAACGCACCAAATTGACAGATATTGAATTTGAAAACTAAGCCTAAAAGCACGCACCAGATTTTGAGAAAAACTAAATCATTTTCGAAGCCTACAAGTATGCAACACTTTTTGTTAAACTATTATTAAAACACATTTTTTGTTTTATGTCTTATGTAATTATAATAATTACTTAGGTAAATTAGAAAAAAATTAAATGCTGCAGTTACTTGACAATGAGATTTTATCAACTATTTAATGCAGGCAGAATATATATTTAAATTTTTTTTTTTTGTATTATTTCTATAAAAAAAATAAAACTTTTACGACTGCTGGCAGTTTATTTAACACGCTTCGTTTTTTAGAGACACGCCGCAAGATTTATGCGCATAAGTTACTCGCTCATATTTCATAAAAGTCGAGACCAAACTGAGAACTCAGTGCAAAAGTCAAAACGGCAAAACTCGTTGGCCGATGAAAAGTGCTGACAACTCGCCTAGAAAGTTGCTGACTTTCCAGACGGCTCGGACGGTGAGTTAAGTAGGGAAATGAAAACGCTATTGAGTTGGCTCTGGCTCTGGCTCTGGCTCTGGGCCCGCTGCAGTTTATGGTTTCAAATGCAAAGGGCCAAACTAAAACCGACGCTTGTCGGCAGTTTCTCCGCCCCAAAAGTTTTGCATAATGCACTGCAATAGTGGCTCCTATTGCGGATCATGAAATGCATTTAAATATTTAATGCATATTCATAAAATCAGCCAGTCTGGACTTAAATCAAATGCAACTAACTTTAAATATCATCGTTTAAGTAATGCTATATCTACAAAAATAATTTGATATGCTTTCTTTTGCTTTTAGAACTCTGCCTGCAATGACATCCAACAACTGGTGATATTGCCACCATCACCACAAGCACCTCAAATCAACCGCAAATAACTAAACAGCTCTAACAGCAACATCAATAAGGATAACACGCAGCCGGCAAGCCTCACTAAGGCACCAGCAAAATGGCAAACAACACACACAACAACTACAACAACAGCAGCAGCAACAACAGCAACAGCAACAATGACAGCAACACAAACAACTTACACACAATGTGGCGACAGGATGGAAAACCTCCTGCTCTGGCACCCTGGCCATCAGAGATGTCCTGGCTGCTGTTGCATGTACTCCTGCTGCTGCTGCTGTTGGTGGTGCTGCCGGGTGGCACAGACGCCTTCTGCCCATCAAAGTGTCAGTGTTTGGGCGGTGATGCGAACAGTCGTGCGCTGTGCATCGATGCGGCACTGGAGGATGTGCCCATCCAGCTGAATCCGGAGACAAAGTACATTAATCTGACACTGAATCGCATTCGCAATCTGGAATTTACGCTGCCCTTCTACATGAAGCTGGAAGTGCTCGATCTCTCGCAGAACATCATCGAGACGCTCGGCTCCAAGAACTTTGAGTATCAAACGGAGCTGCGTACCCTAAACTTGAGCAGGAATCTGGTGAGTGCGTTGCATAAGCACGCCTTCAAGGGACTCACAAATCTGCTGCTGCTCGACCTGAGCTACAATCGCATTGAGACCGTGCATCCAACAGCGCTCGGAGATCTGGCTGGCCTCGTCGAGCTGGACTTGACCAACAACAATATTGTGAGTCTCGAGGATAACTGTTTCAAGGGCATGTCATCGCTGGAGGTTCTAGTGTTTCGCAACAATCGCCTCCTAGATGTGCCCGCCAGCAATCTGTGGCATTTGCATGCTCTGAAGAGTCTGGACATGTCCGATAATCTTGTTGAGTTCGTGCGCAACGATAGCTTTGAGGGACTGAAGGAGCTGCTGGCATTGAGTGTGCGTGGCAACGTGATGAGCGAACTGGATGTGGGCGCCTTTGAAGGACTCATCTCGCTGAAACACTTGGATCTATCGGATAACAATTTGACGGTGAGTGACTCTGTCGACCATAAAACACCACATGTCGTATACTTGTTATACTTGTTAGATAAAATAATTTAGCATGAAACTCTGACTAAAAGCACACAATAAAATATTGCCTCAGCCTTTTAGGCTCTGGGATGTTGCACACACCCACACACGCACACCAACACCAACACACACACGTATAGCCATAAATCAGACACTTTGCTGTGTTGCTGGCGTCGTAGTAGTAGTAAATCCTGTGACCAACACTTTGCAAAGCGGATTGCAGCTGCCCTTGTCCTGTCCGGTCCAATCCTGTGTTGTCCTGGACGACAGCTTAAGTTCGTCCTTCCTGTGCTGCCGTTTGCATACACAGAATTAATAACCATAACTTGTTGTTGTTGCCCAACGTGCGAGTGTGCTTAAAACTCCACACACTCGCACACTCGCACACTCGCACACACACTTGCCAACACACTGGTATATAAAGTGCGTCCTTTTGGCCATGTCCTCTGCTATTTATGCATGCAAACATGTCCGCACCGTGCTGATTTCTGTTGCGTGTACAGTTTGCCTCTGCTTAGGTTCCACAGTTATTCGTCGACATTTTGCGTTCGTTAAATGTTGCCGCTGTCTTCACATTGCTCCCTATACCACCCCCCCACCCGCCTATCAACTGCCACCTCCTTTAGTCTCCTTTTTTTGGTGGCACACGCTTTAAGAGCACTGTCCTTGCCACTCGGCAGTTTTAAAGCCATTTAATGTTTACGACCAGACTCCAAATCTCGAGCATACTTGTGCAGAAAAACTTTTGATGCATGCCACATGCTATGCAACTTTAAAGAAGGCTGAACACTCGCTCGAGTGAAATAGATTGAGATAGTCTGCGTATATATTTGATGTTGGAAATGCATTTTAAAAAAGAATTTTGCCAAAATCACCTGCTTAAAGATGGATTCCTTGCAGCAGTAAACCATATACAATTTATGTATATTTAGTTGATTATGCAAGACTTTGAATTACTTTTCTGTTAAAAAAAAAAAAAACACTTATTTCAAATCTTTACATAATTTAGTCCATTTTCCAAATCGTGCAAATCATTTCAAATGATTCAATTTGCACTGCCTGTTGCATCAAGGGATCCTTTTTATTTTATATAAAATTAGGTTCTTGTTATGCTTTCCAAGCAGGATGATGGACAGACATTATCATGGTAATGCCTCTGTCCAGAAAGGGAAGGATAAAATTCATGCATTGCCCATGGACTACAATGCATAATAGGAGCCGGAAGGATACGCTGCTTATAGCAACTGTCTGCGCAGAAGATAACAACAAGGAGACAGCTGGAGAAGGGGTAGAAGTGGAAGATGAGGTGGAAGATGAGGCGATGGAATGCAGTTTGGCAAATGCCAAAACATGCTGCAACGGTTAAAACAAAGTTGTCGTGCAGCAGGCAGCCGCCTCATGATAAGCAGCTCCAAAAAGCAGTCAGTTGCGGAATTTTTTTCCGTCGCTCCCTCAGAGTGGAAGGGGAGGAGCAGCACATAGAGTTGCATGCCGCTGCATAGTTTGCTGCACATGGCCATAGCTGCTGTATTAGTAGCAGAAGTTGTAGTTGTAGTTGTAGTTGCATTAGTAGTTGTGGCAGAGTGCACACGACCAGTGACCATATATTTCAACTGTAAAATGCCAAAAGGTATTTTAAGTAGTTTCGAACTGATTCCAAGCGCCATAAATTCCTCAGTCGGTTGCCGTTGACTACGCGCACCTTCACATCTGCTTAGCCGGCTCTGGCATCGCTGGCATGGCTTGGCCTGGTCTGGGCTGGTCGAGGCATGTGCTTAGTGCTCAGTGCTCAGTGCTCAGTGCTCTGTGCGGAGCAGTCCTTTATCCCTTTTTAACGACCATAAATATATCTATGTGTGCCAGCTTGGTCGGGTCAGACAGGCAGCTAGACGTGGATGCTGCACACAGGTGCGTTGCAATGCATTCGTCAGGTTGCATCCATGTTGTTTAGCTTCTGTTTTATTTCCAATGCTCTGTTGCCGTTTTGCATAAGGTTGTTGCAACAACAACAACAACAACAACAACTATGGCAACAACAACACCTGTGATTACATTCTACATAAAAATGCATTCAGCTATGCATTGAGTACCCATTACACTCTGCTCGGCACACTCATCCCACTCAACCCATCTTTCAGCCATGTTTGGTATTTACTTTTGAGCACGGCAAAAGTCCCTCGAATACCTTAAATTGATGTCTTGCCAATTTTATGGCGATATGTTAACGTTCACAAACACACACACACACACATACACACTCTAGAGGCAAATTTGCTTTTGATATGTGGACAACAATTAACCTCAGGTTAGGATTATATAAAATTTCTCTGATCTTGTCACACATAAAACATTCCAAACTTGCGCAAATAGGCTTTCGTTATTTTGTGTGTACATTTTATTAAACAAATTCATGCTTAGAAATTAAAATGTTATATTTAAGCAATGCAATTATACTTTAACCACAAATTGCTTCAGAATAGCCCTCCTTGAAAAAATGCTACTCAGCACAAAATTTCCATTAAATTAAAAACATTTCTGATAAGTTTTAATTCCAAGAATCTTAAAAGCTTACCACACTTTTAGGGGATCACAAGTGTATGTCTAGGATAAGATATTTAATTTAATATGTTAAATTCGTTAGAAAATGGCATTTCATGGCAAAATATATAATCTTTTTCGTATGTATCAAAATGCGACAAAATAACGCACTTTTGAGTGCACTTTCATTTCATTGCACAAATGCATTTTTGTTGAATAAATCAAAGCAAATATTTGTTGTTGTTTTTTAAAGTCTCAAAATTGAAATAACAACAAAATGCGCACAAATTGCGTATGCGCAATTTTACATATGTTCCAAATTCAACGAAAATACATATTTTTTTGATTGTGTAAATTTGTTTTTGTGGTTTTCTGTTTTATTTTCGATTTGTTGTGCTTTTAGTTGAGAATTATGAATTTGCATTTTACGCATAAATATTATTTCACTCAGCATGGACATCGAATAATTGCAATAGAAACATAAATGCAGAACGAGAAGTTTCTGAATTGATATAAAATTTATTTTGAATTTGCTCGATTTTACTATTTGCATTTGCTCGATTACATAAACACACATTTTGGGGTGACTTTTATTGATATACTGTGTTTATTAAAGTACAAAATTGTTGAGCATATTAAGAACTTGCAATTTGTCTGTCTGTTAGAAAAACAAAAGTCACTTAAATTCAGTTTTGGGCAAACAACAGAAAATGTAGTAGCTTTTAATTGAAAACTGCCAGACGATTCTTAGTTTCGTTCATTTATTTTTATTTTATTTCTATTACTGTTGAAATGTTCAAGTCTTGCAGCTGAGTATGTATATAATATTTTTCGCATATAAATGTGCATGCAGAGCACATCAAATATGAAAATGCAGTCAAGAATTGAAAACAGACTGAAAACGCTTTGATGACTACAGTTTCATTTCCTCTTCGAATTCCCCTTACTTTTCGTATATTTTTGAAGTTCAATCGAGTTCAATCCTCAAAATTAACCCAAAAACTAAGCCCCGTGGCAATCATAAAGTCAAAGGGAAGGGCAAAAGGAAAAAAAAGTAAATTAATTTGAGAAATCAAAGTCAACATAATTTCGCCTTCTTTTCTGCCACTCGTGGCTGTACCTTCCTGCCTGCCCACTGCCCACTACCCGCTGCCCCCTGCCCCCTGCCCCTTATCAGCTCACGCCTTTTGCCTCATCAATTTTATCGCTTCAAGCTTTATTTTTCCGGCAGCGCTGCTCTCCTCAAACGAAATGACCAAAGGAAAGGTTGCCCCTAGCCAGACCAAGCCTCGTTTAATTAGTAAAGCGCTGCCCGCCGCCCCTCGCCCCCCTCGAGTGCAGTGCAAACATTGAGTCCGGCGAAGGGTTTAAATGTAAACTGAAAATGCAATTAGGTTAAACAATTGCAGCGCCTGGCCTACATTGCGTATGCGTAATGGTTTTCATTTTTCATTTTTACTTATTACTTTTATTTGTTGCCGTTGCCGTTGCTGTCGCCGTTTGCCTTATGAGTTTGGCAGCTATTAAATAACCACGCAACTCCCTTCAGCCACGCAGTTCATTACGTTATCGCAGTTGCTATTCGTGTCCGGACATTTGGCACGTAGCTTCCGAC
Organism: Drosophila demipolita; assembly: GCA_035042405.1. Classification (NCBI taxonomy): domain Eukaryota; kingdom Metazoa; phylum Arthropoda; class Insecta; order Diptera; family Drosophilidae; genus Drosophila; species Drosophila demipolita. The sequence continues at coordinate 2,319,370 of JAWNLI010000025.1, forward strand.
TCGACAGCAGCAGCTAAGTGTAGAACGAGTGGCAAGGTGGCAGGCAAATAATACACCGCATTTTTTCAAGAACAGGCAAAAGCTTTTGGCCTTGTCTGAAAAACCTTTTGCCTCACACTTGAGACTTTACCTGGCTTTTGTTACTTGGCTTGTTCTTGTTGTTGTTGTTTGGCCTTAACAAATTGTTTCGAGATTGATTGTATGGCCAACACACACGTTGAATATGGCGATTTGGTCAGACATTGGCAAAATGGCGCTCGGATGTTCATGACGTACATGACGTTTCCGTTTCCGCTGCTGCCGACAAATGCTAAAATTTTCAAGTATTTCACATTTTATTGTTGAACAACACTTGTAATATTTGAAATGCCAGCGCCTTTACAAATAAATAAAAGCTATGAGTTGCCTGAAGGGGTTAAATGGGAATCCGGAGTAGGGATTAGTGGGGGGTAAGGTGAGTGTTGTAGTGCCAGCTTACTGGCAACTATCAAGTGCAGCCGCAAAACGCTTCTAAAGTTGAGTGGATGGCATTAACATTTTATAAGCCAACCGCCCCAACGACTGTTGTAAAACTTGTTTAAACGCTTGAAAATAAATGATTTTTCTCTCATTCTCATTCGCTGTCTCAATTTCTCTCTCTCTCTCTCTCTCTTTATCTTTGCAGATGGTGCCCACGCAGCAGCTCTCGAAACTTTCAAATCTCACTTATTTGAACTTGGGCGGCAATCGTTTTGCCCACCTGCCCGCAGTGGCATTTTTAAACTTGTTTCATTTGCGCGAGCTGCATTTGAGCCGACTCGACTATTTGCAGCGCATCGATTCGAGGTAAGTTTTCCAACGATTTCCCAGTGAAAGTTCACAGCCCGAGCAAAGTTATACAGACAGCACTTGAAGAACTGATGTATATATATATATATATATATATATAAGTTGCTTTTTGGGTCACTGCCTTCAAATGGATAGTGTAAACAGTGCAAATAGTATTTGAACAGCTGAAAACAGTATTTCAGCAAACTAGACAACAAGCAAACACTTTCCACTCAAAACAAAAGTAATTTTGCGAAACACCAAAAACTGACAGCTGCATTTCTCACAACTTTAACAAAACCTTAAAAGCAAAACTTAAAGATCTTCTTGTACATAGTATTAAGTATTAATTATTGATGGACTTCTCAGAACTTACCTATTTTGCTTGCTTTTGTTTTATTTCAGTTTATCCACTTTATAATTATTTATTCGTTTTTTCTCTACTGAAAATAGCCTTAGAGAAATTGTTTACAAACTGAGAACAAGTTTACTTTCTCTTCAGTCTGCTGCATTAATAGTTTCATCTTGGAGAACGCCTTAAAGTAGGCATTGCTAATCTTCTGGCCGGATAGACAAATCCCAACTCATCGCTTGCAATACAATTTGTAATCGCCCTCTGCTCCCCAAGCGTGGCCAGCCAGCTATTTATGCAATTCACTTTCACACACTTGCACGTGACCTCCACACACACACACACACACACGCACACACACACTCACATCAAATACACACAGAGAGTCACTTTAACATGCCTCAGCTACAAATCATTATTACTCAATGCAATCAATCATGTCTAATACGCTTTGGTAATAAGATGCCACAACACACACACACACACACACACACACACACATACACACACACATTGACACACAATCAGAGAGCCAAATTGGCGTTCCAAGTTTCCTCCCAACTCTGGGGTAGACAGTGAAATGCTTGAGCTCAATTCGAGCATATGTTAATTCAATAATTCCGGGCAATTTTCATATCAAATCATCATTGAACGGGCCTCCGTCTGTGGCAAAGTCTCGACTTGGTTGTCAATCAACCCTCATCTTCTTTTCCCTTCTCCATTCCCTCCATCCTTCTCAACATTAACATGACTTATATGCGAATCGTTTGGACCAGCTTGAGTCATGCAAATGGATCCACAGCTGAGCTGAGAGCTGCCATTAAATCATTTTAATTTTGCAATTTCGTTTGATTCTCTTGTCTGAGCCATGCCAGACCAGTAAATCCTACGCCCAAACTCCTGCGACTCTCCCCACCGCCATCCCTTGGTCTTTGCCAATTGTAATTGCTTTTGCTTTTGTTTGGTTTTGTTTGATTTCAGTTTCAGTCTTGTTGCAAACTTTTCCCTTACCATTGTTGCCTAACTCGAAATTTACATGCCACTCACATTCACACACAATAACGCACACACACACACACACACACAAACAAACATGTGTCCTCATTTGAAAACTAAATTTTGCATTTGTCTCCGCTGGTTTCCTTTCTTTCTTTTTTTTGGTGTTTTTAAAAATCGTCGGAAAATCTTTGCCATTACCACAAAATCTTTATGCAAATATAGCACAAAATTTGAATTTTCTTCCCTTTTTTTTTTGGACGCATCTTCGGAAAATTTGAATTGTTATGGGGTTGGCAATACTGTGCCACATTGTTGCATACTCAACGAGTTGTGCGAAACTTGTTTAAATCGGTTAAGAATTTGTAACTCAATGTTAACATATATTTTTATAGCATTTGTATATTGTTGTCTGCTTAGTGATAAAACTCAACTATTTTTTTTAGCTTACTCCCTTTTTAGATACGTTTTAATTAATTTGTCAATCAAGTTGTGAAGCCAATTCGTAGTCACAGATCTGTTGCAAGCACATTGCTCAACTTCATTCGCATTTCCCTTTCGATTGGCTATAAATTTGGCAGGAAATTATATTTCACAAACTTAAAACTGAAGCTCTTTGGCATAAAGTTGTCTGCTGTCGACAGGGGCAAAAGGCGTTTCCGACAAATTGTGAGACACCCTTTTTCCATGCAAAATGTAAAAGTAAACGGAAATAGCGCAACATTTTAAAGTTTGGACGGGCGATGTTACATTAAAGGGCGAGACACATGCCACAGCACAGCACAGTTGCGGTGTGGAGGACACATGTATGTAAATATTTATGCAAATGCGTTAATGGAAAATCAGCCCCCCTCCAACAAACCAGGGGAATTGCGAAGGCGGGGAGCGACGTGCGACGATGGCGACATGTTGATAGCAAAGTTTATGGCAGATACATTTCGCCAACTGTGCCAACTCACACATGTGTTTTGGCTCTCCTGGCAGCCTCATTATAAAAACCTTACACCTAAACAATCAGTGGCGCTCAAGCAAAATTCATTAGGCTGTGGCACGTACCTCCACCCCCCCACCGCCCCTAAAAAAAAGCAGCAAAAACAACCCTCCCTTGCCAAACGCTTGCAACACTTGAGCATATCAAAGGGAATAATAAGTGAACATTTTTACACCGAATGGAAGCTGTGACTCTCTGTCTGTCTGTCTGTCTGTCTGTCCTGCCTCTCCCTCTGCCAGCCACCTGGGTGTGTATGACTGAATAGCTAAAAGTCATTCGCTACATTAACATTTGGTCCTGCCATAAAAGGGGATAACCCAAAAGGTGTTGGCCAACTCGCTTCCACGGTTGGCAAAATTGAAACTAATTGTTTTAAAATTTATGCACTTTGTGCGAGATGAACACAAACTGACTTCATTTTTCTCCAACTCGATTTGAATTACGACTGCCTCGTTTTTCGGCAAACAGGCGACATTTGTTTCGTGGCTGCTTTTGGGGTTGTAATATCTCATATAGAAACCGGAGCCCGAAGCCGGGTTCCCTGGCGGCTTATCTCGCCATTTTCAGTAGCATTCGTCTATTTATGTTTGTCATAGTTGAATTATGTAGGAACAGCAGTAATTTGCAGATGAGTTTGATGTTGTGTGTAATGGTGTGGAATCTAACTTGAATTTTTGACCTGCTAGCAGTCTATCGGACTGCTTAAATCGAATTAAAAACTGCAGGTTTTCATTATTTTATTATTCCCAGGGATTTAATTTGAATTTGTGTTGTGTAATAGAATAGAATAAAATTCGCAAATTATTATTTTTACTAAAATACAAAATCAAAATATTTATTTAAACTAAATAACAAAATAATATAAAACAAAAGTATATTATTTCTTGCGGTATTCAAATGCGAAATTGTCCAACATTTGTTGCTTGGATTGGGGAAAACGCAGAACAAAAACAAAAATCAAGAATATATATATATATATATTTAAACAGTTGGAAAAACGGCATAGCTTGCAATGGAACACTGGTTGTTCTTGTTCCGGGCCATGCGTATGTAGCCGTGTTCCCCAAAACTCTTGCCCCACGAGTTCTTCACCAGCCAGAAATCGCCGCCGTGTTTATCATTGCCGTAGCCGACCAAGAGGACTGCATGATTTATCGGTCCTGTACAGGAGGGATCATTGAAAACGCCTTTGTGATAATGCTGGAATTTGTTGTTAGCAAAAATGCTAACTGCAACCGGACCTCGGGTTGCAACGAGAGCAGCCAGATTCGCTTCATTGCCCTGTTGTGCCAAGTTGATCTCTCTGACAGTGGTTCCAACTTTGTCCCGCTCGGAATGACAGTCCGATTGTCGTGCTTTATAATTATAGGAACTGTCGGTATCAATGCCACCATTGTCACGCACATAATCCAGAGCTGATATTACCCGTCCATTATTACAGCCGTTATTGTAATAGGGAGGACGACTGGAGCAATCTACCAAATTCTGTTCGGAGAATGACACCAAATTGCCCGTCTTCAAGAAATGCTGACCCTCCAAAGTGCCCACAGCCGCAAATGCATAGCAGCAACCACAGTTCCTCTGATGTTTCACACCAGTCACGGCGCCTTTAGTGCGCCAGTCAATGCTCTGAGGGATATCCAAATTTGCAGGTGCCTTATATACACTAGCTCTATCAGTTGCAACATGTGGCAGATGGAAGTTTGCCAGCATCACGCTTTCAAATTCCTTTGACAACATATCCGTAAACTCATTCACGCCCATCTCGTACGTCTCCTCTCCGGCGGCATAGCGTTCATTGTGTGTATCAATGGTCCTCTTGTTAGTGTTAAAGATCAATTTACGCAACAGCTCCTCATCTGCACTGCCATAGCGCTTGTCGTGCTCCACCTTATAGGCATCCCATACCTTTTGAGACACCTCCGAGAAGGAAGCAGCCTGAACGTATCCGACCAATGCCAGAAGTGCGATGCCAGTCCTCATGTTTAATTGCAGTGGTTATTAACCAAAAACTGATTAAAGTGGAATGAAATGCGCTTCTTTTTATATTGTTCCAAGCAGTCAGATATTGACCACTTCTTCTTCTTCTATCAGTCATCCACCATCAGCCAATCTGAGTTATCAGTTCTTGAATATTTTTTAATTATTGTATAATTTTCAACAACTGTTTAAAGTGGACAGAAATGCGCTTCTTTATATATTGTCCCAATCAGTCAAATATTAAACAATTCTTTAATTAATTATCCACATTCAATCGGAATTATCAGTTCTCGGAAGTTGACCCTGACACTTGCATCGAGAGTTTGATCAATGTTTAATTGCAGTGTATAGCAATCAAGAACTGATTAAAGTGGACGGAAATGCGCTTCTTTTTATATTGTCCTAATCAGTCAAATACTAAACACTTTTTTTTTACTTATTTTATTAGTCATTCCCAAACAGACAATCTGAGTTATCAGTTCCCAAAACTTGGCAGTGGCACTCGCAATCGAGAGTTTAACTATGATTGTTCAATTAAGACAACGTTTTGATAAGTGTATTTAATGGAGTGATTGTCCCAATCAGTCAAATATTAAGCACTTCTTCTATCAGTCATCCACAATCATCCCATCTGAGTTATCACTGCTTTTATAGTTTACGACAACATTTTGACAAGTATAAGTGATAAGTGTATCAAATGGGGAGCAACAATGACAAAATGTTGCAAATAAACAAAACAAAACTTAAGGTAAAATCACCTTGCCCCATGAGGCAACAACAGCTGCTGCTGCAATGCATAATTTTATGTTTTCAAGCATATTTTTGTGAATGAGAGCGAAGAGTGCCAAGAAAAAAACGCAACAACAAACAACAAACACATAAAGACAACATCAGCAGCTGCAAAATGAAAGCAGGAAGAAATTACGGAAACAGGAAAACATAAACATACTGTTGCCTGCCTAACTGCCATGCCTACCCACCTACCACCCACCTGCCACTCCTCAGCTCCGTCGCACCCACTGTTGCAACCCGACAATTTTTCCATAAATTATGAGCCTGGAAATATTTCACGGCAGCCTCGTGAATAGCCATTATGCGTATGTTTATACTTACTACTTCTTCAGGCTGTGTTTGCATTCCTTGCCGGGACAAGCTAAATATAGCGAGCAGCTCTCCAAAGTAGTCCGACGCAAAGCCGACACATTTATGCATATGCATGCAACCTTACCACTCCACTCCACTCCTCTCCACTCGCCTTGGTAATTGCCATCGTTCACTGCACTTGAATTCCAAGACAATTATAAATTATGCAGACAGCAACAGGCAAAAATAGACACCAAGAAACAAACCAAGCTAACCACGCAGTCTCAGCGAAATTTATTATATCTTAACATTTTTTTCGTATTTAAAATTCTTCTTGTAATATTAATATAAATAACAAAAACTGTTTTCGTTTATGCTTTATTTATAAAATGAAAAATAAAGCAAACGAATATCAAATCAAGCATATTCCCTGTAAGCGGTATCTTTAAGGTGCTTTATATATATTTAAGCCATCCCCTAACTTGCCAAGCCTGTCATTTTGTTACGTTCCGCTAAACGAAAATTAAAGGTTAAACGGGGCGTATGCGCAATTCAAAAGCGTTTAAAATGCCATTAACAAATGCTTTGGGCATATCATTTGATAATTTGTCGTTGGCTTAGCACAACAATATCGCAATGTGCGTGTGTGTGATGGTGTGTGGCAATTAGTTAATGATTGCTTGGGTGTGCATAGCAAATTTGTGCACTGTCCTTAAAGTGTCTCTTTAATGTCCTTCAGCGAACTGCGTGCAGCATAGCAGTCAATAAATCAACAGTCGATGCAGCCAGCAAAACTGGTATCCCTTTGGGGTTATCAACTGTCATATCTCTCTCTCTCTCTCTCTCTCTCTCTCTCTCTCTCTATTTATTGTAGTAAAAATGTCAATCAACTGAATAGAGCGGATTTACTCGACTAACACACACACACACGCACACACACCGAGCACACACAACACACATAGAGAGGTGCAGACAGACGAGTAGCAGATTTAAAAGCTTTATGAAAACGGGACAACATATCATTTGATTTGAGTGACTGGCTGACAAAGTATTTGACAGACTGACTGACTGATTGACTGTCCATTCAGTTGCTTTACTACTTCTGCCGTTATAGTTGTTCATGTGATTGAACTCTCCCACTCTCTCTCTCTCTCTGTGTCAGTCTGACTGGTCTGATGGCCGGAATCGAGAAACGTGACTGAGCCACGAACATGGACAATTCAGAAGCCACAAACACACTCAAACACACTCACACACACACACACACACACACATGCACAAAACAATTTGCATATGAGTTGGCCAAAAAAAAAGAAAAAGAAGGGAGAAAAAACAACATATATATTTTCGACTTTAGACACACACATAAACACACCCAGACACACACACACAAACACACACACTCACACACATGGCAGCCATTTCCGTTTCCGCACGTTTGACGCTGGCAAAAACAGCTATGAAAACAACTAAAAAGTCGCCACTACTTTCAAATACCCTGCAAAAATAAACATTTTCAGTTTCAGATTATTAAAAAATTTTCAATATAGAAATGACACAATTTAAAAATAATCTATTAAGCTAATAAACATTCCTTTTGTTCTTGACTAAGTTGAATTTTTATTCAAACAATTTATTTACATGTAAAAATAATACAAAGTAAAAATGCGATTATTAAACAAACAACAACAGAAATATCTAGGAAAAGTGCCCGCTCAACAAAAAAAAAAAAACAAAGCTTAACTAAAATTTGCATTTGAGGGTATTCAAAAGAAGCGAAATTCGCATCGATGAAAACAACAATAACAACAACAACAACAACAAAAACACGTTACACAAAATGAAGTTTGAATCTGGTTGCAGGACACAAAAAAAAAAAACAAAGCTGCTGTTGTTGGCAGTCAAGATTTCGGGCCTGTTCCCAGCAAATGTTTGCCAGACAGCCACCCGTTTTGTAAGTGTGTGTGTGTGTGTGTGTGTGCCTCAACACACATTAAGGCGTCGCCAAAGCTGCATTTAAATAGCGTTCAACAGCAGACTGCGACCTGTGGAATCAACTTAAGTCACCTGCCACAGCCACAGGCGCACAGAGTCCCCCCGCCAATGTCACGTTCTTTCTGCGACCCTCCTGCACTATTTGCATAATATTTGCACAAATAATTGAATTTGTTTTTCCTATACATATATATATATATATATATATTTTTTTTTTCTTTTTTTCCGGTAAATTGTTTGAGTGGAGTGAACTTTTAGTTTGCTGCAAAACCCGGGGGAAGTTTTGTTTTGGGCTCTGACTGTGCAGAAAATGCCGATAAGCGCCTGCAATTGAAGTTTTTTTTTTGGCTGCTTAAATTGCCATGAAATTGAACGTTCAACGTGGCAGCGGCTCATTTGTATTGTCTAAAAAGTCTTGAGGGGGTTGTGGAATATCATAAATTAATTCAAAGTTGCATGCATTTGTTGACTCACAAGTTTACTTCGACTTTCTAAATGCCTGCTTTGATTTATAGCAACGATAACTTACTGATTTTGAATCAAGTTTATCGATGTGGATTAAAATTAATTAAATTGTCAGAACTTGAAATCAGCCTATTTTGTAGCTATTATTTTGTATCTAAACTTGTTAAAATTCATAAAAAAAAAAACGAATGTTATATTAAAGCGAATTTCAAAAGCAAAGCTATTTAATATTACATTCTAATTTAGCAACAAGTCTTTTTCTAATTTCAGCAATTTGTCTCTTAAGTTAAATATTAGCTTTTAGTTGGAGAATTGCAGTTGCTACAAAAAAATACAAGTGTCGCCAAAAGACCAATGCACAAAGCCATTCAAAGAGAAAATGCATTGTGAATGCTGCGTGCCACAAATTCATCAGGGCTTGCTTTCTCACATGTCACTAACCAACTGGTAGCAATCAGTTGCAGCTAACTGCTGCATACAAATGGAGCTCCTGAGAGTGAGAGAGAGAGGGGTGGAGGGGGGAAGGGCGGGTGGGCCACTTATCAAATCGATGCATGGAAAGTTCATCAGCAAGTGCAGCTCGAATAAATGCGTTCATTTAACACGAAATGCAACTTAAGAGCTCGAATCAAATAAAATCAAATCAAATCAGAGCAGAGCAGAGCAGAGCCAAACTGAGCAGAGCAGTTTGCAAGAAGTGTAAGAAAAAATATCGCTTAAAAGCGACAAATTCGCTGTGTGTCAGCGAGGGCAGTCGGGGAATAAAAAGAAGAAGAAGAAAAAGCTGATGGTAAGTTGCTCATACGCCACGTTGCACTTACTTCATGCTGCCACGACTGCCACTAACTGGTGGAAGCATGACACGGGGGGGGGGGGGGGGGGTGTATGGGCGGGCATAGTCTGTTATAGGTAATGCACTGCCAGCAGTTGTTGCAAGTGCGGCTGCTGCAGTCAGCGAATTTGCGACGCGTTGACTTAACTTGGCAGGGATTTACAGCCACGCTTTGCGGAGCTTGCAACATGCAACATGCAGCATGGGAGAATGTTGTTGTTGTTGTTGTCGCATTTGCTGTTGCTTTTGCTGTATTATTAAGTTGAAATAGACGCAGGCTAAATAAATCCACGTCGCTTAAGTCGACGCCATGTGGATAAAAAGCCAGCGAGTACTGACAATCTGTGTGTGTGTGTGTGTGTGTGTGCGTGCGTGTGTTTATTCATGTATTTCATTGCCTGGCATTTAAGTTTAACGTTGATGCATAGCTTGCTGCATAATTAAAATGAACAACCCAACAAGAATTGTCTTGCGTATATTCACAAAGTATCTTGCTGTTTTATGTGAGTACGTGTGGGTGTTTGTGTGTGGGTGTGTGTGTGTGGGTGTGCGTTGTCCTGGCAGCAGCATGTTTATGTATTTGTGTTTGACAGCTCTCGCATTCAGTTGAAATGTTTTTAAAACGTCAGCTTTCCAACAACATAAAAACATGGCTTTATTTTAACTACATGAATTTTAGAGTTCTCTATAAGGATTATTCCTAAATAGCTTAACCTGTACATGCATTCCTAATTACTAACCAATGACTGACTTAATTAAGGACAACTAAAAAAGTATTTCAATAACTTTAATGATTTTAAAGTTGTGATTTAAAAAATTTACATTTATATTTATTTTTTTTTCTGTTGCAGGTGCTTAGATTTAATTAATTTATTTTGATAAATTAAATAAATGTAAATAAATTAAATTAAATTAGAATCCAACATTTACTCAAACCAAATCTCTAACCAATTATTTCGTTGCTTCCTTGCAGAGCCTTTGTGGACAACACGCACTTGCAGACGCTGCACTTGAACTACAATCCGCAGCTGAGTGATATACCGATGCGACTGTTCCAGGGCAATCCCAACATATTGGAGGTGTATATGCAGAGCAACAGCTTGCAGACTTTGTACTCGGCTCAGTTTCCGGTGGATCAGCTGCAGAAACTCTACCTGGGCGATAATCCGTTGCAGTGCAACTGCTCGCTGCTCTGGCTCTGGCGTCTGGTGACTGGCAACTTTGAGGGCTCCGAAACACCAATGGAGCATGCGCCGGGCGGTGCTGTGGCCGCCCTCGCCAAAGAGGCGTCGGCTCTGCGAGAGGATGATGACACCACAATCAGAGCGGACGATGGGGTGTCTGCCCTGGCAGCGTATATAGCGGAACAGCATATTGCGAATGCGCTGCAAACCACCGAGCCGAGTGCCTATGAGCAGCGTTTGGAAGAAGCCTCCAGATCCAGTTCGAGCAGCAGTTCGGGTTACCTGCGCATGGACAAACAGCGGATCGGTTGCGATATCTGGCGGGATGCGAAGCGCACACGCCGCCAGCTGCTGTCGATGAGCGAGAGCGAGATCACGTGTCCGGCGCACATTGTGACCGTGGTGTGTGCCGTGATCACCTGCCTGCTGGTGGTCATGATTGGCATCAGTGTGCTCTACTATTTGCGCTTTGTGAAGCGACGACGCAAGCTGCTCCACGAGCGGGGACCCCTGAGGACGAGCAAGAGCATCATTAATGTGCACGATCGCATCCTGCAGGGACACCATCATCAGCCAGGCATGAGCATGACCTTGGGCGGCTCCGGTGTGGGTGGCATGGGCATGTCCCTCAATTATCCACATCATGCGCAAACGTTGCAGGCGCATCATCATTACCATCAGGCGATGCCGCTGCAATCGCAGGGAGGCGTTGGTCATGAGTATCAGCAGACGACGCTGCCGCAGCTGGACAAGCTGGAGCTGGAACGGTATCTGGCGGCGCAGACCATTGCCAACGAGTATCGAGCGCTGAAGCCGTGGGAGCTGCCCGTCAAGGAGGCGGACGATGAGCCGGAGCATCACTACGAGCGTTTCGATCACTACGATTATCCCGATACGCATACCATGACCAAGCTGAAGCAGGCGGCGGCGCTTCAGGGCACTGCCCAACCGGCTCAAGCGTCGGCCTCTGCTGCTGCGACCACAAAGCCACATGTTGTCTACGTATGACGTGGACGCAATATTGGTTCAGGCATTCAAAAGCAGCAACAGCAGCAGCAGAAGTCGAAGTCGAAGTCGACGTCGAAGTCGAAGGATCAGGATATGGGCATGGAGCTGGTGGGTTTGGGTCTGACCAATAACAACTATCGCAGCTATGTGCAATGTCAGAGCAAGGACTTTTGAAGACAGGGATATATGCAGCAGGATCGGCAGCAGCAGCTCATCAAGTGAGATTAGAATTGTATCTTTTGGGTTTTCTTAGGTGAGATTTAGATATTTAGCTACCTTTCTTTGGGTTTAGTTTGAGTTTTGATAACTCGCCACAAAGTTTAACAAGCGTCAAATGAAACAAGGGATATGTCTACGTGTATAGCAGCATACTACATATAGTATATATATATATATATATATATATATATACAATACATAGGAATTAAATATATATACATATATATTGATATTAATATAAACTACAACCTAACAGATATGTCATATTAAGTATTAAGCTAACATACACACAATTCAAAGGAATATTTAAATAGCAATAGTTGAGATACACAAAAGTGAATTACTTTCTCAATATCTCTCTTTCTCTCTAGCTCACTATCTCTCTCTCTCTCTCTCTCTCTCTCACTCGCACACACATTAGATGCAAAAATAAAACCAAGCAATAAATCTGCATAACAAAACGAACAAACAAAAAACCAACTCATAGTTAAAAGCATTTAGCATTCTTATGATAAATAAAATTTAGTTTATAAGCGCATTTAACTGAATTTAATATGCATAAATACGAAACGTAAGGAATACAGAATGTAAAGAGTGCAACAATAACTTAGTTAACTATTTATTGCATTTTATTTAATTATATATATATATAGATATATATATATATACTATATTCGACAATTGACAAAAACAACTTCTGTTCTTCTGTTTTGCATTTAATTTCTTGAAGGATGACAAGGCATTAGCTGCGGCTTTGTGGAGCAATAATCTTCTGAAAAAACTGGGACCAAATCAAAGTCCATCTTAAATATTCCGATCCAAAAGCTTATATGGATATAATGCCAGAAGACAGTTAGTTAGTATGCCTCAGCTAATGCCGTGTTAATACCAAATAAAATTCTGAACTAAATAGTAAATGAACAAAAAATACTTTTGAAAAACATACAAACAAAAAAAAAAACCAATAAGATGACAATATACAATGTGTAATTTTAAGCAAAATTCGATTTAATATATATGTTATTATTTTGTGGAGAGACTCAAAGTTGGCCTAACACCTAATCAAAATTGACTTGTAAATAAATATATATAAATATAAATCTTAATATAAACAAAGAAAATCAAACACTCTACTCAAGCACAAATTTAGCATACTTTGCATAATTACTGTACATAATTTATTCTTACATTTAAATTTAGTCAAACGCAAAAATGTATGTTTAAGTAAACCGCAAACCAGAAATATTAAACAAATAAAATCAAACAAAACGCATTTCAGAATAATTTGTTCTATGCGATTTCATTTAAAGCATTTGCACTTTGTTCTTATTTTTTTTTTCAGATCTTTAGCTTTTCGAAATTTGTTGGCTTAATAATAGAAAATACTTTAAGCTAAAACTTGAATTTGCATTCGTTTTGATTAAATAGAAAGACAACAAAAAAAAACTAAAATATACAAATGCATATAAAATAAACTATATAAAATTTACACAAATACAAAATAAACAAAACAAAAAATAAAACTACAAAATAAGCTAATAAATCAAAGCAAATAGTCGAAACAATGCAACTAAAAATAGCATTTTTGCGGTTCATTGGGCCCAAAATTGAACCATAAAATGTGTGTTTGCATTGAGGAGTAGCAGACATGTCTAGGTTCAAATCATAATGTATGCAAAAGTATTTAATAAAAAATAGATATGGCATAGACACTGGCAATTTGCGGCAACAACAAATATGCACACACAGAAAACAAACACAACAAATATGTTATTTCTTATACGAAGACTGAAGAAAACGATGATGCAAATTAAAAAAACAAAAAATAAATAAAAATTCTCAAAAATGAAGCATTTGTTGAGTTTTCCTCATCATTTTACGGAAGTATGCGTTGCGGATAGTAATTTTTATTTGGGATTTGTTAGCTAGTAAAAGAAGTGCAGAATATGCCAAACATTTCTTCACTTAAAAAATAAATTTGACATCACAAATATTGCAGCTCTGCCAATTCATCCAATGAGAAGCCCAAGTAAAATGTTTTCATAATAAATAAAGGCAATCCTAGCAGTCGAGTCCTTTTGTGAGAGGGAAATAATTGTTGATTTGTCGTCCTAGCTGCACAAATCCAAAATGTAACTAAAAAAAAAAAAAAAAACAACAAATAACAAAGCCATGTTAAGCAAATAAAGAACTTGTTTTACGAAAGCAGCAGAAAACTGTAGCAAGAAATGTTTTCACAAGCAGAAATAAACTGTAGAACAAATTACATAAATTTAGCCAGAGACAACAAGTGCTACACAGAAAGTAACTTGAAACGCCTATCAAAACACAACAACGCACTTTGAGAGCAGCCCAAACAACAAACAACACAAGTGCGAAAGGGGTGGGGAAGGAGGGGCTGGAGACGAACAGATATGTGGCTAAATAAACATAAGTAAGTAATATATGTGCCAGTGACAGTGCAACAATAAGGGCGGAATTCTGGGGCAGCTTGGTCAACATGTATGTTGGGGCGGAACTTAAACGGATTCGTCTATTCAAGCGAAAACAATCTGACAAGTAAAATATAAATAAAAATTAAAGATTTTTAATGCATTTTTATAGAGCGAACAGTTAAATCAATGGACAAAATATTATTTTCATATATACATATATATTAATCTGCACTCAAGGATTATGCGGACATCTAAGAACTGAAACACTTTTTATTACATCAATTAATGTATTGATTTTAAATTAACAAATTGACAAGTAAAATATAAATAAAAATTAAACATTTTTAATGCATTTTTATAGAGCGAACAGTTAAATCAATGGCTAAAATATTATTTTCATATATACATATATATTAATCTGCACTCAAGGATTATGCGGACATCTAAGAACTGAAACACTTTTTATTACATCAATTAATGTATTGATTTTAAATTAACAAATTAAACTTCTTCATATTGATAAAAATATAAAAGATACAGACGAAATTTCGCACACCCTGAGTAACTGTTCCTTACTGTGTTGGTCACAAAAAGGACACCTTAACAAAAACAACAACAACAACAACAAGATAATGAACAACAGAGCAGCTCAACAGTTCAGTAAATAAATCTGCATGCTCTCTAAATAATTAACATGCCTAAAGCCTGTTGTTGTCGCAGCCTCCCTTTGCAGCCCTTGCAGGGATTCACTTTCATTTAGAGTGAATCCCTGCCACACTCATTAAGTTATTCAACCCGGCAAGTGGTGAGCTCTGAATGATTGCAACGCATTTGTTTGGCCTACTCTCAGAATCTCAGGCAGGCAGACGCCAAGAGATGCTTTTACAATCCCCAGGACTCAGTGGAGCACCTGCGTGCCGGTTTGCCAGTTGCCAGTGTGAAGTGTGCGCGCGGGTTGGTGCTGTTAGTAATGGCAAGTAATTAATATTATGATATAATACATATTCGAAACAAGGAGCGACTTTGTGGTCCAAACGCATCATCATTTGTTTTCTTTGATTAACTGAAAACGTTTCACAGGAAATGCTTTGCGCAAATTTTCTTTTACAGCGCCCAATAAGTCATAAAGTGCAGGAAACGCTTGACGAGATCTATGACTGAGTGGCCATTAAATGCAGCCCAAGATGCGTGGCTGGCCATCCTTGCGGGACCCGTGCGGCGCCCCAGCGTAAGTATGTATCTGTCAGATGCTGTGCCTTGAGTTACGACTGTGGCAGCATTTTAATTGCCAGTACGGCCATTTAGGAAATTATGCCGTATTTGTTATGGCTTCTGCTTGCTTTCATTTATAGATACAGATACCAATACAGATGCCAGATACCAGATACAGCTGCACAGATACTGTCAATGCGTAGAGCTGCTAATATTAAAGTACCCACAACTGCATGCATATAAATTTAAGTGATGTTGCCGCATAAACAATTTAATGGCCAACAATTTTTGTTAAAAGATACGCAAACATCGAAATTAAATTGGCCAAAAAGTATTGCCTTTAATGCCCAACGGAACATTGTGTATCATTTTATCAATTGGGGACTTGGCATAATTGAAGTCACCGATCTAAATTACACTTTTCAATTACCTTCAGCTTACTTTACACATATTTACAAATTCTTGATAAAGTAAACGTAAAATGTTCCTCAAGATATTTCTCTTTAATTGTTAAAAACTAAATATTTGCACAATGTGGCATGCTTTAATCTTCCTTTGACTTGCCCCAAAAATTCATTTCAAGCAGGACTACACAAACTGTTTGTTAGCATATCCTGCAGGATTTGCTGGCTAACCCAACTGACGCTCTCCCTAGATCTCCGTAGCTTACTTTGAACCCCACTCAAATATGGTGGGAAACTAATTCGTATGCATTCGTAGGGGCAACCGCAAAACTGTTTCCGCTTATCTTTGGGGTTTTTTTGTTGTTCTGAATTATAGCTGTGGCATGCCAAATAAAGCGACCAATAAAAGTGTGGCCAAGATAAGCAAAGTGGCTAAAATAGAGACAACACACACAGCAGAACGGAAATAAAAAAAACCCAAATGAAACAAGCGCTGAAAATTTGAAAACCCAAAAACAAAAGAAATCAACAAAGAAAAGCTTGCTTTGATTTGTGCAGCACCCAAATGCGAAAAGATACTTTCTCAACAAAGACTGTTGCAAGTGCAGCAAGCAGGCAGCTGCTGCCCAAATAACTTGCAGAGTTAGAGTCAGATGAAATATCTTAAAGCTCTTAATGCTCTTGCATAGCTCTCAACTAAAGGGACAACTTTTGTTTTGGCCTTTATTTTGTTGCCTATTTTTAGCTGGTTGCCGTCCTTCTCTCTCATTCAGTAAGATGAATGCGTTTGCTTATCTACTTGCCCGCTGGCCACTCTCTGTTTATTTCGGATCCAGATTCAAGGGACTGAGGGTTTTCCCTGTTACGGTTTCGGTGTTGGCTTCCGCCTTTCGTTGCCTGTCAAACGGTGTGTTAGCCACACAGATACAGATACAAATACACAAATACAGATACAGATACGGAAACGTATACGCTGGCCAGCATTTTATGTATTGCTGGCTGAAAGCGATATGTCTGCGTTTTGGGTTCACTTTTGGAGTTAACGCTTTCTCCACACACCCTTACCCCCTAAAAGCTCTTGCGATATCTTTCAGCTTGACAGCATCTTAACTAATATAATGCCCAATTTTCTGTGGTTTATGGCTTACAACTGTCAATGGCTCGTCCGACTATCCATCTCAGCTTCGAGTGTGTGTGTGTGTGTGTGTGTGTGTGTGTGAGTCTTTGTGTGTGAGGGTCCTTACTGGCCACTCTGGTCACTCATGCAGCTCTGCCATCCCTCACACACAAAAGGTGTTTTGTTGAGCTTTTTAAGCATTTGATTAAGGGATTTTTCGTGCTTTGCTCGTCGAATCATTGATAGGTCGTTATTTAAATTGATATAAATGATATGTCTTCGTTTGCGGTTCTCACTCTCTCTCCTCCTCTCACTTTCCTAATCTCTCTCTGTCTCCTTCTCACTTCATCGCTCTTCCTGGCTGACTGATTCGGCTTTGACATTTTGGTTTTGGATAGTTATCTAAGTGAATTGCCAATGAGCGCTAAGTGACGTTGATTTATCATATAAGATAAGTATAAACATACATACATATACTTACATACATACACAGTTATACACCTCTACATATTGACGGCATTATTTAAGCCATTTGCTTTGCCAAAGCGAGTAAATGTGGCCTTTCAACGTCTCACTTGTGTATGCCCAGTTGTTGGCCCGCATACGAGCCAAACAATTATTTATTTATTTGTTAGGCTGAGGTAAATATTTTCTTCAGCTGTTCTATTGTTGGGCTAAAATGGTATTTCAATTCAGCTAAATATATGTATGTTGGTCTGTTGGTCTTTCTAAGAATTATTCTTGTTTGCCCGCTTTGGTTTTATATATGCCCTTAGCGCATATGCCGTTCGACGCCTCAGTGGCCTAATGGATAAGGCATCGGCCTCCTAAGCCGAGGATTGTGGGTTCGAGTCCCATCTGAGGTAAAGCATTATTGGAAATTTTTTTTATTTTTAATAATAATCTATTACATATTTTTGTATTGTTTTTTGTATTTTACCCCAGTTGCAATTTTTTATGCTGATAATACTATAGATATACATCTATGGGGGCGTTATTCGACAGATGGTGTGAGTAACTCAGTATTTAATTAAATATATATATAAGTCAATCAATAAAAATTAATAAATCATACATACATATTACACATAGTATATAAAAAGTAGAAATTAAAATAAACCAAATTTTAACCAGATTCACCAACTGGCATCGAACTCGATCCCACCGCTGAAACAGCGCCAACCACTCTACCAATGACGACAACGCATAAGATTCAGGTTTGCTGTCTAAGTTTGTATTTGTACAAAGCGCTTCGATAAAAGCTCGCAGCATGGTAAAAATAGCATGATTTTATGGTGGCGTACAGGGTGGATGCACGACCTTACAAGCAGAATGCCTAGGTTTAAACCCAGTCAAGGAGTTAAAAAGTTTCTTATTTTTTCACTGCGTTTTTTATTTTTGTTTATAAAATTAAATTCAATTAGCTAATTGTAAGCAATTAGCGAGATTATGTGCCCATCTACAATAAAATCTTAATCTTCCATTTTATAGATATATTTTTTTAAATTATTAAATCAAAGTTATTTTGTTCATGTAGCATACACACAGCATATATTTATAAGAATACTGAAAAATATTAGTAGAACATTTCACAGCAAGATTGGGCGAGTATGCCGTTAAAATTTTGGGGTATCGAAAAAATCAAATTTCAAACTCTCGCACACAGTTTTTGCCTGCTTTCCGGGATGCTCGCATAAGTTGTGTACATTTTTTATGTGTTTTCAAACATGACACCCGAAGTTTGGCGTTATAGAAAACAAATTTATGGAAATATTTGCACATCAATTTAGCTGGATGGCACAAAAAAAAAACCCCGAACTCCAACCCCAGAACCCAATGCCAATCAGCCAACAGCAACACCAACATGGAACAGAAACATTTCAAAGTCGAAGGAGCATAACAAGCAAACACCTTTGGCTTCATTGAACTTGCCGCTTCGTGTTACAAATGCCTTGCAAAGTTTGCTTTCCACATACGTAAACCGAATCAATTTCTGCTTCAGGTGGGGAAAATATTTTTCAGCGATAAACTCAGGTTACACCTTTTTTTTTAAGGAGGGGAAGCATCGACTGCAAAATGTTGTGTAAAATTTGCAAATGCAATAAATAAACTCGTTTCGTTTGCGTGCTGTGGTTGGTGGCAAGCAACAACGGTGCATTGGGAAGGGGGGCGGCGTCTCTGCTGCTTGCACCCACCCGGAAGCATGTAACGGCTTGTTTTTAGCTTTTTTCACACTAAACCAAAAGTGCGCCACATGTGGCTCCAACTGCTTGTGCTTGTATACCCTTTAAAATTGGCGACAAAAGGGTTTAATGCAATGAGTACAAAATACATCTTAATGTACAAATATAAGAAAATTTCAAATAAATTAATGTTTAATGTATAATTATTTTTGTATGTTGCCCCATTTGTATTTTCATTTGACATAATGACATAATTTTCAAATAAAATACTAAAAATCTGTCGAGAATGAGATGTAAATTTTGACGAAATTAGCAAATCATTTTAAACATACTTTTATATATTATCTTACAGAAATCCTGAAAAGATACAACGTTTTGAACATTCCACATGGCTTTTAAATAATTGGATTAGATTAGTTAAGCAACGTATAAAATTAGAGTATATTTGCTTACTCACTGGAGAAGAATAATTCCAATTTATTGTAACTATAGATATATATTTGATAGATTGTCTTCTGACATAACATAAATTAAAATTAAAATTAACAGTTGATAATACATACTGAGATTCTACTGCTCACAGTCTTACACATGATAAAAAAAAGTGTTTGCTGATTACAGGGTATTTCATGCTGACTCAAGCATTATTTTAGGGGTTTTTTTTTTTTTTTTGATAGCCATTGTTTCGATCAAGTTTTTCTCCTGTTCCCAAGCATCCCCAGAAAGTATGCAAATAATTTTTGTACATCGTCTGCGCCTTGCCTCATATTTGATATTCAGTGTCAGTTGGCGGAAGGGTTACGAATATAAGTTATTGAAATTTGCATGCGAGCGCAGAGTGGCTCCAAGGGTGGCATGCCATTTACCATATAGCACAGAGGTGTATGTATGGTTAGACAGGGAGGGGGAGTGCGGATTGTGTGTCGTGTTAGGCAGACGAATTTACAACACTTGTGCTTTGTTCTCAACCGCTGCCCCCTTGCCACACGTTTACCCTGTCCCTTTGTGTGGGGTTGCTTATTGTTTAGCCATATATATTTGAGTATATATAAATCTGTTGTGGGTATTCAAGGAGTTCTCTGTGTTTGTATTGGTAGCTCTCTGCGGGCGTAATTGTTTTGGAGTATATGTTTGATTATGTGCCGATTATTTCATGTGCTTCATGAATAAATTAAAGGCAACTTACGAAAGGAATTTAATTGAATTGAATTTAGGAATTGCAGGTGAGAGAACTATTTGGTAAAAGTATGGTGTTTATACATCGAATACAGGTGTAGCCTAGGATTACTTTCAGGCAGTCCTGCTGACTAAGAATTTAAAAAAAAAAAAGATAAAATAGAGTCAGAAATGCATTTGCATAAGTTTATTGTGCACTTAATGTAATCCATATCGATTCTACAATACATATGAGAACTACAACATTGAGAGCTGTCTCATGTAGCTGGATTATTGCTGGTTATATTTTTTGAAGCCCCTTCCAGTATCGCCCTATGGCCACTCAACTTGGCTTATCAAAGTTTAAATTGCCGCTTGAGTGTTGGAATTGGTTGGCACTCGAAACTCCAAATAGCATACATTGAAAAAGTGATAAAAGCGCCAGTTGTTGCCAATGTTTTTCACTGTTGATGATGATGCCACAAAGTTTTCATCATATGCCACACTGACCCACATACGACGATTATCACACAAGCGCTTCGCCAGCGGGGCCGGTTCCAAATCCGAGGGGACAATAACTCCCCCATTTCCCCATCTAAGCGGCAACCAAGCAATTTCTAGTTGCCTCCATGACGAAGTGAACTTTTATTTCACTATTATTACTTTTATCCCAGCCTAGGCTTACGCATCCTGTAGTTTTTTCCTTTTCCTTTTCTGTGGTATTTAAGTGGCTCATCTTCATTTCCCGAGCTATTTGGATTAGATGCGGCGCATCAATTTTCATGCTGTCAGTTAAAGTGGTCAGATTATGCTCATATAATGATATATAGAATCATTATATAGTAAACCGCTAGTGCTCAGTTTGTGATGTTCAAGTTTTTCCACAATCGGTAGCACAACTTGGCTTTCTTTCATACTCTTTAAAAGTCCTAAATATCGATTTGATTTTTTGCTTTACAAATTTTAGTCTACACAGAATTAGCTGCATTTTTAGTTATATTGGCATATTATTAAAATACACATCTAAAAACCACCCAGCTAAAGTAGGAGTTGCATTTGGAAATCCCATTGCTTGGTGTAAATAAAAAATAGATATATTTATTCATATTGTGCCATATTCTTTGTTTCACCTTCCACTCGCTCTTCAAATTTCAATATTTCAAATAAATTAATTTCAATTAAAGCCAATGAAATTTGCATTTACCACTTATCTATTGGCATTATCAGGCGAGTTCGTTGCCCAAGACAATTTGAACAATGAAATCGTCATGAGCAGTGAAGGTGTATCATATCATTCCCTCAATCGTATCGCATCGCTTTGTCAAATTATGCCAGGGGATTCGCACATTGAAATAGATAACACTATCTGCACCTGGTTCCGTTCTGTTCGCTTTCCAAGCCACCTTCAGTAGTAGTCGACCGACTGGCGACCTGTGACAATGTCCGTCCAGATCCAACTCAGCTGGCTATCGTTGTTGCTCTTACCCTGCTTAGTAAGTATTTAAATTGGATGTTTAATAAAATTTGCTGCAACTGTTGTTGCTTCAGCTGCTCAAACCCAGAGCTGTGGCCAGCTATGGCGATCTCAGCCGGAGTCGGTTGACAACTCAGGCGGAGCAGAATTTGGCTGTCATCACTGGTCATGCGATGGCTCAGGCCACTGAACTGGTGGATAGTGTTGTTGATGATCTGCTCGTGCTCGACTCACAGAACTCCATAATGCTCAGCTATCTGAGCAACTTTGAGGCATTCCTCATGCGCAGCGATAATCACACAAAGGAACCCCTGCAAAATTTCTTAGATATTGTTGAGGTCTTTTTGGATGCGGATGCCGCCGAAAAGACGACGAGCATCGAAATCCAACTGATTTCCATGTGTCTGCAGCGCAATGGCTTTGACAGATGGAAACGCACAATTCAGATGCGATCGGCGAACTTGCTCAAATCCTTTGGGAAGAAGATTAAAAAGCACTTGCATACCCTCGACCAGGAGGAGCGTATTGCCATCGAGCACCGTTGGAAAGGCGTTGTGGCTCGTGGTGGACAACGAAAACTGGAAAAATTCCGAGAGTTTATTAAATGGCTTGGTGGTTAGAGTAATTGCCATATAAACTCAACAAAATTGTTCAGTTTATCGTCATATTAAATATAATATTATTTATTTCTAGTAATTAGATCGAATTTAAATTTACGATCTTTACTCATTTATAGATGAATCATTTAATTTTTAAATTAATTAGAAATTGGGGTCCGTGCAGAAGGCAATCAAAATAAACATGTTTATTGCGCCATAAATAAATATTTTTTGAATAGATAAGCGATTAATGACTATATAATTCGTGGCGCAAATTAAAGGGGAAACAGACGATGGATCATTAATATTATTGTAAATAATTATCGATAGGAGAACGACAAATTATATAAAAAGACAAAAAAAAAAGAAGCCCACGAAAATAAGATTTGCAGATACTTTAAAAAAGTTAAGCATTGGAAAATTGCGGGAAAGTAAGTTGAAGTTGTGGTATAAATTCTTAGCTTTAGATTGCACTTATCCAATACGAAAAATTATTTAAAGAGGTCACCAAATTCAATAGTATTGAAATGAAAAAACAATGATTCTCTAACAACCCTGTCAAATTACAAGAAGGACTTTGGTAATCACATAAAATAAAGTTGTACAAATAACTTACTTAGAATTTACACTCTTCAACCGAACACTCACACACACACACCCACACACACATCCGATAAGTGTACGTGCACTCTGAAAACTCCTTGCAGCGAATAGAAGGGCTCAAAACTTTTTGCTATGGCAATGAAAACTTTTTCATGCACCACAAAAAAACTTGAAGAAATATTATAAAACTGAATATGGAAGCATCGAAATTTAGACAAAACAGCAAAAAACACAGTGATACTTTTTCTATAGCACCCAAAAATGCAGACAGCCCAATAAGATGTAAAGCTGCTGCAATGCGAGTTGGCAGCGTGAAAGAGTGAACGGGTGAGTGGAGAGGAGAGACAGGGAGGGAAGCGTCCGGAGACAAATGGCAAATGCATTTTCCGTCTGAAAGTGCTGAGTGCATTTACGACGTTTGCTGTCTCTGTCTCTGTTCATGCATCTGTCCGGCTTTTTTGTCTTCCACCCACAGCACATTGAATTATCCGGGAAGAGAACCCGATGCAGCTTGAGTAATATTGAAGGTGGACAGTCTCCCACACATCGCCTTAAGTTTATCAGTTTCTCTTAAAAGTAAACATTTCACAGTAATAATTGTACTTAAAGCAGCATGAAGAATTTGTATTGATGGATATTTAGTAATGTGATCTACGACAAGTCCTGAAGAGATATATTACAAGCGCAATTATTGGAGGAATCAAACAGCAACCACAAAAAAATCCAATTGTGATAACAATCTGCAACTAGCGATGTTTCAGCATTATTTTGATCCCAAATTGATGGGATATTCGAAAACTCTTTGACATTCATTTTTTAACTGAGAAATTCTAATAACAATAATTATCATTTCAATTTATAAGTTAATACAGAGCATACAAATCGCTTTTCTGATTTAGATTTAGGAAAAATAATCTGAACTGAAATTTTGACTCTAATGTATTTTCATCCAATTATGTTATTGAATTGCTTACTTACCTAAGCACTTATTGAGACTCATTAATATAGGAAGGAAATGTCAGTAATGGATTGCAGCAGAATATGCACTAAAAAATACTAATAAAACTATTCAGAATATGTGTAAACAAATATTATAATTTTCTGATTCTTCCTTAGGGCAAAGAGTTGTAGATGCAACAGCAACAGAAGTACAGCCATCGATTTTTATATAATTTTTCATTTTAATTTTTATAATTTTTCAGTCACAAATTCGAATCTGGCATATGGCGGCTCATTTGAACGACATGCTTCGAAAATGTCAGCATATGTATTCTGCGAATTGTCAAGAGACTATTGAATGCAGAAATTAAGAAGCTCAAAGTCAAGAACACTCAACTCCTTCTTAGGGGAAGTTAGTCATGAAGTGACTTCTAATGATGCCTGGCCATCCACTCACGGGAAGCCTTTAAACACACGCACACACGAACACACACACTCCGACAATGCGCAAAAAATTGTATACAAATTAATGAAATGCATTAAGGGAAATAGATGTGAATTGTGAACTGTAAAACTGGGACTTGTGACTGAGTCGACGAGTACCTCTGCGCTCGTTAGCGCTTCACATACATACATACACACAGAGGGAGGAGCACGACCCAAACATCTCCTGTAACACATTTGCATAGCACTCGCCGCTCCCATCATTATCATAATTTGCATGCGTTCTGAGCGAGTTTTAAAATATTCATACGAGTTGAAAGATTTTCAAGTGTTCGCACGTGTGTGGGTGTGCATCATGTGTGTGTGTGTGTGTGGTAGAGGGGTGCATAAATGTGTGTGTTTACCTTGGGGGAAGGGCTTGTGATTATTATGACTGTATTTGTCTGGCCATCACTGTGCCATTATCGTACTCCAGCGCCGCAACTTATTGCTTAATGGGAAAATTCCAAAAAACGTTTAAAATAATGCAACATAAGTATTCGCTCAGGCATAATAAACTAACTAGTATTGTAGAAAATAAAATTGCTATTATATTTAAAGAGAGAAATCGTGGGTTTAGTTTAAACATATATTTACTAACCATACAGCTATTAATAATTATATTTTGTACCCATTGATTTACTCTGTTTAAGGCGATTTTAAATTTTGTTTGAGTTAAAAATAAATAACCATTGGATTATAAATACTAACGTGTTTGGTGGTCATTGTGGCCTCGTTATTATTGCCGCATTTGTTTACAATTAACGGTATTAGCTTTATGTAGCTTGTTGGCCAATTCAAAGCGTTGCCATTGGTAGCTAGTCAGTTGCATTCAAAGCTAAATTCCCCCCGTACCTCCCTCGCTCAACTATCAAAGTAAATGTCAGCCAAAGCGACAACAAATGAGCATTCAACTCGTATTCAAATACTCACCAAAACGCCCACCCACCACACACGCAAACGCACACACACAAACTCACAACAGAGTCATACACGTGGATGCATGTCAAAGTGCAAAGTTTTGCGGTGAAAAAAAAAAAGTTGCTCAAAGCTCACGAAAAAAAGCACTCGTTAAAGGAAAAGAGAGAGAGAGAAAAGTGTAAAAGCTGAACGGCAGTCAAAAGCGCCGCTTGTGGATTTTATAAAGTTTCTTTTTGGCTGTTGCTGTTGTTCTTCTTGTTGCTGTAGTTGTTGTTGTTGTTAGCAACCCTTTTAGCTATGGCAATTTTTACCTGACTGCAGCCTGCGAAAAAGCGCTCCCCACTTGCCAAAGGGGGAAAGCACATAAAAATTGTGAGTGCACAATTTTTTGCACAGCGCACAAAAATTGTTCGTTCGTCGTTGTTGTTGCGGTTGTTGTTGTGGTGTTTGGTTTTGTAGTTTTGAGTTTGTGGGGCGTGTGATTCAACCGCGTTGCAAGTAACGAGCGAATACATAAAGCAAACCACAAACCCAGTTGCAACTACAGTAAAAATAAGTAGCTATGCTTAGAAAACGATTGCAACGCAGACTTAAGTCTTCAGTGAATTCGCCAATCAACATTGTGACAACCAATGTTAAGAGTATAGATTTACAACCGACGTTCAAAAACATTCTCAAAAATCTAATACAAAATATATGTTGCTTTATTTTTTATACCTATACAGTTATTTTAACAATCAACTGTTGAAACAATCGCGAAACTTTATATGTTAGCAGCAAGCTTGCAATAAAGTCTGCTTAAGATATCTAAAAATATACTGTCGACTTTTACATTATAAATACATTTATAATAAATATATATATATATATAAAAGTTACGAGTCTTTTGTTTCAAGCAGCCTAGAATAACATATCAAAAAGTGTTTCAGCTAAGCCATGCAAAACTATTTTATTAAGAATTTGCCAGCGAAATCTGTATCTCCACAAGCTATACACATGTATATGTATACACACATACATACATATGTATATCGGTTCATTTTCGCTGATTTTATGTGCGCCAAAGAGCTAAGGCAATCATCATCATCATCGTCATCGCCCAGGCCCATCATCATATTCATTGGCACTCAAGCAATGCGCCCGAATTGCAGTCGTAAACTTGATTGTAATAGTATAATTTTTTACGTAGAAAAAAGGAAAAAACGGGAAATGAAAAAGATGCCGACTATTTTGGTCAAGTTTAGGCCTAGGGTCCATCTGCCCGCTGATTGTTGTCCGCATACGAGTTGGATGTCTTTCATTTTCATGCAATTTTTATGTGGGCACTATTTCGCTGGCGTTATGTGAGCTTATTTATAAGCAACGAGAGACGCCGCAAAAAACGTGCAGCAGACTCAAGCATAATCCGCCCCCACCCCCTTCAGAGCCTTGTTTACTCTGCTACCCACCACCACCCGGTCGAGAAGTTATTGTTATCCTTTTGTTTTAGTGTGCATCTTTTATGCCACATACATATATTGTATACACTTTTTTATGCCAAACTGGCATGCCCCACAGCCCGAAAATTGGTTGTTGCTGCTCTGTGCACGCTGCTCTTACATGCCACACGCATTGATTCATAATACATAAATATAAATATTGCGTATACGCAGCGCTGCCTTCGCATTCATTGCCATAAATTCTTATAAACGTGGCACAAACTTACACACACACAAGCACACACACACACCCGAATTGGTAGAGGGTCCAGCATACACAAAGACGCAAAGTCATCAATCTTTTAGCATTTCACTTAGATATACGAGCATTTCCGAACCGCCCTTTGGAACACTTCCTTCCTCCTTGCCATTATTTACCATTGCCTTACTTTCAATATTTGTGCATAAATATTAATACTGCATAGCCATGTTTATTATTGTTTGTTTATTATTGAATGCTCAACCTCAACCACGCCCACACAAAAATCGCCTGCTTTCTCCGGCAACTATTTCAGTTTTATTGCATCAGCAATTGAATTTCTATTTCTTTTGCCTTACTTTTTTTCATATAGCTACAATTAATTTAGTTTATTTATATATTTTAATTGGAAGCATATTATTATTGTATTTTTATTGGAAATTGGAATTTTGATTAAGCTAAGCCAGATTTTAAATTATTTTAAAGAATGTTGTGCGTATCTCATATAATTTGTATATTTATTCTCAATTTGGTATTGCTGAAAACTTGATTATCTGTTTGCAACCAACCCAATAGAATACACCAAGTCAGGCGTTTCTACTTAGCCAATTTCCCTAACTGGTTCATGCCAAAGTCTTGAAAGTAAAAATGCCATCGAATGGAATATGTCTATGGTAAGTGGGCTGCCCCCCCTCGGGGTAAATGTCGAGCGTGGACAAATCACAGCACATGTTGGCATTAGCTACAAATTATGGGCAGACAAGTGCAGCCAGTGGGGATGAGGACACATCGATGCAGGACATCAGGACACACTCGAAAAATACGAACGACACATTTTATTGATGTTAATTTAATGCAAGAAAATAAAACAGGCGGCGTTGCAGCGGAAATAAAAGAAAAAACGAAGACAGCCGACACCGAAATATATAAGATTTGCATATAAACAGCCGGCGATACACACACACACACACACACACACACACACACACATACACACACATGTGCAGTGAGGCAGACAAACTACGAGCACAGACTGTGGCATACGCCAACATTTGCATAACAGACGGGCCCCAAAAACTGTCATTGCCAAGGTTTTACATCCGCTTGCCGCAATCATCGTCTGTGCCGCTGAATGGGGCGGCAATGGGTGGGCGTGGCATTACCCCCTACCGTCTATCAATAATATTTATGGCGTCGACTCATTCTTAAAATGTGTTCGCGCGACATATGCAAGTGGATATTGCTCTATTTTCAAGTGGATTCCATTCCATTATAATACGCTCGTAAGTGGTAAACGAATACATACATACACACACACACATATATATATATATATATAAATATATACAAATATATAAGAATATGTAAAATGCCGTCGAATTTTCGCTTGTGCCAAAATTTATTGGCATGTGTAAACAGCACACAGACACATTCTGATCGGTTACTTTTCACATTAGCATTTCAATATAATTGCAAATATTTAAATTCAATTCAATTCAGAGTGTCGCCAACAAATGTATTCCAATATTGGCAGCCACAAAATTTATTGCTTACTTAGCAGCGCGAATTCAGCTACGGATTCAAAACAATCCCATCACTGATGGATTTTATTAACACTTAATTATTTTGCCCAAAATCAATTGACCTAAATTGAAGGCATACAAATGTATTCAAGTGGGATAAAGTGTTTCAACCAAGAAATGTATTTTGTGATTGAAATTGCAATAGATTAAAGCTGCACATTTTGTACAGCAAAATTTGGTAAACAATTCTCCTTTTCCTGTTTCCTTAAAAAAAAAAAATCCTCACGCCTATTTATACATGTATAAATTTTGCTGTTGAAGTAAATGCCATAAATAATTTACACAAATCACCCACTAAGCTTGCTCTTACAGCTCAAAGCATCCACTGCAGCCATCAATTTTGCCAAACACACACACACACACACACACAGTACTCCTCCCCCCCATCTCAGTGCAAATCATTGTGCCACACAATTTTGATAGATTTGCTGCTGCATGCAGCGCATGTAAACATCGGCTTTCGGTTAATCAAATTAAGTGCAAGTTAATGGCGGGACAACCCAAAGACCCGCAACCCACTTTGTCGCCCTCCATCGTGCAACACGCAGCCAGGCAAATGTTCGGGAAAATTATTCGATTTTCGTTGGATGCTTGAGTTGTTTTTTGAGCTTTGTTTGCACAATCGAAAATGATGAATAATAAATTGCTAATCATAAATATTGCGAAATCCGGCGATGTAATGAGCTGGCAGCTATTGCTCGGGTCGCGTGAAAAATAGCTGCCAAGCAGCCCCTTCCCCCATCCACCATCTTCCATCCCCGATCCCACGATACCACCACCACTGTAAAGCAAAACAATCGAAAAGTACACATTGTTAAATTGAAAGGAAACAAATGTAAAATTTATACAGCTGCAGTGCCCCAATGCTGCCCACAACCAATGTGGACTCCAGATACAAAATCTATTCAAGCAGCGCATGCAAAATCAAAGATTACTTAGCGGGGAGGCAAGTAGCAAGAGTTGTGCCGGCAGCGGAAGCTGTAGCTGCGTGCTGGTAGCAAGCACGCCTCCCCTAATGGTCTACAAAGTTTGCACAATTTGGCCAAAAGGCAAGGAGAAATTTTGCGCGATTTTCGTTGCTTTAGACAAAGTTCGGCATTAAAAATGGAAATGGAATTCAGTTTGCTGAGCTTATCTATTCTTTAGTTATTATTTTATATCGACGAGTGTTGATTGTTGCCTTTGGGTATGGATTAATTTTTTGTTAATAATTAGATTTTACTTCCCATATATACAACTAAAAGAAGTCTAAAGCCAATCACTAAGAATGCAATGCAATGGGAAGAGCTTTACCAGTAGATTACTAATGTTAAATGTGTCCATGATATGATCACCGATCCAAGCCATTTCTAATTGCTAATTTAATAAAAATAAACCTCTTAAGTAGGCTTAGTGTAGTAAGAAATATTGTTAACACGTCAAGCTACGGTAACTTTTTAAAAATGTCGATTCGAGGTCATAAAATGGAAAGTACTTCTAAGGTGTTCTTTAAAATTTACTGCCGGACTCGAAATGTTAAAAAAAACGTTTTCTTAACAAAAAAAAAATTGATTATTGGGTAGATTTCAATATATTCTGCAAATTAATTAATAATTGCAAAAATGAAAATGGAAACTGTTCTTCGATGCTTAAATTAAGTATAAAATAAAGTCTAATTTCGATTTAATATATTGCTGAAGAGATGAACTTCTATACGCTAAACATGTTTTTATTATCATTTGTATTCATTTATATAGGTTTCAGTCATGTTTAATAGAGAGAGAGAGAGAGAGAGAGAGAAATTTGGAGCCACCAAATCGTTGCTCGACTGGAGCTGGACACAGAACCGATCCTATCTGAGAGCAACAATTACGAGGCAAGCGGACCTCAGTTTTGGCCGCTTGTAGTACAATGGCCACTCGAAAACGTTAGTAATTAGCGCTTGGAAATCAATAGATTCTGAACTGGTGCTTTTGTTGGGGTAAGCAAGCATCGCAATCGCAATCCCAATCAGGGTTACGTGTTGGCCACTGGACAAAATGGCATTTCGATTGTGCCGGAGCAATCAACGCGACTCCAGCGACAGCAGCTGCAGCAGCTGACAAGTTTCTCACGAGTAGGGCGGGGGCAGGCGAGGAGCAGAAAGTGGTGGCTAAAAATCACAACAGCCAAAAATGTACTAAAGTCAAGTGCAGCAATGCCATGATTACAGTCACAGTTCGTTAGCACAGCCGAGAGGGATAAGTACAGCAAGTGGCAGTAAAAATTCAGCAGTGGCAGTAACCAGTTGCAGTGGCAGTGGCAGTGGCATTAAGTAAACTGTAAGTTGTGGTCTCCACTATACTTGCGACCATACCATAAATTTGCAGCATTTGAAATCGGCAACAAAGCTCTCTTAATTAAATTTCCTGTTCGATACAAACGCAGACATTGCCTACTTTTGTGTTGCTCGCAAGAAACTGTTGCACACACACACACACACACACAAACACACCACTAAATAAACACACACACACATAACAACCACAAAATGTTTAGTAAAACAATGGCAAAGAAAGGCACAACAGCAGCAGCCAAGCAATTTGCACCATCTCACCAAGAAACAGCTGCGCACATCGAATCCGCAACGAACAAGGACAAGACACAAAAGTGTTGCCAACACAAAAACGAATTTTGAATACTCTAAGTGATAAAATGAAAGTGATAAATCGAATTTATGAAATTTAAGAACTATCCCAGTATTTCATAGGTCATAGTCAAGTTATGGCTAACAACATGCTTATTTGAAAGACTATAAAAATATTGCCTTGGCTTATGTGCAAAACAAATCAGAGTCTCTTGCAAAATCGAATAAAGAACACTATTTGCAAATTAGTTTTCCAACACACAACTTAAAGTGAAATAAAAGCCAATTCAAATTGAGTTAAGTCTAATATTATTGTGCTGTCACAGAAATTTGTCACATGTATTAATAATATCGTTAACTGAATATTTTATAAGATTAAAAATGTAAAAAAAAAATTAATCGAGTAAAATTTGAGGTTGTAAGAACACTCTTTCAATTCTAGTACTAATAATTTCTATAACTCTTAACATGAAGTTATAAAAACGAAGAGCATCAAAATAAAATAGAATGACAAAAATATTGAGAAATTGAAGTAACTTTTACGAGTAAAGAGTATGCAAGCCACGATGCTGAGCTGCAGCTGCAGCTGCTGCTGTGGACAACAAAATGGCGCTGCAAATTGTTGAAGCATAGAGCGGAAATGCAAGCTGATTTAGCTGCGTGTTTTTGTTGTTGTTGTAAGTGCTCTCTGTATTTGTTGTTGTTGTTGTTGTTATAGCCACTGTTGTTTGTAGCGGCATGGCCCATGAATATTCATGGCGGTTGCCGGGGCAGTCATTCATTCATTCGTGATTTCCCTGAAACGCTGGCAAGGCGGAGAAATAAGCAGTGGCAACGACGACAGACAAAACATGAAACCAAATAAATAAACAAAATGCCAGAGCACAGCACAGCAGCCCAGCAGCGGAGGCGAACGCCAAGAAATTGGCGTGAAAATAAATCAAGAAGCAAATTGGAAAATTTGTTATTTGGCCAAAAACCGACAACCGGACGAAACAAAACAAAATAGCATTGCTATGCTATGCTATCATATTAGTTGGAATGACATAAGAAGACAAGTTTTTGAAGCACTTCGAATATATCAAGAATTTATTGAATGCATAAAGCTGAATAAGTTTTATATTAAGGCCAGTACATATGATGACATATGATGACATATGATGGCAAGGGGTAGCTTCTGGCCAAAATAAATGCGAAACGAAACTGATTGGCCCACAAAGTGAAGGCCAATTAAAATGTCCTTTAGGCAGTTTGCAATTTAATTAACACGCAAAGCAGAAAATGCACAAGCAAACATGAGCTGCAGGAAAGGAACGCGAAAGCCGCCATCAAAAAAGGATATGTATACGGTCAGCACAGCTGAAAGTGTAACTGTTCGCCATAAGAGCATGAAAATCGTTTATTTAATTGTAAAATATACATATTTAAATAATGCCCATTAAAATGCAGTAGCAGATCGCTCGCTTAAGCTCGGCCCACGCCCTCTGGCCGCCCATATCAGCTGGCAAAGGTAATCAACTCAGCTGCGAGCAGCCAGCAGAATGACCAAGTTGCAGCAACAACAACGCAAAAAATACATTAAAAAACAACACACACACACGCACACACACACACCACACACACACTTTTAATGCGCGAAGTCCACGTCCTGTTTGGAGTGGATGTCTGGACTATGGCAGCTGGGATCTGCGTCTGCGAACATTTCTGGCAGCGGTTCTGGGACAGTCCTTTGTACTCAGCGCCGGTTGGTGGTGAGAGTGCAGGTGGGGAGAGATGGTTACATTTACTTTGAGTGCGCTGCGCTCATTTAAATGCAAATTTAAATGAAATTTTAATCCATTTTAAGGACGCTGAAACCTTTTGCCAGTCGCCAGCCTCATCGATACACAAAACTGACCCCAAAGTGGGGCGCCGCCAAACTGATTATAATAAGTTGGTTTGTTGTACAACTGAAAGCCCCCTTTTTATTTTGTCGCATGTAAGTTGAACCAAATGGAGCGTACGCTCAAACACATGCCACACAGCTGCTGCAACTACTTATGCTCTTTATTGAGTGTCCCAACGGGTTCCTGTAGATGAAGAATTGTCAGTCAAAATCCTAGATTCCAGCTGCCTTGGTGAACTCCTGCCAGCGTTCGACCATCGAACGTCTGTGCGGTGACTCAAAGCGTTCCGGCTCCGACTCCGACTCCGGCTCCGACTCCGACTCCGGCTCCGGCTCAGACTCCGTATCCGTATCCAGCTCTAATTTTAAAACGAAGTCAGGCGGCGATGAGTCCGACACAGGTTTCACCAGATGGAAATCACAACGCTTGCAATAATGCTGCGACTGATTTCTTGGTTCGAATTTGCGTTCACAAATGGCGCAACCACGAAGCGGCAAGCGGCAACAATGGCAATGGTGCTGCTCTTTGGACAACGCGCTCCAACGGCAACGGCGATAGCAGTTGCTGCACAAATACAACCTGTTATCAGTCGCGGACATATTCCACAATTCTCTGCAAATCTCAATTTGTTGAAAATCAGTATGCAAATTACTCGATGTTTTTCAATAATTTTTCTCTATTCTTTTTGAATATGAAAATGGAATTTCTATAGTGCAGAATATATATTTCACACACATTGACAAATTGACGTGAAGTGTCAATTTACTTAAAAAACATATATTTGCAGGGTTGCTTTTTTAATAGATTTTCAAACAGCTTTTCAATCATTCGGTATTCAATTAACGTATTATTATGCGGCACTTAAAGCTCTGCCCGTTGCACCTCGATCAAATGGATGTGGCATATGTGGCAGCTGCACCAGACGGGTAAATGTCATCTTAACCGAATTAAGCGCAACTTTAATGCCTCATTTGTGATGGGAGATCTCAGTTGAGGCTTATTTCAGACGTACATCTCTCCTGCTGGCTGCAGTCCTTTCATCTCGCTGTCATTCGAGGTCTTAATCAAAATTCACTTATACACAATCACACACAAAACACACACACACACACAGAGAGAAAGAGAGAAAAAACACATATGTAGTGGCATAATTTACATGACATTAAAAATGCCATAATGATTTATTGTGGCAGTTTCAAAAGGACAAAAAAGAAAACATATTTAAAACGACGTATTTATGTTTAATCAGGGGTAAATAAAAAGCTTCGAGAGTAAAATATTAAACTCTTAATGCGATAAAGAGAATAAACCAAACAAAAATATGAGTTTGCAAATAATCTGCTGAACATGTGAGTTAACCACGATAATTTAAGCAGAATTTATATAAATATATTATTGTGATTCCCAAAAAAATTCCAACAAAACAATTTTAATGAGCGAGTTTTATTTAAACAAACATTTCAATTCAATTTCAATCTCTAATTTAGCAAATATATAATTCGATAAAAACTTATCAATTAATAGCACTCAATTTCATATTTTTAGATACGAAATCGCAAAGAGAAACACAAACAACAAAAATGATGAGCTCGGAAGGAAGCACCGTGTCTCGAACGGCATCAACCGCATCGCTGTTGCAGCAAGGACGCCCAGAAAGGACATTAAACGAGTCGAGTTCTAAAAACGGACCTGGTCTATTGCTTTTTCCGGGCATCGCTCAAAGGCAAGCCGAAAATGTACCATCAGAGAATCAAGCAACGAGAGCAGTAACCCCGTATAATGATGCTAATGCTGAGCAGGTGGAGACAATTAATCGACGTAAGCCGTGCAGCGTGCGCAGCTTTCGACGTCCGCCCCTGTGGCAGCCGCCAAGTCTGACCAGGCCGGTAGGGGACGAGGAGAAGCCTGACGACCATGAGCATGATCCTGTGCCCGGCAAAGACCATTTGGTTTGCCTGGCCAAGGCACATGCATTCATTATCGAGTTTCTGCAGGGCTCCTCCATTCACGGTTTCGTCTACTTGGCCAAATGTGGCTTGAACTTTGTCGAACGGTAAGTTTATCCCCGTCGTTTTATGGATAGACATAAGTGTTTAGATGGCAGGCAATAAACCAACTGAATCATCAGAATCTCCAGCTGTTCAAGCCGCAGTGCAGCAACAATTGATTGACTTTGATTTGTTTAAATAGGGAATGATAACGCTATGGAATTCCGATTGATTCAGTTAGTAAAATTGCAATAAATTAAAAAGTATCTTTATAGTTCATTTTTTAAGAAGTACTAACTATAGAATGCGCTATTTAATACACTAATATTTTTAACACTTATAAAATAGTGTCTCATGTTCTAAATTTGTCATACAATTTAATTTTCTTTGAATATTACATTTTTATAAGAAACGCAGTTTATTTAGTTGGTAGAATATATAAGCTAGTTATTAAATCTTCAAGTAAATTTTTGGTTTTTTCTTTTGACTTGACCATTTTAATTCGTTGGGTTTATATTTAATTTAAACATTATTTATTACTTATTTTATAATTATCCGCACAACAGAATATATGGTTTGTTCTTTAATTATTTATGGTTTTTACATTTTCCCTCTTTCGTATAGCAATTACTTTCATTCAATTAACTTTTAAACTAAATTAAACTAAATCCTCAGTTCAGCCTCACAAGCCCCAATTACAGCCAAAACTTTCGTTGGGGCTTACTCTTGCTGTATGTTTTCAAATTTTTGGCCTAGAAAGTACAAACTAAACGACACAAAACTAGAAGTGAAAGACTTAAAATGTCCTAAAGCGCTCGCACGTGCAATGCAAAGATTATAATTCCGATATCGCTACCATATGCCACAGGGCCCAGCACGGATGTGCGTGCCCATATACGGATTCTCTCTCTCTCTCTCCCTCTCTCTCTCTCCTTTTTCTCTTTCTCTCTTTCTCTGACCGAATTTACCCATTAGGCATGAGCAAAAATACATTTTTGTACATCTTTTTCGGGCTGGTGGAATTTGTATTTGATGCAGAGCAAAGCGGCAGCGCAATAAATCCTGAAAACTGACACGACATGACAAACAGGATTACACGGAATGTCTGGCAAGGCATGAATTGGTAACACACTCCACTCCAAGTGAGAAGAGCGACATAAAAGGGGGCATGTGGGGTTACAAAAATGGACCACAACCAGCCAGCAGCTGAGGGTTAATTAGTGGATAACACACCCCCCAACACAGAAGACTCACTTTCCACCAGACGGCTGCACGGCAAGCTCCATTACAATTTTTGTTAGTTCCGGTTTAGAAGTGACAGGTGGTATAAGGGGCGTCTGTGTGCAGCACGCAACTCCCGGCTCTAATTAATTCACTACCCCAACTCTTAGCCAAATGATATGTGCTGCCTACAGTTTTGTTTATTTATGCCCCCATTTTTTCTGCACTTCACATTGATTTATTTACTTTATCATATGTGATTTACTATGACAAATGCGAAAAAGCAAACCGACAATAAAACACACTTTAACAATAGCCGAAATATACTTTTAATTTTATTGAAAAACACATATTAATCCGACGATAATGTTAAAATTGATTTTTTATCCTACAAATTTAAACCATAAGCACTCTAATCTCGCCAGTGACCATACTACGCTGAATACATCGGTTCTCGTTCGATCACCGCAATTTTGCAGCGTCGGGAGCGGTTAGTACTTAGATGAGAGACCACTCGGGAACACCGCGTGTTGTTGGCATCGTCAAGAATACTTTTTTATAGGTACTTCAAAATAGTTTTGGTATTCAATTTTAACCACATCATAACTTTTCTTGCTTAAAATCAACCCCTTAAATTATCCATATAAGACAGAATTTATCAGATTTAGAATCTCTCTTTGAAGGGTGTGCAAAGTCAGATCTTGAATCAGAATATTTTTTGATTTAATAAGATCTCAACTGTCTTTAGTTGGCAGTACAAATATATCGGATGAAATATGCTTAAATCGTTTTAGTCTGTGTAGTTGACAGGTGCGAATGTTGATATGGCAACTACAGGTAAATGTCCATTTGGAAGGAGTGGAGGAACCTCACCTTATGGTGTCCCAAACTACAATTTGCATTTGCAATGCTGATGGTTTTTAGAGAGGCAGAGTATTGGGGACGCAGTGAGTTATGGGATGCATTGGTATCGTCAAGTCTTATTTGTGCAACATAAAAAAATACTAAATGCCTGTCAAATATGATGAAAAGTTTGTAAGAATTCATAATAATGGAATTCCAAGTCATTCATTCTTGAGCATATATATCATTTATTAGGACATCCACATCCGCATCACTGGGCTTTATTCACGCACAAACTGTATTCATACGAGATGATGAAACAAAGCAAATGTCTGACAGACAGACAGACAGACAGACAGACTGACTGACTGACAGGCAGACACATGCGTCACGACTGACAGATATGTATGCATGTTCGTACATATGATTTAAAAAGAATTTTTGCGGGCAGACATTTTGGAAATCAGTCTGCATTAGAAATACCAAGCGCACGGAGCATTCCAAGTTTCATCATAAAAACAAAGCGTTCTTTTGCGCATATCTCATGGTTCTGAACTAGAAAATACCTCGCAATTAAGTAGGCAAATTTTGAAAACAAAAAAAAAAATTAAAAATTTATCGTTCATGGTTTTTTACAATAAATGTTAATTACATTTTTTACAAATGCTTTTTATACCAATCATTATTTGTCTTTTACCAATGGAAGAAACCGACAAAAAAAAAACATATTTAATTCAATATTTTTTTGGATAGAAATAATTTAAAATTAAATCAGCCTCATCGTACACATTTTGTTGTTAATCAAGGGTATATTAAAGCCGAAAAAAGAGCGGTGACTATTTGAAATTAGAAATAATTCGGTGCAGAAGCGGAAAGTGCTCAAAATTTTTGAAGCAGAATTTTTGAAAATTAAAACCCAAGTAGCTGTTACAGCAATGAAATGCCCAGACCTACACCCCATCCATATGTGTGTGTGTGTGTGTATGTGTGTGGGTGTGTGCTGACAGCGTTGAAGGCTTTATGAGCCATTGCTGGCGTCAAAATGTCATCATTGTGCGGTATGGCACTCGGAAAGGGAGATTCCTCGAGGATTTGTCGGCTTTTGTCAGACTTGTTATGGCTACTCTATTTCTCTCTTCCTCCCCTCCCCTCCCCTCCCCCACTCCTCTCTTTCTCTGTCTATTTCTCTGTTTGTCTGCTTGCTGAAGCGTTGTCTTCGTTGTCTATTTTGGCTGTCGTCGCACTTGCAGCAGCAAATAAAATAAAAATGGGGCGCCTCAAACAAAAAGGGTTGCAATGCGATTGTCTGCCTCCTCTGCCGTTCATTGACTCTTCCTGCCAACTTGGCCATAATTCTTGTGTCGCGCATATTTCGCCTGATGCTTACAAAAATTTACACGCAATAGATTTTTATGTGCGTTGCCAGAATGTATTAAAAAAAAAAATACATATAGCTTCATATATCATTTTCTGCATATTTCTTTTTAGCATGCTCTGGTTTGCCTTTATCTGCGTGGCCCTGTTCAGCATCATCTCGCTGAGCCAACGCACTTGGCAACGGTTTCAGACCTCGCCCATGGTCATCTCAATGGATCGCAATAAGCTGGTGTGGAATACTAGTTTTCCATCGCTCACGGTGTGTCCCCACAAGCGCATCGATGACATCAAACTGGAGGATTATATTCTGTGAGTGTTCACAACATTTCATGATTCCTAACAAACTGAACATACTCCTCGATATGCTACAAAATAATTAAAGTTTTTCTAATCTGAGTTGGACTTCTCCGAATATAGTAAATTAAAGTGTTGGCTATTGCTAATAAAAATGAGGATATAAACTCTAATTTATGTAAAGTCATCTCTACACAAATATTTGAAAAACAAAAGCTATTTAAAAATAGTTGTTTTAATCTGTAATTTTTTATTTAAAAAAAATGATAAGAAATCAAAATTGCATGCAGCAAAGTTTGACATAAAATGATATTTATATCTATATATATATATGAAAGAAATCTGTTCATTTTGTTTGCCATGCCAGCACTCATAGTGAACAATTCGATGATGAGGAGGATAAGGAGTATTTCCGGGAATTTATTGTTAAACTTGCCAGTCTCACATACGACAACTTGGAAACTTTGCCGCTGAACAAATCCTATGGCATCGAGAGCAGCCAATATTTGGATATACTCTTTGAATTGAAATGGCCATTCGAGCCGGAAATCAGCAGCGGCGCCGCCGTCAAAATGTTCATCTACGAGACACTAACCGAATTTGGCATTTGCCACACAGTCAACTCGCTTGTGGCACGCTACAATACCTTTAAGTAAATTGTATTTTATTATATTATTATTACTATTATTGTTTTTAATATGTACATATTATATTTTCATACTGATAGTTATTGGCGCAATGGCGATTGGAGCATCTTGGATCATGGGGATCGTGTTACTGTTCATCCACTCGATGGTGAGATCTATGCACAGATCATCAATCTGTCCACCGCCTATGATGTTTACTTTCACGCCGCTGGCGACGTGCCGAATATATCGAAGCAGCGATATACCTTTCCCGAAAGTGACTACACAACTGTCGAGCTAATTGCCCTGGAGATCTTTACGAGTGAGGATGCTAGAGCGTAAGCAATATATACCTCTCTATATTTGTGTCCATTTCTGATTTTAAGCACCTTTAGCTATTAATGTTGTACTATTTGAACTTGATTCAATTTGTGGCAGATTCAACACGAAGCAGCGCAAGTGTCGCTATCAGTACGAAGCGGAGGAGATGCAAACGGTGCCCGTTTATAGTTTTGGTCTGTGCCTCTCCGAATGCCGCATGTTCTTCGCCCTGCGCGTCTGCGGCTGCGTTCCACACTTCTATCGCAATCTGTGTAAGTTATCATGGCAATGCATTTTAAAGCTGAGCATCATTGTAATCATATTTGGGGCGCTGTCATCATCCCTATCCGCATCCTTTCTTAACTTCACATTGTTGCACTTAATTGGTCTCATTAAACTTAACTTTTATGTGTCGACGTCGCAAATTCGCTCATAAAATGTTTAAATAGTTCCATTTCAAGTTTTCACGACTTACTATCTCTCTCTCTTTCTCTCTCTCTCTCCACACCTTCTGTCTCTTTCAGTGCGCAGTGGTCGTCGCTTGCCCATTTGTGGCTTGGAGGGCATCGGTTGCCTGGCCAAAATTAAACGTGAGCATTTCTCTTTTTTTGATAAGTCTGCATGCAAATATTTATTTGACTTTAGCTCAAATTTCGATTTCAATTTATTCAAAAAAAAAATTCTTTACCAAATATTTTACCGTTGAACGCTGGACGTGACCATATTCCAATGGTTTCTGCTGGTCAGTAAACGTTCTCAGAATTTGATCAAATATTTAACTTATGCTTAAATGATTATGCGCAATGATTGCCAATAAGACCTCACCAGAATTACTTTCATTTTAGGCGAGATAATCTCCTTGAAGTCGGATAAATATAAAATCAATTGCAATTGCCTGGCCAACTGTGATGATTCCAACTTTTTTGTGCAATCCTATGTAAGTCACGAAATCATTGCAATAACACTAAAAGTACAAGCAACAAATTTTAATTAACATGAAAAATTATAGGCGAAGCAAATGAATTTGCCAACAAGCGAAGAACATCTTTATTATACTCGTTTTAAACAATTTAAGCGTATTATATAATTTTAGCTTTGTTAAATGTGCTCTCGAAATGTTTGCACAACACAAGCGCCACCTAGCGCTCGTTAAAACGCTGCTGGACATTCGCATTGGCCGTGTGAGTGCGAGTGAGGAACGAAGTAATTTTTTGCCGTTGAACAAACATCGAAATTGTTGACAGGGGCCGTAAAAAATAATAAGCACAAAAGTTGGTCGGCAAAACCGGACGCCTTGAAATATGCAATTATTACTGTTCGGGCAGCATCGGCCGTTGCTGTAGCCAACTCACAGAGCAGCACAAAAGTTGCTCTTTAACTTGATTTTTTTTCGCGCAGTGTGCGTCGAAAGTTTTTACATTTAATAATAATTTTAGTTTAGTTTGAGTTGTAATATTGTTGGTGTTGCTGCTGTTTATTTTCTTGTTTGCTATTTCAATTTCTCCCTTTCACTCTCTCCCCCACTCTATTTATATATATTTCTCTCTCTCTCTCTCTCTTTGACAGAGGTCTCGCGTCTGGTTTTTGGGCGCTAATCTTCAATGGGGCATTATTGATTATCCCAAAATGCAGCTGCGTCGCGATGTGCTTTTCTCCTTTGCTGATGTTTTGGGTACGTTTTTTCTTTATTCTTTCTTTTATCTGTATCCTAACGTATTAAACGTACTTTTTACAGTTTATATAGGCGGCCTTGTTGGTTTCTTTTTGGGCTGCAGTGCCTTAAGCTTTACGGAAATTGTGTACTATTTTACGGCACGACTTGTTCGTTGCATGTTTTGTAATTGAAGTTTCTTTTGAATTTTAAATTAAACTAACACTCAATTATCCTATGTAAATAACAAAAATCTAAATTTATTTTATAAACCTTAACTTTAGTAAGGAAATATTTTAAAATTTTCAATATTAAAAATTAAAACCAGTAGACAAGTTCAATTATGATTTCGAATTTAGAAAAGTATTGCAATTAAAGTTAGAACAAATTTAAATGATTACAATATTGAGTTAAGAAAAGTGTCTGCTAATCTTTAATCACGTTACAAGTTCTATTTACCAATTTATTTTTTCGTACAAGTAGACAATAAATAGTTTTGCGTCAAGGTTGCAAAAATCATCGAAGTCAACGAGGATACATATATACAAATATTTATATATGCCTTAATATTTTCATCCCCTTCAACCCCAAACAATTGATTGTCCATGCTGAGACGCTCGTCGCCCGGCATTTCAATGAACAACTGTCGGCGTCTGGAATCCGCTTCTGAAGGTCTGACGACCCAAGTCTGATGTCTGATGTCTTCGACTGTCCATTCATGCAGTGAAATCCATCGACAAATTAGTTGACTCTTGTGTTTCTCTTTCTTTTTTGCAAACCTTGCCGATTTTTATGAGGCACAACAACATCGTATATCGAATTTAATATTTGTTATCCATTTTCGCAGCCAAATAATTTGTAGTGGCAACTTGTTTTGCCCATTCAATTGTTTATTTCGTATTTCGTATTTGGGTCATCTAGGGTCTTTCCAACTATTAGTGAAGCAAACTAGCTGTTCACAAATAAACTTCACGAGCTAACCTCGAGCACATTCCGTACACTTGTCATGATTTTGTTTGTTACATATTTTCGCACATATGACTGAACCCGAACTGTAATTGTCAACAAAAGGCGAATGCTAGTTAAGATTTCCTTATAAATTTTCTGTCAAGTCATCAATAATGGATTTCATATGAGCAAGAAAGTCCAAAGATTTAGGTCAACAAAGGGGCAGCTGTGGCAGGAGAAGTGAGAGCTAGTACAAACACTACTTAACGCATTTCAAATCCCTTCACACAAATTCAGACTTTAACAACCCTTGTTTGAATGGCACACAATAGAAAATCTACATTTGAATGCGCCACCAAATACAACAGATTTTTAATATTTTTATGCAAAAAAAAAAGTGAACGGAGATCAAAAACCATACTTTGTCCCTGTGCCAAACTGGAAAACTCTACCCAATGCCACAATCAAAGCTCAAAGGAATTGTCAGCGTGCAAAGCTCTTTTGCACCTTGGCAGAACTCCGACTTTGTTGTGCCAGCATCAATGGCAACCGCAATCCATGTCACGTGGGGATTGTCGCCACCGACGCATGCATTATACACATATATGTACGTCGTATATGTATGATTAGGGGATGCATTGAATAAATCCGGTGTGGAGTGCGGCCTGTGAATATACAATACATACCTAATTCCGGACATTGCAGACTTTGAAGTTAGTGCGCTTGTTGGGAACGCCAAAGGGTAGTCGCTTCATCGTAGCACTTTTCCGCATAAATTTTGGAATTATTGAAATTTATTGTTGAATTGAGAGTAAGGAAAGAGGAAGGACGGTGAGACTGTGTCTGTGGGCAATGCGCCCATTTGAGCGGATGCAATTCATTACTTAACTTACTGATAACCTTGATTGTTCCATAATCGCAGATTAAGTCAGCAATTTGTGCATTATTATGAGCACTATTCATAAAAAATGAAAGCCCTTAATACATGCGAAAAAATCTTTCAACTAGATTTTTTATATTTGCATAAGCAAAGACGTTAGATTTTAAAGTTGCCTTTCAAATACGTTTTTTCTCCACGCACAAAACGCCCTCTATCGCGTTGCGCGCTCTGCTCTGTTAACAGCTGTTAAATACGCTACCTAATTCAGCCGCCTTTTTGCAACTCTAACGCCGTTTAAATTTACTTTTTTATAAAAACATTGTCTTCAAATTCATCTATTAAGCATTTACATGTTTAGACTTACTTGTCTAAACTGATAACAATGTATATAGTAAACTTGTCCAGAAGCATGCTAGTGCGCGATGTTTAATAACTTAACAGCAAATGTTAAACTTAGGGTGACCACAGCTCGCATGGAACAACTCAAGGAAAAGAAGAAGCAGAGCATAGCAAAAAGTGAGCGGAAGGTGGAAATTTCCACAAAACAAAAATAGCCAACAAATTCGCACAGAATGCACAAAAGTGCTCCACCTTGGCATTGCAATGCAATTTTAGCTGCCACGCCAGCAGCGATAGCCTCACACGACAGCTGCAACGCTGGCAACAGAATAGCAACAACAACAAAAATAACACATTTTGAGATAAGATCTGCAAAGTCCGCAGCATCATCATCATCAACTGCACCAGCAACACCCGCAGCCGCCCCCGCCTACCACATTTTACAACGCATCCAATGGCTGCTGCTAATAGTATTGTTGGCTCTGCGACTTCAGCATGCAACGGCAACACACATCAGCGGCGAATTCCACACGGCGGACTTCTTTCAGTTCCTTGCCAAATTCGGTTTCCAGAAGGCTGATCCGGCCGCGCCGCGTAGCCTCCCATCATATGGCTATATATATGGCAATGTGACGTCACGGGACGTATACAGTGCACCCGTCACGCTCGCCGTCCTCGACAAGTCGACGTTCGTCGACTTGTACAGCAATCGCAGCTATCTCCACCGAGAGACTGCCTGCACTCGCATGTTCTCACGCCTGCAGCACATCGTCTACGACCCCGACTGCAATCCCCAAGGCAAACGGGACTTTCTGCGCCGTGTGCCGTGCCCAGCGGGCCAGCTGTGCGTCGACGAGGATGCGCCCTCGAATGTCATCAGCGGACATCAGTTCACCTATGTCATTGACCTGGAGGCGGAGCCGCGGTAAGTGACACACAGACACTTTACTTTAAAGCCATACATATCACATTACATTTACTGTTAC
The DNA here is from genome assembly GCA_035042405.1 of Drosophila demipolita. Taxonomy (NCBI): domain Eukaryota; kingdom Metazoa; phylum Arthropoda; class Insecta; order Diptera; family Drosophilidae; genus Drosophila; species Drosophila demipolita. Next base: position 2,364,032 of record JAWNLI010000025.1, read on the forward strand.
TCATCAGTAAACAACAATAAGCGGAAACGCAGACTTGAAATTTTGATTTGTTTACAGAGCAATAAAACAATTGAATTATGAATAAATTTTTGGCTTTTGTTCTCTTAGCTTCTGGTATGTGGCTCTGGTGGCCTGTTATCGCAATCGCAGCACCTGCGCCTGGCACGCCCACGAGCAACTGCCGCGACTGAGCAATCGCAGCAGCAGTCTGCTCACCACGCTACAGTATGACATCAATTTGGTGAATGTGCATCCAAACAGTTCGGCTGCACATCCGCTGACTTTTCAGTATCCGTACGACCAGCAGAATCTGCTCGAAATGTATTTGGTTTTCATGCTAGTCTACATTGTGCTGCTACCTATGCAGATCTATGCGGTGCGTCACCAGAAGCATCCAGTAACCAAACTATTTACGCTCAGTCTGCTCAGTGAGTTCGTGAGTCTGGCCTTGATCACAGCTCATCTCATCCGCTATGCAGCGAATGGTGAGGGTGAGCCGAAGATGCAAGCTGCCGGTGATGTGCTAGACATACTCAGTCGCACCACATTTATGCTGATCCTACTGCTGCTGGCCAAGGGTTGGGCGGTGACCCGCCAGCAAATCAGTCGCACCGGCTGGATCATATTAATGTCAATTTGGTTGCCCTACTGTGCGTTCCATGTGTTTCTCTACATTTGGGATCGGGTAAGTTGAACTGCTTATACTCTTGTATAATTATATGATTTATATATATTTTGCATTTTGCAGACGGAGGTGGATATTATATCAGACAGTGATGAATACCAATCCTGGCCTGGCTGGATTGTTTTAATTTTGCGGTAGGTTCAGCAATTGAATCCGTCTTATAGATGAACCTAATTTAATTAATATCTGAGCAGCACCTCGTTTATGATGTGGTTTTTATACGAGCTGCGCAATACAATGAAGTATGAGCATTCGAGCAAGAAGCTGGACTTTTTATTGCACTTGGGTGCGTCCAGCTTGGTGTGGTTCATTTACTTGCCTATTGTAGCAATTGTGGCGCTGCAAGTGAGTCCCATGTGGCGCTACAAACTGCTACAGGGCATAACCAATTCCGCTGATTGCATGGCCTACTGTGTTATGACCGGATTGCTGTGGCCCAATCGTGCCGGTCAATATCTTTTGCTAGCGGGCACCAAATATGCAGGTGAGTCCAACTAACAGTCAAGTGTTTGCTCTTCAGTTGACAATAGTTGCTACTTTCTCAGGAATGGATGAGCTGGACGAGTTTAATGAGGCGCCACATATAGTAAGGGAGCGGGAGCGTCGTCTCAATTCTCCACCAGATGATGTATCGATTGGTACAAACAGCGGTGGACGTGGCATGGTTCTGTCCACAAGCATACCACATTCGCTCAATGGCGATCTGCTAGAGGCAGAAGATTTGGATGCCGAATTACTTACTGATCTGAACAAGAATAGTCATATTGTGGCATAGTTGGTTGTGGCAAAGTAGAGATTACAATTATACATAAACATATAATCAACGGCAGCAACGGGTTAATTACTAAGCTTAGTAGTCAAAATGTGCTAAAATGAGGAAACGGCAAGAATGTTAATCATACTACAACACTCCCATATACCTATTATATATATATATATTTACTTACATATATAAAATAGATATAATCCATATAGTTTTTATCAGCCTACAACGAAGTTAGTGAGAGTGCAAAGTGCAGCAGAGATATAGATTGTTGTGTGATTTATCTAATATATGCTTACATTTACAATTAGATTTTGTTCGACGAGATAAGTTAACTTAAAAAATTACGCATAGATTGACAAACAAAACGCTTGAGGATTATTTCATTGTGGTACCCATAAGTTTACAATTTTCTAGAAGATTTAAGCTCCCATTAACACATTCATTCATTCATAGATAAAACAAATAAATAAGATTTTTTAATAAGAATTCAACATGAAGCAGTTGTAGTGAAGTTTAGTATTAAGTACACGAAATGGATATTGCATACAAAACCAAAATCAAAGTGAATGCGAAATAAATCAAATCAATCATTTTTTATCTATGTGTATATATTTATATACTCCTCATTATTCTAAATGAAATGATGAAAAATTATTTAATCTAATATGTGTGCTTTTTGCAAAGATTATCCTTAATACAGTTGTTCGTTCCCTAAGGGACTACGAGGATTTTTAATACCGTCTGGAAATACTGTCTGTTGCAGCTGCTCGGAGCCTTCCTCGCTAGGCTTTCTTTTTATAGCCAAGAATAATCATGAAGCACTTCCTGCTCACATTCGCCAGTATAGTCGACGAACGAGCAAGGAAAATCGGTTGATGACATTTCCTGATGATGCTGCTGTTCCTGCTGCTGCTCCTGCTGCTGCTCCTGCTGCTGCTCCTGCTCCTGCTGCTGCTCCTGCTGCTGCTCCTGCTGCTGCTCCTGCTGCTGCTCCTGCTGCTGCTCCTGCTGCTGCTCCTCCTGCTGTTCAGGACATTCCTCCCCAGCCTCGTAGCTAGCATCGACCATTAGAGGTGTGATTGTTGAGTAACCCACTTTTGTTGTTTCAACGCTCATTGCATCATCTATGGCATTCCTTACGAGGCGCACCGTTTCCGGCTTTAAAAACAAAATATTGAATTTTTGGTTACTGTTACTCGGAAAACGTATTTCAGACTGCTTTATCATGTGGATTATCTCCATATTCCATATCGGAGCGAGCTGATTGTATCGTTGCTGAATGGCCAGACATTCCTCTTTGCTGGCGAAATTCTGCTGGAAATCCTCAGGCTCCTCGTCGGAGTCGCTCAAATTCGTCTGCGCGCAAAGCTCTTCTCTGATCACTTGAGCATTGACGAACATCGGCAGCAGTATTTTACTGTAGGTCGGCTTATCCGTTCTGTGATGAAGACGTGCTCGGATCAAATCTTTCTTGAGGCAAATACTCGTATCGTCGAGTGCATCGATCAGACTAGCCTCCCAATCGCACTCTGGCTTCGAGCATGGCACATCTGGTTCCTCAAGTGTGTTCACATAAATCCCCTGCTCCATATTGCGCTGAAAAAATGTTTTCTGTATGCTATTTGCCTGATCCTCGCACTGCTTAAGAAAGCTTACAAGCTTTGCATCAAAATCGTCCAGTGACTCGAAGTTTTTTCCGCTCAACTCCTCACCCAAAACTAACCACTTTTTATGAAAGAATTGATAAGCATCCGGTTCGAGCTGCACTGTGTCTTCCTCGAGATTCTTTATCCGTTGATTGCACTGTTGCTTGCATATGAACTTATTGCTTTTACCCTTGGTGTAGAGTACCTCCTCACCACCTGGGAGTTTGGCGAGCACATTCTGCAAAAATGTTTCAAGCTTTACACAGTCGCGATAAACGTTTGATTTTGGTCGATTGAAGGTGTAACAATTTTGGATGACCAAATTGACATCGTCAATTAGATTATCCACCGTTTGATAGTATCTATTATCCAGTCTCTGCGTAATTGTGCCAATATCCATCGGCTTCTTTATATCCTCGTAGTAGGTGGGCACATTCAGCAGCTTCGTGTCCACAGGTTCCATGAAGTGACGGGCGAACGGCTGTCCAAGCAACTGCTCTAGGAAACAATTCTTTATGTAATGCATCTTGTTAGTGTAGCGACCAACCATGCCACATAACGGCATAATGGCCGGTTGCACTCGCGTTGGTAACGGATCTCTTAGATTGGATCGACGAGAACAAGCCTGGGAAAAACAAGGAAATATAATTCTGATAAATCAACAAAAGAAAATTTAAAACTATTTATGGAGCAATTGTCTATTAAATACAAATCACAGAACCGTGCGAATTTTACGGCACCAACTCACCATCGCGATTGGTGTCCAAAAAGTTCTCAGAACATTCGAGAATACTTCACGGAGTGACAGCAAAATAATGATTTCAACTACGAGTATTTTATGGAACACGAGTGCTTTTTATTTTTGACATTTTTAAAAACGTATACACAAATACTCAAATATTTATCGGATTTCATATTTTTTTATTTCATTTTGGTTTTTGTTTTTTTTTTGTTTTGTATATTTATATAAAGTATTTGTATTCATATTTGGGCTAAAATCGACGAGTAAACTCGTATAATATTTGCACAGTGCTACTCAAACTGCATCGGTGACAACTCTAAATTCACATCGATAAACATATTACATTTATATACATAAATTTTAGTATTCTTATACTCATTGACGGCTTTTGCATTGCATTAATTGGCACTATGCGCTAAACGAACTGTAATTAAGTCCATACAGTAAAGATAGTTCGCACTGAGAATTATTTCGAAATTATTTAAAAATTAATTTCTAATCCAAATTTAACAAATATCTTTACTAACCCAGTGTAAATGTTTCATATTCATTTGGCATACAATCAAAAAAAAGTTATGGAACTAAAATTAAACAACAGTGGAGGACATATACATATAGATTTATAAAGTATAATTTAAAACAAAAACTTAAATAATTTGTACTTAACACGAATGGAGCAAAACAAATCTAAATAATGTATGTAAAATATTTTGGCTAAAAGCTGCGCATTTTGCTTATGTTTAAAATATGCTGTGATCAAACGAGCTGCATACAATGAACAATTGATGAATTCATTGCGTTAACTGCAGCTGCGGTCAGCACAGACTGAGATGGCAAAGTAAGTTACAGTTAGAACGGATGGCATAAAACTGGCTTTGGGGTTGCTTCCCCCATATACATTTATATATACATATACATATATATATATATAATAACATCTGGACACTATATGTGTATTATTTGTTTTAGTTTTTTTCATTTTTGGCTAAGCATGCGAGTATTCTTGTATGTAATTGATTATTCTGTATCCTCTACAATAGCATGTAGGAATGATCGCGTTCCAGGCGCAACTTGGCGCGCATTTGTATATTGCCAATGGGATCCGAGGGCGGTGGTATGCCATTAATCTGATGTGTTGGCTCCTTGTAGAAGAACTCGGTGCGTCCACACTTGTAGCCATAAAACACGGAGTCATGCGAACTGTAACAAACATCGAGTTCATTTCACACAACATAATTGGATACCCTTTCTAAGACTTACCGCAGAATTAAATCGGTGAGTTGGCCACTTGGCTGCTGCATATCGCAGTGCATGCTCTCGAGTGTGCTCAGCTCGAGCGGATTCCATGGCCCGTTGCGCTGCAGTGCATCCCACTTGGCATCTATGCACATGAAGCTATAGTTGCTCCCATCTCGCTTATCGCCCTCCACATTTACATTCAGTGTTTGATTCAACTGCGATTCCATGTGCGGAAATTTCGCAACACAAATGTCGAACTGCCAATGCAGAAAGCAGAAGATTAGAGAGAATTTTTAGAGGATTCAATTTGCTGACGATAGCTTACCATCTTTTGCACAATCGACTGCTGAAAACAGGCACCCTCCTCCATGAGCAGCAGCAACGTCATATTCTGCTGTCCGCACACATAGAGCTCCGTGCGCTGCAGGCCATCCACCGGAGCAGAGGCAATGGGTGGTGGCGGAGCATTGAATGCAGCCAGTGCATCGACAGCATCCTCGCAATTAAGCGATCTGCGACGTGGAAACACCCTGCTGCTGGTCAACGGTGTCTGGATCTCAATGGGCGTCGACTCGTTTAGCGCCAGTACCGATAGCTTGGCCATCAGTGGTGTTAGGGGAACTCCACTTCCCCCATTACGACTACGCTGAGCAACAGTGGTGTCCACATTGTCACCGGCTGACTTCAATGGCAAACACATGGAGCGTTTGTCCAGCGGAGTCTTGACTGTTGCTATATTCAGATTCCGATCTGCTGCGTCCGCTGAGGATGCTGCCTGCTGTCGCATGTGCTCGTCCAGCTTCTGGATCTCCATGTTGAACTCCTGGAATTCAGCAACTAGCGCCGCCAGTTCAGCATCCTGTGCGGCTTGCTCGCTAGCAGCGCCCCATAGCTTACGGTACTGATCGATGAACTGCTGGAACAGGCTTCGCGAGATCTGCTGGCCGTTGGCATTGAAAACCGGATAGGTGGGGTCGCTAATGGTGCGCGAACTGATCCGCTCCTCGCTCTCTATATAGTCCGGTGAGGATTCGCTGCTGGCGTCAACGATACCGTTGCCAGTGCCGGTGCCATTGCGATTCACATCCGTTTTGAAGCCGTCTGTGATGTGGCCCAACTTTTTGGATATGGCACGCAGTGCATCCTGTAAATCCGCCGACGATTTGCGACGCGTCAACTGCTTATGCGGATTACTGATAAAGTTCTGAAAGAACTTCTCCACATCCAGCTTAAGCGAGTTGCGACAAGACGACGATGACGACATCGCCGACTTGCCATTGGAGTTGTGTGCATCGGCTTCCTGATCCTCGGGATTGGCGCATATGGACATGACACTGTCAACCGGCAACACCTTGTTCTCTGTCATGGGCGTGTTGCAGACACTCGTACGTCCAATGAACTCTGGATACGAGTCGGTCTCATCGAAGTTAATCGAAGCAATGCCAGATTCCGTCAGATCCCTGCTATGCAGACTCTTCAAGCGGAGCGGCAAATGAGTTGGCCGCATCGACTTTGGCCGTGCCGTCGGCAGCTCCACCTTGCACGGCGTATCAGTGGTCGCCGCATGCTCCTCCTCGGGTATGTGGGTGAATATCAGCGACTTGTCACGCTTTATCTTCCGCTTGGCATATTGAAATGGCAGCGAACTTTGTCCTAACTGCGTTGTTGTCGTCTGGAGATTCTGTGCCCTCTGCGCCTCGGCGGCCAACTTGAGATATTGCTTGTGATCCACATAAACCACCAGCATCTGTACGCCATTGGGAATGTGAAACTGTTGCATGTTCAGCTGCTCGGCGGTGGTGCGCACATGCCGTGGATCCGTCAGCACCAATTGCTTGGTCACCACATCGCCCAGCTGGGAGGCAACCACTCTGAAAGAAAGTGGACAAAGATGAGCTTGATTTTAACTAGTATTCGTGTTTACTCTGGCATCCTACTTGTTGTGATAGAGTATGGCGCCGCCAAGTATGCCCTTTGTTTGCTGACAGCTTTGCAGCGTCTGTATGGCCTCCAGATAGATGTGACTGGCGGTCTGTGGTTCAAAACGGAAGTTAACATTTAATACTTTAATTGCGATCGCATTCAGCGCACTCTCACCTTGGGCATGCGCAGCTTGGGCACATTTTGGAAAGTGTTTCCGTTGCGCTGCAGCATCGGCAGATATGTCTCGAAAATGTGATATAGTTTCTCGCTGAGATTACGACTGTGCTGCTGGGCGGGCTGTGCATACTGATCGTGCAGCGACTGCAAATCGCGATGGAAGAACTTTAGGAGTGAGCTCAACAGATTCGCACGATGTTCCAGAAGCTGATCAGCAATATTTCGATCTGTGCCAACAGCCTAGAGGAAAACAAAATCAATCATAACTCTAATTAAGATTCTATGCCAGCTTAGTCATTTTACCATAACGAAACGTCCAAATTCCTTGAGGACAAATTTGCCATTCTGCAGCGCCAGAATGCGGGGCTTGAAGAAGCAGTCCTTGAGGAAATACGATGTGCCCATTAGCTGGCCACAGAGTGCCACCTTTTGGGTGTCCGACACCCAGCTGGGATGAAAGTAGAGCACAGCGGCTATCGGATCATCTGCCTCGTCTTGCAGACACTCTGTGTCATACACAAACACAATCATTGTCTCTCTACAAAAAAAAAAAATAAAAAATTTGAGAACTTATTAATTATAACATCGCATACAGTTTTATATTCACTGCCCGAGAACAACCTGTCGAGCATTTGACGTTGCAGCTGTTGTCGCTGCTGCTGCTGCGGTTGCCAGCGTTTGTGGGTCCGCTTGCGCCACTCTTTAAACATTTCGGGAGAGGGTGAATTGATTTCAGTCTAGCAACTATTGGCTATGGCGACTTATCGCATCCCGCAGTTTGCCGCGTTGATAACTCAGCCAACAGTAAACTGAACTGAATTGCCAGCTGTCTGCCTAATAGTTAAGTACACAAATATGATATGAGGTGCTATACAGCCGCACAGCATTGTTTCAAATTTTGTTCACGCTTCGAGCGGTGCATGGGTGACGGGGGGCGGCGAAGGTGATGCGAGGTGAAATCGCTACTTATTACGATGTTGATTTAGCAAAGCAACGCACCGCTTCAGCCAATATCACTTTACGCAGTCTAATCAAGCGTTAACAGTTTGAATGTCACCTGAACAGCGCCAACAGCTATCGATAACAGTGAATTGAGTGATATGCTCACAAAGCGCAGCAATATCGATTATCGACAGAGTAAGAGTGAGAGCAATAGAGAGAGGGAGAGGCTTAATCAAACTACCTTCAATTCGTAAGTTAAAATGAAATGTGTGTGTATGTAAGTGTAAGTATGTGAAAAATTCGGTTTAGTTTGCTTCATCAGTAATTAGTACGGCGCATATGCAAATACACCAAGAGTCATATAAGTAGCACAACTTTGAAATTTATTTGATTAATCACTATTTACACTATTTAATAAATTTAACCGACTGTCGATATTAGAGCTACAGAACTTAGTTCAAAAATCAGCCGTCCTTTTTCGGTTGCTATTTAGTTCGACACGTTCAACAAATTTCTCTAACTCACCACTATCAACATTTCTCCCTATTGATTCTTAGTAGATCTGAATCTATTTTTATGTGTGTACAACCCGCCAGTGGTGATCAGAAACAAGTTTTTAATCGACAGATAACTGTTATGATTTAAAAAAAACATATTCAGCGAACCGTTATAAAGATAAACAACTGATATATTATAGCCGGAACCCATAAAAATGTGCAAAGGGTACAATGCAATATTCCTGATCAGGTTCAACAGGCGAGTCGATATAGCTATATCCGTCTGTCTGCTCGTCCGTCAATCTTTCTGTATGAACGCATGGATCTCGAAGACTATAAGAGTTAGAGACTTGTTTTCACTAACACATAATATGCATATTATTGACCAATAATATGTTTTTTTGTGTATTTTCCAGGACGCCTGCGAATTCTGGAATGAATTTATGTATGTGTGTATTTCACCGCGTTTGCCGCTAGCCAGTTATGAATAGCATATTTAAAGTACCACACTTTTAAAGGAAAATTTTGCAATAAAATTAGAATATATTTAACAGAGTATATCATAGTCGAGTTTATTCGACTACAGCATTCTTAATTGTTTGATTTGAGTTTATTCAGACAAATGAGAAATTATTAATAGCTACAAGCATTATATGTTAAAAATTGACACTTGAAGATTCACAATGGGAATGCTACCGCTTTTATTTAACACTGTCAAAATAAAAATTTATTTTTATAAGTAATTCCTACCAATAACACGTTTGATATAGATAGCGGACAAATTAAATATAATGTTTATAAATCGGCTAAATATTGAAATTCATAGAGCGAAAGAGAATTGCAATTTAACGGCATTTAATTTGTAAGATAACATGTAGCTTAAATTTAAAAATACATTTTAAATTCGTTTATTTTTCGTTTTGCTAGTTTAAATAAAATGGAACACTTTAAGGAATAAAGATAGTCAGGGTAATTATACAAAATTAGGAATTCAATTAATGGAACACTATTTACAAATAAATTTAGCCAACTGTTGACTTTAAAACTACTGAACCAAGGTGAGTCTGAATTATGGGCTCTACACCCTTATATATAAACTTGGCCACATAACCATTGGGCCCTGCCTCGTAGATGACCACAAGATTGCCCTGGTTCTCGAATTCGTGATTGAGTGTACCCTTCACCTCCAGGATGCCGGGTGCAATCTGTTTGACAGTCTCCTCTCGTGAACTCTTCCCATCTGGATTACGAATGCTGTGCGAGCAAAAGAGTGATTTAAATTACGCCAGGTTTTAAGGGTTCAACTGAGGATTACCTTAATGTGTACTGATCACTGCCCGGCTCTAGCTGGTAGCCATTAGCGTTGCTGATGCGCGGTACAAGCGTTGCCGGAGTAACAAGCACAAAGTTGGCAAAGAGCACAAGAATCCACTAAAGATTTGCATACACCATTTAATAGGACTCATTCATCATATTATATATTATCTTCAACTCACCGCTCTCAACATTAATGATTTTTGGTAGATTTGTATCTAGAGAAGACTCATTGGCAACTGAGTTTGCCAAAATGATAGCTTCGTAGTTTTAAAAGATCAAAAAGAGATGCTTAGAACCAGTTTTGAATCGATGACTGGTGTAATTTTTTATTAATAATACAAGCGTTATATGTGGAAACTATTGACGACCATTTTGTTAAATTCGTGCGAAAAGAAACAATCGCTTGGCTATAAGCATTATTTGTTAAACATGACACGTGATGACTAACCTTGGAATTTTATTTACCAACTTTAAGTACATAATTTTAAAGTAATTACGAGCGATGACAAGGTTATGTAAGATTTCCGTGTGTATGCAGCTATACAACATTCGATATTTACAAAGCAACTTTACAGATTCAAATCGCCAGTGGCTTTTAATTTTAGATTATTATTATTTTTTATTATCTTTGAATTTTAAAAACCGATATTAGTAGAGTAGTAAGTAGAAACAAACAAAAAAGAAATCTCGAACTACCATTAATTGGGATTAGGGTTCTCATTTCAGCCAACTGTTGACTTGAGACAACATGGGGGCAGAGACTTTGGTTTAGGAAGTTCGAAGCCGACAGTTTCATACTTATATCTGGCAACATAACCATTGCGATCTGCTTTGTAGGTGACAACCAGTTGCGCATTATTGGCAGGGTAAAATTGATAAAGTCGCCCATTCACCTGGATCTCGTCTAGTGCAATCTCCTGCCCAGTCTCCACACGCGCGGCATCTTTCAGCTGAACGCCATGCGATCAGACGAAAATGTTGAGGTCAGGAGAATTTTTAAGACAAGCATACTATTTTATTAATATATTCCTACTTTAGTTCATAACCGTCATCGAGTGGCTCCAGCTGCCAACCAATTGCATTTTCTTCCAGTGTATTAATACTCGGCACAAAAATGGCAGGCGCCGCCAATGTCAAGTTGACAAATAGAAGGATTAGCAACTGTTTACAAATAATGAAATAATCACTGATATTGTTAAGCGACGACAAACTTACCGCGTTGCACATTGTCCAGCAAGCCACAAATGCAACTAACTTGCTCTTACAAACTAATGTTTGCCTTAGAACCGAAAAAGTTTTATTAAGACAAACTAGTTTTTATTTCCACAATAATAAGTATGATGTACGACAAACAAAATATTTTTATAACGTCCCCCCTTTTGATTCTTAGTAGAATTGCATCTAGAGAAGCCTCATTGGACGCTGAGCTTGTGGGTGTGCCAACTTCGCACTTTTAAAATACCCACCAGTGGTGATCGGAAACAAGTTTTGTATCGACAGATAACTGTTATGATTTAACAGCAAAAATACTATAGTTCTTATTGGATCCTAATGACGACTAGGATGCTCACACCAAAATTTATTAATACAAATTGCTGAATTATATAAATTAATTTCTTACAAGCATTATTTATTAAACATTGACTAACCTCGAGATTTTTTTATACCAACTTTAGGTAAAAATGTTAAAGTAATTACGAGCGAAGACAAGGGTGTTTAAGATTTCCGTGTTTATGCAGCAATATTATTTACAGATTAGAATCGCCAGTGGCTCTTAATTTATAGATTATTATTATATAAGAAATATTATTTTATCTTCGCATTTTAAAAATTGATATAAGTAGCATCTTTAGCAAAACAAACCAAACAGAAATATCGAACTACTATAAATGGCATTCGTTTTCTCATTTTCGAGGGCACACTGTGCTCAGCCAACTGATGACTTAAGAATTGATCCGGGCAGATGCTGTGGTTTATGAAGTTCGGAGTCGACAGTTCCATACTGATAGCTGGCAACATAACCATTGCGATCTGCTTTGTAGGTGACACCCAAACGCGCATTATTGGCAGGGTAAAATTGACTGAGTCGCCCATTCACCAGGATCTCGTCTAGTGCAATCTCCTGCCCAGTCTCCACACGCGCGGCATCTTTCAGCTGAAGGCTATGCGATCAGACGAAAATGTTGAAGTCAGGAGAATTTTTAAGACAAGCCGACTTTATTAAGGGAAACCTACTTTAGTTGATAACCGTCATCGAGTGGATCCAGCTGCCAACCAACTCCATTTTCATCCAGTGTATTAATACGCGGCACAAAAATGGCAGGCGCCGCCAATGTCAAGTTGACAAATAGAAGGATTAGCAACTGTTGAAAAATAATGAGATAACCACTGATATTTTTAAGAGAAGACAAATTTACCGCTTTGAACATTGTCACGCAAACCACAAATACAACTAATTTGCTTATACAAATATTTTTGTTATTAACGCCAAAATTTTATCAATACAAACTAGTTTTTATTTCCAAAAATTAGTAAATCAAGTCAACTATGTTATTCATGTGGAACCTGTTCAATAAAAGTATTTCCTGGCAATGCTTATGGTAAATACAGTAAATACAGATGCTCCGCACAAGTGGAAGCCATTTGCGTTGCTAAAAAGCGCAAAGTTGGCAAAGAAAACAAGATTAAACACATTTAATATATTTCTCTAACTCTCCGCTCTCAATATGCCTCATTGGAAGTTGACTTTGTGGATGTACCAACTTCGCACTTTTAAAATACCCACCAGTGGTGATCGGAAACAAGTTTTGTATCGACAGACAACTGTTATGATTTAACAGCATAAATACTATAGTTCTTATTAGAGCCTAATGACGACTATAATGCTCCCTCCAAACCTTTATAAAGGCAAATTAATGAATTATTTAAATTGATGGCTTTCAAGCATTATTTGTTAATCATTGACGTGATGACCAACTTTGGTAATTACGAGCGATGACACGATTGTGTAAAATTTCCGTGTGTATGCATACATAAACAGTATTGCAATTAAACTTTAGAGATTAGAATCGCCAGTGGCTTTTAATTTTAGATTATTATTATTTTAGCAATATTTTTTTATTATCTTCGAATTTTAAAAATAGATATATGTAGCATCTTTCAGAACATAAAAAAACAAAAAAGAGTCTCTAACTACCATAACTATGAATTAGTGTTTTCATTTTCGAGCGCACACTGTACTCAGCCAACTGATGACTTAAGAGCTGATGCGGGAAGACGCTGTGGTGTAAAACGCAAAAAGTCGTCAGTTTTATAATGATAGTTGGCAACATAACCATTGCGATCTGCTTTGTAGGTGACAACCAGTTGAGCATTATTGGCAGGGTAAGATTGATGGAGTTGACCATTCACCAGGATCTCGTCGAGAGCAATCTCCTGCCCGGTCTCCACACGCCCGGCATCTTTCAGCTTAATGCTATGCGATCAGACGAAATTACCGAAATCAGAAAAACTTTTGAGCTAAGCCAACTTTATTAAGGGAAACCTACTTTAGTTTATAACCGTCATCGAGTGGATCCAGCTGCCAACCAACTCCATTTTCATCCAGTGTATTAATACGCGGCACAAAAATGGCAGGCGCCGCCAATGTCAAGTTGACAAAAAGAAACACTAACAACTGTTTACAAACAATGAGATACTCACTGATATTACTGAGCGAAGACAAACTTACCGCTTTGCCCATTGTCAAGCAAGCCTCAAATTCAACTAATTTGCTTAAACAAATTATTGTTTTCCTAATATTAACGCTAAACTTGTACGACGACAAACTGGTTTTTAGTTCCAAAATTAGTACATGTGGAACCTATTCGATAAAAGTTTGTTCTGGCAATACAATAGAATTTACAACTATTCTGATTGTTTGCAAAAAATTTTTACATTTTTTATCTTATTTTTCTAAAACACAAGAACACAACTCTTGTACCACTGTGTCATATGCTCTTACAAAGAAGCAGCATTAATATTGATATACATATTACATTTGCTTATTAGCAGTTATTGTTAGGCTCCACATTGATAGCGAGTCGTTTGTTTGTGTGAGTGTGTTCGTGAGTGTAAGGGCTGCAGCTCAAAACAAATACAAAAAAATACCCTCACACACACCCACGACACATACACACACCCAATCGCTCACCCACGCACTCACAGACGAAATACCTGCATACATGTTTGCAAACAGAAAAAATTCACCGCAGGTCTTGTAAATAGTTTCTTATATATGTTAAATATTTTAATACACTTACTTTGTTGCCATTTTGGGAACGAAGTTTTTGTATATGTTGTAAACTTTATTGCACTTTATTGATTAGAATTCTTAATTTTAATGTAAATAACTTTACACCATCCATTTTCGGTGTTATTTTGCGGGGGTGACTGAGCCGCAAACATCGATACATCGCATCACATACAATGTGACCACATATTTTGTAGTTGTTTAAAGGCATGCCAACTTGGTAAAATTTCGATAGCGATTTATAATGGTATCGATGCCAGGGCCATCCCTAGGCGTATACCAAACAAGCCAAAGCAAAATGGCCGCCGAAGTGTAGAGTATACTTTTTTAGAAGTTCGTGTTTTTCACTTAATTTGATCATTATTTGAACATTTTTTATGAATTTTGGTGAGTTTAGTGGCTGCACAAAGTTGCTCTGCAAAAATATACACAAAATGCATAAGTAAATTATGATTTTGAAGTGGGCAACACTGTGTTTTAAATCAATGCTAAATTTTGATTGCTGTTGCATTTACTACACCAAAAAAAACACTATGGCCAGAAGCCAATAACTCAAGCGTACCTAACTACAACCCCGCGCCGCGTTTTATTTACCCACAACTTTCGACGAAGTAACAAACAGGTTTTTATTGTGTACAGACGTGTGTTTTTCTCTCTTTTAATTTATGCACGCACACACACACATACGAACGTATGCACCTATACACACGCACACACTCACACATGTAAACATACAAACCAAACATGAAGCATAAGCTTAAAAACGAGTAAGACAAGAAAATACATAAATTTTACGCGTGTCGAGTGTGTGTGCGAGTAAGTGTGTGTGTGTAATGCTGTAAACAGCAGTCGAGAGTGCTGAAGTGGTTCGCGATCAGCAGTAGGAGAGAACGAGAGGGCGATAACATAAAAAGGAAAAAAGTAAAAAATAAATGACTCGCTATACAACAGCTACAGGTGAATTTGTGGACTTGTTTCTAGATACCCCTCGTCCCCTTGACTAGTTCTCTAAACAGTGGTCGAGGCGGTGGCCAAAGTGTTCGTGTCTTGTCTGGCCAAGAACTGTAAAAGGCAGCAGCACAAAAACGAGTTAGCTTCTAGCTGAGACGAGCTGTGCCGTGCGAGTAGAAAATTTAATAAATTAGTGGCATAATCAATTCGCGTCGTTCTACAAAGTGTTTTTTGTTTAGTTTTTAGTATGTAGCTGAAAATGCATATCGACAACCAACGGTAAAGTGACTCCAATTTCAAATGCAACAGCGACAGCAGCAACAACGCCCCAAAAAATAATAAAAGACAATATGAAAGTTCGATGCAAAGCTTAAGAGTCAAAGTGACAAAGGCGACAGCAGCCCAAAAAGTGGAACGCGACACTTAACCTCAAAAGCTAACACGCACAACTCTCCGCATCCCGCCCCTTAATCAAATGGGTGTTGAACGCAGTATATATAAGACTTATTTGTTGATTTAAGCGCGCATGTTTTAATTTCAAATTAGAAACTCCCACGTTCCTTCTACGCGCTTTGATAATAATGCTTTTTAGTTTTGTGAATGAATGAAAAACTTGTTACTCCTTATTTGTTTTTTGTGACTATTAAAAAAACAACTATATATATTGATTCACAAATTTTTAAGAGCTCATTTGTTTGTTACACTTGTGAATCATTTGCGCTTCCGCTGAAGCCAAAATGAGAGTTGCCTTCTGATTAAACTGGTTTCAACTTAGTTTGTGTGACTGTATTTAAGTGAATCATGTAGGAGGAGTTAAACAACAAATCGGAAGTAAAGAGATAGTTGGCTGCAACAGCAGCAGTTGCCCCTTGAAGTCAGTTGCACGCGATTACTCCGTGGATAAGAAGTGAATTGAAAAGCCGAATGGAAGACTTCAAAGTGCATTGAACTGAACACTAATGATAAGAAAACCAATGAAAAGAGCAATACACAAAACATACTATAATAAACACCAAGACTATAACAAAAACAACAACAGCAACAAATCAACGAGCGGTATTTTAATTAAACCATATAATTATATAATCATATACAATATACTCATACATATATGAAGCATATATAAAGAATAGCTAAAGAAGAAATAATGATTCTGACTTCGAGCTCAGTCCTTAAGTCGATTAACAAGCTACTAGAAATATTTAATAATAGTGGCGTTAAAACTAAACAATTTATCTCTAAAGAAAAATATGAAAATGGTGTTCTGCAAGAGAATTGCCTTAATTTGGCAGAATTTTTAATTAGCAGCAGGTAGTATTCGGCTTCGCACGGGCTTAATGATGTTTCTACTCGACTAGAATATAACAGTGTATTCTTTAGTTAATTAAAGTCAGTGCTAAAAATAATTATATTCATCAATTTTGTCATCCGATTAAAAAAAGCTCATATGAATTACTTAATACTATACAAATATGCATAAAGATTGCCAAAGTAGCAGATTCCAGATATGCAGATATAGACGTCGAGCCAGAGCCAGAGTCACTTTGTCTACGGCTAACGATGTCTTTATAAGGCAAATCGGCAATCTGCGCACAGGTGCCAATTGCAAACAGGTGTTGTTGTTGTTGTTGTCACAACGTATCTGGGCTTGTTGACTTCGAGTATTGTTGACTAACTGAACGCCCACTGGACAAACTGGTTGCATGCTGAAGTAATGCGAACATCAGGTTTCCAGCAAATAATCTCTATACATAATGTTAATATATATATAGTATATGTGTATAGAGTATCTAATAGCCAAACGCAGAAATCAATTTCTTATGGGGCACGCAACAACTTCCACACTTATCTATTGACATGCTCACGCTACCCACAGCAAATGGGGTTTGGAGATGACAAACGACAAACGTGACATACATTTTACAGTTATCTTGATCAGCTTGGCTTATCTGTGCAACAGAGACAGCCAGTCTCTCGGTCTGCGGCTTATCAGTGAGGGGAAACCTGTGGAAACTATCAAAAGGCATATGTACCCGTTCCATAAATAGATAGACGACTAGAAAGATGGATGATGCTAATAGGTAACTCAAACTGGAACTTGAGCTCATCAATTAATTGCCACTCAGAAACATACACACATAGCCAGCATTTATTGCTGGCCAACTGGTCGTCTGGCAAAAGCAGAACGCACTTCCTGGCATTGAACCAAATTCGACTTGTGAAACTTGAGACCGAACCAAACATTAATATAAAAATTTATAATGTATATTCATAATATGTACAACATATGCATCATGACGAGGGCAGCTCAACAATAAAGCGATATATATGCATAATAATATATGCATAAAAATAGTCGGAGTCAGCGTTAAAGCTTATTTTAATTTGTATACAACTTAAAACCAAAACGCTAAAAACAATCTATTACAATTCGTACATTTGATAGCCTCGGTGGTCATTATAAAGGTGCTTTCACGTTGGCTAATAATATATAATTAAATTTATTTAAGCACGTCGGTTTCTTTCGTTTAGCTGTAGTTAGGAACTGACCTATCTGTTGGAGTCGACTTGGCTCGTTGACCGGCGGAACACGAAAAGCGTCAAAAATGAAAAGTTATCGTGTGTTGTAGATCAGAAACCACCCTCTCTCTCTCTCTCTTTATCTTTCTCTTCTGACATACAATTGTAGACCCACATAATTTCGACACTTGCACACTCATTACAACATCAACATTAAATGGAATGAAATGGGCAATGAGTAAGACGGTGGATCACTTGACCCCTGCCACCAACCATTGCTGTTTTAAACCTTCAAGCTGGAAAAACGATACCAGACACCAAATTCATTGGCCAAACCAAAAACATAAGAAACAACAGCAGCCGCAGCAAGTGTGACCTTCAATTGGCCAATAAAGCAATTTATTGCAGATCATCCGCATCGTGTAGGTAAAAGTTGTCCAACTGTGACAAGACGCGACGCACGGTGATCAGTGAACGGTGCACGACGGAGGGGCGTGAGAAACTGTAGCACAAATTTCCGGCGATCGTCGTTAAAGGAAAGTAAAAAAAAAAAAAAAAAACCTGAGAAGACCCACACATGGAAATTACGTGTGCGTGTGTGTGTGAAATAAACGTGTGATAAACATATTTTGCAGGACGGCACGTCCTGAAATTCACTAACTTACGTATCTATAGCTGATTAGATACCGAAAACCACGGGGAAATCGACGGAAAACACCGAACGTGATTTCCAACAAAACAAAATAAAAAAGTGGGAAAAACTCAAAACAGAATGAATCACACAAATTACCGCAGGACATGGTGTGAAACAGTGCGTGACATGTCAAGAAGGGTGCTGCCCTGCAAATAGAAAGAGAGAGGGAGAGAGAGTCGTGACAGACGACAGTGCTACTAAAACTGTACTCGAAACTAGGCAGCTCTTAATACTATTTCTCTCTAGTGTGGGCGTATAAGCTGCTGTATATTGTTGCCTTTATTGCTGTTGTTGTTTTGCGTTTTATGTTTGCCGTTCGCCGTTCGCCGCTCAGTTGGCAATTTTGTTGTGTTCGCTAGTTCTCTGCGTCAGTGTTCGACGAGTTCGCCCAACGTACGGTTCAGCTCGGCACTTCACATAGAAAGTGTGAAAAAGTTTTGTGTGTGTGCGCGTGTGTGAAGAATTCGCAAACAACCATCGCATTAACAAATGCGATCAAACAAGTTTTGATCATTGTTACACAAGAGAAATTTGGTAACAATAATGGGCATCAAATGAGTGAAAACTATTTTATGTAATAATGATCAAATACAAAATACATTTGTAATTTACAAATAAGAACAATTATCTTGTGAAAGTTATACAGCATAATTCACTGCCTTAGCTAAAGATAATAAGGTGTTACTTAAATTATAATTCAAATATTAAATAACTAAGTGTGGTTTAAAAAATAAGAATGTTTTTATAAACGAACTGGCTGAATAGACTCGACTGGCTAGAAATAAAGAAACAAAAGATGAAAGTTAAACGAAAAAAGAATGTAACCCATTAGCCTATTTTCACTCCTCTAAAAAACACGAAACACTTGACCACAACCAGATCTACTGAAATTCCTTACATACAAGAAAACTAATCGCAATAAAATTTAATCTCATTGCAGGTTTTGCGTTTTCTTTTGAGTACATCAGCTAATAGCATTGAAAAAGAAGCATAATAAAAAATCATCAAGCAAACGAAGTGAAAATTATAATATACAACAGCAAAGCAATGCTAGTGAATGCAGCAGAAGCAGTAAACAACTGGCACGAAAATGACAGAAATCAAAATGACAAACTGCAGTGATTAAAACCAGTCGAAGAGTCTGGCAAGAGCCACAGCCAGCAAGCCAGCCAGCCAGCCAGCTAGCCAGCCACTCAGTCTGTGAGTGTGCCAGTGGCAGCTGCACGACCAGCAGCACGGTAATCGCAACTACAATCACCACCACCACTGGCAATAGCACTATCAACAGCACTGCTGAATCATCAGAATTGCAAAAAAAAAAAAAAAAAAAAAAAGCCTGGCTCAACAGTTTTCAAGTGCGCTACGTCAATTGAAAATACTTAATTCTAGTTGTGCTACAACAACTAAAGAACACGTCAAGAGACCTTCAGCGTACATCGCCAACAGCAGAAGCAGCAGCAGCAACAATGCTAATTACTGACCGTAGCAGATATCAACACAACAAATGCAGCCGCCGCAGCAGGCGCAGCAGAGCGAGGGCAACATCAACCATAATGACAGCGAGAACAGCTGTCGTGTGGCATATGTTTGTATGCCTCCTCTGCCTCCTCAGTCTGTGCCTTGTCGATGCTTGGATGCCCGATGTGCGGCCCGATTTGCAAACGAGTAAGTCGCCCACAAGCCATTGTCGCTCCTCTTGTTGTTATTATTATTTTTATTATTGTAGTTGTAGTTGTTTATTTGTGCCACTTGTTGCTTGTTTTGCTGGTGTTTTCTTTTGTTTGCCGTTTACTGTTTTTATCAGCAATCCACAATAAGAATTACAACAGCAGCAACAACAAATACAACAACAAGCTGCTGCTGCTTATCGCGCCCAATTTTTCGCAATACTTGCAACAAATTAGCGTTTCCTCTGAAGCAACTTGGTAAATGGGCCAACTAATTGCAGACATAAATGTGTGTTTGCTATGAAATCCAATTGTTACATGTTTCCAAGTACAGCTGCCAACAAATTTTTAAATCGTTTTTTAAATGTATCTCACATTAAACATGCACAACTCAATGTCAAGGCAGCTGTGTTTTTACAGCAACGCAGCATAAAAACTCATATTTATAGTTGAATTATACTTAAGACCTGTTTGCAATATTGCTTAAATGTGATTTACTTAAAAGAACACTTAAATTACTAAGGTAATACAATACAATTTCATTAAATTTTGTTATTTTTATTAAATCTTGTTAAACTAGGTGGTTTCTATGGGAATTTAAAACAATTGAAATCGAAATTAAACGATCTTTATTTCTATTCGCAGAGGCAGACAAAGTAACGGCGAGTTTCTTTGGCAACACCACGGACTATTATAAGATTTTGGGTTACGATGATGAGAATATTCTTGTGGGTGCCAAGTAAGTATTCGATTCCTTATTCGATTGTATGTATGTGTGCCCATTTGGACTTTGAATTCTTTAAGGTTTTTCAGTCGATTGCCATTTGTGCATTAGCAAAATAATCAATTGTTCTCCACCTGAGGTGAATGCATAATTACTTGTTTTTATTGGCACGAGCTAAATTAAATATTTATAATATAAAAAAAAAAAAAAAATCACTGCATGATAAATATTTGTTGTTCGTTTCGCGGAATAATTGATATTACGAGGGTTTTGTTATTTCTCTTAGCAACTGTTCTGTTCTGTTGTTTATTTTGAGTTTGTGTTAATTCTGTTCAGTTTAGCTGTACTATATACAAAAAAAAAAACGAGTGCAAATCTCGCATTTCTTATTCAATTTCCGGGAATCAAGCATGTCAGGACTGTTGCTGATAACTTGTTTATTTTACGTATAAAATTCTGTTTAAGCATTCGCCTGAATTGAATCATGCAAAAGTGCAATTTCCCATGTACTTCGAATTGTGGCTATTAACAAAGTTATGGATCACTTCTTAAACACTTTCAATCAGCAAATAATTCAAGGCACATAAATAATTATAGTTGTAAAGATTTATAAGAGCTGTGCTTAAATTAAGATACCCCCACAACTCAAGCAGAGCGTTAAGGCGTTATTTTATAGGCATAAACAATGGGAAATACTGCTTTGTAGATGTGTTTTTTCTAGTTTCTGTTCGGGTTGTAAACGGGTAATATGCCATGAACATAAACGATGGCAATTAAAAGCGCAATTGCATATTTTGAGTGCTTAATTTATACAACGTATGAGCTCTAATTATTTTGGCGAGAAGAACCTTGACAAACAGTTTGGCATATTTAACGTGTTCTTCTCTCTTCTCGTCTCGTCTCATCTAATTTTTTGTTTGGCTGAGAAATTTGATTCATTAGCAGGCCGCAGTGCTAATTAACGTGACGACTAACTAAATGATATCTCTCTCTTTCTGTCTGTCTGTCTGTCTGTCTCTTTCTTAATATACAGGGACTTCTTTTACAACATTAGCATGCGCGGACTAAAGGAGAACAGTCGCCTCGTGTGGCCCAGTTCGGGTGCTGATCGGGAGCTGTGCGTGCTGAAGGGCAAACATGAATGGGATTGTCACAACTATTTGCGTGTCTACTCGCGACTGAGTGATGGACAATTCCTGCTGTGCGGCACCAATTCGTACAAGCCACGTTGTCGCCACTATGGAAACGTCGAGCAGGCAACAGCGGACGGAACAGATGCAACGGTCAGCAGCTCCAGCTCCAGCGGCATCAGCATGCGCTATGAGATAACAAGAGATGTGGAGGCGCAGGGACTGTGCCCATATAGTCCCGCCCACAACAGCACCTATGCCTTTGCCGATGGTCAGTTGTATAGTGCCACTGTTGCCGATTTCTCTGGCGCTGATCCCTTGATTTATCGCGAGAATCTGCGCACCGAGCAATACGATCTCAAGCAGCTCAATCAGCCGGACTTTGTGGGCGCCATTCAACGCAATGGCTACGTGTTCTTCTTCTTCCGCGAACTGTCTATGGAATATATGAACTTTGACAAAGCGGTCTATTCGCGTGTGGGACGCGTCTGCAAGAATGACCGTGGCGGCCCCTACAATCACGGCAAGAGCTGGACATCATTCCTCAAAGCGCGACTCAACTGCTCGATGCCCGGCGACTTTCCATTCTACTTCGATGAAATACGTAAGTGATGACTAACAGATTCATTCGCTTTATTCATAAAGATTTCCAGTTTAAGCATTTAATTAACATGTGCATCTCTCTCCGCTTATAGAGGCCATAAGTCCGATTGTGGAGAGCGGCCCCAATGCAATGGTTTATGCCGTGTTTACCACCTCGGTCAATGCCATACCTGGCTCGGCGGTGTGTGCCTATCGTGTCGATGATATACTGGCCGCTTTTGATGGAGACTTCAAGTCGCAAAAGGACTCACAATCGCACTGGCTGCCCGTTGAGCAGACACAGGTGCCCAAGCCGCGTCCCGGCCAGTGTGTGGATGATTCGCGCACGCTAACCAGCATTGCGGTTAACTTCATTAAGAATCATCCACTTATGGAAACAGCTGTGCCTGCTGTGCACGGCCGTCCGCTGCTTACTAAGGTGAATCTGCATCATCGACTGACCGCGATTTCGGTGGATCCGCAGGTGCGTGCTTTAAATGGAAACCACTACGATGTTGTCTACAGTGGCACCGATGACGGCAAAGTGACCAAGTTTATAAATACGGTGACAACGCATCAGAATGGAAGCACCGAACGCCTGCGCACCGTGGTCATTTCCGAGATGCAGGTTCTGCCGCTGGGCACTCCCGTCCGCGAACTGGTCATCTCCTCCAAGAAGAACACACTCGTCGTGGTGAGCGATGGGCGACTGGTAACGGTGCCATTGCATCACTGCTCCCTGATTGTCGACTGTCTGGGCTGCTTAAGCTTGCAGGATCCAAACTGTGCCTGGGATCTGCAGACGCACGAGTGCAAGAATTTGGCTGCCAGCCAACATAAGTTCGGCACCAAAAGCTATTTGCAGAGTCTGAACACGACCAAAAAGGTAGCGGCATCTTTGTGCCCTAAAACTGCTGCGGATCCAGTCATTGTTACCATGGCACCATCACAAATGGAGGAAGTACAAAAGCTCCACTACGCCAGTGTGGGTGGTGCGGTAGCGGATGTGCAGCCTACCCAGGAACAGCAGCCAACAGGCGGTGCTGACTTTGCCCTAAATGACTACATTGATGAGAATAAAATACCGCAGGCATCTGTAGATCCCGAGCAAGTTATGACCAATCTGCATGGTGAGTGGCGCTCAACTCAAACCAATTACAACTGCAACATTATACATATTCATTTCTCATCCTTTGTAGATCCCCAGAAATCAATTGCTGTCGTCAATGAGGTACAGAAGGCATCGACCATTACAAGCTACACCTTAATGATATTCATAGTTGCCTTACTGCTGACATTCTTTCTGGGTGGCTATGCGGGTATGCGAATCAAGCAGTGGTGCAATCAGAATCGACTCGATGCCAGCCATCACAATCACTTTGTCAAGCCCATGTAATTATTTGAGAATTAACTGCAAAATATGTGCTCAAACTAAAATGTTTTCATTTGTTTTTCTTGTTTCACAGACCATTCAAGCATCAAAATAGCGGCAAGGACATTAATCTGTTAATCAACTCGAATCCATATACCACGACACAGAAAACACCGAATCTGGATCTTGAAAAGGATCGGAGTCACGAGTGCAAAAACTCCACAGAGCATTTGGAAAAGGAGCTGCCCTGCAAAACGTCAACTCTGACAAAAGTGAAGCGAACTTATATCTGAAGTGGGGATGGGAAAACAACATCAGTTGTTTTGATGGCCAGTTTACCACAAAATTAGTCGAATTTTCATTGTTTATGTTAGTTATTGTGAACCCACCCCGCTTGGACAAATGAACAGTTTTTCGGCGCGTTTGAAACGTGTCTCGGCCCATCCGAAACTGTTGTGCTTATATTTAGTTATTTTTTTGTCAAGTTTTAGTTAAATTTATCAATACGACGTGGCGTCGAATGCTTTGCAAGCATAAAAGGCTGCAAATTATTCGAGGCCACACGTCTATATGTTTACTTGGTAGTATAAAAGCACAAAAGCTAGAGTTTAGACGATTGTATAACACACATAGAATCAGATAATTGGGATACACACAAAAATTGGCTATGTTTTTTTGAACGGAGAGTTTTTGGGGGTGTACCCATGAAATTAGCGAACCCACCCGCAAATCGAATATTTTCTCGAAATTCAAACGATTATTATTCTGTACAAGTATTTTGTTAGACTGAATGTTTTTCTATAATTTTCTTTATAGTTTTCTATGTGCATGCTAAACAAAATGGTATTTCATTATATAAACCCAATATGTCTTGTGGCTAACAAATGCAATATAAATTGTATCTAACATAAAGCTCAATAAGGAATTGAATATAAGAGAATGTATTTTTGTAACTTAATTAAGTAAGTTTACGATTTTTTAGTTTTAAATTCTGCGGTCAAACATGAATGAGGCTGTTTCGTAAGAACTGAGATCCCTTGACACAGCAGCCGCAAACCATAAAGAGAAAGAATATCGCACAAATCTTGATAGCACGCGCCTTAAATAAAAATTAATCAATACAATCGATATATATATGCCTATATTTAGGACATAAATGTAAATTTAAATACGTTAGTCTAAGCATTACAATAAATACACACTTGCATGTATTTTTAAGCAGAAGCAGCATTTTATATGTTTATGTTTACGTTTTAAGATGTTGTCCGTCCGCATGAAAATATTGTATAAATAATAATCATAATATATTTTTATATATATCTTGTATCTAATATTTTATGAGTCCAAGTACAATTTAAAAAAAAAAGCAAAACAAAACCACTTCACATAATAGAAAGATTTTTAAAATTTACAAAATACACATATATCAAAATTTTAAGTAACAAGAAATGGTCGTGCTCGAGTGGCTCAGAAGCTACATCATAAATAAGATCAAAACCGAGCGATGCAATTTCCTGGAATTCTCATATTGTGATAGATTTTATTGAAATTTTTATGATAAATGTAATTTGCCTTTTCGGTTTAAAAACAAATGATATATGTGATTGCATACAAATATTTACGATTGAGTCTTTCGATTAGAAGAAAAAAATTATAAAAATTTATATTTTTTAACATATGTATGTACACACTTATTGTACTTGATATACTATTGTTGTAAAGGCATTCGATGAGCTATGCTAAATTTAATAAAGTCGTAATTTTTAATACAAATTCAATAAGCTCTTTTTTTGCATGTACGACCAATGTTTTCGTATATTGCAGTGTGAAAAGAGTTAAAAGCGTATAATGAGTGAAAAGAGTTAACAGCGTCACTAAACAATTGTGTGGAATAATTTTACCTCAACAGGTACTTGAATTATTTTATGGTGCACTTTATCTTGCTAGACAATTATCTTTTTGCGATGCTCAGGATTACTTTCTGCAACATTTTCACTATTTCAGCTTGATGTAACAGTCTTTTTAAATTGTCAAGCCGTAACGTCAAAGTGTAACATCGGAAAACGTGTACTTAACAGCGTCGTTTTTTAACAGATATATTCTGCAAATGTATTTTCTTTAGTATTTTTTAGGCAGAATTTAAAAATGACAAATCCACTTGGTAACACTGGAGTTCGGCATCGTTCATTTCCTTTTCGTATTGCTTGGATGTGGATTGATCTTTCTTCTCAATCCATCGTTATTTTGTGCATCGTCAGTTTTTATAAACTTTTTCTGACTTTATACTATTCAGCATTGAATAATCTTTGCTGTAGTACTTGCATTTACTCATATTGTGATAAAAATTATCAATTAAACAAAATGGTAAGTACTTTTTTAGATCTCGTGTGTCAAATTTTGCTACACATTGATGAATGTTCTTTTTCTGAAGAGTCGGATGCTAGTAAACCTTTGCAAAAGGGGATACTAGCATTCTTTTCTTGTAGAAAGAATAAGAACGGCCAACTGATACTAATAAATGATAATCATTTATAATAAATTTGTACAACTGGCACTCTAAAGCAATATTTTCTTGTTGCAGATATTTTCACGCACGTGGCTGAAAGCCGGTTTCTGTACTGGAAGGGGAATGGCTTCGGTAGGTTTTGAATTTATTTTCGTTGAATTGTAATGATTTTTCATGATGATAAGTTCAATCTGAACAAATTGCTGTTGATCAACAACTTAAAATTAAACCAAAAGGATTCTGAATATTTAAATCAAACTATTAAATAGTCTGAATAAAGTTACGTTCAGAAACTAACCTCATTTTTTGTTCTTACAGGCCAGGCGAATTCCTTGCTTTCCAGTCTGAATAATGGCATTCCTCTCTGAGAATGATGGTAAGTTTTTGATGTAGAGTTTTAAAATAAATATTTAATATGATGATAGGTAATTACCGTACGATATCTGTGATTAAAAACCTCATGGCTGCAATTATTGCAACTGATACATAATTGATTTATTCAAAATTTTTTCAAATGAAAAGCACCACTTAACGCGAGAAATATTTTTTGTGTTATTTTAGAAATTCTATTATTGCCCGATGGGATATCCATTTCATGGCGAGACTCGATAAGGTAAGAAAAAGCAGAAATTTTGTTGAAAAAATTTTAAAATAAAATATAGTGATGATATGTAATTACCGTACGATATCTGTGATTAAAAACCCCATGGCTGCAATTATTGCAACTGATACATAATTGATTTATTTAAAAGTTCACAAAATGAAAGCACCACTTAACGCGAGAAATATTTTTTTTTTATTTTAGAAATCCTATCATGGTCCGAGATGCAGATATCACTTGTATCAAATATGGAGATACTGTTATTTGTACACATAATGGTAAGTTGAAATCATCTTGGATGAGAGGCTCTACTGCTTATATGATGAATACTTTTATTATATCATAACTTTCGTTCTACTGAGTCGAAAATGCGGAGAAAGATAACTGAAACAAGCCCATATCTACAAAGTTTTCGAAAGAATAAGAGAAACAACAAATGCTAAACTGCTCTTATATCTTTGCAGAATGATCTCCAGTCAAACACCACCATCTGTTGGGAACTGTTCAATTACTGTCGATAAAACTTCAAGGTAAGCCAAATTTTGTACACTGATAAATACCAACACTTTTTTTTAGCTTGATGAGAAACTTACTCTGAAAACTATGCTGACCAACCAAGCAAAATTAACCAAAAGGATACTGATAATTATCATTTCTTAAAAATTTGAACCATTTATATTGACCGTATTAACCAGATGCCTTTATTTTCCTTACAGCTCACACGTTACCAGATAATGTAAAAATGGAATCGCAATTTCAAATTTACATCAAGTGAGAGGTTGGTCATTGTTTCTAAATACCGCAGTTCTCAAATCTAAAATGATGTTAATTCAGTATAGTTCATTAGAAACCAACATGTTACAAGATTTTGAATCTGATTGATACTAATGTATTTTAGTTGATTATGTACACAAAATATATATTAATATTTTTTCATCTCTGTTGCAGTTGTTGTGAATGATGTTTCTTGCTGCTATACTAAAAATTTAACTTAAGGTAAGTTTTAATTTATGTATAGATCAACACGCTCCATTTTGCTCTGATGAATTATCCTTAATCAGGATCCCTCTACTGAGTAGAACCCATAAAAACCATGCGGTCAATCTTTCCCGACTGATTACAATCATCTAATTGCCTAATTAAGTGTTAATATACAGGAAAACTAAAATATTTAATTTTTAATTTACAGATCTTGCTTGTTAGTTGGGCGACATTCTAAAATTATATTTGAATGCGAGGAGAATTCAGAAGGTGTGTAATTTTGTAATTTTGAATATTATTTATTAATGTTGATCTGATGAACTATCCTTAATCAGGATCCCTCTACTGAGTAGAACCCATTAAAAACCATGCGGTCAATTTTTCCCTGACTGATCATATTAAAGCGTTTAATTCTATGCTAAACTATATTTCATAAAACTAATCGATTATCTTTTATACTTGCAGGTCACAGATTTGGATAACTAACAATGGACTGTGTATATTCGGACATAGCTTGTTCAGGTAAATTTCAAAAAATTATTTCATAATAGTGTTTGTTTTAGTATGATGAAAAATCCCACAACAGGGTATTTTGACTGAGTCACTCAAATCATGCTGACTTGTCTTCTTTCCCCAACTGACAATGCTATTATTATTAAAGCAAGGCGTCAACTTTGAGAATCCAGCGACCTAACTTTCTATTATTTTTCTTTCAGAAAGCCGATGTGGTTAAATGATTGTCTGATTGTCTCCATGACCAGTCTGCAGTATATTTCAATAAATAAATAATTATGTTCTGAAGCCAAACTGAATAAAAGATCAATTAAATGAACTTCGCTAAATATGTTTTTATTATTTGAGTTCACCGCAAGCATATACGATAATTTTTTGTGAAGGGGTTCCAGCTTTGTTGCCACAACGTTCCATCTTGCGTACCACATCCGCACCGCTGATGACATGCCCGAACACCACGTGCTTGTTGTCCAGCCAGTCGGTTCTGTGTGGAATGAATTTTAAATTAAACTTACACTGAAATAAAATAATTGTCGATTGTTTACTTGGTGGTGCAGATGAAAAACTGTGAGCCATTTGTGTTAGGACCCGAATTGGCCATGGATAATGTGCCGAAGCTATTGTGCTTCAAGTTAAAATTCTCATCGTTAAACTTCTTGCCGTAGATAGATTTGCCGCCAGTGCCATTGTTATTGGTAAAATCTCCGCCCTGACACATCTGTTTGAAATACGTTTTGATATTATTGTGGGTTCATTTGGGGTGTCAAGGTTTCCACTCACAAATTCTGGAATGATGCGATGGAAGGTGCAGCCCTTGTAGCCATAGCCCTGCTCATGGGTGCACAGCTGGCGAAAGTTCTCCGCCGTCTTAGGCACCACATCGGCACGAAGAAGCATCACAATGCGACCGGCATCGTTGCCACCAATCCGTATGTCAAAGAACACCTGCGGATTGCGTTTTTCCGATTTCTCAACTACCGCTGGCCCGGTCGATGGCGCCTCCACCTGTTCCTTTTCCTTATCCTTATCAGCCTCTGGCTCGGCATCCGCTTGCAATGTGGCGCCGGCATGTTTCTGCAGCCAATCATCATCGGCCCAAACCGGCTTAAAGCTGTCTTCTTTTACGCGCACCGGTTTGGCCAAATTGACACGTATAGTGCGACCACACAGCTCGGAATCATTCTAAAATCCAAGACAGGTCAATAAGCCTTAATAAAAATTTAAATAAATTTGACTCACCATATTATCAATGGCAGAGGCAGCATCTTCATAATTCTCGTACTCAATAAATGCGAAACCTCGGTGCTTTTGCGACTCGTAGTCAACCGGCATTTGTATGTCCGCAATGTCGCCGAACGGAATGAAGGCATTGTTTAGCAACCTTTCCGTCACCTCATCGGCCAATCCACCAACATAAACGGTGCGTTTGTCATTCGACATTATTTCACAAAAACGTTTATTTTGTAAATAAAATGCGCCCAGCTGCTGAACAGCATTAATAAATTAACAGAATGGGCAGCACAGCTAATGCTAGGACCGCCAACTCGGGTAAATTTAAGTGAGTTTCACCTGAGTGGCAACGCTGGCATTTCGCTTATTCCGCCAATATTCAAATTTCTGTCTAACTAATATACATTTTTTGATAGCTTTAACGCAATAATTGCTGTTCAGATAACAAGCTAGATTGATGTACATTAACCACCCGTCAAAAACCATGAGCTGGCTGCGCTTTTGCTTTTTAAATAATTTATTATCTGTTATGTATATTAAAAAAAACTAACATGTGTTACGTAAGATAAGATTCACTGCTACTCGAGCACAAGCCCTCCACCGCCTTTGCACATTTTACAACAGTTTTAGTATTATTTATACTCAAGACAGTCGGCACCAAAAAGCCCACAAGCATCAGACAATAGCCGGGAACAAAAGCGATTGTAGCATAAGTGAGAAGGAACAGACAGCTGCCGAGGAGTACATCTGCAAAATATAAATATATTACATTCAAGAATATAAATATATACTGTGTTATTTAGTTGTTTGTAGGACAGACTAGATTCCAGTGCATTTAGTCATTGCCCCACGCCTGACCGAAATAGATAAGATATCTGTACAATCCTACAATGGTAAGTTAACCAAGGATGACTCTGATCGATAAGATAGGTAAGGGATGACTCTGATCGATAAGATAGGTAAGGGCGTTAACAGACCCGTACTTATGTACCTAGATAATGTCCTAAGTGGAATAAGAATAATTGTAGATAGCTTTAAAACAATTAAGAAGTTTTATTAAACCTGCCGAAGTATTTCGTCAGCAGTCTAAGTTCGATGCTTAAACAACGTCGTCGTGTTAAATTCTTGCTCTTTGGATCCCAATTTCGGTGTACTTAATTCAGTTCGTGATTTATACAAGCGGCTACTGACAACTTACTGCAAAACACTTTCTCCCATGGTTCGCAAATGGAGATCTGTGTGTTGAGCTCATAGAGGGCATACAGCCGTATCACATATCGTTTGAATTTTGCATAATTCTCGGACAATTTCCCAAACATGGCGCACCAGGGCAGATGATATAAATTAGCGTTGGTCTACACACACGGAAGATACACGGTGAACTAACAACTGAAGCTCAACTGAAATGCACTTTGCGACAACCCCCTGCAAAAGAAGTTAAATGTGAACACGCCACATTATACAAAATACACACATACCTTATCAAAAAACATTTTTTTTTTTCAAATCGGGTTTAATGTTTAGTTTGCTGTTTTCCAAAACGACAAGATAATAAATATATATACATATATATAAAACTATATATTTTTTTATATCGTGTATTGATTAGGTTTTTGTATTTTGAGCATTGTCTGTGGAGACAGCAGAAGGAGGCTTCGCTTATCAGTTCACACGAACGTCACGTCGCCAATCAGTGGTGACGCATCAGTCGACAAGTGGCACCATGGACAGCAGGAACATCCATACAGATAAGACGTCGTTGACATACGCATGAATATGCACTGCGACGCAGAACTCAACGCTTGCATTGTTATTGTAGTGAATGCAGGTGGAGCGAATACGTTCCGATATTGCAGCCAGATTTGTGTATGCAAAGTTTATGGTAAAGCCGTAAAACTGATGATAAAGAATCGTTATGATCGGTAAAAAAATATATGAGTGGCATACTCACCCGGTAATTCGGATATTCACGTTCCAGTTCCTCACTAAAGGCAGGTTCATCGTAACGATTTGCCGTGTGTGTAGCAAAGTTTTCCATATCGCTCAATATCTTCAGCAGGCGGGGCTGAAATGCACTGCAAGCATTTGGTTTATCAGTTGGTCATTTCAATTACTGATTAGATCAATTACAGTTAGTGATAACACAATACCAATTGACTACGTGGAATACTGCTATTTATAAACGAAACTATTTTTTAGGGTAGCGATACTGAAATGGGTCACTTTGGGTCACCCACCGATTCCAGATGGTTTTGCGTGTGGTGCGCCAGGCGCATATCTTCTTCATTATCTTGCGCTCGATTTGCTTTTGCAGTTGAACTAAATCATAGCTGTGCTTGTAGGCATAGTCCAGCTTCTGTATATCGCCTTGTGGCGCCGTCTGGCGCTTATTGAACAGGGGCAACCAGCAGGCTCCATCCTCCAGATTGAAATTCGTCATGCTGACGCGCTCCTCTGCCTGAATATTAATATACATCTGTTGAGCAAGCAAGAAACATTTAAATCTTGAAGAATTATAAAGAAATGTGGGACTACACCTACATTTTGTGTGGTCACAATGCAATAAACTCGAGTAAGAGGGCAAAAGGTGTCCTGAAGCTGATAGCGTTTGCCTGTTGTGGGTGCTAGAAGCACAAGATCTCCGCTTTCGGGCTGGCGATAGATGACGAAAGTGCATTCGCCATAGGGACAGGCCAGTCCCAATAAGAGCCAACATTCTAGATTCAGGGCGAGTATATAATTGCACAGCAGCACACCCAAATCCTTGACGGAACACCAGGTGCTGTCGAGCAGCGTCTCATTGTCCAGCCAAATGCCCTGAAAGCCCTGACATGCGACCAACTGACTCTTTAGCGGTGAGAGCAGTGATATAAAGCGACAAACACTCTCCACACTCTCCAAATCACTGGGCACTGGCACCGGCTCCAGGAGGCGCGTGAGGCTGACTCGTTTGCCCAGTGAGGTGCAGATGAAGGGTTCTACATATCGATGCGGCTGCAGTAGCAAATGTTGCACCTCAACACGTCGATCGTTCACAAATTGCTGCAACTCCGGCAGCTCGGCGCATGCCAGACTGCCCACCTCAACGGGCAACTGTTCGGTAATTGGCTCCACACTCAGAAAGTACCAGAGATGCACAGACTCCTTGAACTCGGGATATTGCTCAACGGATATATTTGTCACCGAGTCAATTAGTGGCCGTTTGTAGCCCACCAGCACTTTGGGCATATCCAGCTCAATGCATCCCTCAAACTGAAATGATGGAATGCATTTTACACAGCATGTTGTGAAATTGGCTATACACCTCACCTTGCGACAGATTAAGAGACTGCTGATGGGCACCCGATATTCGCCCAGCCAATTACACTGCACCCGCTGGTAGAGATCGGACGCCTCATCCGTAAACTGCTGCTCGATGAGCTCGTCGAACAGGCCGATTTTCAGATCGTCATACATTTCGAAGGGCTGTCCGGTAATCTGCAGTTTGAGCTGCTCATTCCATGTGGGATTTGAACCTTCGGCGGTGCCACTGCGGCACAGCCTCTGGCCATAGCTCAGTGTCACGAACGGGCGCACATTCGAGTACATCAGCGCTGTAAGGGATTTGATAATGATTCAGTTTGTCACGCATCAAATCCATTTGTTTACTCACTTTGTGTAACAAATAATTTAGTGGATAGGTCGCTGCCGGTGCCGGCACTGCTGCGTCGCCTGCTGGCTCTCTGCTCCACGTTGACAATGTGGCCACTGCGCACAGGAACTCCTGTTGCACGGACCACATGTAATGAGATATTAAATTGCTGCATTTGATCGCCAGCATTTATTGGGTGCGGCTGCCAGGCTGGTTCACGTGGCAGGTTCATCGTCACTGATGCACCGCCGCCAAATAGTAGGGAGCAGAATGCACGCCAGAGCCCCGACCAGCCGGATGTGGACTGATCTATGCCATTTGGTCCGAGGAGCTGTACCAGGGGACGGGACGTCTGCAATAGCTTGGAACGTTGGGCACAATGGCTGACTATCGTATTGTAGAGTAGCTGTAGAAACTTGCGTCCGCGATGCTTGTGCAAGTCGATGGGATTCCACGTGGTTCCCGGATCCAGTAATTGGCTGCTGTGGCCATTCAATCCATTGGTTTCCTTCAACTCGATCAGCTCGTGCTCCAGGGCGGGCACAAAGCTAAGCTGCTTTGTGTGCATATTGCGCTTTTGGTGACGCAAATGGAGCAGTTGAAATCTTCGATTCTCCAGCAGCTCCTCAACACTGCAAAATTGCAGCTGACGCTCGGCAAATATGAGAGGCGTGTCCGTCGAATTTGTCGTCCTTGACTTGTTTTTAGCAAGGACAAATGGCGGCTGTGGCTGTGGTGTCGCCTCAGCGGGTGTGATGATCACAGCGGGAAGTTTGCACGGCAGCAACGTTTCCTTTAAATCATCCGGCAGCTTCTGTATGTCGTCCAGTTCAGTGATATCGTCCTCATCCGTGTAGCGATAATCAATGTCCATATAGATATCGCCTTCATGACCCGACGTCAACCGGAAGTCAAGTTTCAGCGACGTACTATCTCCTTTCGCCACCGTCAGGGGTGAGCTTATCAGCGCCATACGTCTGCCCTGTGAAGTTATCGTCGATTTTTCATACAGCTGCAATTAATAAGAAATACGATTAAGAATGCTGTAGTCAAGTAACTCGACTCCCTGATACCCTGCACCCACTTATATATTTATAATATTAGTCTTATTATGATCTAATTATAGTAATGAGATCAATATAAGAACACTAAAATGAATATGCACATTATATTTCAATTAGCCTATGTCTCTTATTGCAATCGGAAGTCGATATACTTAAAACAGAGACACTTATCGATCAAGTGAAATAATCCGAAATGTGCGGGTAATACAGGAACTTATATGTCTCTGAGATCGGCGTGTTCACATAGACGGGGACGGACAAGACGATCGGTAAAATATATATATTATTATATGGTCTATTATCGTATTTTCTTTATCTCACCTTTTGCCTGCTTATTATACCCTGAATACATTTAAAATGTAAGTAACAGCCATAAATATATATATATATATGTATTTATAGATAGAATTGTTTGAATGAAATAAAGCTGTATAAAAGCTGAAGCAATCTATTCAATTCAGTAAGTGCGGAGCTAATGACAGGCAAAGGTTTATATTTAAAATGGTCCGTGGTGCTGATGGTGCTACGACTGATCCTGGCTGGCACTGCGGATGGCCAAAAGGTAATGGATCGCTGCTCTCTGGCTGTGGAAATAAATAAATTGGGCATTCCCCGACATGATTTGGCAAGATATGTGTTTATTGCTAAAGAGTTAAGCAACTTTCGGACTGATGCAGTTAGTGAACCAGATGCACAGAATTTTTGTTGTTACGGATTATTCCAAATCAGTGATGGATGGTGGTGTCTCTCAGATAAGCGCATCTCTAATACAAATATTTGCAAAGTTAACTGCAAAGAGCTGCTGACGAATATACGTGCCTCAGTTGAATGCGCAGAGACAATAAGGAAGATTCATGGGTGGAATGCCTGGCAAGTTGTCATGGACCTATATTTTCAAAGCGGCGAACCAAACGTCGATGATTGTTTCCCGGAGGAGACTGCCTTAAATGTCGCTGCTGAGAATGGCACAGCCACAGGGGGCAGCGATAGATCCCAGCGAGATTTCAACGAATGCTTAATTCCACACAGCCAAATGTTTACTGAAATCGAGTACAAGCCCGAATTTTTTTAAGTCAACACAAGATAATATATGTATATATATATTAAATATCGGGCATGTGAATTATTCGAATTCGCTGTTTAATTATTGATAGCCTTCATGGCCGATAATAAAATCTTATCTGCTAACAACACAACAGGAATGGTCATATTTACTTATAATCACTTTTTTATATACATTTGTTAGAAAAAAATGCATTGTAGAGATTTGCACAAGAATAAATTCGACAGCAATCACAATTCTTTGGCAGCTTACCCAAATGTGGATCTGCTCCGGCAGCGAGCGTTCGAGGAGAATGCCAATACTCTCGTTCATGTAGATATGCAAATCGGGCTCCAGGCGATAGCAGCGCGTCTGCGCCACAAACTGTCCGTCCAAATAGATCTTCAGATAGTAGTTGCGCACCTCGTTCCTTGAGCCAGGTGGTGGGCACATCGTTAATGCATCGTTTGGCAGCCGTAGCACAAGCACCGTCGGCTCCTCGGGATCCTGAAACGCACGCTCATAATGCATCTTCAGGTTATCCATGATCGCTTCGAATTGCGGTTTACGTGGCGGCTTGGAGCGCGCAGACTGCTCTCCGCTGCTCCATAAAAGTCGGCGCTGATAGTACAATTCCAAATGCTCGCGATACACCTCGGCCAGATCCGTTTCGAAGCGTTGCCGCCACGCCGAACATGATGCATCCACATCATCGGGCGGTAGCAGTCGCAAACTGAGCTTAAAGCATGTGCACTGAAATTGTTGCTGCGTGCGCAAATCCTTCAGCTTTGCCCACTGCTTGAGAAGACGCTGGAGCAGTGAACGCTGTGCCGTCGACTCGGCATAGTAGCGTTTACGCAATTGTTGCGTTAATTCCAGCTGACGCTGGACATGCACTGCCAACTGTTCAGCATGCTCCGGCTGATTGTTAACACTGATTAGCCTTGTCGCCACATTGCGTGCGATTTGCAGCTCCTCTCGCAATTGCTCACATATGCCGCTGTTCTCCTGCTGGACGTACAGATCGTACAGATCATCGAGCTGCTGGGCCAGACGATGCTCCTCCAGCAACAATGGATGCGTGGTGAAGCGCAATTGTTTCAGGCACAATTTTAGGCAGCAACTCTTCACCGGCAATCCCTGACACTGAGCCACTGGCACTGGGGCCATGAATACGGTTTTGAACTGTCGCGTAAAATTGCTGCGATAGAGCTGACTATCAGTCACAAATCGAACTGCATCCGCGTCCGTAAGATCGGCTATTAGTTGGGAATTTAGTTTGCAGCCGCTGCTGCTGTTGCCTTTTCGACGGTTTCTCGCCTCCTCCTGATAGCGATTCAACATGCGTACCTGAGATCG
This sequence comes from Drosophila demipolita, assembly GCA_035042405.1. Classification (NCBI taxonomy): domain Eukaryota; kingdom Metazoa; phylum Arthropoda; class Insecta; order Diptera; family Drosophilidae; genus Drosophila; species Drosophila demipolita. Next base: position 2,400,824 of record JAWNLI010000025.1, read on the forward strand.
TTTCAGGGTCGCACTGCAATCGCTCGACTGTAGGGGCAAATTTAACTGGCCGCCTTTGGGCGTCCACAGAAGACTGTTGTCATAGCAATGGTGCGCCTTGTACAATTGGGCCAAAACGTGCGGCGGCTCGGTTAGCTCAATCTGTATGAAATTGTCCGTTGAATCTTTAACATTTATTGCGAAAGATTCCGCATCTCCCACACAGCTATCATCTTTGGCATGGAAAAAGTCCAGGCTACGTGCCTCCAATTGTTGAGCTCCTGCTTGCTGCTGCCCGGCATTGTTTCCGTCCATGCATTGCAAGAGCAATTGTTGAACTTCTCTCTCGGTTTTGCGATAAGCGCGTGTGGTTTGCGTTTTGCGATGCTTCTTGCTTCGCTTGCTTTCTCGTTCCATATTTATTTGTGATTAGTGAATCACTGATATAATTTCATATTTATTACATATGTACAACGTTTGACACTTCCGAACAAACAGAAAAAATAACAGTTTGTTTGGTTTTTTTCACAGGGTGTTTCGCGTTGGCATAGCAACCGCATAAGTAGTGTAACGGCTGCCATCGGATTTGGGCTATCGGCTTCCGATAAATAATATTACACTTATCGCTTAACGGAATTTTTCAGATCAAAAATAAAGTTATCGATAGAGGAATACTCCATAAAAAAGCGGAGATTTTAATCTTCAAAAAAATAATCACCATAAACAAAATATATTGTAAATATGATCGGACAATTTTCCGTCGATCGCTAAGTCGGTACGTGCTCGTATACCCATAACAGCAGAACATGTTGCATCAAAGGTAAACGAACCAATGGCTTGCCATCCGCGCTCTCAGCACACCCGAATTATAGCTCAGCAAAATTTGTGACCAAAAAATCAGATCTTGCATGCAGCCGTTTTTAGTCGATGTGTCTCTACACTCAGCACACGAAGCCCATCGCCATAGCTGAGAGAGCATAGTTTTTGCTTAGTATTTGCTTTTATTATATGTTTCCGATACGCTTATCAGTCGACTTCCCTAAAACAAATATAAAAGCTGCCGGGAATTGCAGCTGAGTAATCTGTGAATCATCAAGTCACGATCAAAAATACGCGTTTGTAATATGGTCTGCTCCTTTGCTGTGGCTCCAGTTTATGCTGCTGCTGATGTCTGGTGTATTTTATGGCAATCGCATCTTCGATCACTGCAGTCTGACAAAAGCCATGAACAGTTATGATGTGCCGGGGAATCAGCTGGCGCAATCGGTGTGCAAAAGACGAACATTATATTGATATTTTTAAATTACAAAAATAAATTAAAACGCTTTTCTACTGAAACTTTCTCCGATATAGTTTGGTTATTAGAAGTGTGTAGTAGTTGGAGAAAAAAAGGTTGAAATGTTTAATTTGAATGTTAGTCGGCTTTTATTTTAGATTTAGATTGGTTTCCATCCCTCCCGCTCAGTAAAAATGTAAATGCCGTTTCGTTTTCCTTTTCTTTTTGCTGTTGACATACAAATACAATGCAAATTTACTTTTAATTGTTAATAATATGACTTCGGACATGTTGTTTATATTGTTTTTTGGGGTCGGTGCACAGTTTTATCAAATGTTGTTCGGTTGATGGCGTTATCAATTTAATTGTTATCAATTTATTGACGTTACTTAAGGATCAAATTTATAAAAGTATATATAAATATATATTTATATGTGCATATGTATGTAACGCAAGCTTGTAAATATGATTACGCTTAGTCGTATAGTATTTAGGACGCTCTACGTGTTTTGAACCAAAAAATCCCCGACAAGTGGAGGATGCTACCGGGACGTAGGCGCGCTGCGACGCAACTCTGAGAGACACCAGCTTTGTAAAGAAGTGAAAACAGATAGAGTGGAGTTGGGGGAGGGGGAGGGATTGGATGTGTTTTGTGGCAGAGTATCCGGGGGTCGTTTACTCTAGCAGGGTGATTTCTTCCTTGACTAAAAATTCAACAACTTCCTCATCGACTTCATCGGTTTCCAAGTTATCCGTGTCCACATCTAAAAAATATATAAAAGCACATTAAAAATAGAGTCCGAAAGATTATGCATGTGCGAGTGAAACTTACGCCCTCTGAGCATTTGGCGACGGCTCTTTTGATCCTTCCACTCGGCTATGCGCTTGTTGCGGTACTCCATGAAGGTTTCACGCAGCTGGGCGCGCTTCTCGAGCAGCTCCTTGGAGGCACGGGTCAGGCGTAGGCGATCCTTCTGCTCGAACGTTGGATAGTACTTCTTAAGGTTCTTCTTAATCTCCTTTTGCTTCTCCTCACCAAGCAGCGTCGGCGGCCGTGGACGCCACAGGAACTGCACAAAGTTCTTCAAAATGGTACGCTTAATGATGCGACCCTGCAAAGTATACATATTGAAGCCGGTATCCTCTTTGACCTTCCACGAGGAGACACCGGTGACGACATAGCGACCAGTCGGATCCCATTCGACCTCGGAGGCGCGGAAATGATCGGGGGATGCGCTAATGATGTAATCATTGGTCGTATCGACAAACTCAAATGTGCCCATGGTTAGATTTGCCATCACAATGAACTGGCCACGCGGCGACCAGAACAGATGAGTGCAGGATTTTTTCTCCAGGCGCTTGACCAGACTGGGCTTAACACCCTTGTTCACCTCATAGAAGCTAACGTTGGCCGAATTTTGTTCGCCGTGTATTATCGAAAACTTATTACCAATTGGCTCCCAGGCGAAGGCAAGGATCAGTTCACGTATCTCGACCGAATCAACGGGAATTTCCTTTTCACGCATGTGGAATATTTCAAAATTGTAGAACATGCCCAGAAACTTGACGTCCAGCTCCTTTTTGTCCTTCTTCAGTTTGGAGTAGCGATCAACCTTAACACACAGATAATCGCCAGACTTCTGCCAATGCAGCTTACAGTCGGCTACATGGAAGAGGTTCTTGTTGCGTGTCTCCCGCTTCTTGGGTATCTCCATTAATGTTACTCGAGCGGGTATCTGATTCTGCTCCTCTACCCAGTAGGCAATCACGTTGTCGGTGGGCGACCACGAAAAACCGCGAATTCCCGGTATCTTTATAGTCTTCAAATCTAGCAAATAGAACGACGGTGTTTCATAGATGTGAATTGAATTTTCGCCCATGCGTGCAACAAATTTGTCATCGTGCGACCAGCGGAACATGGACAAGGCTGACATTCCATCACCGATAAAGGAGCGCTTCTCGGCACCGGTGCGAATGTCCCAAATTATGATCTTTTGCCCGGTTGGCGTTGGTCCATATGTGACCAAATAATTCTCGCAGGGCGAAAACTCAACGAATTGGGTTCCAGGATGCGGAAACTTTTGAATCTTCTGGAAGCTACTGCCACCCCAGATGGCGACACCAGGCTTGTGGAATGTAACCACATAGGTGCCCAGCGGCGACCATTTCACAAATGTATCGGTGAAACGTTCACGGGTCTCCAGCTCATTCGGCTCCGGCAGCGTATTCTGCCAGAAGCCAACCTGCACACAGTTTGGTGCAGTTTCCGCAGCCACGCAGTACTGATCGTAGGTATCGGGATCATTAATGAAATTGTACAGATCGCTTTGGACCTTAAAGGGCTGAACAGTTGGCGGCTCCCATTTCTCCGGAATATTCTCATACCTGTAAGGCAAATAAGGAAATTATATTATATACAGGACTTCATTATGGATTACAATTCAAATTTTTTAGCCTCTTATAAACTATACGCAAAAAATAATTGTATAGACGAATATGCCTCATTCTGTCTGGTTGCGGGTAATAAATCGATACATACACGATTTATATCAACTTATTGAGCTTACTTTTGGAAGTCCGTGAATAAGTTAACGGCAAAGGTGTAATTCTTGTCCAGACGATGGTTGTTCAGCTTCTTGACCGCATCCTCAGCCTGACTGGCGGTCTTATACTCCATGAACGCATAGCCCTTCGTGTTTCCCTCCTCATCGACGGGATAGACAACGTTAACAATCTCGCCGCAATGCGAGAACAGCTTGTTGATAACCGATTTTAGTTTATCGAGACGACTTGGCTCCACTTTCGGCATGTTGTCGACCACAACGACACTTTCGACGCCATCGGCCTCTGAGGGGCGTTGCGCCAGCATATCGCCAAGTAAATCTGTAACATTTGTTTTTTAAACATTATATTAAATATATTGGTAAAAATCGCGCACATTGAGGTTAGGTTTGTTTTTGCATCAATCGGCGTGCTGCGTGTGCTGCGCTGGCAAACGAAACGAAACTTGCCTTCATCGCTGATGTTGTCCACAAAGTTGAGTGGATCGTCGAAATTTGGTTCCTCGTTGTAGTCGCTATCATTTGCATCTGCTCCCGAATGTTCTTCACTTTTCTTTTTAGCCATTTTCAGCGATTTATTTGCGAATTATACAGGGCAGCCAATTTCCAGTCATCAAACACACACACGCACATAAGAAAGGAAATGTTAATGCTAGCGATGGACAATATTATTACTCGTTACAAGTACCTCAATTTACAGAGTTGTATTTTACCGAATTTATAATATTTGAATAGTCACAGCGACAAAACCTCAGTAATTCTGAATCGGTTTTTATAATATAACATGTATTGTATGTAACGTATTGTCAATTGAAAAAATTAATTACTCACGAATAAGTGATTTTCCTTTCCCATTCACATGTATCAGGTAAGTCTTAACAGCATCTGACTGTTATTGATAGCAGTTAAGCAAATGTAAAGTTGTGGTCGCTGTTATGTTAAATAACATCTCTGTTTGGAATTTCATTCTATTTTTTCGTGAAGAAGAAGAAGTTAGTGTAAAATCTGCATAAAAGTAAAGTTAAATGCCAAATAAAATACAAATCATTTAAACAATGCATTCAATGCAAAAGTTTATATAAATATAAAACAAAACAGTCATAATATCAAAAAACTAGCAAAAAAATTTTATCAAGCCATACTCAGTTTCGACCTGATATGCGGAATGCTAAATGTCTCCAAAGAGACAAGTTGTGAAAAGTGCAAAGAATTGAAGAAATTGCTAAAATATTCAAGTTGAATTTATTTGTGTGCTATTGCAAAAACGTGCTGAACGACATAAAATGTGAAAAGCTGTTATCCAATAGAGAAAAATTCCGATACACCACATCTCCCCTTTTACTCCGCACGCATCCGCACCCTCACCTGCCACCTCCTTCTTCTCGGTCGTTATGTCTGCGCTAAGTCAAAAATCCAACATATACTAACCTAAATTCGTAGTGCAAAAAAAAGGAATAAAAAGGAAGGAAAAGTGAAAGAATTGTGCACATCGTAAACAATTAACAATGGCAAAGCGATAACAGCAATAAAATATGTATTTATATATATATGTTTATGTCAAAAGCTGCAGGATACACAATACAAATTTGTTATACCTATATATTAGATATATATACGAGTGTATATAAATTTATATACATATATGCTATGTGTATACATGGAGAAATCGCCCAAAAAACGTTCTACCTCACTTTCTACGTGTGTGTATTAGTGTGTATATGTATGTGTGTGTGTTACCTTTTTTTTGTATATGCGCAAGCGAAGTGCGTTGGTTGCGACACGCTCTCGCAGTGCGCAAGTGAGAGAGTAAGAGTAGGTGAACAAGCGAGCGAGTGAGCGAGCGAGAGCTCCACACAAAATGCCTGTAGCCTTGATGTGCAAATATATGAATGAATATTCCGTTTGCAGTATACAGTGACTATTGCGAAGAACTAGCTTCTTCAATTAACTAATATAAAATAATGAAATTGCAAAAGTTGTGCAAGTTCTAGTTGCACAGTTAAATAAATAAATATTAAAATTCAACAATGTTTAATGGACACTAAAATGTTGTATACTCTGTGTATTGTTGTAGTTTTTTAGCTGGGGCTGATACGCTCTCAATTTCAACAGAGGCTCAACCTTGCGCGCGCTCTCTCTCTCTCTATCGCTCTATCTTTCTCATTTTGGGATGCCTGTTACATCTTAGGTTGGAAAAATTCGGACATATATATGCTCCATGAAGTTTTTCCACAGTGTTTGTCTACACGCCCACATAGTGTGTGTGTGTGCAAGAGTGTGTTTTGCAAGTGTATTAAAAAAGTAAAAGTCGCCCGTTCGTCGCCGTCTGCTGGTCCTGTTATAATCCAAAAAAAATAACTCCAATTCAATTAAAAATCAAATCATTTACACACATCTAGTTAAAGAAGTATGTAACGGTTTTTTGCTTTGCTCTCTACTCGCAGTTCAAAAATTGTGCGTCTCACAAACCGTTGAAAAGCAAGCAGTGGCTTCGCCTTTCTTACTACTGTGCCAAAAAGAAAGCAACCGAGAAACGAAAAGAAAGAAAAAATAGACAACGCAACGAAGCGCAGCACTGACAACAACAACAACAGCAGCAGCATCGCCACCAACAACAACAACAAGTCAGCTGAATAAAAACAATACTCCGAGAGTGTACTCAAAAAACAACAACCAACTTCAAGCTCCCATTGCATTATAGCTGTAACTGTTAGTTACAGTTACCCCTTCCCGTTTTCTGTTGTTGTACATCGTCGTTTCTTTTTCGTTGGCAGTTAGTGCAGCAGCAGGCTCTGAATGTCTTTATGCTTTAATCATGGTGTATTTAGCCACCAACAAGAACAACACCGACACTATACGCTGCTATATTAGAATCTTTCTGATAACAAATCATGACAGAAGGACATGAAAGGTAAGTGCAAAACTTAATGTTTTCTTCTTTTCTCATATATAAAGCTTTGAGTCGCGCTTGCAGCGTTGCCAGATCTATGCGAGTGGACGTTCCTTAATTGCTACCGCTCCCAATTTAATTCAAACAATTAATGCCAATTTAACAAGCGAAAAAAATGCTATTTAATTGAACTAAAGTACTAACAAACGTTTCTGAATGGAAAGACGAGCGAGCGCTAATCGAGCAGAAGAAGCATGTGTTGGGCATGAATGAAATGTGACTCATTTGTCTGGTCAATCCAAGACATACATATGAGTATGTGTGGCAACAATTTGTGCATGTTTGTGTGTGTTGGCAGCGCCGTGTCGTCTCCACATAGTCTGTCTGTCGCCACTTTTAATGAATGAAATGGAATGCCAGCGCAACTATCTTGTTTTCTAATTGTTTTTTGTTTTCTTTTTTTTTTTTTTTTTTTTGTTTCTTGCTGTTTAAAGCGTAACCCGGGCGCCCATTGAAAATGATGTCACTCGCCCCCAGTCCGTTGCTCTTGGTTTGGTTTTTTTATGTGTCGCATATTGAGGCATTTACAACACTGTGGAAGACAGTGGCTAAAGCCAAGGCATTTTAACTATTCTATTTGCTATATGCTATTCGTTATTTGCATGTGGGCAACGTCTGCGCAACGGCCACAACAAAAACAATATACTCACTCACACATACACATACACCCAATAACATAACCAAGGTTCTTGTAGTTTTCATTCATGCCTCTGCCACTGGCTGTCCTTCACTTGTAATGAATTTAATACAAGTTTTTGCTAAGCAAAACGGATACATTTCATTTGATTCATTTGCATTGCCACACTTTGTGTGTGGGTTGCATTTTTGTTAACTACTCATTTTCAACTTACATTACACAGAATAATACGCATAAACACGAATATTAAAATTGCTTTTGGTGGCGTTCATTCATATTTTTAGGTGCTGTCGCAAATATTGTGCGTGAGTACAAAAAACATAAATACTTCATTCGAAATTATCGAAATGTATTATGTTGGAAAATTTGCCAAATTTTGCGAAATACAAATGCAGACATACACATATGCATATATATATATATATATATATATGTATATATATATATATGTATGCAAGCTCGTTCAAGTGCATTTGCTGCGCATAAAACACACATGCAGTTCATATATACACACACATACATTGGCATATTCATCTGCAGATCATAGAGAAATGGTTTAAGCACTTAACAGCTAGCAACATACAACACTTGCACTCACATACAAACTGGAGTCTGATTCAGTTTCTATTCGGACTCTCTCACTCTCACGCTCTTGCTCTCATTCTCCCGCATGCGCACTAATGGGAGTTTTGTCAATTGAGGATTTTGGTTCTGACTTGGGACTTTTAAATTTAGCTTGAGGCAGGCTTTGTCTATCGTGTCTGTCTGTGCCTCCTTTGTGGAGTTGTTGCTGACTGTTCTTGCCTCTATGTATTTGTGTGTGTGTGGGTGTGAGTATGTGTGTATGTATGTGTGTGTGGATGTGTACGTATGCATGTCAATGAATATACATTGTGGCAACTATAACACAGTGGCGATTCATTGAAAGTTGCCACTAGCGCATCGAGCTTTTACCAAAAAAATTGTGAATTGCATCTAGGGCAGCCCTGGTAACACTGATTACAAAGCTGCAAAGTAAAATTCATTCATGGCATGGCAGTCACCTGAATATCCTTGGCCAGACATTCTGGTTTGCTGACGAATATGTGTGTGTGTGTTCATCCCACCTTGAGTGTGGACTGTACACATACATAAAGACAGACAGTTTTATATTTATATTATATATACATACATATATCTTATATCTGTCGCCACATTTGCAAAATGCAGCTTGCCTAGTCCTTGGCACAGCTATGACGTCGTTTTGTGCCTACTTTTGCAAGGACTTCTTTGCACTGCTGTGTATATTCATTCTGTAAAATTTGTTGTGTGCATTATCTAGGACAAATGTATGTATATCAACGAATGGAGTCGGAGTCGGATTAGGTCCCCGTTCCATGAAAGCTTTTTTCATTGAGTAACTTCAGTTCGGTTGAAAAACTCCTTCTCAAACTTGTGCGCAGGACGTCTGACATGCCTTGTGTTTTGTTCGCTTGTCCTTTGCTGTTTCAAGAATGAAACCATAATTGGGACGACTCAGATTTTCTTAATTCAGATATTTTTGCCACCCTTAAAGAAAAACAAACACACACACATACACATCATACATCAATGAGTAAGCGTTTCAGTGTGTGTGTGTAAATATTTTTAAAGCTAGAGACTTACTAGTTATTTTTGTTTATTTTGCCACTTTGGGCATATATAATAAGTGCGACAGGTGTTGCCTATCCATATGGCTTCGTATTTGTGTCCGAAAATTAAATTAACCAAATTAGCGACACTTTTAAGTTATCGCACCAAGGATATATGGACATAAGTTGATGCCACAAGCAACTTCAGTCTCTGAACAACAGCAATGGCCGCAGTTTCATACCGTAAATTAAGCTCAAAGGGGCATATTAGCAGGTACCGCCAATCGATAATAGTCGATTACGAACGATATATTTACACTTGAATAGTTATTAATATTTGTTGTCTGATCACTCTCTCTATTTCTTATCATTTCAGCGACTTTTTAGTTACAGTACGCGCGCAGGTAATGACCAGAGACGAGAGCACCGAGGGCTGGCTACCGCTGGCCGGGGGTGGTCTGGCAAATGTTTCGATACGCAAACGTGCTAGATTATCCCCATTGGCACCGGGTCATGACTACATCATCTATGGGCAAAGAATCTCTGATCAAAGTGTAAGTATCAATTCAGAAATCCAAATCCACAAATAACTAAGATTCGCATCTCATTCCTTCTACAGGTGATTTTAAGCTGTATCATCAATCGTGATTTGAAGTATTACAAAGTAATGCCAACATTTCATCATTGGCGCGCCGGAAAGCAGCGCAATGGCTTAACTTTTCAAACGGCAGCCGATGCGCGCGCCTTTGACAAGGGTGTCCTGCGCGCCTATAATGAACTAATCGATGGTATGCGAGATGACAACACTTTAATTCAAATGTTATCTAGAGCTGCCTTATGTCCTCCATTTAGCTGCATGCCGCTTTAAAAACTCTATTTGCTTTCTTAAATCTGGTTCCTATCAACGCTTTGTTTCTACCAACTCGAGTGTAGTTTTCATATACCTATTTACACCTTTTCTATTTTATTCACGTCACCCTTAGATCGTTTGCATACAGCCTTTTTGCCTTCATTAACTAATGCAAAACTAATGTTTTATGCTCTTTTTAAACAAACAAAATCTTGCCAAATCTTAAAACATTTTATTGGAATTGTGCAATTCGTTTCAAAATTACAAAAACACAACATTATACAAAATTGAACACAATATATTTTAAAACAAAATTGGTAAGTGTTAAATGAGGTTTCTTTTAACTAGTTTTTAGTGTGTGAGCTGCTTTTTTTTTTGTTGTTATACTGAAATACTTGTTTCAAATCAACTAGTTTAAATTGCTTTCACATTTAAAAGTGCAGCACCCAGACACACTTTAGACGCATAGCATATTAATAGTATTATTAACAATAGTTAACAATTTCGTCCACACTCTATTAGCTATAAAACTTTATGATGCTCTTTCTCTCGCTCTAAATTAAATTTCAAGGCTTCCTAAAAGCTTTATATATAATTTGCTATGTGCCTTGTTCTCAGTTAATCAAATTGTTTACCGTAAAAATTAATCTATTTATAAATACATATATATATTCAGGACTGGCCAAATCAAATCCCACTATAATATGCCCACCATTAACCAAATATGATTCGGTTGGTGAAGATGATGTTTTCATGGTGAGTTAAGTGACAATTATATATTCGTAAAGCATTTAGTAATTCCAATATTTCACAGACCCTGGACTTACCTGTGGAAAGCGAAAGTTTACAAAAGATACATTCAAGCCCAGAAGGCAGCGAAAAAAGTCACAGTAATATTTAATAACTAACTTGCTGAACTGTATAATTGAGGTAAATGTTTTAACTTTATTCATACAGAAAGCAACAGTGATCGCAACAAGGATAGCTACAGCAACAATTCCGATTCGGAGAAATTACCAGCGGCGACCATACACTACATATCGACGGACAAAACATCAACGACGGCGGGCGGTTCAACGGATGGTGGTGGATCCCCGGCGCCGCCGCCGCAAGCAGGTCAAATAGCGCCCAGCGAGAACTATTCGTATGTGACGCTGACAGCTGTACACCATGACTATAACTATCCAGTTGTGGAGCAGCCAGTTGGCGCACAGGTGCTGAATGCCCGTCGCGAGTCAATCAGTGCCCTGAAAAAGCGAAATGCGCTGGAAGCGGCACAACAAATGGCCGCGGCCCAGTCGTCGGGGACAACATCAGCGAATAAACCATTGAATAAGCCAAATGTATCAGACATACTCAAAAAGGAAACGCGTCTGCGTTGTCGCTATTGTCACGAGCTATACAGCGAGGATTTCAATCGACGTGGCGCCTGCGAATATGCGCCAGATCCGTTTCGCAGTGGCTACGAGTGCATCTCCGGTCTGGGCTGTGCCCGCTGCATGATCTATCACTGCATGAGCGATGCGGAGGGCGAGACGGCGCAGCATCCGTGCGATTGCAGTGTCGGGGAGGCGGGCTGCACCAAGCGCTGGCTGGGCCTGGCGCTGCTGTCCCTGTTCGTGCCGTGCCTATGGTGTTATCCGCCGCTGCGTGCATGCCATTGGATGGGCGTACATTGCGGCATTTGTGGCGGCCGCCATAAACCGCATGTCTGACATTTGGAGGCTAGATTGCGAGGACTGCACGATGACGACCCCAGCACCAGGCCCAGAAACGAGCACCACCATTCGCACCAGCAACAGCACCACCAACAATCCGACGAGCACAGCCACAACAACTACAAGAGGCAGCTGCTGCGACTGAAACAGCGCCAGTCGCAGTCACAGCCGCAGCCCCAAAGACATTTCTACAATTGGGAACTGTCACACAGTCTCGGGGCGCCACAGCAGGAGCCGCCGCAACCGCTGTATCTGATGCAGCCGCGCAGCAGCCAGGCCGCCCAGAATGACTACGGACGGCTGATGTTCTAAGAGAACTTCCCAACGTCAAAAACAACAAGATCGTTTTTGTCGTTAACTGTTGTCCCATCTTAGTTATTTAGTTGCCAGCTTGGTTTTCTTATCGTTTATTTGTAACTCCATTTGTATTGCCATATTTTTTGTATATACATCAGTAGAGCAGATAAAAAGCACTTACACGTACATAAAACATCCATACTTACCTAATACATAGATTAAACAAAAATTCATCATTTTTATAATTGTAATTTATTTTTAGTGCTGTCACTTAATTATACTTTTGTAAAAACCGGGCTATTTGTTTATCATTTTTTTTTATATTGTATACATATATATATATTATTAAAATACGTACCATATGTATAATGCTTAGGCAGTAATTCTTTTTTAGTCTTTTAAGTTTTTGCTACTTATCTTTTGTTTACAATTTGAAATTGGAGAACAGTATTAAAGCCAAGGCAAGGCACGAAAATTATACTTATATGCAAACATATAAATTTCTGTGCGTAATTCCAATTTGTTTATAGTTTTAAAACAGCGTTTTCCCTCTCTAAGAAAGTAGCGCGCGCAAATTTTGCATTATATCTACGCACAAAAAGCAACTCACAGCGCAAATGCAAAAGGAACATTGCAAAAACATTGTTAATACAATAATAACAATAAATAACAACTGAGAAAGAAAAAACAAAACAAAATAAAAACCCACAGAAGAACTACAAGTTGTTTTTAAACCCTATAAAGCGGACAACGTCAATTTGCAATAATTGCGTTTTCAATTTGCCCAACAGAGTTCATTGTATTCACAAAATATGTTTTACAAAATAATTAAATATTTAGTTAGTTTAAAAAGAATGATTTTGACTCTTTTTAGGGCTCATTAAGATTCAAAATATTTCTTTTGCTAAAAAACTGCAAACTCTTTTTGTTTCAAATGCCTATTTTTTGTAAAATAATAGAAATATTAAAAAATTAGTTGTTGTTACGAAAACCAAACCTTTGCAATTGTGCGTCTGTGCCGCTTAAGTCCCCCTTATAATAAAAAACAATTTGTAATTCTTGCCAATGCAAATGAGCAATTTTTATGGTTTATGATAGCCAGAGTAAATTAGCTCATTTGAAATGCGGGCTTCAATAAGATATTTAAGTGTTTTCAAAAAAAAAAAGAAAAAATGAATAAATGAAACAAATTTCATATATGCAGCTATACTGTATATATATATATATATATATATATATATATATTTATATATATGTATATATATAAATTTGTATAAAACGTATTAAAACAAATGCATAAATAAAATACTTATGTGCAAGGAACCTAAGTAATTTTTGTGTATTAAAAATGAAATTAATAATAAATAAAAAAGCATTAATTTATTTCTTACTATAAATGCATATTTATTCAAAAATAAGCAAAGGTTGTGCAAAAACACATAATACAAGCAACAAAATATTATATGTATTAAAAAAAAATACGAAACCTTTAAGAAAGCGGGCAATTGTTAGTAAAAATGAAAATGCAGTATTTAAAAAAAATGAACAGAAGTTGTTTAGATCAAGAAACCTACCACAAGCAAAACAAACAAACAAACAAAAACAAAAAGAAGAAAAACTTTGACAAAGAACAAACACTCAACAAAAAGTACAAAATGTTAAATATACATATATAATTTAAAATTACTTTTTATTATTTAGTTAAAGCTACAATAATTTTAAAATATGAAATGATCCATAAGCATGCCAACATAAACATATATATAGTACTATATGTATATTAAATGTATTTTCAATTTTAACTGTGCATACACACTATAAAAAGATAAACTTAACTTTCAATGTGAAAATAATATTAAAAAGAAAAACAATCTAAGAATCATAAGAAATAGCAACAATTTCGCTACATTGTTTATTAACAAATTTTCTCATAACAGAATATTCTACAGATAAAATAGTTAATGCCAGCAATTTGTTGAATCAACTTTTTGTTTATTAACACAATACATAAATGAAAATTACATAATTTATGCATAAGTAGCCGCATATAAAAGATGGCATTAAAAGGTAAACAAAATAAATGATATATTTATTCATATAAATGTATTTGAAAATGTGAAAAAGAAAAATACAAAACAAATAAAACACAATTTAATAAACAATTAATTTTAAAATTTCATTTCGCAACGAACAGCAAACAAAATACTGTGAGCTCAAAGACAAGTTGAATTTTAAAGAGCGCGATAGTAAATTAACTAGTTAGTATAAGATTTATCAACTTAAAACACAGTTTTTTGTTCATATCACGATTAGCTGAGCTTGCAACCACGAGCATCGGTGGTTCAGTGGTAGAATGCTCGCCTGCCACGCGGGCGGCCCGGGTTCGATTCCCGGCCGATGCAAATTACTTTTTTTATATTTTTCAAATTTCGCGTCTTGTTTTATTTGTCAAAAAAAATATAACATAAAATAATGAGGCCTCTTAAAATATGTTCCTATTAATATGTATTACTAAACCTGTAAGTTGGTGTAATTTGTCACAAGTCTCTCGAATTTGAAAAACATGCATATTTTACTCATAGTTTGACTTTATCATAGTTTAATATTTATCACACCTTAGCCAATACATTCACGTAAGTAGAAACAAACACATAGATATTTCACAGCAAGTACATACGAAACTTTGGAAACATTTATAGACAGAATGAATGAGCTGATGCGAAAACAAGAAGCCTTGGCTGAAAAGCGAGACCTCTCAAATCATGAGTTCACTTGTGGTGTTCACTTAATGAAGTAAGTAGGAAACTTATAAATAAAGCACTTATTAAAATTATATTTCCAAAAAGCGTAAAGCTGACCACGAGTTCCTCATCCGAGGATGAACTCGGATCGGGAAGACGCCTAGTCTCTAAAGCTGAAGAGCTCGATCTAGATAAGAATGGTAAGCGTGAATCTGTGGATTTGTCAATAAATCGATCTCTATTCCAGTGCGGCTACAATTTTGAAGAGGTTCGTGATTGGCAGAGCATCGAGCAGCCCCCAAAGGGTTCCCTTAAAGTAGTTTTACGTTATATGGTGGAAAACCATTTGAAGACTACCTTACAGATCGAGATCAAAAAAATTTACTTCAATTGCCATGTTATTGTCTTGCAGACCTATTCCAATTATTTCAGGGATCTTGTGGAGATTCCGCTTGTTGTTACATTGCCAGAGGAGAAGGTTTCTCAGAAGTCATTTATGCTTATCTACAAATGGATGCTTAGCGATGATCCGCAACTAGAGCGCAGGAATATTCTTTCCGTATTTGTGGCAGCGACTTATTTAAGGATAAATTTCCTGCTGCTGCAGTGTTGGCAGAAATTCGAGGATCTAAACTGTTTCAATGAGGACACTGCTTGTGTTCTATATGTGGAAACCAATCAAAATACCGCATTGGATATTGTGCGCAATTTAATGTTGACGAGGATACAAAAATTTTTACTTACTTTTGTGGCAACTCGCGAGTTTTTGAATGTGCCCCTCAAGCATTTGATCTATCTGCTCAGCTCTAATGAAATATGTGTTAATACGGAAATAGAGGTTTGTCATTAGGTCGAAATCGAGAGTACACTTAATCTATAACGAAAACATTCCTGTAGATACTATTTATTGCTGTGCGTTGGCTGGGATACGATTGGTCAAACCGTAAATCAAATGTTTCCAGTTTGATTGGTTGCATTCGATTTGCTGCAATGCCTCTGTCGTATTTGTTGTGTGTGCGAAACTTAGAAAGCCATAAGCTAGTCCAAGAATTTATCCAACTGCCGACTGTGGATGCCATTATCAATGAGGCAATTTTGAAAATAACTTCCAACATGTATGAGCAAAATATACAAGGAAACCTTTCAGATCTTGGCAATGTCAGAAGGAATATACATCAGCGTCGCTGGCTACAGGATAAGGCGTGTCCGTATTTTCATCATTTTGAATGCCCGCATACGCGTGATATAAATTTTAAACAGTTTGAGGCGTATTTAACAATTTTGCAACAAAAGCCGCATTATTATTGGGCCAAAATGCCTCTGCTGGATTTGAATAATACGAGAACGTGTGACTGTATGCACCAACTGACGCAATTCAATTGCGAATGACAAAATGCTTAAGGTTTTGACCATCTGGCAGCCCTTACAGCTGTTTGACTGGCAATTTGTTGTTGAGTCTTTTTTGTCTGCTTTAATATTTTGTATCGAAATAAAAATGGAAAAACTTGAAGCGCTTAAAATTTCATCGATGCGTCCTCGCAGCAATATTCTCGATCGACCGTTGTCAAAAGGCAAATCCGAGGTCTCACAGAGCATTGTGGCGCTGCTCTTCAGCGAAATGGTTCAATACTCACAAAGTCGAGTCTTCACAGTTCCCGAATTGCAAACCAGGTGTTATTTTTTATATATTGTTTGTGAATATATTTAAATTAATAATGTCGAGCTTTAGATTACACGATTTGGGGCAGGATGTGGGCACACGCATCATTGATTTGTATTTTGTGCGCGAGCGCAACTCCAAACGTGAAACGAAGCTGACACAAATGCTGCTCTTTGTGAAGACAACGGTGTGGAAGAATCTTTTCGGCAAGGAGGCGGAGAAATTGGAACATGCCAACGATGATGAGCGCACGTATTATATCATTGAGAAAGAGCCACTGGTTAACACATTCATTAGTGTGCCAAAGGACAAAAGTTCTTTGAATTGTGCAAACTTTACGGCTGGCATTGTTGAGGCCGTATTAACCCATTGCGGATTTGTAATTATTATAATTGAATAATGTATTCTTATGTACGCTAATCTACATCCTTTACAGCCGTGCAAGGTGACGGCTCACTGGCACAAGGGCACCACGTACATGGTTAAATTTGAGGATTTTGTCATTGCGCGCGACAAGCAAATGGAGGAGAAATAGCAAAAGACTTAAAATAACTAATATAAATATATCTGTAACTAGAATTATACACCTGAAAATTGTACGTTAACATATTTCATTTAATTTGGTAGTGAAACAAATATATATATATATTCTGCAAAAGAATGATTGGTTTAGATGAACTTAAACTGGCGATCCTTGTAGGCGACTTGACCCGTGCGATATTTTTGTTCGCGACCATCGCGTTCGGCCTTAAGCGCCCAGGCGTAAATGGCAATTGGGAGCACGACGGCCAACATGCCCACGCGGAACGAGTGGCCGGTGGGACGGAAGTGCTCGAAGTTTGACACGCGCATGGCCTGGAAACGTGCTAGACCAGCATCGAACTTGGAAGGGCATAGAATTATATATATTTTAAATAATTAACAACGTTGGCCAATGATGACATAATCAGCAAATTTTTAGACATACCACAGTGCCGCCCTCGCCGGTGGCATGGCGAAAGGGATTCGAGCTCTGCTTCAGGTATTCGCTGCGTAGCTTGAGCGTGTGCTCGTGCTTGCGGTGAATGAATGCCTCCTCTTCCTTTGTTAAAACCATTTTAGTTTGCTGCTAAACTCAATTTGTGCTCGGCAACAAAAATGCAAACGCAAACAGCTGACAGCAAACAGCATGAAGCAGAGTATTTTGTTAGTCACAGCGAGTCGTACACATGCGACACAGTCGCCTGCCAACCCTAGTAAACGGCTGGCAATGCTGCTCATTCATCGCTTAAGATTGTTGTACTGCGCGCGAAGCAAAGTCTTCATTTGTAGTTCGCGAAAACACAATTCGAATGAGTCAATTAAAAAAAAAAACATTAAAATCATTAACTTAAGTTATTTAAAGTGAACGTAGTATTGCATTTCGTTATAGAAATGCATGTTTAGTATAAAGTCTGTTGCTTCGTTGCCTCCTCCACCCGGAGAAGACCGTTCTGCGCACACTCATTTCCAACTATTACTTTCACTCAATTGCGCTGGCAAATACAACTCTCACTTCACTATCCCTCTCTCTCTCTCTCAACTGGGCCGAAGGGAAGTAATGCGCATGACCTGTAAAGTGTTATGCGCAGATCTCGTGTCAATGTCCTTTTCGACAAGCATTTCATACATTTTGCAATTTTTTTTGACTAGCTTATATATATATATTTTTCGCTTCTGTTTCTCTTTTTCCAAAATTTTTTTTTAATGTTAATCAATTTTTATTTTGAAATGCTAATTATATTTGCATTGTATTTGGCTATAAATCAATAAACCTAAGTCGTCATACTGCGCAAGACAAACTTCGTCCTTGTCGCCTCTTGCACTTGTGCGACAGAGTGAGTGAAAGAGAGGATACAGAGACAAACGACAGCGTGAGATAGAGAAAGCGAGAGAGAGAGAGCGCTCTTGAAACTGCTCGCATTGCGCATGTTCTGCGTAGTTGGGCGGTTTTGTTGTTGTTCGCCCTGAAGTGTTGGTGGTGCACTTGGCTTAGTTCTGCAGCTCGTTTTTCTTTTTCTGTTTTTGGGGTGTTGGGTGGTTTGGGGGGTGGTCGTCTGTGACCGCGGCACGCTTACTATTCTTTAGGGGTTGTTGTTGCCGCTGAGTTGCGCCGTCAGTCGACTTTTCGCTCGTTTCACTTGCCGTTCGACACACGCAGCGTTTAGTTCACAAACGTTTCTTTGTTATTCTCGACTAGGACTGCAATTTGGAGGCGCCTCAAATGGTTTAATTACCCCACCACCACAAAAAATCCCGAAAAAACGCAAACAGCTCGCTTATTGATTTTTGCAAGACGAAACCATTTAGTAAGTGCGATTTAAGTGCGTTTAAGAGTTATATTTTAAAAATTCTGCCTTTCACAGAGTAAATGATGAGTGTCAAGTCGAGTGCAAGGATTAAGAAGCGACGCTCCGCGGAGGCAGCAGCGGCGTCGGCAGCAACACCCAACACAGCCGCCTTTGCGACCGTCAACAGTCAGCGGCTTGCAGTAAACAACAGCAACAACAACAACAGCAATAACAGCAACAACAACAACAGCAATAACAGCAACAACAACAATAGCATTAGCAGCGGCAGCAGCAGCGCAATTGCGGCGAGCAGCGCCACCGTGTGCAGCAGCAGCAGCAGCAATAATAATTCAAATGCAAATCAAAGTCTGAGTAAAAAGCACAATTTTGTTGGACGCAATCCCAATTTCGATACGGATGAGACAAAGTTGCTCATCCAGCTGTGGGGGGACCCGAAGCTGCAGCGTACTTTGATAACGACGCATAAAAAGCATGCGGTCATCTGTCAGCTGGCGGGCAGGATGCAGGAATATGGTTATCATAGGTCGCCGGAGGAGATCACAACGCGTATTAAGAATCTAAAATGTTTCTACAATCGCCTCAAGAAGGATAAGGAGTGCGGACTGGGTGGCGAATCGGGCCCCAGTTGGAAGCACTTCGCTGAGATGGATGCCATCATGACGCGTCCCATCTTTAGTGTGCGACCGAATGAGGTGCCGGCTCCATCGCTCAAATATCAATTGGAGCAGGCACTGGAGGAGCATGCGGAGCGTCGCAAGCGGCGCAGGGAGAACCGTGACAGGGACAATGAGAACAATGAGGAGCTGTCCGACAGCGACAACGAGGAAGATGACATGTTGCTTTCCTCCCTGGTGCCCAATGTCAATGGCAATGGAAAATCCAAACCGAATACTCTGACCGATAACGAACCAGAGCTCCAAATGGACCTGGACGAGAGGGAGGACGAGGACGTGGTCGACGAAAACAAGAGACGTAAGACATCATCTGAACCGGACGTGGACATTGATGAGACAGCGGCACGCATCAAAACGGAGCCAGCCAACATTCAGCCAGAGCCTGCGAGCAATCAACCGGAGCCATCAGTGGCAGTGTCAGAGTCAAGCATAACGGCAGCTGTGCTGCCAGCCGATGTAGATGATGACGATGATTGCCTACTGCTGTCGTTGCCCAAAGAGGAGCCCATCGATGTGGATGCCGTTGAGTTTGCCGGCGACAATTCACCAAGCAGCGGCACTGCAGTGGCTCCAGCAGCAGCCTGCTGTCCCGTGATGCCCTTACTGCAGGATATACTGCAGTTGCCCAAGGCGACGAATCTGTTGCCATATAGTGGCGCCAATGTCATCATACCAGCGAATAGTATCAGCACTAGCAACACTCAGCTCGGTGGCACCGTGCCCACGTGCAGCACATCCAATGCAAAACTGACTTCGGGCAAGATCTCGTTGGTGCCCACGAATTTTCTTATGCAGACCAACCAGTCCAACAGCAATGGAACACCGGCCGGCAACAAGGCTGTCACAACGGCAACCGGAGCTCAATTGCAATTGCTGCAGAGCGCTATTAATCAGGGCGCTCGTTTGATGATCAGCGGAGCAGGTGCAGTACCCGGGCAGGCGACAAATAGCACGGGCCTAGTGACCGGACCCGGCGGCGTCAAGTTTGTTCTGGTCAATACGGATCAGGCAGCCGCTGCGGCTGCAGCCAAAGCAGCTGTACCCAAACCGAATTCCAATTCTGTGGCCAGTGCAGCCTTGCCACAACAGCAACAGAAGCTGCTCCAGCAAACCGATTACAATCAACAGCAACAGCAGCAGCAGCAACAACAGCAGCAACAACAACAGCAGCAACAACAGCAGCAACAACAGCAGCAACTACAGCAGCAACAACAGAAGCTGCAACAGCAGCAGCAATTCCATCAACAACAGCAACAACAGCAGCAGCAACAGCAACAGCAACAGGTTCACCAAAATCAGCACCAGGATAAGAAGGAGGAGAAGCGTCGTGCTCAGGAGAAAGCTCGGGAGGAACAACAATCCAAGCGACACATGACAAGTGAGCACCATTTAAATATTATTCGTATTGTTGTTTAGCATCAGATGAAGTTGAGATCCGTGTTTTGTATTTACCATAATTTGGCATGATCCTTCAGATAAATAACGGTATATATAGCATATACTCTCATGGCATCTTTCTTTATGCACAAAAATAATTATCCACTTTAGGTTTAAAAAACGGATAAATCATTTAACGAAAACTAAGTTATTTAAGTTTCCATTTTTCAAGTTTTTAGAGAATCAGTATACATTTTATCCACACTCTCGACTCGAGTATTCTTCCATATTTATCCAACTAAAAGTTTCTTCTCCTTTAGCGATGCGCATTTTGTTGCGGCAACTGCTCAATTCCCAAAACGAGGGCAACGAAATCCAGCACAATCGTTTGTCGCTGGAGCGGGAGCGTCTCGACTGGGAGAAGTCGATGGGTGAACGTTTGCTTACCATGCTGCCGACACTGCTACAGCCGGCAGCAGCAGCACCAGCTTCGTGTCCCGTTCAACAAGTGACGCCGCATCAATCGCCGCAGTTTATTGTGTCGGGCGCAGCGACTGGTGGAGCACAGCGGATGCAGCCACCCAAGCTGCTCTTTACGACGGCTCTGCCCATGGCCAATATTGGCAATGGAACTGTTACCATGCCGCATATACTCGCGCCCAACACTGCGTTGGCCACGTCGCTGCCCAAGGTGATTGCAGCACCCGCTTCCTCATCAACATCAGCCGCGGGGGCTTGTATGTCCATAGCACCCGTGGAGATGTGCACCCAAATCAATGATGCACAGCTAGTCACTCCCAAATTGGAGCAGGATGCCTAAACTAGGTGGACACAATTTCAATATTAACACAGTATTTTTGTATTTGCCGTGGTCTCTAATAGATAATACTCTAATCATTTACTCATTTAAATGTTTATTCCTAATGAAAAAAAAAATAAGTCAGTGACACGAATTTATATTTCATTAATTAATTAAGTGGTGAAAACACTTAGCAATAAGATCCAAAATAGTAAACTTTTGGGGATTTCACGTAGCAGTCGTTTTTCGGCTGTCTTCAATATGAAGAAAACACAAAGATTAAACAAATGTTTGCGTACTGCTTTGGAAAGATTGGACAAACAAATGCTACATAAATTCTTTCAGTGCAGTTATCATTAGCATTGCTCCTTTTCATATAGGTGGATCAAGTGAAGATTCAACAGATGGCTTAGTGCATGTTAAGGCGTTCCATGTCTCGTATTTCCATTATATCCGTTTTGAGTCGCTGCTTGACAATCTCACGCCAAATGGCCTCCCGATCTCGATTGTCCGTGACTCCCATTCGCTGCAGCGACGAATCTGTGATGCGGAGCAGTGCTCGACCAGTTATATCGTGCTAAAAAACAAATATAATAACAATTTGTCATCAATCAGTAGGCTCACGGAAATTTTTCAAAATTATTTATTTGTTCATTGTTGCAACTTGCTGAGAACAGTAAAAGGGAAAATTCCAAAAATGGCACAAGTGGTTCGACAATATAACAAAGAGGAACAGAAGCCACAGTGGTGAGTCTATTTGCTGCCTACTCACATCCTTAAAGAGATCCACATATTTGGTGTACTCGCCGCAGTGGCGACAATACCATTTCTGTACGTCGCTCACTGTCCACTGGTAAACGGCTTTGGGTCGCGTCGTTTTCCCTCGCGCCTTGTTTTGCGTTGAGTTGCTCGTTTCTTCGCCCATCCTTTGATATTTATACAATTTTAGGTTGACTACTGCGATACCTGTTGATACTTTTATTTAGGACCTAATCACTTGATCCTTTCGCTTAAGACTCACGCCCGTCAGCAGTTCATCTTCTGTATTCGCTTAATTGCGACTCCTCAATACCGAGATATATATCGATAGCATAAATCAAACATCGTTTTGATATCTGTACATATCTTAGTCATAGGTAGCGTTGCATTGAGATCTATGCGATAGTCATCGTCACCTGATTATCGTTAGGCACACATCTCAAATCGTGACTGGCGCTTAATAACAACGACAACTAGAAATCAGCACTCAGTAAAATCTAGTGAAAAAAACCCAAATATTTATTGAACTAAAGTTCAACCGCAATACAAACAATAATACTTGCACCTGGATAGTGCACTAGTTAATATACATATATTGAATACGAACTGCAAATTCTGCCGTTTGCAAACGCGCTACCAAATTTCACTGAATTCACACTCGTCGTCGCCGCAGCAGTAGAAAAATGGCCGGAGCAACACTTTTTGAGCGTGCCCAAGCGCTGTCCAGCGTGAATCGCGAGGAGGGTATCTCGCTGCTAAATAAAATAGTACGCGAACAGGAAGTCGCTGAAAACGATGAGGAGCTCATACGCATCAAGGAGCAGGGCATTATGCAGTTGGGAGAGCTCTACAAACAGGAGGGCAAGGCCAAGGAGTTGGCCGATTTGATCAAAGTGACTCGACCGTTTTTGAGTCTGATCAGCAAGGCAAAGGCCGCTAAACTGGTGCGTTCGCTAGTCGACATGTTTCTCGACATGGATGCTGGAACCGGCATTGAGGTATGTTGCAACTTCATTAATTTTCCAAATGGTATTTTGTAATAAATTTGTGGCAGGTTCAACTATGTAAAGACTGCATCGAGTGGGCCAAGCAGGAGAAGCGAACTTTCCTGCGTCAATCGCTTGAGGCGCGTCTCATTGCACTCTACTTTGACACGGCTCTGTATACGGAGGCACTTGCTCTTGGGTCTCAGCTTCTGCGCGAACTGAAAAAACTCGATGACAAAAATCTGCTTGTCGAAGTGCAATTGTTGGAGAGCAAAACGTATCATGCACTAAGCAATTTACCCAAGGCACGCGCCGCTTTAACCTCAGCTCGCACCACAGCAAATGCCATCTACTGCCCCCCGAAAGTGCAGGGCGCTCTTGATCTCCAGTCGGGCATTTTGCATGCTGCCGATGAGCGTGATTTTAAAACCGCCTTCTCCTATTTCTATGAGGCATTTGAGGGCTTCGATAGCGTTGACAGCGTCAAGGCGCTTACTTCACTCAAGTACATGTTGCTGTGCAAGATTATGCTGGGTCAGTCGGATGATGTCAATCAGATAGTTAGTGGAAAGCTGGTAAGAAATCTATTACCATAAAGTATCCTTTTTACATTATTAACATATCTTTTTTGGGCAGGCCATAACCTATTCCGGACGTGATGTTGATGCCATGAAAGCTGTGGCGGAGGCCTCTCACAAACGCTCGCTGGCCGACTTCCAGCAGGCGTTAAAAGACTACAATAAGGAGTTGGCTGAGGATGTCATTGTGCAAGCACATTTGGGCACGCTTTACGACACTATGCTGGAGCAAAATCTATGCCGCATTATCGAGCCATATTCTCGTGTTCAGGTGCGTAATTTTGAACAACTAAATTCAGAAAAATTACATTATATATTTTTGTTTTGTAGGTGTCGCATGTGGCAGAGAGCATTCAACTGCTTATGCCGCAGGTGGAGAAGAAGCTGTCACAAATGATATTGGATAAAAAGTTTAGTGGTATTCTAGATCAAGGCGAAGGTGTCCTAATTGTGTTCGAGGAGACGCCGGTTGATAAGACATATGAGCGCGTTCTGGAGACCATACAGAGCATGGGCAAGGTGGTGGACACACTCTATCAGAAGGCCAAAAAACTGTCATAAGTAATAACAGCTAAAAAAAAATAACCATAAATTCACACACACATCCACGCAATCTACTTCAATTTAAAAGCTGCGAAATTAGATGACAACTTTATTTCTGCTTACATTTTAAACAATTCCTTCACCGAGTCTTCAAAGATAAAAAAAACAACAGAAAAATTAACAATAATTGGTGGTAAAATCAGTTACAAATAATGTGTAAACCGTAATATAATATTTCTAAGCATACTTATTCAAAAATAAATGCGTGCGCGATATTGTACACAAAATTATTCAATTAACTGATAAAAAATAAAAAAAACCAAAAACTAATATTCTGAATTTCTGTTCATGAGGGGAATTCTTATTTTTAGGCGAATATAGGTTGGGAATAATTATTAAATACTCGCCATGATTTCGCCTATTTTCTAATTAAAAAATTAAAATTCCGTCTAATCGTTTATTTATCGACATGCCAAGGACTACTTATGTTACAAATGTCATACGGAGTTATTGAAACAAAAATATGTTTTTATCCCAATTTCTAGACCTTATTTATCATCATAAAAAATAAGCATTATTTCATTTTCTGATTCTTTTATAATGTGTAATTAATATAAATAAATTATTTACAATATTAGTGTATGATAAATGCCAATTTACAATTGACAATTTTAGCCGAAATAATGGGTCAATCCAAGACCACCGCCAAAGTTGGATTGGCCACTGAGTGCGCCGCTTGTCCACTTAGATGCACTGCCGGTTAGATCGAGACGAGTGTTGCGATCCTGGGATGACCACAGATTGGCCCGTGTATCCAAACCCAATTGCTGACCAATGCCGGGAATATTACTGTGCGTCAAGCTAGCGCCATGGCCGTTGATGTGGGAGTAGTCCAAGCCAGCTCCATTGCGCTGAAACTCAAAGCCATTGGCCAATTTATTCTGTGAGGCAAAGACCTTGGCGTCCAGGTTGTTCTTGCCGTCGTTGAACAGATTGGCATGCGCCGACTGCTGGAAGGTGTCCCGTACGCCTGGCGTGTGCGTCTTGGTCAGATCGAAGCCGTGCCCATGACTAGTCGGAAAAATGCAAAAGTCATCAGTTAGTTTAACAGTTTATTTATTAGCATTTAAAATTAACTTACTTGTTGTAGGCTACGGTTCCTCCAGTTGTCACTGGTCCTGTTGCAGTATTTCCAGCTGCAAAGACTTGTCCCATAACATTGTGATCGGGAGTTCCAATGCCCTGGCTGAGATTAATTCGTGCATTCGAGCCTCCAGCGGGATCCGAAGACACCGAGCCGCCCAACACCTGACGCCTAATTCGAATGGGACGAGGATTAGGTGTTGGTTGGTGATGGTAGGGTAGCGTCTGGAACTTTTGTGGCATCGCCTCAATGCAGGCAGCGAAGGCCACAATTGCCAGGATGAGAATGCTGCTTGATGTTTGCATGTTGTTTGGTAAAGTAATTGTTGATTACTGATGATTGTCTGCTATCACCATTGGCGCTTATATACTCAAAGTGGGTGCTCTGGGGAAGCACTCCTAGTTGTAGCCGGCTGTTGATCTCAGTTGCGATTGTGAATCACACAATGCCTGACATCGAGCTGCCTGTTTGTTGTCTTATTTTGTCTTATCAGCAACCGCAAAATCCCCTAGCATGGTTTTTGAATATTGGGCAACTTTGAGCTTGAACGCTAAAACGGAAGAGATGCAATTTTAATACTATAAAAAGGCCCATTATAAATGTGTTTTATTCAAGGTTTTGATGGAGATAACATATAAATAATAAAAGCTTTATTTTAATGTTAAATACCAATTTATGTCAAAAAGGAAATAAAAATAATTTAATTTTTTAAATGCGCTTTTCCATTACACAAAGTTAATAAGAATATATTATAAAATTATGAATGTTTGTTTTGATATGCAAAGCATTCGTTTCGATAGAAAGACAAGTTCTGATCAAGAATTGAGTTAGAATAAGCAAAGTTTTCAGCTTTATTCACCTATTCGTCCTGTGTTAACTCCACACATGTAAAATAAAGTTTCACTCAAGAGTGGTTTCCGATGAGAGACGTAAAGTAGAAACTTGAATAACAGTTAGAGAGCGCTGCATGGGATTCCACTCAATTTGGGCAAAGCCTAATTGAATTTTGTGCGCAGGAGCAGTCAAATGATGTGAGAAGAAGACGAGAGAGGAAATCTGCACTATTGGCCAAAACTCGAAACTTAAAGCTTAAACTGTGCTAATTGATTGGTTCAGAAATGAAAAGTGTGTTTGCACTGATAACAACTATTCAACAGATTAGAAATATTTATATTATTTAAATTTGTTAAATTATCAACAATCCCCGAGGGGTGATCATAGACAAACTGAATAGCTATATCAGCAAAGTTCATGAGTCACCAGCAAGCACAATAAGCGAACAAATCTGTAAAAATATCGCTATCAAACAAACACCTTTTAGCGGTGAATTTCTCGTTTGAGAAGAAATGAAAACAAAAAAATAAAAAAAACCAAAGCGAGCACGAAAAGCACAAACGAATTGACTAATTGTCATTTGCGTCATAAAATTAAGTCTATCAATTGTTGTTCTTAGCATTTATTTCAACAATATACACACAAAATTATTCAATTAACTGATACGAAAAAAAAAACCAAAAAATAATATTCTGAATTTCTGTTCACGAGGGGAATTCTTAGTAATTTCTAAAATATTAACTTCGAATTGATTGCTTCAGCAAATAGAAAGCATGTTTATAGGCTGAAAAATATTGAAAACTGGTTTCAGAAAAGAAAACTTAAAAATATATTTTTAGGCGAATATAGGTTAGCACTAACTAACACTATTATTAAATACTCGCCATGATATCGCCTATTTTCTAATTAAAAAATTAAAATTCCGTCTAATTTTATTGTCTAAGTTTATTTATCGACATGCCAGGGACTACTTATGGTACAAATGTCGATACGGAGTCATTGAAACAAAAATATCTTTTTCTCCCAATTTCCAGACCTTATTTATAATCAAAAAAAATAAGCATTTTTTCATTTTCTGGTTCTGAATTATAATGTGTAATTAATATAAATAAATTATTTACAATATTAGTGTATGATAAATGCCAATTTACAATTGACAATTTTAGCCGAAATAATGGGTCAATCCAAGACCACCGCCAAAGTTGGATTGGCCACTGAGTGCGCCGCTTGTCCACTTAGATGCACTGCCGGTTAGATCGAGACGAGTGTTGCGATCCTGGGATGACCACAGATTGGCCCGTGTATCCAAACCCAATTGCTGACCAATGCCGGGAATATTACTGTGCGTCAAGCTAGCGCCATGGCCGTTGATGTGGGAGTAGTCCAAGCCAGCTCCATTGCGCTGAAACTCAAAGCCATTGGCCAATTTATTCTGTGAGGCAAAGACCTTGGCGTCCAGGTTGTTCTTGCCGTCGTTGAACAGATTGGCATGCGCCGACTGCTGGAAGGTGTCCCGTACGCCTGGCGTGTGCGTCTTGGTCAGATCGAAGCCGTGCCCATGACTAGTCGGAAAAATGCAAAAGTCATCAGTTAGTTTAACAGTTTATTTATTAGCATTTAAAATTAACTTACTTGTTGTAGGCTACGGTTCCTCCAGTTGTCACTGGTCCTGTTGCAGTATTTCCAGCTGCAAAGACTTGTCCCATAACATTGTGATCGGGAGTTCCAATGCCCTGGCTGAGATTAATTCGTGCATTCGAGCCTCCAGCGGGATCCGAAGACACCGAGCCGCCCAACACCTGACGCCTAACTCGAATGGGACGAGGATTAGGTGTTGGTTGGTGATGGTAGGGTAGCGTCTGGAACTTTTGTGGCATCGCCTCAATGCAGGCAGCGAAGGCCACAATTGCCAGGATGAGAATGCTGCTTGATGTTTGCATGTTGTTTGGTAAAGTAATTGTTGATTACTGATGATTGTCTGCTATCACCATTGGCGCTTATATACTCAAAGTGGGTGCTCTGGGGAAGCACTCCTAGTTGTAGCCGGCTGTTGATCTCGGTTGCGATTGTGAATCACACAATGCCTGACATCGAGCTGCCTGTTTGTTGTCTTATTTTGTCTTATCAGCAACAGCAGCTGTGTCTCAGCAAAATCCCCTAGCGTGGTTTTTGAATATTGGGCAACTTTGAGCTTGAACGCTAAAACGGAAGAGATGCAATTTGAATACTATAAAAAGGCCCATTAGGCCACTTCTTATATTAATTTTCTATTTAAATGTGTTTTATTCAATGTTTTGAAGGAGATAACATATAAATAATAAAAGCTTTATTTTAATGTTAAATACCAATTTATGTCAAAAAGGAAATAAAAATAATTTAATTTTTTAAATGCGCTTTTCCATTACACAAAGTTAATAAGAATATATTATAAAATTATGAATGTTTGTTTTGATATGCAAAGCATTCGTTTCGATAGAAAGACAAGTTCTGATCAAGAATTGAGTTAGAATAAGCAAAGTTTTCAGCTTTATTCACCTATTCGTCCTGTGTTAACTCCACACATGTAAAATAAAGTTTCACTCAAGAGTGGTTTCCGATGAGAGACGTAAAGTAGAAACTTTAATAACAGTTAGAGAGCGCTGCATGGGATTCCACTCAATTTGGGCAAAGCTTAATTGAATTTTGTGCGCAGGAGCAGTCAAAGGATGTGAGAAGAAGACGAGAGAGGAAATCTGCACTATTGGCCAAAACTCGAAACTTAAAGCTTATATCAGAAATGAGAAGTGTGCTTGCACTGATTACAACTATTCAACAGATTAGAAATATTTATATTATTTAAATTTGTTTATTTATCATCAATTCACTCCCCGTGGGGTGATCATCCAATCGACAAACTGTATAACTATATCAGCATAGAGATCATAGATCATAGCATAGAGATCACCAGCAAGCACAATATGCGAACAGATTTTAAAAAATATCGCTATCAAACCAACATCTTTCAGCGGGGAATTTCTAGTTTAACAAGAAATGAATAAAAAAATAAAATGAAAAAAACCAAAGCTAGCACAAAAAGCACAAAAGAATTGACTAATTGTCATTTGCGTCATAAAATTAAGTCTATGAGTTGTTGTTCTTAGCATCTATTTCAGCAACATACATACATTTGCATATAACTTAAGTAATTTTTTGGTGGATTCCTTTTGCTGATTTATATAATAAATGTTTTATAAAAAAAGGCATTCATGATTTGAAAATATGGCGCCAAGCTGTCATATATCCAAATTCTCTCTCTTGGTCCTCTCTTACCGGTGCTTCCCATATCGTTTCGTCAGCGGTGTCAAATCTCATTAAGTTTAAACACGAATCGCGCTTGAGCGAGCTTTTCCGTTTTCCGCTTTTCCTCGTTCTTGAGTGGTTTTGTCGGCTCTTTGAAAATTCTGTGCCATCCAGCGCAAACGGACAAGTTGTCAAATGCGCGTGTAGAGGCCAGACGCAAGTTGTCTGTGTTAAGAAAAAAATAAAAAAAAGTTGCTTATCGATTACGCACGTAACACATTCTTTGTGCAATTACCGTGAAAGTTTACTTATAAATGTGCTAACAATATTGGTGTGTAAAATTACTTGTAAATATAAATAAAACCTGCATCAAACACATCTTTGAAGAACATCTTATAAGTTCGGGTTGAGGTGTACCATTTTCCATTTTTAGTGTCTGGATTTGGCCTTCAAAGTGTGCACAGTTTTGGCCCTGTATATGTATGTTAGATGTATAGATATGTATAGATGTATACATATACCAGCATTTTGCACATTCTGCCAAGTGGGTTATCTGCTTAAAGTGTTTGTTTCAAAAATGTTGTGTAATTTAAGAACCCACATTTTTATATCCTGAAATCATTATTTCATTTCTTTTAAAACTATTTTGTTACACACATTTACTGAAATGCAATATTTTTTTTATTTTACTGATTTTCTATGATGTCTATTTGTGAAAAACCATATCTAATTTTACTTGGTGTAAAGGATAATTTCTTTTTTTTTTTTGCAAAAACAGCTTCTCACATATGTATTAGCTTTCGCACAACAACAAGTCTGCTCTATATATACATACACATATATGTGTGTATAAATGTATACACACATACATCCAGACTCGCTTAGGCAAACCCACTTACCTACATTTAGAACGTGCCATGTGTGTTAAAAAAAGCTATAAGAAAATAGAAGATAAAAAAAAACAATTACTCGAAAATTCACTCATACGCTCAGTTGAACAACACACACACACTCACACGTACACACAGACACACGCTCAAAGCTTCAAAACTCACTCAAGCGCCCTGTTAGACTACATCACACACCCGCGCTCCCCCTATCGTACATCTGAAATTATGCTCAAACATTTTCTCATTGGGTTAGTTGGTTTTCTTTTTGTTTTTGTCATTTGTTTTATTGTGAAATCTGCACTTTTCAATGTTAAGTGCCACAGATGATGGGGCATTGTCTCATGTGGCGTGCTGCATTCCCAGCAGGATTTACATATATAAAAGTATATGTGTAAATAAGTCTTTTAGCTTGATTTGTACAGTTAATTATTATTACTGTTAATAGTAATATTTTTGTTTAGCATAAATGTTAATAGAGAGAAAAACAAGGGAATCGTTTAGAAGAACGCGTGAACCTTTTAGAATAACCAATATATATGTTCAACAAGTGGAAAGTGTGGGTGTGTTGTACGTATATATATATATATATATATAATAAAAAAGAGAAAGAAAAGCAAAACAATTTGCAAAGTGTTAATTGGTCCCATTGTCTTTGTGAACAGCAGCTAAAGGATAATGAGAAGCATGATGCTGATGTAGTTGGACGCGCACAAAGGGAACAAGTGAAAACAAAAGCGCTGCTTGACAGGAAGCGACAGCAGAGACCGGAAGGAAGGCAGTCAGCCGGGAGTATAATCTAAACTAGTAAATTAACAAACACACAGACATAATATGAATCCCTATAATACGACGGGTGGTGCGGGTGGTGGAGGTGGTGGTGCGGCAAATCCCTTTGGTGCGCCGGCCATGAGTGCTGGTTACGGTCAACAACAGCAGCAGGGTTATGGCTACGAGGAGCAGACAACGTCTGGCTATGATCAGGGCGGAGGTGCCGGCTATGGGCAGCAGCAGCAGGCGGCTGGTTATGGACCACCAGGCGCCCGACCACGTGTAGATGTCGAAGCCTCTGGCGAAGTGGATCCCAATTTGTGAGTAGCTCAGAATGCGTATTTCTGCCTAGTGTAGTATTGACTATTAAATATACACTTAACAGATATCCCGAGGCAAAGGATTCCACTCACAAGGTTCGCGGCACCTCGGGAGTCCTCGAGATGTTCTTTGGCGCCACGGAGCAGGAATTGATTCCCGTGAAGAGTTTCTATTTCTTTTTCTATGCGGCTTTTGGCTCGCTGTTTCCGCTGATGGGCGTCTACTTCAAGCAGATGGGCATGAATCCTGGCCAGTGTGGCATACTCGTCGGTATGCGTCCGTTTGTGGAGTTCCTCTCCGCACCGTTTTGGGGCTCCTATGCGGATCGCTGTCGCCAGGGCAAAAAACTATTGCTTGCATCGCTCGCCTGCTGGGTTCTGTTCACCATCCCATTGAGCTTCATCCGACCGGAGGCCATCAACTGCATCGAGCGTCGCAATGATACCGATTTTGTGCTCACCTATACGCGCACCAAGCGGGACACCTCTGCCATGTATGAGCCAATATCGCAGCTAGAGCAGGAGCAGGATTACTATGATCCAGATGGCAGCATGCTTGTCGATGAGGATCAGTCGGAGGCGGGACACAGCAGACGCAAGAGATCGCTGCTGCTGCCACGCATCGATGCGGGCATCTCCCCGGTGCACATCAACTTTGTGAGCAACTATGACAACAAGCATCATCGGGATTATGTGACTCCCATCTTCAGCTCGATGGTCTATCGGACTCCAGTAAGTGTTGACAAGGATTAAGGGATAACCTGTTGAGCTGTAGCTGTAGCTTTTTCTTTCCTTTTATTTTTTTGCAGGACATTCAGAAGGCATTCTTTCTGCTCCTGCTGGTCATTTTGATTGGTGAGTTTTTTAGTGCTCCGGCCATAACTCTGGCGGATTCTGCGGTTATTACGCTGCTGGGCGAGGATGCGGACAAATATGGGCATCAGCGTATGTTTGGATCTTTGGGCTGGGGCATATCAATGTTTCTGGTGGGCATTGCCCTGGATCACTCCACATCGTTCTCAAATCATCCGTGCGGCGCTGGCAACAAGGAGAAGAATTATAACATATGCTTCTCGATCTTCTCCGTGCTGATGACATGCGCCATAATCTCAGCGGCGAAGATCACCTTCAAGTATGAGCCTGTCGATGAGAGCCAGCAGCAGATGCAGGCTCAGTTTGTGGATCCGAATAAGAAGGCCGAGGAGGAATCGATGAATCAGTTGGCCGCACAGCTCAATTTACCATCACTGGCAGTGGGTAGTGGCAGCGCCGCTTCGGGTGCCGGGGCCGGTGGCGCTAGTAGCTTCCTTGCTGGCGGCCAGCAGGCGCAGCCGCACATTGGCGCCGAGTCTAAGGTGTTTGCCCAGACGGCCAAGGAGTTGCCGGAGTGGATGACTGTGCTTACACATTTCAAGGATGTGAAGACCGCTTCGTTTCTGTTTGTCGCTTGGTTTATGGGCTTCGGCATTGGCCTGATCTTTACCTTCCTGTTCTGGCATTTGCAAGATTATGGCGGCACGCCCACACTTTTTGGTGTCGCCTCCGTGATTAATCATGTGTCCGAAATCTTTGCGTACTTCTTTAGTTTCCGTTTGATCACCCAGATTGGGCATGTTAAGGTCCTGTGCCTGGGCCTCATTGGCAATGTTTTGCGTTTTCTGTACATCTCGTATTTGACAAACCCGTGGATGGTGTTGCCCTTCGAGCTGATGCAGGGCATCACTCATGCCGCCGTCTGGGCCGCCTCGTGCTCCTACATTGCCCACAATACGCCCAAGCATCTGCGCTCCTCGGGCCAGGGCGTACTGCAGGGCATCCATCATGGCTTGGGTCGCGGCTGCGGCGCCATCATTGGTGGTATGTTTGTCACCTACTACGGTACTACTGCTACCTTCCGTTGGTATGGTATCGCCTGCCTCTTCGTGCTCGGCCTGTTTATCTTCATCAACTTCTATCGCAAGGAACAGGGCTTCATCTCCGACATACCAGTCACCGAAGATCCGCATCAGGTAAGCTGATTTCTCATTTTCCATAAAACAAATCTAGGCGCACCACTTAAGAAGACTATTAATCAATTTATTTTAACGACCATTAAATATTAATTATATGAAAAAAATAAATATTTTTAACAGGTAAAAGCAGATATCCTTCAACCCAAGATGATTTTTGTATATTCTTATTTAGGACTGTCATCTCGATTAAGTTTATGAAGTTATGTCCGTCTGCTTGAGCAATCCTTAATGAGGATTACTCTATTTTACAATTTGTTGATTGAATACCAGAGTAGAGAAATTCTACCTAAAAGTACTTCTTGACTAATGAATTTTTCAAATTAAGCCTATTTGAATTTTCAAAAATTAACTTGGCTGTTGTTATACATATATCCAAAATTGACAGGGACTGTAAAATATTTTGAAAAATGTGTTTGGTTTTTTGTGTAGAAATATACAATTTTATGAAACATCTAAACAGTAAGTACGAATTTGTTGATATCTCCTAGTCGGCTCAACTCGTGACTAGCGCACTTTTTCTTGCCAATCTACATAAATTGAAGAGATCATGATATTAACTGTTTGTGCAATTGGCAGGTGGCCGAGGAAACTTCACATTTGGCGCCACATGGTGTGCCCAGCAATCCGATACCACGAGCACTGTCCAACTCACGTTTAAATGAGATGAATCCCAATGGAGGACCTTATGGCACCTATCAGACAACTGGTGGCAATCTGGATATACCCGGTGCCAATGTGCATAATCCGTTTGCACAGTAAACACATCCATTAAAACACTTCCCCGAAAAAAGAAAAACATTCCTCGCACCCACAAAACACCAACATAAAGACACATAATGAAACACAGATACAGATACAGATACAGATCCAGATACAGATACAGATACAGATACAGATACAGATACAGATACAGATACAGATACAGATACAGATACAGATACAGATACAGATACAGATACATAGATACTAACATAGTCACATAGTCACGGAATGAACAATATATAATATATATATATATAACCGAAAACATATCTTGGACATGGGCCTGCAATATTAATTGCCTAAATACATTGCTTTATTATGGTTTTTTGGTGCTTAAATCGAGTACATAACATAACGTGCCATATAACATATGTAATAACAACAAAAAGATAAAGATGAATAAATATATATTTTATATTGGAGATTCATATACATGCAAAAGGCAATAGATTTGCTTTTATGGCACTATTTAAATGCAAATAGAAGTGAATTGAGATTTATTTCTTACAAACAACAACATTTGCAAAGTTAAATTAGCTTATTTAGATCAAAGGAATAATAATTTATCAAATTTTGTTCATTTTATTGAGAAAGCAATTCGAGCGAATTTTCACATAGTAGCTTAGCATATAATTAAATCTTATTTGCATCGCAATCATATCATATGAGAGGAATATTTGAAGGATCATTGATGAAACCACAAACCATAGTCCTAGAGGAACCAACAAAATGAATAGCACACAAATACACAACTAAAACCAAATTACACATAAAGTACCTATAATATACATTCAAGAAAAACCACAAGAAGTGTTGAAAATGAAACTAACAAAATGGACAAAAAATAAAATTTTAAATACTTAAATACATTTACGATATAAATTACATATACGGAATTCTTGAAAAGAATATATGATTAGCACATTTTCCTATTAGTTTTCTTTATAATGCATAAAAATAATGTGTATTTGTATAGTTTTTACAAATTATTTATTTTTATATGTTTACGACATTCAAAAATAAAATTTAAAATCCTTTTATTTAGGTTATTATTTAATATTAGTTACAACAATTAAAATGTCTTGTTAACGAAAGTAATATAGTCAAAATAAAAAAAACAAATGTAGTTGCATTAAATATAAAAAAAAATCATGAGCTAAATAAATAAATAAATATTTGCAAATTTTTGGGAATTAAAATAAAATACAATGAAACAAATGCTGTAACGAATGATATTATGAAAATCCGCCTCATAACAATCAACTGTTAAATATGTTAAAAAGATAGCATAATACATATTTGTACCATGTAAACTATATTATAAATGGCTATTTTTAAATACATACTTGTCTAATATAGAAGAAATGAACGCACCAACAATGAAATAAATACTATGATAATGGTGTCTAGTTAAATATGCAGGATTGTACCTAAGAGATATTTTGATTTAACCAGGTTTGATTAACTTGATATTACATATATTATTATGTAAACAATTCTAGCAAAAACTCTTTAATCTATATACAAATACACACATTCACATACAAACCTAAGAGAAACACTATATTAATTACCTATTGTTAATGATAAACGATAAAATGTATTAGATATTGTTGGTAATATTTAATGAATATGTTTCAATGAATTTTCTGATTAATATTATTACTATAGCTCTTATGTACAGCACCTTTTATGAATCTTTCGAGTGCATAATTGAAATTGATAATTATGCAAAACTGCACGAAAATTATGTTGGTGAGCTACAAATTTAATCAAATGGCTCCATATACCTATATATATATATATAAATATACACATACCATATAACATATACCATATACCATATACCATATACATACATAAATGTACAAGTATTATACACAAATGCGCAATATCATTAAAAATATATACATACATACAACAAAATAATAACATCAACCAGCTAATTCAAGAACTCATGTAATATGTAATATGTATGTATGTTTAATAAAAGTTTAAACCGATTGAAGTAATAGAAAATAACTATAAATTTCTCTAGGGAACGACACGAAAGATTATTTTCGTCTATAAATTACTGGCCTGTAGTTGATGATTTGTCATCCTCTCAAATACTTTCAACAATAAACAGAACAGTTTATGAATTGGTTTAAATACATTTAGCATTTATTAATTCTATCGAAGAACAATCAGATTGATTAAATGTGTTTGGAGATCTACTTAAGAATTTAGGTGGTATCCGTTTCGGATTTGGGTTTCTTGGCCGCCGGTGCAGATTCATCCACTGGCAGCTTCTCGGAGAAGATGGCCTTTGGTTGGGTCTGCTTGTAGGCGGGTGCAATCCAATATGGATTCTCGGCCGCATCCTTGGCATACTTGAGTATAGCCTCGCGAGGATCCTGATCATCGTCGACACGCTTGCTCAGACCCAGATTGCGGATGACATACGAGGAGAGTGTGCCGCCCGAGCTAGCCACACGTCCGCCTTGACCGCTGGTAATGGGCAAATCGGGACGCTTCGACTTAACCGGATCCATGCGCGCCTTTTCCATCTTTTTGCGAGAGGATCGTGTTTTCTCCTGTCGGAACAGGGGCAGCGCATGAGGGGTTATGATCTGTGACACGCCCACCATTTCCATTTGCTGTCTCTTGCGATGCGTCTTCACCACGCACAGCTTTGCGCCACGAATGCTGCGTTGCTCATCGTAGAAGCACTTGATGATGCCATTGCCACAGCTGACAAACAATTGATTCAACTTGGGATGCCACAGGGTCTTGATCACATGCGAACCAGCAACGGGAATCCGCTGCACTTCCTCGAAACTTTGCGTGCTATAGAAATACAAATTGGCTTCTTTTTGGCCCTTGGGCAGTGATTCACCGGTGACCAGCATGCGATCGTCCGGACTAAAGCAGCAGTCTGTGGTATCGTAGCGGGAGAAGAGATTTGTCCAGGTGTGCAGCGGCTGTTTGAAGTTCCGCAAATCCCAGAGTTTCATGGTTTCATCGTTGCAGCGCGTCGCCAGCTGCTGGCCCATGTATGAGAAAACAATGGAAGTGATTTCTGAGCCTGTCTGGTGCGCTCCCCGGACGCAGTGCGTCGTGTTCACAAACATCTTGCGCGTATCCCACGTCTGGATAGAGCCATCCACACAGCCGGCAGCGATTAGTGTCGCATCCCGATTGAAATTACACGCGGAGGCACTGGTTCTTAGGCCACCCTGGGCTCGAGT
The DNA here is from genome assembly GCA_035042405.1 of Drosophila demipolita. Lineage (NCBI taxonomy): Eukaryota > Metazoa > Arthropoda > Insecta > Diptera > Drosophilidae > Drosophila > Drosophila demipolita. Next base: position 2,438,388 of record JAWNLI010000025.1, read on the forward strand.
CTTGATCACCTGTAACTGGTCCTTGGCACGCAATCCCTGCCAGATGCGCAATGTGCCGTCCAGTGCTGCGGTCAAGAATTGCTCCCGGTTGAAAGGATGCCAGCAGCCCGAGGTGAGCTGTGCCACATGGCCCTTGGTGCGTGTCATGTCGCTTATATACTGATCTCCCTTGCAGCACTCCAGCTTCTCGAAGCCATCGCGATCCAGCACCTTGGCCTGGGCATTGCCCGATATGACCAGGATCATGTCGCCAGTCACAGAGTATTGGAGAGAGCGTATGGGATGATTCTCACATGGCTGCAGTTGACGAAAGCTGCGCATAGCCGAGTCCATGCCTGCAAAGTCCCAAAAGCACATATCATAATCTATGGAGCCAGACACAATGCGTGCGCCCGACGGATCCCCAGCTAGGGCCAAGACAGCTCGCGATCCGTGCTGCATTTGCACCTCATGTGTATAGGGGATGCGGCGAACCAGATTATCCTCATCCTCATCCGAATCATCGTCATCTTCATCCGAATCAGCCTCAGCCTGCTGCTCGCTACTTGCCTGTTTCTTAGTGGCAACACCCGGCTGCTGCTGCGGTTGCTCTGTGACTGCTGCAGATGGCAGCGGACCTATAACATCCTCAGAATCCTCCTCCTCCTGTTCCTTAACAGGTGGTGCAATTGTTCGCGCCTTGGCGATCTGCTCATTGATGTCAAAGACTTTGGCTGCCTTGCGGCCAAATCCACTGATGCCCATCACATCCTTAAGATGCTGACTCTCCAGATCCTCAGCCACATCTTCAATTTGGCGTATCATTTGTTGCTTGTTTATTTTCTTAAAACCTCCAGCATCTTCGTCGGACTTTTCAATCTCTGTAGGTGTTTTGCTCACGTTTAGCTGTATTTTGCCAAACGATATCTTGCCGCGCTGCATGGCTTGGCTTGGCTTTCGATCTGTTATAACTTATAATATATGCACTTCCTAGCGTATGCAAATACAAAATCCAAGTTCTTTTCGCTTATTTCGTTTCTGGGCGTTTATCGGCCGGCTAACTGCACAATCAATATATCGATATTTCGATATATTTTAATAGTGACCTGTTGCAACTGTTGATAAATTGTAAATTAAATTTCGGAATATTCACTAAAATATGGTAAAATATATAACATGGTAATTATAATAAAAAGAAGCTGTTGTAAAATGTAATTTTAATATTATTTTTCTTCTCTTCCAAGCAGTTTAAAACATTTTTCAAGCGCTTAATATTGCGAACGGGTACTATAAAATACTTCTTTCAGTACCATCTCTAAAGGCACGTCTCACTCCTAGCGTCTAACCTAAAATTGGGCGCGCAGTCGGCACTGTCAACATTTTCTCGTGCAAATTTTTTTTTCACATTTGCTGAAAATCGGGTATTGTGGTGTAATTGACAGTAGATTTTGTTTTATTATTTAGTGCAGTGCACAGCCAACAATGGTCGACGCCTTGGAGTACAACGACATAAATGCCGAGGTGCGCGGTGTTTTGGTAAGTTTCAAGAACGGAACAACAAAAACTTTTGTCTGACAACCGTTTCCCCCTTCACCCAATTTCCGCTGCATGTAGTCATCGGGACGCCTGAAGCTGACCGAGCAGAACATCATCTTCAAGAACACGAAGACGGGCAAAGTGGAGCAGATTGCCGCCGATGATATTGATTTGATAAATTCACAAAAATTCGTCGGCACCTGGGGACTGCGAATCTTCACCAAGAGTGGTGCATTGCACCGGTTCACAGGCTTTCGGGACAGCGAGCACGAGAAGTTGGGCAAGTACATCAAGGATGCGTATTCTCAGGAGATGGTCGAGAAGGAGATGTGTGTCAAGGGCTGGAACTGGGGCACAGCTCGCTTCATGGGCTCCGTGCTGAGCTTCGACAAGGAGAGGAAAACCATATTCGAGGTGCCTCTTTCACATGTCTCACAATGCGTCACCGGCAAGAATGAAGTCACGCTTGAATTTCATCAAAACGATGATGCGCCCGTGGGTTTGCTAGAGATGCGCTTTCACATACCCACGGTGGAGTCGGCAGATGAGGATCCAGTGGATAAGTTTCATCAGAACGTGATGAACAAGGCGTCGGTCATCTCGGCCTCTGGAGAGTCCATTGCCATATTCCGCGAGATACACATTCTGACGCCTCGTGGTCGCTACGACATTAAGATCTTCTCGACATTTTTCCAGTTGCACGGCAAAACATTTGATTATAAGATACCCATGGATTCGGTGCTGCGTTTATTTATGCTGCCCCATAAGGATAGCCGGCAAATGTTTTTCGTCCTCTCACTGGATCCCCCTATTAAACAGGGCCAGACACGCTATCATTATCTGGTTTTGCTCTTCGCTCCCGATGAGGAGACCACAATTGAGCTACCCTTCAGTGAGGCCGAGTTGCGTGACAAATACGACGGTAAACTGGAGAAGGAGCTGTCGGGACCGGTCTATGAGGTCATGGGCAAGGTGATGAAGGTGCTCATTGGACGCAAAATAACCGGACCAGGCAATTTTATTGGACATTCCGGCACAGCTGCTGTTGGTTGCTCCTTTAAGGCAGCCGCCGGCTATCTGTATCCGCTGGAGCGGGGTTTTATCTACATTCACAAGCCACCGCTACACATACGTTTCGAAGAGATTAGTTCGGTGAATTTTGCCCGCAGCGGTGGTTCGACGCGTTCATTTGACTTTGAGGTGACGCTGAAGAATGGCACAGTGCACATATTCTCCTCCATCGAGAAGGAGGAGTACGCCAAGCTTTTTGATTATATCACACAGAAGAAGCTGCATGTGAGCAACATGGGCAAGGATAAGACTGGCTATAAGGATGTCGACTTTGGTGACTCGGAAAATGAGAACGAGCCAGATGCCTATTTGGCGCGGCTCAAGGCTGAGGCACGCGAGAAGGAGGAGGATGACGACGATGCCGAAGATTCCGATGAGGAGTCTACGGACGAGGACTTTAAGCCCAACGAAAATGAATCTGATGTTGCCGAGGAGTACGACAGCAATGTTCAGAGTGATTCGGATGATGATAGTGATGCAAGTGGTGGCGGTGGCGGCGGCGGCGGTGATAGCGATGGGACCCCTAAGAAGAAGCACAAGGAGAAGAAACGCGAGAAGAAAGAGAAGAAGCACAAAGAGAAAGAGCGCACAGTAAGCAACCCACTTAATCGTTTATTGAACACTTACTTATTTTTGTGCTCACCTTTCCAGAAAAAACCAACCAAGAAGAAGGACTCCAACAAACCAAAGCGACCCACAACCGCTTTTATGTTGTGGCTCAATGATACCCGTGAGCAGATTAAGCGCGATAATCCAGGAATAAAGGTCACCGAAATTGCCAAGAAGGGCGGTGAGATGTGGAAGGAGTTAAAGGATAAATCCAAATGGGACGAGGCTGCATCTAAGGACAAGCAACGCTACCAGGATGAGATGCGCAATTATAAGCCAGATGCCGGCGATGCTAGCGACGATGAACAGCAGAGCAAAAGCTCCAGCGGCGGCAGCAAAGCGATCAAGAAGCGCAAATCTGACCCACCTCCAGTGAAAAAATCGAATACTTCGGGCAGTGGTTTTAAGAGCAAGGAATACATCTCAGATGAGGATTCCACTAGTTCCGAGGATGTCAAAAAGAGCAGCAGCGAGCCAGCCAAAAAGAAGAACAAATCGACCGACGGAGCCAACGCAAAGAAGCCCAAGAAGAGTGAGAGTGAAGTGGAACCAAGCGAAGAAGATGATACCTTTAGGTCAGATGATGCAAAGAAGAGCGGCAGCAAGACGGACAAAAATAAAGGCAAATCATCCAAAAAGAAGGCCAAAGAAAGCGAAAGTGAAGCAACCGATGAGGAGACCAACGAGAGTGATGAAGATGATGATGAGGATGAGGCCAGCGATTAATTAATACATTTCCATAACACAATCCACATACACTCACACACACACACATATACAAACACACACACACACATATACAAACACACACACACACACATAATTAATTTTAAGACAAGTGTTACAAATATAACCTGCAAAAATAGAGCTTGGTTTCAAAAATTTGTATACTGTTTTAATTAAACATCATTCGCAATATAATGTTCCATATAATGACTGGATAATTGCAAAGCGAACAACAATTGCTGATCAATTTATAGTTTATCAGCAATAACCCAAAATATTTTTAATACATTTAATTGTTTCCCAAAGTCAGTTGCCGGAGTTGAACGCTTTTTTCGTTGCGCGCAAACCGAATAATATTCGGTTATTTATTTCAATATATAAATTTATTTATATATATATATAGATGCCAAATGTCACTATTCTGGCTGATGGTGCTGCTGATCTTGCTCTGGAATATAATGAAGGCAAGAATGTTAGGTGTTTTTATCTGATTGTCGTTATATTAATCAAAAGCTCTCTTAGATCAGCGGCTTGGCCAAGTTTACAAATGTGCAGTGTGTTAGCCACGATACAAATTTAACCTCGTTTACCCATTGCCGGCTGCATGCGGTTAAGCGGGATGTGGCTGAAATGACAATACGAGCCAAGATCGTACGGTTCCCCAGGAAACCAATTGCGGTAAGTTTTCCCTTACTAAATAAAATTGTCAGCTTGGACTGGCATAATACCCTTTGATAAGGAGTCTAGGGGTTCTAAATGACATCATAGAAGTGAAAATTCGTAGTAATTATAAATCGATTATCGATTTCGTTTTTCTCTACTTTGATTTCGCTGCAAGTTTACATTTTGTATATTTTAGTCAGCAAAGCGTTAACAGATAGTACTTACCGATTTTATAGTCTTATACGAACGGAAATTTTAAGATAAAATTTTGGATATTAATAACTGTGTTTTCAGGGCTATATCAGAAGTCTTGTCTGTCTGAATGAAAAGCACATTTTAATATATTTATAATCATTTGAATATATATATATATATATATATATATATATATTCAAACCATTAGGCTAATGGCTTAATATTTTTTTCCTCATTAAACAAGTAACAAAAGTCAGAACAGTACTTAGCTATAGTAATAATCAAATTCCCGATTTAATGGTTGCCAAATAGTTTCTAAATGCAAGCCAATTTGTACGCTTGGCGGCGTTTTTGGTGTAGCTAACAATGAATTTTTACAAATAGTTTCAGAGTAGTAGTAGGCTAATGATAAAGTGAACGATCTTTACGTCGGAGTATTGGATGGTGTTGCAGTTCGGTAGACAACTGTAGGTCTATTGGCAAATCCTCATTACCGTCGTCAGAGTTCTGAGCTGCATCATTATCCAACTGTTCGTAGACGTGTGGTTTCCGCAGGTGGCGATTCAAGGAACGCATTTTTGTTGCATTTATTCCTTTCATGGCCAGCTCGGGGAAGGAACGCTTCCTCGAATAGTTCCGCAGCTGAATGTGGGATTGTGAGGAGGCTAAATTCGCGTCGTGGGATTCATCGTCGGCGGTGGGATCGCAATAAGTAGTGGTCCGAGGAACGGACACACGCTCCATTTCTGTCTCCTTCGTATGGAATGTTGTATTGGTCCCGCCGTCCGCTGTGTTGGTAGGCCGTTTCCACAGTTGTGAGATCATGGGTAATACTACATCCAGGCTGTGAGTGAATAATTGCGATGAATATAACAATGCATCGGCAAGCAAATGTCGCTTCTCGTAGACAATATAGTCATTGAGCCGGTGCATATAGCGACCCATCAGTGGATTGAGAATCACGTCAAAGACCCAGACACTGGCCAAAGGCGCCGAGATGACCAGCCACAGGACAATTAGCAGCTTAATCTCCACATACAGCGGCACCCACGCGAAGAAGGTATCGCCCAATATCTGTAGGCTCGTAAGACAGGCATAGACTATCCAATACCTTGCCCAGGCAGTAAGTGTCTCTTTTTCCTGCTGCAGTGCAAGGTGGGTTTTCCATGCTGGTATCAGTGTGCCAAAGACAACGACCAGGAAATCCGTAATAAAGCTAAATAAAAACATATTTTCTGAATTTATTATATGCTTGAGAATAGATTTTTGAAAATAGTTGTATATTGCTAGCTTTTTCTGACTATTTTGAAACTAGAAAGAAAATAAAATTTTCTATTTCGTTTTTGTGGCATTCAATTTAAGCCTACTTAAAAATATTGGCACTTTACATAACTTAAAATAAATAGATTTTTAGTAAAGTCTTACTTAGATTAAATTTAATATTTAATGACACAACAATTTTCGTTCCGTTGTTTTCTGTAGATGCGAATACAACTGCTGAAACGGGCTAGTGGATATAAGCCATTTCTTTATGATATTCGGCATTGCGATACATGCGAGTATCTGGAGAAGCGTAATCATCCCTTTCTCAACATCGTCTTCAATAGCTTCACCAATCACTCAAATATCAACAAGTGTCCACTGCCAGTATGTAATTAAATTTAATTTATTATTGTCTTTTAGTCATTAACTATTAATTAATTTGCAGGCTGAGCTGAAATTGGAACATTTTCGTTTTCCTGTTAAATCTCTAAAGATGCTGCCGCTTCCTGGCGGCGATTATGCAATTTATTCCACTTTCAGTATCGATCATCGGGATCAAGTTATTCTGAAGGTCTTCTTCACGCTCACAGAAGCCCGCTAGCCAAATCCCAGCAGTAAACTGATAAAGCTTTTTATTACTGGAAAAGCGCTCGAATTTAATGGAATTGAATTGCCAAAAAAGATATGGATTGAATAAATTTAATTGAACTCAATGGCAGTGCAATAAACTAATTTAAAAATTGCAATTGATTGAATTTTGTTTTTAATTTTGCTTTTCACATTAACTCTCACTCCACCTGTCCTACCAATATGGGTCACAAAATCAGGTCTGTATTGTTTTGCAAATTAATTTTATATGTTTTGTGGTTTTATTAATGCATATGTAAATAAAATATATTTGAATATTAAGGAACACAATTGCGTTCTAATCAACCCACAGTGTTAGTGGAGTTTTAAAGGTTAAACTTATAATATTTCACATACTGTAGCCCCAAACCTATATGGGCGACCCTGCAAATGGTGGGTCATGACATTTGGGCAAAGCATTAAAAACCCATCAAGTTAAAAAAAAAACCTATTCACACCATGCATAAAATCTTATTGAAATTAAAGACCTTTCTGATGATAGCCAATGGGGCCAATCGTGCCCATTGAAACATTTGAAACGAAAATTAATTGTAATTGTGTCTAATAATGTGAAATGTTGACGGAAATAAAATGATCAATTGCACACTGTGCGACTGTCCGACACTACGACTGTCTCTGTCGGACAATAATATAACAAACAAAAAATTACGTATACGTATGTCAAATGTAAAAGGCAAAAATCTGAATTTGCATGCATAATGAATTTATGGGTCAATTGCAAAAACTTGAACTCGATAAGCGAGTGGACGTGAATTTTGTGGGATCCCGCAATAGCAGTTATGTTATTTTTGTGTTATTGAGTATGCTGACAGGCGATGTGTTTCATACCTTGTCGAAACCAATTGCCTAGGAAGTAATAATACTTACGGTCAACAACAACAATAACGACATCAGCAGCAACAACAGCAGCAACATCAGCAATGATGATGAAAAGGCTTAACAATGCATAAATGTTGGCAATTAATTTCACATGCAAATTAATGAGAAACAATTAGCTGTTTAAGACAAAATGCCCATTTATAATAAGTTTTTGTTATTGTGTTTTTTCACTCAGCGCTTGTAAAGTATATATTTTGGTTTTGTTTTTTTCTGATCGAATGTTAATAAGTCATTTTCGCACTCGGCTTGTTGGACGTCGATGAGCGCTTTATCGCTGATTAACCCAAATTCAAATGAAGCGCAGCATCACAGCAACCAAACAAGCCAAAGGCTAAGGAACTTTGTTTTTAAAGTTATTGACTTTTCTCAAAAAATGCACTTAGTCGCACAAGTTAATATTCAATTTACAACATTTTTCTACGTAATCGTAATAGTTGCTTAATTTAAAAAAATCTGTGTTTATAACTCATATTATTTAAAGTCATTTTATATTTATCAAGTCGTATTAAACAAATTCGTTTCCAAAATTTTTTTTCTAATGTTTATTTAGCTATTTACAATTGCTTGCAAGTCTCGTTCAACAAAGTGCTGCAAAGTGGTTTTTTCTTTTATTTGAAATGTTCGCATTGATTTTTGATCAAGATTAATTGTATGCTAATTGCATTTAAATATGTAGATGTGAGTTGTGTTTCTTACTTTTGGTCGACATTCCTTTGAGCACATTAAATCGAATACAATACGAAATTGCAAATGTGCTGCAAGTTCGCTGTAAGTTCGTTGCTTCAGTCTTTTGTTTTGCAGTCCGACAATTAATCAGCCTCTCAGCATTTGACAAATCATTCGTTTAGCTTAACGCCCAAAATGGTGTTGTGCTGTTTTGTTTTCAACTCCTGCGCCTGTAATTGATTGAGATTCCCTAATTGCTGCATTTTATTTTTTGCAGGAAGTTGCTCCCGAATAAATCGGCGATATTTGATATAACGATAATGTGTTATTATCGATTCATTATTTAATTTCATACGTGTGCTTGACCATGACATTGAACTTTGGGCTTTTGAGATTAATTGCTGCATGTATAGCAAAAAAAATGTGTCTTAATTATCACAAAATTTAAGTGCTACACTTGTTTATATCAATTATGAAACAATGAGAGTAATTATTCAGAAATCAAAAATGATTATCCTTAAAATCTTTGTTTTTTCGAATTGCGTTGTTACTACCATTTTATGTCTACCTTAATAGTATTATTTAACATATACATAATTGAATGCTTCTATCGAATGTTAAATTTAATTTTTCATGTGCAACTGTAGTTTGAATAGGTATAATTATCCCACTAGCTTAAATCATAATTTTTACGTCGCTTAATAGTCAATATTGAGATCGTTTTCCTTTCGCAAGTCAGGAGCCATATCGATAACAGACATGTGTGCTAATTTATGAATATTTATAGACTTTTGGCTAGTTGCAGCTAGTTGGCCAAGAAGCAAAAAAGAGAGCGAGACACAGTTTGTGGAGTAGATTCACTTGGTGGTTTTCGCTGTGGCAACCACCACAACGGTTTCAGGTCTCTGTGGGTCTTGGTCCATTGGGGATTTGGAACTGGTAGCTGGTTTGCCTGACATATTAATGACCAATAATGTTTATAATATAATCGACTTTGGTCCAATACTTTTCGTAAAGTGCTGCAATTTTCGAATTGTTGCCGCGTTGATTTAAATTTATATTTATTTTTGTTTGGTTTTGTTTTTGTGATTTTTTTTGTTATCTGTGCATCTTAATTTATTCAAATTTCTTCAGTTGGTTTATAATTTTAGTTCATTTGGAATTCATATTTTCATTTGTTCATTTATGTTACAATTTCGTTTAAGGCTTTAAACCTGATTAGTTGTTGTTTATATTTATTACATCATTGAAATGACCCAAGTTTGTTGCTGTTGACAATTTCGTAAATGTGGTTGGCGGATTTTTTTCTTTTGTTTTTTGTTTGTTTCCAATTTCTCAAATCCCCAAAAATTATTATGTAAATTATGCAAATGCTTTTTGATTTTCTTTGTATTTATTTTTTTATAGAAATTTAAAGACTTATAACTTAGGCAGCCGATAACAAGCACGTTAATACATTATTTATTTCTTATTTTGACGCCCATAAAAAGATGATTTCGAGGTGCTTAAGAGCTGATCAATTAAATGCGTTGCATTGGTACCCCGCGGATCGCAGAGTGTGTTTCCATGTTGTGAATATTGAGTAATCATGACTTTGACCTTTACCAAGACGTCGATTAATGTGAGAGAATAGCTATCATCATCAAATATTGCTTGCATTATGACATATAAAATTATATATGAAAAAATAAATATATACAAAAAATACCTTTTTTTTATTCAATTCAATTTGGCACTGCTCTTTAATAATTTAACAAAATCTCAAACCAGAGATCATTTTAGATAATGGCTTTAGAGAATTGTGCAACAGCCAAATTATTGACACTAAACCCCAATTGAGTTTCAATAATTTTGGATTGAAACCGCAGATAGATGGAGAACAATTCACAAGGTATACCAAATAAATGTTGAGGGGAGTAAGGAAGGGGGTTAAAGTGGAGCAATAATTAAATATAATGCCAAATGCGCTGACATCTGGCTTTTAGACAGAAGACAGAAGGCTGTGAGAAAGCAGCACAAAAAGCGTCAATAAACACAACAAATTTAAGACAATGTAAATAAATGTATTGCAATTAACACGAAATTCACATAAAAATAATGAGTTCAGATTGAGACTCCGACTCCGATGCGGTTACCGTAGACCCATGAAATGAAACCTGTTGCTTTGGGGTTCGCTGGAAAATATCACAGCTCATTAATAGATTTCAATCGCAGCTGTGGCTAAATGTCGCTTGAAATGCTGAATGCTTGAAGCAACACGTGTAATGACACCGATCCGATGAAGATCTCAATCTAGCTGGTTTATATAACAGAGCATGTTGTTTATTTATCCCTATCCCTCCAAACCAAAATGGCAATTGGGGTCACCCAGTGGATTCGAATATTGGAGTCAAAGCGATTCCTACGTCAGCGTTGACTCAGAGCATCTCATCAATATTTATATGTTCAATATATTGGTTCATTGCCATTTCACCCAATAAATTTTGTGCTGGTCTGACGTTCATGGGGTTCACTGTACTTGGCATCCACACGCTTTTTAGACCGCCCCCACTTTCCGATCCAGTTGTGCCACAATGTGGCACAATTACCTTTTTAATTAATCGCATTGAGTGTTCGCAAAAAAAAACAAACATTTGCATTAAATATGCGTAGATGAGTCAAAAACGGAAAGGTTTTCGGGATCACAGTAACCTCATCAAAATTGAGATACGATTTACAAAAACTGTCAATGAATCACAGAGAATTCAGAATTTTTAAGTTATTGGTAATTATTTATTTTTGGTTAATCAATTTATTTCGTTATTAAATTAAACGCGTTAAAATTATTATTAATTGAAATTTATGATTGTTATTTTTTTATTATTTACAAGGAAGCTATTATTATTACGAATGAGTTTGTGACTTTTGTTTTGGTCGATTAATTCAATGCTAATAATTTAACTCATTATTATTAATTTCATTTTCACTCCCAAATTGGCTTAATATTTAATTGGGTTTTCTATTGCTGATTTTACTTTTACGAACTTTAATAAAAATTAGTTAGACTAATAGACTTAAATGATTTTCAGAAGGAAATAAAAAACTGTACATGACTGATTGAAATAACAATTTATAAATTAATTAGGACCCAAGATTTTTCTAAATGACAATTGATGAGTTTGGCAGCACATCCAAGGAAAACATATGTTAAATGTGCAACAGCAGCTTCCTGTTAAAAATGTGCACTGCTGACAATGCTTTCATGTCACTTTTTTAATTAATTTGTATTATTCATATGCTTACCAATTAAATAATGTCTGTTTTGTGGCTACAAATGGAATTTGCATGTGAGTAATGTTTTGTTGTGAAGATCGCAAATTGAAGATAAATGAAAACAAATCTTTACAACATTAATCAAATACTTTTCAGCAACAAATATGCGCTCAAAAAGTCATTCAACGAGAGATAAAGATAGATAGAGAGAGAAGGAGAGAGATTGAGATTGAGAGAGACACACTAAAGTCACTCAAAGTATGACTCAAACTTCCACTCGAAAAGCTATTACGTTTGGGTTATGCTGAAAATGCAAGTGTTTTCTGCTCGTTGTCATTTTCGTTTTCGCTTTCATTGGAAGCTTTCAAGGCAAACTTTAAGTTTGTCGACTAGTTAGCTTTGGGCAACGACGGTTTGCTTTGGTTTGGCCAAAAGCTCGGCTCTGGCTGCTGTTGCCGCTGTTGTTTGTCTCGCTTGCGCGTGCGCTGTCAGCTTTTAATTGTTGTTGCTGTTGTTGTTGGCTGGCCCGATCATCGTGTGCGCTATATTTTTTGGACTGCGCTGCGCTGCCCAAGCGAACGTTAACTTTAGTGTGCGCCGACCAGTTTCCGTAGACGGCCACAAAAAAAGCGGCACGCAGACGCGATACATCAAAAACTACCAAACAATACAACAAAATTCCAACAAATTTAAACAAAAGAAACCCATTGGAGCTATACGCAAAGCGAGCGTTGCTTATGTAAGGCTGCCTCAAAGTTCTTTGCAAGTGTGCAGTGTGGCAAAAAAAAAAGAAAAAATAAATAAGTGGCTCAAAAGTGCAAGCATATCAACCCCCTTCCCTCAAACTGGCAGCAGCTTCAGCTCCATTGAATTACGCTCAATTCGCTCTTCGCTTTTTTCGTAATCGAGTGTTGGGCAAAGCAAAAAAAAAGCTATAAGCAAAAAAATAAAAGTGAATCTGCCTTTCAGTAATCTCCATTTGAATTTCCATCTCTCTCTCTTTCTCGCTCGCTCACCCAACGGTCAGACAGTTTGCCATTTTTTTTCCGTCACTGTTGCTGCTGCTGCTGCTGCGACGTCGCCGCGCGTTTTTATTGTTTATGTTTTTTCGTGTTCTGAGCCCCGGAGAAGGTTAAAAGATAATAAAAGCAATACAATCCGAATCACAATTACAATGAGTGAAATATACAAATTTCGTTGACAACAACAACAACGACGACGAAAAAAGTCGTCTGCCAAGCAAATTTCACACCGTATTTAATCTTAGCGCACTGCCCGCCTGCAGTTTAAACGCTGTTCGTCTTTCTTTCTGTTCGTGTGTTGTGGGTTCTCTCCGTGTGTTCTTCACGCGTTCTGTGCTTTTTGTGTTCTGCTTAATAGTTCAACAGTTATCAGTAATCGCCGCGCGCTTGGCTATCGCTATCGTTATTGCTATCGTCGCATCTATTGATCAGAGCCAGAGCCAGAAGAGGGAAAGAAGGGCACAAGGCGAAAGGTGTTTTACTACCCAACAACAACGGCATTGGTAGTGTCCTATAAAGATAAAAACAAGCAATACATATAAAAGCAATCAATGCGTTTGAGAGTGCTTTGTAAAATTTGAAAAGGATTTTCGCGTAAAGTTCAAGGGTCATTATTGGCCGCATAGAAGTTATAAAAAATTACGGACCTAGGTAAGTTTCTTAAAATAAGTATTGTATAATTATTGTGCAAAAATCAAAATTAATTTAAAAATAGAATATCATTTGTTGAAACATTCGTTGTTGTGTATTTTTTGGCAAGAGACATATCTTAAATATTTTAAAATAAATAAAATAAAATTCCACTATGTTTACTGAGATCAAGACATAAAAAAAAATATAATATATATTCGAATTTTGGTATTACTTTACAATTTTCAATCACATGATCCATTTGTGTGAAATTCTGCTTTCGAACGGGTGCCTGGCAGTTCTTTATAATATTTGTCTGACTCAAATCGAATCAAAGGTAAGCTCTTTACACACATGGCCATAAAGTTGAATACTCAAGAAATCAATAAGATGGCTAACGACCGAATTTATTTACGTTTTAGACAAGTTTTGTCAAATTAAAGCCTTCACACGATTAGACAGCGTTTGTTTAAATTGTTAATTGTGTCATTTAATAGTTGCTAATTGTAATATTATCAAATCGCTGAATACATAATTTTGAATTTTAAAGTACAACTTGTAGACTTTATATTATTTACCATTGGAGTATTCAAAAAGTGGGCTTGTTTCTTAATCTGTAATACGTAATTGGTTGTGTTTTATTTTATTCAATAATATTTTCATGTGCACAAACACCTATACACACATTTTTGTATGTGCAGTTATAAATGCATATAAAACCGACATTTCATTGTTGTTGTTTTTGTTTGGGTATTTTGGTTGTGCACGTTATTATCTCATTGTTGTTGTTGTTGTTTTAGTCTTTGTTACTGTTGCTGTTGCTGTTGTTTTGGGCCGCTTTCGGGCTTCGATTGTTGCGATTTTGTAATATTGCTACAGTTATTATTGCTCGATACGCTTTACTCTGCTCTCCTCGCTGTTATTGTTGCAATTATTGCAGCTTGTATTGCAACAAAGCCACAGAGAAAGACAGAAGAGAGAAAGAGAGAGAGAGAGAGAGAGATATAATGCGAGAGCAGAGTGGGGAGTGGGAAGCTTGTAAAGCTTTCAGCCAGCTTTTAACTTGTATGCATAATGATCTGAGTTTGAACACCCAATCTAAGCACAGACTGTAACAGTAGATTTGCAACTTTCTATGGGCATTCGAAATTCTATAAACACCCCCCGACATTTGTTTATGTATGTCGATATACGCATATATATACAAAAAAACAAAACCTTGCCAGCTGCGTGTGCTCGTTCATCGTTCACCGTTCATCAGCTCGACGATAGTGTCCAGTCTTTTAATGCATATGTTGTTTTTTTCTTTTATATTTATTTTATTTATTGTATTTTGTTTTTTCGCTTTGCTTTTTCATTGACACCGAAGAAGAAACCCGAGTAACCTGTTTGTTTGTAGCTTCGTCTGGTAGAGTCGCCTAGCCGTTCAACTCTGTTGTGCATGTGTGTGCGTGTATTTGTGTTTGTATTTTTTTAATTAATTTTTTTACCCAACATTTATTAAATAGTTTTTTTTTTTATCAGCAACGTTTATCGTTGTTAATGCGTGTTTGAATTATATTTTTTTTTCCCTTTAGTTGAAATTTGTGGTAAAGCTTAAATAGTTTCATGCAAATTCGTTTCAGGAAAATTCCATAAATCGTTTAGCTTATTACTACAAAATCTTGCAATTAAATAATGTTGATCAAATATGTGTTTAAATAAGCAGCCACATTTGAAAGTATGCAATTACTAAATGAACAGAAATCGTTTTAAGCAACGATCATATAAAAATTAATACACATTTAAATAAAACCATGTTAAGCAAAGCTTCACTAAACCCTCCTCTATAGATGCGTGTACTTCCCGATTTGATTCAATAATGAAGTAAAGTTAATTACCACTGAGCAGGCAAAAGATAAGTGTAATGTCAGAAGAAAAGCAACAGCAGCTAACAAATATGGCAAAGAAATTATAAATGCAAATGTCATAAATGTAATAATAAGTTTTGGCCATTACGAAAAACGTAGACAACTGCATAATACATACATACGTTGGTAAAGACATGTAGTATCAAAGCTTTAAGTTTTACTGTTATTACCAAGTTATTCGCGCTGCGCTTTTGACGTCTTCTTCAATTTCAATTTCACTTTCATTTTGCGGTTTACAGTTTTTCCGACAGGCGACCGCAAATGCTGCACGCAATCCACAAGTTGTGTACTGGTGTATGCGTGTGTGTATGTGTAGCCGGTTGCATGTTGTAACAACAACTGAAAAATTATAGCAAGAGCAACAACAATTGCAGTTGCAAGTAATTGTTTTCATTTTTATTGCCAGTTCTATGGCCCAAGATAAATAAATGAATAAATATTTTGAGCATTTTGGCATTTCTTTTGGGTGTGCGTGTATGTGTGAGTGTGTGCGTGTGTGGCTGCCTTAATTATCAACAGTGTCTCTTTTATTGCACATCTTTTATTTAATTAGTTGGCACATTACGTATACGGTATTCATTTATTTATTTCGTTTGTTGTCTTAGCCTTTTTCATTATTTACTACACATGGAATTTTTTTGCGTGTCTTTGTTCATTTTTCAATATTTGTGGCATATTATTTATACGCACCTTGCTAATAATTATAATGACAAGTCAAGACGACCCCAAGCTAATATTAATAAATATTTAAATAACGTGTTTCATATTAATATTTTAGTTTGTTAAACTGGTTTGAAGTTATTAAATAGTCATTTTTGTTCAAGTTCTTAGTTGTCAAAAATATAAAATATTTGTTAATTTTTGTATTTTTTGTTGGTAAGAGATTTGCACAGCTGTTTTCAGCTATGTTTGCTGTCAACGGGTTTATTCCAACACACATTCAAGGTACAAGTTCCCAACTCAATTGTTTCCAAATGCAAACAATAGAAAATATTCGCTCACCCTTTTACACACATACAAATTGCAGCTGATTTGAAATGTTAAGCAAATGCAAAGAGTTCAGGTCGCAGACACTTTACGTAATCCTTTCCGTCATCATTGTCGCTGTCGGGCCAAAACACAATCTGCAACCTGCATGTTAGCTGAGAAATCAAATTTATTATCTTTTGTGCGGTTCGTCGGTCTCTGCGCTGATTTTTGTGCAAAACGTTCGCATTTGAACTTTGTTATGTCACTTTGCACACTTTGTGCTCCACAGCAGATTATATTGTGATTTGTGTGGGAGTTTTTTAGGGCATTTTTTTTTTTTTTTTTTAACTATAACTTTGCAATAAACTGGATTAAATTACCTTTTGCAGCATAAGGATGACAAAAGTGTTTCTTAATTAAGTTGAACAAAAACAAATATGTTAAAAGGTTTCATTTGGCAAGATTTCAAGGTCTCACATTTGAATTAATATGAAAGGAAAAATATATTTAAATGTATTAAGGGTTTATTGTTGTTGAATTAACTCTGAATATGCTTAAATAAGTCTTGTTATGTAAGGATGAGAAATATATTTGTTAATCAAGCTGAACCAAGTATGCTGAGGGCTTTATAAAAGGTCTGCAATTCATTGAAATTGCGTTAAAGGGAAGAATAATTATATAAAATACTATTATTTTGGATTATCATTCATCATTACAGTTGTATGTTTATAGTGTTGCTTCCTTAGTTTCAAAAAGAGTTAATGATTACAATATTCAATTACGATGGCATATTATATAACCTTTGTTGCATACACAAAATACACAAAATAACAAAAATATCTGCTGCGGCATATGTTGTGTTGAACTAAAAACTTAACTCATTAAGCATTACCTAACTCAAAACCCCAAGCGCCAAACTGATGAAAAGTCCATTACTCATTCGCCCAGTTATCTTCTCCGATTGTTGTTGTTATTGTTGCTGCTCGTGTTATTGCTGCAGGTCTGAGACTTGCTTGGGGCGGCATTTTGCACAGCTCAGCGTTTATCAGAAAATAAGTTCATTATCAACTGAAGTGCACAACTACCCAACTAAGTAGTCCAGCTGTGGATGTGAGAAAGACAAACCGGCGATGATATCAGCAGCAAATTATTTCATGGCGACGACAGATGTCTTTTCTTGGAGCAGTATTCGACTGTCAATGTCAATTAAAGTAAAACGCTGACGCCCTGTTGCTGTGTCAGCGAATTGGTCGAAGAAAGCCATAAAATAACTTAAGAAAGAGACAATGACCAAAAAGACAGTAAAAAGCCCACAGTTAACAGCTCAAAGAAAAAGACTTGAGAAATTCCCATAAGCAGACCAGCCACAAAATGCATTGGCAACAAGCCGCAGCAGCAACAACAACAACAACAACAACAGACAAAACAACAGAGTGAGCTGTTGAATATATGGCAAGTGTCTGTGTCGGCATAATTATGCGGAAGCTGACAATGCAACTTGCTTTTTTGGCGGTTTTCTTCCCCCCCCCAGTTCACCCCGTCATCTACTGCGTGTCGGCTTTCTTGAAAATAGCGTCTTTCAATGCTTTTTGGCATAATTCCACACTTACAATGCCCGCAATGTGGCCAAAAAGCGTTTTAACTATTTCTGGCTTTCTTGGCGCTTCTGTTTTGGTGACGGCTCTTAAATTGGGGCCCCCAAGAAAGCTTAATTGCCACAGCAAACAGTGCAAACAGTGCAAACTGTGAAAAACTGTTGCCATTTAGTTGTGCATTACATAATATTTGCCGCTCGCCAGGCACGCGATGTCGCATAAAAACACATATATGTATATAGAAATATATATATACATATTTATAATGTACTATATATGGCATCGGTCTGTTGTGCAAGAGCCAAGAAAGCATTCAAGTAAATGCAACTTATAACTACTGCCATAACCATAACCTTGAGCTCAAGATTCATTTGATCATCAACAGCTTCATCATCTCCATCTCCAAAAAAAAAAAAACAACCCTAATCGACCTTAATTATGCAAACGGCAACTATTTGATTGACACAATGGCCAAGAAGAGCTAAATAAAAACAAAAAGATCCGATTTTATTTGATTTTGTATACGATTTTTGATTTCTGTTTGGCTTTGCCCCATAACTATATTTACTATAAATTTATGTAAAATATTTGTATATATTCAGTAGTCGAAGACATAAAAACGACACTTTTAGTGCACTCAATAAATAACTGAATACCCTGCTAGCAAGTGCTGCAAAGGGGTGTATTGAGTTTATGGTACTATGAATATACCCCATTTAATGTTAGCCCTTTTAGCAGGGTATCTATTAGTTGTAATACTCAACTCTCTTTGCAATTTATAATTTAATTTCTATTTTTATTCGGTAGCTGCATTTAATTTCCTTATCGTTTCGCCTTGCCGTTGACATTCGAAACTGAATTCATCATAATTTAACACTTTGACAAATTAATTTCGTTTTGATGTTGTTTCGCTTTTTTTTTTTGCTGTTTGCTGGCGCTTGTTTTTTTTTAGGTGTACTTGTATTTTTCTATTGTTTGGGGTGAAAGTGTTGCCCAAGGTTATTTACGAACTTAACCATTGAGTTGAGTCTTGTTGCCCGTTTTTTTGCTGACTTTGCTGGCTTTGAACTTACATGTGTATTTTTGAGGGCCAATCAAAGTGGTCATAATCCGTTTGCCCTTTAGGCAAAAGCTTAATACACTTGACAGCAATTTGAATAACTTATGGAAGTGATATATGACTAAAGAATATGATTAAGTTTGTGGAATAGTTCTTTGTAATTTATTCAATTTATTAGTTTACAAATGTTAAACATATTCAAAATGTTAAGGAAATGAATTGAATTTGAATTTAATTACAATCACATTTACCTAATACCAAATTAAATGTTGAAGTTCGTGTAAATTTTTAATAGAATATATCACGCCAAGTTCGTTGCCTAAGTCTTTAGATTTAATTCCTTTTGCTTTTTGGACTCTTTTAGTATACAGCCAACTTGTTGGATATCTAAGTAAACTAATTACATCAGCACATTGCCATTAACCCTCAAGTGACCCAATAATGTCTTTATCACTCCAACTGAACTAATTGGAAGGCTGGGTGAGCCTGTGGGCTGGACACTAAAAAGGCCACTCTAAGCGCTTTTTGGCGGGTGAAACCAACATTTAATCTCCACGCATTTGACGCTTAGTGCACGCCTCCAAAAGCGAACGAATTTTTTTGTTTTTTTAATTTTCTTTGTTTCTTTCTTTTTCTAACCGCATCTGGGCAAAATTGAGGTAAATTGCCGAAAGAAACCATTTTTCAATAAGAGACAATCATTTCAAATTAAATGTTTAGGCAAATTTCACTTTCTGTGGCACATATGCATTTGGCTTAAGGCACTTTTTTACAGGGCGGTGCTGCAGACGTGGACACGCCTCCATTTTGTGGCATGTGTGTGTATTTTTGTTGTAATTTTGATTGATTGAAAAATGTTAACATATTACATTTTCTTTTCATAAAATAAAAAGCTATTTATCAATTTTATGCACGAAAAGTCTTCTGCTCGAAAATTTAAAAAAATTCCATAAATTAAATGATTACGAAAAAAATCGGATTGCTTTCGTTTATAGTTTTTTTTTCTTTTGAAATTTGCAAGAAATTTTAAATTTCTTCAAAAATGGGTCTCCCAAAACTTGCTTGCCTGCCCCGCTTTTTTGCATCTGGGTCTGCAAGACAAATGTCATGCAATTTGTATCAAGAGGCTATGTTGCAAAATATGCAACAGCAGCTGTCATTGTTGATGTTGTCCGTGTTGGCTGTGTTGGCTGTGTTGACTGTGTTGACTGTGTTGGTGTTCCAGTCGTTACTGGGCAGCGTTGTTTGTTTTTAGATTTCTTGTTGTTTGTTTGTTGGTTTGTCAAAGGTCTGGCCATGTCGATGTGGATGCTGCCGTCTCTTGCCACGCTTCGCTGAATCATTATTGACAATTAGCCGCATTCGATGGCATTTACGCCCGGACGGATGTGCAGTAACAGCAACAGCAACAGCAACAGCAACAACAACAACAGCAGCAGCAACAATAGCAGCACTGATACTTCTTGTTTTGTTGTTGTTGGAACTGCCTGTTGCTTCTTGGCCTTACGCAATAATTAATTACAGCCAGCGGGCCAGAAATG
Source organism: Drosophila demipolita (assembly GCA_035042405.1). Classification (NCBI taxonomy): domain Eukaryota; kingdom Metazoa; phylum Arthropoda; class Insecta; order Diptera; family Drosophilidae; genus Drosophila; species Drosophila demipolita. The sequence continues at coordinate 2,458,602 of JAWNLI010000025.1, forward strand.
TAGGTTTTCTACAATAAATACTAATTATTAATTGTACAAGCAACAGCAACAACAACAATAAAGTTGCAACAGTTTCTCGACTGCCAGGGGATGCCAACACAAACAGAGTTTGTTTACTGGCCAAATGTCCATTTGAGCGTAACCAATTGGGTGAAGGGGGAGTGGGGAGGGGAGAGTCTGCGTTTATTGCATTTTGAATGTAATTTGCATTCTGCAATCAGCAAAATTTTGTGGATGGTGAAAGATTAAAGAATGGGATTTTTTTATATTCAGTTTGATTGTTTTTTACATTATTTTTTTTTATTATTATAGCAATATCTTTAAATATCTAAATTATTATTTAATTAAGTTCGAATTAATTATTTTATTATCTTCTTTAACTAACATTATTTTTTATGCCAATCTCTATTTATTTGCAGTTTAAGTTTCTTAAGCACATTACCATAGACAACAAACAATGTTCTCAATACTTGGATTAATCACAGTGCTTCTATTGGCCAGTACAATATGCCAGGCACTGCCAGATGTAAGTATCATAATTATAATTAACCCTGATAACCCACATAATGCCTTGGGATCTGAACATATCACGTTTTTATTTTACGACCTATAACGAAGAACTCATCAATCAATTCAATGCAATGAAACCTTTTTTTTGGTTTTGTTTTTAGGGCACTCGATAAGACAGTAGACAATACCAGTTAACGGTTGTATTTGACAACAATAATAACAATAACAATAACAATAATAACAACAAGTGATACACGACACAAATGACCGCCAGAAGTAAATTTCATTGTCATTTTGTAGCTCGTATTTGTATTGTGCGTAATTAGCATTTAAAAACATTTTTTGTATTTTAATTAAATTACGAAACTATTTTTAGCGGCACAACGAAACGAAAGAGATTCAGTCTTTGCGTATCTCTCTCTCTCTCTCTCTCTCTCTCTCTCTCTCTTTCTCATTGTGTGCAAGAGACAAATAGCATTGTTATTAAGCTCATACACAATTACACACCTATTTGCTTATATTTATATGTACATAGTGCGGGTGTGTGTGTGTGTGTGTGTGCTCACCTCTCATTGAAAAAAAAAAAACCAAACGCACGCTCAGCTTTTGTCTCAAAGAAAAAGCTTCGCCAACGAATTATGGCCAAGGTCAAACGTGAAAAGTTCTTGTAATTATTTCAAAGTACATTTTTCTGTGTTTGCCTTCTGATTGCTTTTGTAATTGTTGCTGCTTTAATTTATATGAATTTCGTGCTCAGCTCAAAACATTTTACCCCTCTCCCTTTGTCTTAATTCTTTTTATTTTAATTTTTTGGGAGCACTTAAGCAAAAGATTTAATTGGTGTTCGTGTTAAAATAACTGATTATGTGTTGAACGCTGGGCTGGGCGTGGTCATTTTATATTATTGAAAGTCGTTGACACATAGAGAACACAGTCAAAAATAGATTTGATTACGTAGGTCCAAGTAAGAGGTGTTTACTGATTATTAACGCTTGTTCAGATTATTCTTTACGTATTACTTCCTAAATGAGATTTCCAATCGCGTATTGTAAATGTAATTGCTTTGTTAATACATCATCAGTTTGGTAATAATCAGATTTGGTTAATTACATTTATTCCCCAGGTCCTTAACCACTAGACAATATTCCTACATGTCTGTCAATCCCAAGTAGATATGCCTTACGCACATAATCCCAATACTTCAGTCAGTTGATAAGTACTTTATATAAAAGTGTTATAAAAAGTTATTTCCTTGACACTTCCATGTGAGAACATGAATGTTAGCTTGTTAAATGTATCTTCGTGTTGGTCGTTATTAACAGAGATGCGGCTTGCAACACAGTTGAAACTGAGGCACAGTATCCGATTGCAAAGCTGACTGCAATTAAAGTTGACTTTTTTTTTTGTAACAGCAGCAAGAACAACAACAACAACAACAACAACAACAGCCAAACAGCAGCATCATAAAACAGAAAGACGATAAACAAAATACAAACTATGACGAGGCCCTTCAAATCGCAACCAAGCATAAAATTATGGAAATCAACAAGGCAATGCAAAGGCAAAACAACACAAGCAACAACAACAGCAACATCAAACAACAACATGCAACAAACAACAACACGAATGTGGCAGCAATTTAAGGATCGATTCGCTTTACGTGCATGAGTCAGCCGATTGCAGTTTGCAGTTGTTATAGATATAGTTGTTGATGTTGTTGTTGTTGTTGTTGTTGCTGCTCTATATTTATATTTTATGTGCTGTCACAGAAAAACGCAAGCATGAAAATATGAAAACCTTGCTTGCCTCTTGCTCTTCCTCTTCCGATTCCATTGGATGCTGGTCGGGAATATCAATTGCAGTCTTAGACGGGCAAATAAATTAAGCCTTTTAATTGTGAAATCAAGAACTTTGGCGTTTGAAATTTGTGTGGCACGATTCGTTGTTGTTATTGTTGTTGCTACATTTGTTGCTGATGTTTGTTGTTGCGCTTTGTCCGAGTTGGTGGCTGTGGCTGTGGCTGCTTGTCACGCTTGGCTTTTATCTTGCTTTGGGTCACGTTCCCGCCAATGACCGAGTGAGTGTTCTGTGTGTATATGCAACTGTGTGTGTGTGTGTGTGTGTGTGTGAAGGTAGGTGAGTAAGAACTTACAGATAACTATTATATCTCAAGGATTGCCTTGCAAATTGTACTTCAACTTGAGAATTGAGAATCGCTCTTGTTCTTGCTTCCATCTTGCTTACTATAAAAAAAAAAACTGGGTGCTTAAGCATTAAAATATTTTTTTTTAACAAAACACAAGCATTTCGAATTTCTTATATCTGTTTTTTAAATGGGGTTTTAACCTCAAAACGCATGTTAAACTTTCATCAGCTACAGCTTTGAAGGCAGTCAAAAGCCACACTGGCAATCGTTAAAAAAAAATAGCAAAATTAATTTGATTAAAATTTAATTTAAAGCCTCTATTAAAAAGTGCTGCCAGGAAAGCCAAACACTTAAATGTACAACGAAATGGCTTTCCATTAGGCTCAGCTACAGTCACAGGTCTTATAGCACTCTGATCTTTTCACACTTTGCTAATTTTGCGCACATGCAGAAAGGGAAAGAGAGAGAGGGATAGAGAGAGAAAAAAAGCAATAGCAACAAGAAAGAAAAAACTGCGGCGCCAACAGAAGCATTTGCTAATTTCCGGCGCTTGTTTAACGAAAGGCAAGGTCAACACACCCAGAAAAAATTAAATAGCACTTGTTATATTATATATATATGTATATATATATTTTTTTATGATTTGTGTGTGCCTAGTTGAACACATTTCTTGTGTCTGTGAATTATTCTGTTTGTCTCTCTCTGTGCTGCGCTTGTTCGCATTGTTCAAGTGAATAATTTCTTTGTGCTATGAGTTTAAAGCAAAAGGTCGAGTGACACTCTTTCGAGCGTCGAATTTCGCTGTTGACTTTGACCGGCGCAAGACATGAAAATTGCACAACGACAGTGGGCACGATAAGTGTTTGGACGATGCCATAAACAGAGTATTGGCCTCCCCGCAGACAATTTGAAGCACACTTTTTGCGCTAATATGGCGGCTACACCTTTTACTTTGAATGCTGCTCTGCTGGTGTTGTTGTTATTGTTGTTATAGATGTTGTTGTTGTTGTTGTTGTTATTATAGCTGTTTTTGCACTTAAGTAGTCATAGTTGTAGTTGTAGTCGCAGTCACCATGCCGGTTATATCGGGCGTATGAGTAATCACACAATTTCAGTAATTGCGCGCACAAAACAGCAGCAACAACCGGACAACTGGAGAATTGGACAAACGGACAACAAACAACAACCACAGCAGCCGCAGCAGCCAGCTATACAAATTATAAACACAAATTTCACAATATCCGTCATTGCACCCCGTCGAAAATTAAAGCGCACGCCGCTTGGACAAATCGCCAGCAGCAGCCGATTGCCAGTCGAGACATCGATCAATGATTCAAACTGGGATTCAGTTCACTGGTTCACGGTTCTTTTTTTTTTTTTGTGAACTATTTAAATGGCAGCTACTTTAAGTAAATGCTTGCCTCGGATATAGCCATGAAAGTTAAATTCGTACAATTATTTATTTATTTAATAAAAAATTATAAATAATTCTTTTTATTGATTGCTTCACTCGAAGCGAATAATTCATTTGAGCTGCATTTACAATGCGCCGTTTTGCAGCCCTGATTTGCAAATTGTAATCACTGGCGCTGATCTTGTTCATCAAATGGCTGGCGATTTTTTTTATTTTTTTTTTTGCATAATTTTCTGTTGACTCCCATTAATTGCAATTAATTGGCAGCAAGGGTTGCCCCCCTGCAACTTATCTCCCTGCTTTAACTAAATGGCTAAGCGGGCAAGTGTTGATTGGTGTTTGGTGTTTGTGGGGTGTGGCCGTCAGTTGGCATTTGCATATATTGTAAATTGCTGCAGGTGCAGCAGCTTTCCAAATGTTCGCTTTAATAGTCGGGAGGCCCTAAGACAATCGCAAGTAGCAGCATCGTTCCATATGCGCGCACACACACACACACACACACACACACGCAGAGTTGAGCGAATGTACTTAATGCACATTCAACATTCAACACTCATTTTCACTCATATTTAAACTCAGAGTCGCACTCGAGACGCGATCCATAACTTGGTTTGGCTGCAATTTCACTTTCAGTGCAGCAAATTGTTGCGCAGTCCACAGACTCGGCCAAGAGTCGAACCCAAAGAGCTGCAGTGGCTCCTCGCCTGATCGAAACACGTTTCAAATGAAAGTAAAAACTCTTTGGCATTGTCTGCGCCTGGTTTTCATCAGCGCGTTTGTTCACCTGCCCCATTCGATTCGTTCGCACAATTGGCCAGTCGCCGCATGCATTGTAATGAAAATAGAATTATCACTCTAATTGTTATGCAACACACACAACAATTTTATCACAGCTCAAACAAATAAAATAAAAGTATTTGTTGTCGATGCTGTCAAACATTATGTTGTTTACCTTGTCTTCTTCTGGCTTTTCAGTGCTCTTTTTTTTCTCGTTTTTTTTGTTGTCGTTTGCGGTACAATTTCGACTCTTTTCGGTGCGGCGCACCATTTATAGTTGTTTTAAATTCAAGAAATTTGACTAAATTGTTACGTAGAATTTTTTTTTTATTATGTTTTTTTGAGCGCGTGCAAGTTTGTTGCCTAAGTCTTTTGTATATGCCTGACGACCTGTGTCCAGTTGTTGTTAAAGGAAATTCTAGTCTGCTTCGTTGACCCTGTAACAAATTTAGTGAATTGCCGATTTGTTGCTGCCGCTTGGAATGCAAACATACGGTAAATATTTTTGCAAACAAAAAATATTTATATAAAACGGAAACTCGATCTTTGAGTTGAGAATCGCGTTGTAGTTGAAAATGGAATAAAGGAAAAATATAATTAAAATGTTGTCGGCCAAATTGGAACTGGGACAGTTGCACTCAAAAAGGAAACTGTGCGAATTACACACTCGACTTAAGTGTGCCGATATTTTTTTTGGGTTAAAACAAATCTTTCAAAACGAACTATTGTCGGCAAACAAAAACGAAACAAGCAGCAACAATGGCGTGCATATTAAAATCTCATTAATCACAATAACTTCGAATATTTTATTAATTAAAATATGCAATTATTGTGCGCTCAACACACAAGTTTCGTATACACGCATATCGCCGATAAGAGTACACGCAAACGGCTTTAACCATTTTGTTTGTTTGCCGCTGGATTTCTTCAGCAGCCCCCACACACATATGCATAAATTTGTGTGTGTGTGTGTGTGTGTGTGTGTGTATTGTAGAAACCCCAAGCGGCGGCATGCGACCATCTGACCCTGACCCACTTGCTGAAGATACTTGCGACCGACAAACCTCGACAGAGTTCAGTTTGGCTCGGATCTGCTCAGCTCAGCTCGTTAATCTTTAGACCAGCACTTGAGTGCCCATGCAAACATTAAATACCGTATATAAAAGTATAACCGTAAAAACACTTGTGCCGTGTGTGGCGTGCTTTTATTGCATTATTGAATTATTTGATAATTTTTTCAATTAATACTTAAACAATTGCCACAATTTGTAGCAGCCAGCGGCTATAAAATTATCCATATATAATTCATTAACCATATCGGTTTATCTCTCTTTCTTTCTCTTTGTAGCTGCACAAACATATGTCGCCAGAGCAACTGAATTCAGTTTTTCATGTGGACACACACGAGGCTGTGCCAAACTATGAGCTCGTTCAGCTGCTGCACCACACGCCCCAAGGTGATCATCAGCGCAAGCGTCGCAGCATCGGCGAATCCCTGGGCAAGGCACATCATGTGAAGAAGGATCTGAGCAAAAATGCCTACTACAGCGAGCTGAAGGCCGCCGCAGCGGTCGCTGGCAGCGGTAATCATCTTATCGATGACGTGAGCTCAATCAAGTCGCATAATGTGTCCTTCAGCGCCTTTGGACGCAACATGAATCTCACGCTGCGCGCCACGCAGGGTCTCTTCAAGGGGGCGCCACACGAACTGCGCATGTGGTCGGTGGGCAGTGAGCCGAATGCCACACATGGCCTAGATCTGCAGGAGATGCTCAACGAGGAGGTATGTCTTAGAAATAATTCAATAATAATGTCTTCACTCTATAGAATTTGAGAAAATAGTATCAGGCTTTAAATATCATTTTAAACTCAATTTATATATTTGATTTTTGTTAATTTGTATGTTCAATCTACAAGCAGCTATTAAGCTCAACAAACAAAAACATTCCAAAACAATTCTCACAGATTACAAAACTGTTCAACTATAGCAAAAAAAATAATTATTTCTTTGCCTTCTGCTATAGTCAAATGAACATATTTCTGGCACTCCCCGAGAGTAAATATTGATAAACTTTATAGTTATTTGCCATTATTTTTTTGTGTCATTATTATTTACCACGTTTCAGTGGCTACCTTTTGTGATTGGTTTGTTGCACTTTCATTGTTACATCATGATTTGTAGCATTTTTTTTTTGCTTTTTGCTTATATTGTTCGTGCAATGGATTTTTCATTTTTATATTGCTTTATTCATTGTATTTGTGGAGCTTCGTCTTCCGCTTTTGAGTAAACAGAGTTTGCAGCTTATTTTGTTTCTTATCAGCATTCGCTTTAGCTGCGCTTCGTTTGCCACATTGTTGCTATTTGTTGTTGTTGTTGTTGTTGTTAACATAGTTGTTGGCTGTATCTAATCAAAATTAATTGGCCATTTGATAAAGAGATTAGACACTATGTATCTGTGTCTGTGGCTGGACTACTGGACTACTGCCGGAGCTTGTGGTTAATTACATTTCTTGTTATGCAATTATCTGTCTCAAATAAATAAAACACATTTATTTTTAAAGTCAAGGACGTGCGGAAATCGGCTTATATAAAGTAGGCACTTGACAGTTGTTGGCACTAAAACGGCAATTGTCAAATCTTAATAGCATGCGACACACATTATGTATAAGTCAACACAAATATGCATAGTAATTATTATTAATAGTTATTTAATTTCGGTTGACTAATTTGTTGACAAAGCTGTACTTTTTTACTTGCAGCTCAAAGCATTTGCAGATTTTTAGACTCATATTTGCATTGCATTTGATTGGCAACCAAATAATTTTTTCTCTTGCATAGGCAAATTGAAAGATCTCTTTCTCATGGCTTAAATAGGAAAAATCAATTTCATTTCACATGAAACCCACACACACAAAGACACACACGTGTCTGTGACTCCCTGCCATGAACATGAACGTGACTTATTTCAATTATGAGTGTTCACTTTCTTTTGCCCCGCTTCTATATAGATATATATATATATATATATTTGTTTACAAATACAATACCAATATAATTATATAGCCCCAATGAATGGGGGCGTTTTTTTTACGGCCAGTGCAAGTGAATTTTTATTGTTATTACTTACTAGGTTATTTTTTTTGTGTTTGGTTTTATTTTTTTGTTATGATGCCAAACTTCGGGCAAAGTCGATTGATCGCATATTACCAATCGGGGGGTTGAGTCAGTAGTGCATAAAATAAAACTGATTTTAATGCAAGACACAAACTTCGGAAATGAAAGTGAAATGTCATGTCAAGTAATGCTTGCCCTCTCTCTCACTCTATCTCTCTCTCTCTCTCTCTCTCTCTCTCTCTCTCTCTGTCTGTCTCTGTCTGTCTCTCACTTTCAATCTTTACGACATGGTCTTTGCCTGCTTCGTGATTTATGTGTGATAATTCAACTGTTGAGACTCATGCGAAATGCGGAAAGATTTATGCGAGTCTCTTTTTATTGGAAGATTTTGGGCTTATTTTTAATTAAAATGAAATGCGCTGAATGCATTTTATGCAACACGGCTGCAACAGTCCCGACACACACACGACATTTTTCAGGTCTCTGCAATTTGGCAATTATTATTATTATTTCATTTTTTTTTTTTGGCTGCCAGTAAAATCTTTTGACTCATGCCACAAATAGCTGAACACAGCAAATGGCCTCCAGTTGTGGACGCCAACAACAATAATTGAATTATTTTATATTTGCTGAATAAGATTTTTTTTTGGTAATGGCGGCACTTTGTCAGAGACCTTCTATCAAGAAACGTTTATTCTAATTTGTGGCATGAATTGGTCATTTTTTTTGGCAATTTATATGTTCATTTTTTTTATTTTCTGTATTGTTTGAAATTATTTCGAAGAATTTCAAAACCGCATGCAAAAAATATTCTAAACGACAATTTAAAAAAAATTCGACCCAGTTTCTATGGCAAAACAAAAGACTTAAGCCACAAACTTGGCCAGGGAAATTCATTTGCCAGCCGCAAAATTTAATCGTAATTACTGTGAATTTTTGTTGTTTTTCTGGGTGTCAAGAGTGAACTTTCAAAACTGCAGCTAGCTCAATTTTAATTGCATTTTTTTTTTTTACCTTTTCTGCTGTTGTTGATGAAAATAAGATTCGTGCAGTGAAATTTTGTGTTCAATATCTGGACAAACAATGAAGGCGTCGTTTGGCTCACTTGGCACCGCCCTGAAGTTTTCTTTGCAATTTATTTATGCTGCTGCCACGAAAATAAAGGCAAACACAAGGCGTCGCTGGGCACACCCAACTGCCGCATTCAATCGATAGGCCCCGCACAAAGGTCAGGCGCAAAAAATTAAATAAAATACACGGCTATAGTATAAATAAAGGTGCAGGTTTCCTAGGCCTGCTACACAATAGTAGCCGTCTAAACGGGCATAACGAATTTGATTTTTTTCCTTTTCCAAACAGGAAAATATATATGCCAACCAAAAAAAAGTTGGTAGGCATTGCTCGTATTTAACGAGTTATTTAAGAGTCGTGAACCTACTGCTTGATCATGAAAGTCTTTAATAAATTAACATTTAACTGGCAGTTATATAAGTTCAAATTCCAATTAATACTAACCAAAAGCAAAAAAATGTCTTAAATATTGTCTTTGCACTGGCGAAAAATATATAAACACGTATGTAAATAGAGCTCAGAAAACCACAGCAAATGCCAGCAGTTGCCTTATATGGGACAAGCAAACCCCAACAAAAAAAAAATTGATTAATGAATGTGCACCACTTCTCGACTCCAACAAAGTCGCTTCATTCTCTAAGCCATACCCCAAAAGTGCCGCAGCGAACTGAAAGCAAAACTGATTGAGTTTTCAAAACGATGAAAAACATTAAAAATGCATTTTGATAGATGCCGCTAGTGGCGAAGTGCATAATTAAAATGCTGTTGAAGCAATTGGCGCACATTTCTCAAATCCTCCCTGCCTCCCTCTCCACCGACGACATGCATATAGTCGAATATATGTGTGCAACTAAGTCTCCTGTCATTGCAAAACGACATCCAACTTTGCTGTCCACTTACATTTGGGTGAAGCGATGCTTGATTAATGAGCTGCCGACTATGGCCAGCGTTTGGCAGCTGAATGAATTTGAAATTAGCTCACTGTCGCACTGTCTCCCGCTCTGGAAAAAAAAAACGTCGGCGACGGCCGCATAGAAAGCAGCTGAAATCACCGACCCGTTGGCTGCATTTCGCTAGCTTTTTTTTCTCGAGTCTGTGGCGCTGCAATCGGTTGCATAATGCTCCTGTGTTGTTGTCAGACAGCCTTTATTGCTGTTGCTGTTGTTGTTGTTGTTGTTGTTGTAATGTTAGCCATGCTCATGTTGCAGTTATTGTTAACGCTGTGCGGCTTGTTGCTTTGTACCCAGACAATAACAGCAACAACAACAACAACAACAATAATCAGCAAACCGACAAAGTCGATCTCACAGCAGTCGAGGCTGTTCGTTCCCTTTTTTATTTAATTTTTTTCTGTTCCCAAAGTTTGCACTATTAAAGTACGAATACGTCTTTGGAGCACAAATAACGAGTACTATATTTTTGGCAAGCATTTTTTGTTTTCTGATTTTGCTGATGGAGATTTCTGCATTTGGGAAATTTGTTTACCCAGCGGCCATATAGGAAAAACTTTTATGAAAGCGCGGAAGCTTATGCATTTTGAGTAATTTTGCTTTAAAAAAGCAATAGCTTAAACATAGTTCACAGCACTTATGATTATGGACTTTTGAAGCGTGCTATTTAAAGTTATTTCCTACAAATAAACAACGGAAGAAAAAATAGATGTTTTTGAGAACTGTATCTAAATCAAAAGAAAAGAGATAAATATTCAAAAGTGGAGAGGATCAGTCATATAAATAGAGTAAAAATTATAATACAAACCAAAGCCAAGGAAATATTTATTTATTATAGTACCAATGTAATTTTATAAGACGCTTATACACAATACACTTTATTTCATTTAGATTTATCAATATATATATAATTTTCAATAACTAAAATTACAATTCAAACATTTACCTTCATTTGCATGAATTCTCTCGATCAGTTTTTGCTGATCCGTTAATCCTGGGCAAACAATTGAATAAATTCCGTACTTAATCATAACATTGAACATCGCTGAACGAAATGAAATGTGTATGTAATTAGCCAAATAATGGACAAACAATGAGCTTTGGTCTGTGAGTGCTGTGCCTGGGCCTAGGTTGTCTAGATCCAAAAAGCAATAAAAAGCCTTGGCATTGTGACGGCCAGAAGAGACCAACAAGACCAAAACAAACAAACAGTCTGCACTCATAATCAAGTCAACTGTGCCGTCTATTGTGCCAGTGCGTGTGTGTGCGTGTGTATGTTTGTGTGTGTGTATGCTTTTGACTGTGCTGAAATTGTATGGTGCAGTGCATAATGGTGCGTAATAAACGCGCACAGCAAATCAAGCAAATCTGACACACACACCGATAAATGGAAATCATTATGCGCGCGTCGAGGCGGGCAGCCAACGCGTCGTATGCGTAACCATCAAAGAAACGAAAACGAAACGACACCAAAACGCCCACACGGCTCACCAGTCGATGTCGATGTCGCTGTCGAAGTCGTTGCTAATGCGTTAATTGTCATTTAGCGTGGTTAAATGGCTGGTGGATTTATGCACAGAGTAGCTCAAAAAAAAAAAAATACTCTTGGATTGGGATTATTGCAGTGTGGGTGTCTTGCACAAAAATCAACTGAAAAGATAAACAAACAATAACAATGGCAAATTAAATACAACGATTAAGCCAAAGGCTACAGTTCAAATGATAAATTATCGTTTCACTAGCGCATATTATTCGCATAATAGTTCAAAGGCTAATTTTCACTTCGTCAAGTTCGTTGCCTAAGTCATTAGTTTGGCAGCCTTGTTTTTCCTTCTCTTTTAAGCCAATTTGCATGCCGACATGTTAAATAAAGAGCGTTGCCCGGAAGTTGTTAGTAGTGCGGAGAGCAGCTTTTACTTTCCTTTGCACTTAATTGGGATATCGCACTTTTTGGATGACGTCTGTCAGCAGCAGTATCTCATTTTTTTTTGGATAGAGTATTTCAGCTGTCTTTACTTTCGTTTTTCGAGGGAGTTTTTAGAGAGTTTTAATGTTGTTCACTTATCAAATTATTCTCTTTTTCATGACGCCCACACAACTCGCAGAGTTGGAAAGCTACACTTTAAATGCTCTATTAACTTTATTATTATTGTTACTTTATTTTTAATTTTATAAAGTATTTCACTCTCTCACTGGGCCGCCATATACAGATAATGGGGCGTAATTTATAAAAATAATATGTGAAATACTTGTAGAAAGGCAACAAATTGTATGGCGCCAAATTAGTTGAAAGCCCTTGAGGCCAGTCGGACACTCAAACTCAAGCTGAAGTAGCCTGGTTAAGTGATGTGAGAAGGGTGATTTACATAAGCGCCCAACTGAAATTGCAAAACAATTTTTAGATGGCATATCGCATATATCTGTGGGCAGCGATTTGCATAATGTCTTGTAGCATTTTGTAATTAAAATTTACGACGCCGATAATGAAAAAAAAAAAATAGAAAAATAGACTACAAATGCGAGACAGCAACAGCAACAGAGATAGAAATAGAATCAGACCCAACACTCGGCATTTTACAATTCACAGCAAACATTTCATGCATCGAGTTGGCTAATTAAAAAAGCAACAGTATAGAATCAGCCAAAATGGGCACACTATTGTCAACGGACAAAGGACACTGGTCCAGCGACATGTAATGTCAGCTCAAGAACACATAGAAGAAAAAAACAATATACAAAATATACAAATGTTAAAAAACAGAAATAGGAATAATAAAAATGGAATGAAAAAACAAAAATATGTGTGCTGCAAACGAGTCTTTGGTACGCTAAGTGGCCACCGGACACTAACAGCTTATAAATATGATCAAAACACTTGGCCACATGGCTGCTGCAACGTTGACAAAAGCAGCAGCCGCAAAAAATAAAAAAATATAAAACCAAACAAAAACTGTGGATAACAAGTGCCTTGATTCTGGCCAGTTGGCAGCTGAATTAGAAAAACAGCGAATACAGAAAATACTGAAATACGTGAGCCATTTGGTGTGGGGGTCGCTCTTGTTGCTTTGAACTTATTTTCACAAGGTCGTTAGCCAAGACATGTCAGCCAGCCCCGTTAACAACAACAATTTAAGCCATAAATGCCTGTTGCACATGAAAATTGCTATTTATTGGCTGTTGTGGTGCGTTTGCGTGTCAACACGTTTCGCGGTCAACAGCAAACCACCTCTTTTTGCCACGCCCCCCTGTCTTCACTCTCATGGCAGACAGGCTCAGTGATTCGATCATCCAAACGGCCAATTTGTAAAATGCGAATTTTACGCGTCATATTGAATTTTGCCCACAAAAATATGTAAGTTTTTGATTCTTCTTTGAATGTGAAATTTTCGCATTTCTTTTTCTCCGTTTTAGTCTTTGTAAAGCAGTTTTCTTTGGCAGACTTTAAAATCTTAATCTTAAAAATAAAATAGATTTTTTATGTGATAAATAAAGCTAAAAAAAAAAACGTTGAGCACTTTCTTGCGGGCTCTGTCTCTCTCGTTCACTCTCCATCTCTCTCTTATTTTAAGCATTAATATTTTAATAAATATAACGCGTTAAAAATATTTATTCAATTTTATATTATGACTGGTTTCATTTTCAATTTTGAAAATCACATCTCCCATTGTTCAGTTAACCCCCAGTTGATTTATGGCCAATGCGGGGTCTCTAGCTGCTTTCGTTACATGTATCTTTTTTTTGTTGATTTCTTTTTTTTTTGCCAATGGCTATTTGGTCAATTTGCAGTTGACTTTGATTTTGGCACTTTGCGTAGCTTTATGGCATTTTTCACATGCAATATGTTATAGTATATCTTGACTGAGGCCAGTTATGAAAATGATTTATGCTTGTAATTTGATAGAGCGCCGTGGACAAGTTTGGTGGCTTAGATTTTGGATTTGGCGGCCTGGGTCCGATACGCAGTCAATGCCAAATGCTGATGTCAAGTGTCAGATTACATTTATTTCGATATTTATTACAGAATTAATGGGTAGGCGGAGCGGCAATTAATTTAATTAGCTGCACATATGATTTTCAAGTGTCCAGCGATTAATTCAAATATTATGCCCATTCGAACTGATTTGCTTATAAGTGTTTATATCCTCTACAAGCAGTTGCCTTGAAATGTAAAATGCACAAAATACCAACCAAAAAAAAAAACCACATTAACACGAATGTCGATGTCAAAGGATTTGCCAGAATTGTGCAGCTGAAACCAGATCTGCCAGCCAGCCAGTTGGCCAAATGTCAAAAGCTTACGCTTTAGTTTCTAGCCACAGATTCATGGTCAGGCTCAGAAGACAACTACAACAAGAACAACAAGAGCAACAACAACAAAAACTGCACTTGGCACACACGGCGTATGAGTGACATGCATGCTGAGGCGTCACATTTGCTGACCAAGTGCATAAATCAAAGCGCCGCAGCTATAACCCACGCATCTAGCTAACCAACTCTTGGTGCCAATTCCGATCTCCGATCTCCGGGTTTCATCTCACCCCAAAGAGTGCCTCTTAATCTTTGTGTCCATGTGTCTCAGACTTTGTCTCTGTCTACAGCTGCTGTTGCTGCCGGCGCATTTAATTAATATTCAGCTGCCTGATCACGCTTTGGCTTTAGCTTTGTCTTGCGGGCCGGCAAACTCAATTGCAGGCCAGCATTATTTTTTATTTGTTATTCACATATATATATATATATATATACATAAAAAATTGGTTTACATTTAGTTTGGTTGTTGTTGGTAATTTTTGGTATGCTCGGAATGCGACCATATAAATAATTTGCTTATTAATTGAAAGCCGGCGGTTAGCTAAGTAAATTGCGCTTATATCCTGACACGATTAGCTCAGTAATTTTGATATGGCTTTGAAATGCATTATGAAACTAATTTGTATAAAATCAACCTTGCTTAGAAAATTGTTTTAATTTAAATACATATATATTCTCATGTTTTGTTAAATTTGTAATTAATAAACTTGTATTTCTCTGATTTGCAGCATCACAAGCATGAGATTGGCGAGGTATTCCAAGATGAACACAACATGGCAGCGATCTTGATGCGACGTCACATGGAGACGGGTGATTTGATAATGGTATGTACACAATTCACATAACCATAACTGGGCATCCATGAAGGTCAACGCAGACAATAAAAATGTGCAACAAGAATTTCAATTAACACGCGCCCCTCCCTCGCCGTTCTGCTTGTATAAATTTTATTGCTGTGCTTGTTATGACAAGCTGGGCTCCATTGTTATGGTCAAAACTGGGCTGTGTTGGCCACCAAAATGCGGTTGGCTGTTTGGTCCACTGTGGGCAGTACTTGGGGGCAGTTACAATTAAACGCCTGCCACTTGCGAATAATTTGCGGATTTAGACAATTTCTGCTGATTAAGCATTAATTTAGATCGACAATAAAGCGCTGTGCTGCGCTGCAAAAACGGTAGTTGTAATGTGAATTGCATGTCGATTGGCATTCGACATTGTCAAATGGCCACAGCTGCTAAAAAAAAAAAACAGCGACCATAATCAAATACAAACACTCACGAGTTGTCGTCGAAGCCAAAACGAGCACCTTGACCAATTTGCTAAAGTGAAAACTTGGACAGGCTTACGGGCGATATGCTTAGATAAAGCCATAAGTATTGTAATAGCCAAAACCAATATCAATAAAAGCAATTTACGGCACAAATTAATGGCTGTGTTAAAGAAACAATATCAAAATATACTTGATTTGATATTTCTGTATTGTTTACCTTTAATTTTCTCTCCGATGCGTTTGTTCCTAGAAACTGATTGACCAATATGTGGACATGGCTTGCTGAACTATGCTATTGATTCAGTTCAAGAATATATATACCTTATACATGTGCATCACTTTAATCATCTATTCGTATTAATAGTATTTTTTTTTATTGAAATTTGCTTAAAAACTCAGGAAATTGTCTTTTTGGCATGCTATTCCCCTCTTCGTCCCACAAATGTGTTGTACAACACAACCAAATAAAAACATGCAAGTGTTCTTTTCGCTTCCTCACATCGGCTCCATTTTTTGAAGGTCGACTTTTGTATTTTTATGAACAGCTTTAATCTATTGCTGATAATAAGTAGCTGATAAATTGCCTCAGCTTTTAATTTCAAACACAATTGGCAATTAACATTTAACTTGTAGCGGAAATTGAGCTCAAAATCTAGTACTTAAATATTCGGCAATAAGTGCAAATTTTTGTTTTGCAAAAAACCAGAAAATAATCAACAAAAGGAAGTCGACTTTAATTGGGCTGGGAAATTCTGATAACAATGCTGACGTAATTGCAAATAAATGTGTGAGTTGAGATTTTATATTAAAGAGCATAGCAAATGTCGCAATGCCAAAAAATAAAATTATAATCAATAACGAACAAAGTTGGCCAAATATATATTCATGCATACATGGTAATAGGGTCAATCAAACCAATCAACCGTCAAATGGCTAATAAACATGACTTCGGCTTCTTTTGGATGCTTCTTTTTAACAATAAATAAATATATTTTTTTATATATATATTTATTTTTTTTTTTGTCAGATTTCATTTGTTAATCAAAAACCGAAAATGTATTTTAGATAATAATTACACAGACAAGTTGGCCAGCAACAAGTCACAAAGAGCCACAGCCAATAAAAGGTCAAATAGCAATGTCTGGCCCAACTTGGCCGTCTTGACCGACTTGTTATGGCCAAGTGCGCGTTGTCAGGCATTAAATAAGAAAAAAAAAATAAATACCAAAAATTTTACAATTCATAAATAATATGTAGAAAATGTGCGCTCGCTGACATTTTGAAGTGCAAAGCTGGCGAAAATTTCGCAATCCCGAATGCAGCTGCTTTAACGGCCAGCTGGTCGATCTGTCTGGCTGCCCACTTGGCTGCCGGTCTTCCGGCTTAGCTTTGACCTTAAGCGGCATGAAAATATCTAGACACCGACTTGTAATTAAAAACAAAAAAAAGACGGAAAACAGAAGATGTCTAAAGGCGGCCAAAGTGTTGTGCAATCTTTCGGCTCGCCAAATGAAGTCTACCGCTGTGATGACTTTTTGGCCATTTTATAGCCAGCTAATTAGACCCAACCGAATAATTGGTGGCATAAAATGTGCGTCTGACTTAAGACACATTCGGAATTATTGCAGTGCAATGTGTTGAATGAAATATTTGGTAAATCGTTTTATTTTTATGTCAAACGATTTTTTAACACGCTATACTCAAAATCATCAGTTGCATTTTAAGCACAGTGCAAAACAAAAGACTTAAGTCACAAACTAGCTGAATGTGTGTTTCACAAGTTTGCGCCAAAAACTGCTCACTACTTTTGATGTTGTTGTTGTTGCTATTGTTGTTGCACCGTAGGCCTTTTTAATTATCGCTCAGCACACGAAATGGAACGCTATTTTTGTTGTTGTTGTTGTTGTTGATTTTGTGACTCGATTACCTAAATAGTCACAGAAGCGTTTGGCGCCCTGCCCCTCTGGCTTTTGAAGTTGTAGCCACACCATTTGAAACGGGCAGCAAGTTGGTGCGTTAAGTTAATCGCTGGGTTGGACACAGTTGAAAAAGAAACGGGGTATCGGTAACGCCCCAATTTTGGTCTAGGCCAACTTGCTGAGTGCGAGAGTAAGCCAACAAAATATATATATTTGTTGTTACTACCTTTAAACGCCTTGAGCGATTTATTTTGCAGTGTTGAAATTGCGTAAGGAAACTCCATTTGTTTTAGCCCAAAGTGTTAAAAGAACATGTTTCAGCTAAGTGTTATTTATAAACCTGCCAATACCGTCACATTTTTACCTATAACTCAAACTGTGACACATGCTATTTATAGGGATAGTTTATGATGCCCCCATATAATGCAATTGGCTGTCATTCATTGTCAATGCTTGGTTACATTAGATAAACAATTTGGCATTGAATATTTCGACATTCAAAATATTCGCTCGGCTGAATCCACCCAGCCACAAGAAACATGGTCATATTCAAAAACGGCAACACGATATAACGTCTACATGCAAAAGACCAAGATAATAGTCATGGCTAATTAAGTTCATGCCCCGCCCCAACTTCCATCTTCATTTCTTGTGGCTGTTGTGCATATTCGTGGCAATTTGTTGCGCAAATATACAAAATTGATGACAACAATTTTGGCGCCTTTGTTAATTGCTTAATACAATTCCCGAGTGCATTGCACTGTGGGGCAAAGTGCGTCGAAATTTATCAATGATGAATCGAGTTCAAGGCCAAACGCCCAGCACAACAAGACATTAATTAACATCCAAGCCAACACCAGGCCAAAGCCGTAATCATAATTTTTTTATGCCCAGCCTGACTTTAGTGCTCACACAGATCCAAACAAATGGCCAGTACTATTTGGCAGATAAATATATCATTTTTGGCGCTTACTGCGCACATAAGCAAAACAAACTTGATTAATGCTAATCGGGCCAAATGTCAGGCCAAACTGACATTCTTTTTTTGTTTAAATAAATTGGCCAAAAGGTCGAGCAGCCAGCAGATGCAGTCAAAAATTTGCAACAGGTTGGTTATTCAACTTTTATTAATGCTCATCGGGTTAGCAACCCTTTGCAAATATATCTAACAATTGTACCAGAATTAAATTAATGTGTTGGAATGCCAGATTCTTGTTATGGCAACTGAAAAATACTTTTGCAACAATGAAAATATTATTAACAATAATCAGTAACGATTTTCATCCATTCTTTGGCATATTTGACAGTTAAAGTATTGTATATAAAATAACACAACTACTGCAGGGTGTGTGGGGGGGAGGGGAGGGGAGTGCATCTATTCCCCCACTCGATTGGCATCTTTGTTAACTGACATTCGAAGCCACCGCCTTTTACAGCAGCCTTTTAGCTTCGCCTGTGGCTTTGCCCTTTACATTCACTTTGGCATTTGGTGAGTGCAGCGTTAAAGATCAAAATATATTTATATATGTACATATGTGTGTATGCGCCGGCTATTTATGCCATTTGATCAAATAGCAACAGCAGACACAATTGTAAATAACAAGAAGACAAAATCAGCCAGCCAGACCAATTATTAGGTAGCTGAAGCGACAACAACAATAGTCCGTTGCCATTTTGGACACGGTTTAACGGTGTTTTTTTTTGTTGTTTTTTTGGACAACTTCATTTGATACGCTGGCTTCTGCAGACACCTCATCAACATCGAGAAGCCTCAAGTATCTTTGGCAGCAAACTTGTTTCAAGATGAGCTTCTTCGTCGTCACCTTCTCAGCAATTTGTTTGCTTGATGTTGCAGCCTTGATATTTACACAGAGTTGAACGTGTCTTTGGCTGACAATTTCTAAGATGTTATATAAGTATATAGACTTACAGACTGGTCAGACTGATTTCATTTGCATTGGCTGTGGCATTAACGTGTTAAAATCACTTTAATTTATGTTATTTGCTCTTTTGGGCCGATGCCGAAGCAGATGCCTGCGACGCGTTCGTTGCCTAAGTCTTTCGATTTGACATTCACACAAAAGTCGACAATAAAATACATCGTTTTTTATGAGACGACATTTACAACTTATTCCATTTTTGAATTAATGATGCACTTTAATTTTAATATCAATTGCTTAATTGCCTTTAATTGCCATTAATATGGTACATTAAATCTTAAAATTTTAAATTAATCAGAATTTTGAAAAAAAATGTAATTGATTAAAAAGTTATTACACTAAATAATTTATGAGGATTCAGCAAATTGTTCACAGTGGGATATTTGTCGATTTCAAAGAGTAGAATTAAATTTATATATTTGGATAGAAAATTGTGTATTCAAATCAAAATATCAGCCAAACTATGATTCAAATTTCGCCAAAATTTAGAAAAATCTTGAGTCATCTTTATATGCGACTTTGCAGTGTAGAATTATTGTCGTATATAAATTTGACAGTATTTTAGTGTATGTTTAACATTTTAATCTAATGAGTTGAGTAATTCGAACCAAACATCTCATTTCCTACATGCTGGTAATTTTTTTTGGTCGAAGCTAATACATAAATTGGCAATTTCACCACATAACGTATCAAATGAAGCATGTGGCAAATGCAAATTTAGTTGCCAAAACGATTTGAGTTTCGAGTTTGGCCAGTTGGCCGACTTGCTGTAACCAAAGTGAGACAAAATTGATCCGACATTACGACAAGCACCTAGTCAAAACTTGAGGCGCTCGTTGTATGCAAGATCGCGAGCGAGTCACAAGCGTTTAGCACGCGCTGCCGCAGTGGCAACAACAACAACAACAAAATTCACACATAAGCAGCAACTTTTGCTGCTATTGCTGCAACATCAGCTGCTGGCAATCTTTACGCATGCACACAAAGGATTAGCCGCGGTCCATGCCTCAGTCTATTCAATTATACACCAGGCACACACACACACACACAAACACATACACACACTCATATGTATGTGGGGCACACACTTTTATTATTTAATCAATTTGGAGCACTGTCCGCGATTTCCTCATGAAAAATGATTTTTAATTGCCGCCCCAAAACGGCAACGTGTGGCAACCTGATAACAACAGTGTGCCCACAACAACTACAGGCGGGTGCCGTTCAGCATATTGCATTTTAATAACGGTCTGTCATATCGGTTACGTGCACATGCCGCACCACAGAGATCACATAAAACGATTAAGCTGCACACTGTGAATGCGGCAGTTTTCACGCTTCATCGGAGGGGAAGAGTCAGATTGGGACTTGAATGAATTAAAAGTCAAATGCGATTAGCTGGCATTATTCAATTGCATATTTGTTTGCTTAATTCAAGTTGTGCAACATTCAAGTGACTTTTGTTACACTCACAAAAAAGCGAACTTTGAAAAACAAGCGTTTTACAGACATATCCAATTTTATTAGCATAATTTGCATGCCATTTAATACGCTTTCTCAAAAAATTTTTGTAGGTGTATCTCAGTTGCTTAATGGCAGAAACTATAGAAATTTTTTTTTAAAATTCTTAAATAACATGTTTTTAGTCAAATTTCTCGTGTTAGAATTGGCAATAGGCGACAGCCTTGAACAACCTTCACTTTGGCCAAGTAAGTGCAAGGATAACTGCAGCCGCAGCCAACTTGACTTGTGTTGATGTTGACTACATCTGACATTGACATGCAACTTCATCAAGCGTCTGTCTGGCCCACAGTAAACAGCCCACCTTCCACCACCCCACCTGCCTCTGTACCCCTTCGGTGGTACACTGCCAAGCGAAGTTATTGGAGCGGCAACTCTAAAGCGCACTTTGACTTGCCCCGTTCGCATTGAACTTGTTACCAACAGCAGCAGCAGCAGCCAACGCATATTAGCCACGTCCACATCCACGCACACACTTACATATACACACATGTATGTATAACAAATTATGCCAAAAAAGTGTGCAGAATGCTTTGAGCATCTAGCAGATACATTTGGGCAAACAAACGAGTGAGCAAATTAATTTTGATTGCATTTGATTGCATTTTGGCTTAGAATGTCATAGCGGCGGTGTGGGCCATGTTCTTGTTGCTGACCATGGGCGGTGCCCGCCGCTGCTGCTGCTGCTTTTATAAATATTCATTGATCGCTCACAGATACAGTTACACCTGCACACACAGATACATTATCGCTGCCCGAAGGTGGGTTCAGCTATTCTTTGCTGTTTCTTTTTTTTTTAACGAGTTGCTTTATGTAAACAAACTGTTAACACTGCTCTGGGGCTAGTGCCAACCATGTCGATATATATATATATATGTTCTTGTTCTTAGCATTGCTGTTATTCTTGTTGTTATTATTGCTGTTGCTTTAGTTTATGACCACATGCAGTCGTATTGAACAGCGATCTTAAGCGCCGATTAGATTCAACCTTGACCAAGATGATAACGAAAAAAAAACAAAATTCTAAGCAACTAGCCAACACACACCTTTGTAGTTAACTTTATGTAACGTGTATGCAACAAAAATACAAAAAAAAAAACATTAAAAAAAATCTGTATGCAAGAGTGGTGTAATTACAGGTGGCAGCACTTCCGATCCAAAATATTAAGTATGGTCTTTATGACGTGATAATTACCTATGCCCAAACTAAAATCCATCAAATTTGCATATTTAAATCATTTAAATCAAATGACGTATCACAATTTTGGAATTCTTAAAGACATATTTAAATCAATTATACAACTAATTCTTTTTTTTCTCAATTTATAAGGAAGTTTAAGATAAAAACATGGTGTTTTCTAGTCGAGCTCTGCCAAACACTAAAATTCTGTACTGTGTTTTTTTTTTAGTTCTCTAATAACATATTGTATTTTTCGCACATTTTCACTACAATCTACTTCGTTGCTTTTGGCATCATCCGTTTTGAGCAGCAGCAGCAACATTTGCCAAAATCAACAACAGCAATCAGCAGCAGAAACAATATTCACAAGCATGATTGTTGACTCCGCTGGCGTCAAATGTTCGTGTCATGAATTTGCACAAATTATGCTAATTTCCAAAATTACAAACCACAAAATGATTTTCGTAGTGTTGTTTTTTGTGTGGTTGCTGCCAGTTTTCGATATTTGCTTTTCGGCTATTGTCAGTGGAAATACAAGTTAAACACTAAAAAAACAAACACCAGGAGGTGTTAATTTTGATTGTAATTGAATATCTATGGTGTATATATATGTGTGTGTGCGTTTTAGTTCAGTGAACTTTTGTGGCGGGGGCAGATTGGTAGATTGTCTATAAAATGATGCAATGCAATAGACCTGCAAAACAATGGTCGCAAAATAACTTCGAATAATGCCTGTTGTTGATGTGCGCTCATTATGCGAAATTAAAAAGCAATCAGGCGTCAAATGGGAGAAGACAATGCCAAATGCCAAATATCATTATCATCGCATCACAAATCCATCATAGCATTGACAATTGATTGCTATCAGTGGGGCGTGGCTGTGTGGCCTAAATGAAAAAAGTTAACTGCAGGTGCCACTTTGGTGCCTTGTCCAACTGAACGACGGCCTGAACTGTCAGTCGGATAGCCTGACTGACTTTTGGCGTGTGTGTGTGTGTGTGTGAAAGGCTTAGTGCGGTCTGAGCCTTGTGGGGAGATTGCGTTCGGACCATGTAATAAATAACGGCGCCTGTCTGCAGCCAACAGCCGGCAACAAGCAACCAGATATAACAATCATGTTGTGGGTGATTACATAAACTAGACAACTAAGACAACTTCATTTACAGGCCAGCAGTGCTTTGGTGCTTTGAAAGCAATTTGCTGTTTTCCTATATACAGATTAACATTTACCCAAAAACATAAAAGCTAAAAAAAAAAAAAAAAAACACATAATTAGGCAACGCTTGTGTCAAATGCATTTGAATTAATTAGTTGCTATTTGAATTACTTAGTAAAAATTGTAATTTCAAGCAAGCGAGCATAAATAAATCGCTTTGTAATTTATTAAGTGCACTCTCGCATGGACAAAACTAGCAAGACACTTTTCCAAATTACAACTTGTTGCGCTTTGAAAATTACATAACACTCGTTTCGTCGACTGCCCAAAGAACTCCGCACTCCAACAATCCCCCAAATAAATAAATAAATGAGAGCGAAATAAATTTTAGCAAAGAAACAAAAACAAAAATAAATAAATTTTACAAAAACTAAAGGAAAAAAAAAAAAAAAAACACGGCACACGCCCAAAACGCCTTGTCTGGTTTTCTAGCCAGCAAAATAGTTTGCTTTTTGTTGCAATTGCTGCATTTGTTGCATGTGGCATGTTGTTGTTGTTGTTGTGGTTGCTGCTGCTGCTGCTGCTAAAAAGGCGGAACACATGCATATGTACAAGTTGTTTGTCTCCTTAAACATTAAAATATAATCGAAATACGTTCCGCCCATTTGACAGTCATCTAGTTGTCAATTACACACAATATGTATATAAATATATTATATATATATATATATATATATGTGTGTGTGTGTACATTTAAACTGCGCTAATACTGAGAACATGCCAATATTCCATGCACAGCAGGCTAGTTCAATTCATTAATAAATTAATGACAATATTTATATAATTCAAATTGAATAAGTTATTTATTGACGCAATAAAACTTTGATATATAAAGCCAATATTTAAATTTATTATTTACCATAAGCGCAGCAGTTGTTAGTACTTAGCGCACAGCATTATAAATAGTATAAATTCTTAATAGTCAACGAGTCTCTTGAGAGGCTAAATTATAAATAAAATACCACTTTAAGCAAACGATTAAAAATTCATGAATTTTGTGTATAATGTATAATATTATATTATATACACGCTCAAGTTGAATGTTGAGCTCGTAAAGTTTCTCTTGAACATTTATCATAAGCGCAGCTATCTTAAAAATGTAAATGTTGTAATTGCTGGCATCTCGAAAAATCTCGAGCCACACATGCAATTGGATTCAATTTGGTCGGAACGCACTTTGCAAATTTGCGCAATCCAATAGAGACGCCATTGAAGTTAGCTCCAAGTCGTAGTCAAAGTCGAAGTTGTTAGGTGGCATGTCATCAATGGCAATTTGTAGCCATTGCTGCATCACTTGCAATTTGTTTATACCACAAAAATTGTTGTTTTGGTTGTTGTTAATGTTGTTGGCATTTGGCAGACGCTTTATTGTAGGACATTGAACTTTGTTTTTTCCTTTTGGCATTTAAAGAACGCTGCACAGTCAGGTTCTTTAGCACAGTTGCATTTTTGTATTCGATTTTTAATTCAATTAGTACAGTTTCTCATAAAGGTATTTATATACATTTTTAGATATATTAAGTTTAATCATTACGACTGAGTCAGCAAAGAGCGTTCGTGTTTTAGGCACATTAAAAAAAAAAATATAGTTTTTAAAGTGACTGCTGTAATTTATATTTAATATTTTAATTATAGCAATGGCTGAGCGTGGCAAAATTTAATTAGCTGAACTCGCCGCTCTTGTCGAGTGGGTGCCCCCACTTCTTGTAACCGCCTTTTACTGAACATTTAGTTTGATGAATTAAGAGCATAAATTGGCTCAAATTAAATTATTGCCAAAGAGATTGCTTTCAATTGGCTAACCTTCCTCAAGGTCGATATCTTATGCATTTTATTTTATTTTGTTAGCTAATTATTGCAATTACCGAGGCGATAAAAACACAGACCAACAACAGCAACTAAAATTAATTAAACAACTAAGCCCCCAAGAAAAATTCTTATCGAGATCCAAAAGATTTGCATAAATTATTCAGCTATGCAAATTGAAGCTAATTTTTATGACCACTTCGCCGCCAACTCATTCATACAAAGTTGATATATATTTCAAATAGAAGTATATTAAACAAATGTACTTAGATTATTAATATTGATTACTTGGGCGCACGTGTCGCCTGTAATTATTATATTATTATACGTGCATTTTATAGTTCTGACGGAAGTAGAATGAGTACAACTTTAACAAGATATTAAATTTGGAAATCTATACATGTTTAAGATTTGTACATTTCCATTAATAGGATATATGCCAAAAGAATAAAATATTCCAGCCTCTTATTCATAAACAAAGACCATTTCAATGTTGTAAGGTTAAAAGTATCAATTAATTGGAATTTTTTACCGTTTGCTTTTCCAAAATTTCCCACACATCATTGATTAATTGCCATAACATGAAATTTTCCAATACTTAATTTATTTTTAACCATTTAATCTCTTTTTTTACAGGAGGGCAGCATTGGTCACGATATGGTCATTAAGCCATTGCCACATGAGCTCAGTCCCAACAAGGAGCAGGCCCAGCACATTGTCTACAAACGTGAAGCAGCCGCCACAGATGATCAATTGAGTGATTTTGGTAAATATTCCATATAATGCGATCCCATAACATTTTCATCTTGATATATGACCCCGAAACCGTTGATCGTTTTGCATAATCATCTAATTTATAATTCTTTGCCTTGGCCTGACATTGATTCTCCGTGTTGTGGCGTTCTTCAATTGTGCCGCTCCAATCGGCATCTGCGCAGCTTATGTAATGGGCACATTGAACTAGAAACCATACCTAATCTCTGACAAACAACAACTGTCGCTCCGAGTGTCTTTAAGAGATCGACGTGCCAATGATTAGCATTTCCTGTTCGCGTTTGTGGCACTTGAGCCAGCCATGAGTTCAATTTGCCGCTTGAACTCTCGATGTCGTCGTTGACGTGATTGTTTGTCCTTCGCCGGATGCATTTACCTTTGCGGTTTGCTCGGTGGCGCCAAAATACCACAGCTTTAATTTGCGATGCACTATAAACACGCTTATTTTATGGATGGTATTTCAGCAAAAAAAAAACCATTTC